>CM063175.1:113818690-115066190 GCA_031835075.1 Saguinus oedipus
ATAACATTCAACAAAAATGTCAGTCATAAAATAAAAATTCAACACAGCAATGTTTTAAAATTGGATTCTGAGGCTTATTCTGATAGAATGTTAAGAAAATAGAGAATATATATTGCACCATTTTAAGAACACAAGTTACTGATAAACATTCTTTCCTCCAAGCAACATATAATAATATTGTATCAGAAACTGATAATTCATATTAAAATTAAGGTATTTTATTGAAAACTCTGTATTATATAGTACTTTTTCTCTAATACTTGAGGTACTTACTGATTATAATTAGATAATTCAAACTAACAGGTACAAGAGTTTTATCCTACAAATAAAAGACAAACTGCTCTAATTTATTAGACCACAAATGCTTTATTAGATGAAATTACAAATGCTAATTACTTAGGTTTTCCAGTATTGTTCTATGCTTAAAAGTCAAATATAGAAATACTGTATAATTAGAGCCCTACATTTTAAAATGTTCTAATATGACAAATTCCAAAAAAAGTAAAAATTCTATTTATTCTCCCAAAATGTTTACCACTATATACTTTAGAAATGTAAAAACAAAACACAGCAATCAGCATCATATAAATGCAAACTAAACAGAAATAAGAGTGAAACAGAATGTATTACAAGTCAGCAGACCCTACTAAGCACACTGAAAAAAGAGAGGCGGTTTTAATAATGCTAGGAATTCCTAATGTCAGAATATTCTCTGTGAGATGTTTCTTTAAAAAAGAGAATTGAATTTCACAAGAAATACCTCATTTAAAATAAGCAAAATTTAGGGACAAAGGTGTCCTGTATTTTGAATTTGCCTTTTGGTCAATAAAGATGGAATACCACTGCCAAGTCAGTATTCTTGGGGTAGTGATTATTGATGAATTATGTAATCATTAATAGAAAAGGACAAAGAAAACATAAATGACCTAAGCGTGATACAACTGCTAAACTACAAAATAATATGGCACTTGAGCATAGCTAAGAATCTGAATTTAAAGTATGTTTTTCTATAGATGGAAGAAAATATTCTACAGTGAAGAAACCAACGTAGAAAAAATATCAGATTTACAGCTTCTGGGATGACTAGTTTCTTTTCTTTTCTTTTTTTTTTTTAAATTCAATCAACAAGTGGATAAATTTTTTTTTTTTTTTTTTTTTTTTTAATACAAAGCCTTGCTTTGTTGCCCAAGCTGGAGTGCAGTGGTGTGATCTTGGCTCACTGCAATCTCTGCCTCCCGGTTCAAGCAATTCTCTAGCCTCAGCCTTGTGAGTAGCTGGGACTACAGATGTGTACCACCAAGCCTGGCTAATTTTTGTTTTTTTAGTAGAGACAGGGTTTCACTATGTTGGTGAGGCTGGTCTCGAACTCCTGATCTCGTGATCCACCTGCCTTGGCCTCCCAAAGTGCCGGGATTACAGGCGTGAACCACTGCACCCGGCCAGGATGACTGGTTTCTTAACTTAAAAATGATTATTCAATTCACAACACAGTATCACAACAGGGCAACCCTTGCAACATTAGAGTGATCTGATAGATCATGGAGAATAAAGTGAAAGGTGTTCTCAAATAATCTTTCATTTCATAAAGCAAGTAAAGATCATTATTATCTTATATATTTTGATATTAAGATTTGAAATTATTTATTAAGAGACTATCCCTCCTTGAGTAAACTTCTTTTCAACATTACAAACCTACATGTCATATACATATAATATGAAGTTTCATTTTACATAGTACCTCTTTTAGGGAAAATATTAAGATTGTCAACATGCAATTAAATAATGAGAGTGACATACAAACCATGGATTCTGGGTGACAAATATTTCTTCAAAATATAAACAATATTACAGGGAAAAAAATGCTCCCACAAACAGAGGTACACTTAAGGAGACAGCTAACCTGATTGAGAATCACTGCTGTCTGAAGAGCTGCAACTTTCAGACTCTGATGAGCTGCTGCCACTGCTGCTGGTCTCACTCAGTCGGGAACCACTTCCAACAGCTTTGGGTGGTTGCGTTTTCTCAGCTACAAAAGAGAGAAATATTAAAATGCCAATAGAACTGAACGGTTACAGGAACATTTAAACACTGCCACCTAGGCTGGGTGTGGTCGCTCTGGCCTGTAATCTCAGCACTTTGGGAGGCCAAGGTGGGAGGACCACATGAGGCCAGGAGTTCAAGACCAGCCTGGACAACATCATAAGACCCTGTCTCTACAAAAATAAAAAAATAAAAATAATAACTATAAAAGCTGCCACCTACATTTTGTTTGACGTTTTCTAGAATTTAACTGATTATTGACATCCAGGAACCGCTTTTCTAACTCCTGTTTTTTCTTTGAGTGAAGTTCTTCTTTGGACATCACTCTTTTCTTAGCTATGTGATTTAGGAGGAAAGAAAGTGAGTATAACCAAAAATTAACACAAATACCAGACTGATTTATATTAATTTACAGAAGTACATACCAGGAGGTTTTAATCGTCTTTTTCTTAGACATGCTGAAACGTATTTTTCTAATTCTCTTAGTGTTGATGCTTTCAGTGTTTCAAAGTCTATCTCTATCTCAT
Source organism: Saguinus oedipus (assembly GCA_031835075.1). Lineage (NCBI taxonomy): Eukaryota > Metazoa > Chordata > Mammalia > Primates > Cebidae > Saguinus > Saguinus oedipus. Next base: position 113,821,258 of record CM063175.1, read on the forward strand.
CCAGACTGGTATTCCTCAGAGAAGGCTCTCTTGATTGTATTATATTAACTACTCGCCCAAGTTTATCTCCAGGGAGTTTGTTTATATCCAAACTTAACTGCCTTTTCTCATCATAGTTCATAGGTTTAGCATTATCTTCATCTTCAGGTTTTAGCCCAAAGAACTGTTGTTTCCTTTTCTTTGGCTGACTGCAACAAAAACTAAATTTAGTCAAACTTATTGTTATTAGCTTAATAAGCTATGTTAATAAGAGATACTTACTTTCTCTTGGACTTTTCCTTTAGTTTCATTTGCTTACATGTTTTTCTTGGATTTTCATTGCTGTCATTAACCTCTTCTTTTTTCCTTTCCTTTTTAGACTTTTCTTTCGTTTTCGTTAGCTTATGTAAAGGTACTTGGGACAAAACCTGGAGCTGTTGATGTACAGCTTTAAGCTGATAAAAAAAAAAAATCTGTAAACCTCCATGGCTCTAAATAATTAAAGAAACTAGAAAAAAATTAAGTCACTACAAAGTCAAGAGTGTCTTTTTGAAAATTCATTTCTTATTACATTTCTTTCAAGTTTTTATTTAACTTCACAAAAGCACTGAATTTTTAACGGGCATGTATTAAATTACAAAAACTATCCTGTGCTCAACCCATAAACTTAAATATTCATCTACAAACAGATCGAGAACAATTAACATTTCCAGGTGGTCTTAAGTTTTTTGTTTTTTTGAGCCAAGGTCTTGCTCTGCCACCAGGTGGAAGTACAGTGGTGTGATACCAGCTCACAGCAGCCTTGACCTCCTGGGGTCAAGTGATCCTCCTGCCTCATTAAAAAAAATTTTTTTTGTAGAGATGTGGTCTCACTATGTTGCCCAGATAACATGATTTTTAAAATAACATATTTTTACAATAAATATTTGATTAGGAAAGAGTATTAAACATTACAAATTTGTCAAGAAGTAAATAAAGCCAGAATTATGAAGTGATCTAACTACAACAGCTTCAAATCTACAGAAAAAAATTTAATAGATTAGCAGCTTATAGAAAGAATAGCAAAATTTCTACCAATCAACTACCTGTTCCTGAAGCTTTGCAAGACGCTGAACTCGTTCATCTTTAGAATCATCAGAAGAGTTCCCTTTAGAGAAGCCTTCATTAGTGTTTTCTCTACCAATTGTTTCTGTGATATCTGTTTTGTTGCAACATAACGACGTACTCTCAACAGGTTCATCTGGGATCATCGCAAAATGTGTTTCAAAAACATCCTATAACAAAAACTTAGTTTGTTATGGCTTTTTGCATTTTTAATTTAGTCCAGCAATTATAGCTTTTAATAAAAAGTACATCTCAGTGTCATATCTTAAAGGAAAAAAGAATTCTGGTCAAAATATATCAGAAGAAATGTATTAAGACTCACACTTCTCTGCCTGCCAAACTTAACAACTTTTCTCCATTTTTTTTCGGGCAAGATAAACCTCTCAAGTAATACAGGGGATCTTCTTTCAAAGGCCCTATAGTTGGTTGATCATTCTGTTACCTCCAAATGGTTCAGCCATTTAGACTGTCTTGTCAGTGGGACATGGGCTCTAGTCAACCCTATACGTCATATATCCCCTCTTCACTAATATTTCCCTGGTTTCCTTGGTATGCAGGGCAGCTTCATTAAAAGATTTGCTACTAAAGAATGCAAGAACTCAAACAACAACAACAACCTTCTCAGTTTTAAAAGTATAATTCATAAACTGTTTTGCACTATAGGTTGGTGCAAAAGTAATTGTGGTTTTTGCCATTTAATACTTAGAGGTGTGGGTGTTATTCTTTATCTCTTAAACTATGTTCAGAGGAAAAACACTTTCAGAGCACAAGTAACAACTCACCTGAAGCATTCTTGCCATTGTCACAACTTCGTGATCTGGAGGATTGTACTTGTAGCAATTCATGAACATTAATCTAACATCTGCTGCAAATTCGTAGGCATCCTTATATTCTTGGTTATCCATTTTCTCCTAAATTAAAGAAAAACTACAAGATTCACAAATAGTTCAATTTAATATTTATTTGAGCACCTATACTGTTTATATTACAAAATAATTTAAATATGGTGGGAAAACAGTTACCCACCATCCAGATTTCATAAATGTTAAAATTTTGTTACATTCGTTTTATATATTTTAGACTTTGGAAAAAATCCAGTGAATTTTGACAAGTAGAGATAAGGAAGGAGGACATTCCAAGTAAAGAGAACAATTGGAACAAAATCACAAAAGCAGAGCATTTTAATATAATCTTTTTTTGAGACAGTTTCCCTCTGTTGCCCAGCCTGGAGTGCAGTGGCATGATCTTGGCTCACTGCAACCTCTGTGCCTCCTGGGTTCAAGTGATTCTTGTAACTCAGCCTCTGGAGTAGCTGGGACCATAGGTGTGCACCGCCATGCCCAGGTGTGTTTTCTTTTTGTTGTTTTTTTTGTAGAAATGGGGTTTCACCATGGCTAGGCTGGTCTTGAACTCCTGGCCTGAAGTGATCAACCCGCCTTTGCCTCCCAAAGTGCTAGGATTATAGGCGTGAGCCACTGTGCCTGGCCTAAAACCATGGACATGTTCAAGTGGAAGAAAACAAAATGATATATTTTTAAATTTTCCCATGGCTCACTCCAGGTAGTATGACTCTGGTGATTTTAATTTTCTTGATACATTTTAAGATTTTTTTAAAGATTTCTTTGCATTGATGAATTATTTTTATAATCAAGAAAAAGAAGTGAAGTTCTTCCAATTAAGGCAACATTTACCTTAATAGTTCCAAGATCCATTGGATTTTTGACAATGTCATAGTAGTTATGGAGTCCCAAAGCATTAACGTCAACAGGATTATAAAAGGGCCATGCATATGAAAAATGTTTCTTTGCAAGCATTTCTTTAAGAATCTCACTGCAGTGCCTTAATTGTTCAGTTACTTTAACGCTCTTCACATTATATTGTTGCTGAGAATCTGGCAAAAGATTCTTCAGTGTATTTTCTTTTGCAGGTGGCATTCTCATTGATTTTTCTGTGACTGTTGGAGAAAATTCACTACTTGCTTTAACTACTGAAGTTGTAGGAGTTGTTGTATCTGCTTTCCTCTTCACACCTAAACACACCTTTCCTTTTGTAACCTAAAACAGAAAAATTTAACTACAAAATATGTATTTAAGGTGATATTCAGAGCAATAGTTCCTTACCAGTTAAAATTAAAAAAGGGAACGATTATCAGCACCAAGTCTTTATATAATTTACACATATTGGTGTAAATCCATGTATTAAATATTGCTAAAGGTTAACTTCCTTTTGTAGGCAAACTAAACAGTGCGAATATTTTCTTCCCGCATACCAAAGAATGTCTTGTGCAAAACTTAAGATGAATGAAAAGTAAAAAATCAAAGTCATGGTTATACCAAAAAAAGTTTCTGAATATAAGAACATATGATTTTTAAAATAAAACTATGTAAGTGAACAACTTCTGATATCAAAACTATCAAGATACCCAAACAGTAAATATTCTACCTAAGAAATATCTAAAATTTGGCTAGCCTCTTAGGTCTCTATTCATAAAATGTACAGAGAGGTGGAAACAGTATGACTTCAGATTGCTAGATGCTAAATAAATTTTTTTTTAAAAAAAAGATTGCTAGATGCTGAAGACTAATTTTCCTATTAACTGAAAAAAAAATCCAGAGTTAAAAAACAACGATTTAAAAACCCAAAACAACTTACTTGAGCTACGGTTTGTGAACAAGAGTTGAGTGAAGCTCCTTGTGCCACGTTCAAGGGAGAAATAGATGTCTTAGTAAATACAGAAGGAATTACTTGCTGCTTAAATACTTTTTCTGTTGCATTGGGCGATGATTTTACTTTAGCAGGAGAAACAGCTATATTCTGTTGAGTGCCTGGAAAAAGATACACCACAGTTAAATATATGAATGAGTAAAGTATAAAACACCACTTTGTTAGCATTCTATTTCACTTCATTTACTTCAGCTTTTTAGCAACATAAACATAGGATACTTATTTCATTTTGAAATTTACACACAAAGGATTAGACAGGTTAGACCAATTTAAATACAATAATGGAGACTTCAAAATTTGTTATTAATGGTAGGTTTATCAGTTTTATTCAAAAAGGTGCCTGGCTTAAACCAAGACTAATAATAGAGCTGTGTGGTTAGCTTCAGTGAGCTGTGAACATGAGCAAAAAATTCAGATACTCTAGAGACCAACCATACACTACTATGTGGTCTTCAGAATGCTCTGCACAAATATTCAAGGATTTCATAACTGTTACATATAGTCCATCACAGAATAAAAGATGTGAACATGATTCTCTTATCAATACATTCTTCAGAAAATTCTGTCAAAGGAACAACTGTCACATTCTTCTGCCCTGTCTGTTCTCACAGAATATTATGACTTAAGACATTTGGATCATATCACTCCGAAATCTGTTATTTCAAAAGCTCAACCTTCCATCAAGGCAACTCCATTCTTCTAATCATTCACGACAAAAACCTTGAAGTCATCTTTGACTCCACTGTCTCTCAAACTCCACATCCAAGCCACCAGCAAACCTTGTTAGCTCTATCTTCCTATCTAGACTCCAAACACTTCTCACAAGTGGCATTCACTCTGGCCCAAGGCATCATCAGTGCACAACTGAATTACTGCAATAAAATCCAGGCAGGTCTTCCTTCTGCTTTGGTACTCTATAGTCTATCCTCAAAACAGCTACCAAAGTTATCTTCTAAAATTCAAATCAGTGACCTCCAATGGCTTGTAATCTCGCTAAGTAAAAACCAAAGTGCTCATAGGATATGCACGACCTGCTTGTCCTCTTCCGCATACTTCTTCCCTCTTTCCAACCTCATTTCTTATGACTTCCCTCTATCCTTACCTCACTCTAGCCTACTGGCCTTGCTCAAATTTGGTAAGCAGAAGCAGACTATTTGTTTTGCCTAAAAGAAGATATCTTTATGCCTCATTCCCAAATTTCCTTCAGGTGTTTACTCCAATGTCACCTTCTCAACCACCCTATATAAAATAACATTTCCTCTCTACCCTATCCCCACTCACCAACTATCTAGCTCTTATTTACTTTATTTTTTCCATGCCATTATCACATTTGATATACAACATGTAGTCATTTCTGGCTCTTCAAGTCTTGCAAAACAAACTCAGGAACTAAGTAAATTCAAAAGTATTTTAAGATAGGGGTGGTATTCCTCAATATCTGAGTCATCATTACTCACTAAAACTTAGGAATCAACTACATTCAGATAATCGTGCATCCTTTGATATTCCAACTGTTGCTCTTTGAACTCATAGTGAGGAGTACTTAGAATTACTTAATTTTGTCTCTATCCCTCACAAGAATAAATAAATCTGTGAGGGTAAGAGAACTTTGTTTTGGTCACCCCTAAATCTCTTGTGCCTAATGCAGTACTTGGTATATGAGAAAAACACAGAAAATATTTACTGCATGCCTATTGTGTTGGGCAGTATTTTAGGTGCTAGGGCACAAAAACGAACAAGACAAACATAGTCTATGCTCTTGTGAAGCTTACTGTCTAGTGTAACAGACAGACAAGAAATAAGTAATCAAACAGTACAAGGGATGCTAAGTGTTAGGAAGGAAATATATAAAGGTCAATGACTAAATTAAGGTGGAGAACTATTATGGAGAGGGTAACCAAGGAAGGTCTCCCTCTCTAAAGCTGACAACTAAGATGTCACTATAAAGGTAAGAAGTAGCCAGCCAGGTCAAGAGAACTACAGAATGGGAAGTAAGCCCACATGACTAATGTACATATGAAGAAATAAAGGCATTTTTTTAACTAATTTTTTTTTTTTTAATGAATGAGAGGTTCTTATGTTGCCCAGCCTGGCCTCGAATGCATAGCCTTGCCTCCTCAAACGCCAGGACAACTGGCCTGAGCCACCGTGGCTCCCAGAAATAAAGGTATTTTAAGAAAGACACAGTAGTCTCCCAAGGCAAATACTGACAAAAGTCAAATAAGAATAGAAACACAACTTAAATTTTGCAGCATGAAGACCACAAGTGACTTTGACTGACAAAAGGTTTTTGGCGGTGAATTAAAGCTAGAATCTGTACTAAGGGGAGTATATGAGTACACAGGAAGAAAGCAAAAAACAAACAACAACAACAAAAAGGAACAATAGCTGGAAGAATACAGATAAAGGAGTATTTTAAAGAAGAGATACTACAGCAAGTTTAATATAGGGTAATGTGCCTAATCCCATAGAGGAGGAGAGATTAATGATGCAAGAAAAAAGGAGGATAACCAAAGGAATGAAATGGTTCAGAAGGCAAGATCCATTCACAAACAAAGGCATGATGGAGGAGGAAAGGATCTGTTATAGGCCTCTGCTCTAGCTGATTCCTCTGCCTGGAATGTTCTTCTTTCAAATCTTCACTTCTCAACAAGGCCTCCACTGAATCTGTCATTTTTGTCGCTCTCTTCCTACTAGAACATAAATTCCAAGATGGCAAAGTTTTTGTTTTATTCACTGATATACCTCAAGAGCACTAGTGTTGTGGTACATAATCAGCACTTGAGTATTTGCTCAATCAATATTATCAATTTAATATTGAGTTTTCTTTGCCATAAACTATCAACATGTAAGTAATCACATTATTTATTTATTTTTAAAGTAGCTAGCATTTAATCAACCTCCCACCATGTGGCTTCAAGCCACCAAGACACAGGCCCACCACTCCCCACCAACAGCCTTAATCTCCTCAGCTCTGCTGCTGAAGAATTTAGCCTTCACAGTGACAGGCAGTTTTGGGAGGTTTCCCTTTTACAGAACTTTGTAGCAGCCTGATCGCACCACATCAACGATGGGAGCAGCCCCAGTCTTGTTTTTAGCAGCATTCACCCGTGTCTGCCCACTGATCAAAGTCCACAACTTGTCAAGGTTGACAGTTGGGCGGGACTCTGGTTCCACTTTTTTTAGACAATGTCTGGCTTTGTCACCCAGGCTAGAGTGCAATGATGCAATCTCGGCTTGATGCCACCCCTACCTCCTGGGTTCCAGCAATTATCCTGCCTCAGCCTCCCAAGTAGCTGGGACCACAGGTGCACCCCACTATGCCCAGCTAATTTTTTTTTTTTTTTTCCCACCTAAGGTCAGAGATGTTGGACATCAATTTTTTGTATTTTTAAGAGACAAGGTTTCTCACTGCAACCTCCAACTCCTGGGTTCTAGTGATTCTCATTCCTCAGCCTCCTGAGTAGCTGGAATTACAGGTGTCTGCCACTATGCCCAGCTAATTTGTATTTTTAGTAGAAGCGAGTTTCACCATGTTGGCTGGTCTCCAAATCCTGACCTCAGGTGATCCACCTGCTTTGGCCTCCCGAAGTGCTGGGATTACAGGCATGAGCCACCGTGAGCCACTGTGCCTGGTGCTCTGGTTCCTCTTTAAGTGGTAATGCCTCATTCAAACCTTCCTAAAGTAACCTGCGTGGTATTTGTCGAAGCTGATCCTGTGGTGATGCATACTACCAGCATTACTGCAGCCTCCGGGGTGCTACCGGTGCTTGCTGATGCAGCCATGGCCATGGCTTATGTGGTCCCAAAGTTTCTGGGTCTTCCACAGTCTGGATGGCATGTTGGTGGCCCAGACGAAAGAGGATAACCACATTATTTTAAACTAGCTATCATCATATGACAATTTCCCTACCACTGTGACTAACAAAGACATGACTCGTAGTGGAATGCTTCTGTCAAAAGTTTTTAAAACTTAGACATTCACTCCAAAGCCAAATCCTACCTCTCCTTTGAGGTCAAGTTATATCCCCTCTAAAGCCTTTCCCAACTTGTCTAGCATGGTATGGTTTGTCTTCTCCAAATCTCATGTTTGAAATGTGACTTCCAATGTTGGTGGTGTGGTGTGGGTGTGGGAGGTGTTTGGGTAATGAGGGTGGATCCCTCATGAATCTCTTGGTGCTGTCCTTGAAGTAATGAGTGAGTTCTCTCTGAGTTCACACAAGATCTGGTTGCTTAAAAGAGCACCTCCTCCCTACCCCACCTCGCCATGTGATACAACAGCTCCCGCTTTGCCTTTGACCATGATTGAAAGTTTCCTGAGGCCTAACCAGAAGTCGAGCAGATGCTGGTACCATACTTAAAACGGCCTGCAAAACCGTAAGCCAAATAACCCTCTTTTTGTAAATTACCCAGCCTCACTTTTTTTTTTTTTTTTTTTTTTTGAGACAGGGTCTCACACTCTCACCCAGACTAGATTGCAGTGGTGTGATTATGGCTCACTGCACTTTCAACCTCCTGGGCTCAAGCAATCCTCCCACCTCAGGCTCTTGAGGAGCTGGGACTACAGGTGCATGCCATGACATCTGGCAAATTTTTAAATTGTTTTGTAAAGACAGGATCCTCCTATGATGCTCAGGTTGGTCTTGAATTCCTGGGCTCATGTAATCCTCCCATTCTGGCTTCCCAATGTGCTGACATTACAGGCATGAGCCACAATGCCCAGCCAGGTATTTCTTTATAGCAATGCAAAATGGACTAGCACACATCACATATCAGTTTCTCACTCTTGGCCATGGATGGTGGCTCATGCCTGTAATTCTAGAACTTTGGGAGGCCAAGGCATGAGGATCATTTGAAGTCAGGAGTTCAAGGCCAGCCTGGGCAACAAAATGAGACTCCATCTCTAAAAGAAACAAAAAAATTAGCTGGGTGTGGTGGCAGATGTCTTTAATATTGGCTACTTGGGAGGCTAACGTAGGAGGACTGTTTAAGCCCAGGAGTTCGAGGCTGCAGTGAACTGTGATCATGCCACTGCACTCCAGCCAAAGTGACAGAATGAGACTCTGTCTCGAAACAAAAGAAAATTTCTCATTCTTTTGAAACACAGCATACATTACACATAATTTCATCTGACATGTATCATAATGCATTGTCATAATTTTTTTCCATAATGCATTGTCTTACAATTTTTTTCAAGCTTTATTTCTAAAAACTTAAATGTAGACCAGGCTCAGAGGCTCATGCCTGTAATCACAGCACTTTCGGAGGCCAAGGCAGGTGAATCACCTGAGGTTATGAGTTCGAGAACAGCTTGGCCAACATGGTGAAACCCCATCTCTAAAAAATACAAAAATTAGCCAGGGCTGGTGGCACGTGTCTGTAATCCCAGCTAGTCAGGGGACTTGAGGTAGAAGAATCACTTGAACATGGGAGGCGGAGGTTGCAGTGAGCCAAGATCGTACCACTGCATTCCAGCCTGGGCAACAAGAGTAAAACTCCACCTCAGAAAAACAACCAACCAACCAAGAAAACCTTAAATTTAGCTTGAGGGTTAGGGTGGTTATATTTCTTTGTAGCTCCACAAAATGTGCCTTATATGTGACAATTATCTAAATATGTATTGATAGAAAAGCAAAGTCAATGAACTTCTGAGGGAAATATGCTCTTAGCATTTACCTAAGCAACTGAAACAAGTAGCTACAACTTAAATATCAAGAAACACTTGAAAGTTAAGTTGTAGCTACTTCTTTTAGATGCTCAAGTAACTGCTAAGAACATGTTTCCCTCAAATAAAAGATCAATAAAAATATTACATTTTTACCTTCTAGCAACAATAAATGGAAAAAATAATTTTTATCTTGCTAAGGATAATAATTTAAGTCAGCAACAATTAACATATTGGTTTTACAATTTAAATACCATGCTGATCTATGTGTTATCTACCTCACAAGGTAGATATTTAATAGAAGCCCAGGTCTCACATTGTCAGACATTAGATCAACCTTTCTAAAATAAGAATAAGGACTTAAATAGACCAGGTGCAGTGGCTCACGCCTATAATCCCAGCACTTTGGGAGGCCAAGGCAGGTGGATCATGAGGTCAAGAGATCGAGACCACCCTGGTCAACATGGTGAAATCCCGTCTCTACTAAAAATACAAAAAAAATTAGCTGGGCATGGTGGCGCACACCTGTAGTCCCAGCTACCTGGGAGGCTGAGGCAGGAGAATTGCTTGAACCCAGGAGGCGGAGGTTGCAGTGAGCCGAGATCGCGCCATGGCACTCCAGCCTGGGTAACAAGAGTGAAACTCCATCTCAAAAAAAAAAAAAAAAAAAAAAGAATAAAGAATAAGGACTTAAATAATCAGTGAATATCTCATAAAGCACTATAAGTTATCACCCACATTAAAGATCTATTAACAATAAAGAAGTATATATTACTATCAATAAAAACCTAAAAAATAAATAAATAAAACTCTGCTGTGAACCTATTATAAGCCTCCTATATCTCAGGTACTTAACTATATACTTTATAAACATTTACAATCATGAAAGATAATTATTTTCTTGATATTACAAATGAGGAAACTAACATGGAATGACTAAGGACTTAAAGATTATGCTGTTTAAGTGATCCAGAGATAAACCAACATTTACTACATTCTTGGTTAACCTCTACAATAAATCTATTTGAATACTTAAGATTTTTCAAATGTCATATTTAAATGATATGAGTATTAAGTATAAAGATGAGTTCCTCTAAAGCTTTCTGTGACTGAGTGACGAAAAAGAAAAAAAAAAAAAAGACAATATTTCAACCCAATGGTAAATTTCATTCTAAGCTATGGAATTTTTTTTTTTTTTTTAATACAGAGAGCACTAGCAATTTGGGCATTCTTATCAGTATAGCACAGATACAAGATCCACTGAAAACAGTAGTAATGGCTATGATTTTCTGGGTCCATACTATATGAATGGCATTATGCTACAGGAAAGCTGGCTCCAGGGTCATAATCAATGCAGTCCTCCCTACTCTTGAATGATACCATCCTTGTGATCAAGGTTTAGCACGTTGTTTTAAATGGACATTTTTTATCAACAGAATAGGACGTAGGACCTTCTGGATGTGTTTCCTTTGGGGGATTTACACACATACATACACACACACACACACACTCACACACACACGGTGCGGGGTGGGGGAGAGACCCATAAAGTGTTTACCTCCTGCCTTACCTTTCTTGATTCTTTCCTTAACACCCACAACTTGCTCTTCTTGTGGCATCTGAGATAATTTCTGCATAAACAACTCCTCTAGAGCTTGTGCCATAAGAACAATGTCATCTCCAGGCTACAAAATATATTAAGTATAAAATAAGGATACACAGTATGGTCACTGTACCAAATGTCTTAATTTCAGGCCACTTTATTGAAGGCAGTAACATAGTATTCCTAGACAGTATTCATCTAGTGAGGCTGCTCACATTTTATTTTCTTATTCTATATGGTTGAAAGCAGCTCACATTTAAAATTCTAGCATTCTACTCCTTCAACTTCTAAAAAGTTACTCATGACTGTACCAAGTATCTCAAGGCTTGAAGTAATTCTGTTTAATTAACTAATTAATAAAATCACACTGTAGCAGTGACTCAATTTTTAAACATTTTTTATAAGCCAACTCTACCAACATATTTAACTTTTTTTTTTTTTTTTTTTGAGACAGAGTCTTCCTCTGTCACTAGGCTGGAGTGCAGTAGCATGATCTTAGCTTACTGCAACCTCTGCCTCCTGAGTTCAAGCAATTCTTGTGCCTTAGCCTCCCTAGTAGCTGGGATTATAGGCACATGCCACCACACCCAGCTAATTTTTGTATTTTTAGTAGAAACAGGGTTTCACCATGTTGGTCAGGATGGTCTCAATCTCCTGACTTTGCGATCCTCCCACCTTGGCCTCCCAAAGTGCTGGGATTACAGGCGTAAGCCACAACACCCGGCCCAATTTTTAAATCTTAACTATTTGCTTACAAGTCTTCCTCTTGCTTTAATTTACTGAGGAAAAACTAAGTAATTTACAAAGCAACAGCCTAAAAAAGAAAACATTTATTTCTAAGTTACATAGCTCAGGAAAATTACAAAACTTCATTTAAAAATATTGCATCTCAAAGGACCCTTTGGAATTATAGTTAAATTAAAATGAAGTTGCCAATGGTACTGGTTTTTAAAAAATTCACATTGGAGCTGGATGCAGTGGTGTGTGCCTATTATCCCAGCTACTTGGAAGGCTGAGGTGGAAGTATCACTTGAGCCCAGGAGTTCAAGTCCAGCCTGGGCAACACAGCGAGTCCCTGTCTCAGAAAAAAAATCATTAGCATTGGCTAATAGTTTTAAATCTTTTATACATATAAGGTGGCATTGGTAGTTATCTTGGGAGCCAAATCATTTCAGTGTCATTCACTAGTGATTCTGAATAAACAAAATGCCAAATACTTAAAATTCTCATATTTAAATGAGATATAACCTATAAAATATTTAGATACCCTTGAACAGCTAGAAAAGGATACAGTACTGTAGAAAATGGGAATACTAGATGAAAGAAAACCAAATATACAAATTCAATTTTATGGATGATAGCCAATATGAAGTTCAAAATGTCTACATACATCATACAGGCAAACTCATTAACACAAATCCAAGTACTACTACTGAGATAGAACAAAGAACTATCTGATCTTTAAATAAACTTGTTGTGATCTGTATAAGTAGGCAATTTGTTTGCCTTTTTAGATTATGGCCTGGGATCCAAACCGTGAAAATTTAATCAAGATTAGTGTATACTTATTTTTTTTTTTTTTTGTCTTTTTGTTTTTTTCCTTTTTGTGGAGAACGGGGTCTTGCTATATTGCCCAGGCAGGTCTCGAACTCCTGGGCTCAAGCTATCTCCCGCCTCTGCCTCCCTAAGAGCTGGGATTACACGCGTGAGCCACAGTGCCCGGCCAAGATTAGTGTATACTAAGGCTTTTCCTTTATCTCATAACTAAAATGAGAGGAATGCAATAGAAACATTCTGAATTACTTTATTCACAGAAACCAGCTCTCATTGGTATTTTTTAAAACATAACAAGCCACTAGAGCTATTTGGGCAAAAAAGAAGTCTTATAGCAAATAGATTAAACAATTGGTATGTGAAAATTATAAAATCCAGTGAAAAAGTATTATTCCTAAAAACATGTAACATGTGAACCAGAACAGATGAAAAAATATATATATGTAAAAGATCGGTCAGGCGCGGTGACTCACGCCTGTAATCCCAACACTTTGGGAGGCCGAGGCAGGTGGATCACGAGGTCAAGAGATAGAGACCATCCTGGCCAACATGGTGAAAGCCCATCTGTATTAAAAGTACAAAAAATTAGCCGGGTGTGGTGGTGCATGCCTGTAGTCCCAGCTACTCGGGAGGCTGAGGCAGAATTGTTTGAAACCGGAAAACGGAAGTTGCAGTGAGCCGGGATGGTGCCACTGCACTCCAGCCTGGCGATAGAGTGAGACTCTGTCTCAAAAAAACAAACAAACAAACAAAAAATATGTAAAAGATCTTGGCTGGGCGCAGTGGCTCACACTTGTAATTCCAGCACTTTGGGAGGCCAAGTCAAGTGGATTACCTCAGGTGGGGAGTTTGAGGCCAGCCTGGCTAACATGGTGAAACCCTGGCTCTACTAAAAAATAAACAAACAAATACAAAAAATTACCCAGGCAAGGTGGCAGGTGCCTATAATCACAGCTACATGGGAGGCTGAGGCAGGAGAATCACTTGAACCTGGTAGGTGGAGGTTGCAGTGAGCCGAGATTGCACCACTGCACTCCAGCCTGGGTGACAAAGCCAGGCTACATCTAAAAAAATACACACACACACACACACACACACACACACACACACACATAAAAGATCTCAAAGACTTGAAATGTGGGTGGGGGGGGTCTGAAAAAAAAAAGAAATGTGAAATGATCACCTGATTTTATACATCTTTCTCCTATATGTAATGGCAATATTGGCAAGTATAACATCAAGCTTACATACCTTGTTATATAAATAACAATTTGAGAACATTGTATTGAAGTCTTCTATACATTCTGAAGCCTTCACATAATATTTATTCTCCAAGCGCTTCTTAATTGTATTTAAATCCATTGGGTTTTTTATAATGGTATAATAATCCTATAGTTTTGAACAAATTCTAAATGTTAGTAAGAATGAATACAGTACAACTATTGGTACACAAAGAAACTTAACACATTATACACCTGTAACTAGAGAGAGCAACTGATTATCTTTAAAAAGCCATATTCTGGCTGGGTGCAGTGGCTCACTCCTGTAGTCCCAGCACTTCGGAAGGTTGAGGCAGGAGAATCACTTGAGGCCAGGAGTTCAAGATCAGCCTGGCCAACATGGTGAAACCCATCTCTACTAAAAATAAAAAAAATTAGCCAAGCGTGGCAGCAGATGCCTGTATGCCCAGCTACTCGGTAGGGCGGGGCATGAGAATCGCTTGAATCCACTAAATTCTAGTCTGGGTGACAGAGTGAGACTTTGCCTCCAAAAAAAAAAGGCCATATTCTGGAAACTAGAACTTTTAGTAATGAGAAACAAAGCTGAATGTTATGGCATTATTTTCAGAGAAAAAAAGCCAATAAAGGTGAAGACAAAACTTTCAGAATAAAATTATCCTGGAAAATTAAAAGGGCATAAGGAAAAAGAACCTTGTTTTTATGGAGTCTGACTCCATAGAATAAAATCCCAGCTTAAGGTTTACTAGCTATATTATAAACCACTCAACCATTCCATGACTGAATGGCTAAAAATTCCTAACATAAGACCTAAGGTCAAATTCCATATGTGATGCAACTAAGCCTGCCAGAAGTGTCAAGAGAAACCTCATAAAAAAGGTAAAATTCAGGATAACTCTGTAACCAAAAGGTGAAGTGATATATGCTATAATAAGAAAACATGTATTACAATTTATCACAAATTGTTAAAATAAGAATGCAAATGCTCAGAAAAATTACGTTTGTTTTTTGGGGAAAAAATACTCATTGGGATAGACTTTAGTGATGCTAAATAAATCAGGTGTTTGTTAAATGTTTTATAATATTAAAAACTAGTTATGTCTTACAGAGATATACAAGATTTTTCTTTTTTTGAAACTAACATAGTTTAAGACATACATACAGGCAACTTTAGTTTCACAGCATCCACAGGATGTTGAAAAGGCCATGAAAAATCATGCTTCCATAAATCCTTTAGAATAACTTTTTGTAGGTACTGAAGTTGGTTTGTCAATCTCCCATTTTTCTTAGTATTTATAAACTCTGGTGGAGGAGGGTTAACAATAATAGCTGTTTGTCGACTTGATAGAGACATTCTTAAATACGTTGAATCCTGTCTACAAGTACATGTCCTGAAAAAGAAAAACTGAGTACCTTAGAAGCACTTTAAGAATGGTTTCCACAAGAGCTGAAAAGTGTTACTCAAGAGGAACAGAGGCCGGGCACAGTGGCTCAGGCCTGTAATCCCACCACTTTGGGAGGCCAAGGTCAGGAGTTGGAGACCAGCCTGGCTAACATAGTGAAACACTGTCTCTACTAAAAATGCAAAAATTTGCTGGGTATGGTGGTGCTTGCCTGTAATCCCAGCTACCTGGGAGCCTGAGGTGGGAGAATTGCTTAAACTCAGGAGGTGCACATCCCAGTGAGCCTAGATCGTATCACAGTACTCCAGCCTGGGCAACAAAAGTATAACTCTGTCTCAAAAAAGAATAACAAATACTGCATTTTAAAGCACATCATGATTAAGACAGGAATTAAAAAAAAGCCAAATGGCAAAAGAATCAAGTTTTTAACAAACACAAACATTTTCTATACAAGTAGTGTAAGTTGTTTCATTATATATGCCTTAACCTTGAATGGTTTAAATTATTTCAACATTTCAGTCATTCTGCCTTTCTAAACACAAATTCAGGTCTTAAGCAGAAAATGTCTATAAATAAGTAGTCGGAAAAAATAGCAGGGAACGTTAAAGATACAATCAGTATGTAAGTATTCTACAATTGTTAATTCAACTAAGAGAGAAAAGCAAAGTAAAAAATTTTCCTGGCTAGCCGGGCATGGTAGCTCACGCCTGTAATACGAGCACTTTGGGAGGGCGAGGTGAGGCGATCACCTGAGACTGGACTTCGAGACCAGCCTGACAAACATGGAGAAACCCCATCTCTACTAAAAATACAAAAAGATTAGCTGGGCGTGGTGGTGCATGCATGTAATCCCAGCTACTCAGGAGGCTGAGGCAGGAGAATTGCTTGATCCCAGGAGCCAGAGGTTTCAGTGAGCCAAGATCGCGCCATTGCACTCCAACCTGGGCAACAGCAGCAAAACTCCATCTCAAAAATAAATAAATAAATAAATAAATAAATCCTGGCTAATTTGAACAAAGTGATTTATTTATGGGATTTTTTTTCCTTTCTTTTTCTGAGATGGAGCCTCACTCTGTCACCCAGGCTGGAGCGCAATGGCGTGATCTTGGCTCACTGCAACCTCCACCTCTGAGGTTCAACTGATTCTCCTAAGCCTCCCAAATAGCTGGGACTACAGATGTATGCCACCACGCCAGGCTAATTTTTGTATTTTTAGTATAGACAGTGTTTCACCCTCTTGGCCAGGATGGTCTCAAATTCCTGACCTCATGTAATCTACTCACCTCAGCCTCCCAAAGTGCTGGGACTATAACCTTGAGCCATTGTCCTCAGCCAAAGTGATTTATTTTATTTTTATTTTTATTTTTATGTATTTATTTTTTGAGACAGAGTCTCACTTTATTGCCCAGGCTGGCATGCAGAGGCACAATCTTGGCTCACTGAAACCTCCGCCTCCTGGGTTCAAGCGATTCTCCTGCTTCAGCCTCCCAAGTAGCTGGGACTACAGGTGCGTGCCAATATGCCCAGCTAATTTTTGTATTTTTAGTAGAGATGGGGTTTCACCATGTTGGCCAGGCTGATCTGAAACCCCTGACCTCAGGTGATATACCCTCCTTGGCCTCCCAAAGTTCTGGGATTACTAGCGTGAGCCACTGTGCCCAGCCCAAAGTGATTTATTTTAAAACCAAATTTATTAGATTAAAATGTTACTCTGTGGCACGTATTGCTACATCTAGAATAAAATATAAAATATTTTAAATTTCAGAGGTGTTGTTTACTATTCCTATACAGCATCATTACTTTAGGGATAAAGATACTACCAATGTGCACATAGTACCTCAAGTACACGTGCAAAATGAAAAGGAGTTATGAAATAAATTGCTCAGGCTGGGTGTGGTGGCTCATACCTGCAATCCCAGCACTTTGGGAGGCTAAGGTGGGCACCCGAAGTTGGGAGTTCAAGACTAGCCTGGCCAACATGGAGAAACCCCTCTTTACTACAAATACAAAAATTAGCCGGATGTGGTGGCAGATGCCTATAATCACAGCTACTCAGGGGGCTGAGGCAGGAGAATTGCTTGAACCCAGGAGGCAGAGGTTGCAGTGAGCCAAGGTCACACCATTGCACTCCAACCTGGGCAACAAGAGTGAAACTCCATCTCAAAAAGAAAAAAAAATTGTCCATTTTTAGAAACCACTGGTAACACTTAGCCAATAATATATCTTTGTCTGCATTTTTTAAATATATTTTTTAAATTTGTATCCAGCAGAATGTCTGCATTAAAGTAGTATCAGTTCTCACCTCTTGTTACATATTATTTAATTGTAGATATTTTTGAATTGTGGCATAATACACACAAAATTTACCTTACTCTTTTTAAGTGTACAGTTCAGCAGTATTAAGTACATTCATGTTTTATGTGAAACCAATCTCCAGAACTTTTTCATCTTGCAAAACAGAAACTCTGTACACATTAACCAACAACTCCTCATTCTTCTTTCTCCCCTGAACCTGGCAACCACCATTCTGCTTTCTGTTGCTATGAATTTGACTATTCTAAATACTTCATTAAAGTGACAAATCACATATTATTTGTCTTTTTTGTGACTGACTTATTTTACCTAACATAAAGTCCTCAAGATTCATCCATGTTTTAGCATGTGTTAGAATTTACCTTCCTTTTTAAGGCTAAATAATATTCCATTGTTTGTGTATCATTGTCTTTATCCACTCATTCACTCATATTACTTGGGTTGCTTCCATTTCTTGACTATATTGTGAATAGCGCTGCTATATATATGCATTTACAAGTACTTCAGAACCCTGCTTCTAATTCTTTTGGAGATATATATATATAAAAGTGGAATTGCTAGATCATATGGCAATTATATTTCTAATTCTTTTTAGGAAGCCCATCCCATTTTCCATGGCTGATACATGATTTCACATTCCCACTAACAATGTACAAGAGTTCAATTTCTCCACATCCTTGCCAATAGTAATTTTCTGTTTTAATACTAGCCATCCTAGGCTGGGTCCAGTAACTCATGCCTGTAACCTAGTATTTTGGGAGGCCAAGATGGGCAGATCACAAGGTCGAGAGATCAAGACTATCCTGGCCAACATGGTGAAATCCTGTCTCTACTAAAAATACAAAAAATATAGCTGGGCATGGCACGTGCCTGTAGTCCCAGCTACTCGGGAAGCCGAGGCAGAAGAATTGCTTGAACCCAGGAGGCGGAGGTTGCAGTGAGCCAAGATCACTCCACTGCACTCCAGCCTGGCGAGAGAAGTGAGATTCCATCTCAAAAAAACGAACAAAAACAAACAAACAAAAAAACCACCAGCCATCCTAACAGGTATGAGGAGCTGTGGATCTTTTTTTTTTTTTTTTTTTTTTTTTGAGAGACAGTCTCATTCTATCATGTCACCCAGGCTGGAGTGCAGTGGCAGATCTCGGCTTGCTGCAATCTCGACCTTCCAGGTTCAAGTGATTCTCCTGCCTCAGCCTCCTGAGTAGCTGGGATTACAGGTGCATGCCACCATGCCTGGCTAATTTTTATATTTTTAGTAGCAACAGGACTTCACCATGTTGGTCAGGCTGGTCTCAAACTCCTGATGTCATAATCCATCTGCCTCAGCCTCCCAAAGTGCTGGGATTACAGGTATGGGTCATTGAGTCTGGCCAGATCTTTAAAAATACCAATGCTCAGGTTCCAATCTCTGGAGAGGGCTTGAGAATCAGTTTTGTTGGCTTTTTATAAGTTCCCTGTTACTTCTGATGTGCAGCCAAAATTGAATACAACTACTTAGAATGAATTGAATTGAAGGTGGTTATCAATCTTATACTTTCATGATTTTCATGTTACACATATATGGAAATAGGACATTTAATAAAAGTTATAGGCTGGGCACTGTGGCTCATGTCTGTAATCCCAGTACTTTGGGAGGCTGGGGAGGGAGGATGGCTTGAGGCCAGGAGTTCAAGACCAGACTAGACAACAAGATGAAACTTCCCATCTCTGCAAAAAAATAGAAAAATCAGCATGGTGGTGCACGTCTGTATTCCTAGCTACTCAGGAGGCTGAGGTGGGAGGACCATTTGAGCCCAGGAGGTAAAGGCTGTAATGAGTCCAGATTGTGCCACTGCACTCCAGCCTGGGTGACACAGCAAGACCCTGTCTCATAAAAGAGCTCAGGACCTCAAGACCAGCCTGGGCAATGCAGTGAGACCTCACCTCTAAAACTAAAAAAAAAAAAAAAAAAAGAGAGAGATAAAAAGGGAAAAATCATTAAGAGATGGAGCTATTCTAAGATGTCACAACTAAACTGGCTCTTATCCTGGCTTTATAATTATTTAAAGCTAACCTACTTTTTAGGTGCCCCAGTCATCACATCCAGAAAGGATAACCACTCCAGTGACCTATCACTATAGACGAGCTGTGACCATTTTTGAACTTTATGGATAATATTATTTACTATGTATTACATTTTACCAGGCTTATGTTCCTCAACATTATGTTTATGAGACTCATCCATGTTATTCCCTATGTAGCTCGTTCATTTTTGTTGCTGTAATCTACTGTGGAATTATAATATCTTAACGTATCCATTCCTGTTGGGACTTTGGAGCCAGTTTCCTGCTTTTGACTATGGCAAACAAGGTTGCTATGAACATGCTTATAGCGTATACATGCATGCATTTTTACACTGCGATGAAACCCTGTCCAACCCAGAAGTAAAGTTGCTGGGTCATAGATATATGAACTTTAGTAGATACTACCAAACAGTTTTCCAAAATACTGTTCCAGTTTATGTATACAACATGAGTCTGAGACTTCATTACTACATATCCTTGTTAAAATATTTGGTAATCATCGGTTACAATGATCATCATACCTGTTATCCCAGGACTTTGGGAGGCCAAGGCAAGAGAATCACTTGAGTCCAGGAGTTTAAGACCAGCCTGGGCAACATAGTGAGACTGCATCTCTAAAAAAAAAAAAAAAAAAAATTTTTTAATTGGCTGGGTGTGGTGGTCCGTGCTTGTAATCCAGCTACTCAGGCAGCTAGGCAGGAGGATCACTTGAGCCCAGGAAGTAAAGGCAGCAGTGAGCTATAAGTGTGTCACTGTACTCCAGCCTGGGCACAGAGCAAGACAATGTCAAAACCAAGTATTTGGTATTTGCCTGGGCACGATGGCTCACGCCTATAATCCTAGAACTTTGGGAGGCCGAATTGGGTTAATCACCTGAGAACAACAGTTTGAAACCAGCCTGGCCAACATGGTGAAACCCCGTCTCTACTAAAAATACAAAAAATTAGCTGGGTGTGGTGGCACTCTCCTGTAGTCCCAGCTACTCGGGAGGCTGAGGCAGGAGAATCACTTGAACCTGGGAGGCAGAGGTTACAGTGAGCAGAGACTGTGCCACTGCACTCTAGCCTAGGTGACAGACTGAGACACTATCTCGGGGTGGCGGGGGAAGGGCCGGGCACAGTTGCTCATGCCTGTAATCCCAGAACTTTGGGAGGCTGAGTAGGATAGATCTCCTGATGTCAGAAGTTTTGAGACCAGCTTGGCCAACAGTAAAACCCCATCTCTACTAAAAATACAAAAAATTAGCTGGACATGGTGGTGGACACCTGTAATCCCAGCTAATCGGAAGGCTGAGGGAGGAGAATCACTTGAACCCAGGAGACGGAGGTTGCAGTGAGCCAAGATCACGCCATTGCACTCAGCCTGGGCAACAAGAGCAAAACTGTGTTGGGGAAAAAGAAAAAAAGAAGAAGAAATCATCATCTCATCTTGATCTTAGCCCCCATCATACCTCAACCTTTTTCCTCCCTAAACTTTCCCCTTTGCCAGATAATGACACTATCATGTAACCAACTGGTCAAAAAACGAACAACAACAAAAACCAAAAACCTTGGGTATCTTCCTACTTACTTTTTTTCCTTCAAGCCTCCCTCTACATGAATCAATTCATTGGCAATTCCTCTAGCTCCTCCTCCAAAATAAAATAAAATTCTCACTACTTTCACCACAACCCTAGCCCCAGTCATCAAGGACTAATGCCATAGCCTCCAAACCAAACTGAGACCTCCAGGATCTGTATTGTTCCTTCAACCTCACCTCCTTTCACTCTCCCCACTTGATCACTTCACTCCAACCATACTCTTCTTTCAGCTCTGTGTAAGGCATCAAGCCAATTCTAGCCTCTGGGCATTTCAGTCAGCCGGAAAATGCTCTTGTCCCAGACCTATTCACAGCCACATTTTTTCAATTTATTTGTTTAGACAGGGTCTCACTTTGTCAGCCAGGCTGAAGTGCAGTGGAGCAAACACAGCTTACTGCAGTTTCCAACTCCCAGGTTCAAGCAATCCTCCCACGTCAGCCCCGCAAGTAGCTGGGACTGCAGGTGCGTGCCACCACACTTGGCATTTCTCTCTAGTTTACTTTATTATAAGAATACAGTATACATAACTGTATAGTATATATTAAATATAACATACAAAAATATGTTAATTGACTATGTTATCAGTAAGACTTCAAGTCAACATCAAGATATTAGTTGTTTTTGGAGTGCGAAGTTATCTATGAATTTTCAACTGTAAAGGAGTTAGCACCTGTACCTTTGTCATTTAAATATATACACGATTATTTTTTTAGACAGAGTCTTGCTCTGTTACCCAGGCTGGAATGCAGTGATGTGATCTTGGCTTACTGCAACCTCTGCCTCCCAGGTTCAAGCAATTCTCCTGCCTCAGCCTCCTGAGTAGCTAGGGCTACAGTCACACACCCCCACATCTGGCTACTTTTTGTATTTTTAGTAAAGACAGGGTTTTACCCTGTGGGCCAGGCTGGTCTTGAACTCCTGACCTCAAGTAATTCACCTGCTTCAGCATCCCAAAGTGCTGGGATTACATGCATGAGCCACCACGCAAGGCCCACTTAAAGATTTTTTAAATGAAAATGTATTACACAGTATGCTTTCTGAAGTCTTATGGTTTCATTTTCTACTTTTTTTGAGTCAGGGTCTCACTGTCACCCAGGCTGAAGTGCAATGGTATGATCTTGGCTCAGTGCAGTCTCAACCTCCTAGCCTCAAACGACTCTTCCACCTCAGCCTCCTGATTATCTGGGACTATAGGTGCATGCCACCACATCCAGCTAATTCTTTTTGTATTTTTGTGTAGAGATGGGGTTTTGCCATGTTGCCTAGGCTGGCCTTGAACTATTAAGCTCAAGCAATCTGCCTTCCTTGGCCTCCCAAAGTGCTGGAATTACAGGTAAGCCCATGGTTGCTTGCCTCATTTTCTACATTTAGTTTTTTATCTAGAATTACTTTATGCTGGTACCTTTGGCTACAGACATGCTCCAGCCTTGATTTTTCTTTAAAAATACCTTGCCACACAAAAAACTTATACAAGGATGTTTATAGCAGCTTTATTCATAATTGCCAAAACTTGAAAATAACTAAGATGTCCTTAAGTAGGTGAAGGGGTAAATACACTCTACTACATTCATGCAATGAAATATGATTCAGTACTGAAAAGAAATGAGCTATCGGCTGGGCATGGTGGCTCAAACCTATAAGCCTAACACTCTGAGAGGCCAAGGTGGGCAGATCACCTGAGCCCAGGAGTTCAAGACCAGCCTGGGCAACATGGTGAAAACCTATCTCTACTAAAAATAAAAAAACTAGCTGGGTGTGGTGGTGAACACTTGTAATCCCAGCTACTCAGGAGGCTGAGGCATGAGAATCCCTTGAACCTGGGAGAGGGAGGTTGCAGTGAGCCAAGATCCCACTGCTGCATGCCAGCCGAGGTGACAGTGAGACTCCTTCTTAAAAAAAAAAAAAAAAGACATAGGCTATCAAGTCATGAGAAGACATTGTGAAAACTTTAAGTCAATCTCAAAAAAGGTAAAACTTGCTAGGCGCAATGGCCCAAGCCTATAATACCAGTACTTTGGAAGGCCGAGGCAGGTGGATCATTTGAGGTCAGGAGTTCAAGACCAGCCTGGCCAACAGTGAGACCCCCATCTTTAATAAAAATACAAAAATTAGCCAGGTATGGTGGCACATGCCTGTAATCCCAGCTACTCTGAGGCTAAGGCACGAGAACTGCTTGAATCTGGGAGGCAAAGGATGTGAGCCAAGATGGCCCCACTAAACTCCAGCCTGGGCGACAGAGCGAGACTATCTCAAAAAAAGGAAAAAAAAAAAAAAGACAAAACTATAAAGACAGTAAAAAGATCAGTATTTGCCACCGGTTTGGGAAAGAAAGAAGAGCACAGAGGGTGTTCAAAGCAGTGAGACTATCTTGTATGATACTATAATGGTAGATCCATTTGTCAAAACTCATAGAATGTACAACACCAAAACAGAAACTATGTAAACTATGGACATTGGGTGATGATGTATCAGTCTAGTTCATTGACTGTAACAAATGTACCACTTTGGTGCTAATAGTTGGGGAGGCTGAACTAGTATTGAATCAGGGGGTAGATGGGAACACTGTACTTTCTACTCAGTTTTGCTGTGAACCTAAACTCCCCTAAAAAATAAAATTAAAACACACACACACACACACACCCTCTCCCACAAATCATAAATACCTTAAAACATTCCATATCCCTCACTGGCCTTCCTCAGTTACCTTCCTAAATTTCTCTGTAGTATTTAACATGGCTAAGTACATAGTACCTATAAATTACCTATAAAGCCTTTTTGCCAAAAATGTGCAATTGAATATAATCAAGATTTTATTTCTATTTAAAAAAAAAATTTTGGTGCCTGGTGACTGAGACTCTGTCTAAAAAAAAAAAAAAAAATTCAGAGACAGGGTCTTGCTGTTACCCAAGCAAGAGTGGCTCAATCATGGCTCACTGAACTCCTGGGCTCAAGCAATCCTCCTGCTTCAGCTTCCTGAGTAGCTAGGACTGCAAGTACATACCGCCACTCCTGGATAATTATGTTTCGTGGGGGAAGGGGAAAGCCAGAGTCTCACTATGTTGCCCAGACTTGTCTCAAATTCCTGGCCTCAAGTCATCCTCTCACCTCAGCCTCCCAAAGCGCTGGGAATTACAGATGTGAGCCACCATGCCAGTCTAACCAAGCTTTTACATTTAACTTTTATTTTACAGAAAATTCAGGGGCTTAGAGCTGTGCTGCATGGTGGCCCCTAGGTAAATAATGGTTCAAATTTAAATCACCCAAAACTTACTGGAATTAAAAACTCAGCCACATTTCAAGTGCTTAATAGCCACATGTGGCTAGCAGCTACTGTAGGGGACAATGCAGATATGGAACACTGCCATCACAGCAGAAAAGTTCTAAGGGACAGTGCTAAAATGGCCTCTTTTATAAAAGTCAAGGTCATTAAAAAAATAAGAAAAATGACTACATTAAGAGCCATGATATACAACTCAGGAAAAGCAGGTGGGGGTGGGGGTGGAAGACAGGAAGAGCCATGATAACCAAACTCAATTGGTTATTCTATATCAAATCTTAGTTTTAGAAGATCAGCCATATTTCTAGCCAGAAAGGTAGCAAAAGAAGAAAAGAAAAAGATCAGTCATAACAAACATTTTTAGACAACTAGGGAAATTTAGGGAATTCTTCATCTTGATAGGTGTGATAGCACAGTATACAGGAAATTTTTGTTTGTTTGTTTTTTTTGTTTGTTTGTTTTGAGACGGAGGTTCACTCTTGTTACCCATACTGGAGTGCAATGGTGCGATCTCGGCTCACCACAACCTCCGCCTCCTGTGTTCAAGCAATTCTTCTGCCGCAGTCTCCTGAGTAGCTGGGACTACAGGCACGCGCCACCATGCCCAGGTAATTTTTGTATTTTTAGTAGAGACGGGGTTTCACCTTGTTGACCAGGATGGTCTTGACCTCTTCACCTCGTGATCCACCCGCCTCGGCCTCCCAAAGTGCTGGGATTATAGGTGTGAGCCACCGCACCCAGCCAGGAAAATTTTTTTTTAAGTGTTGCTCAAAAAAACTTGTGAAGTCATATCTGTAATATGTCTTTTAAAATGTTGACAGCTGCTTATATACAGAGATGTTCTTTGTACTATTTTATCTTTCTGTATCCTTGAAAATTTCAATTACAATTTTAAATACACTGTGATTGAGGGCCACAGATGGCTTCACCATGAATGGACCAAACATGAACAAAGAATTCTGATATTGTCACTGACCAAAACAATAGCTAATATTTGATAATCTGATTAACTTAGTGGTGAATTTTCTGCATTTCTTGGCTGGAGGCCCTGGTTTCTACTGCAAAGTGAAGCTTGATGTCCAGCAATATATGACGAAAAATGTTCCCTTTTATAAGGTATCCACTGTCATTACTTACCCTAGTTTCAATTACCTTAATCTTCTGTTTCTTTTAAAAGGTTTTTTAAAAATAGGCTTATGTGGCTTTTTATTTCTATGCTAGACATCTGTCAATTTTACTATTTTACTTTCTCTAAAGCCTTTATTATTAATTTAAGCTCTTCATTTTTTTATGTATTTTTTAATTTTTAATTTTTAATTTTTTTATTTTTTGAGCTCTTAATTTTTAATAACAAATGGAAAAAGCCACAATAGTCCTACAACAGAACCCAAAAGAGGTTTTCTTTTTTCCTTTTTTTTTTTTTTAAATGGAGTCTAGCTCTTTTGCCCAAGTTGGAGTGCAGTGGTGAGATCTCACTGCAATCTCCGCCTCCTGGGTTCAAGCAATTCTCCTGCCTCAGCCTCCCTAGTAGCTGGGATTACAGGGAGGGATTATACTATACCAGGCTAATTTTTGCATTTTTAGCAGAAATGGGATTTCACCAGGTTGGCCACGTTGGTCTTGAACTCCTGACCTCAAGTGATCCACCTGCCTCAGTCTCCCAAAGTGCTAGGATTACAGGTTTGAGCCACCACACCCAGCCAGTTTTTATCTTCACATAATGTTGGGTCCTAACCACTTGTGTCAGAAGTAAACAAATTAAGGTTCTCTCTAAAAAATCACTTATACTCACATTCCAACATGCCATCTTAAGAAGGGAAAAAGAGTTCCGAGTTACCATTATACTGGCAACTATAATCTGCAGCCTAACTTGTCTATGTGAAAGTTCACTGGTTTTTTTGTTTTGTTGAGACAGGGTCTTGCTTTGTCACCCAGGCTGGAGTGCAGTGGTGTGAACACCACTCACTGAAGCCTCAACTTCTCAGGCTCAAGCCATCCTCCCACATTAGCCTCCCAAGTAGCTGGGACTACAGGTGCATGTCAACACATCTGGCTAATTTTTGTATTTTTTTTTTTTTTTCATAGAAACGAGGTTTCACAATGCTGCTTAGGCTGGTCTTAAACTATTGGGCTCAAGCGATTCTCCCACCTCAGCCTCCCAAAGCATTGGGATTACAGGTATGTGAGCCACCACACCCAGCCTTCACTATTGCTTCCAGTGTTTACAGTGAGTTGTCATTTTATTGTTATTTCTGCTTTCAAAACATTTTTGCCCATGGATGTATCTCTAGAATGATGGGTCATACATGGTAGCTCATGCCTGTAAACACAACACTTTGAGAGGCCAAGGCGGGAAGTACACTTGAGCCCAGGAGTCCAAGACTAACGTTAGCAACATAGTGAGATCTTGTCTCTACACAATATACAAAAATTAGCTAGGCATCATGGAGCACATCTGCAGTCCCAACTACTCTGGAGGCAGAGGTGGGGGGATCACTTGAGCCCATGATTGTATCACTGCACTCCAGCCTGGGTGACAGAGTGAGAACTTGTCTTAAAAAAAAAAAAAAAAAAAGCCGGGCGGTGGCTCACACCTATAATCCTAGCACTTTGGGAGGACAAGTCAGATGGATCACCTGAAGTCAGGAGTTTAAAACCAGCCTGGGCAACATGGTGAAATCTTGTCTCTACTGAAAATACAAAAATCTGCCAGGTGTGGTGTCACACGCCAGTAGTTCCAGCTACTTAGGAGGCTGAGGCAGAAAAATGAGGGGAAAGTTGCAGTGGGCCGAGGTCACGCCACTGTACTCCAGCCTGGGCAACAGAGAGACTCTGTCTCAAAAAGAAAAAAAAAAAAAATCAGATAGGAGAAAAAAATAGTAAAAAGGAAAGATATGTCTTGGGCAGATGAAATCTAATGTCAATTCAATGTTATATAGTAACCACTCGTTACATCTGTTCAAAAACAATGTATCACTGGGCACAGTGGCTCACACCTGTAATCCAGCACTTTGGGAGGCCTAGGCGGGTGGATCACACACCAACATGGTGAAACCCTGTCTCTACTAAAAAAAATTAGCTGGGTGTGGTGGCATGCACCGATAGTCCCAGCTACTTGGGAGGTTGAGGCAGGAGAATCACTTGAACCCAGGAGACAGAGGTTGCAGTGAGCCAATATCAAGCCACTGCACTCCCGCCTGGTGACAGAGCAAGACTCCATCTCAAAAAAAAAAAAAAAAAAAAGGAAAATGTATCATAAATGATATCACTTCACTTTGTTGAAGACAATCACATAATAGTGTAGCACCCACTTGTTACATCAGTCTATGGTTCCATGAACAAACTGCTTGAAAACCATATGCCTCTTGCCCACTCAATAACTCTCAAAATAACCAGGGAAACTCTGAAAAAAAAAATTTTTTTTTTTGGGTAGACAGAGTCTTACTCCGTCACCTAGGCTGGAGTGCAGTGGCATGATCTTGGCTCACTGCAACCTCCTCCTCCGGGGTTCAAGAGGTTCTCCCTGCCTCAGCCTCCCAAAAGTAGTTGGGATTACAGGCACCCACTGCCACACCTGGCTAATTTTTCTATTTTTAGGAGAGATGGGGTTTTACAATATTGGCCAGGATGGCCTTGAACTCCTGGGTTCAAGCGATCCTCCTGCCTCAGCCTCCCAAACAGCTGGGATTTCAGGAGTGAGCCACAACACCCAGCTGACAAATTTTTGAATTCCCTCAATGATAACTAACTACAGTGGTAAATGTATTAAATTCTGTTGCCCTATATGCATACTTGAGTCTAAGGAAACAGTATAGCACAGAACTAAAGAGCTTGGATTCTGGAGATCAAAAGTAACCTGGCTCTTGATGAGCACGTATACTAACTCCAAATCCTACACCATCAAATGAGCAGTCTCCAATTCAAGGGAGAAAACAGTTCTGCAAACTTAGATCAGGCTTCAATTTGGGCCAGATGTAATTCATAGAAACTAATTACAATGTTTATTTCTTACAGTGACTCAATCTTCTCATGTGCTTCTCCCTTCAGTCTGAGAATGAGGCACTTTTTCTATCTAGAACTCTTCTCCTAGGGGCTCTAGATAACACTCCCCCCTCGACCCTGGAGGGCCCTTGGTCCCTTTTTTTTTTTTTTTTTGGTAGAGATGGGGATCTCACTTTGTTACCCAGGCTGGTCTTAAACTCCTGGGCTCAAGCACTCCTCCATCTGCCTCGGGCTTCCAAAGTGCTAGGATCACAGGCATGAACCACTGTGCTGGTTCATCTTTTCTGTATCTTCAACAGATGGCCTAGTCCATCTTTTCCGTATCTTCAACATTTATCGACTAGCTTCCCTCCATATAAACTTTGCCAAGTTTCCTTTAAAACTCTTCCCTTAACCTTATCATTTTGTTGAAGCCTCAATCTTTTCTTCAATACCTCATACCTCATACCAGAGCATCCTGAGAAACTACATTGTCTTTACGGCCTAGTTCACACTTGGCTTTTCCTCAACATTCCTCTAAAATTCCCCTTACACTAAGATTAACACTTACCATACCAAATTGTTAAATCCAATGGATTATTTTTGAGTCTTGACCTCCCAGGAACATCTGTCACTAAACTATTATGACTCTCTTGAAATGCTCTTCTGGTTTCTAGGATACCACTTTCCAAATTCTATTTGTTCATTTATTGAATATGTACAAATATAAGACACCTACAAATGGTGCCAAGCACTGAGCTACAATCTGGGGATACAGTCTCTTTGCAGAGTGTGTATGTGTATATCTGACCAGAGCTTTATTATTTTTCAAGTCAGTCTTGAGTTTTTATGTTTTTAATAGAGATAAGGTCTCACACTATATTGCCCAGGCTGGTCTCAAACTCCTGAACTCAGGCCATTTACTGACCTTGGCCTCCCAAAGTGCTGAGATTATAGGCATGAGCACTGTGCTTTTTTTTTTTTTTTTAATTTTTTTTTGAATTTTTAGTAGAGACCGGGTTTCATCATGTTGGCCAGGCTGTTCTTGAACTGGTTGCCCGATTCAGCCTCCCAATGTGCTGGGATTATAGGCATGAACCACCTCGTCCCTGTTTCCCAACTTTTTTTTTTTAACTCCATCTATACACCCCACTTTATGCCAATCTCAGCCACTCCAAAGTATCAAATACATGGGCACAAATGACTGCTGAATACAAATTTACATATTCGGGATATTTACTGTTTTCCTATTCTCCATTCAACAAACCACTGCTTTTGTTCAATCACTAGTCACTAACCACGTGAATTATGCAATGGTGTTGCTTAAGACCATACAGTTCAACTCACTGTCCTTCGTGATATATAAACTCCTTTAGAATTTGCCTCCTTGGCCACCTCACTGGACTCATCTCTTGCTACTTCACCAATTCCCAACACTGTCAGCCACAGTGAGGCAGGACACCTGTACTACCAGCTAGCCAGTGCTGGGATTACAGGCGTGAGCCACCTCGTCTGGCCATAGTAGCCACCTATTTTTTAAAAGAAGAAAAGGTGGGGCTGGGCATGGTGGCTCACGCCTGTAATCCCAGCCCCTTGAGACCAAGGCGGGAGGATCATGAGGTCAGGAGTTCAAATCTCTACTAAAAATACAAAAATTAGCCGGGCATGGTGGTGCACAGCTGTAGTTCCAGCTACTTGGGAGGC
Organism: Saguinus oedipus; assembly: GCA_031835075.1. Lineage (NCBI taxonomy): Eukaryota > Metazoa > Chordata > Mammalia > Primates > Cebidae > Saguinus > Saguinus oedipus. Next base: position 113,851,448 of record CM063175.1, read on the forward strand.
TGAGGCAGGAGAATCACTTGAACCTGGGAGACAGAGGTTGCAGTGAGCGAGATCGCACCACTGCACTGCAGCCTGGGTGGCAGAGCAAGACTCCATCTCCAAGAAAAAAAAAAAAGCAATTCTCCACAATACTACCCTATTCTGTGTACATACATCCATGAATTTGAGAAATTTCTCTTTACCTGTGCTTGCCATCCACCCAGGCCCTTCATCTGAGTCCCAAAGTCCCTGTTTATACTTTGGTGGTGGGGGTGGGGGGAGGAGTGGAGACAGATCTCGCTCTGTCTCCCAGTGGCACGATCTCGGCCCACTGCAACCTCTGCCACCCGGGTTCAAGCGATTCTCCTGCCTCAGCCTCCCGAGTAGCTGGGACTACAGTAGAGTGCCACCACCCCAGCTAATTTTTGTATTTTTAGTAGAGACGGGGCTTCATTATGTTAGCCAGGCTGGTCTTAAACTCCTGACCTCAGCTGATCCGCCCGTCTTGTCCTCCCAAAGTGCTGAGATTAGAGGCGTGAGCCACTGTGCCCGCCCTCCTCTATCTTAATTCTTAATACAGGCCACTGCACCTTGAGGTCAGGCCCACTACAATTCTGCAGTACCCAGAATAGGGTGCAGCATGTTCCAAAGGGCTTAATAAAGTTAGTTGAATGAATAAATGAAGCAAGAATCCGAATTTCCCTATCCCAAATGACCACTTGCAGAATAAACAACAAAAATGCCAGCTAATGCTAAAAGCTCTGTGCTTTCTTCTGCATTTCCAAGATTACAGTACAGGTAGGAGCGATCCACACCAATCCAAGACCTAAGAGGAACTGCAAAGACCATGAGTACTTTTTAAAACGAGAGGAGGCAGTTGGACAACTGGACCCCCCCCACACTCCCTCGCCCCAAGCTCCTCCTTCCCAGCCCTCCCTTGCAGAAAAACCAGACATTAGTGGGAGAGAGGGAGAGAGAGAAAGATTCCTTGGGGGCAACGAACCTGAAGTTGGTAAGGCCAAAGGAAAGCTACTGGCAACTCACCTGGGCTACAGGCACGAAGCTGGGTGGCTTTTCTAACTGCCCGGACTGTCGCACGATGTTGATGGGGTCGGGGAGGGAGGAGGAAAAATAACGGTTGTTCCCACCCAGTCCGCACCTCGGGGCCGACCTAAGGCCGCACCCCCCTGTGGAGGGTACATTACCTGTAGATTACAAAAGGGACCTTATGTGATTGCCCCTTTCAGTCCGCACAAGATGAAGAGGTGCAGGGCAGCAGTTCTTCGCGGTTCCTCGCCGCCAGTTTTTATTGTAATGGCGGCCGCTAGGCAGCAGCTACAGGCGCCTTTGTAGGAGACCCCCCCACGGGCGGCCTGCGCATTGGTCTGAGCCCGTCACGTGACCACGCCCAACCGCGGGCACCGCAAAAGAGGCATAGGAGTCAGCTCTGCAACCCAGGCCTCTAGGGCAGGCACGGTGGGTTGGGGTCATTTGGTTACCCAGCAAACTTTTGCTGCGTTTCCTAAATGTGGTGCAGAGAACTGGAGTTTAGGAGTAGGAGAGCTACCCTCAAGACATTTGCCGTTAAAACGGCATGGGGAGAAATGCCAAATGTGGGTGAAGGGGCGGAAGGCAGCAAAACACACTGCCATATGTGTACCTATGCAACTATCTTGCATGTTCTGCACATGTACCCCAAAACCTAAAACGCAATGAAAACAAAAATAAACAAAACAAAACAAAACAAAAAACAACGTTTTCACTAATCTGTTAGCCTAGTAGAGGTTCGTGAGTTTGGGCTTCTGATGTTTTCATCGTTTCCACACTTTTTTTTCAACCTTCTCCACAGTTCCTGTCTCTTGCACCTATTGAGTGCTTGATCAATATTAGGTAGCAGCTGAGGCTAGAGACATGATCTCATCGGGTTTAAAATGGCAATTAAAGAGCTGTTTCAGAACAGCTGCGTGTGTTAAGTGATTCAGGATTTTGAGTCTTCACAACTACCTCTTGATGGTTTGCAGATACTTTAAAGGTGCTAACATGTATCATAAGAATATATTTAGTAGTTTCCCTTTGGATCAAATGGCAAACGATGCTTCTGAATTCTTTTATTTTTTTGAGACCGAGTTTTGCCCTTGTTACCCAGGCTGGAGTGCAATGGCGCGATCTTGGCTCACCGAAACCTCCGCCTCCTGGGTTCAGGCAATTCTCCTGCCTCAGCCTCCTGAGTAGCTGGGATTACAGGCACACGCCACCATGCCCAGCTAATTTTTTGTATTTTTAGTAGAGACGGGGTTTCACCATGTTGACCAGGATGGTCTCGATCTCTTGACCTCGTGATCCACCCGCCTCAGCCTCCCAAAGTGCTGGGATTACAGGCTTTAGCCACCGCGCCCGGCCCTTCTTCCGAATTCTCCATACCCATTCCTAGTGGATGGATTGGAAGGGGAGGGCAAAAACAGCTGAGCTGCTCGCAAATCCGGCCAAACAACCATCTCCAGTTTCCTGAAAGGGAAGTCTGGGGGCCATTAACAGCTAAACACTTAATTCCATCACTTTGATATGGAAGGAAAGAACCAAGTGTTCACAAGAAAGCAACACACTTGATCTACTTACTAGAGCTCACATAAATACCTGGATTGGCAAGCGCTTTTTGTTTAGATTTAATTTTTGTGTTCTTGTTTTGGTGTTTAAAATAGTATTCAGGGCATGGCAGCAGGTGCTTGCAATGCTCGTTACTGCAGAGGCTGAGGCAGAAGGCTCATTTGATTACAGGAGTTCAATGCCAGCCAGGGCAACAAAGTGAAACTCTAATAGATTAATTAGAGATTAGATATAGAGATTATCTTATTGTTCAGGAAAAGAGTAGATGGGTACAGACTTAGGGTGTGACTCTCACACCATAAAAAGTCTAGGGGAAGTCAAGCAAGGGAAATGAAAGAAAGGAATGACTCAGTACAAATTTTGCCCAAATGAGCAACTTTTTGGCCCTCCTGAGAATTAGTGGCAGGGAGACATACACACTCTAAGAAAAAATGCCTGAGTGATTTTTTTTGAGATTGAGTCTTGCTCCGTCACCCAGGCTGGAATGCAGCATTGCAATCATAACTCAAGGGAGTCTCCAACTCCTTAGCTCAAGTATCCTCCTGCCTCAGCCTCCCCAGTAGCAGGGACTGTAAGCTCAGACCGCCACACTGCCTTCTGAAGGATTTTTTTTTTTTTTTTTTTGAGATGGAGTCTCACTCTGTAGCCCAGGCTGGAGTACAGTGGCTCAATCTTGGCTCACTGCAACCTCTGCCTCCTGGGTCTCAGTCCAAGCAATTTTCCTGCCTCAGCCTCTGGAGTAGCTGGGATTACAGGCGTGTGCCACAATGCCCAGCTAATTTTTGTTATTTTTAGTAGGGACGGGGTTTCACCATGTTGGCCAGGCTGGTCTTGAATTCCTGACCTTGTGATCCGCCCTCCTCAACCTCCCAAAGTGCTGGATTACAGGCATGAGCCACCTCGCCCAGCTGAACAATCTTTTAAAAGCCTAATCTCATCATGTTACCACCCTTAAAACCTTTCAATTACTTTCCATTATTTTTAGGATAAAGAGCAAATCCCTTAAGGTGAGCTACAAAGTCCTACATGCCTTCAGCTCCAACTACACCTCCAGTAGTGCCCCATCTCCAGCCAGTGACCTTTCAGCTCTTTTCAGGACCCTATCCTCTGTCTCTGGGCTTCTACAATTGGTTGTCTCATCCTTCCTCCAGTCCCAAACTAATTCCTCAACTCTCAGGCTAAAGTCATTTCCTCAAGGAGGCCTCCACTGGGTTAGGTTTTCCTGTTAAACACTCTTATTACAACCCAATTAAATAGTACTAATTACAATTGTATAGCCAGTGGTATATTTAATGTCTATTACCTGCAAGATAGTACATACCATAAGTGCAAAGTATCAAAAACCTTTAAAGTGTATTATCATTGAGTAAATTACTCCTCAATTCTAACTTTTTTTTTTTTGAGACAGGGTCTTGCTGTGTCACCCAGGCTGGAGTGCAATGGCATGATATCGTCTCACTGCAACTTCCACCTCTTGGGTTCAAGAGATTCTCCTGGGACTACGAGTATGTGTCACCACACTCACCTAATTTTTTTGTATTTTTAGTCGAGATGCAGTTTCATCATGTTGGTCAGGCTGGTGTCGAACTCCTGACCTCAAATGATTTGCCCACCTTGGCCATCCAAAGTGCTGGGATTACAGGCGTGAACTACTGCACTAGGCCCTACCTGACTTTTAATGACTGTGGCAAATCAGATTTGAATTAAGGGAGTGTGGAAGAGCAACAAGACCAGATTTGAAACTTTTTTTGTTTTCTGTTTTCCTGTTTTGTTTTCTTGTTGTTTTTTAACTTGGAATGGCTGCAAAAATGGAAAATATGGAGAATGGATTTATTTGGGAGGTAGACCTCCCTGCCAGGATTTCATATTAGATTAGATGTAAACATGGTTTGGGTTGCACTGAGCATTTGGAGAATGGTACCATTTACTGAAAGGGAATCAATCTTAGAAGACTAAAGATCATTAGTTCAGTTTTTAACATTCTATAAGATGACTAGGTGGAAATTTTTAATAAGAAGTTGATCAACCTGTTCAAAATACAGTCTAGGCTGAAGATGGGAAAGAATGGCAAGAAGGAGGGTAGGAAACAGTGGAAAATTTTCTAAATAATTATTACAGAGAACGGTAGAGCAAGCTGATTGGAAAAGTGTGTTTAGTTAGACATACTTGAGACAGTGAAGACTCAGAAATTGATGACTATTTGTGAAGAAATGGGATAGTAGCATTGAGATTTGCCAGGGGTGTGAGACAGAAAAATGGTAGGGGAATGTTGCTTCAAAAATATTGAAAAGAAAGTGGGCCGGGCACAGTGGCTTACACCTGTAATCACAGAAATTTGGGAAGCAGAGGCAGGTGGATCACCTGAGGTCAAGAGTTCAAGACCAGCCTGGCCAACATGGTGAAACCCCATCCCTACTAAAAATACAAAAATGAGACAGGCATGATGGTGGGTGCATGTAGTCCCAGTTACTCGAGAGGCTGAGACAGGAGAATTGCTTGAACCTGGGAATGGAGGTTGCAGCAGTGAGCCAGGATCATGTCACTGCACTCTAGCCTGGGTGACAGAGTGAGACACTGTCTCAAAACAAACAAACAAACAAACAAACAAAAGTAACTGCAGGCTAGGATATTATGGGACTATTCTATGACATATGGAAATAGTTATAATTATGATTTTTCAAAAAATGATCAAACGCAGTTCAAGGTAGCATGCATTTTCATTTAAATCAGGCTATCACATGAACATACCTTGAAGATATTTTAACATTTCCATCCTTCATGGGGATCAAGGGGACCACCAGGTTGTCTAAGGATGGATGAACCAACCCAGGTCAGAAATGGAGCAGGTTGGCTGGGCACCGTGGCTCATGTATGTAATACTAGAATTTTGAGAGGCCAAGGCAGCCAGATCACTTGATACCAGGAGTTTGAGACCAGCATTGTCAACATGGTGAAGCCCTGTCTCTATTAAAAATACAAAAATTAGCTGGATTTGATGGTGCCGGCCTGTAATCCCAGCTGCTCGGGAGGCTGAGGCATGAGAATTGCTTGAACCTGGGAGGTGAAGGTTGCAGTGAGCCAAGAATGCGTCATTGCACTCTAGCCAGGGCAACAGAACTCCTTCACAAAAGGAAAGAAGAGTAAAGAAAAGAGAAAGAAAACAACAACAACAACAAAATGGAGCAGGTCAAAACTCCCATGCTGATCAGTGGTGGGATTACACCTGTGACTAGACCCTGCACTCCAGCCTGGGCAACATAGCAGGACCTTGTCATTTACATATATATAAATGGCTGGGTGCAGTGGCTCATGCCTGTAATCCAGCACTTTGGGAAGCTGAGGCAAGCTGATCATGAAGTCAGGTGTTTGAGACCAGCCTGGCCAGCATGGTGAAACCCCATCTCTAAAGACATGAAAAATTGCCGGGCGCGGTGGCTCAAGCCTGTAATCCCAGTGCTTTGGGAGGCCGAGGCAGGAGGATCACGAGGTCAAGAGATCAAGACCATCCTGGTCAACATGGTGAAACCCCGTCTCTACTAAAAATACAAAAAAATTGCTGGGCATGGTGGTGCGTGCCTGTAATCCCAGCTACTCAGGAGGCTGAGGCAGGAGAATTGCCTGAACCCAGGAGGCGGAGGTTGCGGTGAGCCAAGATCGCGCCATTGCACTCCAGTCTGGGAAACAAGAGTGAAACTCTGTCTCAAAAAAAAAAAAAAGATATGAAAAATTAGCCAGGCATGATGGCACGCACCTGTAATCCCAGCTACTTGGGAGGCTGGGGCTGGAGAATTGCTTGAACCTGGGAGGTAGAGCTGAGATCGCGCCATTACACTCCAGCCTGGGTGACGGGGGCAAACTCCATCTCAGAAAAAATAAATACACACACACATACAATTTATTTTTAAGTTTCATTCCCTCATCTAAGATTCATTTAAGTTTTCATCCCTTATCTAAGATTAGATTCAACAAGAGGAAACCTATCTTCTGGTCTCCATGGCAACTATGGATTCACAAATGTCCCCAAAGCTCAAGAGTTAAAGAATTTAAATTTACAACTGGTTTATCACTAAAAATTAAAAATGCCACTCTTGGCTGGGCTCAGTGGCTCACGTCTATAATCCCAGCACTTTGGGAGGCCGAGGGGTGGATCACGAGGTCAAGAGATTCAGACCATCCTGGTCAACAAGGTGAAACCCTGTCTCTACTAAAAATACAAAAATTAGCTGGGCATGGTGGTGCACACCTGTAGTCCCAGCTACTCAGGAGGCTGAGGCAGAAGAATTGCTTGAACCCAGAAGGCGGAGGTTGCGGTGAGCCGAGATCGCGCCATTGCATTCCAGCCTGGGTAACAACAGTGAAACTCCGTCTCAAAAAAAAAAAATACCACTCTTGCCTCAGAAGGAGAACATTTTTAAAAGGTAAAAATAGGCCAGGAGTGGTAGTTCATGCCTGTAATCTCAGCACTTTGGGAGAGCGAAGTAGGCAGGTAATTTGATTCCAGGAGTTCAAGACCAGCCTGACCAACACGGCGAAACCCCATCGCTACTAAAAATATAAAAATTAGCTGGGTGTGGTGGTGGTTGCCTGTAATCACAGCTACTCAGAAGGCTGAGACAGAATTCCTTGAACCCAGGAGGCAGAGGTTTTAGTGAGCTGAGACTGTGCCGCTGCACTCCAGTCTGGGCGACATAGTGAGACTCCATCTCAAAAAAAAAAAAATGTGTAGAGATGGAGTCTCACTGTGTTGCCCAGACTGGTCTTGAATTCCTGGCCTCAAGGGATTCTTCCACCTCTGTCTGTTAAGTTTTTTTGATACAGGGTCTTGCTCTCTCACCTAGGCTGCGGTGCAATGGTACAATCAGGCTTACTGTAGCTTCAACCTCTTGGCCTAAAGTGATTGGATCCTCCCACCTTAGCCTCGTGAGTAGCTGGGACTACAAGTGCACACCACCACCCCCAGCTAATTTTTTTATTTTTCTGTAGTGATAAGGTCCTGCCATGTTACCCAGGCTGGCCTCAAACTTCTGGCCTCAAGAGATCCTCCCATTTTGGCCTCCCAAAGTGGTGGGATTACAAATCGGAGTCACCAAGCCTGGCTCATGCCCCCCTCCCCTCCCTGGAGGTCCAGAGTTGGGGAGGATGCAGACCGAAAGTTCCAGCCCTCTAATCAAGTATTTGGTCTTTCCAAAGACCAGCTCTCATCCTGAAGCTATGAAGCTATCAAGATGCCCCACCCTGAGTCACCTTGTTAGCATAATCTGAGGTGTGATTGAAGGCACTTGAAATGAATAACAAAAGCCACTATCACTCAGAAAATTCCAATGGTTTTAGATGATTTGAGCTAGGAACTGGGGACAAAGACTAAACATCTATTTTACTACACCACATAATACAGTGATCCTTCCTTACCTACAAAGACTGTGTCCCAAGAACCCCAGTGGATACCTGAAACTGAGGATAGTACCAAACTCTTTATATACATACATTCCTATGATAAAGTTTAATTTATAAATTAGGCATAGTAATAAACAATACATAATAAAGTGGAACAATTATAACAATATACTGTAATACAAGTTATGCAAATGGTTTCTTTCTCTAAATATCTTATGGTACTTTACCCACACTTCTTGTGATGATGTGAGATAATAAAACACACAATGAGAAGACTGACAGAGCTGGATGGTGTGAGATTTTATCCTGCAACAGAGTGGCAGGCCATTTAAAACTTATAAATGGTTTTTTTTTTTTGGAATTTTCCATTTAACATTTTCAGACTGCAGTTGGCCATGGGTAACTGAAACATCAGTAAGTGAAACCAAGGACATTGGGACACTGCTGTATTCTATTTGTACCTATTAACCATGTCTAATTGTATATGTTCACTTACTAACTATGACCTCAATTTTTGCTTTATTTATTTAATTCCTTATTTATTTTTTTAAGACAGAGTCTTCTTCTGTCTCCCAGGCTGGAGCGCAGTGGCATGATCTTGGCTCACTGCAACCTCCACCTCCTGGGTCCAAGCAATTCTCCTGCCTCAACCTTCTGAGGAGGTGGGATTACAGGCGCCCGCCACCACACCCAGCTAATTTTTGTATTTTTAGTAGAGACAGGTTTTCACCATGTTGGCCAGGCTGGTCTCGAACTTCTGACCTTGTGATGCACCCAACTTGGCCTCCCAACAAGTGCTGGGATTACAGGGACGAGCCACTGTGTCTGGCCTTTATTTATTTATTTATTTATTTATTTATTTATTTTTGAGACGGAGTTTCGCTCTTGTTAACCAGGCTGGAGTGCAATGGCACAATCTCGGCTCACCGCAACCTCCGCCTCCTGGGTTCAAGCAATTCTCCTGCCTCAGCCTCCTGAGTAGCTGGGACTACAGGCGCGCACCACCATGCCCAGCTAATTTTTGTATTTTTAGTAGAGACGGTGTTTCACCTTGTTGACCAGGATGGTCTCGATCTCGACCTCATGATCCACCTGCCTCGGCCTCCCAGCCTGCCTCAAGCCTCCCAAGTAGCTGGGACTGCAGGAACACATAACCACACCCAGCAAGTTTTTGTATTTTTAGTAGAGACAGGTTTTTGCCATGTTGGCCAGGCGAGTCTCAAACTCCCGACCTCAAGTGATCCCTGCCTTAGCCTCCCAAAGTGCTAGGATTACAGGCATGAGCCACCGCTCCCAGCTTGCAGTTTGCTTTTTGAGTAACAATTGGGTAAACTTAAATACTCCCATAGTATTTGTAATGTTGTCATTTCTGACATCATTATTAGCACCAAATGTGTGGGGATTTTCTACACCAGTTTTCCAATTCTCCCCAACTTGGTGTCCAACAAATCAATTCTGAGACTATTAGGATTTAGCATAGACTCCACAGGTTAAGAGATTAGTCCTGGGCCTGGCATCGTGGCTCACACCTGTAATCCCAGCACTTAGGGAATCCAAAGTGGGTGGATCACAAGGTCAGGAGTTCAAGACCAGCCTGGCCAACATGGTGAAACCCCATCTCTACTAAAAATACAAAAATTAGCCAGGCCTAATGGCGGGCACCTGTAATTGCAGCTATGTGGGAGGCTGAGGCAGGAGAATCGCTTGAACCCGGGCAGCAGAGGTTGCAGTGAGACGAGATCGCGCCATTGAACTCCATCCGGGGCGACAGAGGAAGACTGTCTCAAAAAGATCAGTCCTACAAGACCCCCCACTTCAGACACAGCCACAAATAGGGTGCTCAAGCTGCCTACACTTCTGCCACAGAAACTACAACTTCAGGGGTTCCCGTGAGCTCAGAAAAATGCTTTACTTACTTTTTCAGGTTGATTACAGAGGATACAATTCAGGCGCAGCCAAATTGAAGCGATATATAGTAAGTTATGAGGGGTAGAGAGTAACTCAGAGCTCCTTGCCTTTTTCCATGTTCCACACTTTCAGCATCTCTACCTGTGCACCAACCTGGAAGCTCTGGGAACCCCACGGTTTAGGGTTTTTTTTTTTTTTTTTTTTTTAAATCAAGGTTTCATTACATAGTCACGGTGATTAAATCTGGTCACTGGTGATTGAGTGTAATCTCTCAGCCCCTCTCCCTTCCTGGGAGGTGAGTTGGAAGGGGATTGAAAGTTCTAACTCCAATCACCTGGTGGGTTTTTCTGGCCAGCCAGCCCCTATCCTACAGCTGGCTATCTAGGAATCCCTACCTTGAGTGGAGTCACTCATTGGCATACAAAAGATACTCTTATCACTTAGAAGATTCCACGGATTTTAGGAACCAGTACTAGGAACCTGGATCAAAAACCATTTGTTTTTTGTTATACCATAATCTTATTTAGAAAATACAGGCCGGGCGCGGTAGGCTCCCACCCCCTTCTGTTCAGACCCCCAAGGAGCCGTGTGCATCTCTGGGATCGTTCGGCCAGAAAAGAGGACCCCAGAAGTTTCTGGAGTCTCTGTTTCCTGAAAGGCTGGGTCCAGCCCTGCCAGCCCATTGCATAGTCTTCTAAATTCTAAATCCTGGCATAGTCTGCCTGAGTCCTCCTACCATCCTACATGTAGACAGTGTCCATTCCAGCAGTGAGGTGACTGTGACATGGTGTCCATCCTCTCTTCCTTGACCAGGTGGTCCCCGCGATTGGACGCGTAGGCAGTCACCAGCTCTCCTTGTTACTAACCTGTGCAGACCTTTGAGATCTCTCATCAGGGGAAACTGGAATTCCTGGGTCCAAAGTGTTCGGGAAGTTTGGAGTGATTCTTGTTGCAGGGGGAAGAGGGAACTATGGAGGTGTCACTGAACTTTCAGGGGTTCCGGGATCCCCACTCAGGTGCCTGCCCCAGCTCCCTGGGCACGCCCCCCTCCTGCCCCACCTCGCCTGTTTTTACCCCTCCTGGCCCCATCCCCGCCATCAGCGGGACCTTGCGGGAGCCTCTGGATCCCAGAGCTCCAGTTTCAGCCGAACTGCCCAGCCCCGCCCCTTCCCCGGCAGGAGCATGGCCGAGCACTCTGTCCAGAGACCGACCGACAGACAGACGCTGGGACCCAGGACAACGGAGGCGCCAAAGGCGTACCTGGCAAGCCCTGCGCAGGGTAGGAGGTGAGTGCCCCCGCCCCATCACGCCCCACTCTCCCCTTTTCCAGGCTTGGTTTGGCTGCAGATCTCTCGGGATGCGATACTGAAGAGAGGAGAGACCCCCAAATTCCTGGACCCGGGAAGCGAGACTTACTCCAGCCCCCTAACTTCAGCGAGTTGGACCCCTTTCACCAAGCCGGCTCCCCCGAGAGCCCAGCTCTGTTTAAGGGGCCACCAGACCTCCCAGCTTCTAGGGGCTTTGATCCTTATTCGCAGTAAAGCTAGTGAGTCCCCCAAGCTCTCCTACCCTCAGAGAGCCCTTATCTCTCTGGTTTATTTTCCCATCGCCCTTAGCAAAGGATTCCAGGGAGTGGAGTTCATGGGGTGGGGTGGGGGTTGTAAGTTCCCAGCATTCTGAGGGCCAGGGAAGTGAAGCAATAAGCTGGTATGAATTGAGGGCTCCTCTGTGCCTAGCCTTGCACCCAACATGGTGCCACACTGCTTTGAACTTTGCTGCTGCTAAACCATTTAATACAACTCATAGAGGTAGAGTCTCATTATCCCCGTTTTGCAGGGAAGGAAACCGAGGCACAGAGAGGTTAAAGTTGGGGAGTAAAAAGACAGCGGAGAATTGGAGAGGCCACATCCACGAAACTTTAAATTTCCTTTATGGTTAGATAGGACCAGCAGACCTGCTGAGACAAAAATAACAGATCAAGCTGGGCATGGTGGCTCTTGCCTGTAATCCCAGGACCTAGGAGGCTGAGGCAGGAGGATTGCTTGAGGCCAGGAGTCGGAGACCAGCGTGGGCAACATAGCGAGACCCCATCTCTAAAACATAAAAAAGTTAGCCAGGCCAGGTGAGGCGGCTTATGCCTGTAATCCCAGCACTCTGGGAGGCCGAGGTGGGAAGATTGATTGAGCCTAGGAGTTCAAAGTTTGGGTGAGCTTTGATTGTGCCACTGCAGCCTGGGCAACAGAGTGAGACTCAATCTCTAAAACATAAATTAATTAATAATTAAAAACATAAAAAATAAATCACACATCAAGACTACCACTGGAACAAGCTTTGGAGTCAGATAAGCCTGGGTCAGAGTCAGCTCTGCTACTTCCCATTTGTGTGGCCCTGAGGGAGGCAGATCCCCTCTTGGTGCCTCAGTCTGCTGTTCTCTGAAATGGGGACAGTACGGCCTATGTCCTAGAGTTGTTATAAGGATTAACTGACAGTCCGTGCCTAGCAATGATTATGGAGCCCAGGACTCCTAGATCCCAGGGCTCACTCCCTGGGTTCGAATCCCAGCCCTTCCACTTATCATCTGGGTAAAATCAGCCAAGTTACTCGACCTCTGGTCTTCAGCTTCTTTGTCTGCAAATCAATATGATAATTGCATCTACCTAGGGTTGAGAATTATTAGGTGTTCCAAAGAGTGCTTGGCACATTTTTGTGTAAATGTTAAAGTTCCAAAAAGTTACCTGGCCCCCTGGGCAGGTGAGCTGGGGACTTCTGCCTTCTACCATCCTGCAAGGCCTCCTGGTGTTCCCTCAGGCCTGGAACCATGTTTCCGGACAGGACAGTTGACAGCTACCATAACCTGGCATTTTCCAAAACGTACCATGTAGACTCTTGGATACACAAGGTACTTTTAGGGCCACATTAGGATGAGCCTTTTAAAAGTCATGCATTGATTTTTATGTTTCCCCACTGGCTGTGTTATAGAACAATTTTGTAAGTAACACGTATTTGCTTTAGTGTGTTGAATAAGCACCGGCATTCCAAGTGTTAGATTTTCTGCTCATCCATCCTCTTCTACTCCATTCTTGTAGGCTCTAAAGAATGTTCTTCAGGCCAGGCACGGGGGTTCAAGCCTGTGATCCCAGCACTTTGGGAGGCCGAGGCGGGTGGATCACGAGGTCAAGAGATTGAGACCATCCTGGTCAACATGGTGAAACCCTGTCTCTGCTAAAAATACAAAAAATTAGCTGGGCATGGTGGTGCGTGCCTGTAATCCCAGCTACTCAGGAGGCTGAGGCAGGAGAATTGCCTGAACCCAGGAGGTGGAGGTTGCGGTGAGCCGAGATCGCGCCATTGCACTCCAGCCTGGGTAACAAGAGCGAAACTCCGTCTCAATAAATAAATAAATAAATAAAAGAATGTTCTTCAGAGTTCATTCCTTCTTCTGCCATTGTGTTAACTTTTGCATTATCACCCACCCCCAACCCAGGGGTTGGCAAACTTAAAGAGCCGAGCAGTCCATAGTACTTGAGGTTTTGTCAGCCACGCAGGTTTCCTTCCAAACACTCAGCTCCGCTATTGCAGCCTGAGCAGAATAGTCACAACCATAGACAACAGTCGTAACTGTGTTTCTTTCTTACTTTTTGAGATACAGTTCCACTTTTGTCACCCAGGCTGGAGGCATGATCTCAGCTCACTGCAATCTCCACTTCCTGGGTTCAAGTGATTTTCCTGCCTCAGCCTCCCAAACAGCTGGGATTACAGGCACCCACCACCACACCTTGTTATTTTTTGTATTTTTAGTGGAGATGGGGTTTCACCATGTTGGCCAGGCTGATCTTCAACTCCTGACCTGTGTTTGGGCCAAGCAGGGCCAGTAGGACCCAGAACCTGATGTGGACTGGTGAGGCCAGAGCCTCTCTAGGTTGCTCAAAAAATCTGTGTTCAGGTCCTTGGTCTGCAGCGAGGACCAAATTCCCATCGATGACTGCACAAAAACAGAGTTAGGGAACCCACAGTGTGAAACAGCTTGAGAAATAGAACCTGTGTCATATCCAACATTATTCACACTCTCATGACTGTGGGACTGGGCCACCTGAACAGGAGGAACAAGAAGAGCACCCTCTTCACCTGTGTGTCTAGGTCCCCTTTGGGTTACTGAGGGCGTGAGGTGGAAGCAGGGGTGTCCGGGATGGGGCAGGCTATGGTCAGGAGCAGTGGGGCTGGTGGGCACTGGGCAGTGGGGGTGGTGGTGGTAATGAAAGGTCTGGGGCAGGGCAGAGATCAGGAGGAACGGCATTCCAGCAGGGTTCAGAGACAGCCAGTAGGTCGGCAGACACAGGAGCAGGTAGCCTGGGACTCAGAGGAGCAGTTGGTGTTGGAGGATAAGGGCTCTGTTTTCCTGCAGTCTTCCTCTGTTTGGTGCTGCATTAGTACCCCACTGCACCCCCAACCCCTGTCCCTCCCCTGCCCTCACTCCCTGAGTCTTAGAACCCCTTCCTTATCTTCAGTACACACCCCCCGCCTTTTTTTTTCAGTCAGAGTCTCACTTTTGCCCAGGCTGGAGTGCTGTGGTACAATCTAAGATCACTGCAACTTCCACCTCCCAGGTTTGAGCGACTCTCCTGCCTCAGCCTCCCAAGTAGTTGGGATTAGTGGCACACACCACCACGCCTGGCTAATTGTTGTAATTTTAGTAGAGACAGGGTTTCACCATGTTGGCCAGGCTGGTCTCCAACTCCTGACCTCAGGTGATCCACCCACCTCAGCCTCCTAGAATGCTGGGATTACAGGCATGAGCCACCATGCTGGCTGTAGCACGTACCTTCCTATTCAAGGCATTGTCATGCCTCAGCCTCTGAGTAGCTGGGATTACAGACATGAACCACCATACCTGGCTAATTTTTGTATTTTTAGTAGACATGGGGTTTCACCGTGTTGGCCAGACTGGCCTTGAACTCTTGACCACAGGTGATTCACCTGCCTTGTCCTGCCAAAGTGCTGAGATTACAGTCATGAGACACTGCACCCAGCCCACTGATTTTTAAAAAATATTTATTTGTGATGGGCGCGGTGGCTCACGCCTATAATCCCAGCACTTTGGGAGGCCGAGATCAAGAGATAGAGACCATCCTGGTCAACATGGTGAAACCCCGTCTCTACTCTAAAAATACAAAAAATTAAATTAGCAGGGCATGGTGGTACGTGCCTGTAGTCCCAGCTACTCAGGAGGCTGAGCAAGAGAATTGCTTGAACCCAGGAGGTGGAGGTTGCAGTGAGCCGAGATTGCGCCATTGCACTCCAGCCTGAGTAACAAGAGCGAAACTCCGTCTCAAAAAAAAAAATTATTTGTTTATTCAGGTTTTTGTGCTGAAAAAATATATGTATTTATTTGTAATGTATTGAGGGTGTATAAGTGCGAGTTTCTCCATGCCTGTGTCACATAGTGAAGCATGGGTAGTTCATGATGTGAGTTATCAGAAACCTGTGTTCAAGAGGGCTCCTTAGTGTTTTTTCCATAAAAGGCAAATTTGGGGGCAGGGCTTGGTGGCTCACGGCTGTAATCTCAGCACTTTGGGAGGCTAAGGCTGGTGGATCATGAGGTCAGGAGCTCAAGACCAGCCTGGCCAACATGGTGAAGCCCCGTCTATACTGCCACCAATTAGCTGGGCATGGTGGCAGGCACCTGTAGTCCCAGCTACTTTGGAGGCTAAGGCAGAAGAATCGCTTGAACGCAGAAGGCAGAGGTTGCGGTAGAGTAGGTGTCTAGCCTAGGTGACGGAGTGAGACTCCGTCTCAAAAAAAAAAAAAACAAGAAAAAGAAAATTTGGACTATTGCTGATTACAAATATTTTTTTGAGTAGAATTCAAAATGCTAACTGCGGATGATGGAACAGTAGTTATGGTGAGAATTGATGAAAGTTCCCAATTCACAAGAAAATTTAATTTCTTATTTTATGTGCAGCATTTTAAGACAATAACTGGAATCATGACTGACAGCATCACATCAGGACCACCAGACCATTTTTTATTTGTTTTTGAGATGGAGTCTCACTCTATTGCCCAGGCTAGAGTGCAGTGGAGTAATCTCAGCTCATCAGAACCTCCTCTTCCTGCATTCAAACAATTCTCCTGCTTCAGCCTCCTGAGTAGCTGAGATTACAGGCGTGTGCCACCTCGCCTGGCTAATTTTTAGTAGAAACAGGGTTTCATCATGTTGGCCAAGCTGGTCTGGAGCTCCTGACCTCGTGATTCACTGCCTCAGCTTCCCAAAGTGCTGGGATTACAGGCATGAGCCACCTCACCTAGCCAGAACACCAGACTTTTATAAATTTTATAAAATCTTCAGAATGCATTGATAACATTTTTTTTCTTGAGATGGAGTCTTGCTCTGTCACCCAAGCTGGAGGGCAGTGGTGCCTTCTCTGCTCACTGCAACCTCTGCCTCCCTGATCCAAGCAATTCTTCTGCCTCAGCCTTCCAGGTAGCTGGGACTACAGGCTGGCTAATTTTTGTATTTTTAGTAGAGATGTGCTTTCACCCTATTGGTCAGGTGGGTCTTGAACTCCTTGACCTCAGTTAATCCACCTGCCTCAGTCTCCCAAAGTGCTGGGATTACATGTGTGAGCCACCATGCCTGCCCAAGACTCAGTTTTTCAGGGAAAAATGACTATGTCCTTTGTAAGCTTGCTAGCAGGTTTAAGTGTAATAATGTGTGGGAATGACTTTGCTCCATGACTAACATTTAGTAACAGCTTAATTAACATTAACCCTTATCATTATTGTATAAGAATGTAAGTTACAGGAAAGAGGAACCCTGTCAGTTTGTTCTCTGCTATAGCCCAAGACCATGAATCGTGGCTGGCATATAGTGGGCATTTGTTTATTTTATTTTATTTTATTTTATTTAGAGATGGAGTCTCGCTCTGTTGCCCAGGCTGGAGTGCAGTGGCTCCTGCCTCAGCCTCCATAGTAGCCGGGATTACACACGTGCACTACCACGCCCAGCTAATATTTGTACTTTTAGTAGTGATGGGGTTTCACCATGTTGGCCAGGCTGGTCTCAAACTCTTGCCTCAAGGGATTCACCTGCCTTGGCTTCCCAAAGTGTTGGGATTACAAATGTGAGCCACTGCACCTGGCCCACAGTAGGCATTTAATAATATTTGTTGAACAAGTATTTGGCATTCTTGGAGTTCAGAAAGGGGATGGGGAAGATTTTTAAATAACTACATATATATATAGTTATTTAAACTAAAGGCTCACCACAACCTTTGCCTTCCAGGTTTAAGTGATTCTCCTGCTTCAGCCTCCCAAGTAGCTGGGATTACAGGGCTGCAGCACCACACCCGGCTAATTTTGTATTTTTAGTAGAGATGGGGTTTCTTCTTGTTGGTCAAGCTGGTCCTGAACTCCCAACCTCAAGTGATTCACCCACCGCACCCTCCCAAAGTGCTGGGATCACAGGTATGAGCCACCAACCCCGGCCTAAATAACATGTTTTAAAAAGTCACATTGTCCTACAATACCCATTTCTCTTGCATATTTAGGATATTGAGTTTTTTTCCTAAAACGTGCTGACATATGGGAAATAGGATGCAAAATGTGCACAAATGTTTTAGACACAGTTTGAGGTTGCTTGCTATAAGCTCCCAAACCTCTGGGAGGACATAGTATTTATCCTCCCTCAGCAGAGGCCATGAGGCAAGAAGCCCTGGAGAGAACTCGAATCTTGGGTGTTTAGCATAGAGTGTTCAGGTCTTTATTGTTTGGGCCCATGGTACAGAGAGATCCCTGGTCTCTGGCTTCCTGTGACCTTTGCCTTCCTTGCCAACAGAAAATGTGACCCTCCAAAGCAAGAAATTTGAGGGCATAGGTCACCCCAGCCCTGGCATCTGCCCAGAGCTTGAAAAGGAAGGAACATTCTCCAGCTACCTCACAGGGCTGGCACAGGCGGTCACTACCCTGTGTGGATCACCCATCTGTGTTGGGAAACCTGAATCCCATCTGCAGGAATGCGAGGAGGAAATACAAAAGTCTTTACCTGAGCCCTGAGAAGGCAGATGCAGCAGAAACCTCCAGTCAGTAACTACGCAGTCTGGGACCTGTGGTGGAGAGACAGCATATTGGCGATCATGTGTACTTACACTCTAGGGTCACTAGGTGGCACTATGGCCTCATCTGTGGCTCTGAAAAGGAAGATTAGAAGGGAGGTCATCACAGCTTATGTTTAAAAAGCCCCTACGATGTGCCAAATCATTCATCCTGACAACAACCTAAGTAGCTAGGGATTCTTATTACCTATATTTTATAGTGAAGGAAACAGAGACATAAGAGGTGAATTACCTTGCCCAGATCACTCAGCTAATAAGTGATGGAGGCCGAATAGGAGCTAAACAGTGTGGCTGCTGAGCTCACATGCATTGATTCCATGCATTGAGCACCTGCATGGACAAGGCCTTGTGTGATTAAATATGGTTGTGATTAATAATATAAAAATGACAAATCACTGACACTTTTTAAAGGTAAGATCTTTCTTCGTAGGATTCAGGCACAGAACTGTATATGCAATAATAGTGAAATTGATCCCACTAGTTATGACAGAAATAATGATACACTTAAATAAGTTGGATGTTTTAGAGGTATTATCTCATGAATCCTTGACAGAAACTGAATGAGGAATGATATTTATTGTTCCCATTTTACACAGAAGAAAACTGAGGTGAAGAGGGGTAAAGCAATTTTACATGGCATGAATTAGAAATTCAAAGTACAGGAATTTGAACTTGGTTCTGACCTTTTCTGAGGCCCCCATGCTCTTCACCACTATAGGCTCAAGTATCACCTTTTTCCGCCCATTCAACAATTTTTTTAAAATTGTCTAATAGGGTCGGCACTCGTCATGAGCTTCTGTTCCTATTCTGCAGGTGGTGAAGACCTCTGTTGTCCTGACCCCACAGTTCCTGTCCCATGACCAGGGCCAGCTCACCAAGGAGCTACAGCAGGACATAAAGTCAATGCCAACCCCCATGCGAGTACCTGGGGAAGGTGAGTGAGTGCAGACAGACAAGGCCTGGCACCCTTGAACAGCTCCTGGTCTCAGCTGCCCCATGTCTCACAGGCGGCCATGCTGGGGGAAGCATAGGCAACCACAGTAGTGGCTTTTTCCTCCTTTTTCCTTCCATACAAGTGTCTCAGGGAGGGGGCAGGGTAGTTAACTTATTTGGCTTAAAACTGCTATCTCATGTCAGAAACTCAAAAAGAATCACTGCTGGCATGTTAACCTAAAGGAAAACAACAAGACAAGTGCCCAATGATACTTTAAAAATGTTATTTGTTTATTTATTTGAGACAGAGTCTTGCTCTTTTGTCCAGGCTGGAGTGCAATGGTGCAATCTTGGCTCCCTACAACCTGTGTATCCTGAGTCCAAGCAATTCTCCTGTCTCAGCCTCCCAAGTAGCTGGAACTATAAGCATGTGCCACCACACCTGGCTAATTTTTGCATTTTTAGTAGAGATGGGGTTTGCCATGTTAGTCAAGCCGGTATTGAACTCTTGACCTCAGGCAATCCTCATGCCTCGTCCTCCCAAAGGTCTGGGATTACAAGGGTAAGCCACTGTGCTTGGCCTAAAGGTTACTTATTATCCTGCAAAATTTAGGCTGGGTATGGTGGCTCATGCCTGTAATCCCAGCATGTTGGGAGGCAGAGGTGGGTGGATCACCTGAGGTTAGGAGTTCAAGACCAGCCTGACCAGTATGGCAAACCTTGTCTCTACTAAAAATACAAAAATTAGCCAGGCATGGTGGTGCATGCCTGTAGTCCCAGCTAGTCAGGATGCAGAGACAGGAGAATTGCTTGAACCCAGGAGGCAGAGGTTGCAATGAGCTGAGATTGTGCCACTGTACTCCAGCCTGGACACAGGGCAAGACTCTGTCAAAAAAAAAAAAAACAAACAAAAAAAAAACAAAGACAACAACAACAAAACTATCCTGCAAAATTTGAAAAGAAAACAAATCAGCAGCTTCTAAACTATTTTTAACATGACTCATAATAAATAAATTCTATATTACATATATCTTCTTTATTTCTCAATAAAAGACTTAACAAAGTCATATTTACAACATGTAACATATTTTTTATTCTACTTCATTTGTTTTGAATGCTCTTTGCAATCTACAAAAAGTTCAATAGTAATAATTAAATTGCTCATTAAATTGAGCATTATCTTGTCATTTAAAATGATAATCTCAAAAATCATCTTTTGTTTTTGAGCTAAGAATATTTCAATGATATACTATTTAAGAGGAAAACACTGTCTATGAAAGAATATACATGGGTATTATTTTTCAAGACAGTCTCACTTTGTCGCTCAGGCTGAAGTGCAGTGTTGTGATCTCAGCTCGCTGCCACCTTTGTCTCCTTGGGTTCAAGTGATTCTCCTACCTCAGCCTCCTGAATAGCTGGCATTACAGGTGCACACCACCATGCCTGGCTAGCTTTTGTATTTTTTAGTAGAGACAGGATTTCACCATATTGGCCAGACTGATCTTGAACTCCTGACCTCATGATCTACCCACCATGGCCTCCCAAAGTGCTGGGATTGCAGGCGTGAGCCACTGTGTCTGGCCCATAGTTTTATCCTATCTGTTTAAAAGTAGAGATTGAAAGAATACATATGCAAATAATTTACATTTCTCTTTTTATAATACTTTGCTGCATTGTCTGGGTATTGGCAATCAATATGCATTCTGAAGCTACATGGCTAATGGCAAGTACTCACTGTGTGTGCCAGGCTCTGGGCTCAGTGCTCTACATGCATTTTTTATTTCATTTAATTCTCTCCACAACCTGAGATAATATAGCCAACCCATTTTACAGAGTTGAAACTGAGGCTCAGAGACTGTAAGTTAAATGCCTGAAGTTGTAGTTAATTTAATGAGGCAGAGTTGGAATTGAAGCCTGTGTGTGCCTGACAACCAGTTCATATTCTGATGTTAGGCTAGTCTGCTTCACAAAGCATGGAATAGATGGTGCGTGCCTGCTAGGATGGACCAGGTATCACTGTAGGTAATAAACAGCCTAAAACAATGGAAATTTGCAACACTGAAGGCTCTTTGTCTGCTCATGCTGCATGTCCTCCATGGCTCTCCTGGGACCTGTGCACCACATCCCCTCATATGCCACCAGAATAAAGGAGCAGCCTCCATATGGGACCTGTCAGTGGCTCTAAGAGATGAGGGAAATGGTGGCCAGTCTCAATGGCTCCCAATTCTTTTGCTCTGAGGTGACACACTTCACTTCCACTCACATCTCCTGAGTCAAAGCAAATCCCATAACTACCTCCACCTTCAAGGGGCCCAGAGGAGAACCTGAAATACTCGGTGGACTCCATTAAGGCCACCATATGGTATCAGCCTGTGCAGAAGACTGTGGAGGGGCAGACGAGGAGAGTGGGAATTGATGGGAAATGAGAGCAGGACTGAGTCACTGTGCATTTGCTTTAACCTCTACCAGGTGGAGTTTGTCCAGAGCTGCACAAAATCATCAGCAGCATGATCAAACAGGGTCAACTTCAGAAAAAGTTTGTTCAGATGTGATCAGCAGTGAACTCAGAAGTCAACTGGGTGGCATCAAGTCTGTAAATCTCTGACTATCTCAGTTACCCCAAATGGTAATGGTGAAGACGGGAGCATTGAGAGAGTTGATGTGGAAGGATATCAGGAGTGTCAACATTCAACATTTTAGTTCCTTTAAGTTAAATCCAGGCACTATCTTTCCTGCAAGTCTCCTGTTTCTTCCAGATTGCACAGGTGAGAGTGCTCAGATTGGGGCTGGAGGTCATAAAATATTGGCTCCCACAGCAACAGTTTCCCTGTGTCATGCATGCATTCTGTGCATTTTCCTATGCTAAACATGGTCCCAAAACATCGTGGGGCCTGATTCTTCCTCCTTGTTCCAGTGGCCCTGGGTGACTCAAGTGCCCATTCAATGACCAGGACATAGAGGTCTTAGAGGGATGCTCCATGAGGCCTGAGGTGCCAGCCACTGCCCTGTCAGTGTGAGGCAAAGGACAGGGTATTGTCTGTGAGGGCAGTGGTCAGCCAGGCTTGGTGACTCTACCTGGTGGACAGATGATCCTACACCTGCCACCTCCGATGGATCCACGGCCTCTGTGCCTGTTTGTCCTGCTGATGCTCCAGTGGCTGCCCCAGCATCCCAGCCTAGGCCCAGTGCCTCTGAAGATAGTCTTGGCCCCTGGGGACCCAGGAGACTTACAGAACTCACTCAGCTGTCCCCAGGAGTCCCCAGACCCTCATTCTTATCAAGGACCTAGAAACCCTACCCTCTGGCCCTCCCTCAAAAGCTGTAAATGATGATTTACTGCTGTTATCATCATTATTGTCTTTAGTGGCAGCTAAAGATGCCAGCTCTGGAAGGAAACATGTCCTTGGGAGGTGATGACACTCAGTACATAGGTGTTCAACATGTTATTTCCGTCTATCCTCAGACAGTCTTTGACACAGCCATTGACAATCCCATTGTATGGAAGGAAACCAGCCCAGGGTCGCACAGCTGGTAAGCAGCACAGCTGGTCTCAAATCTAAGGTGCCTGGCCCTGCCTCCATGAGGGACCTCCCTGTAAAGGAGGTTGATCTTGGCTTTGGGGAGCCTTTCCTCAGCTGCATGAATCACCTCCCCGGCTGGAGGCACCAAGCTCTGCTCACATCTCCTTCCTTGCTCTGCTTGGGCTCTAATCAAGGTGACCCCAGCAACCCTTCATGGACATCATGGTACTCTCTGCCGTTCACTTTTGGGCTCATCTGACTTCAACAACCACTTACATAGTCTCTCCTTTTACAACCAAGACAACTCAAATCTGAGGCTCTTTATGCAGCTGACAGCATGTGAATAGAATCGAATGTCACAGTTGTGTTATCCCTGTTTTGTTTTTGTTTTCCTTGTGTCTCAGGGTTGTTTTTCTATTTATGGTGAAGGCATTGGCTTTCCATTTGTAGCATGAATAGAATATTTGCACTTTACAATACCTTTATGTCATAGTAAATTGTAAGATTTAAAGAAGTGGTTTTCAGCTGCGAGGGGCCTGAGTACATTTGAGCACACCGTGTGTGACTAGGCAGAAGCAGGCCTTTGGGAAGTTTAGCTGAGGATAGGTCCACAAAAGATAATGGACAGTGGGGGGTCTGACCTGGTCACCACACCCCTGGGTCCTGCTCACCAGCTTGGCGTTCCCTAGCCATCACTCATGATGCTGCCAAACCCTCTGGGTATTGTGGCCAAATCCCCCAGGAGAGAGGCTGATGAACTTTGTCTCTTGAAATGCAGATTCCTTGGACACCCCTGGGAGCTCAACCACGAGAGTCAACTTGGTTATCTCCCCATCATTAGGGTTCAGAATTAAAAGTCCACCTCCACAGGCAGTAAGTTAATATAGATAAGTGACACCATCACCCTGTTTCAGATGTTAACCTGTCCAGGTGTGTTAGGGGTGACTTGAGACCACACAACCTTGTGCTACACAGTGGAATTCCTGGACCAGAGAAAGACATTTGATTGCCATGTTATGATCTTCTCACTGAGTGTAAAGGCAGTCTTGTTTCACTTTGGATTCTTTCTTCTGTTGATATCTTAAAAGGGCACTTTGAATTTCCAAGCATGTAATAATTTTTGGTTAGCTTTTAATCATTGACTTCTAGCACAATTCTGTGATCAGAAACCTGCTGTGTGATTGGATTTGTCTGATATATATTGAGATTTGCTTGATGAACATAGTAAGTTGGGTTAATTTTTGTAAACGTACCATGCATGATTAAAACCAATGTAGCTCCAACATTTGTTCCCAAGATACAGGATGATGGATGGATGGCTCCATGGAGGTTATAGAGATGGTTACTATTGGGACTTTCCACATCCTTCTGATGTTTTCTTGCTTAGAATATGAATGGCTGAGAGGAGCCTGTGGAGCTCCCACTCTGCTTGTGTGTGAGGTTCTTCCTGCTGTCCTGCCATCATTTGTTTCTTATGTTTTGCAGCCAAGACTGACCATGAGAAATCCTGGGAGCTCAGGAAGGAAGGAGCCGCCCAGAAGCAGGAACGGGGAGTTGGTGGGGAAGACCAGAAATCAGGTCTGTGAAGGCTGCAGAGAGCCTTGGAAGGTACGTGGGGGGCTGAGATAGGGGAGGGGCATTGGAGGATGTGGGTGCTCCGTGGAATGTCCACTGTGATGTACCGTGTTCCGGGGCCGGGGATTGGTGGAGAGGGAGCATAAAGCCCCAGGGTTGCTTAGGCAGCGCCCAGGCAGGAGAAGGTGTGGTGGAAATCAGAGCCCTGGTCTCTGTCTAATTGCTCCTGCGCCTCCCACTTTCTGGCCCCAAGTATCCTGTGGCTTCCCTGATAGACTTTCACCCTGACTTGTAGCTGAACCTCCCACTCGCCCTTGAAGGCTTGGTTTGAACCGGATTCTTTCCCAGACCCCCTCCTCCAGGTGCCCAACATACCCTGTTTCCCTGCCTCCCCTTCCCTCATGTCCCCCTCCCCAACTCAGAACCCACCCCATCCCCACCCCCTTCCCTCCCCCAGCCCTAAGCCACCCCTACCTCTGTCCTGGCCACCTCAGGGCACCCTGCGAGGACCAGGACATGTGGGTACAGTGGCTGCTCTTTTGGCTCCTCCTGCTGGAGTTTCCAGTCATCAATCCACCCATGTGAGTAGACGCCAGACCCGTGGCGTTTCTTCCTTGTTATGGGGCTGTGTCACGTGGCAAATTACACAGTGCAGGCCTGTAATTTTAGTGCTTTGGGGGATTAAGGTGGGCAGATCACCTGAGTCCAGGAGTTTAAGACTAGCCTGGACATCAGAGACAAACCCCATCTCTACAAAAGATTCCAAAAAAGATTAGGCGGACACCCACTGCACTCTTGTCTCAGAATAAACCAAAACAAAGTGAAATATCATTTGATTTTTGTGTCATCTGGTTTGATGATCTTTTAGGAACTTCTGAGTCATCCGTGTCTTCTGCTCTTGGGGGCTGCCTCTAGGGAGTCTGTGTCCAGTCAGTGTGATGGGAGCTGAGAAGCCCATCAGATGGAGAGGAAAGGGCTGCACCTGCTGGGAGGTTTGCAGTATGGGAGTCACTAGGAGTGACATGACCAGAATGTGAATGAGGACTGTATTGTCCTTTGTTTTGTAAAGTGTGTATGGTGCAGATCTTGATTGACCCAAAGGAGAAAGGGTCTTTTTTTTTTTTTTTTTTTTTTCAAATACACTTTTATTTTCTGTTTTCCTTCCTCACATACAGAACTCCTCCACACACCACACTTCTTGCAGCTATGAACTTGATGTTGGCCAGGTACCATTTCATCCCTAAAATTTTGTTGACATCAAAATATGAGAGGTGACCAGTGTTACATCCATAAAATATTTACATAGCACAGCATATTAGGCTTTAGACATTTGGCAATTAGACCACATAAAAACAGGACAAGACCCCCATCCTACATGTTTGGAATCAGGTATTCACCTGTCCCTATCTGGCGACTGTACACTGGTTCAAAGGGCAGCAGAGGCAACAGGCAGTTACTTCAGAGGACACTGAACACTATGATCTGGAAGCACGTTATGATGTTACCCAGCGTCATGTACCACACACTTTTCTCCAAGGTGGTCTCAACTCTAGAATGGTAGGTCCAGCTGATACAAGGTGAAGACAGACAACACAACATTTACTCTGTGGAGATATCCTACTCATACTATGCATGTGCTGTGATTTTGAACATAACTCGTCCCAAAAACTTGTCATGATCATCCTGGCTTTTTAGGTTAGGTGATCCATCAATCTTGCACTCAACTGTTACTTCTTTCTCAGCACTGTTGGGAGCCAAGGTGACCTGAACAGCAACTAATGGCTGTAGATACCCCACATGCAGTTTTTTCCCATAATATGGGAAATATTTTAAGTCTATCACTCCATTATGAGGATAAGTTGTTATATTTGTTTGATCTTCATTCTTCAAAACACAATCTATCCTTGGCACTCCTTCAGGCTTTAATCCAATTATTCTGTTCATTTTCACAAGAATACAAGGTTTTCCTTTAGAATAGCCAAAATCAGGATCACTCATACCACTGCATGCTTGAAGTAACAAAAGAGGAAACTGACATGCAACATAAACTGGACCCTTCTGTTCAAAAAGTGCTCCATCAGGACAGGTTGTGAGGTTCTTCTGTTCTTCTAAAGTATATGGTTTTAGAAACTTCTTAAGGTCTGCAATGTACCCTGCATAGGAAGTTGGGTCAGACACACTGAATGTATATTCCAATGCAGTCACTGGTTTTGGAAAAACCATAAGTCCTGGGCTAGGAATCTGGTCACGGTATTTTGGAACCTCATCGTTGAGAGTCTGAAGCATAACCCACATCGTGAATGAGAAGAGTGCAGCCAGGAACCCATAAAAAACTAGGTAGAAGAGCAAGATCAAACCCCAGCTCTTGGCGGTGCGCCCCAGGAACTCTCTGGCGGTCGGGTTGTAGATGAAGAGCTTCCACTCGGCCAGGCACTGGTTGAGGGACTTCTCGTCATGGTGTGCGCGCGGACGGCGGGGGGAGCGGCGGCCGCGGGGATGGAAGCGGCAAGGGCAGCGGAGGCGCATCCCAGCTCCGGCGGCGCAGCCCGGTGACGGGAGGGGAGGGTGGGACAGCCGAGAACACCTCCTCGTTATAGGGAGTACTCAAGCCGACTGCCGAGAAAGGGTCTTAAAGTCCTTATGTTATCCAAATATAAAGAAATGACAGGCCAGGTGTGGTGGCTCACACCTGTAATTGGGAGGCTGAGGCCAGCGGGTCAGTTGAAGTTAGGAGTTCCAGACCAGCCTGACCAACATGGTGAAAACCTGTCTCTACTAAAAATATACAAAATAGCCAGGCATGGTGGCAGGCACCTATAATACCAGCTACTCAGGAGGCTGAGGCAAGAGAATGGCTTGATTCTCTTTTTCTGATTTTTCAATCAGATTATTTGTATTTTTGCTTTTGAGTAGTTTGAGTTCGTTATATATTTTGTGTATTAACTGCTTGCCTCATGCATAGTTTGCAAATACTTTCTTCCATTTTCTGGATTGTTTCTTCATGCTACTGATTGCTTTCTCTGCTTTGCAGAAGCTTTTACATTTAATGTAATTGTATTTGTCTATTTTTGCTTTAATCTATTATGCTTTTGATGTCTATTTGAAAATCTCTTGTCCTAACCAATTTCATGAAGCATTTATTCTATTTTTTCTTTGGTAGTTTCATAGTTTCAGGTCCTACATTTAAATCTTTATTTTGAGTAGATTTTTGTGTAGTAAGATAACAAGTCTAGATTTATTCTTCTACATGTGGGTTTTGTGTTTTCCTAGCACAGTTTATTGAAGAGACTATCCTTCCTGAAGGTGTCTTCTTGGTTCCTTTATTAAAAATGAGTAAACAGTAAATGCGTGAATTTACTTCTGAGTTCTCTATTCTGTTTAATTTGTCTATGTCTGTCTGTCATTTGTCTATCTCTATCTATCTCTGTTTCTCCCTGGCCCCTTGTTTTGTGCCAGTTCCATGCTGTTTTGGTTACTATAGGTTTGTAGAGTATTTTGAAATTAGGTAGTGTGATGTTTCCAGCTTTTTTCTTTTTATGCAAGATTCTTTTGTCTGTGGTATTTTGCATGTTCATGTAAATTTTAGGATTTTTTCTATTTCTATGAAGAATGTCTTTTGTAATTTAATGGGAATGTCCTCATTCTGTAGATCCCACTGGGTGATATAGATATTTTAACAATATTCTTCTAGTGCTTGGACATGGGATATCTTTCCATTGACATGTGTCTGCTTTACTAGCTTTTGTCTATGTTTTATAGTTTTCATTGTGGGATCTTTCATCTTTTTGGTTACGTTCATCGCTAGGTATCATTTTTTGGTGGAGGTAGTAGCTATGTGATGAAGTAGCTTTCTTGATTTCTTTCTTAGGTGTTTCACTATTGGCACATGGGTGTGCTACTCATTTTGTATATTGATATTGTGTCTTTCAACTTTAGTAAATTTATTTATTATTTCCAGTAGGGATTATTGTAGAATCTTTAGGGTTTTCTCTATATATGTATGTGATCATTTCACCTGCAAACAGAGACAATTTGACTTTTTTTCCAATTTGGGTGACTTTTATTGCATTCTCCTGTCTAATTGCTCTTCCAGTACTGTTGTACTGGCCTGAGCATAGAAAGTCAACACCAAGACCAAAGTATGCCAAATTGCAGGGTCTTTATTGCTGGCAGCCATGGAGGACTCGCGTCTCTTCAACCCGTGGCACCGAAAGGAGGGTGTCAAGACCTTTTATACACATGAAACCACCTCAGGAATGAGGGTGAGGGGCAGGGGTGGGGGTGAGGGGCTCCAGACATTTCAGTGGATTCCTGGGCGAAGATGAGGGTGAGGGGCTCTGGACTCTCCGAGGGTGGGGGGACTTTTTGACATTCTGATTCTTACTTAAGTGGTTCACAAAAGCCAAGATTAGCATTCGTTTACACATTGTCTGGGTAGGGTGGCGATCACAGTCCTTAATTACTTATTCACATTTGGGTTATAGACAGCAGTTTCAACAGAAAGCCGAGGTATGGTTGAGGTATGCAGTTTTATGGGGCTTTTAGCGTATCACAGTACTATGATGAATAAAAGTGGTAAAAGTAGCCACACTTGTTCCAGATCTTAGAGGAAGAGCTTTTTAACTTTCCCCATTGTTTATGATGTTAGCTGTATTTTTGTCATATATGGCCCTAACAATGGAGATGGTTCTAGTTACGGGTTTGGCATAGAGGCTGATTGCTGTGTTAACAAAAATTCCTATCCCTAGTTTGTTGGGTGTTTTTATAATGAAATGGTGCTGACTTTGTGTAAAGTACTTTCTGCATCTATGGAGATGAGTAACTGGGTTTCTTCATTCTGCGTAGTTGATGTTTATTTGCAGGGATGGCTTTAGTATGCAAAACCAGCTTGATTTTCTGAGAAAAGAATGAAGTGATCATGGTCTGTAATCCTTCAAATATGTCTTAGTATTAAATTATGATGATTTTGTTAAGCATTATTAATTGTATAATTATGCTAGACATTCATCTATGCCTTTCTGTTCTTGTGATTTCATTTTCTAGTGTAATTTAGTATTAAATTGGGGATGGGATTGCCTATAGGTTGGTTTTGTATTTAGAATATTGAGGGTTAGAAGTTTGGAGGATAAAATTTAGCAGAAATGGGACATACCTGAGGGATTGTGGGGAAGAGTGGCATGAGGTCAGGGTCTGTCAGGGTTTAGGCTTAGCAAGAGAGTGCCTGTAGTTTTCACCAACAGTGAACTTTATCAGTCCTTTTAATCCTGCAAACCAGGCAGGCAAAGATACTTCAGTGTCTTAATTACCACTTCCTTGAGTTCCTTGTTGAGGCACAAACTCAGCAGGAGTACCTGGGAAGAAATTAGAACACAGAAGTGAGAAGTGGGGCTGGGCGCGGTGGCTCAAGCCTGTAATTGGGAGGCCGAGGTGGGTGGATCATGAGGTCAAGAAATCAAGACCATCCTGGTCAACATGGTGAAACCCCGTCTTCACTAAAAATACAAAAAAATTAGCTGGGCACGGTGGTGCGTGCCTGTAGTCCCAGCTACTCAGGAGGCTGAGGCAGGAGAATTGCCTGAACCCAGGAGGGAGAGGTTGCAGTAAGCTGAGATCGTGTCATTGCACTCCAGCCTGGGTAACAAGAGCAAAACTCCGTCTCAAAAAAAAAAAAAAAAAAAAAGTGAGAAGGTTGGAGTGCAGCTTTGCGACAATGCATCAGCCAGTGGCTGAGCTGCAGAGGTTCGAATTATTTCAAATTTTGATGAAAGTAACATGCTTTATACTGTTATCGCACAGAGAAACTGGACTTTTTCAAATTTATATGGTTAATTTTATATATTTTTGGGTTAGAGACTATAATCTTCTAGGCTTTCCCTAATATTTCCCTAATATTTTGCCAAGCACCCCAAGTAAATCCCAGCACATGGTGAAAACCACATTTGGAGTATTTTAGCTGCTGGCTGTGTAGAAAATCACCTGCACCCCCAACTTTCAGCTATAAAAAGGCAAGTATTTATAATGAAGAGCACAGAATTTTGTGACTATGATAAAAGATAATACGTGAGACTCCTGGTTAATTTGACTCATGAAAATGCTCATATGTAGATTGCAGACAAATATATGTACATGTTAATGGAAGTGCCAGGCACACGTTGGATCTTGTAATCAGGAGGCCCTCATTACACCCTGTGAACGTGAGAACCTAGTTCCAATTCAGCTATTGCCAACAAAGCTTGGGTCATGTGCTTGGTCACAGCCTCTGCTAGCCTCATAGTCTTTGTTTTGTATTTTTATTTTTGAGATGGAATCTTGCTCTGTTGCCCAGGCTGGAGTGCAGTGGTGTGATCTCGGCTCACTGCAACTTCCACCTCCTGGGTATTGAAAATGCGCGCTTTGAATGAAGAGACCCCCCCAAACAGGCTTTGTGTGAGCAACATGGCTGTTTGTTTACCTGGGTGCAGGTCGGCTAAGGCCAAAAAGGGTATTAGCAAAGGGCAGTGGGATAGGAGTTGGTTTTATAGGTTTGGGGTGGGCAGTGGAAAGTTACAGAGAGTAAGATCAGTTACAATGGTGGGGGTAGGGAGGGGCAAGGAGTATACATGACCATAAGTTTAGTTACAGTGGCAGAAGAGCAGTTAAGATGACAGGATGGGTGAGAAGTATTCATATTATCATAAGAACAGTTAAGATGGCAGGGTTGGGTGAGGGGCTTGTCCGGGGAAGCTCTGCTGGGTGATCAGGGACAATGGTGACTGCAGGTTGGGGGTGGAGGGGTGGGAGAGAATCAGGAAGCAAGCAGGACTTCAGACTTTCAGGCATCAGGTTTGCATATGGAGACCTGACACCGGGTTCAAGCAATTCCGTGCCTCAGCCTCCTGAATAACTGGGATTATAGGTGCTAGCCACCACACCTTGGCTAATTTTTGTGTTTTTAGTAGAGACAAGGTTTCGCCATCTTGGCCAAGCTGGCCTTGAACTTCTGACCTCATGATCCACCTGCCTCAGTCTCCCAGAGTGCTGGGATTATAGGTGTGAGCCACCATGCCTGACCACCTCATAGTCTTTGTCTGAAATACAGAGGTATTCTTCCCAGGGCTGTCCAGGATTCAGTGAGATGAGTTATGCAGGTCTATTAGCAGAGTGACTTGGACAAGGGAGAGGCTCCATAGCGGTATTCTTTTATTTTCTTTTTGAGATGGAGTTTCGCTCTTGTTACCCAGGCTGGAGTGCAATGGTGTGATCTCGGCTCACTGCAACCTCTGCCTCCTGGGTTCAGGCAATTCTCCTGCCTCAGCCTCCTGAGTAGCTGGGATTACAGGCACGCACCACCATGCCCAGTTAATTTTTTGTATTTTTGTAGTAGAGATGGAGTTTCACCATGTTGACCAGAATGGTCTCAATCTCTTGACCTCGTGATCCACCCGCCTCGGCCTCCCAAAGTGCTGGGATTACAGGCTTGAACCACTGCGCCCTGCCTTTTTTTTTTTTTTTTTTTTTTTGAGACGGAGTTTTGCTCTTGTTACCCAGGCTGGAGTGCAATGGCGTGATCTTGGCTCATCACAACCTCCGCCTCCTGAGTTCAGGCAATTCTCCTGCCTCAGCCTCCTGAGTAGCTGGGATTGCAGGCACGCGCCACCGTGCCCAGCTAATTTTTGGTATTTTTAGTAGAGACGGGGTTTCACCATGTTGACCAGGATAGTCTCGATCTCTTGTCCTCGTGATCCACCTGCCTCGGCCTCCCAAAGTGCTGGGATTACAGGCTTGAGCCACCGCGCCTGGCCTTTTTTTTTTTTGTTTTAAATGGGGTTTCACCATGATGGCCAAGCTGGTCTTGAACACCTGACCTCAGGTGATCCACCCACCTTGGCCTCCCAAAGTGCTAGGATTACAGGCGTGAGCCATGGCACCTGGCCCTAGCTGTCTTCTTTCCACAGTGTTGCGCTAACTGCGCGTACCTTTAACAGGCAGGTTCGTGGGAAGAAAACACCAGACCGAGAACAATAATAAAGTGATAGAAAATTTTAATGAGAGAAGTAGGAGGATGGAAAGACGATAGTTATATATATATATATATATATATATATATATATATACACATATACATATATACACAGAAACCACTCTACCTCAGCACCGGCAAGACAGCAGCACGGGCGATTCACAAGTCACATCTGGAAGTCGCTCTGATCCAATGTCTCTGTGTTCCTCTGCTCCTTTATTGTATCAGCTTACATAACTAATTTACGTACTCATCTTTGGGTCAGTCGGTAAACAGGGAAGATCTGCTTCATAAGTGCCCTGTCCTTGACTGTTTCTTGGGCACCGGGAGTTGGCCAGACTCCCAGCCTCCAAGATATCGTTCTGAAATGCCAAGAGCTCTTAGCCCCCCAGAACAGTTCAGGGACAGTTCATGGGCTCACAGATCCCTCCCTGCCCACTTCCCCACCCTGAACACTCTTTACAAGCAAGCTTTTTTACAAAACAGGACTTCTACATTATAATCTTACACACAGTTGCTCAGAGTGACTGTGAGCGAGACTGGAAAGTAGCCCACGTCGGAGAGTGGTGGTGTGCAGGCAGGAGGTGACCTGGTGAGGAAAGAGACCCAAGCATTTAAGATCACCTCCCCCTTGACTTCCACACTACATTTCAATAGAAGTAAAGGCTGGCCAACCGGGCGCCACCTTTATCGCCGTCCTATAGATCGCAGGCATGGTGTGTGGCAATCTTTCCAGAAGGCATCGTTTTAACTTAAGTTCAAACCTCCACCCCATGCCTACACCATGGGCCAAGACCCTTTCACATGTGGTTTCTAAAACTGTAAACCCAAGACCCTTTCACGTGTAATATCTTGAGTTGTAAGCCTATATAAAGGTGGGGCTTCTGTTAGAGGAGCTTGGCTATTAGGCAGTTATGCCACCTTGCTCCAGCGCGCCCTCTGCTGGTGGCCGGGGGCACTGCAGGGCCCTCGTGCTGAAAGCGCTGGTGGAAGATGCGCGCCCTCTGGTGGCCGTCCCGCTGCACCACTTAAAGTCGGAGCGCAGAGTGTTCAGTGCCATCATTCTGGAAAGGCAAACTCACACGGAGCCCCCTAGCTCTGTGTTTCTAAAGAGGAAGAAGGAAAAATTAATTGGAAACCATAGGAATGAAATAAACATGGATGCACATTTTACAACTTATGGAAAAATTCACTCAACATAGTCTTCACACTTAAAATGCAAAACCGTCAGAGGCATCTTAACCACAGTGACTTTATTTTAAATAAAAGCTTTAGAAAAAGTTAAATTTGGGCATGATGCAGCACTCATGAGTGTAATCCCAGCACTCTGGAAGGCCAAGGTGGGAGGATCACTTGAGATCAGGAGTTCAAGACCAGCCTGGGAAAATAGTGAGACCCTCATGTCTACAAAAAATATATAAATTAGCTGGCATGGTGGCATGTGCCTGTGGTCCCAGCTACCCAGGAGGCTGAGGTGGGAGGATTGCTTGAGCCCAGGAGTTTGAGACTGCAATTAGCCAGCTATGATCACACCACTGCACTCAAGCCTGGTGGAGACAGAGTGAGACACACACACACACACACACACGTTAAATTTGTTGGATTATATTTTTAGGAGTTGAACACCTTTGGCTATAAAATATTTATGGTTACAGGAACAAGTTAATAACTAAATAAAGACCCAAAACTTATAAAAATATAACAGTACTTTAAGCAAAAAGCATTCTTAATTTAGGCACTTTTATGAGCCCCTTTAATCTCTAAATTAAAGGTATTAAACCAGAGTGTCAATAAAATTAATTTTAGCTGTAAATTCTGATGATCTTGTGTGATTTCCTAAAACAAGCACAGGATTTTCAAGTATTGGACTCTGATAAAAAATGTGCAATG
Organism: Saguinus oedipus; assembly: GCA_031835075.1. Classification (NCBI taxonomy): domain Eukaryota; kingdom Metazoa; phylum Chordata; class Mammalia; order Primates; family Cebidae; genus Saguinus; species Saguinus oedipus. The sequence continues at coordinate 113,885,359 of CM063175.1, forward strand.
GCTTCCAATTTCCCTGGGGTTTAGACTGGCATTTAAATATATTTGACTGATTTCCCCCCAGTCTTCTATTCTAGCTTACTTCCTACCATTTCTCAATACAAATCCTCCACTGATTCAGTCAGTCTCCTAGTTATACCACAAACATAACTTGTTTTCTTTTCTTTTCATCCTGTGTGCTTTCTCCTTCTTCCTATAATGCTCATTTTCTTTTCCAAACACTACACAGTATTTTTATTTTAGAGCCACGGTAATCGCTTCTTTGCTCTTTGGGAAGCCTGAGACTTTGGAGTGGGAGAATCTTTAGTAGCTTAGCCACTTTGGACCAGTTATTTACAACTTCTGTAGGCTTTAATTTCTTCATTTGAAAAAAGGGGCTCAGGCTGGGTGTGGTGGCTCATGCCTCTAATCCAAGCACTTTGGAGGCCAAGGCAGGTGGATCACCTGAGGTCAGGAGTTCAAGACCAGCCTGACCAACATGGTGAAACCCCATCTTTAAAAAAAAAATAAAGGAAAAAGAAAAAAGGGGCTCGTAAAAGTACCTGGATCATAAAGGTTTTGTGAGGTTGCCTCAAAAGCACTTAACTTGTTGGCACACAGTAAACATTCAGTGATGATGGTGTTGAGAACGATGATGAATATTGGCTTATACAATTGTGTATTTGGTCTTTGTCAGGATAGGCATGCCTTATGTTCTAATTCATATCAGTGTGAAAGATCTGGGGGTCCACTATCTTGTTAAATTTTTCTGCCTATACACCACTGTGTGATTTTTTTAAAATTTCCAAATGTCACCTTCCACCTTTGTGAGAAAAATAAGCTAATCTCTGTGAGAAAGAAACCCTCTTAGTGTTTGAGAGAAAGCAGCCAATTTCAGAACCACAACTTCTCTGGCTGTCTCCTTAGCTGTGCTTTATTTCTCAGAGTTTTTAGTCCATTCCACTTTCTCTTCAGTCCTCCCTGGCTCACAGTAGTAAACTGAAGCATACTTTATATTAAAGTAAAATGAAATAACTATATCATGCTTCTTACCTGCAAGCACATGAGTTTTGATGCCTTTCAAGAGGAATATATTAGATGGGCAGCTGGTTGGTAATCAGCATACTCTGTCTCATTGGGTGACATTTAAATAATCACACTCAAATCTGCAGTAACTAGAGAGGAGCCTTTCAACTGAATTATTGAGTATTTACTTCATGCTACAGTTTAGTGATTAGGCATACAGATAAATAAGGGAATATTTTCATGACGTCTATACTAGTGAATGCAGTGAACATCTAGAATGCAACTTGATTTCTAAAAATTCCTACAGCTACCAGTGAATAAAAAGAATACACCTGAATGGGGAAAATGTCAATTCTTCTCCAGGTTTAGGTTGTCTTGCAGCTTATTTTTAGAGATGCGTAGGACACTGAAATAATCGATAATTCATAGGAAAATTCTTTTTTGACTTGTAATTATGTCCACAAAAACTATTTGTAGAGTTAAAAAAAAAATTAACCTGGACTACTAGAATATTTTCCCTGAAGATCTCTCAGTAGAATAGGGCAGACATTTTTATTTTTAGTAATTATTTATGTGGGTTCTATTAATAATCACCACAATACTGAGAAATGTTTAAAATATGTATATAGTTATCTTAATATAATTTATATTTTAACAGTTTCTATGAAAAATAACTTTATTTTTTAGTAATAATGATTAGTAATATTTTTATTGCATAAATGTAAGGTGTACAACACATTTTTGTGTACATCTGCATGGTGAAGTGCTTATAACAGTTAAATACATTAATAAATGACTATATTATGTTCCATAGTTACCTTTCCTTTTTGCATTTGTGTGTGTGTGCGTGTGTGTGTGGTAAGAGTATTTAAAATTTATTGTTTTAACAAATTTCCAGTTTATACAATGCAATATCATCAACTCTGGTGCTTATGCTGTATGCTAGTTCTCTACATGTATTCATCCTGTGTAAATAAAAGATTCATACCCTTTGGCCTACATCTCTCATTTCTCCTGTACCTTTCCCAACTACTATTCTACTCTGCTGCTTTGTGTTTATTATATGTTTTTAAGATTCTACATATAAGTGAGTTCATGTAGTATTTGTCTTCCTATATCTGGCTTCTTTTACTGAACATAATGTCATGTAGGTTCATCCATGTTGCTGAAAATGGCAGGATCTCTTTGTTAAAGGTCAGATAGTATTCTGTTGTGTATGTATATCATGGTTTCTTTATCCATTCCTAGGTAGATACTTAGATTGTTTACCTACCTTGGCTGTTGAGAATAATTCTACAATAAGCCTGGACATGCAAATATCCTTATAAGGTGGTGATTTCATTTCTTTTGGAGATATATTCAGAAGAGGGATTACTAGGTCATATGGTAGTTCTACATTGAATTTCTTTTAGGAAGACCTGTGAAGTTTTCCAAAGTGGCTACATAAATCTGTATTCCTATCAACAGTTTAACAAGTGTTTCCTTTTCTCTACACCCTCAGCACCACTTATCTCTTGTCTTTTTCATAATAAGCATCCCAACAGATGTTAGGGGAAAAATCATTGTGGTTTTGATTTGTATTTCCCTGATGATGTTAAGCACCTTTTCATATACTTGTTGGCCATTTTTATGTCTTCTCTGGAGACAAGTCTGTTCAGGTCCTTTACCTATTTTTAAATCAGGCTATTATTTTGTTTTGCTATTGGGTTGTTTGAATTCCTTACATACTTTAGGTATTAAACTTTTAAGAGAGACTATAAAGTTGGTAAATCTATTCTCACAGTATTTAAGTTGTCTCTTCAGCCTCTTTACCATTGTTTCATGATAGAAACAGTGTTGAGACAGGGATAAATCCATCTTGGTCATTATGTGTAATTTTTTTTATGTGTTCTTGAGTTCACTTTGCTGGTGCTCTAGTGATGATTTTTCCATCTATGTTCATCTTAGATAGTGGCCTGCAGTTTTCTTATTGTATCTGGCTTTGACATAGGAATGATGCTGGCCCCAAAAATGGGTTTTACAGTATTCCCTCTAGTTCTAAACTTTAGAAAAGTTTAAGAAGAATTTGAGATATGTTCCATCAATATCTAGTTTATTGCGTATTTTTAACATGAAGTGATGTTAAATTTTATCAAAGGATTTTTCTACATGTATTGAGAGAGATAATCATGTGTTTTTTCTCCTTGGTTCTGTCAATGTGGTATGTTTATTGATTTGCGTATGTTGAAACAGCCTTGCATCCCAGGGATGAAGCCAACTTGATCGTGGTGGATAAACTTTTTTTTTCTTTTTGTTTTGAGGTGGAGTTTCGCTATTGTTACCCAGGCTGGAGTGCAATGGTGCAATCTCGGCTCACCGCAACCTCCGCCTCCCAGGTTCAAGCAATTCTCCTGCCTCAGCCTCCTGAGTAGCTGGGATTACAGGCACGTGCCACCATGCCCAGCTAAGTTTTGTATCTTTAGTAGAGATGGGGTTTCACCATGTTGTCCAGGATGGTCTCGATCTCTTAACCTCGTGATCCGCCTGCCTTGGCCTCCCAAAGTGCTGGGATTACAGGCTTGAGCCACTGCACCCAGCCTGGATAAACTTTTTGATGTGCTGCTGGATTCAGTTTGCCAATATTTGATTGAGGATTTTTACATTGATATTCATCAGGGATATTGGCCTGATGTTTTGTATTTTTTGTGGTGTGTCTACCACATTTTGGTATCAGGATGATGCTGACCTCACAGAATGAGTTAGAAAGAAGTCTCTCCTTTTCAGTTGTTTGGAATAGTTTCAGAAGGAATGGTACAGGCTTCTCTTTGTACCTCTGGTAGAATTGGTCTGTGAATCTGTCTGGTCCTGAGTTTTTTTTTTTTTTTTTTTTTTTTTTTGGTTGGTAGGCTATTAATTACTGCCTCAATTTCAGAACTTGTTAGTGGTCTATTCAGGGATTCGAGTTTTTCCTGGTTTATTCTTGGGAGGGTGTGTGTGTCCAGGAATTTATCCATTTCTTCTAGATTTTCTAGTTTATTGACATAGAAGTAATATAGTATTCTCTGAGTTTGTATTTCTGTGGGGTCAGTGGTGATATCTCCTTTATAATTTTTTACTGTGTCTGTTTGATTCTTTTCTCTTTCCTTCGCTATTAGTCTAGCTAGGGTTTATCTTTTTTTTTTCTTCTTCTTCAAAAAACCAGCTCCTAGATTCATTGACTTTTTTGGAGAGTTTTTAATGTCTCTATTTCCTTCAATTCTTGTTTGATCTTAGTTATTTCTTGTCTCCTGCTAGCTTTTGGATTAGTTTGCTCTTGCCTCTCTAGTTATTTTAGTTGCGATGTTAGGTTGTTGATTTGAGATCTTTCTAACTTTCTTATGTGGGCATTTAGTGCTATAAATTTCCCTCTTAACACTACTTTAGCTGTATCCCAGAAATTCTGGTATGTTTTCTCTTTGTTCTTGTTGGTTTCAAAGAACTTCCTTATTTCTGCCTTAATTTCATCATTTACCCAGGAGTCATTCTGGAACAAGTTGTTCAATTTCCATGAAACTGTGTGGTTTTGAGTGAGTTTCTTAATCCTAAATTCTAATTTGATGGCACTGTGGTCTGAGAGACTGTTTGTTATAATTTCAGTTCTTTTGCATTTGCTGAGGAGTGGTTTAATTCAATTATGTGGTTGATCTTAGAGTAAGTGTCATGTGGCACTGAGAAGAATGTATATTCTTTTGATTTGGGGTAGAGAGTTCTGTAGACATCTACTAGGTCCACTTGATCCAGAGCTAAGTTTAGTCCTGAAAATCCTTGTTAATTTCTGTCTCATTGATCTGTCTAATCTTGACAGTGGGGTGTTGAAGTCTCCCATTGTTATTGTATAGGAGCCTAAGTGTCTGTGTAGGTCTTAGGCTCAATAATTCGTTTTATGAATCTGGGTGCTTCTGTTTTGGGTCCGTATATATTCAGAATACTTAGCTATTCTTGTTGAATTGTTTCCTTTAGCATGATGTGATGCCCTTCTTTGTGTTTTTGATCTGTGTTTAAAGTCTGTTTTGTCAGAGACTAGGAACTGCAACCCCTACTTTTTTTTTTTAAATTGGCTTTCTATTTGCTTCATAAATTTTCCTCCATCCCTTGGTTTTGAGCCTATGTGTGTCTTTGCATGGAACATACCTCAAAATTGTAAGAGCTATTTATGACAAACCCACAGCCAACATCATACTGAATGGGCAAAAGCTGGAAGCATTTCCTTTGATAACTGGTACAAGATAAGGATGCCCTCTATCACCACTTCTATTCAACATGGTGTTGGAAGTTCTGGCCAGGGCAATCAGGAAAGAGGAAGAAATAAAGGTATTTAAATAGGAAGAGAGGAACTCAAGTTGTCTCTGTTTGCAGATGACATGATTTTATATTTAGAAAACCCCATTGTCTAAGCCCCAAAACTTCTTGATCTGATAAACAACTTCAGCAAAGTCTCAGGGTACAAAATCAATGTACAAAAATCACAAGCCTTCCTTTATACCAATGATAGGCAAGCAGAGAGCAAAATCTTGAATGAACGCCCATTCACAATTGCTACAAAGAGAATGCCTAGGAATACAGCTCACTAGGGATGTGAAGGACCTCTTCAAGGAGAACTACAAATGGCTACTCAAGGAAATAACAGAGGACACCAACAAATACAAAAACATTCCATCCTCAAGGATAGGAAAAATCAGTATCATGAAAATACCATACTGCCCAAAGTAATTTTTAGATTCAGTGCTATTCTCATCAAACTACCATAGACATTTTTCACAGAATTAGAAAAAAAAATATTTTAAATTTCATATGGAATCAAAGAAGATCCTGTATAGCCAAGATAATCCTAAGCAAAAAGAACAAAGCTGGAGGCATCATGCTGTAGCAAGAGTGGCTGCAGGAAGAGGATTTCTTGAACACCAAATAAAGGAGGGAAGAGTTTATTCGGCCAGTAGACCAGGCAGTAATTTGTCAAAAGCCCAGCTCATTTAACAATGGAAGATTCTGCCTTTATATAGGCTTATACTTTAGATGTTACACGTGAGAGAATCTTAGGTTTATAGCTTTAGGAATCACATATGAAAGGGTTCCTGTTTACGGTTTTAGGACTCACATGTGAAAAGGTCTCTGGCTTGATCTTGTTTTAAGTAAAAATGGTGTCTTCCAGAGAGTCTCCCCAAGACCAAGCATGTTATTTTCAGGAAGGAGATTCAGGAGGCGCCAGCTGGCCTGCTCTCTCTTCTATTAAGCTGCACAGTGGATGACAGATGGGGAGGGAATCCCAGATGCCTGGGTCTCCTTCCTCAATGCTACCTGACTTCAAACTGTACTGTAAGGCTATGGTAACCAAAACAGCATGATACTGTTACCAAAACAGACCCACAGACTAACAGAGAAGAGAGGCCTCAGAAATAACACCACACACCTACAACCATCTGATCTTTGACAAACCTGACAAAAACAAGCAATGGGGAAAGGATCTTCTAATCAGTAAATGGTTGCTACTTAAACTTTGTTTGTTAATGGTTCGTTGAACCTTTTTGTTTCTTCTTGATTCAATCTTACTAGGTTGTGTGTTGCTAGAAATTTATGCATTTTTCTCTAGCATATTTAATGTTGGCATAAGACTGTTTATAATAGTCCCATATGATCCTTTTCATTTCTGAGGCGTCTGTTGTAAGGTCTCCTCTCTAATTTGTGATTCATTGTTGCCCAGGTTGGAGTGCAGTGGTGCCATCTCAGCTCACCGCAACCTCCGCCTCCCAGGTTCAAGCAATTCTCCTGCCTCACCATCCTTAGTAGCTGGGACTCCAGGTGTGCACCACTACACCTGGCTAATTTTTTCTATTTTTAGTGGAGGTGGGGTTCCACCATGTTAGCCAGGATGGTCTTGATCTCCTGACCTTAATACCGCCCACCTCGGCTCATATTTTTCCTACAGTTTTTCTATTCTCATTTGATATGTTTCTGCTCTGATACTTATTGTTTCCTTCCTTCTGCTAATTTTGGGCTCAGTTTGTTCTTCTTTTTCTAGTTCCTTTATATGTAATGTCGAGGTGTTTATTTGTGATCTTTGTTCTTCTTTTAGATGTTCTTGTTTATTGCTATAAACTTTGCTTTTACAACTGCTTCTGCTGTGTACCATAAATTTTGGTAAGTTTTGTTTCCACTTTTTTCTCTATATATTTAAACATTTTCCTTATGATTTCTTTCTTTTTGGGGGGGGGCACGTTGGCTGTTCAGATGCATGGTTTTTGATTTCTTTTATTTGAGAATATTTCAGGTCTTTTTTTCTTGTTATTAATTTCTACTTTTATACCATTGTATCAGAAAAGATTTTGATATATTTTTAATCTTAAATGTGTTAAACTTGTTTTGTGATCTAACATATGATCTATCCTGGGGAATGTTTCATGTGGGCTTGAGGAAAATATGTATCCTGTGACTGTTCTACATATATCTCTTAGGTCCATTTGATTGAAAGTATAGGTGAAGTCCAACATTTTCTTATTAATTTTCTCCTGCATCATCTTCTTATTGCTGCAAGTGTGATATTGAAATCTCCTACAATTATTGTATTGCTGTCTATCTCTCCCTTCAGATCTGTTAATATTTGTTTTATACATTTAGGTGCTCTGATGTTGGGTGGTGCATATGTATTTATAATTGTTATATATATTTTTTTACAGTTTTGAATATAAAGGGTATTTTATCTGATAAATACCTACTCCTGCTCTATTTTGATTTCCATTTGTATGGGAATTGTTATATTTTCTTTTTTTTACTGTTTTGAATATACAGGCTATTTTATCTGGTAAATAGCTACTCCTCTATTTTCATTTCCATTTGTATGGGATATCTGTTTTCATCATTTCATTTTCAGTCTATGTGTTTCTTTACAAGTGAAACGAGTCTCTTTTAGACAGCATGTAGTTGGGTCCTTTTTAAATTTATGTAGCTGCTCTGTTTATTTTATTAATTTTAGACCATTTACATTCAAAGTAATTATTTATAGGGAAAGATTTACTATAGATATTTTATTTATCGTTGTCTGGATATTTTGTAGATTATTCCTTTCTTTCTTGCAGTCTTCCTTTGTAATTATGTAATTTTCTGTAGTAGTATGCTTTGATTATTTTCTTTTTCTCTATTGTGTATCTACTATAGATGTTTGCCTTGGGGTTACCATGGGGCTTATGTGAAACATCTCGTAGTTATATCCAACTTAACTTGACTCACATAGAAGAGGTGGGAATTTCTAAATGAAGCTTACAACTGGGACATCGGGTGTTTGTGTTTTAGAAATCTTCAAATTTATGAGATCTCTAGAGTTGTAGGTGCCACTGTAATGAGCCGAAAGGATTCATTTCCTGCCAAAGGGTAGCTAAATAATCTCTTATAGGACCCAATGGTGACTCAGACATTCAATCATTTTTCTGGTCATTCATTTACAAAAGATTCATTAAACTACTGGGTGTGAAACACTGCTCCATGGCTTAGTGATACCAGTGTAAACAAAGCTCATTTGCTCCAATTGTAGCAGTTGTATGGTGGTATAAAAGCTAAACATTATATTGGATGCTATTCAGAATTAAAACTGTGTGACCTTGGGCAAGTCCAAACCTCTCTGCTATTAGTATCCTCAACTATAAATTGGGATCATATCTGTCCCAAATAAATTGTCTTTAGATGATCAGATATGCTAATGCATGCTAATGCATGTGGGAGTAATTTTTAATGGGCATTTTTTTCAATTTGCTTTAAAAAAAAAAAAAAAAAACATGGACAACTGGTTAAATAGCATTTCTTCTCAAGTGTGCAACTTGGTAGAGAACCATAATGACCAGAATGTGAAAGGGTTGCACATGTCTTATGAGGTTTTTTTTTTTTTTTTTTTTTTGAGACGGAGTTTCACTCTTGTTACCCAGGCTGGAGTGCAATGGCGCGATCTCGGCTCATCGCAACCTCCGCCCCCTGGGTTCAGGCAATTCTCCTGCCTCAGCCTCCCCATTAGCTGGGATTACAGGCAAAGGCCACCATGCCCAGCTAATTTTTTGTATTTTTAGTAGAGACGGGGTTTCACCGTGTTGACCAGGATGGTCTCGATCTCTTGACCTCGTGATCCACCCGCCTCGGCCTCCCAAAGTGCTGGGATTACAGGCTTGAGCCACCGCGCCCGGCCTACCGTCTTATGAGTTTTAAAACTAGATTCACCACTAGAACTGTTGCAAGAAGAAAGCACAGTGACAATACTGATTTTAAGATCTGTCAAAGCACAAGTGATAAGAAATTCATCTTCACAATTTTTAATGCTCTTAGTAGGAACTTTTATTTTTCCCAAATGAAACATGGTTTTACATCTTTATAACTGTCCAACTTTTAAAATTATCCAGCATGTTCCTAAATTTAACAGGTTTTAATTTCTAAGTTACTCTCTACCTTTCCATGTATTGCAACCTGGAAGCAAATATGAAATCCATGAATACGCAGTAATATTTTCAGCTATTTATTTGTTTACTGACTAACTTCTTCTCTCATTGGTAATGTATTAAAGTAATATATTTAAAAATACTTGTATAGTTTGGTAAATGAAGGAGTATGAATAGATCTGACCCTAGGGATATTCTTACAAATGTCCAGTAGAATAGAAAGAAATATGCTGGCAGAAAAGTATGCTGGCATAATGTATCTGGTTATAATTTATTACAACCTTCTTGTCTGGATTAATTATTGTGTGAACAAATTTTAAAATGTCACATAAGTAATGTGTCATGATGAACTGGTATAACTAAAATATGGTTTACCAGTTCCTTTTCTCAGATTATAAATTATTGACAATTGTGATTGTATTAGTGCAACTTTGTTAATTTCTCTCATGTTTAATGTCTGCCCACAGGAATAGATTTGCTTATAATATTAAGGAACAAAAAGATGGATGGTGAGAGTTCATTGCCATGGTTGATCTGATTTGTAAAAGGCTAATACAGATATGTGAATTCAATGTTATGTTTATTTCTCTATTCTGTATCATCATCTAGTAGCTAAACAGATTGGAAGTCCCTTTTGGGGTCAGTGCTCCCATAGAATAGCAAAGCTGAAAATTAGTCATGCATTGAGATTAAAATGGAATGGTTAGAAACATGAAAGTGGGGGGAAATATGTAAACAGAAAGAGTATGAAAGAGTAGAAACAGAGTTAGTCACGTGAAATTAGTTTTGGAAGAAGGTTTCAGGAAGATATGGCATTTGCGTAGGTGAGATCCTGCCACTTCCCAGGGTTAGCCAATCTCATAGTTATCATATCCATGCCTAACTGACTGGGTTATATTGTATGTGTGCTTTTAATTTATAAGAATGAAAGTATAAATGGCCAACAGGTCTATGAGAAAAATGCTCAGCATCACTAATCATCAGGTTGTCATCTTCCCCAGTTAGGAGAGCTATTACTAAAAAGACAATAAACGCTTGCAAGGATCCAGAGAAAAGGGAACTCTTACATACTGTTGATGGGAGTGTAATTTAGTACAGCTATGAAGGTAAAGAGTATAAAGATTTCTCAAACAGCTAAAAATGGAACTACCATATGATCCAGAAATCCCACTCCTGGGTATTTATCCAAAGAAAAGGGAATCAGTATATGAAAGGGAGACCTGCAACCCCGTGTTTATTGCAGTACTGTTCATAATAGCTAGAATATCGAGTCAACCTGCGTGTCCACCAACAGATGAATGGTAAAGAAAATGTGGTATATATACACAAGGGAATTCTATTCAGCCAGAAGAGAGAATAAAAATCCTTTCATTTGCAGCAATATGGATGAAACTGGAGGCCATTAAAGTAAGAGAAATAAGGCAGACCCTGACAAATACCACATGTTCTCACTCACGTTGGAGCTAAAAAATGCTGACCTCATGAAGGTAGAGTGTAGAATGATGGTTACTAGAGACCGGAATGGGTTTATGTGTGTGGGAGGGGATAAAAAGAGGTTAATCTAATGGTTGCAAATATTAGTTAGAAGAAATAAATACGCATGTTCGATAGCACAGTAGGGTGACAATAACTAACAATATGTATTTCAAAATAGCTAGAAGATTTGAAACGTACCCAACACAAATAAATGATGAATATTTGAGGTGATGAACATCCTAAATACCTGTTCAATAACCTGATTTGATCATTATGCATTCCATAAATGTATCAAAGTATCACATGTATGCCATAAAAACATACAAATATTATTGGTAAAAAAATTACAAAGAATTATGTATAATGACCAACAAAAATAAAAGATCAAGGAAAAGTAATTCTTTAAATCATGCAGGGGAGTCTTCCAGTGAGTTCCTTCAATGAACAGGAATGGCCTTTCCCTCATGCCTTTTAAAGTGTCAGCATCTTGCTAAGTGAAGTGGAATTTTGTATTTAAACACAGCACTGATTTGAATAATGTGTTACCTTAAATAAAGCCAAACACTTCATAGTAATCATTAAAATGCTGGCGAAAAAACCAGCAATGAGGCATTTTTGAGATACATTTCCTTTTTTCTTATCTGATAAGATTTGCAAGAGTATTATCAGTGATCTATATTTTTTTCTTCACCTAATAGACTAAGGTTAGAACCTAACCCAGGAGTAAGCTGTGACTCCATTGCATTCTCCATTAAGAAGAAATAAAATTGACCCAGGCCAAGGGGTCTAAGGCAGATACTGGACACTGCTAGATACTGCAGGACTAGGCAGCAGCTGCCTCAGGTCAGAAGATAGCTAATAAAGAGGCAGGCGCATCCAGGGTGGTAGACAGGTTTCAGAGATTAAAAAAAACAGTGCGTAGGAAAGTACAGCTACTGGGATTTCAGCCTTAAAAACAGATTCCAGAGATGAAGAGATGAGTAAATAAACAGAGAAGAAAACAAGAAAGACAGGCTAGTAAATGGTATTACAATCTGATCATAGTGTAGAAGTCACTTGATTTCTGATATATTGGATCAATCTCATGTTATATGCCAATTAAGTACAATTAACATTTTAGCCATTTCTTTGCTTCAAATACCAAAATATTTTATTCCATAATCAAATTTTCTTTTTTTCTGTTTGTCTTAACATTGTTTGGCCATGTTAAACATGTATTTATATTGGAGGAATCAAAGATGTTTTATATATTTTAAAATAATTTTGTATAATATAGCTCTTGTTAGGGTATAAACACATTTGATTGAAGAATTTATTTTGCTCTTAGAAGACAGTAAGAGAAAAAAATACTGCAAAACTATACAAAAAGTATGGCCCAAGTAAAATAGCAATATTAACTTTTTGCTGTTAGTAGGCCAGGGACACTTAAAATTTGTTGTAGATTGTCTACCACAGAAAACAGACTCAGATGGAAATGAATGTGAAGAATGTTTCTTAGGGAGTGGACTTGGGCTCAGCACTTGGGGTGTGGGGAGAAGAAAGAATTAGGGTTGGGCATAGGAAGAATTGGGGCTGTGATTCTTCACAACAGGAGGCAGCTGACTCCAAAGGGAGCCCTGAAGCTTGGGTAGCCTCACAGAGTTCTTCCTCTTTGGGGAGAGGAGCTGGTTGTTTATCCCCAGTACTTGGGTAGGGATTCACTTGAGAAGAGGCAATCTCTTTCAGGGAGGTCATACCCAGCTCGGTGTATATGTCCTTGCGTCTTGAAGGGAATAGGGCAGAGAGATCTGGGCACTGCAGTATTCATGACAATTCCTCCATATTTCTGTGGCTGTTTGACTCATTTAAGTTCTCAGGGTGGCTCCTTTAGGACTCTGGTGGGACTTTCTCTTTGGAGAAACTTGTAAGGTTATAAGGGAAAAGGTTAGTAAGACAAATTGCAACCCCAGCTGCTAATGGGGAGGCAGAGCTCTAGGCTAAACTCTGATTCATTCTAGAGCCCTTTACCTTAGTTTTTATAATGGTAGAAGGATGCTAACTTTGTGGGTAGCCCACACCTTCCTTCCTGCGGGGACCAAGTTCATGTTTACTTTTCTTAGGCTATGGCTATGGCAACTATAGGTTTATGATTAAAATTAGATGATGGAATACTAATGTATGCCAACCACCTTGGTGTTAAGCTGATTGCTCACTTCTCAAATGTGTAATAGCAGCTTTCCTCCTGATGATTAGGCCATGTACCTAATAGCAGCTTTCCCCCTGATGATTAGGGATAATTAGGTAATTATCCCTAATCCATTTTTACGTTGTTGTTGTTGTTGGCCCTGGACACAAGGTGCCCACAATGTTGAAGTGGCAGCTGTATTTTCTATCTGCTAGTAGGAGAGTTCTCTACACCTGTGGTGCGCAGAATTGTGGAAATGGAAAGCGTGCATTCCCGAAGTGGGTTACTGGGGGTGATAGTAACAGGAGCCATTGTGGCTTCCATGCCTTAATTCTGAGACCCATATATTTTTTCTTTGGGGGATAATGCATCAAATAATGGTCATTGATTTAGCATGCACATTGTATACTGGAGGATAGTGCCCTATTGTTAATTTCTAATAATATTTAGAAATTTTACAAATGTTTCTAAACATGATTAGAAATTAATGTCGGGGCCCAAAGTGGCTCCAGCCGGATGTCATGGCGCTTGCGAAGGCGAGGCCAAGAGTTCAAGGCCAACCAACCTCAGCAACCTTACAAGCTCTCATTGATTGGCAAAAAAAAAAAAAAAAAAAAAAAAAAAAAAATTAATGTCAATGCCACTCAGAGTTTGTGAACACTGCTCTGGGTACATATCATCTAATGGAATAACGCTAGGAAAAAGTCCCAAGAGTATAAACATCTTTTTTTTTTTTCAGCATTCACCCTTTTTCTTTTCTTTTTAAATTTTAAATTTTTATTGCATTTTAGGTTTTGGGGTACATGTGCAGAACATGCAAGATAGTTGCATAGGTACACACATGGCAGTGTGTTTTGCTGCCTTCCTCCCCTTCACCCGCATTTGGCATTTCTCCCCAGGCTATCCCTCCCCAGTTCCCCCCCTGCTGTCCCTCCCCCATTCCCCCCAATAGACCCCAGTGTGTAGTAGACCCCCTCCCTGTGTCCATGTGTTCTCATTTTTCTCACCTGCCTATGAGTGAGAATATGCAGTATTTCCTTTTCTGTTCTTGTGTCAGTTTGCTGAGAATGATGTTCTCCAGATTCATCCATGTCCTTACAAAGGACAAAAACTTGTCATTTTTGATTGCTGCATAATATTCCATGGTGTATATGTGCCACATTTTCCCAGTCCAGTCTATCATTGATGGGCATTTGGGTTGGTTCCAGGTCTTTGCTATTGTAAACAGTGCTGCAATGAACATTCGTGTGCATGTGTCCTTATATTTGAACGATTTCTAGTCCTTTGGATATATACCCAGTAAAGGGATTGCTGGGTCGAATTGAATTTCTATTTCTAGGTCCTTGAGGAATCGCCACACTGTCTTCCACAATGGTTGAACTAATTTACACTCCCACCAACAGTGTAAGAGTGTTCCTCTTTCTCCACATCCTCTCCAGCATCTGTTGTCTCCAGATTTTTTAATGATCGCCATTCTAACTGGCATGAGATGGTATCTCAATGTGGTTTTGATTTGCATCTCTCTAATGACCAGTGATGATGAGCATTTTTTCATGTGTTTGTTGGCCTCATGTATGTCTTCTTTTGTAAAGTGTCTGTTCATATCCTTTGCCCATTTTTGAATGGGCTTGTTTGTTTTTTTCCTGTAAATCTGTTTGAGTTCTTTGTAAATTCTGGATATCAGCCCTTTGTCAGATGGGTAAACTGCAAAGATTTTTTTCTCATTCTGATGGTTGCCGATTCACTCTAATGACTGTTTCTTTTGCCATGCAGAAGCTGTGGAGTTTGATTAGGTCCCATTTGTCTATTTTGGCTTTTGTTGCCAATGCTTTTGGTGTTTTGATCATGAAGTCCTTGCCTACTCCTATGTCCTGAATGGTTTTGCCTAGATTTTCTTCTAGGGTTTTTATAGTGCCAGGTCTTATGTTTAAGTCTTTAATCCATCTGGAGAGTATAAACATCTTAAACAGAACTTGCCATTGTGTATAAAAGACTCTGTTAATGATGTAGTTTCCCAGTACAAACAATACATATGATTTGTCCTCAACCTTTCAATCTGGGTTTGCTCTATAGTAGAATTAGAATTTAAAACACCATGTCAGCCAACTCAGTGAAGTTCAATTCTAAGTAGAATTTCTGCTTCTGAATCTTATAGTTTAAATAATGGCCTGTGTGTTGTAAGCTCCAGAAACTTCTTTGAAAATGTGTGGGCAAAAAATGTTCCTCTAATAGCTATTGAAAGAATGCAGTCTTACTAAAGGGAATTAGACTAGGGGATATAGATTTAATTTCATTCACTTTTATTTAAAGCAAAATCCAGTAAGAATTTGATAAATTTATGAACCCAAACTAACCAGAATCCTCAATTAACTTAATTTTTGTTGTTGTTGTTGCTATGAGTAGAAACTAGTTCACACTCAAGATTTGGGTCCCTCCAAAAATCAAGAGTCCTATACAGATTCAATCCAATGCATGAGTCCTATACAGATTCAATCCAATGTTCACACCACATGTTTACAATTAGTATGCAGAGGTAATGATGTTTAAAATCATGACTCAGAGATATTGCAAAATGTAAAATGATCAAAGGAAGATTCAGGAATGTTCTGGAGACTGTGCCTATTTGGGAAAGAAAATTTGCCTATGTACTTAAAAAATCACACACACACAACTGAATAGACTGACAAGTGTTCCAAATTAACTCAGAGTTAATCAAATAATCAATTTCCAAAGCATTCTACTCACCTATAGTCTTACTCTGTTTGATTTAACAGAGTAAAATCAGATGCTCACTTGGTGGCATCTATGTCCTCAGTAGTTTAGGCAATTTTTTCTCAAAGCCCCATGTCATCAGCAGTGCAAGGTTAGAGGTGTCCTGGTTCACATGTGTGTGTCTTTTCACATGTCACACTTCTATTGAAAGAACTCATCCTAATTCTCTGAGTTCTTCAGAGAATTTCTAATCACAAAAGCCATGCATGAGCTACATGAAGTTCCCAGGGAGGCAGTTCTCCTTAGCACTTCCCATTCACTCCGTAGTCAGAGCCACGGGCACACAGACTCAATCTATTCGACAAGTCAGTCTATATTGCATACCATACATAATAGTATATAAATATTATAGGTTAAATATCCCACAACAAACAAAGTAGCACTTAACATCAAGAGGAGAAAGAGATAGGAGAAAGGGTAAATGATCAAGGCCCAGTGCGAGCAAAGAAGACAAAAGTATTCCTGGTCTGGTCCATTGGTCTCCCAAGGAGGAGTCTTTGATGTGACAGAGGCTTTAGAGGTGGATGCCAAGTGCTTATCATGGCTGACTGCAAGACTGGGTTGATTAAGGCAGCTGTTTGGAGAGGCTGAAGCCTGCCTTTTTTTTTTTAATAGTCACACAGTCCTCTGGTGAGAACCTATAGTGGAAGAGTGTGCTTGTTATGTCCTTACCTGGTTGGATGCAATCTTCACATTTTTATTTGTTTGTTAAGCAAAATATCCTTGTTGGCAAAGTCCCATATGAAATATAAAATGCAGCACTTTTCTAAGATGGAGTTTAATGAAGGGGTGCTGTATACACCCCAATTTCATAGTTTTGGGGTATTTCTGGATTTACTTTCTCAGTTTCCTCTCCTAGTTCTGGGGGACATTTCAATTTCTGTTGCTACCTGGTTGCCAAATATTACTTCTTTCCAGAATTCATTTAAAAAGTATAATCCAGCAAAAATGTAAAGATTTTTGTGGGTTTGGAAAGAAAAGTCGTATCACAAAAGGAGTCAATGGAAATCTTCTTGGCCTAGTATAATTTCCACCCTTCATCTGTGGCCATTCTTCATCCAAAACATTCTGGGCTTCTGGCAAAGTGTCTCTCCTCACCGAGTGTGGCCCCTGGGTCTTAGAAGGAAGTGATTCCCTGAAGCTGATAATTTTTAGCTATCTCTTGGTCTCCTCTCCCTGTGTCCCATTGAATTCTAATGAATAATATTCACATCACATTAAATTTTTATTTCTTATGAAGTTGTTCTAAATTGCCATCTTGTCTCCCAGTGCTTGAAGAATAAATAGCCCTTCATCTTGCAGATCCAACAATCTTAATTCAGCTCAGCTGCCACATTTGATAGATGAGGAAACTAAAGCTCAGAGAATGGAAGTGATTTACCATAAAATATTGGGGCTATTTGGAAGCAGAGCTGAAGCCGTAACTCTGGTCTTCCTCCTCTTAGGCCAGTGCCCATATCTACTTGTGTCATTTTTTGCTGCGTTCCAGATTGGGAAGATTGTAACAATGAAAGACGACTGGGCTGCTTATGCACCTTGTATTCTTGTCTATTGTAACTATAAACCTGAATATATGTTTCCCAGAATAGTTAATCATCAAATAGAAGAAGATAGTGTGATTTCTTGTCCTGTAAATCATGAAAAAACACCTCCTGTATCTTCTATTAATGTTTGGCATATTGTTTTTCAGGCCATAAGGAACTGGCCTCAGTGTAATTGTGTATAAATACTGCCTGTTGGTCTCTCCTTATTAGATGCTGACTAACATTACTAGGTAATCATTGGTTATACTGTATTAGGAGAATAACAGTTTATAACAATATTACTTGCCAATAAACTTCATACTTTCTTTTCCTATTCAGTGAAGCAATTGTTTGGCTTTATGACTACATGGACAGTTTTTCTTTCATAGCTAAGTTTATTTTAGTCATAAGGCAATCAGGTGGCACAAATGTATTAAAACCTATAGGAAACCAAGATCTAGCAAATAAATTTGAAGATTATGTTCACCCTGAACAAACAAGTGCCTTTAAAAAAATTCTTTCAACTTTCAGCTGGGCGCAGTGGCTCACACCTATAATCCCATCACTTTGGGAGGCCGAGGCGGGTGGATCACGAGGTCAAGAGATCGAGACTGTCCTGTTCAACATGGTGAAACTCCGTCTCTACTAAAAATACAAAAATTAGCTGGGCATCGTGGTGCGTGCCTGTAGTCCCAGCTACTCAGGAGGCTGAGGCAGGAGAATTGCTTGAATCCAGAAGGTGGAGGTTGTGGTGAGCCGAGATCATGCCACTGCACTCCAGTCTGGGTGTAACAACAGCAAAACTCCATCTCAAAAAAAAAAAAAAATTCCAACTTATAACTTCAAACACAGAAAAGTTGAAAAAGAAGTACCGTAAAGATACATGTGCCCTTTATTTGGATTCACAAATTCTTAACATTTTTTGTGATTGGCATTGTGTCTCCATGTCTCTTTTCCTCTTCACATACACACTCATTTTCTCTCTCTTACACACATGTACACATACATGCACACACTCACATTTTGGGGAGCTCTGAATGGCTTGAAAGCAAACTGCAGACATCAAGATTATACAAAAATCCTTAAGGGATTTTCCCAAAATTAGCACATTCTTTTATATTACTACAAAAACAATCACAAGACATTTGCTACTGATAATTAATATTATGTAGTATACAGTCTAAATTTCAATGTCTCCACTTGCTCTCAAACATTTTTCATATTAGTCAGGGATCATACATTGGATTTCTTTGTCATGTTTCTTATTTTCATCAGTCTAGAGTATTGCTTCCCCTCCACCCTTTTCCCTCATCTTTTACAACCTTGACATTTTTGAAGAGTCCAGACTAATTGTCTCATGGAATGTTTCTCAAACTGGATTCATCTAAACTGTTCTTCTGGATTAGATAAAATGTTTAGGCAAGTATTGTTTCCCATTGCATTACATCAGGAAGTTTATAATGTCACAGTATCTCAATATTTGTGAAGCTAAGTTGCATCTCTTTATTTTAAATTCTGTACTTAACAAACATTTGAGTAATAGTGATATATGAATGTCCTTTTCCTAACAATATGTTAGTGTATAGTGTTAGGAGTAATTTCATGCCAGAACCTCATATTACATTGGTGGTATTTGCAAAACTGTGATTTTATTTTATTTGTATTGCATTTTAGGTTTTGGGGTACATGTGCAGAACATGCAAGATAGTTGCATAGGTACACACATGGCAGTGTGTTTTGCTGTCTTCAGCCCCTTCACCCACATTTGGCATTTCTCCCCAGGCTATCCCTCCCCAGCTCCCCCCCCCACACTGTCCCTCCCCTATGCCCCTCAATAGACCCCTTCCCTGTGTCCATGTGTTCTCATTGTTCATCACCTGCCTATGAGTGAGAATATGTGATGTTTCATTTTCTGTTCTTGTGTCAGTTTGCTGAGAATGATGTTCTCCAGATTCATCTGTGTCCCTACAAAGGACACAAACTCATCATTTTTGATGGCTGCATAATATTCCATGGTGTATATGTGCCACATTTTCCCAGTTCAGTCTATCATCGATGGGCATTTGGGTTGGTTCCAGGTCTTTGCTATTGTAAACAGTGCTGCAATGAACATTCGTGTGCATGTGTCCTTATAGTAGAATGATTTATAGTCCTTTGGATATATACCCAGTAAAGGGATTGCTGGGTCAAATGGAATTTCTATTTCTAGGTCCTTGAGGACTCGCCACACTGTCTTCCACAATGGTTGAACTAATTTACACTCCCACCAACAGTGTAAGAGTGTTCCTATTTCTCCACATCCTCTCCAGCATCTGTTGTCTCCATATTTTTTAATGATTGCCATTCTAACTGGCATGAGATGGTATCTCAATGTGGTTTTGATTTGCATTTCTCTAATGACCAGTAATGATGACCATTTTTTCATATGTTTGTTGGTCTCATGTATGTCTTTTTTCATAAAGTGTCTGTTCATATCCTTTGCCCATTTTTGAATGGACTTGTTTGTTTTTTTCTTGTAAATCTGTTTGAGTTTTTTGTAAATTCTGAATATCAGCCCTTTGTCAGATGGGTAAACTGCAAAATTTTTTCCCATTCTATTGGTTGCCGATTCACTCTAGTAACTGTCTCTTTTGCCATGCAGAAGCTGTGGAGTTTGATTAGGTCCCATTTGTCTATTTTGGCTTTTGTTGCCAATGCTTTTGGTGTTTTGGTCATGAAGTCCTTGTCTACTCCTATGTCCTGAATGGTTTTGCCTAGATTTTCTTCTAGGGTTTTTATAGTGCCAGGTCTTATGTTTAAGTCTTTAATCTATCTGGAGTTAATTTTAGTGTAAGGTGTCAGGAAGGAGTCCAGTTTCTGCTTTCTGCACATGGCTAGCCAGTTTTCCCAACACCATTTATTAAACAGGGTGTCCTTTCCCCATTGCTTGTTTTTGTCAGGTTTATCAAAGATTGTATGATTGTAGATATGCTGTGTTGCTTCCGACGCCTCTGTTCTGTTCCATTGGTCTATCTCTCTGTTTTGGTACCAGTACCATGCTGTTTTGATTACTGTAGCCTTGTAGTATAGTTTGAAGTCTGGTAGTGTGCCTCCTGCTGTGTTCTTTTTGCTTAGAATTGACTTGGCTATGCGGGCTCTCTTTTGGTTCCATATGAAGTTCAAGGTGGTTTTTTCCAGTTCTGTGAAGAAAGTCAATGGTAGCTTGATGGGGATAGTGTTGATTGTGTAAATTACTTTGGGCAGTATAGCCATTTTCACGATATTGATTCTTCCTAACCATGAACATGGAATGTTTCTCCATCTGTTTGTGTCCTCTCTTATTTCATTGAGCAGCGGTTTGTAGTTTTCCTTGAAGAGGTCCCTTATGCTCCTTGTAAGTTGTATTGCTAGGTATTTTATTGTCTTTTAGCGATTGTGAATGGCAGTTCATTCTTGATTTGGCTCTCTTTAAGTCTGTTATTGGTGTATAGGAATGCTTGCGATTTTTGCACATTGATTTTATATTCTGAGACTTTGCTGAAGTTGCTTATCAGTTTCCGGAGTTTTTGGGCTGAGGCAATGGGGTCTTCTAGATATACTATCATGTCGTCTGCAAATAGAGACAATTTGGCTTCCCCCTGTCCTATTTGAATATTCTTTATTTCTTTTTCTTGCCTGATTGCTCTGGCTAGAACATCCAGTACTATATTGAATAGGAGTGGTGAGAAAGGGCATCCTTGTCTAGTGCCAGATTTCAAAGGAAATGCTTCCAGTTTTTGCCCATTTAGTATAATATTGGCTGTTGGTTTGTCATAAATAGCTTTTATTATTTTGAGATACGTTCCATCAATACCGAGTTTATTGAGGGTTTTTAGCATAAAGGGCTGTTGAATTTTGTCAAAGGCCTTCTCTGTGTCAATTGAGATAATCATGTGGTTTTTGTTTTTGGTTCTGTTTATGTGGTGAATTTAAAATTACAATAAACTGTGATCACATCACTGCACTCCAGCCTGGTCATCAGAGCAAGGCTCTATCTCTAAAACAAAACAAGATAAGACATTTACATAAAAATCAATGTATGAAAATCCAAAATAAAATATCAACAAATAATCCCCACTGGGGCTTAAAAAACAACTTACCTAAACCAAATGAGACTTGTACAGTGTGAAAAGGATGGCTCAAAATTAGAACATCTTTTCATTTCATTTATATTAATATGTTAAAAATCATAATCATCATAGATGTTGAAAAGGCATCTGAGGGGACCACAGTGGCTCCAGCCAGATGTCGTGGTGCTTGTGTAGGCAAGGCCATGAGTTCAAGGCCAACCTGAGCAACCTTACAAGCTCTCATTGATTGGCAAAAAAAAAAAAAAAAAAAAAAAAGGCATTTGATAAAATTTACTACAAAATTTGTAAAATAAGCTTATCAAATTAGAAAGAGGGATACTTCCTTAAATTACACACAATAAAGGAAATTACACCCAGACACATCCATCAAGCCAAAGCCCAGCATCATTTATAAGGAATGGAAGCAATAGAAGCTTCCATCAACCTTTGGAACAAAAGAATGCCCTCTGTTGCCACTATTATTTTGGAGGCCCTAGCTGATGAAACTAGGCAAAGAGGAAAGTAAGACATTAAAGAAAAAAGCAGAAGCTGAAATAGTTATATTTATTCTGAAAAATATGGCAGGCAGATTTTGCTAAGGAGTTAGGTACAAAAGTAACATATTAAACAGCCTTCTTTTTCCTTAACTTTTAAACTATACAGATGGGGCCAGGCACAGCTCATGCCTGTAATTCCAGCACTTTGGGAGACCAAGGCAGGCAGATTGCTTGAGGCTAGGAGTTTGATACCAGCCTGGCCAACATGGCAGAAAGCTGACTCTACTAATAATACAAAAATTAGCCAGGTGTGGTGAAACGCACCTGTCATACCAGGTACTAGGGAGGCTGAGGCATGAGAATTGCTTGAACCTGGGAGGTGGAGGTTGCAGTGAGCTGGAACTGCACTACAGCACTCCAGCCTGGGTGACAGAGCAAGACTCTGTCTCAAAAAAAAAAAAAAAATAATAGAGGGAGATGGGGTCTTACTATGCTGACCAGGCTGGTCTCAAACTCCTGGGCTCAAGCAATCCTTCTGCCTCAGTCTCCCAAAGTGCTAGGATTACAGGCCTGAGCCACCAAGCCTGGCCTCAGACAGTCTTCTTATGTACAAACAAGCAGTTAGAAAAGAGAAGAAAACATCCCATTTGCAACAGAACACCCCCAAAAAACAAAACTCTTAGAAATAAACATGTGAAAATATGAACACAAAATCCATTTGAAGAAATCTTTCAATGAAACACTTTGAATGCAAAGAAAGCCATGCTGCAGGTGTTATCAAGAAAGGTTCAACTTTAAAAAGAGGTCACAGCCAGATGTGGTGGCTCACACCTGCAATCCCAGCACTTTGGAAGGCCAACATGGGCAGATCACAAGGTCAGGAGTTCAAGAGAAGCCTGAGCAGCATAGCGAAACCCTGTCTCTACTAAAAATACAAAAAACATTAGCTGGGCATGGTGACCTGCCTCTGGAGTTCCAGCTACTCAAGAGGCCAAGGCAGAAAAATTGCTTGATCTGGCAGGCAGAGATTGCAGTGAGCTGATATTGCACCACTGCACTCCAGCCTGGGTGACAGAGTAAGATTCCATCTCAAAAAAAACAAATAAAAAGATGTCACTATCAATATCAAGTGGGGTGTGTGGAAATGGAGACTTCACACATGCTGGGGGAACATAAGACAGCATGGCCACTCCAAAAGACAATTTGGCAGTTTCTTAAAAGGTAAACATAAATTTACCTTATGGAGTCAGATGCAGTGGTTCAGGCCTGTAATCCCAGTATTTTGGGAGGCCAAGGTGGGTAGAACCTGAAGTCAGGAGTTCGAGACCAAACTTGGCCAACATGGTGAAACCCCATCTCTTCTAAAAATACAAAAAAGTAGCCCAATGTGGTGTTGGGTATCTGTAATCCCAGCCACATGGGAGGCTGAGGCAGCCTTGAAACTGGAAGGTGGAGGTTGCAGTGAGCTGAGATCACACCACTGCACTCCAGCCTCAGTGACAGAGCCAGACTCTGTCTCAAAAAACAAAAAAAAGTTAGGTGTGATGGTGCATGCCTATAATCCCAGCTACTCAGGTGGCTGAGGCAGAAGAATCACTTGAACATGGGAGGTGTAGGTTGCAGTGAGTAAAGATCATGCCAATGCACTCCAGCTTGGACAACTGAGTGAGACTGTCTCCAAACAAATAAATAAACAAAAATAAAGTGTCAACATCAGTGGCTTTTTGTATACTCACAGAATGGTGCATCCATCATCACAATCAATTTTAGAACATTTTCATTTTCCCAAAAAGAAACCCTGTTATCCTTAGTCATCACCCCTCCCAATTCTTCCTTCCATCCCCAGCACTAGGTAACCAGTAATCTGCTCCCTGTCTCTCTGGATTTTCCCATCTGGGCATTTCATATAAATGGGATCATACAGTATGTGGCCATTGGTGACTGGCTGCTTGGACTGGGCATAATGTGTCAGGCTCACCCACATGTGGCCCATGTCTGTGCTTTATTTTGTTTCACTGCCTAATTGCCCAAGTGTTGTCATAAGCACTGCAGGTGAACTGTGAAAAGTTAGTGTGTGTGTTTTAATCCCTAGAACAATTGCTAAAGAAAGCATATATAGCTAAAAACATAGAGCAAAAAGATACAGCCAAAAAGCCACTAGAGATGAAAGGATACGTGAAGAATCACTCCATTCATCCAAAAGAAGGCAGGAAAGGAAGACAAAAAATAAAAGAGAAATAGGCCAGGCACGCTGGCTCACTACTAAAAATACAAAAAAAAAAAAAAAAAAAAAAATTAGCTAGGCACAGTGGCACACACCTGTAACCCAGCTACTCAGGAGGCCAAGGCAGGAGAATTGCTTGAATCTGGGAGGCGGAGATTGCAGTGAGCCAAGATCATGTCACTGTGCTCCAGCCTGGGCAACAGAGCAAGACTGTCTCAAAGAGAAAAAAAAAAGAACACAATTGGCATAAGTTAGAAATTCCATTGAACTGTAAGTGAGCTAAACACTCCAAGTGAAAGTGAGATAGTGAGACTGAATTTTAAGAAACACAAACAAAAACATGACCCACCTGTATAATGTGTAGAAGAGGCACTCTTTAAATACAAAAACACAGCTAAGATGAAAACAACAAAATGAAAAAAGATATCTATGTAAACATTAGTTATAAGAAAGCTCTATTAACATTAGATAAATAGATAAGTAATATGTGGGC
This sequence comes from Saguinus oedipus, assembly GCA_031835075.1. NCBI lineage: Eukaryota > Metazoa > Chordata > Mammalia > Primates > Cebidae > Saguinus > Saguinus oedipus. Next base: position 113,910,027 of record CM063175.1, read on the forward strand.
TTTCTACTTCTTTGATGGAACAATTAAAAACTGAGAATATGAGGTTGGTGCAGCGGCTCAGGCCTGTAATCCCAGCAGTTAGAGAGGCTGAGGTGGGCAGATAACCTGAGGTCAGGAGTTCAAGATCAGCCTGGCCAACATGATTAAACCCTGTCTCTACTAAAAATACAAAAATTAGCCAGGCATGATGGCAGGTGCCTATAACCCCAGCTACTTGAGGGCCTGTCATGGGAGAATGGCTTGAATCTGGGAGGCGCAGGTTGCGGTGAACCGAGATTAGGCCATATACTCCAGCCTGGGTGACAGAGTGAGACACCGTCTCAAAAACAAACAAATATCAGAGAATGGCACAATTTAAATTGCTGCATTTTGTGGTATGTGAATTACATGTCAATTTCTTAAATGACTGGTAGAAGGAAGGCACTGCAAATGATATTTTGGTTTTGTAATTAAACAAGAGATCTATTCCTCTCTCCCCAAAAAGTCCTCTTTCAGTTTCTGCAAACTTCCTCCTCCCTCCCCTATCCATCCACCCAGAGGAATTTTTCTCTGTTCCCACCCAACCACATTAGAAGCCTTTGTTTGTCTTTTAATTGGAGGCCTGGTAGGTAAATTAGAGGTCTCAAGTCAAGAAAGAGAGGCATCCCAGAACCCTGTTCCATCTGAGCCTCCCACGCCCCATGACTCACTTTACCCTGCAACACACTCCCCTTCCAATTTACCATCTGAAAGAAAGAATAAACTTATTTTTCTCATTCACCAATAATTTATATAAATCTAAAATTGCAAACAAGGGTGTCCTTAGCAACCTGATCTCATTCTCTTCAAATACCAATTGCTCTCCAGTAAACGGATTGTCTTTCCAGACAACATACATTCACTTGGAAATCTCACTTAAAACAGAAAAGTTAAGGTCTTCAAAGGTTTGCCGTGGGCAAAGCATTTGCAGGAATGCATGGGGCTGAAGGCCAAAGGCAAAGAAAACAAAGTATAAGTTATTTTGCCTCATTTCATTTGTCCTTGTACGCCCATGGTTAGTGATCAGTGAGGTCACCTGGCAGTGACAAAAATCTGCTTTAGAAAGTTTTTGTTTGTTTTTGTTGTTGTTGTTTTGTTTTGGAGACAGAGTCTTGTTCTGTAGCCCAGGCAGAAGTGCAGTGGCACAATCTCAGCTCTCTGCAATCTCCATTTCATGGGTTCAAGAGATTCTTCTGCTTCAGCTTTCTGAGTAGCTGGGATTACAGGCACCCATCACCATGCCTGGCTAATTTTTGTGTTTTTAGCACAGGCTGGGTTTACCATGTTATCCAAACTGGTCTCAAACTCTCACAGGAGAAACACCATGTGATCTGCCCACCTCGACCTCCCAAAGTGCTGGGATTACAGGCAGGAGCCACCTCACATTGCCAGGTCAATTTTCTCTAATGGAAGTAACAAAACAGGCATAATCCAAAAATTAGATATATCAAAAATTTTAAAACAGTGTTAGAGGCCAGGGGCAGTGACTCATGAGTATAATCCCAACACCTTGGGAGGCCAAGGCAGGAGGGTCACTTGAGATGAAGAGTTTGAGACCATCCTGGCCAACACAGTGAGACCTCATATCTATAAAACATTTTTTAATGATACTGGAAAATTCTAACTTGGGTAAGTGACAGTATCAATGCATCATTGCCTGGCCTTCTGGTGTTTTGCTCTGAACCTTGTGACTGATATTAAGTCATGTGTCTAAGCTCAGGGACTTCCTGTTGTACAGAGATGATGCTCCCTGGAGCACCCCACTCCAATCCCCCTCCCTTCAACTTGTTCCAGTGTATTATATTCAGCCCAGACCATGGCAAGCCCCGCTCATGTCATCAGCCCTGCCCAGGCCAACAGCCTAGAAAAGATCCCCATCAACCCCTGCAAAGGGCAGGGTGACTCAGTTCACCCACACGATGCAGGCCAGCTACCTGCCTTGCACTCTCTCCAGACCTGGGCCAGTGTGACAACTATGCAGCCAGGGCCCTGCACTCAGAAGGATCCCTAATGCTTGCTTGAATGCTCTGCTGCTTGAATCTTTTTTCTTTTTTTCTTTTTGAGACATAGTCTCATGCTGTTACCCAGGCTGGAGTGCAGTGGTGTGATCTTGGCTCACTGCAACCTCCACCTTCCAGGTTCAGGCAATTCTCCTGCCTCAGCCTCCTGACTAGCTGGGATTATAGCTGTCCACCACCATGCCCAGCTAAGTTTTGTATTTTTAGTAGAGGCGGGGTTTCACCATGTTGGCCGGGCTGGTCTTGAACTCCTGACCTTGTGATCTGCCTGCCTTGGCCTCCCAAAGTGCTGGAATTACAGGCATGAGCCACTGCACCCAGCCCACTTGAATCTTAATTTCTGAAAATTATTTTTATTTTGTGCTAATTTCTGCAAATTAAGTAGCAGTTCCTACTTCAGAGCCACTTAATGAAGATTCTTGGGTGGCTAGAGTAGGCTGGGATTTAAAGTAAGGGGCTGGCCAGGCACAGAGCCCTTCCAACAGGGAGACCTTTCCCTTGCTCTAAAGTAACCCTCTCAGAGCCATTTCCTAATGGAGCCTGAAACAGCCTGGTGACTGCCCTCAACTCTTTTAATCATTGGCTGTACCCCTCTTCAAGAGAGGGTGCACTTCACATAAGTGCATAATTAATACTAACAAGAGGGGCTGTTCCCATGGGCTGGGGTCCTGTTGTAGGCATTCTGTGTTCAGAGTCCCTGGGAGGCAAAGAACCCAGATCTGTCCTTAGAGTATGATGATAGATCATTCTACAGTGGCCTATCCTGAGCAGGAAAAGACCCAGCAACCCTTTTGGTCAATGCTGGAATGTCTCCCAGGTATGAGCAATGGTGGCATTGGCAGGATGGTTGGCAGCACTTGGCAGCAGGCCAGCTGTGCCTCAGTGGCTCTGGTGGTTCAAACTCACAACCCAGCCAACTCACCCTGGGCTCCAACCAACCTGGCTAACCAGGAACAGACATTCCCAGCTGCACTCAGGCATCTGAAAGACCCTTCCTTTCATGCAAACCCTCTTGCAGGGTTTCAGGAAGGAAGTGGAAACAGTAAGGGGAAACCACAAACCCATATAACTCTAATAGCATCACCTCTTTGGTCCATGGGGGTGGGGGAGGGTGCTTTCTGTGTTGAATTTCATCCTGATGCCACCCTGGTGGGGGTAGGAGCAATGCCATTTGCTCCATCTTACAAACAGCATTGCATCAGCCCCACAAGAGACAAAGTCAGGAACTGAGACTGGCTAGCAAAGCCAGGACCAGGACCGACCTGACCTCTCTGACTTGGGAGTCTTAGGGCATGCTGTTGGTGTCTGCAGATCACAGCATAGTGTAGCCTGTGTGATTAGTTAGGGCTGAGGTTCCCTCTGCTGACAGAGCTTTCCCTCTTAAGGACACTGGTGGGACCATGGCCCTGCCAGATTATCTGTCCCTGGGAACACTCTTCCAGAGAACTCCAATGAGGAAGAGAAAGTGGGTCCACTGACTTCCATGTCTCTGAAAATAACTTTGTAAAAGTACATAAGGACCCAACACTTTGCTTATAACCAGACAGTTCAGGACCCTCTGCTCTGAGAGCATCAACATTGGCCATCTCCTTTTCCTGTTTGTGTCTCAAACTCTGCCTCTGGAACCTTGTTTTGAAGGCTAAGTTTCCAGCCAGAACAAGTGCCCACACTCTGCTTTCCCAACCCCATGCCCCTGCCATAGCCAGGAAAGCTGAGGACAGACAGGGTCTTTGCTCCACTAGACAGAGCTGGCCATGACTGAAGGACCCTCAGATGCAGGCCGAGCCCTTTGTCCTTTTCTTTCACCGTGCTGACCACCTTGGGAGCTGATTATGCTCCTTAAACCTTCCGGGAACACTTAAGGCCTCCAGCACTGCAAAAAGGATTAAGTCAACTGAGATGAGACATGTTTTCCCAATTAGTTAAACAACCAATGTTGGAGCTTTTGCAAAACTGGCTGGTTGCTTTCCCATTACCCAAGATTCCTCATTCATTCTTTCTGCATAAATAATTTCACAAGGTTTTCAAGAAAATTTGGTACTAAAGGCCCAAGACCATGGAATAAACAGGATGTTCACAGTGAAATGCTAAAGCCAAAATCTCTTCCATGTGCCACGCTATGAGAAAGGTGATGGAAAGTTACTTCCACCTACCAAACTTTCCTACCTCAGGCTTCTTAAGACACACATCAACAGGCACAATGATGTTTGTATTGGGATATGCATTTTACTATATATGTGCATTTTAAAAAAGACTTTTCCCAGCCAGGCACAGTGGCTTACACCTGTAATCCCAGCACTTTGAGAGGCTGAGGCAGGCAGATCACAAGGTCAAGAGATCAATACCATCCTGGCCAACATGGTGAAACCCCATCTCTAAATACAAAAATTATCTGGGCGTGGTGATGAGTGCCTGTAGTTTCAGCTACTCAGGAAGCTGAGGCAGGAGAATTGCTTGAACCTGGAAGGCAGAGGTTGCAGTGAGCTGGGATTGTGTCATTGCACTCCAGCCTGGCAACAGAGCAAGACTCAATCTCAAAAAAAAAAAAAAAAAAAAGATTTTTTTCCACTGACATTTATTTATCATGCCAAATCGGGGTCTGCTGCCAAACTGGGGAGACCAAGATCCCAGAGCCAATGTGCTCACTCTCCTTAAAGGGCTGTGACACCAGCCAGAGAGGTGGAGAATGCGGTAAAGGCAGAGAAAACACTACCTCACACTTAGGAAGACAGAAGAGGTCTTGCAATGAGCAGGGCAGCCCTGGGAGCAGGTGACTTATAATAGTGGGAATAAATATTATAGCAAGTGCATCAACACACGGGAGGAATTTAACAAGGCTGTTCTTTTTTTTGTGATGGAGTCTTGCTTTGTCACCCAGGCTGAAGGTCAGTGGTGTGATACTAGCTCACTGTAACCTCTGCCTCCTAGGTTCAAGTGCTTCTCCTTCCTCAGCCTCCTAAATAGCTGGGATTGCAGGCATGTGCCACCATACCCAGATAATTTTTTGTATTTTTAGTAGAGACAGGATTTCTCCATGTAGGTCAGACTGGTCTCAAACTCCCGACCTCAGGTGATCTGCCTGCCTTGGCCTCCCAAAGTGCTGGGATTACAGGTGTGAGCCACTGCACCCAGCCAATACATTTGTTTTTTTTAAGCTCCTAAGTTTGTGGCAATTCATTACGCAGCATTACCAGCTCTGACCAGAGGTCTCAAGCACCAACCCCGGCTGTCATATCTATGGAAAATGCCAAGTCCTCACATGCCTCTCCAGGCCTCCAAGAGACCTCCTGTGGTCCCATCAGGCTCTTAAAGGCCCCTTAGGGCACTGTCACTACTCTCTGCAGGAGCCAGGTGAGGGTGGTGAGAAGAGGAGTGGCTGTGGAATTTGAAGCTTCTAAGTCCTGGCCCCCCAGTGCCTCTGGTGTCTTACCCAGGTGTGCCATTAACATGAGGTATCACTTGATTGTTAACCTTGGCTGGCTGGCTGGCTGGCTGGGGCAGTCTGTCAGGTTTTGCCACTGTAAAGTAACTCTTTTATCCCCCTTTCCATTTTGGAAGGAAGTCACTGTGCACAGCCCACACTGATGGAGGAGGCATCCTAAACTTTCACTTACTGAGTTTGGCAACTTTGCCTGTTACCCCAGCACATTCCGAGTACTCTGTAGATCCACAAGGCTGCTGACAATCACATTAGACAGCGCAGCTCCACTCTAGAACATCAAGGAAAAGCAACTACTCACACATCAGTCACTCAGGTACCACTGTACTATTGTTTACTTGTTTTCTGTAAAAGGGCTCACTTTTTTTTTTTGAGGTGGAATCTCACTCTGACAGCCAGGCTGGAGTGCAATGAAGGGATCTCAGCTCACTGCAACCTATGCCTTCTGGGTTCAAGAGGCTCCTACCTCAGCCTCCTGAGTAGCTGGGATTATAGGCACACACCACCACATCCAGCTAATATTTCTATTTTTAGTAGAGACAGGGTCTCACCATGTTGGCCAGGCTGGTCTCAAACACCTGACCTCAGGTGATCCACCTGCTTTGGCCTCCCAAAGTGCTGAGATTACAGGTGTGAGCCACTTCACCCAGTCACAGGGCTTTTTAAAAAGGGAACTTATCATTATCTTGCAATGGCCCAGTATCAAGGATGGCCCTGCACATCCAGGAGGTAGAGCAGCTCTATTCCTCCACATGGGCTTTTCCAGCCTTCCTTTCCTCTCCTCCTCAGAAGCCTGGGGCAGTCAGGGACCCCTTGGTCCTGGTCCTCAGTGTTCCCACTTGAGGGAGCCTTCACCAGTTCACAACCAGCATCAGGGGCAACTCTGACCCCTCCTGTGCCCCAGATGTCTCTGGGCCAGAAAGCTGTAGATCTGTGCCTGCCAAACCTGGTTGATGATGAGACTCACCGAGAGCTATCTAAAAGCTTAGACTTTCTTGAGCCTCCAGCACGTGGATCCTAATTGAAGATATGGGTAGGGACCAGGTAAAAACAGCCCAGATGGAGCTGATAATTAGCTACCTGTAGGAGTTCTACACATAGGACAACTAGGCTTAGCTGTGCTCTGGAAAAATTTTCACCTGCAAGTAATGGACGGCCATCTGATGGAAGATCCCAGGGCAGGCCCTGACTCTGACTCTTTTTTTCTTGACACAGTCTCACTCTGCGACCCAGGCTGGAGTGCAGAGTCACAATCTCAGCTCACTGCAACCTCCACCTCCTGGGTTCAAGTGATTCTCCTGCTTAAGCCTCCTGAGTAGCTGGGACCACAGGCATCCACCACCATACCTGGCCAATTTTTGTATTTTTAGTAGACACAGGGTTTTGCCATGTTGGGCAGGCTGGTTATGAACTCCTGGCTTCAGGAGATCTGACTGCCTTGGCCACCCAAATTGTTGGGATGACAAGTGTGAGCCACCATGCCCAGCTTGACTCACTTTCTAAAATGAGCAGTACCCACAGAAGGAAAGCGTCTAGCTCAGCCTTCTCCCAAGCTCACAGGACATGGAATTAGGTGCCGACAGACCCTTTGAAGAAACTCCTTTCCCTGTCCTGTGTGACCAGGAGGAAAGGAGGCTGTGGTCTGGTATTTCTGGGTGTACAGCCTCTTTGTTTCTTCCTTATCTTTCTTGCCCATATCACATATCAGTTCCCTTGGATCAGGAACAGAACTAGATCATACCCCTCTGCGTGGCTGCTCACTACACTTTAGGGCCAGTTAGCTGGTTTAGTGAGTTCCAGGTTCACAGAGGGAGAGGAACTGCTCAGGATGGGTCATCCCCAGAGCCTCCCCATGCCAGATTGAAGTGTTTTCGGTGATGAGATTTAGAGCAGATTTGGGACTCCTGAGTTGATGTTATAGTGGGATGAGGCCTTGGGGAAGGGTGGATGTATTTTGTATTTGGGATGAACACACATCTTCAGGTTCTAGAGAGCTGACTAGATAGGCAGACTGTCCCTCCCCACACAATGAAGTCCATGCCCTAATCCTGAGAACCTCTGAATATATCACCTTACCTAGCAAAAGGGACTTTGCAGATGGGATTAGCAAGGGGTTTGAGACAGGGAGATTGGCCTGGATACCCAGGTGAGCCCAATCTAACCACACACATTCTTAAAAGCACAGGACTTTCTTGGGTTTAAACAGGAATGATAAGGAGGAATGGGATGTCTGAGAAGTGGCCATGCTGCACAGGGAGCAACCATGTCTCTCATTCACCTCGTGTATCCCCAGAGCCTGGAACCCAGCAGGTGTTCGGCCACAGAAAGGCCAATAAAGTGAACTTTTGTAGTTTATTTTTGTTTTTGAATGAAGTTTTAGTCTTGTTGCCCAAGCTGTAGTGCAATGGTGCAGTCTTGGCTCACTGCAACCTCTGCCTCCTGGGTTCAAGTGATTCTCCTGTCTCAGCCTCTCGAATAGCATGCACCACCATGCCCAGATAATTTTTTTGTATTTTTAGTAGAAACAGAGTTTCACCATGTTATCCAGGCTGGTCTTGAACTCCTGATCTCAGCTGATCCGCCCGCCTCAGCCTCCCAAAGTGCTGTGATTACAGGCATGAGCCACTAAAGTGAACTTTTAAGCACTGGATTCCAGCTTGCAGCCATGTGGGTGAATTATTTAACCTCTCTGACCCCATGTCATCCCATTTCTATGGACATCAGAAGTAAGGGCAGTGAAATAACCCAACCAAGGTTATCAACGAATGAACAGTGGGGCTGGCCCCACTGCAAGCCCTTCAGAACTCATCTGGTTGCCAAATCCAGCAGCCCTCCACACCCACCTTGGCCTGGCCATAATGGGCAGAACTCCTGGGTAAACAGGAGTGAAGCTTCTCATGGCCCATTTAATTCTTTGCTTCATTCTATGCCTTTGCTTGCTGGTGACTGGTTGTCATCCCATTTCCCAAGCACAGACCAGCAGAGGGTGTCAGTGCCCATGCAGAGACCTTCAGCTCCCAGAGCTGCCCTGGGGAAGAGCTGCTGTAGGGAAGGGCCTGGTCCTGGTCACCTGCAACAACAGAGTGTCCTTAATGATGAAGGGCACCTACTGGTTCATAACCTGGCTCTGTGGCTGGACAGAGCCCCTCAACAAAGGACTTCATCTCCATGGCTGCAGTTTTCACAGCTGTGAAAGGGGGCAGGAAAAATGGACCTCCCAGGGGTACTGGGTCAGTAAAATGAAACAACTCATGAGATGGCTTCTAGCACAGTCCCTGGCACTTAATTCTTTGTTGAACTTCCATTATTTATGGTTTGTTTGGTTTTTTTTTTTTTTGAGACAGAGCCTTGCTCTGTTGCATAGGCTGGAGTGTAGTGGTACAGTCTCAGCTCATTGCAACCTCTGTCTCCTGGGTTCAAGTGATTCTTCTGCATCAGCCTCCCAAGTAGCTGAAATTACAGGCACCCCCCCCCCACCTTACCTGACCAACATGTCTGGCTAATTTTTGCATTTTTTGTAGAGACGTGGTTTTGCCATGTTGGCCAGGCTGTTCTTGAACTCCTGACCCCAGGTGATCTGCCTGCCTCAGCCTCCAAAACTTCTGGGGTTACAGGTGTAAGCCACTGAGCCCAGCTGAATTTGCACTCTTTATCAAGAGTCAATCTCAAAGGCCTCTCATTTCAGATTCTGCCCAAACCACATGAATTATTTTTTGGACTCACCTGTCTAGCTCCTTTTACTCTATGCTTTTATGTCTTTCCCAAGTCTTCCCTCTGTACTTAAAGAGCACTCCCCAATGGTCTAGCCATCACCCTCAGGTTCACTATAAACTATACAGGGGGCCCAATTGAAAAGACCCTCCTAAGCAGGGAGCTCCTTTCATTTGAAAACTGCTGCAGGCCAGGTGTAAATTCAAGACACTATGCCTTTGCTTGTATATTTCCACTGTCTTCCAGCCTAAAGCCCAGCCAGTCCTAACATTGACTGACTGCCTATGTATGTTACATAAGACCCCATGCTAGGCAGGGATACTGAGATAAGTAAGACACAATCACACATCCCTGGAAGCACCTCCAACAGAGACAGATATAGCAACAGATGATTTCAGAACAGCATATGTGCCTGTCTACAGACACCCACTCTCAGGAGGGGAAACCTAATTCAGTTCCCAAGAACCTACCAGGTACCACCCTTCAAAGGAAAAATGGTCTCCACTTCACAGACTGACTTTCAAGGCCAAAGTCAGACAGGAACTGGCAGGACCAGGACCAGACCACAGGTTCAGCTGACATCACTGTCTCCCTTATTGCAAGGAGGCAGAGGCCCCTTGCAGATGTCCTTTTGCACGAGCTCCAAAGTATCTACTAAATGTAGGTCATTATGGCTGAAAATGCTTTTTTCCCCTTGTCCTTGCAGCTGCTCTGTAAGTTTGGGCTGTAGCCTGATGTTCATCTGCCCCAGCCCTAGCCAACTGCTGGCCAACAGATCACAGGGTTGTGACCCTTGGAATATGAAGGCATTCTACACAGTGTCTCTTCCAGGTGCTTTTTCTCATCAACCATTAAACCACAAGCAAGCCAAGCAACAAAGCACTCAGTTCCTTCACATGGTCATTCCTTCCTCCTCCTGCTTTGCCTGATGCAGAATAATTTGTCAGTCAAACTTGAGCATTACAAGAATATGCAACAGAAAGAATTCGAGAACTCAGCAATCCTAAAGCTGCTAAATGAGGGTTTTCTGCATTTTTTGGGGTAATGTAAAGCAGTTCCAAGAAAAGTGAAGTCACAGCCTCTGCAGCTTATTTTCAGTTCTTAGAAAAGAGCCAGCATCAAAGGGAAAGCGGCTCTGCCCCAGCACACAGACTCAACTGTGTGGCGGGGGGCGTTTGCTGATAAACCAGCTTGGATTTGGCACCAGAAACCCAAAACCTCTGTGTATGTTTTCAGTTGGTGATATCAAGGCGGAAACACAAGGTGAAACAGTGAAAGTTATTAACATTCAGGGAAACCACACAGCTCAGCTAACATGCTGGGGTGACACCCTTCCAGCACCAAGCCACCAGCAGTTTTGAGGTGACTGTCAGAAAAAACACAGTGGCCTTCTTTTTCTACCCCACCCACCCCCACATTCCTGAGATGTGTTATCACTCAGGCCACCATGTCAGCCCAACCAGCATTTTTCAATGGACATTATTTACGAGAAGCTGTGGGAGGACAAATGGGGCAGGATATGGTACAGGTGGTTTTTGGCAGCTTGGGTCTGCTTTCTGGAATACAAGCAGGTTTTGCCACAGTAGGGCAGACTTCAGGTTAAGATCTCGGGAGTCTACTACACATCCAGCTCAGGGGCTACTACTGTTGTATCAAACCGAGCACAGAAAGTCAACACCAAGACAAAAGTATGCCAAATTGCAGGGTTTATTGCCGGCGACCATGGAGGACTCACGTCTCTCCAACCTGTGGCAGAGAAAGAAGGGTGACAAGACCTTTTTATACTCGCAAAACCACCTTGGGAGTGGGGGTGAGGACTGGAGATGGGAATGAAAGCTGTCAATCACCTCCTAGGCTGAGACGAGGTTGAGGGGGGCTCCGGGCCAGGGGACTTTTGCCATTCCAATTGCCACTTAAGTGGTTTACAGAGGTTAAGATAAACATTAGTTTATACATTATTTGGACAGGTGTGGGGTCCACAGATCTTTCAGTTGCTTGGCGCCAGGATGAAATTATCTGGGGGTGCTTACTCTGGTCAGTACCAGTAAACAAAGGCTAGCAATTCTGATAGTTACAGATAAGAGAAGGCATGCAGCTTTACCCATAAACTCAGCAGTTTACAGAAGCCAAGGTTAGCAGTCATTGTGAGGAGAATGGAAACAGTTTTGTCTCTTTTTATAAAATGGCATTGTACAGGTTCTAACTCTAGGCTAACTATATCACACTACCAGGTGCCCTATGATAATTTTGTGAATAAGGTTTGCCTTTTTTTTTTTTTGAGGCAGAATCTGACTTAATTGTCCAGGCTGGTGTATGGTCTCGCCATCTCAGCTTACTGAAACCTCTGCCTCCTGGGTTCAAGAAATTCTCATGCCTCAGCCTCCAGAGTAGCTGGGATTACAGGTGTTTGCCACCGTGCCTGGCAAACTTTTTTCTATTTTAAGTAGAGACAGGGGTCTCACTATGTTGGCCAGGCTGGTCTCAAACTCCTGGCCTCCAGTGATCTGTCTGCCTTGACCTCCCAATGTGTTGGGATTACAGACATGAGCCTCTGCACCCAACCATTGTGACTAAATTTTAACCTAAAAATTCTGTAACAGAGATCTCATTGTATGCACCAAAATTTAATTTCAATGTAATCAAAAGAAACTCATCAAGTGACCCAGCCAGGGAGAGTGCCTAAGGCGAATGATGATGAAAGGGAATTCGGTGTCCCCGATGGGACCCTTGAACAGGAAAGAACATTAGGAATAACCCCAAGAAATCTGAATGAAGTATAGACTTGGGTTAATAAAAGCATCTCAATATTTGTTCATTAATTTTAACAAATGTAAGATGTTAATAATATGGGAAATTGGCTACAGGGAACTCTTTGTACTATCTCTGCAATTTCTCTCTCTCTCTCTCTGTGTGTGTGTGTGTGTGTGTGTGTGTGTGTGTGTGTGTGTGCATGTAGACAAGCAAGAATGTACTGATCCTCCCAGCAATAATGATTTGGTGCCTACCAGGTGTCACATACCATGTAAAAGTAATCTACACCTAGCTTCATTTATTCCTCACACTAGTGCTATGAGCTGGGCATAATCTGCATTTTACAGATAAAGAAACTGAGGAACAGAGAAGCTAGGTACCTCAAATTCAGGTTGACAGGGCAGCTCAGCAATACTGCCTCAAAAATCCCAAACTGTGAACATGAAACAGTCCAAAACAAGCTTCATGTGGGCAAGAAAAACAAGGCACACTTTCCAATCTGCCCCACTTTAAAGAGAAAAGAGTTTAAAAGGAGAGCACAGGCCAGGCACAGTTGCTCACACCTGTAATCCCAGCCCTTTGGGAGGCTGAGGCAGTCAGATCACGAGGTCAAGAGATTGAGACCATCCTGGCCAACATGGTGAAACCCCATCTCTACTAAAAATACTTTTTAAAAAAATTAGCTGGGTGGGGTGGCTTGCATCTGTACTCCCAGCTACTTGGGAGGTTGAGGCAGGAGAATCACCTGAACCTGGGAGGTGGAGGTTGCAATAAGCCAAGATCACACCACTGCACTCCAGCCTGGCAACAGAGTGAGGCTCTGTCTCAAACAAACAAACAAAAAGCACAGAACACCCAAGACATTGACAACACTCAAACGCCGGAGAGGATGTCTTTAAGTCCACCAATATCACCATACATTCTGTGCAATCAAGAAATTTACTTGGATGGGGGTGAGGTGGGCTCCAGTGTGTAATTCCAGCACTTCGAGAGGCCAACACCAGTGGATTACATGAGGTCAGGAGTCTGAGACCAGCCTGGTCAACATGGCAAAACCCCATTTCTAACACAAATACAATTTAGCCTGGCATGATGGCACACTCTGGTAATCCCACCTACTTAAAAGACTGAGCCAGAGAATCACTTGAACCTGGGAGGGGGAGTTTGAAGTGACCTGAGATTTTGCCACTGCACTCCAGCCTGGGAGACACAGTGTGACTCCCTCTCACACAAAAAAAGGAGGGAGCCAGGTGTGGTGACTCAAACCTGTAATCTCAGTACTTTGGGAGGCCTAAGTGGGTGGATCACCTGAGGTCAGGAATTTGAGACAAGCCTAGCCAACATGAAGAAACCTAGTTTCCATTAAAAATACAAATATATACATATATATATTAGCCGGGCAGTGCCACCACTACCCCATTAATCACCAATTTTTGTTGATGTCTTTTTTTTTTTTTTGGGAGTCTCGCTCCATGGAGACTCCCAGGCTGGAGTGCAGTGGTGTGATCTCAGCTCACTGCAACCTCCACCTCCTGGGTTTAAGCAATTCTTCTGCCTCAGCCTCCCAAGTAGCTGGGACTACAGGCATGCACCACCACACCTGGATAATTTTTGTAGTTTTAGTAGGGATGGGGTCTCACCATGTTGGCCAGGTTGGTCTCAAACTCCTGAACTCCAGTGATCTACCTGCCTTGGGCTCCCAATGTGCTAGGATTACCGGAGTGAGCCACCACGCCCAGCTTTTTTTTTTTTTTTTTTTTTTGAGATGGGGTCTCCCTATGTTTCCCAGGTAGGCCGTCAAGTGATCTCAGCCTCCTGAGTTGCTGAGATTACAGGTGAGTGTCGTCTTGCCTGGCACTAGAAGCATAATTTTGTCACCATGGACTCCTCTCATTCCCTTTCATAGGAAGTCACTGAGCACCAGAGAAGCTTGAGCCAAGAACTAGGGAAATGAATAATTGAACTCTGTTCAAATGTTTCTGTTGGGTGCCAAACTTCTCTGTGCCTCCTTCTGTGAAAATTGGAGGTGGCAATATGCAGTGGCTCACACCTATAATTTCAGCACTTTGGGAGGCCTGGCAGGTGGATCACCTGAGGCCATTGCACTCCAGCCTGGACAACTAGAGTGAAACTCTGTCTCAAAAAATAAAAAGAGAGAAAGAGAGAGAGAGAGGAAAGAAAGAAGAAAGAAAGAAAGAAAGAAAGAAAGAAAGAAAGAAAGAAAGAAAGAAAGAAAGAAAGAAAGAAAGAGAAAATCAGAAGTGTTTGTCCCTCTGTCTGCCACACTCTGGAGTCTGTCCCTGCTTGAATGTGATCTCCTTGAGGCAAAGTCCAGGTCTCCTTCCTTTTGTGTGCCTACCCTGGCCTGTCTGTCCCACATTAGCTGCTCAATGAAGGCTCACCCATGTAGAGTATGGGTTTGAGGCATCAAAGACTTAGAGTTGTAGAAGATGTGAGTGAGATGCCTTAGAGTGCTCTGCCCATCAGGAAATGTGTCTATCCCAGAGTTCAGCTGAGAAGCTGTGCTCCCTCTGGCACCAGTGCTCAGAGCTCCCCTACCCAGAGTGGAACCTTGGGTGGCCAAGTATGTTGGCTCAATATTTTCCTTGAGTAGCTGGATGAAGTGGCTTCAGCCACTGTTGGATCTGTAATCCCAGCACTTTAAGAGGCTGAGGGGGGAGAGTAGCTTGATGCCAGGAGTTCAAGACCAGCTGAGGCAACATAGTGAGACCCACCTCTACAAAATATTTTAAAAGTAGCCAAGAAGCTGAGGTGGGAGGATTGCTTGAGTCCCGGAGTTTGAGGCTACAGTGAGCTGGTATCATGCCACTGCACTCTACCCTGGGTGGCAGAGCAAGACCCTATCTCAAAAAAGAAACCAAAAACAACAAGAAAAATATTTGCCTAGAAACTGAAGCCTAAGGAGGAGAATGGGGTGCCCATTCTGACAAATGAGAAAACTGAGCTCAGGGTAGAAACAGACCAAGAAATTGACTCCTGTGAAAAAGGCAAAGCTATTCATGCAGTGTTTATTCACTCCTTCATTCATTCATCACTTAGTCCCCAGCAGGGACTGACTATGCCCTCAGGCCCAGCCCTGTGCTAGAAAAACAGCAGGGAATCAGGCCCAGCTCCTGCCTCAGGGAGCTCACAGTGGGCTGGAGGGACAGGCATGAAAGCACTGAGGGACAGGGGGATGTGCCTGGGGTAGTGGCACTGGGGTGTGGGCACCCAGAGTGGGTCCTCATGGCCTGAGCCTGAGTAACCCCTACCACCCTTAAAAGCAGGACCTGGGGTCAGGACTTTTGAGCAGGGGGATCCTTTGGGGAAGTGGATCCAGGGAGCTGACTGAGGGATTGGGAGTGTAAAGGAGAAGAGAGAAAAGCAAGAACGGGGTGTGCCACAGAGATGGCAACACTAAGGGCAATGAAGGCCTAACCCAAAGGGATTGTAACTGCCCAACAGGTTCACCTTGCCTGCTGCCCAGACAGAACTGACTTATCAGGACATGGGACTTGCAATGGAGGAGTAATTCATGCAGAACTGGTTATGTGGGAGACTGGAATTTGTTTGTTTGTTTTGAGTTTAAGTTATACTTTGTCACCCAGGCTGGAGTGCCGTGGCATGATCTCTGCTCAATGCAACCTCTGCTTCTCAGGTTCAAGAGATTCTCCTGCCTCATCCTCCTGAGTAGCTGGGGATACAGGTGGGCACCACCATGCGCAGCTAATTTTTGTATTTTGTATTTTTTTTTTGAGATAGAGTTTCACTCTTGTTGCTCAGGCTGGAGTGCAATGGTGCGATCTCTGCTTACTGCAACCTCTGCCTCCCGGGTTCAAGTGATTCTCCTGCCTCAATCTCCTGAGTAGCTGGATTACAGGTATGTGGCACCACCCCCAGCTAATTTTGTATTTTTAGTAGAGACAGGGTTTCTCCATGTTGGTCAGAGTAGTCTTGAACTTCTGAGAGCAGGTGATCCACCCTCCTCGGTCTCCCTAAGTGCTGGAATTATAGGAGTGAGCCACCGTGCCAGCCTGGAGTTTGATTATTACTCAAGTCAGTCTCCTAGAGCAGAAGATTCAGGGAATAGGGTTTTTAAGGATGATTTGGTGAGTGCAGGGGTCAGTGAGTCAGGAGTGCCGATTGTTGGGTCGGAGATGAAGTCATGGGGAATGGAAGGTGTCCTCTTGCACTGAGCCAGTTCCTGGATGTGGCCTACAAAATTGGATGTGCCAGTTTATCCATCTGGATGGTGCCAGCTGATCCATTGAGTGCAGTGTCTGCAAAATAGCTCAAGCACTGATTTTACATTTTACAATAGTGATGTTATCCCCAGGAGCAATTTGGGGAGGGTCAGAATCTTGTAGCCTCCAGCTGCATGACCCCGTTAGAAACCAGTTTTGAATCTTTTGACAAACTTGTTATATAAAGGCAGTCTAGTCCACAGGCAAGAAGGTTGTTTGTTTTGGGAAAGGGCTGTTACCATCTTTGTTTCAAATTATAAACTATTAACTAAGTTCCCAAAGTTAGTTTGGCCTATGCCCAGGAATGAACAAGGACAGTTTGGAGGTTAGCATCATGATGATGGAGTCAGTTAGGTCAAATCTCTTTCATGGTCTCAGTTATAATTTTGCAGTGGCAATTTCAGGATTCCCAGGGACTCATCTAGAAATATATTATAGGCCAGGTGTGGTGGCTCACACCTGTAATCCCAGAACTTTGAGAGGCTGAGTCGGAAGGATCAGTTGAGGCCAGAAGTTCGAGACCAGCCTAGGCAACATAGAGACCCCAGCTCTATATTAAAAAACACACACACACACACATATACACACACACACACACACACACACACACACACACAGAAATTGTATCATAATTGTCTGCCTGAGCAATGAATGGGAGAATCACTTAGACCCAGTTTCCTGTCTCCCATTCTTTGAGGATTTCTCTTGGAGCAGGGCAGGACATGAGGGAAGCATGAATCAGGTCAAAGCCTGCCTGGACTGTTTGCTAGGGCTGTGACTGGAATCTCATCTGAGGCTGAGACCATATGAGGCAGAAGACAGAAATTGGCCAGCTTCTTCTCCAGTGAGGTCAGAGGTGGCAGTGGATTCAAGGAAAATTCTCCAGACTAGATGTCTCAGCTGAACCTTCTGAAGTGGATGGGGTGGGGAGTGGTGGCTCAGGCATGTGATCCCAGCACTTTGGGAGGCCAAGGTGGGTGCATCCCTTGAGGTCAGGAGTTTCAGATCAGCTTGGCCAACATTGCAAAACCCCAACTCTACTAAAAATAGAAAAATTAGTTGGGCATGGTGATGAATGCCTGTAATCCCAGCTACTCAGGAGGCTGAGGCAGGAGAATTGCTTGAAATGGGGAGGTGGAGACTGCAGTGAACCTAAGATTGCACCACCGCACTGCAGCCTGGGGGATCAGGGAGGGGAGTGACTCTGTCTCATAAATAAATAAATAAATAAATAAGTACATAAATAAAATAAAGTAGGCTGGATGCCGTGGCCTCATGCTTGTAATCCCAGCACTTTGGGAGGCAGAGGTGCATGAATCGTGATATCAGGAGTTCAAGACCTGTCTGGCCAGGATGATGAAACCCCATGTCTACTAAAAATACAAAAAATTAGCCAGGCATGGTGGTGGGCACCTGTAATCCTAGCCACTTGGGAGGCTGAGGGAGAGAATTGCTTGAACCCAGGAGATGGAGGCTGCAGTTTGCTAGATGGCACCACTGCACTCCAGCCTGGGCAACAGAGAGAGACTCCATTTTAAAAATAAAATAAAATAAAAAATAAAGTAGATGGAGAGGTTGGGTGTGTGGTGGCCCATACCTGTAATCCTAGCACTTTGGGAGGCTTAGGTGAGAGGATTGCTGGAGCCCAGGAGTTTGAGACCATCCTGGGCAACATAGGGAGACCCTGTCTCTACACTCCCCCTCACCACACACACAAATTAAAAACATAGCCAGGTGTGGCGATGCTACCTACTTGGGAGGCTGAGAAAGGAAGATTGCTTGAGCCCAGGAATTTGAGACTCAAATTGACTGCCTCACTGTACTCCAGCCTGGGTGACAATGTCAGACACTTTCTCAAACAATAAAACAAGTAAATAAATAAAGCAGGAGGATAATAGTGAGATGTGGAGAGAAGGCCTGTTAGGCAGAGACCTCCATAGGCCAAGTCCAAGAGACATGAAAAAGCCAGTGTGCAAGAGAAGATTCCTAGAACACTAGATGTCAGAGAGAGCTGGTGCAGGACTCCACTGGTGGACAATCTAGGCATGAATCTCCTACCAGGAAAATAAAAGACATTTTCTTCTTCCGGCTTATGTCAGATGGAAGAAAGCATTTTCTTCTTTTCCTTTTTCTTTTTTCTCTTTGAGACTGTGATTTGCTCCTGTTGCCCAGCCCAAAGTGCAATGGTGAGATCTTGGCTGACCACAACCTCCGCCTCCCAGGTTTAAGCAATTTTCCTGCCTTAGCCTCCCGAGTAACTGGGATTACAGGCACCAACCACGTCGTCCAGCAAATTTTTTTTTTTATTAGACATGGGTTTCACCATGTTGGTCAGGCTGGTCTTGAACTCCTGACCTCAAGTGATTCACCTGCCTTGGCTTCCCAAAGTGCTGGGATTACAGGCATGAGTCACCGCATCCGGCCAGCATTTTCTTACAGTAAAGAAAGTGAAATCATGAATTGGGTATTGAAAGAAAAAAGACAGGTGGAGAGTGAATCTTGGTAGGAAAAAGAAGAAAAGCAAAAGGAAACAAAAATTTCAGCTGTCTGGCTTGTGTTGGTGTTTACATTTGTTGGTGTCTTGCTTAGATCAGTGACATGTGGCTGAGAGGAATCTGTGTCACTTTTTTTTTTTTGAGACAAAGTCTCACCCTGTTGCCCAGGCTGGAGTGCAGTGGCATGATCTCAGCTCACCACAACCTCTGCCTTTCAGGTTCAAGCAATTCTCCTGCCTCAGCCTCCCAAGTAGCTGGGATTACAGGTGCACACCACCACACCCAGCTAATTTTTGTATTTTTAGTAGAGATGGGGTTTCACCATGTTGGCCAGGTTGGTCTCAAACTCCTGATCTCAGGTGATCTGCAGGCCTCAGCCTCCCAAAGTGCTGGGATTACAGGTGTGAGCCACTGTGATGGCCACCTTTGTCACTTTTTACCAGAAACTTTCAGAGTCAGCAAGTGGTCTGGCATCTCTTCTTTTTGCCACAAGACTCTTGATGTTTCCAATGCAGACGAATCCATTAGGCTTCTGTGGATGTTTATGTGGGACAGAAATCAACCTTTGTTGTTGTAAGCTATTGAGAACAGGGGTTGTGCCAGGTACAGTGGCTCATGCCTGTAATCCCAGCACTTTTATTATACCCCAGCAAGTCAAGGAATCCACCACACTCTGAGGTTGAATTATGAGTCCTTTATTTTAGCTGGTGACTGAGAGGTGGCTAATGCCCAAAATTCTCTTGTCCCCTAGGAAAATGTTAGGTGGTCTTTTATGCCCTAGTTTTAAAAGGGAGGGGGAACCTAGCTGAAGCAAGTTTTTCACAGAAGCAGGGTAAGCAAAAAGTTAAAAGATAAACTAGTACATGAGAAATAAAACAGTGCCAGGTACAAGGGGTAAAGCTGTCATGAAAGATATACAACTTATACATAATGGGGGCTCTGGGCACTCAAGAGCACCTGCATTCCCAGGCTCTGCTGGCACCACTTAACTCAGCCACTTATCAACAAATGCATTCCCGGAGGTACCCAGTGGGAAAATAACTAAAATAAAGAAGGTAAGATGGAGTCTGTCTGGCTCAAGAAGTTAATGTGAAGCCTGAACACCTCTCAGTCTGAGAAAGAGAGTCAGTTTTAGACAACAAAAAAGCAGGTTATCACACGGGGAGGCCGAGGATGGAGGATCATTTGAGGCCAGGAGTTGAAGACCAGCCTGGCTAACATGGTGAAACTCTGTCCCTACTAAAAATACAAAATCTACCTGGGTATGGTGAGGCATGCCCATTATCCCAGCTTCTCAGGAGACTGAGGCAGGAAAATTGCTTGAACCAGAAGGTGGAGGTTGCAGTGAGCCAATGTCACACCACTGCACTCCAGCCTGCGTGACAGAGTGAGACTCCATCTTAAAAAACCAAAAACAAACGGAAAGAAGAGAGAATGGAGGTTGCTTGTTATTGCTTCATAATCTTGTTTATTCTGATTGATGCATTAGAGAAACAGTTTCCTCAGACACAGTTTACTGACCGTGAATTTCCTGGAGAGCAGGCTTCTCAGGAGGAGGCTCAGTGTAGAATCTCTTTCCAAGGTAGACCCTTGTTCAAGTTCCAGCTACAAACCCTCACCACCTGTGAGACCTTGGGCAGTTCACATCCCCTCTCTGCGGCTCAGTCTGCTCAGTTGTAAAATAGGTTAAATCCTAAAAGATCAAAATCCCTCACATCTAAAATCTCAAAAATTACAATCCCCCCAAATTTAAATCCATCATGTTGAAATCCTGAGAGATAAATTCTGGGGAAGGGATGTGTTTTCAGTTGTATGCCAGATAGTTGCATCATGTTAGTTGAATCATGACAGGTGACTCATTACCTTATTTATTTATAAATTAAGCATGTTGAGAAGATAGAGAAGGGTGCCTTGTTGAAAACAGATGGGCTTGGGGACTTAATTTTAGGTGTCAGTCAGGCAAGGTGGCTCATGCCTGAAATCCTGAAATCCCAGAACTTTGGGAAGCCAAGGCAGACAGTTTGCTTGAGCCCAAAAGTTCAAGACAAGCCTGGCCAAAATAGTAAAACCCTGTCTCTACAAAAATTAGCTGGGTGTGGTGGTGCCTGCCTGTAGTCCCAGCTACTCCAGAGGCTGAGGCAGGAGTATGAGTGGTCAGGCTTGAGTATGAGTGGTCGAGTCTGCACTGAGCTGAGTTCCAGCCACTGCACTCCAGCCTGGGTAACAAAGTGAGACTGCATCTCAAAAAAAAAAGACAACAAAATTGTAGGTGTCATGTTGACTGAAGAAAAGAACACATGGAAACCAGGTAAAAGATGCTTTTGGGTGTGTCTAGGAGGGTGTTTCCTCAGGAGATGACTGTGTGAGTTTGAATGGACTAGGGAGGGAAGGTCTGCCCTTGAGTTGGCAGGCACCATCCATCACACAGGGACCCAGACAGAACAAATTCAGAAGGCAGACCTGTCTCTTCTAGAGCTGGGGCAGACATTTCCTCCACTGCCTTGGACATCAGATACGCAACTCCACAAAAGTGCATTATCGAAATGTTAACTTTGTTTTTCAAGAGGAAGTCCTACTCTGTCACCCAGACTGGAGTGTAGTGGCACGACCTAGGCTTACTGCAACCTCCCCTTCCTGGGCTCAAGCGATTCTCCTGCCTCAGCCTCCCAAGTAGCTGGGATTACAGGCATCTGCCACCATGCCTGGCTAATTTTTGTATATTTAGTAGAGATGGGATTTCTCCACATTGGCCAGGCTGGTCTCAAACTACTAAACTTAAGTGATCTGCCCACCTTGGCCTCTCACAGTGCTGGGATTACAGGAATGAACCACCACACCCAGCCTCACAGCACTCATTTTGTATGTAAGCATTTTGTGTATGTATAAATCATTGAAACTCCCTCAATAAATGAAGAGATGTTCTTTTTGTACATCTGCATTTGTGAAAGACATTTCTCTAGCTCTTGGCTACTTGGGTGACTGCATATGCAATGAAGACCCATTGAGATTTTTGTTTGTTTTGACACAGGGTCTCACTCTGTCACTCAAGGTGGAGTGCAGTGGTGTGAACATGGCTCACTGCAGCCTCGACCTCCTGAGCTTGAGTGATCCTCCTGCCTAGGACTCTGAAGTAGCTGGAACTACAGGTGTGTACCAGCTGTAATTTAAAAAACATTTTATGTGGCTCACACCTGTAATCCCAGCACTTTAGGAGACTGAGATGGGCAGATCACCTGAAGTCAGAAGTTCAAAACCAGCCTGGTCAATATGGTGAAACCCTGTCTCTATTAAAAATCTAAAATTAGCTGGGCATGGTGGTGGGAGCCTGTAATCTCAGCTATGTGGGAGGCTGAGACAGAATTGCTTGAATCCAGGAGACAGCTGAGGCCTCAGCTGCTCAGGTCACCATATTCCTCTTGGAGGCCAGCCAGGCTCTTGCCTCAGGCTGCCATTGCCTCTCCCTTCCTGTGGCGGGAGGAGGTGATGGAGTGACCTCCAGGCATGGGGCAGCCACCACTCCCCAAGCAGCCAGTGGGGCAGAGGAGAAAGAAGCCAGGAAGCAGAAGGTCCCCGCCAGCAGGAGGGTTGCCCTGGGGCTGCGTCCCCTGGTTCCTGCAGCCGAGCAGCTGCTGGGACCCTCCCTGCCAAGTTGCTCCCTGGAAAGCTCTAAGGCTCTAAGGAAGAAAGGATGGGACACTTTATTCCTCACTGTAAGTCTGCAAACTCTGGGCCAGGCATTTTCTGCATATTCTTAAACAGGATGCTTCAGTCAAACACTCTGATTATCACCTGCTGATAATGAGAACATATGAACAGAAAATAAGAATATTTATGAATAAGTTCCAAACTTTGGAGGAATCAAGTAGGTAGAAAAAAACAAATGCTTCCACCCACCTCTCTTCACAAAAGTGTGCTTTACCAAGTCGGTGTAAATTATAGATAACTTATGAAAAAAATGTTTCTTAAATCTAGAAAACAAAACAAGTAAAGGGAGGGCATGGTGGCTCACAACTGTGATCTCAGCACTATGGGAGTCCCAGGTGTGGGGAGGGAGGGTTGGGTGGGGAGGGATCACCTGAAATCCAGAGCTTTCAACCAGCCTGGCCAACGAGGTGAAATCCCATCTCTACTAAAAATAGAAAAATTAGCTGAACATGGTGGTGAGTGCCTGCAGTCCCAGCTACTTGGAAGGCTGAGGCAGGAGAATCACTTTAACTCATGAGGTGAAGGTTGCAGTGAGCCGAGATCGCACCACTGCACTCCAGCCTGGGCAACAGAGCAGGACTTCATCTCAAAAAAAAATTTTAAAAAAAGGTAATAAATGAACAATGTTTTAAGTACATGTTATAATTATAAAGATATTATCTTAATTTTATGGATTTTTTTTTGTTTTGCTTCATCTAGCTTAGCAGTTTTTTGAACACTTAAGTTTCCTTATTAGACTTCTAGAAATTGTTTATTTTATTTTTATTTTTGAGATAGTGTCTCACTCTGTTGCCCAGGCTGGAGTGCAGTGGCACAATTTTGGCTCACTGCAACTTCTGACTCCTAGGTTCAAGCAATTATCATCCCTCAGCCTCCCTAGTAGCTGGGATTACAGGCATGCACCACCATGCCTGGCTAATTTTTGTATTTTTAGTAGAGATGGGGTTTCACCATGTCGGCCAGGCTTGTCTGGAACTCCTGACCACAAGGTCTGCCTGCTGTGGCCTCCCAAAGTGCTGAGATTACAGGGGTGAGCCACTGAGCCTGGGCCTTTGATTTTTTTTAATTTATTTTTAATGTATTGAGGGGGTGTATGTGTGAGTTTCTGACATGCCTCTATCACATAGTGGTCAAGCCTGGGTAGTTCATTGTTGTGAGTTATCAGAAACCTGTGATCAAGAAGACTTGGTAGAGTTTTTTCCATGAAAAGCAAATTTGGGGGCCAGGCATGATGGCTCGAGGCTGTAATCCCAGTGCCTTGGGAGGCTGAGGTGGGCAGTGGATCACAAGGTCAGGAGTTGGAGACCAGCTTGGCCAACATGGTGAAACCCTGTCTTGGCTGCCACCAATTAGCTGGATGTGGTGACAGGTGCCTGTAGTCCCAGCTACTTGGGAGGCTGAGGCAGGAAAATTGCTTGAACCCAAGAGACAGAGGTTGCAGTGAGCAGAGGTGGCACCACTGCACTCCAGCATAAGTAACAGAGAGAGATTCCATCTTAAAAAAAAAAAAAGAAAATTTGAATTTGGACTGTTGCTGATTACAGATATTTTTAGAGAAGAATTCAAAACAGTAAATGTGGATGATGGAATCAATAGTTATGATGAACATCTGCTGAACATTTCCAATCCACAAGGAAATTTAGTTAGTAGTCTTACGTGCAGCATTTTAAGAGAGTAACCAGAATCCTGACATAAGGACCACCAGACTTTAAAAAATTTCATATGATCCTCTGAATACATTAATAACTATTTTTGTTGTTCTTTTTTGAGATGGAGTCTTGTTCTTTTGCCCAGGCTGGAGTGCAATGGCACAATCTTAGCTCACTGCAACCTCCACCTCCTGGGTTCAAGAAATTCCCCTATCTCAGCCTCCCAAGTATCTGGGACTGCAGGCATATGCCACCATGCCAGGCTAATTTTTGTACTTTTTTTCTTTTTGTGATGGAGTTTCACCCTTGTTGCCCAGGCTGGAGTGCAATGGGCTTGGTCTCAGACCACTACAACGTCTGCCTCTTGGGATCAAGTGATTCTCCTGTTTCAACTTCCTGAGTAGCTGAGATTACAGTTGCCTGATACCATGCCTAGCTAACTTTTGTATTGTTACTAGAGATGGGGTTTCACCATGTTGGTCAGGCTGGTCTTGAACTCCTGATCTCAGTTGATCCACCTGTCTCTGTCTCCCAAAATGCTGGGATTACAGGCATGAGTGACCATGCCCAGACACCAATAACATGTTTATACAAATATAACTGGCAGATATTTAGCATAACAATCAAAATTACAAATCATAATGTATTCAACTTGCATAAATGTATATAATTCTTGGAACATGTATATCAACAACCCATAAATATAACTGAGATGAGATCTAATGTCACCTCATTTGACAATGCCCTCCCACACAGCATCATCACATTTGAAAATGTCCACCCATACAATCTACCAACTAAATTGAATCATTTAATATCTTTACAAGATGAGAAATACATTCTTTAGACCCCGAGTGACCCAGCAGAAAAATCCCAAGGTAATTTTAAGCCAAAAAGACTTGATTTAGGATTTTGAGATGCTGGAGAAACCTGTCAAAGATGTCAAGTTTGAAAACACTTGATCAGGGCCGGGTGCAGTGGCTCATGCTTATAATCCCAGCACTTTGGAAGGCTGAGGCAGGTGGATCACGAGGTCAAGAGATTGAGACCATCCTGGTCAACAAGGTGAAACCCCATCTCTACTAAAAATACAAAAATTAGCTGGGCATGGTGGTGTGCACCTGTAGTCCCAGCTACTCAGGAGGCTGATACAGGAGAATTGCTTGAACCCAGGAGGTGGAGGTTGCAGTGAGCCGAGATTGCACCATTGCACTCCAGTCTGGATAACAACAGCAAAACTCCGTCTCAAAAAAAAAAAAAAAAAAAAAAAAGAAAGAAAACACTTGATCAAAACAAAATCACAGGTCACTATTAGAAGAATATTCATTTAACCAGAGACTTCAAAAGCAACACAGAAGGTTCCATGGACGTAAAAACCTTAACCCTTTATATGTGTGTATGTGTGTGTGTGTGTGTGTGTGTGTGTGTGTATACAGAGTCTTGCTCTGTCACCAGGCTGCTGTGCAGTGGCATGACCTCAGCTCACTGCAACCTCTGCATCCCTGGTTCAAGCAATTCTCCTTTCTCAGCCTCCCAAGTAGTCAGGACCACAGGCGTGTGCCACCACACCCAGCTAATTTTTGTATTTTTAGTAGAGATGGGGTTTCACCATGTTGGCCAGGATGGTCTCAATCTCTTGACCTCATGATCCACCTGCCTCAGCCTCCCAAAGTGCTGTGATTACAGGTGTGAGCCACCGCACCTGGCTAAACCTTAACCCCTTTAAAGCTGTTTTGCTAAGTAATCATAAAGGGTACTTGAATTTCATCAGACAAAGGAAGAGTGTGTAAAGGGTTCTGGGTGTAGACACATGATGACTTTGGTCATATCTTCATTGGCCACATGATTACACATTAGAATGGCATCTTTTGTGACCAGAATGCCAGTGTTATAGAAGGTATAGGAGCCATTCTTGGACTTGAGACAAGAACGTTGTTGTGTAGAAATTTCATTGATTGTGTTAAAATTATTCTCCATGGGCCAGAGAACACATAGCATGGCCTTTAGAATGAGATGGGGTTTCACTGGATGCAAAGTCTCAACACTTACTAGCTGAGTCACATTAGACAAACTGCTTCATCATTCTGAGACTCAGTTTTTTTGTTTGTTTTTTG
Organism: Saguinus oedipus; assembly: GCA_031835075.1. Taxonomy (NCBI): domain Eukaryota; kingdom Metazoa; phylum Chordata; class Mammalia; order Primates; family Cebidae; genus Saguinus; species Saguinus oedipus. The sequence continues at coordinate 113,936,171 of CM063175.1, forward strand.
AAATGGAGTTTTGCTCTTGTTGCCCAGGCTGGAGTGCAATGGTATGATCTCGGCTCACTGCAACCTCCGCCTCCCAAGTTTAAGTGATTCTCCTGCCTCAGCCTCTTGAGTAGCCAGAATTACAGGGATGCACCACCACACCCAGCCAATTTTGTATTTTTAGTAGATAAGAGGTTTCTCCTTGTTGGTCAGGCTGGTCTCTAACTCCTGACCTCAGGTGATCCACCCACCTCAGCCCGGCAAAGTGCTGAGATTACAGGCATGAGCCATCATGCCTGGCCTAAATAACATGTTTTTAAGAGTCACATTGTCCTACAATATCCATTTCTCTTGCATATTTAGGAAACTGAGGATTTTTTCTAAAACATGCTGACATATGGGAAATGGGATGCAAAATGTGCATGAATGTTTTAGACACAGTTTGAGGTTTCCAAGAGTTTTTGTGTTGAGAAGGCTGCTTGCTACAAGCTCCCAAACCTCTGGGAGGACATAGTATTCATCCTCCCTCAGCAGAGGCCATGAGGTGAGAAGCCTTGGAGAGCACCCGAGTCTTGGGCTTTTAACATAAAGTGTTCAGGTCTTTATAGTTTGAACCCACAGCACAAAGAGGTCATGGGTCTCTAGCTTCCTGTGACCTTTACCTTCCTTGCCAAAAGAAAATGTGACCTTTCAAAGCAAGAAACTTGAAGGCATGGGTTACACCAGCCCTGGCATCTGCCCAGAGCTTGAGAAGGAAAGAACAATGGTCCTCCAGCTACCTCACAGGGCTGGCACAAGCAATCACTGGTGGATCACCCAGCTGTGCTGGGCAACCTGAACCACATCTGTGGGAATGCAAAGAGAAAAATACAAAAGTCTTTACGTGAGCACTGAGAAGGCAGATGCAGCAGAAACCTCCAGGAAGTAACTATCCAGTGTTGTACCTATGGTAGAGAGCATATTGGTGATCATGTCTACTTACACTCTAGGGTCACCAGGTGGCACTATGACCTCATCTGCGACTCTGGAAAGGAAGATTTGGATGAGTTCATCACAGCTAATGTTTAACAAGCCCCTACTATTTGCCAAATCACTCACCCCTGGCAACAACCTAAGGAGCTGGGGATTCTTATTATACATCTTTTATAGCGAAGGACACAGAGACATAAAAACATAAATTATCTTACCCACATCATCAGCTAATAAGTGGTGGAGGCCTAATAGGACCTAACAGTGGTGGTGGAGCCCACATGCGTTGATTGAATAAGTGTGTATTGAGCACCTGCCATGTACAAGGCCTTGTTTGATTAAATACAGTTATGATTAATAATATAACAATGACAAATCACTGACACTTTGCAGACATAAGATTTTCTCTTTTGTAGGTTTCAGGCACAGAACTGTATATCTAGTAATAGTGAAATGAATCCCACTAGTTAATGATAGATATTATGATACATTTAAATGAGTTGGATGTTTTAGAATCCTTGACAGAAACTGAATGAATAATGAAATTGTTTCCATTTCACACAAAAGGAAACTGAAGTGAAGAAGGGTAAATTAATTTTGCATGGCATAAAGTAGAAATTCAAAGTATAGAAATTTGAACTTGGTTCTGACCTTTTCTGAGGCCCCCATACTCTTCACCACTATAGACTCAAGCAATACCTTGTTTTTCCACTCATTCAAGAAACTTTTTTAAACATTTAATTATCTAATAGATTGGCACTCATCATGAGCTTCTGTTCCTATTCTGCAGGTGGTGAAGCCCTCTATTGTCCTGACCCCACAGTTCCTGTCCCATGACCAGGGCCAGCACACCAAGGAGCCACAGCATCACTTAAAGTCAGTGCCATCTTCTATGTGAGTACCTGAGGAAGGTGACTGAGCACAGACAGATGGGGCCCGGTGCCCTTGAACAGTTCCTGGGTCTCTGTTGCCCTACATCTCACAGGGGGCCATGCTGGGGGAAGCGTAGGCAGTCACAGTACTGGCTTTTTCCTCTTTTTTCCTTTCATGCAAGTGGCTTAGGGATGGGGTAGAGAACTTGACTTATTTGGATAAAAACCACTATCTTGATCAGAAACTAAAAAAGAGTAATTGCTGGCATGTTAACCTAAAGAAAAACATCCAGACAAATGCCCAGAGGTACTTCAAAAGGCTATTTATTATCCTGCAAAATTTAGGCAGGAGTTGTGGCTCATGCCTGTAATCCCAGCACTTTGGGAGGCTGAGTCAAGTGGATCACCTGAGGTCAGGAGTTCAAGACCAGCCTGACCAACATGGAGAAACCTCGTCTCTACTAAAAACACAAAATTAGCAGGGCAAGGTGGCATGTGGCTGTAGTCTCAGCTACTTGGGAGGCTGAGGCAGGAGAATCGCTTGGACCTGGGAGTCAGAGGTTGAAGTAAGCTGAGATTGCACCACAGTACTCCAACCTGGGTGACAGAGGGAGACTCTGTCTTTAATATATATATATAGCAAAATTTGAAACAAAAATCAAAATCAGCACCTTCTATTTTTAACATGATTCATAATTAGAAATACATTTTATGTTATATATAGTTCCATATTTTTGAATAAAATAACATTTATTTTACAACATGTAATACTTTTTTAATTCTCTGTCATTTGCTTTGAATGCTCTATGCAATCTTCAAAAAGTCCAATAGTAATAATTAAATTATTCACTAAATTAAACATTATCTTGTCATTTACAATGATTTCATAGGCCCAGGTCGGCGCGCCCCGCCTGCTGGCCACGCGGCTGCTTCGCTCTCCCAGCTCCAAGTACGGGCCTGGGCATCCACCACCAGCATGGACACTAGCTGCGTGGCATAGAAAGATCTCAGAGTAAAGAACTTAAAGAAATTCAGATATGTGAAGTTGATTTCCATGGAAACCTCATCATTCTCTGATGACAGTTGTGACAGCTTTGCTTCTGATAATTTTGCAAACACGAAAGTGAGGTGCAAGATGTATTAGACCATTGTGGATTTTTACAGAAACCAAGGCCAGATGTCACTAACGAACTGGCCAGTATTTTTCATGCCGACTCTGATGATGAATCATTTTGTGGTTTCTCAGAGAGTGAGATACAAGATGGAATGAGGCTGCAGTCAGTTCGGGAAGGCTGTAGGACCCGCAGCCAATGCAGGCACTCTGGACCTCTCAGGGTGGCGATAAAATTTCCAGCTCGAAGTACCAGAGGAGCAACCAACAAAAAAGCAGAGCTCCCACAGTCCTCCAAGAATTCTGTGACTGATTCCAACTCCAATTCAGAAGATGAAAGTGGGATGAATATTTTGGAGAAAAGTGCTTTAAATATAAAGCAAAACAAAGCAATGCTTGCAAAACTCATGTCTGAATTAGAAAGCTTCCCTGGATCATTCCCTGGAAGACATTCCCTCCCAGGCTCCAACTCACAATCGAGGAGACCTTGAAGGCATACATTCCCAGGTGTTGCATCCAGGAGAAACCCTGAACGGAGAGCTCGTCCTCTTACCAAGTCAAGGTCCTGGATCCTTGGGTCTGTTGACACCCTACCCATGGAGGAGGAGGAGGAGGAGGAGGAGGAGGAGGAGGAGGAGGAGGAGGAAGGAGGAGGAGAGGGATAAGTACATGTTGGTGAGAAAGAGGAAGACCATAAACAGCTACATGAACAAAGATGACATGCCCAGAAGTCGTCGCTCCAGGTCATCCCTGACCCTTCCGCATATAATTCGCCCAGTGGAAGAAATTACAGAGGAAGATTTGGAGAACATCTGCAGCAACTCTCGAGAGAAGATCTATAACTATTCACTGGGCTCTACTTGTCATCAATGCCGTCAGAAGACTATTGATACCAAAACAAACTGCAGAAACCCAGACTGCTGCAGTGTTCGAGGACAATTCTGTGGCCCCTGCCCTCGAAACCATTATGGTGAAGAGGTCAGGGATGCTCTGCTGGATCCGAACTGGCATTGCCCACCTTGTTGAGGAATCTGCAACAGCAGTTTCTGCAGGCAGCTAGATGGACGGTGTGCAAGTGGGTTCCTTGTGTATTTAGCCAAATATCATGGCTTTGGGAATGTGCATGCCTCTTTGAAAAGTCTGAAACAGGAATTTGAAATGCAAGCATAATATCTGGAAAATTCATGGCCTGCCTTCTGCTTCTCAAATCTTTCTTGTTAAAGTTTCCAATTTTTTCACTGAAACCCGAGTCAAGGATCTTGATGATCAGCCTGTTTTATAAGAAACTCCAATCAAGGTAATCTCAGTAGACGTGTTTCTGGAGCATCACGGAAGGTATATTACTAGTTACACTTTGCCTTCCTGCAGTTTCTTCTCTGCTCCCAACCCCCACCTCATAGCATCCCCCTCTATTTCCAGCGGTCCTCTCTAGCCACTTAGTTTTGTAATTTCTTTTAAACTATAGTTTTATGAAAGCATATTTTATTTACTTGGTGTTGAAATAACCCTCATAAAAGCTAAGCACTTAGAAACACAGTAATAGTATTAACTAACTAGAGAATTTCAGAGAACAGCCTTCTAACTTGTTTACATAAAAACAAGTATGATTTCGCATTCATACTAGTTGAAATTTTTAATAGAATCAAGGCACAAAAGTCTTAAAACCATGCGGAGAAACTAGGTGATTACTGCAGATTGGAGTATATTACTTCAGATGCCTCTCAAACCCATGTATTGTGCTTATGTTACAAGTTGTTGTCACAATTGAGACTTAATTTCTTGTGCCAGAAGGGTAAGTGGTGCATCTAGCTTATGCAGTCATGATTCAAAGGTTGGTGGGCAAGTAGTACTTAAAATTGTGATAGAAAAGCTATCTGGAAATTACAAGTAGGCCAATTTGAATTTTTGGTATAAAACTTTAGTATGATTGTAGTTTGCCAAGTTCACATGTAAGGTACTGCAAATAAATTCTTGGACAATTTTGCTTGGGAACTTGATATTAAAAACTAGTCTGTGGTTCTTTACAGTTTCTTGAAAATTTGTAAACCTAGGTGCAGGGTTCAAGTTTAGATTTTAAGCACTTTTGTGAGAATGAGAAGTGCCTTTTTGGAGATGCAACTTTCAGCAGTTTGTTAACCTGACATCTCTGCCAGTCTAGTTTCTGGGCAGGTTTCCTGTGTCAGTATTCCCCCGCCTCTTTGCCATAATCAAGTTATTTGGTAGAGGAGGAATCTAAGTGTTTGTGTGTCTGATTTACTTGCATGTGTAAACCATTGCTGACCCATTCAGTGTTTGATGCATGATTGGACCTTGAATCGATAAGTGTAAATACAGCTGTTGATCTGTAATGCTTTTATACAAAAGTGTTTATTTTGATAATAAAATGTTTGTCCTTAAAAAAATGAAATAAAATAAAATGAATTCATAAATAATCTTTCATTTTTGAGATTATGTGTGTGTATATATATATATGTACATGATCTTGGCTCACTGCAGCCCCTACCTCCCAAGTTCAAGCGTTTCTTTTGCCTTAGCCTCTCAAGTAGCTGGGACTACAGGTGCATGCCACCACACTTGACTAATTTTTGTATTTTTAGTAGAGACAGGGGTTTCACCATATTAGACACACTGGTCTCAAACTCCTAACATTGTGATCCACCCGCCTTGGCCTCCCAAAGTTCTGGGAGTACAGGTATGAGCCATCATGACAGGCCCAAGATAAAATATTTTTAGCAATATACTATTAAGAGAAAAACACTGGATATGAAAGAATATTCATAGTTTTATCCTGTTTAAATATTGAAAGAATATATATACAAATAAGTTTACATTTTTTTGGTAATACTTTGCTGCACTGTCTGAATATTGACAATATGCATTTTGAAGTTCCATGGCTAATATAAAGTACTGACTGTGTGTGCCAGGCCCTGGGCTTAATGCTCTACATGCATTTTTTATTTCATTTCATTCTCTCCACAGCCTGAAGTAGTATAACCAACCCATTTTACAGAGTTGAAACTGAGGCTCAGAGACTGAAAGTTAAATGCCTGAGGTTGCAGTTAATAAGAGGCAGAGCTGGAACTGAAATTTACATGTGTCTTACAACCAGTTAATGTTCTGATGGTAGGCTAGTCTGCTTCACAGAGTATGGAATAGATGGTGCACATCTGCTAGGATGGACCAGGTATCACTGTAGGTAATAAACAGTTCCAAAAATTGAAATTTACAACACTGAAGTCTCTTTGTCTGCTCATGCTGCATGTTCTCCATGGCTCTCTGGGACCTGTGCTCCACATCCTCTCATTTGCCACCAAAATAAAGGAGCAGCCTCTATATAGGAACTATCAGTGGCTCTAAGAGATGAGGGAAAGGGTGGCCAGTCTCAATGGCTCCCAACTCTTTTGCCTCCAGGTGACATACTTCACTTCCACTCACATCTCCTGAGTCAGAGCAAATCCCTTAATTACCTCCACCTTCAAGAGGCCCAGAGGAGAACCTGCAATACTTGGTGGACTCCATTAGGGCCACCATATGGTGTCAGCCTGTGTGGGAGACTGTGGAGGGGCAGAGGAGGAGAGTGGGGAATTGATGGGAAATGAGAGCAGGACTGAGTCACCTCAGATTTGCTTTACCTTCAACCAGGTGGAGTTTGTCCCAGAGCTGCACAAAATCATCAGCAGCATGATCAAACGGTAAACTTCAGAAAATGCAGTTTGTTGAGATGTGATCGGCAGTGAACTCAGAATCAGCCGAGTGACACTGAGTATGTAAATCTCTGACTGCCTCAGTTACCTTGTATAATAGTGGTGAAGATGAAAGCATTGAGAGAGTTGATTTGGATGGATATCAGCAGTGTAAACATTCAACATTTTAGTTCCTTTAAGTTAAATCCAGGCACTATCTTTCCTGCAAGTCTCCCATTTCTTTCAGATTGCACAGGTGAGAGTGCTGATTAGGGCTGGAGGTCATAAAATATTGACTCCCACAGCAACAGTTTCCCTGTGTCATGCATGCATTCTGTGCATTTTCCTATGCTAAACATGGTCCCAAAACATCGTGGGGCCTGATTCTTCCTCCTTGTTCCAGTGGCCCTGGGTGACTCAAGTGCCCCTGGGTGACTCAAGTGCCCATTCAATGACAGGACATAGAGGTCTTAGAGGGATGCTCCATGAGGCCTGAGGTGCCAGCCACTGCCCTGTCAGTGTGAGGCAAGGGACAGGGCATCATCTGTGGGGGCAGTGGTCAGCCAGGCTTGGTGACTCTACCTGGTGGACAGATGATCCTACACCTGCCACCTCTGATGGATCCATGGCCTCTGTGCCTGTTTGTCCTGCTGATGCTCCAGTGGCTGCCCCAGCATCCCAAACTAGGCCCAGTGCCTCTGAAGACAGAACTGGGGACCCAGGAGTCCTACAGGACTCACTCAGCTGTCCACAGACCCTCATTCTTATTAAGGACCTAGGAGGCCTACTCCCTAGCCCTCTGTCGTCAGCCATAAATGATGATTTGCTGCTGTTATCATCATCCCTGTCTTTAGCTGCCAAGGACCTTCCAAGGTGCCAGCTCTGGAAGGAAAGATGTCCTTAGGAGGTGATGACACTTAGTACACAGGTGCTCAACAGGTTGCTTCCTCCTATCCTCAGTCATTGACACTCACATTGTGTGGAAGGAAACCAGCCCAGGGTTGCACAGCTGGCCTCAAATCTAAGGTGCTTGACTCTGCCTCCATGAGGAACCTGCCTGCAAGGGAGGTTGACCCTGGCTTTGGGGAGCCTTTCCTGGGCTGCATGAATCACCTCCCCAGCTGGAGGCACCAAGCTCTGCTCACATCTCCTTCCTTGCTCTGCTTGGGCTCTAATCAAGGTGACCCCAGCAACCCTTCATGGACATCATGGTACTCTCTGCCACTCACTTTTGGGCTAATCTGACTTCAACAGCCACTTACATGGTCTCTCCTTTTACAACCAAGACAACTCAAATCTGAGGCTCTTTATGCAGCTGACAGCATGTGAATAGAATCGAATGCCACAGTTGTGTTATCCCTGTTTTGTTTTTGTTTTCCTTGGGTCTCAGGGTTGTTTTTCTATTTATGGTAAAGGCATTGGCTTTCCATTTGTAGTATGAATAGAATATTTGCACTTTACAATACCTTTATGTCATAGCAAATTATAAGATTTAAAGCAGTGGTTTTCAGCTGCAAGGGGCCTGAGTACATTTGAGCACACCGTGTGTGACTAGGCAGAAGCAGGCCTTTGGGAAGTTTAGCTGAGGATAGGTCCACAAAAGATAATGGACAGTGGGGGGTCTGACCTGGTCACCACACCCCTGGGTCCTGATCACCAGCTTGGCGTTCCCTAGCCATCACTCATGATGCTGCCAAACCCTCTGGGTATTGTGGCCAAATCCCCCAGGAGAGAGGCTGATGAACTTTGTCTCTTGAAATGCAGATTCCTTGGACACCCCTGGGAGCTCAACCACGAGAGTCAACTTGGTTATCTCCCCATCATTAGGGTTCAGAATTAAAAGTCCACCTCCACAGGCAGTAAGATAATATAGATAAGTGACACCATCACCCTGTTTCAGATGTTAACCTGTCCAGGTGTGTTAGGGGTGACTTGAGACCATACAACCTTGTGCCACACAGTGGAATTCCTGGACCAGAGAAAGACATTTGATTGCCATGTTATGATCTTCTCACTGAGTGTAAAGGCAGTCTTGTTTCACTTTCTTTCTTCTGTTGATATCTTAAAAGGGCACTTTGAATTTCCAAGCATGTAATAATTTTTGGTTAGCTTTTAATCATTGACTTCTAGCACAATTCTGTGATCAGAAACCTGCTGTGTGATTGGATTTGTCTGAAATATATTGAGATTTGCTTGATGAACAAAGTAAGTTGGGTTAATTTTTGTAAATATACCATGCATGATAAAACCAATGTAGCTCCAACATTTGTTCCCAAGTTACAGGATGATGGATGGATGGCTCCATGGAGGAGATAGAGATGGTTACTATTGGGACTTTCCACATCCTTCCGATGTTTTCTTGCTTAGACTATGAATGGCTGAGAGGAGGCTGTGGAGCTCCCACTCTGCTTGTATGTGAGGTTCTTCCTGCCATCTTACCATCATTTGTTTATTATGTTTTGCAGCCAAGACCATAAGAAACCCTGGGAGCTCAGGAAGGAAGAAGCCACCCAGAATCAGGAACAGGGAGCTGGTGGGGAAGACCAGAAATCAGATCTGTGAAGGTTCCATAGAGCCTTGGGGCATTGGAGAATGTGGGTGCTCTGTGGAATGTCCACTGTGATGTACCATGTTCTGGGGCCAGGGATTGGTGGAGGGGGAGTATAAAGCCCCAGGGTTGCTTAGGCAGTGCCCAGGCAGGAGAAGGTGTGGTGGAAACCAGAGCCCTGGTCTCTAATTGCTCCTGCACCTCCCACTTTCTGGCTAGATTTTCTCAATGACTTGTAGCTGAACCTCCCACTCACCCTTGAAGACCTAGTTTGAACCAGATCCTTTCCCAGACTCCCTCCTCCAAGTGACCAACATCCCCCCCTTCCCCTCCCTCTCCTTCCCTCACATCCCCCTCCCAAACTCAGATCCCACACCATCCATATCCCCTTCCCTCCCTCTGCTCTAAGCCACCCCCACCTCTGTCCTGGCCACCTCAGCGCATGCTGACTGTACCAGGACATGCAGGTACAGTGGCTGCTCTTTTGGCTCCTCCTGGGCTCTCCCAGCCATCAATCCACTCATGTGAGTAGACGCTGGACCCGTGGGGTTTCTTCCTTGTTATGGGGCTGTGTCACGTGGCAAATTACACAGTGCAGGCCTGTAATTTCAGTGCTTTGGGGGATTAAGTGGGCAGATCACCTGAGTCATGGAGTTTAAGACTAGCCTGGACATCAGAGACAAACCCCATCTCTACAAAAGATTCCAAAAAAGATTAGGCAGACACCCACTGCACTCTTGTCTCAGAATAAACCAAAACAAAGTGAAATATCATTTGAGTTTTGTGTCATCTGGTTTGATGATCTTTTAGGAACTTCTGAGTCATCCGTGTCTTCTGTGTCCAGTCAGTGTGATGGGAGCTGAGAAGCCCATCAGATGGAGATGAAAGGGCTGCACCTGCTGGGAGGTTTGCAATATAGGAGTCACTAGGAGTGACATGACCAGAATGTGAATGAGGACTGTATTGTCCTTTGTTTTGTAAAGTGTGTATGGTGCAGATCATTGATTGACCCAAAGGAGAAAGGGTCTTAAAGTCCTTATGTTATCCAAATATAAAGAAATGACAGGCCAGGTGTGGTGGCTCACACTTGTAATTGAAAGGCTGAAGCCAGCAGATCAGTTGAGGTTAGGAGTTCCAGACCAGCCTGACCAACATGGTGAAAACCTGTCTCTACTAAAAATATACAAAATAGCCAGGCATGGTGGCAGGCACCTGTAATACCAGCTACTCAGGAGGCTGAGGCAAGAGAATGGCTTGAACCCAGGTGGCAGAGGTTGCAGTGAGCCAAGATTGCACCACTGCACTCTAGCCTGGGCAACTGAGCAGGACACTCTCAGAAAGAAAGAAAGAAAAGAAAGAAAGAAAAGAATATTCCTGTAATTTTTTTTTTTTTTTTTTTTTTTGAGACAAAGTCTCCCTCTTGTCTCCCAGGCTGAAGGGCAATGGCATGATCTCAGCTCACTGCAACCTCCACCTCCCTCATTCAATTGATTCTTCTGCCTCAGCCTCCTGAGTAACTGGGATTCCAGGTGCCTGCCACCACATCTAATTTGGTAGACATGAGGTTTCACCATGTTGGCCAGGCTGGTCTGGAACTCCTGACCTCAGGTGATCCACTAGCTTCAGCCTCCCAAAGTGCTGGGATTACAGGCATTTGGTAATTATACTTCCTCTAGAGGTATATTTGTAATCACATATAAGAAGAAATTATTTAAAACAAAAAATATCTGCCATTTACATTATGAAAACTAAATAGGTTGGTGTTTGTTTAATAGAATGTCAACAGAGCTTTGGGTCAAAAATAAATTTGTCTTTTTTAATCTTTGTGCTCTTTATCAGAAACGAGTATGAAGTTTTGGCACTTAAAAGGGAAATTCTGTCAGCCTCCCAAAGTGCTGGGATTACAGGCATGAGCCACCGTGCCTGACCTTTTTGTGATTTTCTTTAGATTACAAGCTATTGTTAGTGTTAATGTATTTTATGTGTGGCCTAAGACAAGTTTCCTTCTTTTAATATTGCCCAGGGGAGCAAAAAAAAATTAGATATGCCTGTTTACATCAGAAAAAGAAAAAAAAAAGACTCTCTACATTTGGAATGCCTAAAAACACTACCAGCCATGCAGAAAACATGAGACTGGTAACTTCCAATCTTTTTTGAAGCAGTGGAATCCCCTGGTGATACCTGAGGGATGTGGTTACCTCTTGCAGGAGGTTGATGGTTTCTAAAGGTTATAATTTTTTACTGAAATATTGTAAAGTCACTGACCTTTTCATTATTTCAACGATTATTATTCTAGGTGACCATTTTTCCACCTGATTATTTGTATCCTGGGCTTGACTTGCTTGGCATTCTGTGGATGCTTATCACTGTTGTGTTTCTGGGAGTTTCTACAGTTGGTCTTTCCCTCTGAAAAATTAGCCTGCGTGAGAGTACACTAACTTCCTCTAGAGGTATATTTGTAATCACATATAAGAAGAAATTATTTAAAACAATTCATGGTTCTGGACATTATTAAGAATATTAGATTTTACCAAAAACATCAGGAAAATTATTTATTAGCATAAGAATTATAAAAATATCTGCCATTTACATTATGAAAACTAAATAGGTTGGTGTTTAATAGAATGTCAACAGAGCTTTGGGTCAATAATAAATTTGTCTTTTTTAATCTTTGTGCTCTTTATCAGAAACGAGTATGAAGTTTTGGCACTTAAAAGGGAAGTTCTGTCTAAACTTTTCTGCTTTATAATTCTATTGTATGGCTGGAAGGAAAGCTTTTACTTTCCTCTCTAAAGGTTCACTGCAGAAATGAACCTGTTTTTCAGCTTAACAGGAGAAAAACACAGAACAAGCATAAACATGGGAGCCAGCTGAAAAATGAGACTGCAAGGAGGGTCAGATGGTTGATGCTTAAACAGTGCTGTCTTTTCAGGAGAGAGGGAGTTGGAGATGGAGGCAACTTAGAGGGGGAGTAAGTAATTTTTAGGGGAAATGAAAGAGCCCAAGGAACAGTCCATTTGTTTTCCATTTGTCAGTGCAAATATTTAATACAAATCTTTCTCCCATGGACTCTAGAGACTTGAAAACAGTGGCTATAGATTGGAGACAATTCTGATATTCCAGGAATCCCCAACCAGAATAATATGAAATTACCATAATTTCTCAATTTCTAGTACCACACACATAAATTGCATCACACACACACACACACACACACACACACACACACACACACACACACACAGAGACAGGCTTACCTACCTCTCAGAAAATTGCACAGATTCAACAAGAACAAATAGCAATTAATGTGTTCCTTAATAGCTAGTGAATAAAAATGTTAATGAAAACAAAAACAAGTATTATTTTTAAACCCACTATTGCCCCCCACCAAATATTTAAATCATGAAGTCTAAACTGACAGAACAGCAAATTAATACAGTCCTTTGGGAGGGAAATCTGGTGATACATATCAGAAACCAATCCTGTTATTGATTGCTTTTTATAAAAAATAACAAAAAACAATTACAAAATGCTGTTTCATCAATCATAGTATATTCTTAAAATGAATACTATATAAACACTTTAAAATTGAGATGCTTGTGTGAGAACTAGCTTTGAAGGAGACACAAGGTATTTACAAATTATTATACTAATGGTAGCTAGTATTCATGGAACACCTGTGTACTAGGGCTGTGCTGACTGTACACTTGCTGTTTAATTTTATAATAACCTTATAAGGGAGGTGGCATACTCCCCTTATTTAACAAATAAAATGGAAGCAGAGGCTTAAGTTTATTATCTAGTATCACTGAAGGAGGACATAGCAGATTCAGGATTTAAAACCATGAAACCTTGATTTCAGAACCTGTATGTTCACTCACTGTGCCAGTGTGCCATAAAGTATTTTTGAATAATTATTTAATATGCATCAATGTTATATATTTCTTAATATACAGCAATGGACATAAAACAACGTTATGTATTTATGTAATATACATCAATGTATGAGTTCACAGCTCTTATCACTAAGGATTTTTGGATTTCTTTAGTAAATTTTAAGAAAACTGTTATGAATTAACCATACAGATGATACAAATATATGACAAAAGTAACAAGGAGGCACGTCAATGACTGAAAATTTGGAGAACAACACTCTCACCTTCTCAAAAGGTACTTTCTTCTTTATATGCTGCAATATTGTATAAAATTTTCACAAAAATTACATATTACCTCAAAGAGTTTTTTCAAAAACAATACCCCCCCAAAACATTTTTAAAATAAAACAAGAGTAAAGGCACTACCTTAATGTGTACTCTCAGAAACTAGAAACATCCTTCTTATCCAACATAAGAGTTAAGTAGTTATCAACTTGATTAAATAGCCCTTAATCATTAAATTAATGACAATTAGAAAAAGAGATCATACTATACTGCCAATTGTTACAAGAGCCTGAGTACGCATAAGCCATATATCATGATAAAGTCTCTTCAGACCCAAAATTAAAGGTGAAAAGAGAAATGAAAACAGGAGGAAATGATATGAGGCTTTCCCTCAACTAATTTACTCTAATACTATCTTTGTAATAGATGTGTTTAGAACTAAACAGTGCTACAATGAGCATCTAGGTTAAAACCGTTATTAGAGAGGCAACTCCACAATAAACAGATACAGTATGCTCCTTGATGGAAAGACCTGCTAGTGAGAACTGACTCCTTCCCATATTCATCTACAAATTTAGCACAATTCTAATCATAATCTCAGTGGGATTTGTCTTAAAACTCATCAAAATAATTCTAAAATTCACCAGAAATAGTAAATTCATGAGAATAGCTAAGAAAAAAATGGAAAACAAGCATATTTGCCCTATCAGATATCAAACTTCTATAAAAAGCCACAGGGGAGGGGAGGTAATGGAAGACAGACCTGTCACTGGACCAGAACTGAGAATCCAGAAAGAGGCCTTATGAATGCAGGAAGACCTTGTGGCATTTGAAATATGAGCAGGTCAGCAAACTGAGAGACATAAAAGCCTATCCATTTGGAAAAATGTTAGATTCCTACCCTCACACTAGACACAAAAGGAAATTCCATACAAACTCAGTGTGTAAATGAGCTCAGTGTGAAAAAAAATTTTTCACATAACATACATGAAAAAATTTTAAAGATAATATTGGGATGGTAGAGATTTTACTAAACAATAAAAAAAAAAGCTATAAAGAAGTGAAAGATTTTCAAGTTGAATGATGAAGAATTTTTTTAAATGAAAGATCTGACCACATAAGTTTAAAATTCTATATAAAGACACCATTAACAAAAAGACAATTAACAAATGAGATGTTAATATGTGTAACACATATAACAAAAGATTAACCATTGTGTTATCTAGAGAACTTCTATAAAGCAATAAGAAGAAAAGATAAACAATTCAGAAGGGAGAAAAGTGGGCAAAGGTATGAACAGGCAATATCCAGAAGACTAATGTAACACCTAGTAAACTACAATCTAGGAATAAAGAAGTCATGTTTTTTAAAACTAACAAATTACACATATTTACATGATATCATAATAGGAAATGCCCTTCTAAACTTGAATCTACAGACAAAAATTACCAAGAAAAATCATTAAAATTTTCATAGACAAAAAGACCTTTGTACTAGCATTTGTCTAAATCAATGTGGAAAATTCTAAGATTTATCTAAGCAGGAGAAGAAACAGTTAATAAAAACATGAAAACCTCATTATTAAACAAGGTGATTATAAATGAAAAAATACTTTTTTAAAATGTGAAAACCATTAGACCTCGCTGATGTTTGGGGAAAATGCAAATCAAAACAGCAACATGACAATTTTCATATATCATATTGGTAAATATCTAAAAAGTGAGAATGTCCAATATTGGCAAGGGTACAGGGCACCCAATATTCTCTTACATTACTGGTGGAATTTTTAACATGGGAAAATCATTGTGATTTTTTTGTTGTTGTTGTTCTGTTTGTTTGTTTGTTTTGAGACAGAGTCTCACTCTGTCACCCATGCTGGAGTACAATGGCACAATCTTGGTTCACTGCAACCTCTGCCTCCCCAGTTCAAGCAATTCTCCTGCCTCAGCCTCCCAAGGAGCTAGGATTAATTTTTGTATTTTTAGTAGAGATGGGGTTTCTCTATGTCTTCCAGGGTGGTCTGAAACTCCTGACCTCAGATGATCCACCCAGCTCAGCCACCCAAAGTACTAGGATTATGGCCAATATGCCCAAATGTGATATGTTAAGTGAGAAAAAGACATATTAAACATAAAGTAAGATCTCAACCATGTTCTAAAATAATAATAACTATGTTTTATCAATACCTTTATGCCAGGGACCAGGACTGTTTACATGTACTAGTACACTTAATATTCAAAATAATCCTATCAGTTAACACATTACTCTCATTTTATGGAGGAAGAAACAGACAAGAGATCAAGTGATGAAGCCAAGACTTCAACTCAGTTGACTCTAGAGTCTCAGACCTTAACCATTAGCATAATGTACAGAAATTCATTAAAATCTTTAAACACAGTGGAATTGAGTATACTGTCTACTTTAATTCCCTGTTTTGTCATGGATTTTTTACTTTACTTCTCAAATACAATAATTTTTTAAAAGGATCAATAATCACAAGACAGCAACAGTGTCCCTGAAATTCCCCTAGAGATGCTAACTACAAAATAAAACTTATAAATCATAATCCAATAGCTTTAAATATTTCAGTACAAGAACGTTTTTCTAAATGAATTTCATGTGGATCTATAACATAAGAAGCAGGATTTTACTCTATCAGTGTATTTTAAAGCCCAAATGTGGCCGAGTACAGTGGCTCATGCCTGTAATTACAGCACTTTGGGAGGCTGAGGTGGGTGGATCATTTGAGGTCAGGAGTTCAAGACCAGCCTGAACAACATGGTGAAACCATGTCTCTACTAAAAATACACACACACACACACACACACACACACACACACACAATCAGCTGGGCATGGTGGTACATGCCTGTAGTCCCACCTACTCAGAAGGATGAGGAAGGAGAATTGCTTGAAGCTGGGAGGAAATTGCAGTGAGCCGACATTGTGCCTCTGCATTCCAGCCTGGGTGACAGAGTGAGACTCTGTCTCAAAAAAAAAAAAGAAAAAGAAAACAAAAACAAAACTCTAAAGTAGAACATAAATGAGAAAAATAAAATTCTTTTGATAAATACAAACTTTAAATTACGGATGATTAGGCAGTCTTATGTCAAATTTGTTTTGTTTTGATTGCATGGTATCAAGAAAAACCTGATTCAAAGATGAGTAGATTATAAAGCATGTTTTGCAAATGATAAAGAATGTTTTCTGTGTTTTTAAAATAGTACATTAATACTAAGAATTTAATAACACCTGTCCAGAATTTTTAAAAGTAGAATATTTCTAAATTAATTCTGTAATAATGTTAAGGAATATGAATACTTGGTAGTTGTAAACTTTTGGGTAAATTAAAACTTTACAATATGTACTAGTGATAACATATGCATAAGGCAGTCACATTATTGCATAATGCACTGAGTTCTGATAGTACTGAATGTGCTTATATAATGTTACAGGAGCAAACAAGCACCACCGTAAAATTTCAAAATATTAATATCAAACTACAGTCTTACTAATCAAAAACATTTTTATCCTTTCTGAGGAGAAAAAGAAAAAAATTTTTTAATTAAAAAATAAAATACCCCTTCCCCAACAGAGTCTCACTTTGTCACCCAGGCTCGAGTGCAGTGGCATGATCTTGGCTCACTGCAACCTCCACCTCTCAGGTTCAAGCGATTCTCCTGCCTCAGCCTCCCTAGTAGTAGCTGGGATTGTAAGTACGTGCCACCGCACCCAGCTAATTTTTGTATTTTTAATAGAGAAGGGATTTCACCATGTTGGTCAGGATAGTCTCAATCTCTTGACCTTGTGATCCACCCACCTTGGCCTCCCAAACTGCTGGGATTACAGGCACAAGCCACCACACCCAGCCTAAAAAATAAAATGGCATTTAAAAAGTTTGAAGTCCATACACAAAGTGAGAAACTCTATTCCAAGGATTGTTGTCCTGGATATGAGCACTATAGACAATTTACATTTTCTTCCTTTTGCTTATTTTCTCTCAAATACTCTAAATGCATTGCTTTTTTGTTTTTTGTTGTTGTTGGTGGTGGCGGTGGTGGTATTTTTGGCTTTGCTTTTTATTTTATTTTGAGACAGTTTTGCTCTGTTACCCAGGCTGCAGTGCAGTGGTGCAATCTCAGCTCACTGCAACCTCTGCATCCCAGGTTCAATTTTCATGCCTCAGCCTCACAGGTGACTGAGACTACAGGTGCACACCCCACCGTGCCTGGCTAATTTTTGCATTTTTGGTAGAGATAGGGTTTCACCATGTTGGCCAGGCTGGTCTTGAACTCCTGACCTAAAGCGATCCACCTGCCTCAGTCTCCCAAAGTGCTGGGATCACATGCATGAGCCAACATGCCTGGCCAACTTTTTATGTTAAAAATATACAATTACAAACCACAGGAATTTGCTAAAAAAGTACACAGGGAGGTCCCAAGTATGCTTGCCCAAAGTTCTCCAATGTTATAACTTATGTGACTCTAGTACACTGTCACCATCAGGAAACTGACCATGGTATAATCCCTAGTTTATTCAGGTTTCAACAGTTTTGTATGCAAAATGGGACTTGAGAATGCTAGGATTTGTATGCAGTATGTGTGTGTGTGGTTAGATGAAATTTTATCACATTTGCAGCTTTGTATAATCACACCTGAGATAGAGAACTGTTCCATCCCTACACAGCTCCCTCATGCTACCACTTTACAATCACACCACCCCTCACCTCCCATTCTGAACTCTTAGCAACCACTAAATCTGTTCTCCATCTCTGCAGTCTTGTTATTTCAATAATGTTACATAAATGCAATCATACAGTATGTAACCTTTAACTCTTTTATCTATTTATTTATTTATTTATTTATTTTTGCTCTTGAGACAGAGTCTTGCTCTGTCACCCAGGCTGGTGTGCAGTGGTACAATCTTGGTTCACTGCAATCTCTACCTCCCAGGTTCAAGTGATTCTCGCACCTCAGCGTCTCCAGTAGCTGGGATTAAAAGTGTGCGCCACCATGCCTGGCTAATTTTTGTATTTTTTGTAGAGACACGGTTTTGTCATGTTGGTCAGGCTGGTCTTGAATGCCTGACCTCAGGTGATCCACCCATCTTGGCCTCATAAAGTACTGGGATTACAGGTGTGAGCCACCATGCCCAGCCTTCACTCAGTGTAACTCTCTTGAGATAACCTGACAGTACAAATCAGTTGTCCTCATATGTTAAAATTTAGCAGGATATGCGCTTGAGTGTATATAAACATTTATAACATTTTAAAGTTTAAAACACTAAAATGTGAATCAAAGGTATATGAAATCCCTGTTTCACTGACACAGAACAAGGATTCTGAGATACTAATTTTGAAAACTGGTAATCTAATACATATCTAGTACAATCCATTACAGGTTGAGTATTCCTTATCTGAATGCTTTGGAGCAGAAATACTTTGGATTTGGAATTTTTTCAGATTTGGGAATATGTGCATTATACACTGGTTGGGCATCCCAAATCTGAAACTGCAAAATCCAAAATGTTCCAAAATCCCAAAACTGTGAGTGCCAATATGACACTCAGAGGAAATGCTCACCAGGGAATTTCAGAGTTTGGATTTTCCGATTAGGGATCCTCAGCCTGTAAAAGCACTTTATAGAAGAAAGGCCCAGGGCTCAGTGCTATGTCTTATCAGTGTTCACAATAGTACATCGTTACAAGAATGCCTGGTTTTGCACTTTTTATGACCAACCTCTAGATTGTGGTTCTTTCCCAACCCAGTTGAGTACATTACATTCAAATATGATGACTTGCTCTTCTCAAATGACCACAGTTTACTACCCTTTCAAGTTCTTCCTAATGATCAAGGAAATGAACTTCTCTTAAATTTCCAGATCTGTGTGGCTTTAGCTATAAAGCACCACACCTCAGGTCCAATTCTCCCATCTCTACGTGCAGCAGATCCACATGACAAGGCCTCACTCAGAAAGAGCTACCCCAACCTAGGACAGTTCAAACAAACTCTTCTCCCTCTCCCTCCCTCCAGGTGCCTAGATTCCTGATCTCATTCCTCCCTAGGCTAACCTGCTAAGTCTTCTGGATTCACCCCCACTGCCTATCTGTTAGCTAACTGGGTGTGACAAACCAAGTCCTCACACCTTCAGGTTTACAAGGCAAACACTCCAGGAACTTACTTCTTGAATACCAATACCTTCACAGTAACTACCCTGTCTTTCCAAAGAGTGCTCTAAACAGGTAAAAGCTACAATATAAACTCTACATATTTTTGTCATACACATACCAAAAATGGCAGGTTTTTTTTTTTTTTTGCAATTTAAAATATCTGGTTGATATGGTTATTGTTCTAACAATATTAGATCTAAATGGAATTTGAAGTAGTGGTAAAAGGCTGGTTGTGATGGCTCACAACTGTAATCCCAGCACTTTAGAAGGCCAAGGTGGGAGGATTGCTTGAGGCCAGGAGTTTGAGACCAGCCCAGGCAACAAAGTGAGACCTTTTCACTACAAAAAATAGAAAAAATGAGCCAGGCATTGTGGGGTATGCACCTGTACACCCAGCTACTTGGGAAGCTGAGGTAGGGGGATTATTTGATGTCAGGAGGTTGAGGCTGCAGTAAGCCATGATTGCACCACTGCACTCAGCCTGGGGAGACAGAGTGAGAATGTCTCAAAAAAATAACGAAAGGAAATCAAAGAAAAAAGGAAAGGAAGGAAAATAAGTGAAGGAAGGGAAAGCAGAAAAAAGGAGAGGAGGGGAGGGAAGGGAAGAAAAAGAAAAAAAGGAGAGAGAAAGATGGAGAAAGGGAGGGAAAGGAAGAAAAAAGAGAGAAGGGAAGACAGGAAGACAGAAGGACAGAAAGAAAGAGTAGTAGTAAAGAGCTTGAACTCTTGAGCCAGATTGCCTGGGTTAGAATCAGGTCTCTGCCACTGTACTACCTGGATCAATTAGTCAGTTTGTGTGGCTCAGTTTACTCATCTGAAAAATGGCGATAGAAGCTACCTGCCTCGTGGGACTGTTGTGAGACTTTAATAATATATGTAAAGCATTTAGACCACTGACTAGCACATAGTATTATCTGAAAGTATTAACATTTATCTCTATCACAGTCCAGATTCACTTCTTTGTGATATTTTTCTATTCTGCTTGGACTCTTTTCAGTTCAACCTGCTTCTAAAATTTCCATACGAAGAAACAATGACAGTGTTAAGAATTTTATTTCTTAAATTCATCTTGGCTAGTCAAAACAAATTCTCTTTTATGTTCTAGCAGTTATTAACATTTCACTAAATAAAAATGCAAGCATTTAAAGTACAGGAGTAATGGAACAAATGCCAAGCCAAAGAAGGCTATCAGAAAATATACATGACACACCCCTGTTCAAAAAAGTGGGGGGGGGGGAATAATATGGTCATGTTTATCTATGTGTCAAATGGCTCTGAAAAGTTTCACAGTAGCCTATTCACAGGGAGAACTGTCTGTTTTGGGGATGGGATGTGAAGACTTTTCATTGTACATGCCTTGTTGTCTTCCAAATCTGAAGCAGCAAATGCATTACATAGACAAGATTTAATTTTTAAAATGGGGGTACAGAGGTGATTCTAAATAAGTACTCTGGAAGCCAGATGTCAAGTCTCAATTTGCTACTACCTGTGTTTTCTTAGGCAAGTTGCTTAACCTCTGAGTCTCAGACAAAGCAAGGAGCAATAAATACTTCTAGGTTCAATTTTTTTTTTTTTTTTTTTTTGAGACAGAGTTTCACTCTTGATGTGCCAGCTAGAGTGCAATGGTGCGATATCAGCTCACTGCAGCCTTCACCTCCTGTGTTCAAGTGATTCTCCTGCCTCAATCTCCCGAGTAGCTATTACAGGCGCCCATCACCATGCCTGGCTTTTTTTTTTTTTTTGAGATGGAGTTTTGCTCGTTGCCCAGACTGGAATGCAGTGGCATGAACTCGGCTCACTGCAACCTCCGCCTCCAGGGTTCAAGTGATTCTCCTGCCTCAGCCTCAGGAGTAGCTAAGATTACAGGCACACACCACCACACCCAGGTAATTTTTTATATTTTTGGTAGAGACAGGGTTTCGCCATGTTGATCAGGCTGGTCTCAAACTCCTAGCCTCAGGTGATCAGCCCATCTCAGCCTCCCAAAGTGCTGGGATTACAGATGTGAACCACCACACCTGGCCCTCGGTTCTATTCTAAAAGTTGTATTATCTCAATGGGGTACTAAATAGATGGTACTTTTTTTTTTTAAGATATGAGAAAGGTAGTAATCCAACATTTTGTAAAACAAGGCAACTTTTTTGTGGACTTTTATTTTCAAATACAGTGGACCCTTGAACAACATGGGTTTGAGCTGCATGGGTCCATTTATATGTGGATCTTTTTCAACTAAATGCAGACCTGTATATATGGAGGCCCAACTTTTCACATACCCAGGATCTTCAGGGCCCACAGCGGGGACTTGAGTATGCCAGGATTTTAGTAGAAATAGGGATCCTGGAACCAATCCTGTATGGTATATGTCCCATGCATATACCATAGGACAACCGGACTACTTTTACAGTGTTAAGAAACATAAATTTGTCAAGCCTATTAAGCTTTCCAGATCATTTGTACTATTCTTACATAGAAACCCTTCTTAGAGGGAGTCTAATATTTAGGAAATACCTACATACAATATTCTGCATATTAGGGCTGGGCACAGTGGCTGATGCCAGTAATCTCAGCACTTTGGGAGGCTGAGGTGGGCAGATCGCCTAAGGTCAAGAGTTCAAGACCAGCCTGGCCAACATGGTGAGACCCCGTCTCTACTAAAAACACAAAAAATTAGCCGGACATGGTGGTGGGTGCCTGTAATCCCAGCAACTTGGGAGGCTGAAGCAGGAGAATCACTTGAACCTGGGCAGTGGAGGTTCCAGTGAGCCGAGATCTTACCACTGCACTCCAGCCTGGTTGACAGAGCAAGACTCCATCTCAAAAAGAAAAAAAAGAATACTCTGCATATTAGTTTCTCTTGCACAACTTCAAAAGTGTTTAAAATGAACATCTTTATGCTATAGCATGATCAGTAATAAAATACATTAAAACAATTAACATTTAAACATATAAATGACTATATACAAGAAACTTATTATACTTAAAGATATTTATTATCAAACACTGAAAAAATAAAGTAACATCTCCAATCAATGGTAACAGCTATAACTGAGTACAGACTTTATTTCAGGAATGTATATGTAATCACTTTTCATCCTAACATTCATCTGGCAAAGTAGGTTTGTTTGTTTGTTTGCTTTTTGAGACAGGATCTCTCTCTACCACCCAGGCTCGAGTGCAGTGGCACCATCATGGCTCACTCCACAGTGACCTCAGCCTCCCGGGATCAAGTGATCCTGACACCTCAGTCTCCCAAGAAGCTGGAACTAAAGGCATGCACCACCATGTCCAGTTAATTTTTGTATTTTTTTTAGAGACAGGGTTTTGCTCTGTTGCCCAGGCTGGTCTGAAACTCCTGAGCTCAAGAGATCTGCCAGGTGTCAGCCTCCCGAAGTGCTGGGATTACAGGTGTGAGCGAACCCCTAAGTAGGTGTAAAAATCCCTATTTAACATAAGAAATTGAGGCACCATGAACATAAGGCACAAGTTTAAGAACTGGGAGAGCTGAAAGACTCCTGACCCGGATCCCTTATATTTGAGCTCAGTATACCAAACCAAGGGGGCAGGGAGGACTAACTTAATGTTAGCTGGCAGGCTGGTGTAAGTTTGCAGCAGAATTTTCATTGATTTATGAGAAAATGGAGAAATGTAAGGAGAGAAAATAAACTTTTTTTTTTTTTTTTGAGATGGAGTTTCACTCTTGTAGCCCACATGGAGTGCAATGGCACCATTTCTGCTTACTGCAACCTTTGCCTCCTGGGTTCAAGTGATCCTCCTGCCTCTGCCTTCAGAGTAGCTGGGATTACAGGTGCACGTCACCAGGCCCAGCTACTTTTATATTTTTAGTAGAGACAGGATTTCACTATGTTAGCCAGGTTGGTCTGAAAGTAAACTTTTCAATATAACTAAATGATTCCATTTAAAGATATTTTATTCTAGCTGGGTGCAGTGGCTCATGCCTGTAATCCTAGCACTTTGGGAGGCCGAGGCGGGCAGATCACAAGGTCAAGAGATCAAGAACATCCTGGCTCCCCAATCAAAAGATACAGCCAAAACCTAACGGTATACTACATCCAGACCCATTTCATATCCAAAGATACACAAAGACTCAAAACAAAGGGTTGGAGAAAGATCTACCAACCAAATGGAGAACAAAAACAAATAAATAAACAAAAAGGAGTTGAAATTCATGCATTTGATAAAACAGATTTCAAAGCAACAAAGATAGAGTGGTATAAGGATCAATGCATCCTAACACCCAGATAAACAAGACCCATAAAGAGATTTAGACTCAACAAAACAGAAAATTAATAAGGATATCCAGAATCTGAACTCAGATCAGTAACAAGTAAACTTAATAAGCACTTGTAGAGCTCTCCACTTTAGATATATAAAATATACATTCTCCACTTTAAATACACAAACTAACGATCGGCCATTATTAATACCCATTCATAGAATAAAGCAATATTCCTGTTCTCTCTCCCTCTTTTTCTTCCCCTCTTTTCCTTTCCTTCAAAAAAAAAAAAGAACATCCTGGCCAACATGGCGAAACCCCGTCTCTACTACAAATACAAAAATTAGCTGGGCGTGGTGGTGCTTGCCTGTAGTCCCAGCTATTCAGGACACTGAGGCAGAAGAATCACTATATCCAAGGAGGCGGAGGTTGCAGTGAGCCAAGACTGATCGTCCCACTGCACTCCAGCCTGGTGAAAGAGCAAGACTCTGTCTCAAAAAAATAAAAAATAAAATTTATTGTGAGAGATTCTTTTCCAATTGTTTGAGTGAAAATATCCTTTTGTTAAATGAAATGACGGTGACAAGAGACAGTGGTGTCATATTTATTTTTATTGGCTGTACCTGGTAGAAATAAAAAATCAGGCCAGGCATGGTGGCTCATGAGGTCAAGAGATCGAGACCATCCTGGCCAACATGGTGAAACCCCGTCTCTACTAAAAATACAAAAAATAGCTGGGCATGGTGGCACGTACCTGTAATCCCAGCTACTCAGGAAGCTAACACAGGAGAATCACTTAAACCTAGCAGGCAGAGCCTGCAGCGAGCTGAGATCACACCACTGCACTCCAGCCTGGTGACAGAGCAAGACTCCATCTCAAAAATAAAATAAAATAAAATAAGTCAGCATTTCTATTGTAGCCTCTTTATTTTGGGAAAATATTTCTTTAGAAATCTAAAAGTCTGGCCCTTTACATTATTATGGCCCCAAAATAATAGAGGACTTTACACACAGAAAACACATGCCCCTCAAGATTCTCTCTTTAACCTCTACCTTATTCTGTTTGGATTAGGACATTTGGGGATTGTGAAATGAGAATCAAGTTGAATATAAGCAATCCAAAACCATGTGCTGACAATGGATCCTGGAAGAGGACTTTCTTCAGAATCTTTTTCATCTGTTAACTTTTCTCTGGGCTCAAACTTTTTACTTTCTCTTTTTTTTTTTTTTTGAGACAGAGTTTCGTTCTTGTTGATTAGGCTAGAGTACAGTGGTGCGATCTCGGCTCACTGCAACCTCCATCTCCTGGGTTCAAGCAATGCCCCTGCCTCAGCCTCCGGAGTAGCTGGGATTACAGGCGTGCACCACCATGCCCACCCACCTAATTTTGTATTTTTAGTAGAAACTGGGTTTCTACATGTTGGTCAGGCTGGTCTCGAACTCCCAACCTCAGGTGATCCACCTGCCTTAGCCTCCCAAAGTGCTGGTATTACAAGCATGATTCATTGTGCCTGGCCTGGGCTCAAACTTTCTTTTCCTAAGAGTCACATCTTTGAGTAGTACTGCTACATGGCAATTACTACTCAAAATAAACTAATTTGAGGTGTCCAATAATCAGCTTTCATTTAAAGTCTCTGTCAGCTGGACAAAATCAAAACTTTCAATGTTTTGTCTACCTACATCCAAAAGAAAATTGGTCTATATATGTATATATATGTGATTGTATATGTATATGTACATATGTGATTTTGATCAGCCTGTTTATAAACTATTTCCAAAATAAGTTGACCCCGTAAACTCATTTATTAAATGAGTAGCTTATAAACTACTTGATTTTTGCAAGAAGTTTATAAACAGGCTGATCAAACTGAACAAATTTCTTAAAATAATTTCACTATATAGATGCAAGTAAGTTATTTACTCTTTTTATTAGCATATCTTATTTTTACCTATCCTTTAACAAGCCTCTAAGTTAAACTGTTTTATGTCCACAGCTACACACTGAAACAACACTTTCAGTCACAACATATTAAATTCACATTTAAAACTATAAAGATATCCAGTTACCTTTAGTCTTATATGTACTTATATATACTTTTAATACACTTCTTGATGTTTTATGATGCACAAACACGCAGTTCTTGCAGGACTTATAACTATGAGAATAGAGTGTATGCTTATTAAATGTTCAAAACTTTCTTTTTCAAAGAAAGTCAATTCTAAGAACTTAAGCATACAGTATCCATGCCCCAATGTTAAAAGATCCATTTATTTTAGACTACTTGTTTCAAAAAAATCTAAACTCGATCATAATTTTGCTAAATTCCATATTAACCTAGGATCAAAAGTTATTTTTAGTTCTTCTTGTTTCTTAAATACTTGAAATGTCTGCTGCATCATGTTTTCCTTATATATTTAGTCATTCAACTAACTTCAGGTGGAAGGTATTTACGAGTTTAAAAGTCCTTTCCCAAAGTGGAAATAACATAAAAATTTTGCATAAAAGACACTCAATGTTTCTTAACGGGTATCTGAGAGTCTAATCAGCCTATTAACTTGGTTTGTAATAACCACCACCAACAAATGTGAGCTTTTTATCACATCTATGTATTTTCCCCTGTAAACTAATACCTACATTTTAAATGCATTTTCAAAATGTTTCATTTGGCCATGTGATAATTATTTCCCCTGTTAAAAGCTATAGGATTTCAGTTTAAGAGCAAATAAGGTAGAGTGTCGGGTCCATGAGAAGGCTAAGTGGTAAGATCAGCACCCTGAAATTTGTAACCAGTAACAAGACAAACTCCAATGGTACCTTGTTCATGTAATCAACAGTATGTGAGTTGAAATAAACTAGTGAGCTATACATTTCTGCCTACATACCAATTTACCAACCAACAGGAGGGGAAGAAATGGCTCAAATGTGACTACTGTTAACAAACATCTAAATATTAGACATAGTCTCTGTTAAAATCGTAACCTATCAATTCTGAAATCATTCCTTCGACTTCTGTTATGTTTTTAATCCCCCCAAAAAAACACAAACACACAAAAAAACAGCAGCCACCTTTAAAATGTAAATTCCTCCCTTTTTCAAAGTAATTTGCCTAGGAACATTTAATGCGTTAAAATGTAACAGACAAACCAATTACAACATTTAAAAAAACTAAAATGATCAGTAACACAAACAAATCGCTCAAGTTTAGTAAAGTGTGTTTTTAATTTGTTGGTGGTATCCTATTATACTAATAAGAAACAACGTTTAAGTCATCCCAATGCCTAAAACACCAGCTTACACATAACATATTTGTCCTTTACTCTGATGAAGCTTAAACTCAGACCCAAAGTCACACCATTTCCCCCTCCTGGCACAGTGAAATATTCGAGGGAAAATCAAAGAAATCAGATATGTTAAGTGCCAGTATCTTCTTCCAGAGTAAAGTCAAATTCGTGTTTGCCCGCAAATGTCACTGTCCCAGGAAGTCTGCAAATTCTTACTAGCGCTGGAGTACAAAAAGGCCTGACCACAGAAACACCTGGCCTAAAGCCTCGGCTGCAGCGATGGGGGACAAGAGGTGGCCGCTGGCCTCGCGGGTGCGGCAGACAGGGTTCCACACCCCCGGCCCTCCTCCCAAGAACCAGGAAACCTGTCAGGCCGCCTGGGATCCACCCTCCTCAGACCGAGCTCCATCCCAGCGCGGCCCCTGCCCGCCCAACCGCATCCAGACCGCATCCGGACCGCCTCGGCCTCGTGACTGCATTGTCACCTCATTCCTCCCTGGCGACCTCAAGGCCCCGCCACCTTCGCCGCACAGCCTGGGCTCGGGCTACCCCTGGGGCAGGAACGCCCAGCCACCGCCCCCTGCCCCGATCTCATCCGTTCCCCCGCGGCCCGGTCCCCGCCGACCACAGGCCAAAGCCTCCGCCCTCGCCCTGCATGGCTGCTCCTAGCCCACTCCCCAGCCAGCTACCTGGAGGCAAGGGCTGCAGAGCACTTCACCCAGGGCCCCAGGTTGAAGAGGGCCCGGTGCTCGGGGCCCCGCTCCTTCTCCCGCCGCGGTGGCGCCCCCGTCGCCCCCGTCGCCCCCACCACTGCCGTAGCGCCCCAATGGCTCGGTCGCTTGCTCCAGGACCAGCCCCCACCGGCTTGCCGCCCAACTACCCAGAAAGAAGTGAGGCAGCAGGAACGCGGAAAGCGCCCACAAGCGTGGAAGGCGGGGCCTGGCCGTGCAACCCCCAGGGAGGCTGGATTGGCCTGCGGAGACTGAGGAAGCAAGTGGCCGCGCACGTGAGGCGCGGGATTTGGGGGTGGGGGGTGGGGGCGCCTGGGAGGGGCGGGGCCTGGAAATAGTGTAAAGAGAGGAAAGAAGCTTTTTCTTTGAAAAACAGGCGGAACAGGCCGGGCGCGGTGGCTCAAACCTGTAATCCCAGCACTTTGGGAGGCCGAGGCGGGTGGATCACGAGGTCAAGAGATCGAGACCATCCTGGTCAACATGGTGAAACTCCGTCTCTATTAAAAAATACAAAAAATTAGCTGGGCATGGTGGCTCGTGCCTGTAATCCCAGCTACTCAGGAGGCTGAGGCAGGAGAATTGCCTGAACCCAGGAGGTGGAGGTTGCTGTGAGCCGAGATCGCGCCATTGCACTCCAGCCTGGGTAACAAGAGCGAAACTCCGTCTCAAAAAATAAAAATTAAAAAACAAAAACAAAACAAACAAACAAAAAACAGGCGGAACAACTAAGCGAAAAAGGTTTAAAAAGAAAAACTATAAAGTAAAAGAGGAGGGAATTGTGGGAAGTAGAAAAGTCCCTGAGGACTGCTTCAGCCCAGGAGTTCAAGGGTGCAGTGAGCTATGATTGTGCCACTGCACTCCAGCCTGGGTGACAGAGGGAGACCCAATCTGTAACAAAAACAGTTTGGGGGCAAATACAGCAGCTCATGCCTCTAATCCCAGCACTTTGGGAGGCCAAGGTAGGTGGATGGCTTGCGGTTAGGAGGTCAAGACCAGCCTGACCACAATGGTGAAACCCTGTCTCTACTAATTAGCTGGGCGTGGTGGCGCGTGCCTGTAATCCCAGCTGCACGTGTGTACCACCATGCTTGACTAATTTTTTTTAATTTCTACAGATGGTGTCTTGCTACGTTGCCCAGGCTGGTCTCAAACTCCTGGCCTCGGGTAGTATTGGAAATAGATGCTCAGTAGCAAAGAAAAATTAGCACCGAAACCAAGGCTTTTACTTCCTGGACTCTAGGAAGGGTACTCCCGATAGCCATTGTGCTATGAGAAAACAATGAACAAAGGAGGAACCAGGTGAGCTGATCTAAGTTCAGTTCCATAACACAAGAAGCAGATGCCAAGGTGGAATTTGATGTGCAAGAGATTGACAGGAAAAAAAAAAAGCCTGTGAAGAATAAAGGAAAGCGGGAGCAAGAATAAGCATGGATGTGCTGGGTGTCACGCCTGTATAATCCCAGCACTTTGGGAGGCCAAGGCAGGCAGATCATCTGAGGTCCAGACTTTGAGACCAGCCTGGACAACATGGGGAAACCCCATCTCTACTAAAAATACAAAAATTAGCCTGGCGTGGTGGTGGGTGCCTGTAATCCCAGCTACTTTGGAGGCTGGCTGAGGCAGGAGAATCGCTTGAACTCAGGAGGGGGAGTTTGCAGTGACCTGAGATCACACCACTGCACTCCAGCCTGGGTGACAGAATGAGATAGACTCTGTCTCAAAAAAAAATCATAAAAATTTTTAAAAAAATTGTTTTAAAAAGGCATGGATGGACATAGTGGTTCATGCCTATAATCCCAACACTTTGAGAAGCCAAGGCAGGAGGATTACTTGAGGCCAGGAGTTCAAGACCAGCCTGGGCAACATGGCAAGACCCTGTCTTTACAAAAAAATTAAATTATTAACTGGGTATAGGGGTATGTATCTGTAGTCCTAGCTACTCGGGAGGTTGAGGTGGGAGGATTGCTTGAGCCCAGGACGTGGAGGCTGCAGTGAGCCATGATCTAGCCACTGCACTCCAAATCCTATCTAAAATAAAAATAAAAATAAAATAAAATAAACAAAATGAATATTCATGGAGAGTATACTGACCACAATGCAGGTCTGACAACTGTTGAGAGCTCTGCAGAGAGCCCAGAGCACACTGTCCACATAGGAGCTGTTTATAAGGCAGGAATGGCCTGAATCTGGAATCCATGGCATGCAGAGTCATTGACTCTGGGAAGTCATTGACTTGAGCATGTCTCAGCATGAACCCTGTAGTGGGCCCAAGTGTGTAGCAGATGGAGTGTCTCGGCCAGCCTAAACTCTTGCAGTAGGCTCTCTCTTTTTTTTGAGACAGTCTTGCTCTGTCACCCAGGCTGGAGTGCAGTGGCACAATCTTGGCTCACTACAACCTCTGCCTCCCAGGTTCAAGTGATTCTCCTGCCTCAGTCTCCCAAGTAGGTAGGACTACTGGCATGCACCACCACACTTGGCTAATTTTTGTATTTTTAGTAGAAGTGGGGTTTCACTGAGTTGGCCAGGCTTGTCTGAAACCCCTGATCTCAAGTGATCCACCTGCCTCAGCCTCTCAAAGTGCTGGGATCATAGGCATAAGCCACCATGCCTGCCCCAGTATGTGTTTTGAATGAATGAATGAATGAATGAATGGACACTCAAAAAATGTTAGCTATTAGTATCTTTTCACAAACAATAGGCCCTCTGCAAATATATTTTCCCAAATAAAAAGGAAATCCTCGTCACAGAGATTAATTATTTCACCACTCCAGAAAAAAAAGATGAAAACTTTTAAAAGAGTGTTTTGTAGACTGGGCATGGTGGCTCATGCCTGTAATTTCAGCACTTTCAGAGGCCAAGGCAGGCAGATCACCTGGGAACAGGAGTTCGAGACCAGCCTGACTAACATGGAGAAACCCTGTGTCAATGAAAAATGCAAAATTAGCCAGGCGTGGTGGTGCATGCCTGTAATCCCAGCTACGCAAGGGCTGAGGCAGGAAAATTGCTTGAACCCAGGAGGCAGAGTTTTCATTAAGCCGAGATTGTGCCACTGCACTCCAACCTGGGCAACAAGAGGCGAAACTCTGTCTTAAAAAAAAAAAAAAAAAGTAGTGTTTTGTGGTGGAGCATAGTGGCTCATGCCTGTAATTCCAATGATTTGTGAGGCCAATGTGGGAGGATCGCTTGAGACCAGGAGTTACAAACCAGCCTGGGCAACATGGCAAGACCCTATCTCTACAAAAAATAAAAATACAAAATTAGCCAGGCATGGTGGTGCATGACTGTAATCCCAGCTACTCAGAAAAGCTGAGACAGCAGAATAGCTTGAACCCATGAGGCGGAGGTTTCAGCAAGCCAAGATCAAGCCATTGTACTCCAGTCTGGACAACAAGAGTGAAATTTCATCACACGCGCGCACGCATACACACACACACACACACACACACACACGAAAAAATCAGCCAGGCATGGTGGTGTGTACCTGTAGTCCCAGCTACTCAGCAGGCTGAGGTGAGGATTGCTTGAGCCCAGGAAGTCAAGGCTACAGTAAGTCATGATCACACCACTGCACTCCAGCCTGGGTGACAGAGTGAGACTCTGTCTCAAAAACAATAATAAAATAAAAGTTAAATTTTTTTTTTTCTTTTTGAGACAGAGTCTCACTCTGTCACCCAGGCTGGAGTGCAGTGACAAAATCTCGGCTCACTGCAACTTCTGCCTCCTGGGTTCAAGTGATTTTTCTGCCTCAGTCTCTTGAATAGCTGGGATTACAGGTGTGAAACACCATGCTTGGCTAATTTTTGTATTTTTAGTGGAAACAAGGTTTCACCCTGTTGGCCAGTCTGGTCTCAAACTCCTGACCTCAAATGATCTTCCTGCCTCAGCCTCCCAAAGTGCTGGGATTACAGGCATGAGCCACCATGCTCAGCCAAAAGTTAATTTTTTTCCTCCAAGATGGAGTCTCACCCTGTCATCCAGGCTGGAATGCAATGATGCCATCTTGGCTCACTGTAACCTCTGCCTCCTGGTTTCAAGTGATTCTCCTGCTTCAGCCTCACAAGTAGCTGAGAGTACAGGTGCATGTCACCACAGGCTGGCTAATTTTTGGCTAATTTTTTGGATTTTTAGTAGAGAAAAGGTTTTGCCATATTGTCAGGCTGGTCTGAAACTCCCAACCTCAGTTGATTCACTTGCCTTGGCCTCCCAAAGTGTTGGAATTACAGGTGTGAGCCACTCCACCTGGCCAGTTGAATTTTTTAATAAATAAAACAAAAAAAAAGTTTGATCTATTTAGCAGATACATGTGCAAGTTTTCTTATTGTGGAGCACTGAGGTATGGGCTTTGAGTGTAGCCATGACCAAATAGTGAACATTGTACTCAATAGGAGGATATTCACCCCTCACCCTCCTCCCGTCTTTTGGAGTCTTCAGTGTCTATTTTTCCTCCTGTGTACCTATTAACTCCCACGCATGAGAACCATCAGTATTTGACTTTGTTTCTGAGTTATTTCACTGAGGATATGTCCTCCAGTTCTATCCACACTGCTGGAAAAGGCATGATTTTATTCTTTTTGTGGCTGAGTCGTATTCCATGGTGTACGTGTACCACATTTTCTTTATCCAGTCATCTGTTGATGGACACTTAGGTTGATTCCATATCTTTGCTACTATGAATAGTGCTGTGATAAACATATGAGTACAGGTACTTTTTGATATATTGATTTATTTCCCTTTGGGTAGATACCCAGTAGTGAGATTGCTGGTTGAATGGCAGTTCTATTTTTAGTTCCATGAGAAGTCTCTGTACTGTTTTCCATACTGATTGTACTAATTTACATTCCCACCAACAGTGTATAAGCATTCCCTTTTCTCTGCATTCTTGCCAATATCTGTTGTTTTCTGGCTTTTAATTTTTATAGAGAGGGGGTTCTCATTATGTTGCCCAGGCTGGTCTCAAAATCCTGACCTAAGTGATCCACCCACCGGCCTACCAAAGTACAGGGTTACAGGCATGAGCCACCACATCTGGCTGTTTTCTGACTTTTTATTAATAGGATGTGCTGGATGCAGTGGCTCACACCTGTAATCCCAGCACTTTGGGGGGCCTAGATGGGTGGATCACATGAGGTCAGGAGTTTGAGACCAGTCTGGCCAACATGGTGAAACTCCATCTATACTAAAAGTACAAAAATTAGCTGCAGATGGTGGCACACACCTGTAATCCCAGCTACTCAGGAGGCTGAGGCAGGAAAATTGTTTGAACCTGGGAGGTGGAAGTTGCAGCAGTGAGTCAAGATCGTACCACTGGACTTTAGCCTGGTTGACAGAGCAAGACTCCCTCGTGTTTTTTTTTTTTTTTTTTTTTTAGGCAGAGTTTTGCTCTTGTTGCCAGGCTGGAGTGCAGTGCCATGATCTTGGCTCACCAAAACTTCTCCCAGGTTCAAACAATTCTCCTGCCTCAGCCTCCCAAGTAGCTGGGATTACAGGCATGCACCATCAAGCTAGGCTAATTTCGTATTTTTAGTAGAGACAGGGTTTCTCCATGTTGGTCAGGCTGGTCTTGAACTCCCGACCTTAGGTGATCTGCCTGCCACGGCCTCCCAAAGTGCTGAGATTATAGGCGTGAGCTACTGCACCTGGCCCCAAGTCTCCCTCTTAATAATAATAATAATAATAATAGCATGTGCTTCTTCGAACATAACCTTAACATTGCTCCATGATGTGGTCAGGTCTGTGCTCCTTCCCTTTGAATTTGAGAAGCTCTCTGACTGGCAGAAGTGATTCAAGGTATATCGTAAAAGGTGACACCATTTGTCCATGGTCTTCCTGGGATGCTTGCTCTTTCACCCAGTTGCCATGCTGTGTGGAAGCCCAGATCACAGGGAGAGGCCACATTTCGATCTTCCAATCAACAGTCCCACCACAGGTTTCAGATGACAGTCAACATCAGTTGCCAGACATGAGATTGAAGAAGGCTTTACAATGACTCCAGCCCCAGCCACTACAACAACATGAGAGATTCCAAGTGAAAATCACCTACCTGAACCAGTCAACTCCCAGACCCTATGGAAAAAAAAAACCAGATTGTTATTTTAAGCACCCAAAGTTTTGGGGTTATATATTGCACAGTAAAAGTAACTTCAATATCTTCCTTTCCTTCTAGCTTTTCGAATCTTTTACTCACCAAACCTAGTCTCTCTTGGAAGACCTTCTCTGCCTTAATCAATGTTTTCCCCATAGACCCAACAAGAGGTAGGTTGGGTTTTCTTCCTACTCTTCATGGCCAGTCAGAAACAATTTCTTCTTCTATTTCCTCTTCTTTCTTCTTCTTCTTCTTTTTCTTTTTTTCTTTTGTGATGGAGTCTCACTCCGTCTCCCAGACTGTAGTGCAGTAGCACAATCTCAGCTCACTGCAACCTCTGTCTTCTGGGTTCATGCGATTCTCCCGCTGCAGCCTCCTGAGAAGCTGGGATTACAGGTGCCTGCCACCTACGCCCGGCTAATTTTTGTAGTTTTAGTAGAGACAGGGTTTTACCATCTTGGTCCGGCTGGTCTTGAACTTCTGACCTCAGGTGATCCACCCGCCTCAGCCTTCCAAAGTGCTTGGATTACAGGCATGAGCCACTGTGCTTGGCCAGATTCTTCTTTTTATTCTATTTCTTCTTCCTCTTCTTCCTCCTCCTCTTCCTTCTCCTTCTTCTATTTCTTCCTCTTTCTCTTCTTCCTCCTTCTGCTTCTTCTCCTTCTTCTTCTTCCTCTTCCTTCTCCTCCTCCTCGTTCTCTTTGACAGGGTCTCACCTCCCCAGGCTCATGTGATTCTCCCACCTCCTAAGTAGCTGAGACCACAGGCGCATGCCACCATACCTGATTGGTTTCATTTTTCTTTCTTTTTTTTTTTTAAGATGGAGTTTCACCCTGTTGCCCAGGTGGGAGAGAAATGGTACAATCTCAGCTTACCAAAACCTCCACCTCCTGGGTTCAAGTGGTTCTCCTGCCTCAGCCTCCAGAGTAGCTGGGATTACGGAGGCATGCCACCATATTTGGCTAATTTTTTGTATTTTTAGTAGAAATGGTGTTTGACCATGTTGGTCAGGCTGGTTTCGAACTCCTGACTTCATGATCTCCCCACCTCAGCCTCCCAAAGTGCTGGGGTTACAGGTGTGAGCCACTGCGCCTGGCTGGATTGGTTTCTTTTTATTTGTCGCTCAGGCCAGCCTCAACCTCCTGGGCTCAAGTGATCCTTCTGCCTAGGCCTCCCAAAGTGTTGAGATTACAGGTATGAAGCACTGTGCCCAGCCTCAGGTTTCATCTTCTTTAGCTAACCTAAGTGTCTCTGTGTTCTCCAGCACTCTGTTCTCTTGAAGACTCAATCTCCTGTGTGACTGCTGCAAGTCCTGGGATCTTTTTAGGATTTCCTCTCTAAGGGCCATTCACAGAGTGGTGAGTTCATTTGCCCACAGTCCACATGGCAGCCAATAGCAAAGCCAAACACCAGCTGTGCCTGAATCTCCCTGCATAGCACATTCACCTTGCCTTGCATACATTTCCTTCACTGTACAAGGATAAGAATACTTTTGAGATCATCAGTGTGCATGTTCTCTGTTCAAACTAAAACATATAATAAATAATTCCCACTAAGATGCTAACTTCCTGATGGGTCTGTATGTTAAAAGCGATTGTTTTCAAATCTAACTCCTTTGAATGTTTATATTTCTGTTTATTCTAAAACTCCCTAATTAGAGACTTTCCAGTATCTTACAGTTCCTCAACGAGTCATAGGGAGCCCAGGAATAAATTATTCAAAAATAATCAGCAAAAAGCTTTACCTTGTTTTATTTATTTAATTGGTGATATTTTCCAATATAATCAGTTTTGCTGATATAGAAATTTTTAGAAGAGGCCTCTCTGGGTTAAGAACAATGCTCTTTCTTTCTAGTTGCTCTAGAGAACAGGAAGAAGAAGAAAAAAGAACAAAACCCATTTCAGGAAACTTTTTTTTTTTTTTTTTTTTTTTTTTTTTTTTTTTTTTCAAGGTTTATTGGGGGTTTTAATTGGTGTAACACTTGGATAGTTGGTTGCATTGTTTATATGTAGATCTTTTTACATTGTATGGTAATGTACACTACTGAAATATATAGTTCACAAAACAAGATCCTTTGGAACAAGACATGCGATATTGGATCTATACATTGAATGCCAGGATGTGACCGACTGGGAAAAAATGTTGTACTAGGCATGTTCAGTGAAGGAACCAGGAAGTTATATAACAAATGAACGTCTCTCTGGCTCAAGGGACAACTGCAGCATGTGCAGCACTGGCAGTGGTGCCTCAGAGGTGGCAGAACTATTTCACACTGACCAGTTTAGGACTACACAAGGTTACCACCATCCAGCATCAGAATATAGCTGCAGGACTTTACAAACCACTCCTATTTCTAACTTCTGGAATTGATGTTTTTCCCAGTCCATCTTAAAATATTACTGCTTTAATCACAGTTCAGATAAAAAAGGACAACATGCACAATCTCCAACTAAAATCCTGTTGTAGCCTAGACAGTGAAATGGTATGACATCAGAAGACTTTAAAATTGCAGCTCTTTTTGAATCCCCCAAAGTGTATCCGCACTCTTCTTCAAACGGGCCTCTTCCTCAGAAGTCAGAGTCACCTTCACAACGTCTGAGATTCCATTCTGTCCCAAAATGCAAGGAACACTAAGGAAGACATCATCCTTTATTCCATAGAGACCCTTAATCATGGTGGAAATTGGGTGCACCCGCCTAAGATTCTTCATTATAGTCTCTGCCAAATCTGCCACAGAAAGTCCAATGGCCCAGGATGTGTAGCCTTTGAGTTTGATCACCTCGTAAGCACTCTCAACCACCTGCTTGTGAACCTCTTTCCACTGTTCCTTATCTGTATCAGTCCCTAAATCTGGGTGCAGAGTCTTCAGAGAGACACCAGCAACATTCACTCCACTCCATACAGGCACACTGGAATCTCCATGTTCCCCAAGGACCCACCCATGACAGCTTAATGGGTGAACTCCCAGCCTTTCCCCCATCAGGTAACGGAATCGGGCTGAATCCAGATTGCAACCACTCCCAATAACACGGTTTTTGGGAAAGCCACTTATCTTCCAAGCCACATAGGTCAAGATATCCA
Organism: Saguinus oedipus; assembly: GCA_031835075.1. Lineage (NCBI taxonomy): Eukaryota > Metazoa > Chordata > Mammalia > Primates > Cebidae > Saguinus > Saguinus oedipus. The sequence continues at coordinate 113,973,070 of CM063175.1, forward strand.
CTGGATTTGAAACAATAAGCAACTTGCAGTTCGGGCTGTATTTTACAACATTAGGAATGATGAATTTAAAGATGTTCACGTTACGCTGGACCAAATTAAGACGGCTTTCTCCCTCTTGCTGACGTGCCCCAGCCGTAATAATGACCAGCTTGGAGTTTGCAGTTACATTATAATCTTTGCTAGAGACAATCTTTGGTGTTCTAAGGAAAAGGCTGCCATGTTGGAGGTCCATCATCTCTCCCTTCAATTTGTCTTCAATGACATCAACAAGAGCAAGTTCATCTGCCAAGTCCTTCATTAGGATACTGATGGCACAGGCCATACCAACAGCACCAACCCCAACAACTGTAATCTTATTCTGGGGGGTCTGTTCTTCCTTTAGAAGATTATGAATCAGCTGATCCTTGAGAGTTGCCATTTTGGACTTGGAACCAAAAGGAACCAGGAATGCACGTCGGGCGGGCGTCGGGGGCGCACAGCACCGAGATCCGGACTCAGCGGCAGCTGCTCCAACACTTCTTCAGGAAACTTTTAGCCATAAGTAGAACACAGCACAATGAAAACTTTCTCTTTTATATAAGAAATATATTTTGGCCAGGTACAGTGGCTCATGCCTGTAATCCAAGCATTTTGGGAGGCCAAGGCGGGCAGATCACCTGAGGTCAGGAGTTCAAGACCAGCTTGGCCAACATGGTGAAACCCTGTCTCTACTAAAGATACAAAAATTAGCCAGGAGTTGTGATGGTCACCTGTAATCGCAGCTACTGTGGAGACTGAGGCAGGAGAATTGCTTGAACCTAGGAGGCGGAGGTCGCAGTGAGCTGAGATTGTGCCACTGTATGCCAGCCTGGGAGACAGAGTGAGACTCCATCTCAAAAAAAGAAATAAAAGAAATATATTTCACAAAAGTGCATTTAATGCAGGCAAATTTTGAACATCAGAGAAATTGATCTGGAGTCCAGAGACGCAGCATCCCATTGGTTACAAAAGTGGTTCGGAACCCCAGCTTTACCACATTAATAGCTGCCCATGCTTAGCAAGGTACTTAACCCCCCTTTGCCTCAGTATCTTCTCCATAAAACGGGGATGGCAGTAGTACCGTGGTCCATACCTCAGAGGGTTTAACGAGGATCAAGTGGTGGGCACATAGTTAGTGCTCAATAAATGCTATAGCTGTTATCTTCATTCTTGTCTCTATGAGTGAAAGAAAAATCCAACACTGGATCAGATTAAATTCTTTCAGAAGCAATGGCTTAAAATAAACTGCCATTCAAAACCTAAAATTATCATATTGGGTTAAAGCTATCCAAAATTTAACTGATCTATATTCCAGTAATTCCACAACATACATAAATGTGTGTCATTACTTAGAAAAACATTTAACAACTGCATTTAAATGTAGATTCTTGGCCAGGTGTGGTGGCTCACACCTCTAATACCAGAACTTTGGGAGGCTGAGGCAGGTGGATCACCTGAAGTCAGGGTTCAAGACCAGTCTGGCCAACATGGTGAAACCCATCTCTACTAAAAATACAAAAATTAGCCGGGCATGATGACAGGCACCCTGTAATCACAGCTACTCAGGAGGCTGAGGCCAGAGAATTGCTTGAACCCAAGAAGTGGAGGTTACAGTGAGCCGAGATCATACCACTGTACTCCAGCCTGGGCAACAGAGTGAGACTCCATCTCAAAAAAAGCAGAAAAAAAACATAAAAAATTTAAAAATTAAAAAAAAATGTAGATTCTTAGACTTTGTTTCATATATGATTCTCACCAGCAGAGAGACCTAAAAATGTGGTTTTTTTTTTGAGACAAAGTCTTGCTCTGTCACTAGGCTATGATACAGTGGTGTGATCTTAGCTCACTGCAATCTCTGCCACCTGGGTTCACGCAATTCTCCTACCTTAGCCTTCTGAATAGCTGGGACTACAGGTGTGCACCGCCACACCCAGCTAAATTTTTTTTGTAGTTTTAGTAAAGATGGTTTCACCATGTTGGCCAGAATGGTCTCAATCGCCTGACCTTGTGATCCACCTGCCTCAGCTTCCCAAAGTGCTAGAATTACAGGCATGAGCCACCAAGCCCAGCCAAGAGTGTGTATTTTTATCAAGTTCTCTAGTGACCTTTATAATCAGGCAAACTCAGGTAATCACAGCTGAATTTTAACTCCTTCAATCATATTGACTGAAGGGTTGGTGAGTGCATATTTTCCAGGTTTAAATGATATTGGACATAGAGCAGCTGTTCTCAATTATTATTATTTTTTTGAGGTGGAGTCTCACTCTGTGCCCAGGCTGGAGTGCAATGGTGCAATCTCGGCTCACTATAACCTTCGCCTCCCAAGCAGTTCTCCTACCTTAGCCTCCCACAGAGCTGGGATTACAGGCACAAGCCACCATGCCCAGCTAATTTCTGTTTTGTTTTGTTTTGTTTTTAGTAGAGATGGAGTTTCGCCATGTTGGCCAGTCTGGTCTTGAGCTCCTGACCTCATGATCTGCCCGCCTCAGCCTCCCAAAGTACTGAGATTACAGATGTGAGCCATTGCGCCTTGCCTGTTCTCAAATTTTAATGTGCTTAAGAATCACCAGGAAAGTTGTTAAAAATTAGATAACCAGAGATTTAGACATTTAGGGATTTAGATTCAAAGCGCTGGGAAACACTCAAAAATCTGCAGTTTAAACCAGTTTCTTCTCTCCAGGGTGAATCATTCAGAGGCACTTGTCTTCATCCATTCTGTGCTGCTGTCACAGATAATTTATAATGAACAGAGATTTATTTGGCTCAGGGTTCTGGAGGTTGGGAAGTCCAAGTACAGGGGCTACATCTGGTGGGGACCTTCTTGCTCTGTCAAACAATGGAAGAAAGCATCACATGGTGACAGAGAGCAGGAAGGGGGCTAAACTCATCCTTCATAAGGAATCCACTTGTGTGATAATGAACCAACCCCACTCCCACAATAACTGCATTAATGCATTAAGGCAGAGTCTTCATCACCTAATCACCTCTTAAAGGTCCCACCTCTCCACATTGTTGTATTGGGGATTAGGTTTCCAATACATTAGCTTTGGAGGATACATTCAAACCATAGCATTCTGCCCCTGACTACCCAAATTCATGTCCTCACATGCAAAATACATTAATTACATCCCAATAGCTCCAAAAGTCTTAACTTGTTCAGGACCAACTCAAAAGTTTAAAGTTTAGAGTCTCATCTAAATCGGATAAGGGTAAGACCCATGGCACAGTTCATCCTGAGGCAAATTTTCCTCCAGCTGTGAGCCTGTGGAATAATAATAAAAATAAAGTGATGTGCTTCTAAAAAAAAATGGTAAGACAGATAAAGGATAGATACTTACTTTCTTTTTTTCTTTCTTTTTTTGAAACAGTGTTTCACTCTTGTTGCCCAGGTTGGAGATCAATGGTGCAACCTCTGTTCACTGCAACCTCCACCTCCTGGGTTTAAGCAATTCTCCTGCTTCAAGCTCCCAAGTAGCTGAGATTACAGGTGCCTGCCACCATACCTGGCTAATTTTTTGTATTTTTAGTAGAGTTAGGGTTTCACCATGTTGGTCAGGCTGGTCTCAAACTCCTGACCTCAGGGGATCCACCCACCTCAGCCTCCCAAAGTGCTGGGGTTATGAGCATGAGCCACTGTTCCCAGCAGACATCTTCATTTCAAAAAGGAGGAATAGGCCAAAAGAAAGAAGTAAGATGTCCAAAGTAAGTCCAAAACCCAGCAAGGCAGACAAATTAAATCTTAAGACTGCAGAATAATCTTTTATTTCCTGCACTGCTACCTGGACACATTGGGAGGATTGAGTCCCCAAATCCTAGGGCAGCCCTGCCCCTCTAGAGCTAGCAGTATAGGGTTACTATGCTGCTGTGCCTGCTGGGCTAAGTTCACACAGAAGCTCTCATGGGCTGAAGTATCATGTCTTCAGCTCTCCCAGGCTGGAGTTGCACATTGTTAACTCTATAGTTCAGCCAGGCACAGTGGCTTATGCTGTAATAGCAGCACTTTGGGACGCCAAGGCGGGTGGATCACCTGAGATCAGGTGTTTGAGACCACCAGCCTGGCCAATATGGTGAAACCTGTTTCTACTAAAAATACAAAAATTAGCTGGGACTGGTGGCACATGCCTGTAATCCCAGCTACTCGAGAGTCTGAGGCAGAAGAATTGCTTGAACCTGGGAAGCAGAGATTGCAGTGAGCAGAGATCGTGCCACTGCACTCCAGCCTGGGCAACAGAGCAAGACTCTGTCTCAAAAAAAAAATAAAAAATAAAAAAATAAAAGCTAGATTAGGGTTATACTTTTGGGGTTTTGAAATGCCATGTCAATAGTCTGGTAATCAATCTCTCATTTTATTACAAGTGATTATTCCTTTTTCAGAAGGGAAATGATATGGTAAATCTGATGCTTAAAGATATTTATCAGATGCTAGTATGTGGGGCACACTAAAGAAATGAAAGAATAAAGGAGATGCAAACTGTTGCATTAGCCATGTTATGAGATGTTAAGGACCCCAACTTTAATAAGTCACACTTAATAAATTTCTTGAACCCAGGAGGCGGAGACTTCAGTAAGCCGAGATCACGCCACTGCCCTCCAGCCTGGTGACAGAGCAAGACTCTGTCTCAAAAAGCAAGCAAACAAACAACTCTACAGTTTTTGGGTCTCAGAGGTGGCCCAACTCTTGCAGCTCCATTAGGCATTGCCCTGGTGGGGGTCTTTGCAGGAGCTCCACCTCTGTGACAAACTTCTGCCTGGGGCTCCTGGCTGTTCAATACATGTTTTGAAATCTAGGGGGAGGCCACCATAGCCCCACAGCTCATATACTCTGCATATATGCTCAGTTAACACTGTGTGGATGCTGCCATGGTTATAATCCTTTTATTTTATTATTTTATTTTATTTTTTAAAAGACAGGGTTTCACCATGTTGGTCAGGCTGGTCTTGAATGCCCAACCTCAGGTGATCTGCCCGCCTTGGCCTCCAAAGTGCTTTGATTACAGACGTGAGCCACCACACCCAGCCCGGTTTATAATCCTGTATCTTCTGGAGTGGGACTAGACCCACTTAAGCTATTGAAGTTGGTTGTATGTATCCATTCTTATGCTGCTAATAAAGACATACCTGAAACTGGGTAATTTATTTTAAAAAGAGGTTTAATGAACTCACTGTTTAGGATGGCTGGGGAGGCCTCACAATCATGATGAAAGGCAAAGGAAGACCAAAGGCACATCTTACATGGCAGCAGGCAATAAAGTGTGTGCAGGGGAACTGCCCTTTTATAAAACCTTCAGATCTCATGAGACATATTCACTATCATGAGAACAGCGTGGGAAAAACTAGCTCCCATGAATCATTTACCTTCTACTGGGTCCCTCCCTTAACATGGGGGTATGATGATAGCTAAAACTCAAGATGAGATTTGGGTGGGGACACAGTCAAACCATATCATTGATTTTTCCCCAGCTTCCCTCATATAAGTCAGTGGATGCAGATGGATACTTGTGACAAAGTGCACCACTGAGGTCCAGACCCTGAGCACACTGAAGTCCCAGGATCTCCAGTCCCACCTGCCAGGACCTCCACTCAACCACCTCCCTGTTCAGGAGGTGCCTGTATATTCAAGAGAGAGTTTTCATAATTTTCTTCTTCTTCTTGTTTTTTTTTTTTTGAGACAGAGTCTTGCTCTGTTGCCCAGGCTGGAGTGCAGTGGCATGATCTTGGCTAACTGCAACCTCCACGTCTCAGGTTCAAGTGATTCTCATGCCTCAGCCTCCTGAAAAGCTGGGATTACAGGTGCCCACCACTACACCTGTATTTTGAGTAGAGATGGGTTTTTGCCATGTTGGCCAGTCTGAACTCAAACTCCCGACCTCAAATGATCTAGCCACCTCAGCCCCCTGAAGTGCTGGGATTACAGGCATGAGCCACCATGCCTGGCCACAATTAGGCCTAATTTTTAAAGTAATGTGGAGCATAGAAAATGCTTCTGCAATTATTAATCTTTTTTTTTCTTTTTTGAGACAGGGTCTCACTCTGTCACCCAAGCCGGAGTGCCCTGATATGGTCATGGCTCACTAAAGCCTCAACCTCTTGGGCTCAAGTGATCTTCCTGCCTCAGCCTTCCAGGAGCTGGGACCACATGCATGCACCACCACGCCCAGCTAATTTTTCAGTTCTTGTAGAGACAGGGGTCTCACTGTGTTGCCCAGACTGATTTTGAACTCTTGGTCTTGAGAGATCCTCCCACCTTGGCTTCCCCAAATGCTGGGGATACAGGCATGAGCCACCACACTTGGCCTCACATATTAGGATGTATAAAACACCAAAGAACTTTTGAAGGAGCTGAACAAACCAGTAATTTTTAAAGAAAAAAGTAGTGGGAGTGTCTAGTAAACCAAAACCAGGCATCAAAGTCAGCAGTTAAACATTGCAGGCTGGGCACAGTGGCTCACACTTGTAATCTCCACACTTTGAAAGGCCCAGGCAGGAGGTTGCTGGAGCCCTGGAAAGCAGAGGTGGCAGTGAGCCGTATCATGTGGCTGTATTCCAGCCTGGAAGACACAGTGAAACCCTGTCTCAAAAATAAATAAACAAATAAATAAATAAACACAGAACCAGTGCTCACTTCGGCAGCACATATACTAAGATTGGCATGACATGGAGAAGAAGAGCATGCTCCCTGTGAGAGGATGACACACAAACTCATAAGCATTTCATATTTTAAAAAACACTTCAGAACCAAGAAAATAAATAAATCAAAAGAAAGGGAAGACCCTGGTGATTCCTTTGATATTAGAAAAAATTGGCCAGGCACAGTGGCTCATACCTGTAATGTCGGCACTTTGGGAGGCTGAGGTGGGTGGATCACTTGAGGTGAGGTGTTCGAGACCAGCCACCAACATGGTGAAACCCTGTCTCTGCTAAAAATACAATTAGCCAGGTATGGTGGCAGGTGCCTGTAATTCAACTACTTGGGAGGCTGAGGCAGAGAAAGTGGCTTGAACCCAGGAAGCAGAGGTTGTGGTGAGCTGAGATCGGGCCACTGCACTCCAGCCTGGGCAACAGAGCAAGAGTCCATCTCAAAAAAAAAAAAAATTAGCCAGGCATGGTGGTACATGCATGTAATCCCAGATACTTGGGAGGTTGAGGCAGGAGAATTGCTTGAACCCAGAGGTGGAGGTTGCAGTGAGCTGAGATCATGTCACTGCACTCCAGCCTGTGTGACTGAGTGAGACTCCATCTAAAACAAAAAATAATAAATAAATAAATAAATAAATAAATAAATTTGCAATTCTGAGTTTGGCAAGAAGACTGAACTGTGGCCTGGTTCCTGGCACACACATTTTAGAGTTCACAGTGTGCTCTCTTGGAAACTATTTTAGCCAAAATTGTGTCATCATCTCTGGCCACTCACTTTATTCAAAAGACTTGACTCAAAATGACTATTTATGGAAATCAGCTTCAACTCTAGCCTCAAAAGACAAAAACATTGTAGTTCTAAAGATATTCAAAAGAGGGTAATTAAGGTTATTAAAAAGCAATGAAGGTCCAGTCACCATGTCTTATACCTGTAATCCCAGCACTTTGGGAGACTGAGACAGAAGGATCACTTGAGGCCAGGAGTTTGGGACCAGCCTGGGCAACATAGTGAGACCCTAACTCTACAAAATAATTTTAAAAATTAGCTGGGCATGGTGGTGTGTGTCTGTTGTCCCAGCTACTCCAGAGGTTGCAATTGGAGGATGACTTGAGGCCAGGAGTTTGAGGTTGCAGTGATCCAAGATTGTACCACTGCACTCCAGTCTGGGTGACAGGGAGAGATTTCATCTCTTAAAAAAAATAATAAAGGGAGTAAGGAAGAGTTTCTCCTCCAAATACTCCCACATCATTTGGGCAATTACAAGATTCTAGAAAACATGGAAAACCTACCTTGAGTACCTTTTTGGATGTATGCTTATAAGAAAACAAATCTCGGCCGGGCATGGTGGCTCACGCCTGTAATCCCAGCACTTTGGGAGGCCAAGGCGGGCCGATCATGAGGTCAAGAGATCGAGACCATCCTGGTCAACATGGTGAAACCCCATCTCTACTAAAAATACAAAAATTAGCTGGGCATGGTGGCACGCGCTTGTAGTCCCAGCTACTCGGGAGGCTGAGGCAGGAGAATTGCCTGAACCCAGGAGGCGGAGGTTGCGGTGAGCCCAGATCGCGCCATTGCACTCCAGTCTGGGTAACAAAAGCGAAACTCCGTCTCAAAAAAAAAAAAAACCAGAAAACAGAAACTGCAGATTAAAAAGAATTGTGACACTTTTATCTCTTTTCATAATTTTAATGAATGTTGAATGAAAAGATATCACTTGCACATAGGCACTTATCTGAAGTTCAGAAATGTTGCCACCTTCAGCTTCTGTTTCTTGAGCTTCTGTTGTATCAAGCAAAATAAAAGTTATATATATTTAAACTAAAACACGTACAAAATACGTAGTTATAATCAATTTATTTATCTAACTACCTATTTGCACGAAAAGAGTTTTGAATTAATTATCACCTTTTTTGTTTTTGTTTTTGTTTTTGAGATAGAGTCTCACACTCTTACCTAGGCTGGAGTGGAATGGTACAATCTTGGCTCACTGCAACCTTGGCCTCCCAGGCTCAAGCGATTCTCGCCCCTCAGCCTCTTAGGCAGTTGAGATTACAGGCACCCACCACAACCCCCAGCTAATTTTTGAATTTTTAGTAGAGATGGGGTTTTGCCATGTTGGCCAGGCTGGTCTCAAACTCCAGACTTAAAGTGATCTGCCCACCTCGGCCTCCCAAAATGCTGGGATAGCAGGTGTGAGATATTGCACCCAGCGATAATTTTATGATTTATTACTTGCTTTTCTGTTCTCTCTCTCTCTCTCTCTCTCTCTTTCTCTCTCTCTCTCTCTCTCTCCCCCCCCCCCCCCTCTCTCTCAGACAGGGTCTCACTCTGTTGCCCAGACTGAAGCCTCAAACTGCTGGGTTCTAGTGATCTACCTGCCTCAGCCTCCCAAGTAGTTGGGACTACAGGTGCGTATTACCATAACTGGTTTTTAATATTTTATAGAGATCAGATCTTGATATGTTGCTCATTTTGGTCTTGAATTCCTGACTTCAAGTAATCTGCCTGCCTCGGCCTCCCAAAGTGCTGGAATATTACAGGCATGAGCCACCATGCCCAGCCTCTGTACTTTTCTATAGGACTTGGATTTTGTATAATAATTACAAATAATTTTTACAAAAGCCTTTGTTATTCTAAACTTTTAAAAATAAGCAGTGATTAAGAATGAGCTGCAGAAAGCAGTATTTATTCAGCACCTATTATATGCTAGACATTTTACATGTAGTGGACCACCTAATTGACATATCAATTATCAATCTTTATTTTCCAGGAGACAAAACTGAGGCTTACAATTATTTCTCAACTCTAGAGTTACACAGCTGCTGCCAAAACAAGTGCCCCTCCCAGCAGCCTGCCCCTTTCTGGTTTTGTCAAATTCAACCCCTACTTCTACCCCCACATCTGTGTGCAAGAATGTTCACACACACACACACACACACACACACACACACACACACTTCTGCAATATTCCCTCTATGTAGGCCAGGAGCTTGTCATGACAAATCAAATGCAATAACTATTTCCTGACCAAAGCTGTTACTCAACAGCTTTGTGATTTGGGAAATAGTTTCTGATTTCACACTGATGAGGGTCACACTGAGGTCTCAAGAGAAGTAATAATTACAAAGCATCTTCATCTACGTGAAAGAGTATTATGTTCAGATATATTCAGCCCTTTGAGATGCTCTGCTGGAAGTGGTTGAGCTGCAAAGTACAATTGACTCATAGTCATCTTGGTCCATGGTCATTAATCATGATAATTTGTACTTCTTTCATGTTTGTGCTAAGGGTGGTTTCAAAAGCTGGAAGAAGCTTATCAATTTCTACGTATGGAAATATCCCTTTCACAATGTATATGTGGGAGTGTGTGTATGCTATGTAAACATATACACATTCACATATAAATATACACATACATATCTACATATATATTTATATATACTAATTGAAAGGTAAATTCTTAATGATCCATGAAAAGAGAATGGCAGGCCAGGTGTAGTGGCACAGTGGGAGGTTGAGAGGGGAGGATCACTTGAGCCCAGGAGTTTGAAACGGGCTGGGGAAGCATGGTGAGACCCCAACTCTACAACAAATATAAAAATTAGATGGGCATGGCAGCTTGTACCTAGGGCTCCAGCTACTCAGGAGGCTGAGGTGGGAGGATGACTTAAGCTAAGAAGGCAGAGGTTGCAGTAAGCTGAGATCACACCACTGTGCTTCAGCCTGAATGACAAAGCAGTAACTTGCCTCAAAATAAAAAAAGCAAAGAAAAAATTGGTATCCCAGAAAACTTTAAAATATCTATATATTCACAAATGTATATAATCATAGTATATTAATCAAAAAACAAATTCTTAATACTTCATGGCAAGCAAACAACAGGCCACAGATGATGTCTCATGCTTGTAATCTCAGCAGGTTGAGAGGCCCAGGCAAAAGGATTGCCTATGTCCAAAAGTTTAAGGCCAGCCTAAGCAACAGAGAACAAACCTCCCAAACAAAATCAGAAATTAGTCAGGGATGGTGGCATATGCCTGTAGTCTATGCTATTGAAGATGTTGAATTGGGAAAATCAGTGGAGGCCAAAAGGCCACAGCTGCAGTGGAGCCATGATCACACGACAACACTCCAGCCTGGGAGGCAGAGCAAGACCCCAAGGAAAAAAAATTAACTGTAAAAAAAATAAAAAAAGAAGACATTAAATGAGAAGCTACCATGTCCAGGGCAAAGACAAACAGCCCAAGCAGAGGTCCATTCTCCTCTGAACTCCCAGAAGACAAGAAAAACCATGAGACACTAAATAAAAGAGACATCACTGTAAAAAGACACAGGCAGAATTTACTACAAATCTGTCAAAAATACACTCTCCAGGTTAAAAGTAGAGACAGCTGTTTAGCCAAGGCACACTGCTAAAAAGTGAATAAATGAGAGTCCAGGGAAGCTTTGGGCTTTTTGAGGCTGTTGATGATCAAAGACCTAGAGCTGGATCCAGAAGAGGCTACTGTGAGGCAAGTGCAGGGCAGAAAAACCCACCATGAGGCAGGAGATGAGCCTGAAATGTCCACTAAGAGGCAGAAGATAAGCTGGCAGAGGCCACGGTGAGACACAAGCTGGTATGAGAAAGGCCGCTGTGAAAAAAAAAAAGCTGAATCTTGAGAAGGAGATGTGACACTGAGGATGGGGCTAAAGAGGCCACTCTGAGGCAAACAAAAACCTGCCAAAATGGCTGAAAAACAGGTACTAACAAGGCCAGAAAAGGCCCACATAGGGAAGAGCTGCACTGAAGAGGATGCAGTCAGGCAAAAGATGGGTCTGTCCAGGCCGTCAGTAGGCCGAAGGAAGGCCTTGAAAGCCTGACTTGAAAAAACTAAAGTCTACAGAGGCTGCTGGGGGATGAGCAGGAGCTGGGACAAATGTGGTTGTTGCGAGGTAGGAGTTCAGCCCATAGACCCAGTGAGGAAGAAGAGCTGGGTCTGGGGAGGCTGCCATGAGGGAGGCAGAGGCCGAGCCTAGAGAGGGCCACTGGGAGGCAGCAGCTGGGCTGAAGGAGGCCACTGGGAGGCAGGAGCTGGCCCTGGAGTGGCCCACATCAGAAAGTTTTTTGCCCACAGAGGCCACTGGGAGGGCAGGAGCTGGGCCTGGAGAGGCCGATTTCAAGGCCATTTAGGCCTGCCGAGGCCACTGGAAGGAGGCTGGAGCCAGACTAAGAGAAGCCAACTGGAGGAAGTTTTGGGCCTGGAGACACCATTGGAGGGCAGGACCTGAGCCTGGAGAGGCCACCATGAGGCATGAGCTGGGTAGGCCTGGAGAGCTTGACTTGAGGACTTTTCAGGCCTACAGAGGCTGCCAGAAGCTGGGCGGGAGCTGACTGAGTCCACAGAGGTTGTTGAAAAGTGAGGCAGGAGGTAGGCCTGTAGACACAGCAAGGAGGAAGAGCTGAACCCAGAGAGGAAGCCGGGAGGCAGCACCTCGGTCTGGAGAGGCCACAAGAGGCATTAGCTGGGCCTGGAGGGGCCGCCAAAAGGCTTCCAAGAACTGGGCCTGGAAGGCCGCTCTGAGGAATGAGCTGGGCCTGCAGAGCTCCCTCACTGGGATGCAGGAGCTGGGCCTGCAGAGGCTGCCATGTCCATACCTCCCCAGCCTGGCCCTCCTTGTCTCCCCATCATACTCTGCCTCTGCCATCCATGTACCAGACAGTGGCAGGCTGGTCTTTCTACAGCAAACTGGACTAGGGCTCTTCCCTGCCCACAGCTCTCAGAGCTAAAGTTGGAGTTAAGCCTCACAGGGTTTGGGTTGGCATTGAGAGCTCTTTGCCCCTCAGCACTGGCTCATCCAGAGCACTCACAGCACAGGGAAGGGCAGGGCAGGAGCCCCCTTACTCAAATGTGGGTTTGGTACAGAACTGGGTATGAGATGGTGATATCCCTAAGAAGAAACAGGGCTGAGATGGGGGAATTTTCTGGGTTCAGAGTTATACCTCCAGAGTGCAAGCTTCCTTTGAGACACCAAATGGAGGGGTCCAGCTGGTAGCTGGCTCCTGGTCTGGAGCTTCAGGGAGAGGTCTCAGCTCAGAGCCACATTCAAGAGCCAGCTTAATCGCAGCCTCCTGCAGGGAACCCCCAGAGCTTTCACAGCCTCAGATCTGCCACTCTGCATACTCCAGATCTTTTGCCAAGTGGTGTTTGGCTCTTCATGTCATCTCCCTTCCATGTCTGGGAGTAAAGGTGAGGTGCAGGGACTTAAGCTTGTGTACTCTGGTGCCATCGGGGAGAATGTGTCAAGTAGAGAGGTGCGGCTTGCAAAGAGGGAGACTCAGAGGAGAGTCAAGGACATGTGAGCAGGTGAGCCTGGGAGCAGGAAAAGAGACTGAGTGGAGACACGTGCCAGGGCAGGGGAGCAGGTGGGAGAATTGGGGAATGAGGGGGCTGGAGAGGTGGGGTGGGGATGAGGGTGAGGACCTGCCTGGCTCTTCAGGCTCAGGAGTCAATTATATCCTCCCGCAAGGGCCAGCTCACCCAGTCACCCCAAAACCTTTCCTCTGTGGGTGGGCCCAGAGGGCCCAGAGCCTGGATGACTCGATTGAGCAGGCCTGAGGTGGACTTGGGTGGGTGCTGGGCTGGACTCCTGGCCATGGGGAGCAGCCTCCACCCTGCCTACTGCATCCACTTTTCAGCTGGCTGCCTCTCTGAGCATATGCAATATTGGGTGCCTTGTGGAACATGCTCCCAGTGCACCTGCTGCCTGCTATGCTTCCGGGACTGCCCTGGGCTCTCTAGAGGGGGTTCCTATGGAGGTTGGGCCTAGATTTTGAGCCCTGCTTCTCATACCTTGTTCTTCTCACCCAGAGGCCAGCTGCTTGAGTACCCTGGAAGCCAGTCTATCCCCAAGGCACAGTTGGGTTTGTTTCACAGCCCTTCATGGCATACCTATTTGGACTGACTGCTTATTTCATAGAGAGGGGTGTGTTTTGCCCCAGCTCATCTGGCTTGTCTAAAGCAACTGTGGGGTCAGAATCTGCAGTTCCCAGCCCCCAGCCCTACAACATTAGGGGAGGCTGGATCCCACATCTCTGAAGGCCCATGGGGCTGGTGTGAGTGGGCTCCCAAGTCCAGGGCTGCTCTGCAGGCTATGGGGATCATGCTCCAGCTCCAGGCTCACCTGATGTGCTCGGGCGGCTCACCTTTGGGCCTGTCCTGCCTCTCATGTATTCAGCTGATCCCGAGGGCCTCTCCTTCATCTTGACCACCAGCTATGGGCTCTGACTTAGAGGTTCCCAGAACCTTAGACCATTTGGCTCAACCCCCATTTCTCAGCTGGGGAAACTGGGACCAAAGATGGGAAGCAACTTTCTCACAGACCTCCAGTAAGTCAGAGGCAGAACTGGGTCTAGGAGCCTCTTTCCGACAGAAGTTCTCCCTGACCCGTGAGCCTTCTTTAGTGTCTCATTAAATTCCCCATAAGGAGACTGCCCTGTGGAGGCTGGAAATGGTGCTATCCGGGGTGGTGTGTGCCCATGACTGTGCCTGTGTTTGTACTTGTAAATGTGTAGGGGGGAGGGGGGTGAGGGGTGGGAATAAAGAGCAGCATGCTAGGGGCTGGAATGCATTCCAAGTCACCCCCAAAAAAAGGCACAGGGAGCCCTGCCCAGCACAGCACATGGTTAGGGTTTTCAATCTGCTGAATGCCTGTGAGGCTGGCTGGTCTAAGAAGATAAATAACAGGACTTTCCCCCACAGATGGCAAGTGTGGTCCAGGATGGGTGGAAGCTTCTACAGCAGTTTTGGGGGTCACATTCCAGCCTATAAGCTGACAGTTAAGTGATTCTGATGAGGACAGGTGAAACCCTGTCTCTAATTAAAATACAAAAAAGTTAGCCAGGTGTGGTGGCAGGTGCCTGTAATCCCAGCTACTCGGGAGGCTGAGGCAGAATAATTGCTTGAACCCAGGGGGTGGAGGTTGCAGTGAGCTGAGATCACACCACTGCACTCCAGCCTGGGCAACAAGAGCGAGACTCCGTTTAAAAAAAAAAGGATGCTGGAGGGTGAGGGAGTCTGCTGCTGATCTGTGTCTGTATCCCTGGCTTTATGGAGTGTATACCTCCCCAGTATCCCCAGGACAGGAGCCTGCAAATGCCATAAAACCTGGAGGCCACTGCAGAACTGTAGAAGTCAGGCTAGTAAAGGTGATAGGGTGGAATAGGTTTTTATAAAAGTTTGATGAGTATTTGCATAATAAAAGAAAAAGAAGACTTATCTAATTATCTATTGAGAATAATATAATCTTGGTGCAAAACTGGGACAAAGATGTACAAGGAAAGTTCACGATAGAACAGTCTGAATGATGGGTCTTTGTCACAGGGAGAGGGGGCAGGGCAGTGCTTAGTGCACACACAGCCTCTGGAGCCAGGCAATCCAGATTTGTATTTCTGCTGCCACTACTTGCCTTCCCTGTGACCTTAGGGAAAATGATTTGCCTTCACTGCGCCTTAACTTCCTTATGTATAAAGGGTAAATAACCTTTATGATAAGCCTTCTAGGATGAAATGAAATAATTCAAGGAAAGTAACTTAATATCCAAAACATAGAAAACCAAATAGAGGTTAGCTGTTGTTAACTTTTATGAACATGAATTCCAAATTTTATATAAAATAATACCAAGTCGAATATAGTAATGTACACACACACACAATGCATCATGGCGAATTAGATTTTATTGCAATAATGTAAGGGCAGAGTCAACACATAATGAACTATTAGCAAGCTAGCATCCTTTTTTTGTTTTGTTTTGTTTTGTTTTGTTTTGTTTTTGTTTGTTTTTTTTGCTTTTTGTTTTTGAGACAAGCTTTCTCTGTCACGCAGGCTGGAGTGCAGTGTCAAGATCTTGGCTCACTGCAACCTCCCCCTTCCCAACAAAAGCAATCCTCCCAACAAGCCTTCCAAAGTGCCGAGATTGCAAGTGTGCGCCACCACACCTGGCCCTATTTTCCTTCGTATATAGCAATTATCACACTTAATGGTAAAATTTTAGAAGGAATTTTCATCAAAGTTAGGACGTAGACAAGGGTAGCTTCTATCACTGTCCTTATGGAACATGGTACTGGAGATCCTAGGCAATGTGCTCAGCTGAAATATAGGAAGCTGCCTTTTTTTTTTTTTTTTTTTTTTTTTAGGTTGTGAGATGCCCATGCCCAATATCAGAAATGTGAGTCAACCTATACTAGAAATAAATCAGCCAGGTGAGATGGATCATTCCGGTAATCCCAGCACTTTGAGAGGCTGAGGCAGGTGGATCACCTGAGATTAGAAATTGGAGACCAGCCTGGCTAACATGGTGAAACATCTCTATTAAAAATACAAAAATTATCTGGGTGTGATGGTGCATGCCTATAATCCAAGCTACATGGGAGGCTGAGACAGAAGAATCACTTGAACCCAGGAGGTGGAGGTTGCAGTGTGTGGAGATCATGCCACTGGACTCCAGCCTGGGTGACAGAGTGAGACTCTGCAAGAAAGAAAGAGAAATAAATCAACAGGCGCGATGGATCACACCTGTGATCCATCTCAAAGTCCCAGTACTTTGAGAGGTCGAGGCAGGAGAATCACTAGAACCTGGGAGGTGGAGGTTGCAGTGTGTGAGACCATGCTACTGGACTCCAGCCTGGGTGATAGAGTGAGACTCTGAAAAAAAGAAAGAGAGCGGGGAAGAGAGCAAGGGAAGGAGGGAGGGAAATCAACCAGGTGCAGTGGCTCACACCTGTACTCCTAGCACTTTGGGAGGCCTAGGTGGGCAGATCACCTGAAGTCAAGAGTTGGAGACAAGCCTGGACAAAACGGTGAAACCTTGTCTCTACTAACAAACATACAAAAATTAGCCGGGTATTGTGCTCCTATAATCCCACCTACTCAGGAGGCCGAAACAGGAGAATCTCTTGAACCTAGGAGGTGAAGGTTGCAGTGAGCCAAGATTGTGCCACTGCACTCCAGCCTGGTGAGTGAGACTCTGTCTCAAAAAAAAAAAAAAGAGAGAGAGAGAGAGAGAGAGAGAGAAAGAAACATATGAAGAAAATGAAATTTTTTAATTGGAAAGAAGAAAACTATCTGTATTTGCAGACCATATGATTGTCTTTGCAGAAAATCCAGGAGAATATACTGATAAATTATTTGGACTAGTAACAGAATTTGCAAAGTTTTTGAATTCAAGATCAACTTAAAAAAAACTATTAGCATTCCTGTACATCAGAAATAACAAATTAGAAAATGTAATAGAAAAAGAGATTCTATTCACAATAGCAAAAAAACCCTGAGAATATATCTAGCAAAATGTACACAGACCTTTCATGAAGAGTATTGCTATAGCTGGAATGTGTCTCCCAAAATTCCTGTTAAAACTTAATTGCCAGGATGATAGTATTAAGTGGGGCCTTTAAGAAGTGATTAAGTCATTAGGGTGAGCCCTCATGCATGAGATTAGTGCCTTATAAAGGGCTTGAGGTGGTGGTAAATCTGTTCCTTCTGCCTTATGAGAACATAGCATTTGTCTGCTACAGAGGAACCAGCATTCAAGGTACCATCTTGGAAGCAGACACCAGGCCCTCACTAGACACCGTACCTGCTGGAGCCTTGATCTTCTTCCCACCCTCTGGAATTAAGAGAATAACTTCTGTTGTTTGTAAATTACCCAGTCTCAGGTGTTTTGCCGTACAAAAAGACTAAGACGAATATTAAAATTACCCATGGACTTAAAGGAAGAATGGAAATAGATGCCATATATATTACGAATGGTAGGACTCGATGCTATAAACATATTACTTCTCACTGAATTAATCTATAAATTCAAGCACTTCCCAGACAAATTCCAATAGAAATGTTTTTGAAACTTGACAGACTGATCTGAAAATTCACATAGTCATTGAGGGGCCAAGAATAGTGTAGCTGGCTGGGTGTGATGGCTCACACCTGTAATCCCAGCACTTTGGGAGGCCGAGGTGAGCAATCACCTGAAGTCAGCAGTTCTAGACCAGCTTGGCTAACATGGTGAAATCCCATCTCTACAAAAAAATACAAAAATTAGCCAGGCATGGTGGCGTGTGCCTGTAGTCCCAGCTACCTGAAAGGCTGAGGCAGGAGAATTGCTCAAACCCGGTAGGTGGAGGGGGTAGTGAGCCAAGATTGAGCCATTGCATTCCAGCCTGGGTGACAGAGTGAAACTTTGTCGGTGGCTCACGCCTGTAAGCCCAGCACTTTGGGAGGCCAAGGAGGGAAGATCAGAAGGTAAAGAGATAGAGACCACCCTGGCCAACATGGTGAAACCTCATCTCTACTATAATACAAAAATATTGGCTGGGTATGGTGGTGCATGTGTGTAGTCCGACCTACTTGGGAAGGTGAGACAGGAGAATTGCTTTATCCCGGGTGATGGAGGATGCCATGAGCCGAGATCCTGCCAATGCACTACAGCCTGGGTGATAGAGCAAGACTTCATCTCAAAAAAAAAAAAAAAAAAAAAAAAAATAGTGCAGCAGACGCTGTTCATGCCGTCCCCATGGCCCTCGGCATTGTCAGCCACATACATGCCAGGGGCTGATGCCTTCAAGAGCACCCTCAGTGTATTCATCATGCCTTTTCATTTCCTGTATTTCCTGAAGTATTGAGACCTGGGGCCTTGCTGATCCTGGAGAGACTGCTCCACCCAGGGTGAGCTAGTTCCTAGAAACAGTAAAGGAAGCACCTGCAAGTGCACCTTCCATCTGCAAACCAGCCAATCCAAAGCCCATACCCTCAACCACCTCCTTCATCAGGCTCTTACACTGGGCCACTGTCCATCTGACCTCATCACCCCAGGGCCATGAACCAGACAACTAGGGACAGCCCTATGCCCCAGAGCCGAGTGAAATTATTCAAACTATTAATAGCTAATCCTGTGCCTCCTTACCCTGCATTGCCTTGCCTTTCCCTTGGATGCCACAAATAAAGCTCCTGCCCACATTTTCCCATAGCTCCTTTGACTTCTAGACTGACCCTGGTGCCTCTCCATGTATCCCTGCATAGCATGGATTGGCACTTGTTTCTAGGGACCTCTGAGTATCAAAAACTCCTTCCTTCAGGACAGTCATTTCCATATCTGTGTGTCTTAGTATATCTGATTAAAGTAAATTTTGTGTGCATTTTAAAACAGCCATGAGGAATGGGAGTTGGTACATAAATACTGCAGCTTCCCCACCCCTCAGCTGCAGTATCTTTGAAGGGCCTAGTGAGTTTGAGCCCCAGTTACCCTTTGTGGCAACCTGCTCATAAATGCACCATCTGTTGGCTTTCTTCCCTTCCCTATCTCACTTCCCACCCTCTTACCTGTGCTTCTTGGAAGTGCCTTCTTAAAAAATGCTTATACCTGCATCCTTGACTCAGGCTTTGCTTCTAGCAGAACTTAAATGAAGATATTTTCAAAGAATAAGAACTGCATAGAGGTCAGTGGGTAAAGGAAGGTGAAGATTTGTGTGCATGCTATGATGGTAAAGGAATTAGGACAGTGAAGTGCTCAGGGGATGCACAAATCAGCCCCTGAAGAGAAGAGGAACCCAGCAAAAGACCCATGACACATGGAAACTTGAGACAGAAGTTGCCTTGTAGCTTATTGGGGAAAGGACGGAATATTCTACAAATGGTGTTTGCACAATTGATTATCCATATGCAAAGTAAATACGACTAGATCCCTAGTTCACATCATATTAAAAATAAAAGCCAGTTGATTAAAACTCTCGTTGTGAAAGGCAAAACTTTGAAAGTGGGCTGGGCGTGGTGGCTCACGCCTGTAATCCCAGCACTTTCGGAGGCCGAGGTGAGCAGATCATGAGGTCAGGAGTTGAGTACAGCCTGGCCAATATGGTGAAACCCCACCTCTACAAAAAATACAAAAATTAGCCGGATGTGGTGGCTTGAGCTTGTAGTCCCAGCTACTCCCAGGGTGAAGCCGTAGAATCTCTTGAAGTCGGGAGCGGAGGTTGCGGTGAGCCAAGATCATGCCACTGCACTGCAGCCTGGGTGACAGAGTGAGACTCTGTCTCAAAAAACAAGAAAACTTTGAAAGCATTTAGAAGGAAATGTAGGGGGATATCACGATTGGGGTGGCATCTTAGTTTGGGCTGCTCTAACAAAATGCCATAGACTGGGTAGCTTAAACAACAAACACTGATTTCTCCCACGTCTAGAGGCTAGATGGCCAAGATCAGGGCATCAGCATGGTTGGTTCTTGAAGTGGGCCCACCTCCTGGTTCACAGAGGGCCATCTTCTTGTAGCCTCACATGGCAGAGAGTGAGAAAGACAGGAAGCAGCTGTCTTGTATCCCCCCGCCCCCTTTTTTTCTCCCCAAGGTTGAGTCTCACTCTGCTGCCCAGGTTGGAGTGCAGTGATGTGAACCTGGCTCACTACAACCTCCGCCTCCCAGGTTCAAAAAGTTCTCCTTCCTCAGCCTCTTGAGTAACTGGGATTACAGGCACCTTCCAACACGCACGGCTAATTTTTGTATTTTAGTAGAAACGGGGTTTCACCATGTTGGCCAGATTGGTCTCGAATTCCTGAACTCGTGATCTTCCTGCCTTGGCCTTCCAAAGTGCTGGGATTACAGGCATGAGCCACCTCGCCCAGTCTGATTCTTTTCTTTTTAATTTAAAATTTTGCTTTAAGTTCCTGGATATAAGTATAGAATGTGTAGGTTGGTTACATGGGGGATATGTGTGCCATGGTGGTTTGCTGCACCTATCAACTCATCATCTAGGTTTTTTTTTTTTAGAAACTCGATGTTTATTTTCCATGAATCTTATATGTTGTTTAAGAACAGCTTAAGACCATTCAGTGGTTGCTCCTACCCATTCAGTGGCCTGAGCAGTGGGAGCTGCAGACCAGTCTTCCCTGGCAGGCTGGGCGCTCCAGTCTTCAGCAGGGAACTGCTGGATAGGCACAGAGGGCACCTGCACGCCTTCAGACCAGTCAGCAACCTCAGGCTGAGTAGCAGTGAACTCAGGAGCTGGAGCAGTCCATTCACCCTGAAATTCCTCCTTGGTCACAGCCTTTTCAGCAGCAGCCTGCTCTTCTTTTTCAATCTCTTCAGGAACTCTGTAGAAGTGGAGATCAGGCATGACATCCCACGGGTGTTCACGGGAAATGGTGCCACGCATGTGCAAAACTTCCCAAGCCAGCATCCATCACATCAAACCCACTGAGTGAGCTCCCTTGTTGTTGCATAGGATGGCAATGTCCACATAGCACAGAGGAGAATCTGTGTTACACAGAGCAATGGTAGGTAGGTTGACATAAGACGCCTCCGTGAGAGGCTGGTGGTCAGCCCTTGGGTCAGTGACCACAAGCAGCCGTGGCTCCCGGAAGGCTGCCTGGATCTGGTTGGTGAAGTTTCCAGGAGTAAAGCGGCCAGCAATTAGAGTGGCTCCAGTGGCAGCAGCAAACTTCAGCACAGCCCTCTGGCCAGTATTCCTGGAGGATGTAACACTGACATCAGCAGGGTTTTCAATGGCGACAATGGCACGAGCTGCCAGGAGAAGCTTCTCCCAGGTCCTCTTCAGATTTATGATGTAGATGCCATCACTTTTCCTTTTATAGATATACTGCTCCATCTGGAAGTCAAGGTTGGTGCCACCTAAATGGGTTTCTGCTGCCAGGAACTTAAGGACATCCTCCTCCTTCATTTGCAGGACATCAAGGATTCCGGACATTGTGAAAGTTCCCCTTTAAGTTATGACAGGAATCCAGAACACCATTTGGAGCCCTCGGCAGGTAGCACGGAAAAGATCATCTAGGTTTTAAGTCCCACACGCATTGGCTATTTGTCCTAATGATTCTTTAAAAATTCTCTGAATACTGGCAGTTGGCTCAAGCCTACCAGATTTAGGTCCTGAGTGAGGCTGGGGGCAGGCTTGTACCTTTATTTTTAAATTTATTTAATTTATTTCATTTTTTAAAGTGATAGGGTCTTGTTCTGCCACTAAGGCTGGAATGCAAGTGGCATGATCATAGCTCACTGTACACTTGAACTGCTGGGCTCAAGTGAGCCTCCCGCTTCAGCTTCCAAAGCATTGGGATTACAGGTGGGAGCCACCGTTCCTGGCCCTAGGCCTGTACCTTTCGTCCTGTGGAATGTGGACACCAACCACTCACTCCCAGGTGCTGGGATGGGGTTTAATTTTCAGTGACTGGCCCAGAGCCTGCCCACGGGAAGATCTCAAGGGAGGCTGTGGAAGGAACAGCATGCAACCTGCCCACCTGCACTCGTTAACACAGATGGGGGTGGGGAGTTGAGGAGGTGGGGGGGTTGTGTGGATCAGCTTCAGGGACAGCTGTCTGGTTTCCTATGGGATATGACCACATAACAGTCAGGCAAGAAGATGACTGAATTTATCTTCTTGGAATCATTGCTTCGTAATTGTTTCTTCCCACCATTGGCATTGAAGAAAGGCTGGGCCACAGGGGGCTGGATGAATTTTGTGTTGGCCAGGTAAGCAGAATGTCTATCCAGGTAGAAAGTAAGCAGTGAAGGTGTGGTCACCTGAGCAGGGAGGGGGTCATGCACCTCACTGGCCTGCCCCAGCTCTGCCTTTGCCCCTTCGTTTGGCCCTATGGCTACAAAGCTGCCCTACCAGGAGCAGCCCCCACTGGCAGCTCTGGCCCTGGGGATTTGTGAGTGTCTGGTGGGGGCAGAGTGTGGAGAGGCCAAGTCCACACTGTATCTAACCCTAGTGCAGCTCAGGATTCCACTTCCCCCAGCCCCTTCTTCTCAGGGTCTCAGCTTGGGCCCTCAAGGCAGCAGGAAGAAGGGCTCTCCTCACCCCCTAGGTTCTCTGTCCTTCTTTACCCCCCACTTCGGACACAGCTTCACCTAATCCAACCACAAGGAGAAAAGAGGGCAAATCACTCAGGGAGGGAGGCACCTGAGTCCCTGCTCTGCCCAGACAAGGCACCCTGTGCATCTCCCACGGCTTACCACGTCTGCCTGGGACTCGATGAAAGGGCCAGAGGGCTGAAGGTGACACCGGAGTCTCTGGCACGACCTTCCAGGGCCTCCAGAGAATGTATTACCCTGTGGGGGTGAAGACTGGCTCCCCTGGGTGTGTGTGTGTGTGTGTGTGTGTGTGTGTGTGCACTCCCCAGGGCCCCACGGAGGTCAGGGTCCTCTCCATTCAGGACATCAAGGAGAGAATGGCCTGAAGTGAGGCCCTAGGGTTGGGGGTTAAAACAGCACAGGGTATCGGAAATGGGGTGCTGGGGTGCTTGGAGGGGACTGTAGGGAAGACTTGGAGTCTTGCACGCGCCTTGGGGAACTGCGGTGGGGAGGCAGCAGGGGGCCTCTCCTGCCAGATAGCGCTTTTGGAGGCGGCGATCCCCGAGGGTTCCTTGCTCTAGGGTCGCCTCTTACAACTGCGGTGGTGAGGGGGAAGAGTGAGCAGGGCGCAGTGAGGCAGCCGTGGTATGGCAGGAGCCTCGTGTTCACAGGCTCTACCCGCGGGACCAGACCCCTGCAGCTCCCCAGCCAGCAGGGCCTCGGGAATCTGGGTGCTCCCCAGGTCCCGGGGCATTCGGGGGCGCCGCGCCTTCCAGCGTCTGAGCTGCAGCCCGGGTCCACGAGACCAGCCTCGCGCACCTGGGTCAGGGTGCACCCGCCCGCCCTGCAGACTGCCCCAGCGCCGGGACCAGGGGGCGCAGGGTCTCGTGCATGCCCGGTTCCGACGCATCATCTTTGTATTCCATCTCTTTTCTCCGTGCCATGTCTCCGGGAAGTGTTTCCCGCCCCAGAGACCCAAGAGAGGGTGAGGCGAAGGGAGCGGTTCCGGGGCGCGCGTCCCACAGGCTCAGGTGAGTGCACGTGCGCCCAGTAGAGGTGGCCCTGCGCGCTTGCCACAAGCCACTTCCGGGACGCGCCCCCGGCTACTTCGCTGCAGAAGGTGCGGGCGGCTCTGCCCGGGCTCGCTGAGGAGCTCGGCTTCTCTGACTGAGCGGGTGGCGACTCGGCGGGACCGCAGCGCGCTGCTGCAGCACTCCCCGCCCCCGCCCTCCCCCCGGGCCAGGTAAGCTGCACGATGGCAGCCTGCGGCCTCGCTAGGCACCACAAGGACCCGGAGGAGTGTTGAGCGGCGCGGAGGTTGCTGCCCTAGTGCTCCGAGCGCTGCCCTCTGGACTCCGCAGGGTTGTGGGGTGGCTGTTGCTGGGATATGGGGGTGCAGCCCGGAGGCCCCCCACTCCTCTCCTACGGCCACTTTCTCCTCCCACGACCGGCGGGTGGGTGCAGCGGGGACCAGGAGGCGGCTCTCGCATTCCGTGCGGTGTCGCCAAAGCGACGGGCCACTTGGCGCGAGGTACAGGCTCTGGCAGGGGTGGGGGTGGGGTGGGGTAGTGGTGAGGGAGGGAGGGCGCCCGCTCGGGTCCCACCAGGCTGGCCCAGCTGCTGGTGCGTTCCTTACTGGAGAACCAGAGCCCCGATCTTGTCCCATTTCCCTTTCCTTTTATAGTAAGGCCCAGAGGGAAAACCTCAATTAAAAACCCCACACCACATTGCCCTGGGCCGCAGGCGACGGGTTGAGTGTGTGCGGCTGGGCGCGGAGCTCGGCTTCGCGGACCTAGCGGGCAGTGGCAGAGCTGGGACGGCAGCGCCCTGAAGCAGCCCCGCGCCCTGCCAGCTGGGGGGCCCCGGGCTGCCTGACTCGACGGCGGTGGCAGCCTGAAGCCTCCCGCGGCGCTGCAGGGACCCGGATGTATGGGGGCCGCTGGAGGTTGCGGCCCCATTGCTCCGGAGCGCTTCCCTGTGGACTCATCGGGGCTGCAGGGCAGCTGTTGTTGGGATCTGGGGGTGCAGCCCAGCGGCCGCACTTCCCTCCTACTAGTCACTTCCCTCTCCCACGACCGGTGGGTGGGTGCAGTGGGTACTAGGCAGCGCTCTCGCATCCCGGGGTTGGGTCAGGGAGTCCTCGCGGTGAATGGCCACCCAGCGCCGGCTAGAGGCACTGTCTGGGGGGGGGGGGGGTGGCACTCCGGTTCCGCCACTGGGCTGGGCGGACCGCTGGCGCATTGCTTGGCCTTCCCCGGTCCTTGCTTGGCGCTGGCATCAACTCCCGGTGCCGAACGGGTTGGGGTCGCCTCTGGGTTTGCTGTCCCTAGAGAACCCGAGCCCGGATCTTCGCCCCCTTCCCTTTCCCTTTATAATAAGGCCCAGAGGGAAATACTTCTCAAAGATCCCACACCCCATTGCCCCTGGACTGTAGGCGCCGGGTTGGGGGCACGGGGGGGACCTGCCCCTGGGCCGGGCCCCTTCCCCAAGGCAAGCACTGCCCGCCAAGGCTGCTGGTGGTAGATCTGGCTTCAGATGGTGAAGGAGAACATTGAGGACAGTTTCCCCACCCTTGGCTGTGCTGAGCCCATCTGGAGTGTTTCTGGTTCTAATCACAAGTGGAACAGTTTCAGTGCAGCTTATAAGTTCGTGTTAGTGATGAACTTGGGTGGAGGTGGTAACACAGCTTGTTCTTTCCTTCTAGGCTCCTAGTGTATCCAGGATCCTGAGCTGCCAGGGGCCTGGCCACTCCTGCCCAGAGCCCTGCCTTGGCTGAGCTGGTCACCGCTGTGTGCCCCGGGCTGCCAGCCTGCCTGTCATCTGCAGTGCACAGGTATGCATATGTGTGCATATGTATATGCACCATACACATACTATGTCCACCTCACACTGCACACATACCATGCCCACCTCACACACCCCACACACATACCCCATACGCACCACATATATCATACCCACCTCACACACTTCAAACATGCCATGCCCACCTCACATACACACCTCATACACACCACACATACCATATCCACCTCATACTCTGCACACATACCATGCCCACCTCACACACCCCACACACATACCCCATACACATCACACACCACACATAACATATCCATCTCACACACCACACACATCTCATACACAACACACATACTGAACCCATATACAACACACACATATGATACCCACCTCACACACACACCACACATACCATGCCCACCTCACACACCACACACATACCCCAAACACACCACACACAACATACATATCATACCCACCTCACACACACTACACACATGGCATGCCCACCTCACGTACAGCACACATGTACCCCGTATACACCACACACAACACACATATACCCACCTCACACACACTACACACATGCCATGCCCACCTCACATACACCACGCACATAGCCCATGCACACCACACACAACATACATGTCATACCCACCTTACACACCATACACTACATATATACCATGCCCACCTCACACACCACATACATGTCACATGCATATCATAACCACCTCACACACACCACATATATACCATGCCCACCTGACATACACCAGGCGCTTAACCCACATGCACCACACACACACCACACACATACCCCATACACACCATATGCAACACACATATCATACCCACCTCACACACCACACACTACATATATACCTTACCTCACACACCCCGCACAATTAACCCATATACACCACACATACATCATACATATACCATGCTCACCTCACACACACCATACATATATCATAGCCACCTAACACACATACCCCATACACACAACACACATACCCACCTCACACACCACATACATACCATGCCCACCTCACACAGACCACACACTTAACTTATATACACCACAACCACCACACATACTACCATACACACACCATACACATTTCATACCCACCTCACACCAGACACACTTACCCCATATACACCACACACCATATATATACCATGCCTACCTCACACACCCCACACACTTAACCTGTCTACACCACACACATATATCATATCCACCTCACAAATACCACACACACCCCAGATACACTGCACACGTACTATATCCACCTCACATACCACACACCACACACTTAATTCATGTACTGCACACACCACACACATACCCTACCCACCTCACACACATACCCCTTACACACCACACACAACACACATATACCCACCCCCATACCACACACCACATATACACCATGCCCACCTCACACCCCACACATTCAACCCATATACACCACATACATACTGTGTCCACCTCACACACACCATATATGTATCATACCCACCTCTCACACATATCCCATATACACCATGTGCATATCATAACAACCTCACATACACCGCATATATACCATGCCCACGTCACACACACCAGGCACTTAACCCATATGCACCACACACGCACTACACACATACTTCATACACACCATGCACTCTTCACACATACTACACACCACATATACCCCATACACACCGTACATACCACACACACATTATACAAACACACCACATAATACCATACATGCACAACATACATATTTCCTATACACTCTCATACCCCATACATGCCACACACCTCACACACTTCATAGATACCACACACACAGCACACCACACTCCACATACACATTACGTCACCCATACAACACACCACCTTCCAGACAATTTATTCACATGCATACACCACACAATATCATATATACATACACCATACACATGTAATCACACCACACACACTCCATACACACCACACACACTACACACACCTCATACAACCACGCACACATACATATACCACACACCACAAACACTACACCATGCCCACAAAAAATACACACTGGACCCTTCCACACTACATCACACTCCACACATACCACACGAACATCACATTCACATCACACACACCAGACACCATACACAGTACACTCCACACACTCACCACTCACCACACCCTCCATGACGCCCCGCCACCACACACACACACACACACACACACACGCCTCCAACGCTACATACTCCCTACCCATCACACCACACACACTGTATCTCACACATACACCACACACCCCCACCACACAAACTACTCGTTAAATGAAATGGGACGATTGAGTTTTCCCCAGATAAATACTGCTAGCTGTCCTGGCCGGCACATCCCTTGGTCCTGCCCTCCCTTGGGTCAGCACTGTCTCCTGTGTTTCGGGTGTCTCTGGCTGTGCCCTGGGGCGTGCTCACGTCCCGATTGCCTGGGTGGCTGGCTCCTGTGGCCCAGTGGCTGCCTTCCTGGAGGAGACTGGCCTATTTGCCACCTCTCCTGACTCCCAGAGCAGTGGCTGGTGTGGGAAGTCTTGCTTCTTCCCCTCGGTGTCTGCCCTTCCCCATGGGTTGTTTTGTCCCAGTGCTGACATCTCCCCAGCTAGAAGAGGAGACCCCCCAAAGGCGCATAGGTAGGTTGGATTGTAATGCTCGTGAATAATAAAATGTGATTTGGTAAAAGACTCAACCAGTACAAACATCTTTAATAGAGTAAAATGTGCAAGCCCCCTCTGCTCCCACCTCTCTTTCCTCCCCTCCCCAGAGGACATGGCTAACAAGCCTTTGCGGGGTTCCCCCTTTCTGTGTGCGTTTGCGTCCATGTATGGGCTGGGGAGTGTGTGTGTATTCTCTAGCCATCTTGTAGGAGCTAGAACTGGGATCTACACACGTGTGCTGACTGTAGCTCACTTGCCATTTTCTTTCCAAAACAGGCCTTTAATATCCCTCACTGTGGTGCATGTTGCCTTGCATCTTTAAAAACGCTATCAACTCTTGCAGCACGCAAACTCTGCCCTCATTTATTTAATCATTCTTTTATTTACAGGTAACTTAGGTCATTTTCAGTTTTTTTAAAGATTGTTCCAGTGAAAACCTTCAGCTGTCATTTTTCATGTTGCTGTTGGAGAAGTGGGTGGGAAGCGCTGTCAGGCTGGAGTGGCCCCATGTTTGGCCGGGCTTGGTGAGGTTCTGACTCTGTCCTTCCTAATTTTCCTCCCACAGTGGCTGCCTCTAGGCGATGATGGCTGCGTGAGTGCCTGCCATGGCCCACTGGAAGCGTGAGAGCACGGGGAGCAGCATGTTGGACCACGGGGCGAGGCCGGGCCCTGTCTCCCACGGCCAGGAGCGAAGATGTGGAGCTGCCCTTGGAGGACTATGGGCCCAAAGACCTGGAACTGGCCACCCTGCGGCCACAGAGCCCCATGCCCAAGGAGTAGGAGTGCCACAACCACAGCCCCGATGGGGACTCCAGCTCCAACTATGTGAACAACAACCTCAAGGAGGAGGACTATGACGAGGGCCTCCCTAAGGACGAGGAAAGCATCACCTACTACATCTGCTACTGCCCCAAGGACAGGGCATGGACTGCAACGTGGATGAGTACCTGGTCCGTGGCACGTACCCCATGGACACCGACACATGCCAGGAGCATCCACACAACATACGTCATAACTGGATCAGTGAAGAGCTCAGCCCCCATTAGAACTGCAAGGCACCCAATCCCTCCCACTGCCTTGCTTCAGCATCTGCAGGGGCTGTACCAGGAGGTCCCTTGCTCTCAGGCACCTCTGTTCCCTTCCCTGGGACAGGAAAGGCCTACTCTGGGACAGGAGAGGAGTGGCTGGACTCGGCAGGCCTGCACCCCCATGGCCACTGTGCTGAGGGCAGCCAGGACCACTCGGACAGCCACCTGCCCATCCTGGAGGATGAGCCCCTTGTCCTGGAGGCCCACGACCAGGAAAAAGATCACTACTACCATCCCAGCAAAGAAGGCTACCAGGACTGTTACCCCACAGAGGCCAACAGGAACAGCAGCGCCTCCCACTACCACCTGAGGCATGGGGACGGGGACTTGGAGGACCAGGAGGAGGACATCTACCCAGTCGTGGCCGAGATCAAGAGGAGCCTGAGCATGACCAGCATCACCAGTGCCAGTGAGGCCAGCAGAACTATAAAATGTTGCACAGGAGTGACAAACTCTAAATTCAGAGAAGTGGGTACTTCTAGGGATGAGTAGAGGAATAAGCCTGTTGGGGGAGGTTCTGGGGGCTTTATTTCATATGTAAGTTTTAGTTCATGAAACAAGAAAAAGTCTGAAGCAAGTACCACTACATATGAGTATGTTCTGATAACCCCAGAGAATGGTACCCAGGTGTTTGGCATATGGGCTCCTACAGATTTATGTATGTTTGAAATCCTTATTTACTTAAAAATACTTACTTTGAAATATTTATTCTTGAGATAGAGTCTTAACATCACAACAAATGTACATACTGTACACATGTACATATGTATTGTGTACATGTGTACATATACATTTATTGTGATGTTACAGTATGTACATGTGTACTATATGTACAAGTACATATGTACATTTGTGATATCTATGATACTACGAATAATATCACAGAGTGTGCACATATGGTATACCTGCATTGTGTGCACTCACTGTGATATTAGGAGAAATATCTTGCTAGGACATTATGAATAATATTACAGGATGTAAACTCAGATTGATATGAGGAGTAATATCTCTCTAGGATGTTACGGGTAATATCAATGGATATATACACATGGTGTACTCCCACAGTGATATTAGGAGTGTCATTTCTCCTTAAGATATTACAAATAATATCACAAGGTGTACCCAAGTCACTGTACACATACTTTGATATTATGAGTAATGTCACATGCTGAATATTACGAATAATATCACAAGGTGTTCAAACATACTCTACACTGGCTATGATATTAGGAGTAAAATGTACACCCATATCAACCCACCACAATATGGCGAGTAATAGCACCCTGGCCATCCCTGGATATTACGAACCATATCACGGGTGTGCCCACACCTGTGATTCCTAGTATCTCTCCCAAGGATATTACGAATAGTATCACGGGGTGTACCTACATACTGAACACGTACTTTGATATTACAAGTAATGTCATATGCTGAATATTATAAACAATATCACAATGTGTTCAAACATACTCCATACCAACTGATATTAGGAGTAGTATCTCTTTAAAATACACACCCAAATCAACCTGTCTATGATATTAGGAATGATATCTCTTTAAAATATACACCCATATCAACCCCCTGACTATATTTGGAGTAATATTTTTTTTAAATATACACCCATATCAGCCCGACGGTGATATTGGGAGTAATATCTCTTTAAAATGTACACCCACATCAACCACCCGCCATATGGCAAGTAATATCACCCCAGCTCCCCTTGAATATTACGAACCATATCACAGAGGAGTGGCCATACCCATGATTTGTAGTATCTCTCCCTAAGATATTATGAATAATATCACAGGTTGTACACAGATACTGTGCACATACTTTGATATTACAACTAATATCATATGCTGAATATTACAAACAATATCACAAAGTGTTCAAACATACTCTACAACAACTAAAATGTTAGGAATAGCTCTTTAAAATATATACCCATATCAACCCCCTGAATGTAATATTGGGAGTAATACCTTTTTAAAATACACACCCAGCCGGGCGCGGTGGCTCAAGCCTGTAATCCCAGCACTGTGGGAGGCCAAGGTGGGTGGATCACGAGGTCAAGAGATTGAGATCATCCTGGTCAACATGGTGAAACCCCGTCTCTACTAAAAATACAAAAAATTAGCTGGGCATGGTGGCGCATGTCTGTAATCCCAGCTACTCAGGAGGTTGAGGCAGGAGAATTGCCTGAACCCAGGAGGCGGAGGTTGCAGTGAGCCGAGATCGCGTCATTGCACTCCAGCCTGGGTAACAAGAGCAAAACTCCGACTCAAAAAATAAAATAAAATAAAATACACACCCAAATCAACCAGACTGATATTCAAAGTACTATCTTTAAAATGTACCCCCATATCAACTCCCCACAATATGGCGAGTAATAGCAGCATGGCTGCCCCTGGATATTATGAACCATATAACAGGGAGGTGCCCACACCTGTGATTTATACTATCCCTAAGATATGAATAATATCACAGGGTATACACAAATACTTTACACATACTTTGATATTACGAGTAATGACATATGCTTAATATTACAAACAAGATCACAAAGTGTGCAAACATACTCTACAACGACTATGATATTAGGAGTCATATCTCTTTAAAATATATACCCAGATCAACCCCCTGCCATAGGGCGAGTAATATCACCCCGGCCCCCCCTGGACATTACAAACCCTATGGCTAGGGGGCTGCCCTCAGCGGCTATTTAGAAATTTGGAGTAATATGATACTAGGAACCATATCATAGGGAGAATATAATGTTATTCTGTTCCTTCTTGATATTAGGCACAATAACACCAGTTGTAGTTCCACCTCTGTGATATTGACAAAAATATCCTCTCCCCCCTTGATATTATAATTGAAATCACGAGGGTTTCACCATGTGCAATATTTAGCTTAATATAATTTTTGTGTATGTGTGGACATAAGTTACAATACCACAGCATGGTGTACACCTCTTGCCATATTGAGAGTAATATCCTCATCTTTTTCTCCAGATATTAGGAACAATATTACAAGGGCAGTGTTCATTCTCTGCGATATTAGGAGTAATGTCATCATTTACCCCTGCATATCAGGGACAGTATCCTTGGGGGCTCTACATCTTTTTTGATGTTGGGAGTGATAACAGAGTGTCTTTTTCTGGATATTAGGAACAGTATCACTGTTAGGGTGTACGTTCCTGCAACATCAAAATAATATAGGGCCGGGCGCGGTGGGTCACGCCAATAATCCCAGCACTTTGGGAGGCCGAGGCGGGTGGATCACGAGGTCAAGAGATCAAGACCATCTTGGTCAACAAGGTGAAACCCCGTCTCTACTAAAAATACAAAAATTAGCTGGACGTGGTGGTGCGCGCCTGTAGTCCCAGCTACTCGGGAGGCTGAGGCAGGAGAATTGCTTGAACCCAGAAGGCAGAGGTTGCAGTGAGCCGAGATCATGCCATTGCACTCCAGTCTGGGTAACAACAGCAAAACTCCATCTAAAAAAAAAAAAAAAGTAATATAATACTCTTCACTTTGATACAATAATGTCACATGAGGTGTTACCTTCTTTGCAATTTTGGGAGTGATACCATTCTCTGTGGATATTTGGAACTATATTACAGGGACAGGTGTATACCTTCTATGCTATTGGGAGTAATTTCCTCTCCCTGCCCTGGATATTAGGAACAATATCACAAGGGGTCTTCGCCCTCTGGAAGTAATATTATCCACACTTCATCTGTATTGAATGAATAATGCCACAGGAGGGTTGTACACCCTCTGTGGCTTTGGGAGCAATAGCATTTTCTCTTGCCCTGGATATTAGGAACGATCTTATTGGGGGGTGTATATTCCCTTTGATATTGAAAGTAATAACCTCCTCTTCCCCAAATATTAGGAACAATATCAAGGGGGGTGTACTCCCCCTGCTATATTGACAGTAGTATCATCATTCCCCTTCCGGTAAATATTAGAAACAATATCAAAAAGGGTATGTACACCTCCTGCAATATTGGGAGTAATACTCTCTCCCCTTTTGTATATTATTAACAATATCACAGGTGGGGTTTACACCCCCTCGCCTGCGATATTCAGAGTAACATCATTCTCTTTCCCTCTGGGTATTAGGAATAATATCAGGGAGATGTTCATTTCCTTTGATACTGAAAGTTCCATCATCCTTTTCCTCCTGGATATTAGGAACAGTATCACAGGGGGGATATACATCCTTCTCAATCTTGAAAGTAACATCATTCTCTTATCCTTGGATATTAGTAGCAATATGACAAAAGGGATGTACACCCCCTGCAATATTCAGAGTAATATCCTCTTCTAGATATTATGAAAAATATCACAGGGGGGCCATGTACACTACATGCAATATTGGGAGCAATGTCATCTTTTTTTCCCCTGGATATTAGGAAGGATATATCTTTCTGCGAGAACAGGAAATTAGGAACAACATACACCTTTTGTCCGATCAGGAGTAATGTCATTTTCTCCCACCCCCTGAATATTAGAAGCAATATCATAGAGGGACGTGTACAGTCTCTGCAATATTTGGAGTAATATGAGCCTCTCTACCTTAGAATATTAGAAACAGTATTACCGGAGGGGAGTTTACACGCCCTTCAATACTGACAGTAATATCATCTACCCCTGGATATTAGAAACAATATCACGGGGAGGGGTGCTACATGCCGTGCGATATTGGGAGTAATATCACTCCCCGAATGTTAGAAACAATATCAGAGTGAGGGTGTACATCCCCGGCGACGTTAGGAGTAATATTTTCTCCCCCACCTCTGTTTATTAGAGACAATATCACAGGTGAGGTGTACACCCTTTGCAATACCAGGAGTAATATTTTCTCCCTTCCTGGATATTAGGAACAATATCACAAGAGAGGTTTACACCCCCTGTGATATTTGTCAGTAATATCTCCCTCTCACCGTGGATATTAGAAAGCATATCATGGGGAAGGGGTATATTCCCTGTTATATTGGGGGTAGTATCCTCTTTTGCCCTGGATATTAGAAATAATATCACACAAGGAGTGTACACCCCCAGCGATATGGGCAGTAACATCATCCTCTCCTTCCCTGGATGTTAGGAACAATATCACAGGGCGGGTGTACAGCCCCAGCCACATTGGGAGTAATATCATCTCTCATCCCCTAGATATTAGGAACAATATCACAGGGGGGTTGTGCACTTCCTGAGATATTTGGAATAATATCCTCTCCGTTTTTGGATATTAGAAACAATATTACAGTGGTGGTGTACATTTCGTGCGATATTGAGAGTATAATCATCCTCTCTCCCGTGGATCTTAGGAACTGTGTCACAGAAGTGTTGTACACCGCCTGATATTTGAACAATGTCACAGGGGCGTGTAAACTTAATGCAGTGTTGTAATATTATCCTCTCCCCGCTAAGTATTAGAAACGATATCACAAGGGGTGGTAACAACCCTTGTGATGTACATCCCTGGATATTAGGGCCGATATCACAGGAGAGGGGGCTGTACACCTTCTAGGATATTGGGATATCATCCTCTTTCCCCCTGGATATTTAAAACAATATTGCCGGGCGCGGTGGCTCACGCCTATAATCCCAGCACTTTGGGAGGCCGAGGCGGGTAGATCACGAGGTCAAGAGATGGAGACCATCCTGGTCAACATGGTGAAACCCCGTCTCTACTAAAAATACAAAAATTAGCTGGGCATGGTGGTGCGCGCCTGTAGTCCCAGCTACTCGGGAGGCTGAGGCAGGAGAATTGCTTGAACCCAGGAGGCGGAGGTTGCGGTGAGCCGAGATCGTGCCATTGCACTCCAGTCTGGGTAACAAGAGCGAAACTCCGTCTCAAAAAAAAAAAAAGAACAATATCACAGGGGGATGGATACTGCTGCTGCTCTATTGGGAGTAATATATATATATTTTTTTTAATCAGGATGATGTTGGTCTCATAAAATGATTTGGGAAGGGTTGGGAGTAATATTATTAGGTCCCCTGCCCCCAGATATTAGGAACAGTATCATAGAGGCGGTGTACACTCCCCGCGATATGAAGAGTAATATCCCCCTCTGCCCCTGTAGCTATTTAGGAACAACGTTAAAGACGGTGTGTACACCACCAGCGATACTGGGAGGAATATTACCCTCTACCCCCCAGATACCAGGGAAAATAGCCCAGCATGGGTGTACAATTCTTATGATATTGGGAGTAAAATCATCCTCTCCCTCCCCCCATATTAGAAACAACACAGGGGGCATGTACACCTGCTGCGATATTGGGAGCAATATAATCCTCTCCCTTCCTGGGTATTAGAAAAAAAAATCACAGGGGGCATACACCTGTGATACTGGAAGTCATATCATCCTGTCCTCCTCTGGATATTGGAAACACTATCATAGTGGGGGTGTACATCTCCTGTGATATTGGGAGTAATATCCTCTCCACCACCCCCACCCCGGATATTAGGAACAATCACAGGGGTGGAGTTAACACCCCTGCGATATGACGAATAATATCCTCTTCCCACGTGGATATTAGGAACCATATCACAGAATGGGTGTACACCCCCTGGGATGTTGGAATTAATATCATTCTCTCCTGGATATTAGGAACAGTATCACAGGAAGATGTACACCCCCTGTGATACTGGGTGTAATATTATCTTCTTCCCCCCAGTTATTAGGAGCAATGTCACACAGAGGTATACACTTTCTGTGATTTTATGAGTAATATTATCTTCTTCCCTTCTGGAAATTAAGAACAATATCAAAATGGGGGTGTACACACCCTACAATGTTGGGAGTAATATCAGTCTATCTCGGTCTGGCGCGGTGGCTCACGCCTGTAATCCCAGCACTTTGGGAGGCGGAGGCGGGTGGATCACTTGAGGTCGGGAGTTTGAGACCAGCCTGACCAACGTGGAGAAACCCCGTCTCTACAAAAATACAAAAATTAACCGGGTGTGGTGGCGCATGCCTGTAATCCCAACTACTTGGGAGGCTGAAGCGAAAGAATCATTTGAACATGGGAGGCAGCAGTTGCAGTGAGCTGAGATCACACCACTGCTGTGCTCCAGCCTGGAGACAGAGCAAGATTCCATCTCAAAAAAAGAAAAAAGGGGGCCGGGCGCGGTGGTTCAAGCCTGTAATCCCAGCACTTTGGGAGGCCGAGGGTGGATCACGAGGTCAAGAGATCGCGACCATCCTGGTCAACATGGTGAAACCCCGTCTCTACTAAAAATACAAAAAATTAGCTGGGCACGGTGGCCCGTGCCTGTAATCCCAGCTACTCGGGAGGCTGAGGCAGGAGAATTGCCTGAACCCAGGAGGCGGAGGTTGCTGTGAGCCGAGATCGCGCCATTGCACTCCAGCCTGGGTAACAAGAGCAAAACTCCGTCTCAAAAAAAAAAAAGAAAAAAAAGAAAAAAGGATATTTATGAATAGTTTTCACATTTTGGAGGGATCAAGAAGGGAGAGGAAAAACAAACGCTTACACTCACCTTTGTTCACAAAATTGTGGTTTACCAAATCAGTGTAAATTATAGATGACTTCTAAGAAGACGTTTCTGAAATCTAGAAAGCAAAACAAGTAAAGGTCCGGGCCCGGGGCTCACACCTGTAATCCCAGTACTTTGGGAGTCCCAGGCAAAGGGAGGGAGGGGGAACGGGCAGGGGAAGAAGGGGCTGGGATCACCTGAAATCAGAAGTTTCGACCAGCCTGATCAACATGGTGAAACCCCATCTCTATTAAAAATACAAAAATTAGCTGGGCGCGGTGGCTCAAGCCTGTAATCCCAGCACTTTGGGAGGCTGATGTGGGTGGATCACGAGGTCAAGAGATCGAGACCATCCTGGTTAACACGGTGAAACCCAGTCTCTACTAAAAATACAAAAAATTAGCTGGGCATGGTGGCGCATGTCTGTAATCCCAGCTACTCAGGAGGCTGAGGAGAATTGCCTGAACCCAGGAGGCGGAGGTTGCAGTGAGCCGAGATCGCGCCATTGCACTCCAGCCTGGGTAACAAGAGTGAAACGCCATCTCAAAAAAAAAAAAAAAAAAAATTCAAAAATTAGCTGGGCTAGTGGCGCATGCCTGCAGTACCAGCTACTCAGGAGGCTGAAGCAGGAGAATCGCTTGAACTCAGGAGGCAGAGGTTGCAGGGAGCTGGGATTGCACCACTGCCTGGGCAACAGAGTGAGACTGTCTCAAAAAAAAAAAAAAAAAACTGTAATCCCAGCACTTTGGGAGGCCGAGGCGGGTAGATCAAGAGATCGAGACCATCCTGGTCAACATGGGGAAACCCCGTCTCTACTAAAGATACAAAAAATTAGCTGGGCATGGTGGCACGTGCCTGTAATCCCAGCTACTC
The DNA here is from genome assembly GCA_031835075.1 of Saguinus oedipus. Classification (NCBI taxonomy): domain Eukaryota; kingdom Metazoa; phylum Chordata; class Mammalia; order Primates; family Cebidae; genus Saguinus; species Saguinus oedipus. The sequence goes on from CM063175.1 coordinate 114,010,546, forward strand.
AGGAGGCTGAGGCAGGAGAATTGCCTGAACCCAGGAGGTGGAGGTTGTGGTGAGCCGAGATCGCGCCATTGCACTCCAGCCTGGGTAACAAGAGCGAAACTCCGTCTCAAAAAAAAAAAAAAGTAATAAATCAAAAATGTTTTAAATACAAGTTACAAAAACATTATCTTAATAGATTTTTTGTTTTGCCTGATCTTGCTTATCAGTTTTTTGAACCCTTAGGTTTCTTTATTAGAGTTCTAGAAATTGATTTTTAGTTCATTGATTACTTTTGAGACTGCATCTCACTCTGTCACCCAGGCTGGAGACAGTGGCACAATTTTGGCTCACTCACTGCAATCTCCGCCTCCCAGATTCAAACTATTGTCATGCCTCAGCCTCCTGAGTAGCTGGGATTACAGACATGAACCAACATACCTGGCTAATTTTGGTATTTTTAGTAGACATGGGGTTTCACCTTGTTTGGCCAGGCTGGTCTCAAACTCTTGACCACAAGTGATTCACCTGCCTTGGCCTCCCAAAGTGCTGGAATTACAGGAGTGAGACACTGCACCCAGCATATTGATTTTTTTAAATATTTATTTGTAATGTATTGAGGAGGTATAAGTGCAAGTTTCTCACATGCCTGTGTCGCATAGTGGTGAAGTGTGGGTAGTTCATTGATGTGAGTTATCAGAAACCTGTGTTCAAGAGGGCTCCTTAGTGTTTTTTCCATAAAAGGCAAATTTGGGGGCAGGACTCAGTGGCTTATGGCTGTAATCCCAGCACTTTGGGAGGCTGAGGCTGGTGGATCATGAGGTCAGGAGCTCAAGACTAGCCTGGCCAACATGGTGAAGCCCCGTCTATACTGCCATCAATTAGCTGGGCATGGTGGCAGGCACCTGTAGTCCCAGCTACTTTGGAGGCTGAGGCAGAAGAATTGCTTGAACCCAGGAGGCAGAGATTGCAGTAGAGTAGGTGTCCAGCCTGGGTGACAGAGCAAGACTCTGTCTCAAAAAAAAAAAAAAAAGAAAAAAAAATTGGACTAGTGCTGATTATAAATATTTTTAGAGTAGAATTCAAAATGGTAACTGTGGATGATGGAAACAGTAGTTATGACAAGAACTGATGAAAGTTCTCAATTCACAAGAAAATTTAATTTCTTATTTTATGGGCAGCATTTTAAGACAGTAACTGGAATCATGACTGACAGCATCACATCAGGACCACCAGACCGTTTTTTGTTTATTTTTGAGACGGAGTCTCACTCTATTGCCCAGGCTGGAGTGCAGTGGAGTGATCTCGGCTCACCAGCACCTCCTCTTCCTGGGTTCAAACAATTGTCCTGCTTCAGCCTCCTGAGTAGCTGAGATTACAGGCATGCGCCACCTTGCCCGGCTAATTTTTGTATTTTTAGTAGAGATGGGGTTTCACCATGTTGGCCAGGCTGGTCTCAAACTCCTGACCTCGTGATCCACATGCCTCGGCTTCCCAAAGTGCTGGGATTACAGGTATGAACCACCTCACCTGGCTGGAACACCAGACTTTTCTAAATTTCATAAAGTCTTCAGAATGCATTGATAACTTTTTTTTTTTTGAGATGGAGTCTCACTACAACCTCCCTGATTCAAGCAATTCTCCTGCCTCAGTCTTCCAAGTAGCTGGGACTACAGGCATGTGTCAGCACCCCTGGCTAATTTTTGTATTTTTAGTAGAGGCATGGTTTCACCATATTGGTCAGGTGGGTCTCAAACTCCTTGACCTTGGTTAATCCACCTGCCTCAGTCTCCCAAACTGCTGGGATTATAGGCATGAGCGACAATGCCAAGCCATTAATAACATGTTTATACTCATATGACTTTAACAAACATTTAGCATAACAATCAAAATTACAAATCATAACATATTAAAATTGTATAAATGTATATAATTTTTGGAACATGTGTATCAACAATATACCCATAAATATAACTGAGATGAAATTTACTGTCACCTCATCTGACAATGCCCTCCCATGCAGTATCACCACATTTGACAATGCCCGCCCATACAACCTACCAAATAAATCTAGTCATTTAATATCTCTACAAGATCAGAGAGACGGCCCGGGCGTGGTGGCTTAAGCCTGTAATCCCAGCACTTTGGGAGGCCGAGGCGGGTGGATCACAAGGTCAAGAGATCAAGACCATCCTGGTCAACATGGTGAAACCCCATCTCCACTAAAAATACAAAAAATTAGCTGGGCATGGTGGCGCGTGCCTGTAATCCCAGCTACTCAGGAGGCTGAGGCAGGAGAATTGCCTGAATCCAGGAGGCGGAGGTTGCGGTGAGCCGAGATTGCGCCATTGCACGCCAACCTGGGTAAAAACAGCGAAACTCCGTCTCAAAAAAAAAAAAAAAAAAAAAAAAGATCAGAGATACAATCTTTGACGTTCTCTGAATGTATCAGAGATACATTCTTTAGACTCCCAGAGGGACCCAGCTGAAAAATCCCAAAGTTAATTTTAAACCAAAAATACTTGATTTAGGATTTTGATGCTGGCGAAATCCATCAAAGATATAAAGTTTGAAAACACTTGATCAGAAGAGAATCACAGGTCACTTTTAAAAGAATATTCAAGGCCGGGCATGGTGGCTCATGCCTATAATCCCAGCATTTTGGGAGGCCGAGGTGGATGGATCACCTGAGGTCAAGAGTTTGAGACCAGCCTGGCCAACATGGCAAAACCCCATCTCTACTAAAAATACAAAAATTAGCCAGGCATGGTGGTGCATGCCTGTAATCTCAGCTACTAGGAAGGCTGAGGCATGAGGATTGCTTGAATCTGGGAGGCGGAGTTTGCAGTGAGCTGAGATTGTGCCACTGCACGCCAACCTGGGCAACAGAGAGAAACTCAGTCTTAAAAACAAGCAAAAAAACCTTTAACCCTTTTAAAGCTCAGTTTTGCTCAGTAATCAAAAAGAATACTTGAATTTAATCAAACACAGATGAGTGTGTACAGGGTTATGGGTGTACACATATGATGACTTTGGTCATATCTCCATTTGCCACCTGACTACGCATTAGATTGGCATCTTTACTGACCAGAAAGCCAGTATTATAGGTGGTATAGGAGGCACTGTTGGACTTGAGACAAGAATATTGTGTAGAAATGTCATCGATTGTGTTAGAATTATTCTCCATGAGCTAGAGAACACATAGCATGGTGTTTATGTGCTGAGACCTCATAATGAGATGGGCTTTGATTGGCTGTGAGGTCTCAACACTTAGTAGCTATGTCACATTGGACAAAGTGCTTCACCATTCTGAGACTTAGTTTTTTATTGTTGTTTGTTTGTTTTGAGATGGAGTTTTGCTCTTGTCAGCCAGGCTGGAGTGCAATGGTGTGATCTTGGCTTACTGTAACCTCCTCCTCCTGGGTTCAAGTGGTTCTCCTGACTCAACCACTGGAGTCCTGGGATTACAGGCTCCCGTTACTACGCCCAGCTAATTTTTGTATTTTTAGTAGAGATGGGGTTTCACCATGTTAGCCAGGCTGGTCTCAAACTGACCTCAGGTAATCCACCTGCCTCGGCCCCTTAAAGTGCTGGGATTACAAGCATGAGCCAACCATGCCTGTCCAAGACTCAGTTTTTCAGGAAAAATAACTATGTCCTTTGTAAGCTTGCTAGCAGGTTTAAGTGTAATAATGTGTGGGAATGACTTTGCACTGTGACTAACATGTAGTAACAGCTTAATTAATGTTAACCCTTATTGCTATTGTATAAGAATGGAAGTTACAGGAGAGAGGAACCCTGTCAGTTTGTTCTCTGCTATAGCCCAAGACCATAAATTGTGGCTGGCATATAGTGGGCATTTATTTATTTTATTTTATTTATTTAGAGATGGAGTCTCGCTCTGTTGCCCAGGCTGGAGTGCAGTGGCTCCTGCCTCAGCCTCCATAGTAGCTGGGATTACCCACGTGCACTACCACGCCCAGCCAATATTTGAACTTTTAGTAATGATGGGGTTTCACCATGTTAGCCAGGTTGGTCTCAAACTCTTGCCTCAAGTGATTCACCCGCCTTGGCCTCCCAAAGTGTGTGATTACAAATGTGAGCCACTGCACCTGGCCTATAGTAATCATTTAGTAGGATTACAGGCATGAGCCACCACACCTGTCTAAAACATTTTTTAAAAAAGGAGCCGGACATAGTGGCACATGCCTGTAGTCCCACCTACTTGGGAGGCTGAAGCAGGAGACTGTTTGAACCCTGGAGTTCAAAGTTGAGCTGTTCCTGAGCTAGCCTGGGTGACAGATTGAGACTCTATCTCAAAAAACAAAGTAACAACAAAACAAAATTAAGAATTTTTCTTTGTCAATAGACTCCTTACTAAATACAATGGATTATCATCCTGTGTTGGATCCTAGAACAGAAAAAAGACCATGTTTTCCCTCTGCCTCTGTGACAATAACAGGGTAGGCCAACTTTTCTCTTGGTCCTTAGGAAAAGGGGGGATTCCTTTCTCTCTGTTCTCTCTAGTAAGCTTTGTTTTTCCATAAGATCTTTCAGAAAAGATCTAGTAATATTAGTAATTCTTAAAGACTGACTGGAAAGTTACATTAGCAATTTCTTTGTAGAACAAAAGTGATAGGTAGCCTCAATTATCTTATATAAAAAACATGACACATCTTGATATCCCCAAATAGTTGCATTTTTTATTAGCCAGTACTATCCATGTAGGAGTCATATCTGACAAAAAAGTATCACTTGTAAAGACTAAAACCCAAGTCCAAAGCATATCAATTTACATGCTCCTCCCCACCCACCACCAAAAAGACAAATGATCATACCATCATTATTTGGAAAGATGGAATGATACATTTCCATCACCCCACTCCCCTGTGAATGATTTCTTACTGGGTGACTCATCCTGTGCCCCTCCCCATCTCAGAATAGTCTTAATTCTGTCTCCTTCTTTTTTTTTTTTTTTTTTTTTGAGACTGAGTTTCGCTCTTGTTACTCAGGCTGGAGTGCAATGGCGCGATCTCGGTTCGCTGCAACCTCTGCCTCGATTCAGGCAATTCTGATTGCCTGGGTTCAGGCAATTCTCCTGCCTCGGCCTCCTGAGTAGCTGGGATTACAGGCACGCGCCACCGTGCCCCGCTAATTTTTTGTATTTTTAGTAGAGACGGGGTCTCACCATGTTGACCAGGATGGTCTCGATCTCTTGACCTCGTGATCCACCCGCCTCGGCCTCCCAAAGTGCTGGGATTACAGGCTTGCGCCACCGCGCCCGGCTATTCTGTCTCCTTCTTTACATGCCTCTTGCTCAGGTTTACATGATCAGGATTTCTTACCCTTGCTCAGCACTGGGCCCACTTAACTTGTCCTCAGGATACTGGTCAGTTACTCTCCTGTGGCCTAGCTACTTCTTTCCATCTTGCTGACTACTTAATTCCTAGATCTGCATCCTGCTTCTAGCCCACCATGATGATCTGTGTTCTCTTCATGGTCCCATGAGGCACTCTTCCAACCCTGCTGTGCAATTTTGAGAATTCTATAGATTCACTCTCGTTTTCCTCGTGGTGATGCACAAAAGCAATGGACTAAAAACTCAAGGGTTGGTTCGGTGCAGTGGTTCAGGCCTGTAATACCACACTTTGGGAGGCTGAGGCGGGTGAATCACCGAGGTCAGGAAATCGAGACCACATGGTGAAACCTGTCTCTACTAAAAATACAAAAAAGTAGGCCGTCGCTCTCTAAGGCCAGTGCCGACTCTCGCTCGCCGAGCTCCAGCCGAAGGAGAAGGGGGGTAAGTAAGGAGGTCTCTATACCATGGCTCGTACAAAGCAGACTGCCCGCAAATCTACCGATCGTAAAGCACCCAGGAAGCAACTGGCTACAAAAGCCGCTCGCAAGAGTGCGCCCTCTACTGGAGGGGTGAAGAAACCTCATCGTTACAGGCCTGGTACTGTGGCACTCCGTGAAATTAGAAGTTATCAGAAGTCCACTGAACTTCTGATTCACAAACTTCCCTTCCAGCGTCTGGTGTGAGAAATTGCTCAGGACTTTAAAACAGATCTGCTCTTCCAGAGCGCAGCTATAGGTGCTTTGCAGGAGGCAAGTGAGGCCTATCTGGTTGACCTTTTTGAAGACACCAACCTTTGTGCTATCCATGCCAAACGTGTAACAATTATGCCAAAAGACATCCAGCTAGCACGCCGCATACGTGGAGAGCGTGCTTAAGAATCCACTATGATGGGAAACATTACATTAAAGAATCCACTATGATGGGAAACATTACATTCTAAAAAAAAAAAAAAAAAAATTCTCTTCTTCCTGTTATTGGTAGTTCTGAACGTTAGATAATTTTTTTTCCATGGGGTCAAAAGATACCTAAGTAAATGATTGCGAGTGGAAAAATAGGGGACAGAAATCAGGTATTGGCAGTTTTTCCATTTTCATTTGTGTGTGAATTTTTAATATAAATGCGGAGACGTAAAGCATTAATGCAAGTTAAAATGTTTCAGTGAACAAGTTTCAGCGGTTCAACTTTATAATAATTATAAATAAACTTGTTAAATTTTTCTGGACAATGCCAGCATTTGGACAATGCCAGAGAATCGCTTGAACCCGGGAGGCGGAAGTTGTAGTGAGCCGAGATTGCACTGTTGCAACTGGGCAACAAGAGTGAAACTTCATCTCAAAAAAAAATAAGTAAATTTCTTATTGACGGCAACTAAATGGTGTTTGTAGCATTTTTATCATACAGTAGATTCCATCCATTCACTATACTTTTCTAACTGAGTTGTCCTACATGCAAGTACATGTTTTTAATGTTGTCTGTCTTCTGTGCTGTTCCTGTAAGTTTGCTATTAAAATACATTAAACTATAAAATAAATAAATAAATAAAATAAAAATACAAAAAAGTAGCCTGGTGTGGTGGCGGGCACCTGTAATCCCAGCTACTCTGGAGGCTGAGGCCAGAGAATCGCTTGAACCCGGGAGGCGGAAGTTGTAGTGAGCCGAGATTGCACTGTTGCAACTGGGCAACAAGAGTGAAACTTCATCTCAAAAAAACAAAACAAAACAAAACAAAAAAAACCCTCAAAGGTCTTTGCTCTAGGACCAGCTCTGTCACTAACCAGTGAAATCTTGATTGATCTGATTTTCCTCTTTTGTGAAGCAGGAATCCTGGATTCAATCATCTCCAATTTTTTTTTCCCCCTTTAAAAATTCTCTGAATCTTTGATCCCAAGTATGGCCTCTTGACTCCCGGTTTTTCTTGACTTTTGGCCCAGACCCAGGTCACTGTTCCTGGATCCCAGCTCTGCCCTGTTTTCCCTGCCTCCATTCCAGCCTGACCCTGCATTCCTCTGCAGCCCAGTATTAGCATAGCTCCTCCTGCCAAATGCCATGACCTTGTCTCCAGCTCTCCTTTGAAATTTGTACATTTCCTTATCATATTCTTTTATGTGCATACATTTTATCTCCTTAGTTTAATTAGAAGTGACTTTAAAGCAGAAACCCTGTCTTATAACCTATCTTTTCAGGTCACCTGTATATAGTGGACATTCAGGAAGTATTTATTTCATCTTTGAAGAGTGTCTTGAGAATTTATGTACTTTTTGTGAAAGATTTCTTTTTTTCAGAGACAATGTTAAGTAAAAATAGCTTTGATTTGCCTAATACAACGTGTTTATCTCTCTCCCTCTTTAAATTTCTTTTCTTGGTTGTTTGTTTTTGAGATAGTGTTGCCCAGCTGGAGTGCAGTGGCATGATCATAGCTCACTGCAGCCTCTATCTCCTGGGTTCAAGCGATTCTTCTGCCTCAGCCTCCTGAGTAGTGGGACTACAGGTGCATGTCATCCTACCCGGCTATTTTCTGTATATTTAGTAGAGATGGGGTTTCACCAGGCTGGCCAGGATGGTCTCCATCTCTTGACCTCATGATCTGCCCACCTTGGCCTCCCAAAGTGCTGGGATTACAGGTGTGAGCCACCGCACCTGGCCAGTTTTTTGATTTTTAACAGAGATGAGTTCTTGATATGTTGCCCAAGCTGGTCTCATACTCCTGGGTTCAAACAGTCCTCCCGCCTTGACCTCCTAAAGTGTTGGGATTATAGGCATGAGCCACCATGCCAAGCCTCATGTAACTTGTTTCAGTGTAAAGATACCATGCATTCTTTCTCTATAACCCTGAGTTTCCTTAAAAAGCTGGGTTTTTTGTTGTTGTTGTTGTTGTTTGTTTTTTGGGTTTTGTTTGTTTGTTTGTTTTTCTAAAGATGGGATTTCACCATGATGGCCAGGCTGGTCTTGAACTCCTGACCTCAGATGATCCACCCACCTCGGCCTCCCAAAGTGCTAGGATTACAGGTGTGAGCCACCGTGCCTGGCCAAAAAAGCTGTTTTTATAACCATTTTGGATGATTTTATATTCTTATGGGAACCATTTCTCACCAGGCATTCCATTAAACTTGTCTGTCAGGTTATTTGGTATTATCTTTTGTTTGTCAGAGAGTTACTCAGGATTATTAGGTCACTCCACTACTCAAAATCACACTGTGACTCACATCTCACCTGGAAGTCCCAAGGCCAAGTCCAAAGTCCAAACCATGGCTACAACAAGCTGGCATCCCCACCACCTCTCTGACCTTGTGCCCTAAAGCCTCCCTGCTCATTCTGCTCCACTGGCTTCCTTGCTGTTTTTGAATTACATCCAACATTTCCCACCATCAGGATTTTGTCCCTTCTGTTTCCCCAGTGAGAAATACTCTCCCTGCACCCAGGCCTTCCCTGACAGCCTTATCTGAAGTGGAGCACACACGGCCTTGCCAGTCACACTCGATTCCCCTACTCAACTCTATTTCTCTTCATTAAATTCATCATCAACTAACATATTTTATATTTATCTGTTTATTGTCTCCCCCACTACAATGTAAGCTCCATTGAGAGCAGGAATTTCTGCTTGCTTCTCTGCTGTATTTTCCAGTGGAGTAGACCCCAGTAACTACTCTCATGTGCAATGAATGTATGCTCGAAAAAAATAGATCTGACTTGAAAAAATGTGGTTAGGCCGGTCATAAATTTTAGTTCAAGTAAATTTAAATTATCTCATTGTGTTTCTGGTGCTGTTTTTTCCTACTGCATTAAAGATACACATATATTCAATAAAGATAGAAATTAATTGGATAAATTGGATGGCAGACGTGGTGGCTCATGCCTGTAATCTCAGTGCTTTGGGAGGGCGTGGCAGGAGGATTGCTTGAGGCCAGGAGTTTGAGACCAGCCTGAGTAACATAACGAGACCCTGTCTCTACAAAATATTTTAAAAATTAGCCAGGCATGGTGGTGGTACCAGCTACCAGGGAGGCTGAGGTAGGAGGACCGCTTGAGCCCAGGAGAGCAAGGCTGCAATGAGTTATGATCAGACCTCTGCACTCCAACCTGAGCAACAGAATGAGACTCTGTCTTGGTTCGACATTTCCAAAAATATGAACAAGGTCCGTTTCACTAATTTTACCTTAATACCAGAAGCATAAATGTTTAAAAAAATTGATTCTTTTGGCCACTAGGTGGCAGAATATGCACACATACCTTGTCAATGGCGGCATTATTCTGTTTCACCTTTTGGAAGAGTAATACTACGGCTTTATATATATATATATATATATATTTTTTTTTTTTTTTTTTTTTTGAGACGGAGTTTCGCTCTTATTACCCAGTCTGGAGTGCAATGGCGCGATCTCGGCTCACTACAACCTCCGCCTCCTGGGTTCAGGCAATTCTCCTGCCTCAGCCTCCTGAGTAGCTGGGATTACAGGCATGCACCACCATGCCCAGCTAATTTTTTGTATTTTTAGTAGAGACGGGGTTTCACCATGTTGACCAGGATGGTCTCGATCTCTTGACCTCGTGATCCACCCGCCTCAGCCTCCCAAAGTGCTGGGATTACAGGCTTGAGCCACCGCGGCCGGCACGGCTTTATATTTGAAGAGTACTTTGTAGCAGACAAAACGCTTTCACAAACAATATTTTATGATGCTCCTGTGAAGTAGGGAAGACAGTCAGGGCTCCTGATCAAGTAACAGCATGTACCTGGACGTTTCTTCCTCTTAAATGGTGGGTGCTTTTGGGTGCATTTTCTGTAGAGAGCTGGGGTATGCAATTCACATGAGCATTAGTGAAAACTGCACATGCACTGAGCCCTGGATGGATCTGGAACACTGAAGTGGAATAACAGAAAATACCTACTTATAAAAGCTAGAACTTAAATTCATGAAATACGACTGTTAAGTTTTCTTTTTCTTTCTTTTTGTTGAGACAGGGTCTGGCTCTGTTGCCCAGGCTGGAATGCGGTGGTGCAAACACAGCTCACTGCAGCCTTGACCTCCTGGGCCCCAGCATTCTCCCATCTTAGCCTCCGCAGTAGCTGGGACCACAGGTGTGTGCCACCATCTGGCTAAGTTTTATATTTTTTGTAGAGGTAGGGTTTTGCCATGTTGCCTAGGCTGGTCTTAAACTCCTGAGCTCAAGCAATCTACTGTCATCAGCTTCCAAAAGTGCTAGGATTACAGGCATGAGCCACCATGCCCAACTGCTGGTTAGGTTTTCTAAGTTTATTGTAAGTAACTGATTGGTGTCCTTTTAGCACAGATTTTTATTGGCAGAAAATGATTTAACAAAGTTTACTTGATTAACTGTACTTTGCTATAGTGCCATGTGGCATATAAGAAACAATTTAGGCTTCAGAAACTTGGTTCTTGGGTGTGGTCTTAGTTTAGCTACTTACGGGTTATGTGACCTTCAGCAAGTGATGCTGAATTTTTGTATTTTTAGTAGAGACGGGTGTTTCACCATGTTGGCCAGGCTGGCCTCAAATTCTTGGCCTCTGAGCCTCACTTTCCTCATGTGTAAATGAGTATAACACCTGCTTCATGGGGTTGGTATGAAGATGAAATCAGATAATGATTATGATAGTGGTTGAGAAACTAAAATCCATGCATGCAGGGTGATAGTTGTGATCACTAAAGGCAGGGGAAAGGCATGCGTTTCTTTAAGGTGGAGGGCCTGGGCTTTGTCATTACTAGCTCTTGACCTTGGGCAACTTTATTCATATTGTTGGACCTCAGTTTTCTTACTGGAAAAAAAATGAAGGAATCAGAGAGTTATTTGTTAGTTTTCTTCCTTCCTTTTTTGTTTCTATTTCTTTATTTCTCTTATATCTCTCTCTCTCTCTCTCTCCTTCCCCCCCTCCCTCCCTTCCTTTCCTCCCTCCTTCCCTCCTTCCCAAGGTCTTATTTTGCCCCCAGGGTGGAGTGCAGTCCCCCCGTAATAGCTCACTGCAGCCTCCAGCTCCTGGACTCAGTTGATTCTCCTGCCTCAGCCTCCTGAGTAGCTAGAACTACAGGTAAGCACCCACCACGCCCAGGCTACTTTTTAAAAATTTTTTTGTTTTGCTAAAGATGGAGCCTCCCTGTGTTGCCCAAGCTGGTCTCAAACTCCTAATTTTACCTTAATAATTTTACTGGGCTCGAACGATCCACCCACCCCGGTCTCCCAAAGTGTTGGAATTACAGGCATGAGCCCACCTCACCCAGCCTAAGTGGTAGCTCATGTCTGTAATCCCAGCACTTTGGGAGGCTGAGGTGGGTGGACCGCTTGAGCTCAGGAGTTTGAGACCAGCCTGGGCAACATAGTGAAACCCTGTCTCTACAAAAATTACTTGGGCATGGAGGTGTGTAATACAAAAATTAGTTGGGTAAGGTGGCGTGTGCCTGTAGTCCTCGTCTCTTGGGAAGCTGAGTGGGAGGATGGCTTAAGCCAGGAGGTGGAGGTTGCACTGAGCCAAGATCATGCCACTGCACACTAGCCTGGGTAATAGAGGGAAACTCTGTCTCAATAATAATAAATTAAAAAAAATTTTTTTTAATCTTCAAATTAGCTCATTCTGCCTTATTTTGGGTGGGTCCTAAATCCAATGACAAAGTGTCCTTGTAAGGGACACACAGAAGACACACACAGACAAAAGTGAAGGCCATGTGAAAATGGATGAAACTGATGATACAGAGATTCCAGACAGCTAAACACAGAGAGGTTCCTGGAGGGTGGCGCACCCAGGGAGGGCATGGAAACTCCATGGCCCTTCACCCATACTTTGCCCTATCTGTATCCTTTGCAGTGCCCTTTATTTTTTTATTATTTTTTATTTTTTATTTTTTTTGAGATGGAGTTTTGCTCTTGTTACCCAGGCTGGAGTGCAATGGCGCAATCTCGGCTCACCGCAACCTCCGCCTCCTGGGTTCAGGCAATTCTCCTGCCTCAGCCTCCTGAGTAGCTGGGATTACAGGCACGTGCCACCGTGCCCAGCTAATTTTTTGTATCTTTAGTAGAGACGGGGTTTCATCATGTTGACCAGGATGGTCTCGATCTTTTGACCTCGTGATCCACCGACCTCGGCCTCCCAAAGTGCTGGGATTACAGGCTTGAGCCACCGTGCCCGGCCTTGTTTTTTTTTTTTTTTTTAAAGATGGGGTTTCACCATGTTGGTCAAGCTGGTCTTGAACTCTTGACCTCAGGTGATCCACCCACCTTGGCCTCCAAAGTGCTTGGATTACAGGCGTGAGCCACCACGCCCAGCCTTGCAGTGTCCTTTATAATAAACTGGTAAACATAAGTAAGTGTTTCCCTGAGTTCTGTGAGCCACTCCAATGAATTAATTGAACTCAAAGAAGGAGACATAGGAACACCAACTTGAAGCCAGTTGGTCAGAAGCTCTGGAGGCCTGGACTTGAGACTGGTGTGTGCAGGAGGGGGGCCAGTCTTGGTCTCAACCTATAGGATCTGACACTATTCCAGTAGACAGTGTTGGAACTGAATTAGAAGACACGCAGCTGGTGTCCACTGCTTGGTGTCCAGGGGAAAAGAAATCCATACGTCTGGTCACAGAAATCTTATGATTGTTGTGGTGTAAGAGTAGGGGGAAAACACAGAGTTTTCCCTACGCAATTGATGTCAGTGAAGCCGGATTTTCTGGAATGGCTCTGACTCATGGAAACGTGGTTTGGGAAGAGAAAGGATAAAAGGGTTGGGATGAGAAATCTTTGGTTCCTGGGTGGCCACATGGTCAGCCATGGTATGAAGCCACAGCTGTGTTGAGATCAGTTACTAAAGGTAAAGTTACCAGTGGAGTTAAGATATTAAATTCATTGGTTATTGTTACCTGCAATGGCTAAAATGAAAGTAAAAGATGGTGCTAGATTAGGACTTGAGGCTGACCAAACTCCTATGGGGCTCTGTCTGAGCTCAGGCCACTAGCCTCAAAGCCACCCACAAAGGAGAAAATTATACAGGGACAACAGAAGGTGCCTCTGAGACCTGTGTTTACCAAGAAGATAGTCATTGTGAAGGAAGGGCAAAAACAAGTAACTACTTAAACCAGAGGGAGAGTGTGAGGGAATCGTTCCATTTTGCAGACTGGTATCATCAGCGTCCTGAGGATGCTTTACTAAAATGGATTATGAGAGTGACTAATTCAGGGGCAGTATGCAGAGTGGAAGGGCATGTTCGGGGTGACACAGGACCCATAGACACACAGGAAGTTATTCCTCAGGCAACACCCAGCCTGGTGGAGTGGATGTGAGCCTTTGTAAGGTGTGTTTACCTGAGAAGAGAACCTGTCCGAATTCACCTATAAATGTCAAGTGGAACACCCCAAATGAGGCAGCTGATCTGCTTTGTATGCATGCCACGTGGGACTGGCTTTAGGGTGACTGGGATATTCGTCTGAATGTGCTTGTTACCCAGGTCAGGGTAAATGCTGTGACTAAGGGAACCCCTTCTACCTGAGGACCCCATGTCACATTACTCCTGCAGACTCCAACTACAGAGAAGCCTTAAAAAATTTGCTGTCTCGCGGCCGGGCGCAGTGGCTCAAGCCTGTAATCCCAGCACTTTGGGAGGCCGAGGCGGGTGGATCACGAGGTCAAGAGATCGAGACCATGCTGGTCAACATGGTGAAACCCCGTCTCTACTAAAAATACAAAAAATTAGCTGGGCATGGTGGCACGTGCCTGTAATCCCAGCTACTCAGGAGGCTGAGGCAGGAGAATTGCCTGAACCCAGGAGGCAGAGACTGCAGTGAGCCAAGATCGCGCCATTGCACTCCAGCCTGGGTAACGAGAGTGAAACTCTGTCTCAAAAAAAAAAAAAAAAAAAAAATTTGCTGTCTTAGCTTCCCCTCATGGGTCTTACAGATGTTAATAAAAGCATTAGATTAATTAACAAGAGAACAGGGAAAGGCAAAAAGGGAGAGTCAAATGACTCATCCCAGGAAGGTGGATTTTTTTTCTTTTTTGAGTTACCAGTGGAGTTAAGATACTCATTTTTTTTTTTGAGACAGAATCTTGCTCTGTGGCCAGGATGGAGTGCAGTGGCGCAATCATAGCTCACTACAACCTCTGCCTCCCATGTTCAAGCGATTCTCCAGCCTCTGTCAGGCCTCCATGTGGAAGCCTGGACCCAGAAAGTCTGAAGTCCTGCCTGCCTCGGCTGATCGCCCCCACCCCCACCACATGCATTCCTCATTATCCGTGATTGCCCTGCAGAGCTTCCCTCGGACATTAAGCTTCTCTTCCTACCCTGCCATCTTAACTGTTATTAAGATAACTGTGAATACTCCTCACCCCCCCCACCCCCCCACCCCCGCCACCTTAACTGTTCTTGTTCTGTGACTATCCCTCCACCCCACCCTACCATCTTAACTACTCTTATGCCTCACCCCACTCGCCATTGTAACTGAATTTTTGGTAATCTATACTCCTTGCCCCTGTCCCCACCACTGTAACTGATTTTACTCTGTAACTTTCCACTGCCCACCCCAGACCTATAAAACCAACTCCTATCCCACTGCCCTTCGCTGACACCCTTTTCGGCCTCAGCCTACCTGCACCCAGGTGAATAAACAGCCATGTTGCTCACACAAAGCCTGTTGCGGGGGCAGGGGTGTCTTTTCATTCAAAGCAGGCATTTTAACAGTCTCTAACTCCTAACCTCCGGTGATCCACCCACCTCAGCCTCCCAAAGTGTTGGGATTGGGCCGGGCACAGTGGTTCATGCCTGTAATCCCAGCACTTTGGGAGGCTGAGGCAGGTGGAGCATGAGGTCAGGAGTTCAACACCAGCCTGGACAATATGGTGAAACCTCAACTCTACTAAAAATACAAAAAATTGGCCAGGCACGGTGGCTCAAGCCTGTAATCCCAGCACTTTGGGAGGCTGAGGCAGGTGGATCACAAGGTCAAGAGATCGAGACCATCCTGGTCAACTTGGTGAAACATGTCTCTACTAAAAATACAAAAAATTAGCTGGACATGGTGGCACGTGCCTGTAATCCCAGCTACTCAGGAGGCTGAGGCAGGAGAATTGCCTGAACCCAGGAGGCAGAGGTTGCAGTGAGCGAGATCGCGCCATTGCACTCCAGCCTGGGTAACAAGAGCGAAACTCCGTCTCAAAAAAAAAAAAAAAATACAGCCGGGCACGGTGGCTCAAGCCTGTAATCCCAGCACTTTGGGAGGCCGAGGCGGGTGGATCACGAGGACAAGAGCTCCAGACCATCCTGGTCAACATGGTGAAACCACATCTCTACTAAAAATACAAAAAATTAGCTGGGCACGGTGGCGCGTGCCTGTAATCCCAGCTACTCAGGAGGCTGAGGCAGGAGAATTGCCTGAAACCAGGAGGCGGAGGTTGCGGTGAGCCAAGATTGCGCCATTGCACTCCAGCCTGGGTAACAAGAGTGAAACTCCGTCTCAAAAAAAAAAAAAAAAAAAAAAAAATTAGCTGGGTGTGGTGGCATGCGCCTGTAGTCCCAGCCGCTCGGAAAGCTGAGCCGACCCGGGAGGTGGAGGTTGCAGTTAGCCTATACGGCGCCACTACACTCCAGCCTTGTGATAGAGCAAGATTCCGTCTCAAAAAACAAAACAAAGCAAAAAACAAAGCTGGGATTACAGGCATGAATCACTATGCCTGGCAGGATTTTTTTTAATGTAATGTAATTTATTTTTATTTTTTATTTTTTTTAGATGGAGTCTTGCTCTGTCACCCAGATTGGAGTACAGCAATTTGCTCCTGGCTCACCTCAACCTCTGCCTACCAGGCTCAAGCAATTCACCTGCCTCAGCTTCTGGAGTAGCTGGGATTGCAGGTGCACGCCACTACCACCCAGCTAAATTTTTTTTTTTTTTTTTTAGATAGAATCTCGCTCTATCACCCAGGCTGGAGTGCAGTGGCACGATCTCAGCTCCCTGCAACCTCTGCCTCCTGGGTTCAAGCGATTCTCCTGCTTCAGTCTCCTGAGTAGCTGGGATTACAAGCGTCCAGCTAATTTTTGTATTTTAGGGAAGATGGGGTTTCACCATGTTGATCAGGCTGGTCTCAAATCCCTGACTTCATGATCTGCCCGCCTTGGCCTCCCAAAGTGCTGGGATTTATAGGCATGAGCCACCGCACCCAGCCAATTTTTGTATTTTTAGTAGAGACAGGGTTTAACCATATTGGCCAGGCTGATCTGGAACTTTTGACCTCAAATAATCCACCTGCCTCTGCCTCCCAAAGTGCTGGGATTACAGGTGTGAGCCACGGCACCCAGCCAATAAATTTTTAAATAGTTATTAAGAAATAAGGTGAATAGGCTGGGCGCAGTGGCTCAGGCCTGTAATCCCAGCACTTTGGGAGGCTGAGACGGGCGGACCATGAGGTCAAGAGATCAAGATCATCCTGACCAACATGGTTAAACCCTGTCTCTACTAAAAATACAAAAATTAGCTGGGTGTGGTGGCACCACCTGTAGTCCCAGCTACTTGGGAGGCTGAGACAGAATTGCTTGAACCCAGGAGGTGGAGGTTGCAGTGAACCAAGATCGCGCCACTGCACTCCAGTGATTGTGCCACTGCACTCCAGCCTGGCGCCTGGCGGCAGAGCAAAACTCTATCTCAAAAAAAAAAAAAAAAAAAGAAAGAAGGTGAATAAATAAGGTGATGAGGTGAAACTATGAAGAAAGAGAAGGCTGGACAACAAAGCAAGACCCTAGCTATACAAAAAAATGAAAAAATTAGCAGGGCATGGTGGTGCACATCTGTTGTCCCAGGAACTTGGGAGGCTGAGGTTGGAGGATAACTTGAGCCAGGAGGTCAAGACTGCAGTGAGCCACAATCACACCACGGCAGACCAGCCTGGGCAACAGAGTGAGACCCTGTCTCAAAATAAGAAGGAAGAAAGAAAAGAAAAGAAGAAATAGAAAGGAGAGAGTCATGGGACTCATCACAGCAGGGTGGAAATCTTTGTATGGTTATTAGGAAATGGAATTAATAAAATGAAAATTGACGAGGTTACAATAAAAGTCTTAATGCTATTGAAGGTTGAGTGAACCAAAGGGAGGCCCTTCTGGATCTCCCACAATTAAAGGCCCAAACCAGTTTGCTGTGTTTTTCTCAGTTAGAAAAATGTAAAATCCTGGAAGGCAGAGGATACAATAAAAAAATCTGATCTTAAATTGCTTAAGGCAATAGTTGGGAAGACTAGTCAAGATAAAAATTGACAAAAGGGCCAGGGTCCTTTGGCTCAATCTTTGGCTGAGGGCCCAGAGACTTTTGCACAAGAGAAGGTAAAATGGCCTGGGGATTGGAAAGAGAAGTTCATGAAACTAGAACATAAAATGTAGGGGCTGGTAGAATTAGGAAAATTGGTATATTTGAATACACTTAATGTGAAGTGGTTGCATCTCTGTTTTTTGTTTTTTTTTTTTTGAGACAGAGTCTCACTTTGCCATCTAGGCTGGAGTACAGTGGCACAATCTTGGCTCACTGCAACCTGTTTCCTGGGCTCATGAGTCTCCTGCCTCAGTTTCCAAAGTAGCTGTCACTACCACACACCACCACACTGGCTAATAGATATATTTTCTGTAGAGACAAGGTTTCATCATGTTGGCTGTTATGCAGGCTCTGAATAAAGAGACCCTCTAAACAGCTTTGTGTGAGCAACAAGGTTTTTATTCACCTGGGTGTGAGTGGGCTGAGTCTGAAAAAAGAGTAAGTGAGGGTGACAGGATAGGAATTGGTTTTATAGGTTTGGGATAGGCAGTGGAAAGTTATAGAAGTTACAGTTCAAGGCAGTTTTTGCAAGCTGGGAAGGGGTGGTAGGGTCTGGAGTCAAGAGGTTGACCTATCAGTTGAATAAGGTTGGTTACAAAGTCCAGTTGCCTTATCAGTTGAGGCGTCTCAAAGTTAATTAGGCACTGCAAGGATT
Organism: Saguinus oedipus; assembly: GCA_031835075.1. Classification (NCBI taxonomy): domain Eukaryota; kingdom Metazoa; phylum Chordata; class Mammalia; order Primates; family Cebidae; genus Saguinus; species Saguinus oedipus. Next base: position 114,028,813 of record CM063175.1, read on the forward strand.
GCTCATTCTTCTCCTTTTTGTGATTTTCCAGTTATTTCAGACTTTCTAGTTCCAGGAACTCATCTGGAGGTGTATATGTAGATCACAGAGGTTACCATGCAGTCCATGGTGCAGTCAGTCAGTCTAAAAGAACTTACATTGGTCAGGCTGGTCTCAAACTTCTTAGCTTAAGTGATCTACCTGCCTCAGCTTCCCAAAGTGCTAGGATTACAGGCATGAGCCACCTCACCCGGCCGCGTCTCTTCTACCTAATTGTGCTATTGAAATGAACATTTTATCTGATTGGGGAATGTTTTCATGACCTGGTACTGTAAAACATAAGGCATGTGAATCTGCCCTTCAAACAACATTAATTCGACATGCTAAATGGGAACCAGTTAGATTACCCAAGCTCATGGTGCAGAGAAGAAGCTAGAGTGCTAACAGGGACAAATTCTCCACTTGGTAACCCTCTGCGGAGTATTTCCTGGGGTTTATGGCAAAAGCCTCTGGGCCAAGCACAGTGGCTCACACCTGTAATCCCAGCACTTCAGGAGGCTGAGGTGGGTGGATCACTTGACATCAGGAGTTCCAGGCCAACATGGTGAAACCCCATCTCTACTGAAAATACAAAAAGTAGCTGGGTGGTGGCTGGTGCCTGTAATCCCAGCTGCTCGGGAGGCTGAGGCAGGAGAATCGCTTGAACCCGAGGCAGACGTTGCAGGAGCTGAGATTGCATCTGCTGTTCCAGCACTTGTACTTGCAGCCCTGGTCCTAGGACCACTGCATCAGTTGGGGAGGAAAGAAAGATTTCAAGATAATTTCAGGAAAAAATAGAAAATTATAGTTGCTATACTGGCACACTCCTCCCTTGGCAAGGACTTCGTAGTCATACCAGCATCCTCCCCAACCACCTTTCTCTTCCCCAGGTCAATCAGAAAAACAGAAAAAACCTAGCAGGGCCATGCTAGTCCCACTCATGCTGAGCGTGAGCACTCATGAAGGTGTGTGACCCAGCCCAGCAAGCTCTTATCTCCCCTTGATTTAGACAGTGTTTCAATTGCCCATCCACTTCTCCATCAAACTGTTAAAAACGTGTGCTTTGAATGAAGAGACCCTCCAAACAGGCTTTGTGTGAGCAACATGGCTGTTTATTCATCTGGGTGCAGGTGGGCTAAGGCCAAAAAGGGCATTAGTGAAGGGCGGTGGGATAGGAGTTGGTTTTCTAGGTTTGGGGTGGGCAGTGGAAAGTTACAGAGTAGCCTGGCGCAGTGGCTCACGCCTGTAATCCCAGCACTTTGGGAGGCCGAGGCAGGTGGATCACGAGGTCAAGAGATTGAGACCATCCTGGTCAACATGGTGAAACCCCGTCTCTACTAAAAATACAAAAAGGTAGCTGGGCATGATGGCGCGTGCCTGTAATCCCAGCTACTCAGGAGGCTGAGGCAGGAGAATTGCCTGAACCCAAGAGGCAGAGGTTGTGGTGAGCCGAGATCGCCATTGCACTCCAGCCTGGGTAACAAGAGCGAAACTCCGTCTCGAAGAAAAAAAAAAAGAGTAGTTAAGATGGTAGGGTGGGGTAAGGGGAAGCTTATGTCCTAGGGAAGCTCCGCTGGGCGATCAGGGATCATGGCAAATGCAGGAGTTGGTGGTGGGGGGCAGAGTGTGATCAGCCAAGGCAAGCAGGACTTCAGACTTTCTGGGTACGGGCTTACACATAGAGGCCTGACACAAACTATTACTCTAAGGAGGGTATCTGTCTGCCCATTGCTGGAAATTATGAGATGTACAGTGTGTTCCTTAATCTGAAGAAATGATGGTTGGCTGTCCAAATCCAGGCAACATCATCTGTTCTTTTTTTCTTTCTTTTTTAATGGCAGTCTGTTTTCATTTCCACTGGATAAGCAAAGCCCACTTGAGTCCATGTGTATTCCTGTGAAAAGCCATGTCTAACCCCCCACGGCTACCAGCAACTGTCTCACTAGCCAACTGTTCAGGACCTTCCCATCACAGACCATTCCACAGCCATCAGCAGTCCCTGTCTCTCTTGCTGAGACAGAACAGTTCTTCCCAGCATGTTGTGCCTTGGAATTGCCATTCACAAATGAAGCAGCTGTTGGTTAGTTGGCTGAGAGCTGTCTATTGTGCACTGTAGAATCCAGCAGTTTCTCACAGAGTTCCAAAGTCAGTCATAGGGGAAAAGCAACTCCCTGCATTTCCCAGGTAGCATGATCTTCTATAAACCATTCCCATTTTATTATGAAACTCTGGATACTGTGTCCTCATTAGAATGTTTCTCTGACTAAGCACAGTGACTCACATCTGTAATCCTAGCACTTTGGGAGGCTGAAATGGGAGGACTGCTTGAGCCTAGTAATTAGAGACCAGCCTGGGCAACAGCAAAACCCATCTCAAAAAAAAAAAGGATTTCTTTGACATCACCGGAGACAGCATGGGTATTTCAGGCGGTATACAGGTAGCGTCAGCTAATGTTTCATAGCAACGCCCATCAAGAGGAAAAATTCTCTAGTCCAAAGTGCCAGGAGTTGCTGCTGGGAGGTGTTCAGAGGCTTTTTTTTTTTTTGAGATGGAGATTCGCTTTTGTTGCTCAGGATGGAGCACAATGGTGTGGCCTTGGCTCACTGCAACCTCCGCCTCCAAGGTTCAAGCAATTCTCCTGCCTCAGCCTCCTGAGCAGCTGGAATTATAGGCATGTGTCACCATGCCCAGCTAATTTATTTGTTTTGTTTTTGGTTTTGTTTTTTTGTATTTTTAGTAGATATGAGGTCTCTCCATGTTGGTCAGGCTAGTCTTGAATTCCCGACCTCAGGTGCTCCACCTGCCTTGGCCTCCCAAAGAGTGCTGGGATTACAGATTTGAGCCACTGAGCCTGGCCATGAACCAGATTTGTAAGCAAAAAAAAAAAAAAAGTAACGATGTTGTTAAACCTTATGTCAAAATTCCTAAGGGCATGACTGAGGTGGGTGTACCTTCACCCCATCTAGCAAAATTGCAGCAAACAGTGAATGCAGCTATACCGCCTGGTGGTAAAAATAGCTCACTAGTTGTACACCTATGTAACCTTACCCTGTCTGAATGAGAATGGATCGAGGAGGACATACTGGCTAGATTTGTTTTGCTACCTGAAATTTAGACTAGACAGTGGCAATTCTCATGTCCCTTCCAAAGGTAAAAAAGTTTCAGTATTAATGTAGAGAAAGAAAGAAACTTGGAGTAAAGAAATTAAGGCTGGGTGTTGTGGTCATGCCTGTAATCCCAGTACTTTGGGAGGCCAAGTTGGATGGGTCACTCGAGGTCAAGAATCTGAGGTCAGCCTGGCCAACATGGTGAAACCCAGCTCTATGGGATATTGTTTTAAAATTTAGCTGGGCATGATAGCATGTACCTGTGGTCTTAGCTACTCAGGAGGCTGAGGTAGGAGGATCGCTAGAGCCTGGAGGTTGCTTGAGGCCAGGAGGTCAGGGCTTCAGTCAGCTATGATCAAACCACTGCACTCCAGCCTGGGCAATAGAGCGAGATCCTATGTGGGAAAAAGAAAAAAGAGAATAAATAAATGGGTTATTAGTTGAGGATAAGTCAATATTATGTTAACAACTCAAAAAATCAAGTCTCACAGTAAGAGATAACACTATCTCTTAGCTCTGGGGCACCCAGCCATCTGAATGGACCCCTCCTCTTGGCCAAGGGCATTTTGAAGTTAACCTGAAAAACTAGTTCCATGAGGCCTAACATGCCTCACTGTACCCTCCTTCCTTTTGGAATTTGGAAAATGCCAACCAGCATTAACATCAACACAGACCTTAAGTCTGATAAGAAGCATTTGCAATCTATTTTCTCTGAAGCTGGCTACCTGGAGGCTTCATCTGCATGATAAAACCTTGCTCTCCACAGCCCCTTATTGTAACCCAGATATTTGTTTCTATTGATAGCAACTCTTTAAACCAATTGTCAGTTAGAAAAATTTTAAATCTGCTCGTAACCACTCTGCTTCGACTTGTCCCAACGTTCCAGACTGAACCAATGCAGATCTTACATGTATTGACTTATGGTCTTATGTCTCCCTAAAAGATAGAAAAGCAAGCTCTAATTCAACCTCCTTGGGCACATGTCAGGACCTCCTGAGGCTGTGTCACAGTTGTGTCCTTAACCTTGGCAAAATAAACTTTCTAAATTAATTAAGATCTGCCTCACATACTTTTGGGATTGTGAAATAATATGATGGTCTGGATTATTCATGACTGTGTGTGTGTCTGTGTGTATGTGTAAAAAATATATATATACGTGTATATATATAATATAAAATATATGTGTGTGTGTGTGTGTGGTGTGTGTGTGTGTAGAGTATCATTGATTTTTACCCAGGGCTCCTAGCTCATAACTCCCATAGCCCCTGTTAGAGTCTGCTGTTAGAATGTTGGCTGTGTTAGGCCTCAGGGCAGGCCTCTGACCTTCTCCAGCCCCTCTTCCACTCTAATGTCCTCCTGACTTTTCAACTGTGGGTCTTAAGGCCTTCCCACAGAGGGTCCCACCTTACACCCAGGGGGAAGAAATCCTGATGTCATGAAACTTCCAGAAAAACCCAAGAGGACTGGATTCAGTGAACTTCCAGACAGCTGAACACGTGGAAGTTCCTGGAAGGCAGCCCCCAAGGAGGACATGGTGGCTCCACACTCCTTCCCCTGTGCCTCACCCTACAGGTCTTATGTGTCTCTTTATCTGTATCCTTTTTTTTTTAAGATGGAGTTTCGCTCTTGTTATCCAGGCTGGAGTGCAATGGCACAATCTTGGCTCACCGCAACCTCCGCCTCCTGGGTTCAGGCAATTCTCCTGCCTCAGCCTCCCAAGCAGCTGGGACTACAGGCTGCGCCACCATGCCCAGCTAATTTTTTTGTATTTTTAATAGAGACGGGGTTTCACCATGTTGACCAGGATGGTCTCGATCTCTTGACCTAGTGATCCACCCGCCTTGGCCTCCCAAAGTGCTGGGATTATAGGCGTGAGCCACCGTGCCCGGCCTATCTGTATCCTTTATAATATTCTTCCTAATTAACAGGTACATGTTAAAAAAAAGAAGAAAAGAAAACTTGAGTGATACCAGCCACAAAGAACACCTAGAGCCACCAGAAAGCTGCAAGAGGCAAGGAATTTTTCTCCCTGAGACACCCACAGGGAGAGCAGCCCTGCTGACACTGTGCTTTCAGACTTCTGCTTTCCAGAACTGTGAGAAAATCCATTGCTGTTATTTTACAGCAGCCACAGGAAACTAACAGAGAGGGAGGAGTCTAGGATGCCCCCTAGCCTCACCCCAGGTTTCTGAGTGTCTGATGTTGTCATTTACTGAGTTAGAGGAGTCTGGATTTTTGGGGGTTGGGAAATTAAGAGTTCTGATTTGGGGCCAGGCACAGTGGTTCACGCCTGTAACCCCGGTACTTTGGGAGGCCATCATGGGAGGATCATGGGGTCAAGAAATCAAGACCAGTCTGGCCAACATGGTGAAACCCTGTCTCTACTAAAAATACAAAAATTAGTTGGGCATGGTGGCATGCACTGGTAGTCCCAGCTACTCAGGAGGCTGTGGCAATAGAATCACTTGAACCTGGGAGGCAGAGATTGCAGTGAGCTGAGATCGTGCCACTGCACTGGCAACAGAACTAGACTCCATCTCAAAACAAAACAAAACAAGAGTTCTGATTTGGACACATTACATTTGAAATGCTTGCGAGATGCCCAGGCAGAGACGATTGATCAACAGCTGGATGGAGTAGTCTGGAACTCAGAGGAGGATCAGGCCAGGAAGATGTAAACTGGGAACTGTCAAGCATACAGATCACATTCTTTTTAAATTTTAATTAATTGCTTTTTTTTTTTTAGAGACAAGGTCTTGCTTTGTCACCCAGGCTGAAGTGCAGTGGTGAGATCATAGCTCACTGCTGCCTGGAACTCCTGGCCTCCTAGCTGGGACTACAGGCATGTGTCACCACACCAACTAATTTTTATTTTATTTTTTTGAGATGGAGTCTTGCTCTGTTGCCCAGGCTAAAGTATAGTGGCACAATCTTGATTCACTGCAACCTTTGCCTCCCAGGTTCAAGCAATTCTCTGCCTCAGCTTCCCAAGTAGCTGGGATTACAGGCACCTACCACTATGCCTGGCTAATTTTTTGTATTTTTAGCAGAGACAGGGTTTCACCATCTTGGCCAGGCTGGTCTTGAACTCCTGACCTCGTGATTCACCCACCTTGACCTCCCGAAGTGCTGGGATTAGAGGCATGAGCCACCGTACCTGGCCATACTGGCCAATTAAATTTTTTTTTTTTTTTTTTTTTTTAGAAATGGGGTCCATCTTGCCCAGGCTGGTCTCAAACACCTGGGCTCAAGCAAACCTCTTGCCTCAGCCTCTCAAAGTGCTGAGATTACAGTGTGAACCATTGTCCACAGGTAATTAAAACAATTTTTTTGAGAGACCGGGATCTTGCTACATTGCCCGGGCTGGTCTTGAACTCCTGAGCTCAGGCGATCCTCCTGCCTCAACCTCCCAAAATGCTGGCATTATAGGTGTGGGCCACCATGCCTGACCCCAAATACTTTTTACCATTTGTTGACTGATGCCTGGCCTTCCATAATTAGAGATTAATTCTTTTAGATATTAAAACATAAATACTCTGGAGAAGTCATTTATACATTTTTTCTTTATATGCTTGAGAGAATTTGTTTATCAGATACTTTCCTTAGAGCAGGTTACGATGCAATGAGTGATAGAGTGTGAGAAAATGAAAGTTCAGGAATCCTTAAAATCTGACCATCTCTGCTTTACAGCTTTGCATGGGAGGGAAATGGCAGCCTCGAGAAAGATTCATCACTACTATGCCATTGCCTGAAAACTCACTTTTTTGGAGACAAGGTCTGGCTCTGTCACCCAGGCTGGAGTGCAGTAGCACAATCTACAACCTCTGTCTCCTGGGTTCAAGTGATTCTCATGCCTCAGCCTCCTGAGTAGCTGGGACTACAGGCATGCACCACCACGCCTGGCAAATTTTTGTATTTTTAGTAGAGATGGGGTTTCACCGTGTTGCCTAGGCTGGTCTCAAACTCCTGGCCTCAAGTGATCCACCAACTTGGCCTCCTAAAGTGCTGGGATTACAGGTGTGAGCCACCTCGCCCAACCTGAAAACTCATTTATCAAACTTTTTCCCCATAGATGGAATCTGAGCTGACACACCCTTCTCCAGAATGAGAAGAAATGTGACATCCTGGTCAACATGGTGAAACCCCATCTCTACTAAAAATACAAAAATTAGCTGGGCATGGTGGCACGCGCCTGTAGGCCCAGCTACTCAGGAAGCTGAGGCAGGAGAATTGCTTGAACCCAGGAGGTGGAGGTTGCCGTGAGCCGCGATCACACCAGCCACCAGCCTGGGTAACAAGAGCAAAACTCTGTCTCAAAAAAAAAAAAAAAGAAAGAAAGAAAGAAATGTGAAAGAAACGCCCTGACACACAGTGGATATCTCAACAATATTGTGAGAGGAAATCTACTGCATGGACTTCACAGCATTTTGTTAAGAGCTGTTCTGTAGTTTCTGCATTCTCCAATGTGACAATTGCTTTTACTGGCCTGTCTGTGTTACCTCCTCTTGTCTCCATGGCTAATATCATCAGCCTAGCACCAGCCTATTGTGACCCTCTGCAGCTACTACAGCAGCCCCAACATATGGCCAGCTCCCCTGCAATCCTCCACCTACTCCCAACCTTCCTGCTATCTCTGCGGGAGAGGGAGGGTTTTCAAAATTCGAATATGCTTCCCATTCTTCAGTGCTCCTTGGACAAAAAAAACTATAAAGCTTTGTTTGATCTAACTATTGCCCTGTATTTCCAGCTTCATTTCTCTCCTCCCCTACCCATCCCAATGCCCATGGGTACTTGGCTCTATGAGATCCAGCTGCACTAACACTCATTTCAGTCTTTCCAGCATCACAAACCCTGGCTCAGTCTGGAATGGGTTTCCCACCCCTTCATTAGGAAAGCAGTCCATGGGCCGGGAGGGGTAGCTCACGTCTGTAACCCCAGCACTTTGGGAGGCTGAGGCGGGTGGATCACGAGGTCAACAAATCCAGACCATCCTGGTCAACAAGGTGAAACCCCGTCTCTACTAAAAATACAAAAAATAGCTGGGCATTGTGGTGCGTGCCTGGAGGCTGAGGCAGGAGAATTGCTTGAACCCAGGAGGCGGAGGTTGCTGTGAGCCGAAATTGTGCCAATGCACTCCAGTCGTCTGGGTAACAAGAGCGAAACTCCGTCTCAAAAAAAAAAAAAAAAAAAAAAAAAAAAAAAAAGGAAAGCAGTCCTGACCTCTTTCCCTCCCCCACTGTATCAAGTCCCCCTATTTTGAGCTTTCTGGCACCGTGTACCTTTTCTGCCTGATTCTTATGAGAGTTGTAAGTATACATATCTTTTTAAGCCGGATTATTTGATTAATGTCTCTTCTCTATCAGATTTTAATCTTCCTGAGAGCAGGTATCTTATTCATGGTGGTGGCATCCCTCACATCCAGCTGCCCTGGGCCAGTTACGGGATCTCATGGTATGTTGGCTGAACAGATGAAGTAAATGAACATATTTTGCCACTAATTTTTTTTTTTTTTTTTGAGAGAGAGAGAGTTTCTCTCTTGTTACCCAGGCTGGAGTGCAATGGCGCGATCTCGGCTCACCGCAACCTCCGCCTCCTGGGTTCAGGCAATTCTCCTGCCTCAGCCTCCTGAGTAGCTGGGATTACAGGCACGCGCCACCATGCCCAGCTAAGTTTTTGTATCTTTAGTAGAGACGGGGTTTCACCATGTTGACGAGGATGGTCTTGATCTGTTGACCTCGTGATCCACCCGCCTCGGCCTCCCAAAGTGCTGGGATTACAGGCTTGAGCCACCGCGACTGGCTTGCCACTAATTGTTGAGTTACCAGATGAATTATAAGAGTTCTCAGGATGGCTCACTTCTATGTGGCTCTTTAGGGTTTGAAAAGATTTATAATAAGTTATACTGAGTCTACTTTTACCCCTCCAGGGGAGATTCCAACTCAGCGTAAAAGGAGATAAGTTCTTGCAAGCGCCAGGAGAAATGGTGTCTCTTTTGTGATAGCAACCAGCAGGAAGGATTTCTCTTGTGAATGAAGGGAAAACTCGATAAGGGATCATGTCCACCCTGACATAGCCACTCCCTCACCGCCATGTACACACTTTTACAACATGCTCTGGTTATTTGAAAATGTGTTTGGCCTCCCTGAAAGAAAAAACAAGAGGATAACTAAGTATTAAATCAGAGGATTCTCAATCACTTTAAATAGAAAGGAAGACACCAGGACTACATTTGTTAAAATTACCAAAAAATGGCTGGACATGGTGGTTTATGCCTGTAATTCCAGCATTTTGGGAGGCTGAGGTGGGCAGATCATCTGAGGTTGGGAGTTTGAAACCAGCCTGACCAACATGGAGAAACCCCGTCTCTATTAAAAATACATAAAAATACAAAATTAGCCTGGTGTGGTGGTGCATGCCTGTAAGCCCAGCTACTCTGGAGGCTGAGGCAGGAGAATCGCTTGAACCTGGGAAGCAGAGTTCGTGGTGAGCTGAGATCACACCATTGCACTCCAGCCTGGGTGACAAGAGTGAAACTCTGTCTAAAAAAAAAAAAAAAATGACAAAAAACATTAATTTAGGAAAAAGTAACATGCCTCACATGTAGTTCAAATATTTCTTTCAAATATTAAGTCTCCAAAACATGGCTCTAGTCTTCAGAGTGAGGAAAATATGGTGTACATCTGCACATTTGCTTTCTCATGGCTTGTGTTTAATTATCCACAAAGAAAAAAATTCACAAGATGTTTCATGGTCTTCTCTTTTAACTGCCAAAGCAGGAACTTCTGAAGCTTTGATAGAATTTGGTTGCAATCCCTTTGAAAGTTTTTATTAATGTAGACAGAGTGTGTTTTTAATCTTTGGTATTTTGATCACCCAAATTTATGTTTTGTGATTTATTCATGCTTGATTCTATGATATTTTAAGTAAACAAGGAGTCAGCAGTTTTTACCCAGCAAAATACATTGGGATTTTTAAAAAATATAGTGCAATGATGATTAATGAACACACTAGGCATTAAATCAGAGGATTCTTCATTGGGACAGAAAGGAAGTCTTGAGACCCTGTGAGAGATTGATATCTACATTGATTTTAAGGTAAATATCAGAGACATTCCACTGTGAACACATTTCTTTCCAGACACATTCTTTCTGGAAAGAATTGTGTTCTGGAAAGAGAGAGAAAAGCATAAATACAAAGAAAAGCACAATTTTCTAAGAAAATGCATACAAATTTAACCATAAAGTAATAATTTGTATGATAAACAGATAAACATTAAATGAGATTTCACACCCCCTTTCTTTTGTTTTTTGAGATGAGTCTCGCTCTGTAACCCAGGGTGGAGTACAGTGGCAGAATCTTGGCTCACTGCAACCTCCACCTCCCAGGTTCAAGTGATTCTCCTGTCTCAGTCTCCCCAGTAGATGGGACTACAGGTGCCCGCCAACACACCCAGTTCATTTTTGTATTATTAGTAAAGACAGGGTTTCACCATATTGGTCAGGCTGGTCTCGAACACCTGACCTCAGGTGATCCACCCACCTGGGCCTCCCAAAGTGCTAGAATTACAGGTGTGAGGTCTTTCTTCTCCCTCTTCCTCTTCCTCTTCCTCCTCCTCCTCCTCTTCCTCCACCACTTCTTCTTCTTCTTCCTTCTTCTTTTTTTAAGATGGAGTCTCGCTCTGTTGCCCAGGCTGAAGTGCAATGGCATGATCTCGGCTCAATGCAACTTCTACCTCCTGGATTCATGAGATTCTCCTGCCTCAGTCTCCCAAGTATTGGAGATTATAGGCACCTGGCTAAAGAGATTTCACACTCTCTTAAACCCAGAAAAATAATGCATAAGGTATAATATTTCCTTCTAGGTGTTCTTGAATTCAATCTGTGATGACAATCTAGGGATTATTTTAATGTTTTAATGGCATGTGATCTACTTTTCAAATAAGAAAAGATGTAGTTAAATGTTACTCAAGCATTTTACTTCCAGAATAGAAGCTCCCTGAGGCTGAGATTATTTTGTTTTGTTTTGAGATAGGGTCTCACTCTGTTACCCAGGCTGAAGTGCAGTGGCATGATCATGGCTCACTGCAGCTTCTGCCTCCTGTGCCCAAGTGATCCTTCCGCCTCAGTGTCTTGAGTAGCTGTAGTTCCAACTACTCAGGAGACTGAGGTGGGGAGGATCGCTTGAAGTCAGGAATTCAAGGCCACAGTGCCTTATGATCACATCTGTGAATAGCCACTGTACTCCAGCCTGGACAACATAGCAAGACCCCATTTCTTTTCTTTGGAGATGAATCTCACTTTGTCACCCAGGCTGGAGTGATCTCGGCTCACTGCAACCTTGCCTCCTGGATTCAAGCAATTCTCTTCCTCACCCTCCTGAGTAGCTGGGATTACAGGCATAAGCCACCGTGTTGGCCAAGACCCCATATCTTGAAGAAAAAAAAAAGGACTAGGAATGGTGGTTTACTACTGTAATCCCAGAACATTGGGAGGCCAAGGCAAGAGGATTGTTTAAAGCTAGGAGTTCAAGAACAGCCTAGGCAATACAGGGAGACCCCATTTCTACAAAAAATAAAAATAAAAATTAGCCAGGCATGGTGGTACACACCTGTAGTCCCAGCTACTCAGAAGGCTGAAGTGGGAGGAGCACTTGAGCCAGGGAGGTTGAGGCTGCAGTGATCCATGATTGTGCCACTGCACTCTAGCCTGGGTGACAGAGTGAGACCTTGTCTCAAAATTACATAAATAAATAAATATCTTAATTATATTGACTGAATGAATTGCCCAGCCTGACTTTCACCTTTGGTTATGGAGATATCAATCCCTAAAAGACACCCTATAAATGAGATGCAACACTTAAACTCTATTTAGTTAAATTGGAATTGTATGGGTAAGATACTGAAATTCTCATGCCAGAACTTAGTAAATATTTTGAGAATATTAGAGAAAAAAAACTGATTCTCATAACTTGATTCTACTTAATTACCACATACAGTAGGTCACACAAAGTCCATTCTCCTTCAAAAGAACTCTGGAAGTACACCATAAGATGTTCAACCTGGCTGGCGAGGTGGCTCATGCCTGTAATCCCAGCACTTTGGGAGGCCAAGTGGATCACGAGTTGGGCGGATCATGAGGTGAGGAGATGGAGATCATCATGGCTAACATGGTGAAACCCCGTCTCTACTAAAAATACAAAAAATTGTCTGGGCGTGGTAGCACGCACCTGTAGTCCCAGCTACTCCGCAGACTGAGGCAGGAGAATTACTTGAACCCAGGAGGTAGAGATTGCAGTGAGCCAAGATCACATCACTGCCTTCCAGCCTGGGTGACAGAGAGAGACTCTGTTCAAAAAAAAAAAAAAACAAAAAAAGGATTTCCCAGAAAAGGGGAGGGACACCAGGATCGCACTCCTGTACTGGCCACCGCCGCTGTCACTCGTCACCTTGAGTTCACATCCCTTGAGAGTTTGTATAAATTCAGGTCAGCGCTGCAGCTATGCAGCTGCCCAGTGTCAAAGCAATTCACCAATGACTGATCTCTCCATTCAGAAGTGTGTAGTCTTAATGTACAGTGATGAGAAACTGTTATTTTATGATCTTTTCATTAAAAGCTTGATTGAAACCTAAAAAAAAAAAAATGTTCAACCCACTAGTTGCAAAATCTTCTATCATTGCAATATAACATTTCCAGGGCCAATTAATTTTATATGTGTACACACACACACACACACACGTATATATATTAACCACCATGCCTGGCTAATTTTTGTATTTTTCATAGAGACGTGGTTTCACCATGTTGGTCAGGCTGGTCTCGAACTCCTGGCCTCGTGATCCGTCCACCTCAGCATTCCAAAGTGCTGGTATTACAGACATGAGCCACTATGCCTGGCCTCTTTTCTTTTTTTTTTTTGAGACAGACTTTCACTCTGTTGCCCAGACTAGAGGCATCTTGGTTCACGGCAACCTCTGTCTCCCATGTTCAAGCTCTTCTTGTGCCTCAGCTTTCCAAGTAGCTGGGATTACAGGTGTGCACCAGCATGTCCAACTAATTTTTGTGTTTTTAGTAAAGATGGGATTTTGTCATGTTGCCCAGCCTGGTTTTGAATTTCTGGCCTCAAGTAATCCACCTACCTCGGTTTCCCAAGGTACTAGGATTACAGGCATGAGCCACAACGCACAGCCAGTTTATTATATATTAATTAATTAGTTAACATTTGAATGTGATGCCTTCAAGATGAGATTTTTTTAAAATTTATTTTTTATTTTTTTATTTTACAAAGATGGAGTTTCACCATGTTGGCCAGGCTGGTCTTGAACTCCTGACCTCAAGTGATCCACCCACCTTGGCCTCCCAAAGTGCTAGGATTACAGCCAGATGAGATTTTTATACAATATCTTGGTGATTTAGGAAGACATCCTAGTGTTATTAGCATGAGGTTTCAAATTTTGTGTGTGATGACTCTTGGGAAGATATCTTCATATGGCTCATCTCATTCTTTTTAGTGTTTTCATTCTAAAGGGTGACTACTTTTTTTCTTACTTCTTCACCATATTCTATGATTTTGCCCTATTTGGACTCTGTAATCCCATAGGGAATACACACACACACACACACACACACACACACACGCACACACACGTATACATATGTATACATCTACTTTTCATTATGGATTTTTTTTGAGGTTTTAAACAGTTGTATCAGACTGGGCGCTGTGGCTCACACCTGTAATCCCAGCACTTTGGGAGGCCGATGTGGGCTGATCACCTGAGGTCGGAGGTTTGAGACCAGCCTGACCAACATGGAGAAACTCCGACTCCACCAAAAATACAAAATTAGCCAGGTGTGGTGATGGTGCATGCTTATAATCCCAGCTACCCAGGAGGCTGAAGCAGGAGAATCACTTCAACTCAGGAGGTGGAGGTTTCAGTGAGCTAAAATCATGCTGTTGTACTCTAGCCTGGGCAACAAGAGTGAAACTCCATCTCAAAAAAGAAAAAATTGTATTATGGGGCTTATGTAAATATTTCCTTTTTTTGCTCCCTGATCATATACTCGCCCTCACTCCTAGATATGGAACATAATCAAGCTGAAAGATGAGATCATGTTTGTGGAGTCCAGTGAAGTCTCAGTAAGAACCTTCTAGTTTGAGAGGCATCAGTATTCTACTCACACATATGCCAAAATGCTGAAGAATAAAATCAAGAGTTAAAAAAGTCATTTTCAGCATTGGGATTAAACAAAAAACACAGGATTTTTCCTTTTTGTAATTTTATTTATTTATTTATTTATTTTGAGACAGGGTTTCACCATATTGGTCAGGCTGATCTTCAACTCCGAACCTCAGGTGATCCGCCCGCCTGGGCCTCCCAGAGTGCTGGGATTACATGCATGAGCCACTGCACCCGGCCCCCTTTTTGTAATTTTTAAATATTTAAAATAACTTATTTTTTCTTGCAAGCATGATGCAGTTTCACTTTAAAAAATTGACTCAGCCAACAATAGTGATTTGCAAATGCAAATAATGCCAATGTCTTCCTTTTATTTTCTTTATCTTAGTATTGTAGAAATTATTTCTAGAATGTTAACTCTTTTGTTTTTATTTTGAAGTTGGCAAATTTTTATTTTTATGTATTTATTTATTTGAGACAGAGTCTTGCTCTGTTGCCCAGGCTGTAGTGCATGCAGTGGCTTGATCTCAGCTCACTACAACCTCTGCAAACTCCTGGGTTCAAGTGATTCTCCTGCCTCACCCTCCCAAGTAGCTGGGATTACAGGCACCTGCCACCACACGCAGCTGGTTTTGGTAGTTTCAGTAGAGACAGAGTTTCACCATATTGAACAGGCTGGTCTCGAACTCCTGACCTCAAGTGATCTGTCCACCTCTGCCTCCCAAAGTGCTGGGATTACAGGTGTGAGCCACCACACTGAGCCAAAATTGGCAAAATTTTATGAAGAACTTTTAGACTACCATTTGTTAATTGCCTGATTTGCTTTTTTAATGTGAAGAAACATTTTTCCTCTGTTACTTTTTCATGTAATTGTACATGATTATTATTCATTAGTGGTCTGATTTGCTTTTTCAATATGGAAACATAATTTTTCCTTTGTTCATGTAATTATGCACACACTCCTGTTTAGGATGCAGAATATATGAGGATAACTTTTTTTTTGGCAGATGTTTACCATATGTGGAGCTTAGTTAGCATAGAGAATACCCTTGAGTCAAGAATGGCCTGCCCCAATGCCCCTTTGAAACATTGTGTATGGTTTTATGAAATAAATGCATATTTTAATAGATGTCAAGATGGCCATGCTGAAGTCTTCGTTTTTGGGTAATTCAACCCAAACTATCTGCTGTGGGCATCTCTGTTTTACCTTCTCACTCTACCATTCCTCTTAAAAAATTTCTTTTTAATTTTTATTTTTGTGGGTATACACTAGGTGTATATATTTATGGAGTGCATGAGATATTTTGATACAGGGGTGCAGTATGTAATTATCACATCAGGGTAAATGTGGTATCCATCACCTCAAGCATTTATTCTTTGTGTTACAAACAATTCGATTATACTGTTTTTTAAAAAATGTACAATGAAATTATTATTGACTTTAGTTACTGTGTTGTGTTATTAGATACTAGATATAATTCATTCATTCTAACTGGAATAATATTTTTTTAATAGTAAAGAGTGAGATATAAAAGTGAAAGAGAAAGAGAAAGGTACTCCTGGGTAAATATCTACTCTACAGATCTCATAGTCGGGAAGTGGAATACATGCTCCCTTTGCTTTCCCTGTTTCACTGCTAGCCATGCACGCTTATGCTTATATTCCTCATTATTTGATAACCTTCCCCATTAGAGAAATAGGAAAAGCTCTAGAACACATGAAAGCAATTATACAGCCTTTATGATATCCAAATTTATCCATTTCATGCCAAAAAAAAAAAAGTTCTTTCAGTAGTGCTTCCCATGTGTCTTTCAAAAGCTACATCAGTCTGGGTGCACATAAATATTAACGTGATTCCCTATACAAAAGGGACTGCTCAGAGTTAAAAACAGCTAGAGAAGAGAGGACACTAATTGCAGGCACAGGCACATCTCTCCGAACCCTCCCCCAAAACAAATGGAGGACAGAAGAAAACAGAAAAGTGGTTAAGTCAATTATTACTCCAAGGAAACATTAGGGATAGTGCAAATAAAGCTCTGAAACTAAACTTTACTAACTGAGCCCTGCTTCTTGGGCATCCCACCCTCGAGCCCCCAGCAACCTCAGGGCCACCCTCTTAGCTGCCCCGCTCCACCAGCCTCACAGGGATGAAACCCACCTACCATGCCTTTTTGTCAGGAATCAGATCTTGATTTCCTCTTGGGGAATCGCCCCTCCCCTGGCCATGTGGTTCTAGTGAGATGACCACAGTGCCCCACCTACTCTAAACTAAGAATCTTCTTTTTTTTTTTTGAGACGGAGTTTCGCTCTTGTTACCCAGGCTGGAGTGCAATGGCGCGATCTCAGCTCACCGCAACCTCCGCCTCCTGGGTTCAGGCAATTCTCCTGCCTCAGCCTCCTGAGTAGCTGGGATTACAGGCACGCACCACCATGCCCAGCTAATTTTTTGTATCTTTAGTAGAGACGGGGTTTCACCATGTTGACCAGGATGGTCTCGATCTCTTGACCTTGTGATCCACCCGCCTTGGCCTCCCAAAGTGCTGGGATTACAGGTTGAGCCACTGAAGAATCTTCTTTAAAATTTATTTCTCTACCCTCTCTTCCCTTCTCTGCCATCGTGGTGTGTGCTTGACTCCATTTCTTACCGTGTCTTCTCACAAGACTTTTAGGATTAAGCAATTCCTGGTCAAGAAACAAAAGCAAAATTGTCCCATTCTCCAGTGGATTAGGATGAAAACTGGTAATAAAATCAGTTACAACTCCAAAAGGAGACATTGGAGAAGAACCAAGCTGAGTCTATAAGAAATTACACATGAGATTGCACACATATTTACGCTGTCTGAAGGTTACAATCATGTTACGAAATCAAGCTGAAAACGTCACTGCTATCTGGAGAATTTTGAACAGAGTTTCCTCTCTCGATCTGTTATGAACATGTTGGTTGGCTGGGTTCAGTAATAAATATGTGAGACTTTTTTTTTTTTTTTTTTTTTTTTGAGACAGAGTTTCGCTCTTGTTACCCAGGCTGGAGTGCAATGGTGCGATCTCGGCTCACCGCAACCTCCGCCTCCTGGGTTCAGGCAATTCTCCTGCCTCAGCTTCCTGAGTAGCTGGGATTACAGGCATGCACCACCATGCCCAGATAATTTTTTGTATTTTTCATAGAGACAGGGTTTTACCATATTGACCAGGATGGTCTCGATCTCTTGACCTCATGATCCACCCGCTTTGGCCTCCCAAAGTGTTGGGATTACAGGCTTGAGCCACTGCGCCCGGCCGAGACGTTTCATTAAAAAAAAAAATTCTCTAAGATTTGTAGCTACTAAGAAAGAAAGGAGCTTTTTCTCCTTGAGCCTTCAAACTGAAGGAACCTCATGAGTCTGAAGCTGCCTATGGGCCTAACAACAGTCTGTGCAGGAAGAAGCTATCTGCAGACTGATGTCAGCATACAGAAGGAAGCAGACCTCTGGCAACATTGAGGTCAATGCATTCCTTTTTGCTTAAGCTAATATTAATTGAATTTCTATCATTTGCAACCAAAAGTGCTTTGATCCTGTCTTTCGTCTAGGGGTGAGAATGATCGACTTGGTGCAAGCAAAAGTAACTGGTCAGCTAGGAGCAGTGGCTCACGCCTGTAATCCTAACACTTAGGAGGCCGAGGCGGGTGGATCACCTGAGGTCAGGAGTTTGAGACCAGTCTGGCCAACATGGTGAAACCCCATCTCTACTAAAAATACAAAAAATTAGCTGGGCGTGGTGGGGGGGGGGGTGCCTGTAATCTCAGCTACTTGGGAGGCTGGAGAATTGCTTGAACCCAGGAGGTGGAGGTTGCAGTGAGCCAAGATTGCATCCCTGTACTCCAGCCTGGGCAACAGAGTGAAACACCATCTCAAAAACAAAAACAAAAAAGTAACTGGTCAAAGATTCTGAGTAATAGAAAACCTTATCACAGTCTCTTTTGGATAACTGGTAAGTTTTTATTGGTTTGGAATCCTAAATTTAGAAAGCTCAAATAACTAGCATTTTTCTATACCTTAGAGACAAGTGTTAAATAAGCCAACTGATCCCAAAGATTATTCAAAGATGTAATTCCAGGTTAAGTCAGAGTGTCAGTGTGGATTCAACTTAATCACCTACATTTCCAACATTAATAGGATTATTCTGTAGAAATTGATGCCAAGAGAAATGATCCTGTTCTGTACTAATAATAGCTACAACATACTGGCACATTCTTTGTGCCAAGAAGTGTGCTAAGCCTGTCATTATTTATATTTAATTCTCCCAGAAATCCTAAAAGGTAGGTGTGATTGTTCCTTTTCTACAGGTAAAGGATCTTAGGTTTAGCAATGTGCTCAAGCATGGGCTTTGAAATTAGAAAGACAACTGACAAGTAGTAGAACCCAAATCCAAGCCCTCATGTTGAAAGTCTAAAAAAAAAAATCCAAGCACTGATCTAATTTCAAACCCATGCTTTTAACCCCTGTGCTCTCTATACGTTTCCAAAGTAAGTTTTTGAGTTAGCAAGGTTTTACTATCATTTTTATCTTATTTTTTTATTTTGTTTTTTGGAGACAGGGCTTCACCATATTGGCCAGGCTGGTCTCGAACTCCTGACCTTGTGATCCACCCGCCTTGGCCTCCCTAAGTGCTGGGACTACAAGCGTGCGCCACCACAGCCAGCCTTTTTTTTTTTTTTTTGAGACAGAGTCTTGCTCTATTGCCCAGGTTGGCGTGTAGTGGCACGATCTCAGCTCACTGCAGGGTCTGCCTCCTGGGTTTAAGTGATTCTTGTGTCTCAGCCTCCTGAGTAGCTGGGATTACAGATTACAGGCATGAGCCACCACACCTGGATAATTTTTTGTATTTTTAGTAGAGATGAGGTTTCAACATATTGCCCAGGCTGGTCTCAAACTCCTGAGCTGAGGCAATCCACCTGCCTAGGCCTCCCAAAGTGCCAGGATTACAGGTGTGAGCCACTGCGCCCAGTCATTTTAACTAAGTTGTAATGTTAGATGTGTTAGACTGATTCTTTAAATTTGCCAACCATATGTAACTAGCAGTTCATAAGAATTCAATCAAATATCATTTTTCAACTTATTTCAATATATATCTAGCTTATTCCTGCTATAAGCCAGGAATAAGAATGTCTAATTGATATGGAGATCTTATTTCAAAACTTTTTTTTTTTTAGACAGGCTTAATGCAGGCTCAAACTCCTAAACTCAAACAATCCTCTGACCTCAGCCTCCTGAGTACTACCATGCCCGGCTAATTTTTAATTTTTCTTAAAGAGATGGGGGTCTTACTATTTTGCCTGGGCTTGTCTTGAACTTCTGGGCTCAAGCAATCCTCCCACTTCAACTTCCCAAAGTGCTGAGATTATAGGTGTGAGCCAATGTACCTTGCCTGTCAAAACTTTTACAGATAATCAGAATTTGCCATCAACAATGATTATCTGAATGACAAATTCTTTTTTTCTTTTTTGAGATGGAGTTTCACTCTTATTACCCAGGCTGGAGTGCAATGGCGCGATCTCGGCTCACCGCAACCTCCGCCTCCTGGGTTCAAGCAATTCTCCTGCCTCAGCCTCCCAAGTAGCTGGGATCACAGGCGCGCACCACCACGCCCAGCTAATTTTTGCATTTTTGGTACAGACAGGGTTTCACCATGTTGACCAGGATGGTCTCAATCTCTTGACCTTGTGATCCACCTGCCTCGGCCTCCCAAAGTGCTGGGATTAAATTCTTTCTCTTAGGCGAGTGTGGCCCAGATTGGTGTTTTTTTTTTTTGTTTGTTTTGTTTTGTTTTTTGTTTTGAGACAGTTTTGCTCTGTTGCCCAGGCTGGAGTGCAGTAGTATGATCTCGGCTCACTGCAACCTCTGCCTCCCAGGTTCAAGCACTTCTCATGCCTCAGCCTCCTGAGTAGCTGGGATTACAGGTGCTTACTACCACATCCAGCTAAGTTTTGCATTTTTAGTAGAGTTGGGGTTTCACCATGTTGGCCAGGCTAGTCTCGAACTCCTGATCTCAGGTGATCACCCCACCCCCTACCTTTGTCTTGGCCTCCCAAAGGGCTGGGATTACAGACTTGAGCCACCGCGACTGGCCACATCTTTTTTTTTGAGATGAAGTTTCGCTGTTGTTACCCAGACTGGAGTGCAATGGTGCCATCTCAGCTCACCGCAACCTCTGTCTTCTGGGTTCAAGCAATTCTCCTGCCTCAGCCTCCTGAGTAGCTGGGACTACAGGCACGCACCACCATGCCCAGCTAATTTTTGTATTTTTTAGTAGAGACGGGGTTTCACCTTGTTGACCAGGATGGTCTCGAACTCTCGACCTCGAGATCCACCCGCCTCGGCCTCCCAAAGTGCTGGGATTATAGGCGTGAGCCACTGCGCCCG
This sequence comes from Saguinus oedipus, assembly GCA_031835075.1. Lineage (NCBI taxonomy): Eukaryota > Metazoa > Chordata > Mammalia > Primates > Cebidae > Saguinus > Saguinus oedipus. The sequence continues at coordinate 114,049,515 of CM063175.1, forward strand.
GCTCCCCCTCTTTTTTTTTTTTTTAAAGTGAGGTTCTAGAAGACTTACCAGAATTTGGGAGTTACTTTTTTTTTTCCAAAAAATAAACCCAGTGGTTTTGGAAGATCTGAAGGGCATCCCTGCCCATCTCATGAGATTCTCAGCATAGCAGGCAGGAAAAGGGTGGAGAGCCTGGCACAGTCCCCATCCCTAGCTGTTTCCTTTCCTAAGCCAAGTCTCTGATGCAGATCTCTACTTCTGACCTCCATCATCTCTGTGTGTGACAATGTCTTGTTTTTATGTTGACTCTTCAGAGCTAGGTACTGAATTGTCATTGTGTGTTTGTTTTAGCTTCTTATACAGGGACCAAGTCTAGAATGTAATTAATTGAGCCCCTATTTGAAATAAATGTGTTCTGGGTGTTCAGAGACTTAAAAAGATGTGGCGTAAAACAAAAAAGTAAAGAAAGAAACTGCACTTGGCTGGGAGTGGTGGCTTATGCCTGTAATCCCAGCACTTTAGCCCAGGAGTTCAAGACCAGCCTGGGCAAGATGGCAAGACCCTGTCTCTATAAAAAGTAAAGAAAAAGCTGGGAGCGGTGGCTCACACCCATAATCTCAGCACTTTAAGAGGCTGCGGTGGGTGGATCACCTGAGGTCAGGGGTTCTGGATCAACCTGACCAACATGGAGAAAACCCATCTCTATTAAAAATACAAAAAGATGGCCGGGCGCAGTGGCTCACGCCTGTAATCCCAGTACTTTGGGAGGCTGAGGCGGGTGGATCACAAGGTCAAGAGATCGAGACCATCCTGGTCAACATGGTGAAACCCCATCTCTACTAAAAATACAAAAAAAAATAGCTAGGCATGGTGGTGCGTGCCTATAAAAAAAAATCCCTCCCAGCTACTCAGGAGGCTGAGGCAGGAGAATTGCCTGAACCCAGGCGGCGGAGGTGGTGGTGAGCCGAGATCCCGCCATTGCACTCTAGCCTGGGTAACAAGAGCAAAACTCCGTCTCAAAACAAACAAACAAACAAAAAAGATTAGCGAGGTGTGGTGGTGCATGCCTGTAGTTCCAGCTACTCAGGAGACTGAGGCACGAGAATCACTTGAACCTGGGAGGCAGAGGTTGCAGTGAGCTGAGATCACACCATTGCAATCCAGCCTGGGCAACAAGAGCGAAACTCCATCTCAAAAAAAAAAGTAAAGGAAATACCAAGTGTGGGTGAAGGGGAGGAAAGCAGCAAAGCACACTGCCATGTGTGTACCTATGCAACTATCTTGCTTGTTCTGCACATGTACCCCCAAACCTATAATGCAATAAAAATTAAAAAAAAAAAAAAAAGTAAAGGAAATTAATCAGGCATGTTGGCATGCGCCTGTCATCTCAGCTAATAGGGAGGCTGAGGTGGGAGGATTGCTTGAGTCTGAGAGTTTGAGGCCACAGTGAGCTATGATCATGCCACTGTACTCCAGCCTGGGTGACAGAGAGAGACCCTATCTCACAAAAGAAAAAAAAAAGAAAAAAAGAAACCACACTTCTTCAAACAGAACTATGTTCTCTAATGGAGAAGTGAAAAGAAGTTGGGATTTGGAAAAAGAGCACCTAACTTTGAATTTCAGCTAACCATTTATTAAATATATATCTTTGGGCAGATGTTTGCGCCTCAGTTTTTTCAATAATAATATTTAACTGATAAGGATGTAGGGCGATAGAATAATGTGCATGCTAGTACTCTGTCAATTTTAAAGCACGAAACTTAATATAAATTAATGGAGCCTACTGATTTTGACAGGAAAATCTAGAAATTGCTTGAGTATCAGTGAATACACACCATTCTTTTTTTTTTTGGTGGAGTGGGAGTCGGGGAGAAACAGGGCCTTGGTTTGTTGCTCTGTTGCCCAGGCAGGAGTGGTGCAGTGGCATGATCATAGCTCACTGTAGCCTCAAACTCCTAGACTCATGTGATCCTCCCACCTCACCTCCAGAGTAGCTGGGACTACAGGTGTGTGCTACCATGTCTGGCTAATTTTTACTTTTTTTTTTTTAAGTGACTAGGTCTCTAACTTAGTGACCAGGGCCTCAAGCTATCCTCCTACCTTTGCCTCCCAAAGTGCTGGGATTACAGGCATGAGCCACAACACCTGGCCCACACCATTTACTCTAATGTTTATTTCCATAAAATTTCAAGAACTGTAGAAAAGTCAGTTCAATGTCTTTAAACATGCTATAATATATAACAGTATACAATAACATTCGTAATATAAGAATGTACAATACTATTATTTAAACAAAAAGCTGAATAGAAACAGATGTAAATCCTTGTCAGCTTAATCACATAAATAATCACTCTATTGCATAGAGATTTTCTTGTTTCACTATAATTTTTGGATGTAGTTTCTATTAATTGCAGATTTTGGGATATTAGTTCTGACTGTCCTTTTCTTCTATATTGGAGATGTGACTTATTTTTCTTTGGATATTATTTTTATGTGTTCCAACTAACCAAATATTTGGATTGATGAAGAGTTGTTATATATTTTTCAGAGAATGAGACCCAATATACACCGAGTAGCCGTGCAAGGTGGCTCACACCTGTAATCCCAGCACTTTGGGAGGCTGAATCTGCTGGATCACTTGAAGTTGGGAGTTTGAGACCAGCCTGACCAACATAGAGAAACCCTGTCTCAAAAAAAAATACACTTAATAAAAAGTATATGTGATTATTTCAAAAACCAACAAACAAAACCCACATAACATAACAAGTGTTGGTGAAGACAAGGACATGGAGACATTGATACTCTTGTAAAGTGTTACTAGGAATATAAAATAGTACAGCTGCTGTGGAAAATGGCATACAGAGTTCTCAAAAAAATTAAAAATAGAATTACTGCCAGGCGCAGTGGCTCACGCCTGTAATCCCAGCACTTTGGGAGGCCGAGGCGGGCGGATCACAAGGTCAGAAGATCGAGACCATCCTGGTCAACATGGTGAAACCCCGTCTCTACTAAAAATACAAAAAAAAAATTAGCTGGGCATGGTGGTGCATGCCTGTAATCCCAGATACTCAGGAGGCTGAGGCAGGAGAATTGCTTGAACCCGGGAGGCGGAGGTTACAGTGAGCTGAGATTGCGCCACTGCACCCCAGCCTGGCACCTGGTGACAGAGCGAGACTCTGTCTCAAAAAAAAAAAAAAAAAAAAAAAACAAAATAGAATTACCATACGAAAAGCTACACTCAATGGTGCATGCCTATAGTCCCAGCTATTCTGGAGGCTGAGGCAGAAAGATCACCAGAGCCCAAAAGTTTGAGCAATATGACAAGATCCTATCTCAAACAAAACAAAACGAAACCCAGTAACCTTCTTTCATGTCTCCTGAATTTGCCTTTTCAAGATAGGCACCACTGGGGAAATATCCAGAGAGTGGGGCAATCGCAGTTTTAGTATTTGATATTTTGAGACACTGTAAAGTGATATAGTGATTCAGCTTTGCTGTCATCCCAACTGTTTTCCAGAGAGCACTAATGTTGGACCACCTTGTAGATTATGCAAGACTGTCAATGTTGCCTTTGGCACCAAGAGAAAAGAATGCGTCAAGAATATATATTGCAAGGTAGAGAGAGTCAAGATGTGGGGTTTCTTGTATGTAATATTTTTCTATTTTGTTTTATAAGAAAAAACTAGCTATTTCATTAGGAAATTACAGTTTGCATATTTTGAATTTTCATTAATGATTTTAAATATTACTGTTGTTAAAATGGTGAGTTTGTTAGTTTAGAAATGGTTTATCTAATAGTTAACAACTCAGATTTAAATAATTAAGTTTGGCGGGCATGGTGACTCACACCTGTAATCCCAGCACTTTGGGAGGTCGAGGCAGGTAGATCAACGGAGATCAGGAGTTTGAGATCAGCTTGGCCAACATGGTGAAACTCTGTTTCTACTAAAAATAAAAAAATTAGCCAGTGGGCCAGGCGCGGTGGCTCACACCTGTAATCCCAGCACTTTGGGAGGCCTAGGTGGGCAGATCACGAGGTCAAGAGATTGAGACTATCCTGGCCAATATGTTGAAACCCCATCTCTACTAAAAATGCAAAAATCAGCTGGGCATGGTGGTGTGTGCCTGTAGTCCCAGTTACTTGGGAGACTAAGGCAGGAGAATTGCTTGAACCCAGGAGGCAGAAGTTGCAATGAGCCGAGATCACGCCACTGCACTCCAGCCTGGCAACAGAGTGAGACTCTGTCTCAAAAAAAAAAAAAATTAGCCAGGTGTGGTGGCACATGCCTGTAGTCCCAGGTACTTGGGAGGCTAAGGTGGGAGAATCTCTTGAACCTGGGAGATAGAGGTTGCAGTGAGCTGAGATTGTGCACTGTACTCCAGCCTGGGCTACAGAGTGAGACTCCATCTCAAAATAAAATAAAATAATTGTTTAATATGAATAGAGAGGGATATCTAGGAGTATATTTCAGAATCTTTTTTTTAAACTACTACTCCAAATATCTAGGCACAAAATTCAAGTCAACTGAGCAAGAAAAGCCAAAGAAGTTTCTTTTTATTGTTTTGTTTTCTTTTGTTTTATTTTTAGAAACAGATCTTACTCTTGCCCAGGATGGAGTGCAGTGATTATTCACAGGTACCATCATAGCACACTCTCTCCTTCAACTCCTGGGTTAAAGTCATTCTCTCCTGCCTCAGCTCCTGAGCAGCTGGGACTACAAGTGGCCACTGTGCCCAGCCAAAGTAGTTTCTTGATATTTCAAGAGTTCTTGTATACATGTTAATTTTCAGCTGAAAACTCAGGGTTGCTACAACTACACTCAATGCTCTTTGTTTCATTTGTAGTCAAAGCAAGGACACAACATCAGAGGGATGGTAGAGAATCCTTGTGTATAGATCTTTAGTGGTGAGTACCTGGGAAAAGTCACATAAGTCAAGATGTCAGCATTAGAAGTATTTTATTTTGAACCTGAAAAGTAAAATAAGCCATCAATCTAAGGGCTTACATGGAATAATGTGATTAGTAGAAAAATTTTTGTTTGTTTTTTGAGACTCTCTTACTCTGTTGCCCAGGCTGGAGTACAGTGGTACAATAACAGATCACTGCAGCCTCAACCAACTGGGCTCAAGTGATCCTCCCACCTCAGCCTCCTGAGTAGCTGGGACTACCAGTGTACACCACCACACTCGGCTAATTTTTAAATTTTTTGTGTAGTGCCAGGGTCTCACTATGTTGCCTAATTCCTGGGCTCCAGTGATCATCCCGCCTAAGCTTTCCAAAGTGCAGGGGTTATAGACAGAAACCATGCACTCAACTGACATTTTGAAAGAAGTATACATTGCGGAATAATTAAATCAAGCAAATTAATATATTCATCACCTCACATACTTATTTTTGGGATAAGAACATTTGAAATTTATGCTCAACAATTTTGAAATATATAATACATTATAATCACCATGCTGTGCAATAGATCTCTCTCCATTCTTCCCTTTACATTTAAAATTTGCTCTGTCTAGAAATTGAACAGGTATCACAAGGAGGACAATTGTGTGGTTAACAAGCATATGAAACCATGTTCAATTTTACTATCCCACCCTTAAGGCAACTCATAAACAAAAATTGGTATAGTAATGGAACGGACATTATATAGCAGCTAAGAGAAATAAACTAAATCCACATGTACACAACACAGATGGATTTAAAAATCATACTGTTGAATGAAAAAGCAAGTTATAGATTATGTACTGCTTATGTAACAATTTATTTATTTGTTTTGTTTTGCTCCTCTGTGGGCATTGTAACATTTTTAAATGGACACATACATTCATACTAATAGCATCTTGTGTTCTCTCCATCTTTCTCTTTTTTATTTATTTTTTTGAGATGGAGTCTTGCTCTGTCACCCAGGCTGGAGTGCAGTGACACGATCTCAACTCACTGCAACCTCCGCCTCCTGGGTTCAAGAGATTCTCTTGCCTTAGCCTCCCAAGTAGCTGTGATTACAGGTGCCCACCACCACGCCCGGCTAATTTTTTGTATTTTTAGTAGAGACAAGGTCTCACCATATTGGTCAGGCTTGTCTTGAACTCTTGGCCTCAAGTGATCCACCTGCCTTGGCCTCCCAAAGTGCTGGGATTATAGCAGTGAGCCACCACACCTAGCCTCTCTCCATCTCTTTAAATGCACACACACAGACACACACATATGTGGAAGAAAACACACTGGAAGGATACACTCCAAGTTCATGAAAGTGGTTACTTCTGAAGAGACTGGGAGGGTAAGTGATTTGTACTGGGACTGAGGGGAGTGCAGGAGGGTTCAATGGTAGCTGTAATTGTTTTTTTCTTTTTTTCTGTACCTTCTAAGGGTGACTAATGTAATGTTTTATTTCTTTTTTTTAATTGAAAAAATCTTTAATAGAGACTGAGGTCTTGCTATATTGCCAAAGCTGGTCTTGAATTCCTAGGCTTGTCAAACGATACTCCTGCCTTGGGCTCTTAAAGTCCTGGGATTACAGGCATGAGCCTTGATGCCCAGCTGTAATATTTTATTTCTTATAGGAAAGACAAAAAATTTGTCAAAATGTTAACAATGATCAGCTCTGGATGTTGACTTATGGGTGTCCGTTACATTCCTTGCATTTTTCTGTCTTTTGAAGATTTATTTTTTTAAGACAGAGTCTCTTATAAATAAGATTTGTTCTTTCCTGTGAAGATTAATCTTCTACTTTGTGCCCGGATTTAGTAAGTTGTGCATATTTGGGCCCACACAATAGCAATAAATGAGTCTTGGAACAAAATAGAAGCAATCCTCTGCATGCCTGCACGACACATTCTCACTAAGCTAGCCTAAAAATAACAAAGAGTAAAAGTATTCTTAGACAGAGGGACCCTCATTTGACCTTTTGGCCATTTGGATTGTCCATTTAGTTAATCTTGTCACAATCATGTAATTATGAGGTTGGTTTGAGCTTAATGAACCAATATATACGAAGAAAATATGCTGTCATCAGAGCTGCACCACTTCAAAGCCCTTGGGACATAATACCTCTCTAGCGTTTGTACGTGAGAGTTCCTAAAGATAACAAAGCCTTTTACCAAATATGCTTTTCAGACCTGCCACCCTTTCCAGTGAATATTCCTTCTCCCCAAGTCAAGTTGGCATCCCCCAAAATATGTTGATGCTGCACCTCTGCCACATAAATATCCAAATGCTGTCTGATACCCCCGCAGGCTACACTTGACAGTACAATATCTGCAAAGGCAGCAGAGCTGCAGGGTGTTATTGAAAAGACCATTATACCTCCCTCTGAAAGAGAGTCTCATAAGTTGAAATGCCAGTTAGTAAAACATAGGAAAGAGAAAAACAACCGGGCAAGCATATAAGTGTACTCAGGCCGCACTCAAAATTCCAGCTGAGTTGAACTTGGAGTTATTTAAGAAAAGCTGAATGTCTAAAGAACCAGTTTGAGAACCTTAGTCTTTCTTTCTTAATTAAAAAAAAAAAAGAAAGAAAAAAAGATATATGTACATTAATGAGGGCTTTCTTCCTTTCTCTCACTTGGGAAGTAGTCAAAGACCCTTTAAGACTTGTTTCTTTCTTCTTCTTTGGAAGGGGATAGCCAGCATGTTCCACCAATGATAGTAGCAGTGTGGACATCATTTTTAAAAACTCTAGCAGTGTACTATTATAAGATCAAAATAAGAGCAGTATGGTAAAGCATTATACATTATTTCTACTCCGTGTCTGACTCTTTCTCTCCTTTCAGCTAGCTTTAGTCATCACGCTTATTTGTTCCAGCCTAGGGGATTTGATTTATCTACTCTATGTGAACAGGTCTGACAGTGGAAACCCCTTCCTCATGTCAGAACCTTTGGCTTCCAGGTGGAGATTCATTCATGCTGTTTATACCACATATGTGCTCCTTGACTGGACAAATTGGTCCCAACTTCCTCAGGTCACATGTATTCTGCTGACTCCCCAGTCCTGGCCTGCACAACACCCAAAGCCTCACCCAAGCATAACACCCAAAACATCAATCTCTTGTTGAGCCCTAGAGGTGCATCTCTCTTCATGATTGTTGCAAAAGATCACTAATTGCCTCAATCTCTTAACTGTGGGTACTCCTCTCTAGAATAAAACCATCCTTTAATTTGCTAATGTTTATTGAATACCTGTTAGATGCTGCCATTCTGCTGGGAGCTAGGAATGTAGTGCTGATTAAGATAGCCATGGGTTCCTGCCTTTGTGGTGCTTATAGTGTATGTACTGTGGAGCTTATACAGGGAGCCTGCTTAAAGGAGGGATCATTTCTTCACTAATGTGATCAGTACATAGACGGTACTGAAAGAGTGTGTGCATATGTGTTTGTTAGTGGGTGAGAGGCAAGATGGGAAGCAAGGAGACCAGAACTATCAACATTATTTAGGTTAGAGATGATGGTATTTTGACCAGGGTGGTAGCAACAATGGAAATAGTGAGAAGTGATCATTTGAAGGTAGAGTAAATAGGACTGACTGGCGGACTGGTTGTGGAGTTAGAGAGACAGAGATGAATCAATGATGACCCATATGTGTTTGACCTGAGCCACTGGGTGAACAGTACAGCTATTTATGAGATGAGGACAATTTATGGAGATGAGGACAGAGAGAATGTGTGTGCAAGAATCAGGAGTTCTTTTTTTTTATTGTTACATTTGATTTTCCAGTTGAATAAATCAACTGGAGATATTGAGAAGTCACAAACAAATGACTTTGAAGTTCAAAACTAGAGATAAAATTTTGAGAATCATCAATGTGTAATCTATTTTAAGAAATGGGTCTTGTATTAGCCCATTCTTGCATGGCAATAAAGAAATACCTGAGATTGCCAGGTGCAGTGGCTCACGCCTGTAATCCCAGCGCTTTGGGAGGTCGAGGCGGGTGGATCACGAGGTCAAGATATCGAGACCATCCTGGTCAACATGGTGAAACCCTGTCTCTATGAAAAATACAAAAAAAATTAGCTGGGCATGGTGGCACGTGCCTGTAATCCCAGCTACTCAGGAGGCTGAGGCAGGAGAATTGCCTGAACCCAGGAGGCGGGGGTTGCAGTGAGCCGAGATCACGCCATTGCACTCCAGCCTGGGTAACAAGAGCGAAACTCCGTCTCAAAAAAAAAAAAAAAAAAACCCTGAGATTGGCCAGGTATGGTGGCTCACACTGTAATCCCACCACTTTGGGAGGCCAAGATGGGAGGATTCACTTGAGGCCAGAAGTTTGAGACCAGCCTGGTCAATGTAGAGAGACCCCCATCTCTCTAAACAAAAGAAAGAAAGAAAGAAAGAAACAGAGAGACAGAGAGAGAGAGAGAGAGAGAGAGAGAGAGAGAGAGAGAGAGAGAGAATGAATGAAAAAGAAAGTTTAGAAAGAAAGAAAGAGAGAAAAATATCTGAGACTGAGCAAGTTATAAAAAAGAGGTTCAGGGGCTGGGCACAGTGGCTCACGCCTGTAATCCCAGCACTTTGGGAGGCCAAGGCAGGTGGATCACGAGGTCAAGAGATCGAGACCATCCTGGTCAATATGGTGAAACCCCGTCTCTACTAAAAATACAAAAAATTAGCTGGGCATGGTGGTGCGCGCCTGTAATCCCAGCTACTCAGGAGGCTGAGGCAGGAGAATTGCCTGAACCCAGGAGGCGGAGATTGCGGTGAGCCGAGATTGTGCCATTGCACTCCAGCCTAAGTAAGAAGAGTGAAACTCCGTCTCAAAAAAAGAAAAAAGAAAAAAAAAAGAGGTTCAGTTGGCTCATGGTTCTGTAGGCTGTATAGGAGGCATGAAGCTGGCATCTACTTCTGCGGGAGGCCTCAGGAGGCTGCCAATCATGGCAGAAGGTGAAGGAAGAGCAGGTGTTTCACATGGTGGAAGCAGGAGCAAGAGAATGAGGGGAGAGATGCTGTACGCTTTTGCATGACCAGATCTCTCAAGAATTCACTATCTCAAGGACAATACCAAAGGTATGGTACTAAATCATTCATGAGAATTTGCGCCCATGATCCAATCACTTCCCACTAGGCCCCACTTCCAACATTAGGGATTACAACTGAACATTAAATTTGGGTGGGGATGCAGATTCAAGCTAGATCAGTCTGGATGATAACACTTAGAGAGTCTCAATGGAGAAGAGGACCAAGGACACTGTCTTGGGACAAGCCAACGTTTAGATCCTGGAGGCAGAAAGAAAAGCCAGCGGAGGTGACTTAGAAGGAACAGCAATGTGAGAAAAATCAGTGCAATGGGAGGGAAAACCATTAGTACATCTTTTTGCTGCAGCCAAATGCATGTCTCAAAGAGGATGGCATAATCTTCTGTGTAAACTAACAGCAGTTAAATAAGATAAAAACAGCATCAGCCACTGTTCTTGCCATAAGGTGACCTTGACAAAATGATCTGACTGGATCTGATTGAGGAGGAGCTGTGGGTTAAGCAGAATGGGCAACAAAGGAAGACATCGCTTTTGAGGAGTTTCACTGCAAAGGAAGTAGAGGAAAAGAGGTTAGGTGGGCAGTTGGGGTAAAGTAAGATTTCTAAAGACAAGAAATATTCTAGTATGTTTGTAAGTTGATGAGAATGATCCAGGAAAGAGAAATCTAAGGTTGCAATTGCAAGAGTGAATTACTACAGGATGAAAGTCCTTGAGTCATTGACGGAATGACTCCAGGGCACAGATGGAGGAAGCAAGGCCAATTCGTCCAGGGTAACCAGAGAGAAAGCAGAGCAGAGAAGAAGCATAGATAAATTGGCAGATGTGGTGGGAAGAGAAAGATGCTTTCTTCTGAGGGCTCTGATATTCTCCGTATAATAAGAAAGAAGGTCGGCCAGGCGTGGTGGCTCACACCTATAATCCCAGCACTTTGGGAGGCCGAAGTGGGTGGATCACAAGGTCAAGAGATCAAGACCATCCTGGTCAACAAGGTGAAACCCCGTCTCTACTAAAAATACAAAAATTATCTGGCCATGGTGGTGCGCACCTGTAGTCCCACCTACTTAGGAGGCTGAGGCAGGAGAATTGCTTGAACCCAGGAGGCAGAGGTTGCAGTGAGCCGAGATTGTGCCATTGCACTCCAGTCTGGGTAACAACAGCGAAAATCTGTCTCAAAAAAAAAAAAAAAAAAGAAACAAGGTCATCAGCTGAGTTCAAAGAGGGAGAAGAAGGTATTGAAGAAATAAAATTTACCTATTGTAGAATGGCAGAGTGAGCTAATAAGGAAAATTTAGTAGGATTGCTGAGCAGCACTAAAGGCCCATTGAGGATTACGGTGATCAATTTATTTTTTTTTAATTAATTTATTATTATTTTTTTGAGATGCAGTCTTGCCCTGTCGCCCAGGTTGGAGTGCAGTGGTGTGATCTCAGCTCACTATAATCTCTGCCTCCTGGTTCAAGCGATTCTCCTGCCTCAGCCTCCTGAGTAACTGAGACTACAGGTGCATGACATCACACCTGGCTAATTTTTGTGTTTTAAATAGAGACGGGGTTTCAACATGTTAGCCAGGCTGATCTGAAATCTGGACCTCATAATCCGCCCGCCTCAGCCTCTCAAAGTGCTGGGATTACAGGTGTGAGTTATTGTGCCCGGCCAGAAGGCTTGGATTTCTTATGGAGACGGACATAAACAGGATTGCCATGGCCTTGTGATCTTGTAGGGGTAGGTGAAGAATTCATTCTATTCTAGCTTCCTTCTTAGAACTAGTTTCTCAGCCACTCCTGTTATAAAGATACAATATTCCTTGGAGGTTGTTCAGAATATTCTTTTCATTCTCTGCATCCCCTGAATCCAATGCTCACTTCTTACCTTGCTCTGATCCTCCTTTCAAGCCAAGGCATGTCTCAATTCCTCTAGGATTTATAGTCTTATTCAACAGATGAGACTATTTTACACATAATACTTTCCTATTCCTTAGATATATATTTTTATTATATTTCCTGTTACCTCCATATGTACTTTTTTTTTTTTGAGACACAGTTTCACTCTGTGCCTAGGCTGGAGTGCAGTTGCAGGATCTTGGCTCACTGCAGTCTTCAACTCTTGGCTTCAAGCAATTCTTTTGCCTGAATAGCTGGGATTACAGGTGTCTGCCACCATGCCCAGCTAATTTTTTGTATTTTTAGTAGAGACAGGGTTTTACCATGTTGGTCAGGCTGATCTCAAACTCCTGACCTCAAATGATCCACCCACTTCAGCCTCCCAAAGTGCTGGGATTACAGGCATGAACCACCATGCTTAGTCCCCGTATGTATTTTTACCTCTTAATATGGCTTAGCACATTTCAGTGAAATTGTTTGGTCTTTAGAACATGGAAGAAACTAACATCCTCCAGAAAGCAGCACAAATTATATGAGTAAACCGGGAAATTTTAAAATAAGTTTTTTTGTTTTATTTTGTTTTTTAAAGATAGGGTTTCACCATGTTGGTCAGGCTGGTCTTGAACTCCCGACCTCAGGTGATCCGCCTGCCTTGGCCTCCAAAGTGCTTGGGTTACAGGCATGAGCCACCACACCTGGCCTAAAATAAGTTTTAATTAAAATTTTTTTACCCTTTTTTTTTCTCAAATGTTAACAACGAATTGTAAACCAAAACTAAAATCCTAAATCCTCCAACCGACTTGAACCATTTTTAAAGAGAAACATTCTTAGAAACCTTTGGGAAAACATTTCCTACTTTTAAAAACATGGACTATAAGCAACTAATGTCTTTTAATATGGGAAATTCTTTTGGTTCTATTTTTATTTTTTATTTAAAAAATTAAAAAATAATATAAATTATTTATATTAATTATTTGAAACATTCTCCTATCCAATTCTTTTGGTTCTTAATTATCCTTGTAAAAAAAAGATAAAACATTGCTTTTTAATATTATCACTAAAGTAAAAAATACAAAATAAAAACAAATTTCTATTTAACTCATCCCTGAATCTTAAAGAATATATTATAAGTTGGGCCAGGCTCAGTGGCTCACACCTGTAATCCCAGCACTTTGGGAAGCCAAGATGGGCAGATCACTTGAGGTAAGGAGTTCGAGACCAGCCTGGCCAACATGGTGAAACCCTGCTTTACAGAAAATACAACAATTAACTGGTCATAGTGGCACACACCTGTAATCCCAGCTACTTGGGAGGCTGAGGCATAAGAATCGCTTGAACCTGGGAGGCGGAGGTTGTAGTGAGCCAAGATCACACCACCACACTCCAACCTGGGTGACAGAACCAGACCCTGTCTTTAAAAAAATAATAATAGTGGCCGGGCGTGGTGGCTCACGCCTGTAATCTCAGCACTTTGGGAGGCCGACGCGGGCAGATCACCTAGGTCAGGAGTTCAAGACCAGCCTGGCCAACATGATGAAACCCTGTCTTTTAAAATAAAAAAAAATAAAAATAAAATAAAATAATAAATAAGAATATGTTACAAGTTAAGAAACTCTTCTCCTTAGATAACATGTTAAAAGAAATTCAAGAAATATTACAGCAGGTAATTTTATAACAAACATGTAGATATGCCTATTTTCAAAATATGTGAGGAAATAAATTTTACAAAGCCAAACTTACAAAACGGCCTTCCACAGAGTAAGTGCTCAATAAAGAGTAATAATAATAATAGAAATAATAAAAATAATAGAAATAATAAAAATAATAGAGAGCCAGTAATAACGGCAATAATAATTTTAAAATTTAGGTATTTTTAGAAGTAGACTTTCAACATTTCTTCTACTTGTTGAAATGAAGTCAATGAGGTTGTTTTCTTTAGAGTGTTAATTGAGTATCAAGAGCAGTAGGAAGGAAATGATTCATCCCAATTGGCTTTTGGGATCAAACATTTCCCTGAAGCTACCTTGGTTAATATTTGCAAGTATTGTGAACTTTTTGGATGAAATACCACACAGATGCAACTCAAAACCAATAGTAGTATGTAGTTCTTTCAGCTCTAAACTGGGATTACTTTCAAGTAAACTCTAAAATCATTGGAATAACCCATCTCATGGTTCTTGGTAAAAATGATACATGTTAATTATGAAACAATTAAGCACGGATAACATGATGATCTGAGGTTGAGATGGTGCCATCCACTAATTTCTGCTCAATGTTCAAGATATAACCCTGAACAGAGAGGGTTCAAGGAGACCCTCAGTTGACTAAGGACCCACAATGCAACTTTAGTTCAGTTTTAGAAAATAAGAAAGATATGTTTCTGGCACACTTTAGTTTTGGGCTGAGATTCAAAACATTTACAGACATTAATATATGTCCTGGGTGCCCCTTGTCCTTTTTTTGTCTCCCTGAGCACAAAATAACCTTACATAATTCATGATTCTTTTTTTTTTCTATTCTCTAGACCAAAACCCAATAAACAGAAAACAAATAAACAAAAGAGGTAGAGCTAGTTCTCTGCCGTGGAGGTGGGGCTGAGGACGGAGTTTTCCTTCAGGAATCCCAGTCCCTGCTGCTGGGAGAGCAAGGCACTGCCACATCCCCTATGGAGCTAAGACCACAGGAATCTCAGGGGGTTTTGCTGTGACTCTGAAATGGTGTGAGGTTTCCTGCTTCGTCAGAATCCCTGCTGAGGGGGAAATTGAAGGTGTATTGTGGAAACCTCCACTGGGGGCTCCTGCATGGTCACAGGAAACGTCGAGTTTGCAGGAACTTGCGGTTACTGTGAGAAAATTTGCTTTGGATTTTTATGTCCCAAATCTCTTTGGAATTCCCCAGGTCTGAAGCTTGGTGCCTGCTTTGGACTCTGCTCTGCATACAGGTTCATCTGATTGTATTTTTTCTCATTAATTGAAATTTGCCAGCTGCAATTCTGTCAGTGAAAACCAAATTCTAATTTTGTAGATAGATAAAGAAAATGTGGCTTTAAGGCCGGGTGTGGTGGCTAATGCCCATAATCCCAGCACTTCAGTAGGCTGAGTTGAGTGAATCACCTGAGGTCAGGAGTTTAAGACCAGCCTGACCAACATGGAGAAACCCCATCTCTACTAAAAATACAAAAATTAGCCGGGTGTGGTGGCAGGTGCCTGTAATCCCAGCTACTCTGGAGGCTGAGGCAGGAGAATCACTTGAACCCAGGAGGTGGAGGTTGCAATAAGCCAAGATCATGCCATTGCATTCCAGCCTGGGCAGCAAGAGCAAAACTATGTCTCAAAAAAAAAAAAAAAAGAAAAAGAAAAGAAAAGAAAAGAAAAAAAGATGTGGCTTTAAATTATGGCCTTAGGTTAGGTTTTGATGACATAAAACATCAATGAGTATGAACTAGGTCTTTATGAGCAAATTTGAAAAATAAAGTAGTAAATCTGTCTGTGATAATAGGTTAACAGAGCAGAAAATAAGGGCAGATGTTGTAGTTTGTAGACCAGCATCCTGTCACAACAATTTTGAAACATTTGGTTCATGTTCTGACACACATTCTTAAAAGTAGTTGTGCAATTGCCTCCAAGCTGTTGACTGTATTAGACAAACTTTAAATTAGTGAAAGGAATCTATTTTATATGGTGGTGGTGGGGTAACAGTTCTTCTAAACAAACTTTCATATTTTTCTTTTGAAAGTTTTAAAGAATCGAGTTTTTTTCTTCAAGACAGGATCTCAGTTCTTTTGCCCAGGCTGGAGTACAGTGGCATGATCATGGCTCATTGCAGCCTGGCCCTACCGGGTTCAAGTGATCCTTGCACCTCAGCCTACCAAGTAGCTGGGTCTACAGGCACATACCACCATGTGGCTAAGTTTTGTAATTTTTGTAGAGACTGGGTTTCACCACATTGCTCAGGCTGGTCTCAAATTCCTGGGCTCAAGTGATCCACCACGGCCTCCCAAAGTACTGGGATTACAGGCATGAGCCACTGTACCTGACCTTAGAATTTAACTTAAAAAAAAGAAAAAAAAAATGAAGCCAGGCATAGTGGCTCATGCCTGTAATCCCAGGGCTTTGGGAGACAAGGCAGGAGGATCACTATTAGGAGCTCCAGACCAGCCTGGCCAACATGGAGAAACCCCATCTCTACTAAAAATACAAAAATTAGCCAGGTGTGGTGGCAAGCACTCATAGCCCCAGCTACCTGGGAGGCAGAGGCAGGAGAATTGCATGAACTCGGGAGGTAGAGGTTACAGTGAACCAAGATTGCACCACTGTACTCCAGCCTGGGCAACAGTGCAAGACTGTGTCTCAAAAAAAAAGGAAAGAAAAAAATGAGACTCGGCAGTCCGTACGCCCAAGTCTGCTGCCGCCATGGGGATCTTAGAGAAGATCTCGGAGATAGAGAAGGAGATCGCTCGGACGCAGAAGAACAAGGCCACTGAGTATCATCTGGGCCTGCTGAAAGCTAAGCTTGCCAAGTATCGGGCCCAGCTCCTGGAACCATCCAAATCCGCCTCATCCAAAGGAGAGGGCTTTGATGTCATGAAGTCGGGCGATGCCCGAGTGGCTCTGATTGGATTTCCCTCTGTGGGAAAAGGCCGTGGCCGGCAGGTGATTGCTGTGGCACGCACGGCTGATGTCGTCATCATGATGCTGGATGCCACCAAGGGAGAGGTGCAGAGGTCTCTGCTGGAGAAGGAGCTGGAGTCCGTGGGTATCCGCCTCAACAAGCACAAGCCTAACATCTACTTCAAGCCCAAGAAAGGTGGTGGCATCTCCTTTAACTCGACAGTCACGCTGACCCAATGCTCAGAAAAGCTGGTGCAGCTCATCCTGCATGAATACAAGATCTTCAATGCAGAAGTGCTCTTCCGAGAAGACTGCTCCCCAGATGAGTTCATCGATGTGATCGTGGGCAACCGGGTGTACATGCCCTGCCTGTATGTTTATAACAAAATCGACCAGATCTCCATGGAAGAGGTGGACTGCCTGGCCCGAAAACCCAACAGTGTGGTCATCAGCTGCGGCATGAAGCTGAACTTGGACTACCTGCTGGAGATGCTTTGGGAGTACTTGGCCCTGACCTGCATCTACACCAAGAAAAGAGGACAGAGGCCGGACTTCACAGATGCCATCATTCTCCGGAAAGGGGCCTCAGTGGAGCACGTGTGCCACCGCATCCACCGGTCACTCGCCAGCCAGTTCAAGTATGCCCTGGTGTGGGGCACCAGCACCAAGTACAGTCCGCAGCGGGTGGGCCTGACCCACACCATGGAGCATGAGGACGTCATCCAGATCGTGAAGAAGTAATGGTGCCTGCCAGGCCTCCCGCCCACCTGCCTCATCTCCCTGGGGGTGTCGGTCCTACTGGGATACACGAACACCCAAACAGAAAAATACAAATACACACACCCCAGGAAGGGGTCCCTCAAGTCTCTGCTGTTTCCAGAAGTTTCTTCAGTAGGCAGATGAAGAGTGCATTGGGCCAGAGGGGTTTCGGCTGGAGGCATTTCCCATAAGACTGAGGCTTCTCTTGG
The DNA here is from genome assembly GCA_031835075.1 of Saguinus oedipus. Classification (NCBI taxonomy): domain Eukaryota; kingdom Metazoa; phylum Chordata; class Mammalia; order Primates; family Cebidae; genus Saguinus; species Saguinus oedipus. Next base: position 114,066,919 of record CM063175.1, read on the forward strand.
GGGTTTTGAGTTTGGAATGCTGGGCCTGGCACCTGTGCCCCCGGCCCCTGTTCTGAGGGAGCAAGCTGCCCACCTGCCTGCCAGCTGGGGCCTAAAGCAGATGGCATGCTTAGTGCCAGGCGGGAAGCTGGGCCTGCCTAGGTCCCTGGAGGCTGTGGCTGCTGTTACAGCATTTCCCTCCCTCAGCTCCTGCCAGCTTCTCTGACACTTGGGGTGGGGGCCCTTCCAGGAAGAAACCCCCTTGGGTCCTCCACTCAGGGCTCTCCAGGATTGGAAGCAGAGGTCAGTGGCTTCAAAGGCCCAGCTGACACCCTCCACAGCCTAAGGGGTGTCCAAAAGTGCCTCCCCCTCTCTGATCCTCCCAGGGCAGCCCCTGCCCAGCACAAAACCCCCGGACCCTGGCTCTGCACGCCTGGGCCAGGCACTTTTGAGTTTAGAATCTGTTTTCTAAGTCCCCAGTTCTCCTGGCTCTCCTTTTTGAAATAAAGGATTGAAAACCAAAAAAAAAAAAAAAAAAAAAAAAAAAAAAAAAAAAAAAAAAAAAAAAAAAAAAAAGAAAAAAATGAGACTCTCTCTCTCTTTTTTTTTTTTAGAGATGGGGTTTCACCTTGTTGGTCAGGGTGGTTTCGAACTCCTAACCTCAGGTGATCCACCCACCTCAGCCTCCCAAAGTGCTGGGATTACAGGCGTGAGCCATGGTGAGAGTCTCACTACACCCAGTGAGACTCTCTTTTGGTGAGTGCAAGGTGGCTTTCACTTTTCACCTGTAGCACAAAGTGGAGGTTCAGAACATGAACAGACTCTGTAGCCAGGCCACCAGACTCTGCCACTTGCTGGTTGTGTGACCTTGGGCAAGTTACATAACCTCTCTGTGCATCATTTTCTAATCTGTAAAATGAGGAAAACAGCCAGGCACGGTGGCTCACGCCTGTAATACCAGCATTTTGGGAGGCTGAGGCAGGTGGATCACAAGATCAGGAGTTCGAGACCCGCCTGGCCAAGATGGTGAAATTCTATCTCTACTAAAAATACAAAAATTAGCCTGGTGTGGTGGCGCCTGCCTGTTGTGCCAGCTACTCCAGAGGCTGAGGAGGAAGAATCACTTGAACTCAGGAGGCGGAGGTTGCAGTGAGCTGAGATCATACCACTGCACTCTTGTCTGGGTGACAGGGCAAGACTTCGTCTCAAAAACAACAACAAACAAAAACAAATGATTTTTCTAATGATAAAGTCTTTTAGAAAGTTGAGGTGTTTGCTTCCATAAGGAACCTGGGTATGGCATCAGTCACATAAGCAGGTTACTATGAACTTGCTCTGTTGTCTGCTAAACAACAGAATCTGGAGACATGCCACTAAATCTGAGTCGCTGTAAACATGTGAGTGCATACATACAAGAGCGGCGGTTCCTGTACAGCCGCTCAAAAAACAGCCTCAGTAAATCACTGAAACTCTGGTGGCAAACATTTTCAATGCAAGTAATGCACCTCTATTTCACCCCGGTGCTTACAATCCTTTCTGAAAAAATTCTGAACAAATGACCAAGACACCATTTTGGACCAAAAGCAAGCTGGTATCTTCCAGTAACAAATACTGTAACTTGAACGCAGTCTTTAATAATGAGAAATTAGTGGAAGGGAGTATCCATTCCCTTAGAAATCAGTTAATATTGCCATTAATAAAAGGTAGGGCAACCGGGCGTGGTGGCTCACACCTGTAATCGCAGCACTTTGAGAGGCCAAGGCAGGAAGATCACTTGAGGTCAGGAGTTTGAGACCAGCCTGGCCAACATGACGAAACCCCATCTCTACTAAAAGTATAAAATGTAGAGATTCCCGCGGCAGGGCCACTCAGGTATCAGGTGACACTAGGTGAATGGACTGTCACGTGACACGGAAGTGGCTCTGAACAGGAAGAGGACGAAAAGAAGAACCATCCGCCACGCGGCCACGCGGAGAGGAACCAGCCACGCGGAGAGGAACCAGACTTGCAGCCAGCGTGATCAGCAAAGGTCAATATCCAACACAGCCATCCTACCCTGCGCAGCCTCCTGGGAATCCGGTATACCCCCAGACCTTGCATCTTCCTCAGGTTCCACCCTATACTGATAATCCACCTGCCTACTCGTCCGAGCTTTGTCCATCCAGGGGCTGCCGCAGTCCCCAACATGTCGGACGCATTTCCTGGAGCCTCTCTATATCCTTCCATGGTCCAGCCTGTGACTATTAGGCTTTTAGGCTCCGCAATCCCCATGACTTACTACTATCCAGTCGGTCCCATCTATCCACCTGGCTCCTCAGTGCTGGTGGAAGAAGGGTACGATGCAGGTGCCAGCTTTGGAACTGGGGCTAGTTGGCAACATTTGTCCCCCTACCTCCTGCATGCTCTCCCAATGCTGCTCAGCTTGCAGTCATGTAGGGAGCCAACATCCTCGTAATTTAGTGGAACGGGATCTTATGGGTGGTTCAGATGGTGGCTACACCATCTGGTGAGGAACGAAAGCCACCTTTGTGCTGGGAAAGACATCACATACCTTCAACATTTCTCACAATGTTGTACTGCTTTAGTCATACTAACATGAACTTGCAGTTTAGACACATGCTGCTGGGGTGTCTTTCTGGTGCCCAAACTTTTAGGCACTTTTCAAATTTAAAGACTATTTTGAAGATTTGAAAAAAAAAAAAAAATTAGCTAGTCATGGTGGTGGGCGATGAAAGAAAAAAAAAAAAAGAAAAGAAAAAGAAAAAGAAGAGAATTAGGGCAAACTCTTTTTTTTTTTTTGAGATGGATTTTCACTGTTGTTACCCAGACTGGAGTGCAATGGCACGATCTCGGCTCACCGCAACCTCCGCCTTCTGGGTTCAAGCAATTCTCCTGCCTCAGCCTCCCGAGTAGCTGGGACTACAGGCGTGCACCACCATGCCCAGCTAATTTTTGTATTTTTAGTAGAGACGGGGTTTCACCATGTTGACCAGGATGGTCTCGATCTCTTGACCTCGTGATCCACCCGCCTCAGCCTCCCAAAGTGCTGGGATTATAGGCGTGAGCCCCCGCGCCCGGACGGGGAAACTTTTTTGTTTTGTTTTGTTTGAGATGGAGTCTCATTCTGTCACCCAGGCTGGAGTACAATGGCGCCATTCCAGCTCACTGCACCCTCCACTTCCTGGGTTTAAGCCAGATGCCTCATCCTCCTGAGTAGCTGGGATTACAGTGTCGTGCCAACATGTCTGGCTAGACGGGGTTTCACCATGTTGGTCAGGTTGGTCTCAAATTCCTGACTTTGTGATCACCCCTCCTCAGCCTCCCACCGCGCCGAGCCTAGGGGAACCCTTTTTTAGAGCTTTGCTCGGGAACCAAAAATTCGCGTTTATTTTAAATCTTTGGTCTACGCTTGAGGTATCTGGATTCCTGCTTTTTTCTTTTTTCTTTTGAGACGGAGTCTCACTCTATCACCCAGGCTGGAGTGCAATGGCATGATCTCGGCTAACTGCAACCTCCGCCTCCCGGATTCAAGCGATTCTCCTGCCTCAGCCTCCCGAGTAGCTGAAATTACAGGCGCACGCTGCCACACCTGGCTAATTTTTGTATTATTTTAGTGGAGACAGGGTTTTGCCATGTTGGGCAGGCTCATCTGGAACTCCTGACCTCAGGTGATCTGCCCACCCCGGCCTCTCAAAGTGCTGGGATTACAGGTGAACCACTGCTCCTGGCCTGGATTTATGCTTTTAATATCACATTGTAAAAATTTAAAGAGAAAATATCTCTGTAGACATTGTTAATTTTGTAATACTGATATAATTCCTTGTGTTTTTCCATATCATCTACTGAAACTAATAGCTCAGAATTAAAAAAAAACAACCTGTTTATTTCCCCAATCTGTAACGCTTCTGGTGACAGAAGAACCTGCTGGTTAAGGACTTAGGTTTTGAGCTTGGTGGATGTGGGACTGAATCGTGGATAAGATCTCAGTTTGTGGCCGGGCGCGGTGGCTCAAGCCTGTAATCCCAGCACTTTGGGAGGCCAAGGCGGGTGGATCACGAGGTATCGAGACCATCCTGGTCAACATGGTGAAACCCCATCTGTACTAAAAATACAAAAAATTAGCTGGGCATGGTGGTGCGTGCCTGTAATCCCAGCTACTCAGGAGGCTGAGGCAGGAGAATTGCCTGAACCCAGGAGGCGGAGGTTGCGGTGAGCCGAGATCGCGCCATTGCACTCCCGCCTGGGTAACAAGAGAAACTTCGTCTCAAAAAAAAAAAAAAAAAAAAAAAAAAAAAAAAAAAAGAAGAAGATCTCAGTTTGTATAGAGGCATGTATATAGGCCTCATTTAAACATATTCTTAGAGGGCTGTGGCTGTGGAAGTAAATGTGTTTATATGCATAGATTTTTTTTTTTGAGACGGAGTTTTGCTCTTATTACCCAGGCTGGAGTGCAATGGCGCGATCTCGGCTCACTGCAACCTCCGCCTCCTGGGTTCAGGCAATTCTCCTGCCTCAGCCTCCCTAGTAGCTGGGATTACAGGCACACGCCACCATGCCCAGCTAATTTTTTTGTATTTTTAGTAGAGACGGGGTTTCACCATGTTGACCAGGATGGTCTTGATCTCTTGACCTCGTGATCCACCGGCCTCGGCCTCCCAAAGTGCTGGGATTACAGGCTTGAGCCACCGCGCCCGGCCTATATGCATAGAATTTAGTATCCACGGCTGAGCACGGTGGCTCATGCCTGTAATTTCAGCAATTTGGGAGGCTGAGGCATGTGGATCACTTGAGGTCAGGTGTTCCAGAACAGTGTGGCCAACATGGTGAAACCCCGTCTCTACTAAAAATACAAAAATTAGCCAGGCGTGGTGGCATGCAACTGTAAACCCAGCTATTTGGGAGGCTGAGGCAGGAGAATCACTTGAACCCTGGAGGCATAGGTTGCAGTGAGCTGAGACTGCACCACTGCACTGCAGCCTGGGCAACAGAGTGAGACTCCGTTTCAAAAAAAAAAAGAATTTAGTACCCATGCTGGCTCAGATGTTGATGGCTACTGTTATGAATCTGGCTCTATGGGGAACAGTTGCTTCATCACTCTTTAAAACAAGACACTCCTAAATTATCTACCATGCCATTTTATTTAGAAAGCCTCAACATGATTGATAAATTTTAATTTAATTTAATTTTATTTTATTTTTTTGAGACAGTTTTGCTCTGTTGTCCAGACTGGAGTGCAATGGTACAATCTCAGCTCACTTCAACCTCTGCCTCTGGGGTTCAAGTGATTCTCTTGTCTCCGCCTCCTGAGTAGCTGAGATTACAGGTGCCCGCCACCAAGCCCGGCTAATTTTTGTATTTTAGTGGAGACAGGATTCCACCACGTTGGTGAGGCTGATATCAAACTCCTGACCTCAGGTGATCCACCCACCTCGGCTTCCCAAAGTGCTAGGATTACAGGCATGAGCCACCTCACCTGGCTGATAAATGTGGGATTAAATATTCACACTCACTTCAAGTGTTCATATCTGTAATTGAAACTAAAACTTGATAACAAGGCATGAATATTGTATTAGTCTGTTTTTATGCTGCTGATAAAGACATAACTGAGACTGGGCAATTTACAAAAGAAAGAGGTTTAATTGGACTTACAGTTCCACATGGCTGGGGAGGCTTCACAATCATGGAGGAACATAAGGAGGGACAAGTCACATATTATATGGATGGCAGCAGGCAAAGAGAGAGCTTGTGCAGGGAGACTCCCGATTTTAAAACCATCAGATCTCGTGAGACTTATTCACTATCATGAGAACAGCACAGGAAAGACTCATCTCCATGATTCAATTACCTCCCACTTTGTTCTTCCCAGGACACATGGGGATTGTGAGATTTACAATTCAAAATGACATTTGGGTGGAGACACAGCCAAACTATATCAAATACCATGTAATTTGAGTCTAGGAGAAATCTTAAGGCCTTAAACTTAGAGAGACTTTATAAAAGCAGAGGCTAGCTCCATCTGGACTGTTTATTCCTTCAGAATATTATGCCTACTTGTATTCCCAATGCCTAAGGGCTCTCCCACAGTCCGTGCTCAATGAATATTGGTAGGAAAAAAATGGTTCATTGAGGAGATTTTTGCAGTAATTCAGTGCAAAAATTTTGCAGTAATTTTTCAGTGATCGATGACATTTGACCTTTGTATTCACAAAATTGAGATTCATTCAATCTCAATTGGGTGGATTCTCTACCTATAGGTACAAGAGGAAGAGGATGAGAAATATTTCCTGTTCTCTCAATAGCTTTTAAAATAACAACATGTCATAAAAATCCTCCTCATTCCACTATCCAACATATTAAAAGCCTAAGACTGGGCCAGGTGCAGTGGCTAACTCCTCTAATCCCAGCACTTTGGGAGGCCAAGGCAGGTGAATCTCTTGAGCTCAGGAGTAGGAGACCAGCCTGGGCAACAAAGTGAGACACCCCCCTCCCCCGCATTTGTCAGTAATCCCAGCTACTCAGGAGGCTGAGGTGGGAGAATCACTTGAGTTTGGGAGGCGAAGTTTGCTGTGAGATTGAGATTGTGCCACTGCACTCCAGCCTGGGCAACACTGTCTCAAAATAATAATAATAATAAATGGCATAGGTCCATAGCCCTTTAGAACTGGAAGAAGCCTACTAGGCCAACCCCTTCATTTGAACTGAGGTTTTTTTTGTTTTTTGTTTTTGTTTGTTTTTTTGAGATAGAGTCTCCCTCTGTTGCCCAGGCTGGGGTGCAGTGGTGCGATCTCAACTCACTGCAACCTCTGCCTCCCAGGTTCAAGCAATTCTCCTGCCTCAGCCTCCCGAGTAACTGGGATTACAGGCACACGCCACCACATCCGGATAATTTTTATATATTTTTTTAGTAGCGACGGGGTTTCACCATGTTGGCCAGGCTGATGTCGAATTCCTGACCTTGTGATCTGCCCGTCTTGGCCTCCCAAAGTTCTAGGATTACAGGTGTGAGCCACCGCGCCTGGCCTGAACTGAGTCTTGATTAGTGTTAGGCAGTAGCCATTTGTGGAAGGTCGCACAGTAGTCAGGACTGGAAGTCTGGTCTTTGAAACCTATCAGTCCACGGTCATTTGACCTGCCTGTTTGTAAAACAATGTCGTTACTTAAGTATACTTTTTAATAGAAAAACTGGGTGTAAGCAATAGTATCAAAGTGGTGTTCTGATGCCTGCATTCAACTTTGGCAGCGTGCACTTGACAGGCACAGGTACTCAGGACGTTGCCCCGCTGACCTGTCTGTCGTTCATATGGCGCCCACCTTAGAGTAACGCCGGTAATGCTGACCTTGCTTCATTATTTGTATTAATTTATTGAGCTAGCAGGGAAACGGCTCAGTAAAGCAGTCTCAGCTGCTAGAGAAGAAGAGGCAAGACTCCGCCGGCGCCCACCATCAGAGCATGACAACAAGCAGGACCGGAGGTTGGGAAAAAACACAGGGACAGAATGAATGTGTGCATAGCGCGGGGAGAGGTGTACTGGGGAGAGGGCAAGAGGCTGTGATCAGATTATCTGAGGTTTCAGAACTTCTATGTCAAGACCAAGGAACCAAATGAAAACCCAACTCCTCCAGGGAGCGCTGGAAAGTTCGAAGGACATAGTTTGAGGGAGCGAGTCCTGCAGCTCCTCGCGCCCTCATCTCCCCCGCGCTTCCCCCAGGACAGGGGCCGCCCCAACCCGGGTACGCTGAGCCTGGCAGCGCCCCAAGCCCCTTCTCTCTTTGCCTCCTCGGCCCGAAGGGAAACGCAGGCTCGAGCAGCGTTCGGGGCTCACCCATCAGCCGCGGAGGCAAAGGGGGAGGAGAGAGGAGGCGGGAGGCGGGAGGAGGAGTTTCTGGGCGGCCGAGAGCCCCCGGTGGGGCTGGCTGAGAAGCGCCCTTCCCCCCGCGCGCTGATTGCTGTGGCGTCCTGCCCGTCCCCGCCCGCGTGTGTGCGAGGGAGGGCGAGTGCGCCCGGTCGGCCCGATGGGGGTATTCGAGGGTTTCGGGGACGCCGAGCGGCACTTTCCTCTTCCCAGAGAGTGAGGGAGGGCAGTCGGCTGCTCTCGCGCCCGGCCACTTTCCCTGCGCGTTTCCCGGAGCTCCCTGCAGGAGGTGAGAGTCCCCGGCGGGTCCGGATGGCGTAGTTGTGCCGCGGCGCAGCAGCTGCCGGAGCTCGCAGCCGCCGAGCGCTGGGCGGGGAAACTTTCCGCCGCTTTCCTCCAACTTGCCGCGGGTGGATCTCCGCTGGACACACCGCCTCCGAGGTACGTGCCAGCCCAGCCCCGCGGCGCTGCAGCCCGCCGGGGCCGCGGGCTCTGCAGGCTGCGCGGCGCCCGTCGGTGCGGCGCGGGGTGCCAGTGCGTGCTTCCCGGCCGTGGTCATTCCAGCCGCAGGGACCTCCGGGCTTGAGAGGGCGGCGCTGGTGGGGCGGTGTTTACGCTCCGGGCAGCAGGGACTGGTGGCCAGCGGTGCGTGGGGAGCGGCCACACGGGGCGGGCAGTGCTCCCGGCGATGCGCAGTGCTGGGGAGGAATTCTCCACGCCTGCCCTCACTCTTCCTCTCCGGGGTTCCTTCTGACCCCTGCGGGGCGCGGCGGCCACTTCCCTCCCGGCGCGTGACAGTGCCGGTGGGAATGGTTTATTGTGGGTTCGCAGTCAATTGCCGTGGCCCAGGCTGTGGCTCCTGGACTCAGGCACCTACGCGGTTTGTGCTCCCCGCTGGCCGCGCCCTCGCGGTGCTGCGCGGGCTGTGCAGCCAGCTGCAGCTCGGCCCCTCCCGCAGAGAACGCGCCCCGGTTTATTTTGAAGGCTCTCTTCGTGTATTCGTTTGGTTAGGACAAACTTGGAAATCTTGGAAGTCTTGGGCTGTTGCTAGAAGAATCTGCATGCAGACTTGATCTTATTAGGGCATTTGCCCCACTTTGCAGAATCGCGTAGTCAGGAGCGGACGTGTCAAGCATGAATTACCTTGGCAAAGTAGAACTTAGTGAATTTGATATCCTCACAAAAAGCTGGAAGAAGAAAACTGTTCAATTTCCCTGGCTGTGAAGTGGGGATAGTAGTACTTGCCCCGTAAAGTTGCTGTGAGCATCGAATGATTCAGTGTGTGCAAGGTGCTACAACAGTGCCTGGCACCCAGTAAGCTCTGCACGGAGGTTAGCGCTGCTTGCCCCTAGCCCTGCGGTGGCGGGATAGGAGCGGCGAGGGCAGAGGATAGTAGGAATGACAAGCTGTGATGGGGAACCAGGAGTTATCTCCTCCCGAAGAAGTGAGCAGTTTTGGAGAAGTCTCCACAGGTAGTAAAAACACACCGTTTTCCTGAATGGTACTCAGACTGCTAACAGTTACTTCAGTGTGGACTCAGCTGTTTCTTTTGGATAATAACAGCTAATTTACTAAGCCCATACTATGTGCACTTAATCCTCACAGCATCTCTACGGTGAAAGCACTATTAATAACCCTGTTTTACAGAGAAGACACTAGAGGCTAGGTTACCTGTCCAAGATCATACACAACTTTGTTCTGACTCCAAAGCTAGCTTCTTCCCTCAGCGAAGAGCGGCAAGTGCAGGCTGATTTGTGTGTACATAGATTTGTGTGTATAGTCCATGAGTCTTCTCGCATCTTTCAGCTTCCTATTTGAGCTGAACACGTATTTCTTTAAACATACATACGGTATCTGTGATGAATTTAGGTGATTTTACATACTTAACGAGGGTGCCGAATTAAAGTTCCTTTGAAACTGGCCCCAAATAATTATAAATAGATCTCTGACTTACATTCCTTGACATAGATTTTTCTTTTTCTTTTTTTATGCATGGATAATTTTTGTATTTTTCGTAGATATTTTTTCTTTTTTTGAGATGGAGCCTCGCTCTGTCGTAAGGCTGGAGTGCAGTGGCACGGCGATCTCCGGTCACTGCAACCTCTGACTCCCGGGTTCAACCGATTCTCCTACCTCGGCCTCCTGAGTAGCTGGGACTACACTACAGGTGCCCTCCACCATGCCCAGCTAATTTTTGTATTTTTAGTAGAGACGGAGTTTCACCATGTTGGCCAGGATGGTCTCGATTATTTGACCTTGTGATCCACCTGCCTCCGCCTCCCAAAGTGTTGGAATTACAGGTGTGAGCCACTGTGCCCGGCCAACATAGATCTTTATTCTTAATTTCTTTTATTAATTCTCCAGACATTGTTGATCACTATTATTTGGCTTCCTTAGGAAACAGCTTGAGGTTGGCACGGGAGGTAGGGAAATAATTCTTACCCCCTTAAGGGCTATTAACATGAAATTGATTTCATGCCATTGTGTCAGTTAAAGGATGTTGCTCTGTTTCTTGCTGTTCTTTGCTTTTGGCTTTATTTCTGCATTGTTTAGTGTTTCAAGGCTTCAGCACTTTTTTTTTTTTTGCCCTTCAGTTTGTCATTTGTCAACTTAAATTTTTCCTGTTTTGATGGAATCTGAGCATTATGTGGAAGCTTTGCCTGACAACTGTTGATTCAGCTCATGTTTTTAAATATAAAAATCACCAAGTTTTTTGAACCCCAGCACTTCAAAGGCAACCCCTGGGGAGTTCATTGTTATTTTAAATATTAGTCAATAGGGGGAGCATAACACATATTGATATCTATAAGGCACATAAACCCGTTTTTAGAGTATTAAACATATATTTTGAAAGGGCAGAATGTGGCTTTATCTAGCAAAGTAAAAGTTACTTTTGAAGTTTATAATGGAGGACTAGATTTAATTCAAACTGATTAAAATAAGAAGGACCTTGAGGACAGTGACTGTATGTTGAATACATGTCAAGAACTCCATGGTGGCTGGACAGATAATAGATAAACACACATACAGTTTTCTTCAGTTTTTTTCCCTTAGCGGGTGTGTAGGCCAGGCACAATGGCCCAAACCTGTAATCCCAGCATTTTGGGAGGCTAAGGTAGGAGCATCACTTGAGCCAAGGAATTGGAGACCACCCTGAGCAATATAGTGAGACCCCCATCTCGTTAATAAATGAAGTTTGTATGTAAACTAATTTGCGTAGTTTGAATAATATTTCAACTTATCTAGGAGAACTGGAAATCCAGAGGAATTTGTTGTGAATCCTTTTGTAATGATCCTCATTTGTCTTTTGTAGAAAACTGGATATAATGAATTTGTTCTCAGAGAGGTTGGTGTGTTCACAATTCTGTCATTATCTTTCATTAACATCTTTTAAGTGCAAGACAATAGGGGATCAGTAATCCTAAATAACAGCAGTTCTATTACTGTGCATTCATCAGAGACTTGTGTTAACATTCAAGTATAGTAATAGTTCAGATGTATCATATTTGATACTAGTATAGGTGGGATGTGTCTATAAATACTCATACCTGTAAATATAAACAATAACAATAAATATGCTTGGAAAATCAAACTTGACTTTTAAAAAAGGGTTTTTGGCTGGGTGCAGTAGCTCGTCTGTAATCCCAGCATATTGGGAAGCTGAGGCGGGTGGATCAGTTGAGGTCAGGAGTTTAAGACCAGTCTGGCCAATATGGCAAAACACAGTCTTTACAGAAGATACAACATTGCCAAGCATGGTGGTGCACACCTGTAATCCCAGCTACTCCAGAGGCTGAGGTGGGAGGAACCCTGGAGCCCAAGAGGTGGTCATTGCAGCGAGCTGAGATCATGCTACTGCACTCCAGCCTGGGAGACAGCAAAGCTCTGTCTGAAAAAAATGGTTTTCAATTCTTGTCGGTAGTTTTATAGGCCAGTTTCCTATCTTGTTTCTTGCTTATTATGTAGAATCTTTTTTTTTTTTTTTTTTTTTTTGAGACAGAGTCTCACTCTGTTGCCCAGCTGGAGTGCAGTGGCGTGATCTCGGCTCACTGCAACCTCAGCCTCCCAGATTCAAGTGATTCTCCTGCCTCAGCTTCCCAAGTAGCTGGGTCTACAGGGGTGTGCCACCATGCCGGGCTAATATTTTGTATTTTTAGTGATGATGGAGTTTCACGGTGTTAGCCTGAATGGTCTCGATCTCCTGACCTTGTAATCTGACCACCTTGGCCTCCAAAAGTGCTGAGATTACAGGTGTGAGCCACTGCGCCCAACCCCATATTATGTAGTATTCATTTACCTTTATTTCATTTACCATGTTAGGGTTCTAAGGATCCTGTTTTAAAATAACTTTCAAGATTAGCCCAGTCTCCTCTTTTTAAATCTTAGCATTGCACTTATACTACAGAGTAGTATTTATTTAGGATCTAATTTAGTCTTCTGTGCTTTGCTCTAGTTTACTTGAGTAATTCAACAAACCCTTATAACCTCCTACTCCTTTTTTTTTTTTTTTTTTTTTTGAGACGGAGTTTCGCTCTTGTTACCCAGGCTGGAGTGCAATGGCGCGATCTCGGCTCACTGCAACCTCCACCTCCTGGGTTCAGGCAATTCTCCTGCCTCAGCCTCCTGAGTAGCTGGGATTACAGGCACGCGCCACCATGCCCAGCTAATTTTTTGTATCTTTAGTAGAGACGGGGTTTCACCATGTTGACCAGGATGGTCTCGATCTCTTGACCTCGTGATTCACCCGCCTCGGCCTCCCAAAGTGCTGGGATTACAGGCTTGAGCCACCGCGCCCGGCCCTCCTACTCCTTAATAGGCTTATGGTTCCTGGTCTTGGAGGTTGGCAAATTAGTTGTCCTTATTCAGTGTTCTGATAGCTGGGGGCCAAGATGCCTTCAGGTTGCTTAGGACTTTCTTACAGAAAGCCTTTATTGATAAATTGGTTTGCTTGAAGGAAAGCATTGTTACATTCTTTTTAAGAATCAAAGGAATTAATTTTTCTCTCTTGCATGCAAACTTGGTTGTGACTTGTAAAAGTCAGGTGAGTGCTTGTTTTTCTGAGGGCAGAATCTGAGCCTAAGAGCCCAGGGAACCCAACCATCCTTTGAGGTGTTTTTTTTTTTTTAATTTAATTTTATTTATTTATTTTTTTTGGAAGACGGGGTTTCACCATGTTGGTCAGGCTGGTCTTGAACTCCCAACCTCAGGTGATCCACCCTCCTTGGCCTCCAAAGTGCTTGGATTACAGGCGTGAGCCACTAGCCTGGACTGTCCTTTGAGTTTTAAGAAGGTGATTGCTGCTGACTTTTTTAGTACACAAGAGATGATCAATTTCCTGGGTTCAAAAATCTGTGAAAGGCCCTGACTACATTTTAAACTTAACAGACAGAAGAGTTAGAATTTAGATAGTGGCTGTTTAAGTAGTAAGATTGCTGTAATATTTTGCCTGGATGATTCTGCCCTGTGGTCATTTTGAATTACCCATTATTATTATTATTATTATTATTTTTTTTTTTTTTTTGCCAATCAATGAGAGCTTGTAAGGTTGCTGAGGTTGGTTGGCCTTGAACTCTTGGCCTCGCCTTCGCAAGCGCCACGACATCCGGCCGGAGCCACTTTGGGCCCCGGACCCATTATTATTATTTTTTTTTCGGAGGGAGTCTCACTCTGTCACCAGGCTGGAGTGCAGTGGCATGATCTTGGCTCACTGCAACCTCCACCTCCCAAGTTCACATGATTTTCCTGCCTCAGTCTCCTGAGTAGCTGGGACTACAGGCGTGTGCCACCATGCCCACCTAATTTTTGTATTTTTAGTAGAGATGAGGTTTCACCATGTTGGCCAAGATGGTCTCGATCTCTTGGCCTCATGGTCAGCCTGCCTTGGCTTACCAAAGTTCTGGGATTACAGGCGTGAGCCACTGCGCTGGATCCTACCCCTGGTTCTTGATAATTCATTTTGAAATGTATTTTTGTGGTTCTTTCATTGCTGTTGTATAAAAATTGTAATTGTCAGATTTATTTTTTATTTATATACTTACTCATATAAAAATTTAAATATAAAAATATGTAGCCGGGTGTGGTGGCTTATGCCTGTAATCCCAGCACTTTGGGAGGCTGAGTAGGGCAGATCATGAGGTCAGAAGATCGAGACCAGGTTGGCCAACATGGTGAAACCCCGTCTCTACTACAAATACAAAAATTAGCCAGATGTGGTGGTGCACACCTATAGTCCCAACTACTCAGGGGGCTGAGGCAGGAGAATTGCTTGAACCCAGGAGGCAAAGGTTGCAGTGATACGGGATCATGCCATTGTACTCCAGCCTGGTGACAGAGCAAGAGTCTGTCTAAAAAAAAAAAATTAGCTGGGCATGGTGACGGATGCCTGTAATCTCAGCTACTTGGGAGGCTGAGGCAGGAGAATTGTTTAAACCTGGGAGGTGGAGGTTGCAGTGAGCCAAGATCATCACACCATTGCACTCCAGTCTGGTCGACAGGGTGAGAGACTCTGTCTCAGAATAACAAAAACAAAACAAAAAAAGCCATATATATAAAATCTCACATATATAATCTAAAATATATATTTTATAATATAAAAAACATATATATATTTTAAGACAGCCTCACTATGTTGCCCAGGCTGTTCTCAAATTCCTGAGTGATCCTCCTGCTTCATCGTCTCACATTGTTGTGATTACAGGCGTGAGCCACTGCACCTGGCTGTCAGATTTATTAGCTGCTGGAGGACAATCTTCTTTGTCATTCTTTTTTTTTTGAGATGGAATTTCATTCTTGTTACCCAGGCTGGAATGCAATGGCGCAATCTTGGCTCACTGCAACCTCCGCCTCCTGGGTTCAGGCAATTCTCCTGCCTCAGCCTCCCAAATAGCTGGGATTACAGGCATGCGCCACCATGCCCAGCTAAGTTTTTGTATTTTTAGTAGAGACGGGGTTTCACCATGTTGACCAGGATGGTCTCGATCTTTTGACCTCGTGATCCACCTGCCTCGGCCTCCCAAAGTGCTGGGATTACAGGCTTAAGCCACCGCGCCTTGCCCTTTTTCATTCTTAATAGTTATTTAAAAGTGATTTTATTGCCATTTTTTTTGTCAGTCTACTGGAGCATTTTTCTTATATTTTTAAATGTATTTAAAACAATAGTAAATTTTAAAAATGTTAGCCTTTTAAATGTTTAGGCTGGGCATGGTGGTTTATGCCTGTAATCCCAGCACTTTGGGAGGCTAAGGCGGCCAGATCACCTGAGGTCGGGAGTTTGAGACCACCCTGACCAACATGGAGAAACCCCGTCTCTACTAAAAATTCAAAATTAGCCCAGCATGTAGTGCATGCCTGTAATCCCAGCTATTTGAGAGACTGAGGCAGGAGAATCACTAATCACTTGAGCCTGGGAGGCAGAGATTGCAGTGAGCCAAGATCACACCATTGCACTCCAGCTCATTGCACTCAGGGCAACGAGAGCAAAACTCCGTAAAAAAAAAAAAAAAAGCAATTATGCATTGGCACTAGGAATATAAACAATTTGGAATTTAAGAGTGAATCTAAGTTATATGAAAGGCTCACATTTAACACATAATAGTGAGCCTTCAACAGATTGAGTGAGGGCGTTTCTGTAGGAAGAAAATTAAGTGTACCAAGATCTATAGCAGTAATTTCTCTGGTTCCACATCTTCAGAGTAACACTTGGAATGATATCATTGATTCTTTGCAGCATTTCATAAAACACAAGCTGTTGCTAATTTGTTCAGTTTCTAGTCAAGCTGAAATAAATCAACACAGCTTGGAAGGGCCTTACAACAAGGATCTGGGTTCATTTCCTGGGCTCTGTCCATTTCTAGATTTTATATCTTTTGAAATAGCACATTTGTTTGTTAACTGACATTGAGCTTTATTTTCTCTGCTTACAAAGTCCTTCCTTGCTTAAGACTCAGCACAAATTTTCAAGCGTTCTTCCTCCCCACTTAAAGAATAATGATTTTGATGTCTTGCTCTCTCAACCGAAATGTGTTTTTGAAACATTAATGTAAATGCTGCATGAGGCTACTCTCATTTGGAATTCAGTCTTCATTTTTTATTCTTCAGTTTTTCAGGCCAAAGATGAAGACTTAATAGGCTGACAACTACTTATGAGGGATGGAGACCATATTTAAAATGGAAGGTCTGGAACAAGAGCCCCAGAACCATGCCTTCAGGCCATCCTAATGTGCCCTGCTGAAGATAATTTTTTGGTGTGTTGGAGGAGGGAGTTTAATGTCTGGCTTTTGTGCTGCGTTTCTTTTATGTTGAAATCTTCTAGCCTGGGAAGAGGATTCAGTTATATGTGGAGCCTGGTGAAGTATCCCATCTAGATACCATGCTGGTTAGGGCTTTTGGTCATATTTGGATGGGAGATAAAAGAACATAAAGGAGGATTTAAATGGGTAAGGAGGCTAGAAAAAGGAGGGGAGTGTCTACTTTGTTGGAAGAAATCCACTTTTGCATAAGTTGATTTTTAGACTTAGATTTTAATTTTTTTTTTTTTGAGACGGTGTCTTGCTTTGTCACTTAGGCTGGAGTGCAGTGATGCAGTCTCTGCTCACTGCAACCTCTACCTTCTAAGTTTAAGCGATTCTCATGCCTCAGCCTCCCAAGTAGCTGGGATTACAGGGGTGGGCTACCACATGTGGCTAATTTTTGTCTTTTTAGTAGAGACAGGGTTTCGTCACGTTGTCCAGGCTGGTCTTGAACTCCTGGCCTCAAGCGATCCACCCACCTCAGCCTCCCAGAGTGCTGGGATTACAGGTGTGAGCCACCACACCCACAAGCCAACTTTAATGTTAAACTGTTGCCAGGATAATAATTTAGAATTAAGTCTGAAATGTTAGCTCTATCTTTACTTAAAAAAAAAATTGGGCCAGGCGCGGTGGCTCAAGCCTGTAATCCCAGCACTTTGGGAGGCCAAGGCAGATGGATCACGAGGTCAAGAGATCAAGACCATCCTGGTCAACATGGTGAAACCCCGTCTCTACTAAAAATACAAAAAATTAGCTGGGCACGGTGGCGCATGCCTGTAATCCCAGCTACTCAGGAGGCTGAGGCAGGAGAATTGCCTGAACCCAGGAGGCGGAGGTTGCGGTGAGCGGAGATCGTGCCATTGCACTCCAACCTGGGTAACAAGAGCGAAACTCCATCTCAAAAAGAAAAAAATAATTGGTTATACAGAATCGTATACTCTTTAGACTGTCTTGGACACTGGACTCCTAGTGAAAGGGGCCTTTGGAGTTGGGTGCTGTTTGCAGGTGGATGAAACACCTGCTTTTCTGTCCTTCCAGGCACATAGTTCATTTCTCTGGTGTATGCCAAAGGTCAGGTTTTTGTGTAAGACTGCTGATGGATCATTTGTAAAAACACATTTAAGTTGATTAGTCCTTGAAAAAATGATCTTTAGAAAACAATCTTTGCAGATACTAGTCCTTGAGGATCACATTGCCTTGAGGGAAGGTCTGCAGTTTCACTGGCATGACTTTGATAGGTGAGACCATCAAATGCGCCAGGTGAAGGGTCTAGTAGAACTTTGGATTCCTTTTTAAATTTGTATTTTTTTTTCTTTTTTTTTTGAGACAGAGTTTCGCTCTTTTTACCCAGGCTGGAGTGCAATGGCGCGATCTCGGCTCACTGCAACCTCCGCCTCCTGGGTTCAGGCAATTCTCCTGCCTCAGTCTCCTGAGTAGCTGGGATTACAGGCACGCGCCACCATGCCCAGCTAACTTTTTGCATTTTTAGTAGAGACGGGGTTTCACTATGTTGACCAGGATGGTCTCGATCTTTTGATCTCGTGATCCACCTGCCTCGGCCTCCCAAAGTGCTGGGATTACAGGCGTGAGCCACCGCGCCTGGCCCTTAAATTTGTATTATACTATTTTGCTAATGGAAACTTGATGAATACTTAATTCCATCTGGCAACTGAAAAGAGTCCTTTTTGGGAGTATCGTTTTGATAGCATTTTAAGTGATTTATTGTTTTGACAGTGTGATATTGGACCTTGGATGCAAAAATACTCTGGTGATTGTTTGCAAATTTCATTTTGTAATTAACTAACTGCGTGATAATTGCTGGAGCAGAACATGGCTTTTTTTTTTCATTCTTGGAAGGTTATTTGAGGTGAAAAACTTAGATTCTAATCACAAAGCCGTGTGTTCATGTGGTACCTACGTACTTTAGATAGATACTCACTGTGTTGTTGTGAGTTATCTCTTTTATGGTTTTTTTCTTTAAAACAAAACTCTTCTGAGTCCCCACAAAAAATAAGTATCTCATTTTGTTATATTTGATTTTGTGCAGTTGGTTGGCAAATTAAACTTTGAGGGAAAGCACCATTGACTCATTACATACATTTTGTATCATTGCAGTTGAAGGTCTTCCCTATGTGTGTGGGAGAAGTTTCTGATCTAAATGGGCATGTTTCCTATTGCTGGCCTATCTTCTTGCCAAAGCCTTTCTGAATAGACATTCCTATTCATTTTCTTATTTTCAAGATTTTAGAGAGATTGTTACTTGTTACGTATTAGTGATAAATCATCTGAATCATGAAAAAAATACTTAGGTCAACAACCCATTTTGTAAATACACTTGTCTTTGAGCTTTTAATCTGTCAACTCATTATTTATTACAGTAGCTATACATTGGATGTATCATGTTTCTGATGCAGGAGCTAGGGGAAGGATGACCTACTTGCTGTCTTTCACGTTTTTCCATATTTCTATTCTTTCTTAATTTGTGGCATCTTTATTTCGTTGTTAGAGTGGTTGCTCTCTAAGCTCTTCCAGGTTTTAATTTCATTCACTGTGTGGGCTAAATAAGGAGGTTTCCTGTAGAAACAATTCTACTAAATTCCTGAAAATGTCAATTAAAAATTAGCCAGGGGTGGTGATGTGCGCTTGTAGACCCAGCTTCTCAGGAGGGCTGAGGCAGGAGGATCGCTTGAGCCAGGAGATTGAGGCTGCAATGAACCGCGATTGTACCACTGCACTCCAGCCTGGGTGACTGGGTGACAGAATGAAACCTTATCCTTACCCACACCACACAAAAAAAAAGAGAAGAAAAAGGAAAATGTCTCCAAAAAGTATCCCATCTAGATACCATGCAGGTTAGGGCTTTTGGTCATGTTTGAATGGGAGATAGCTGAACGTAAAGCAGGATTTAAATGGGTAGGGAGGCTAGGGAAAGGAGGGGAGTGTTGAATGTGTTGGGAGAAATCCACTTTTGCATAATGATAGGGGATTTAAGTGTTTTCTTTGGAGTTAATATATATTTCAAGTAGGTAGATAGGTAAGAGGTTTGCAAAAGAAGTTTTGCTAAGGTTGAGGTTCTGTAGTTGACAACTCTTAAAACCCTGAAGATCCTGTTCTCTAAAGCAAGGAAAAAGCAGTCTGTTTTCAATTATGTATCACAGAAAATAGTGAAATTAAGCCAAGAAAAATGATCATTTGGGAGTTGGGTTGCTTTTTTTGCAGAGGGTAAAGGAGAAAGGACTGTAGACACATTTTAAAGAATCTGCTAGTTTTTCTGTTGGCTTTCAGATTTTTCTCAAATGCTCTGTATTGGAAATTAAGAATAATTTTAGGATTAAAGCCTTTTTCTTCCTTCGTCTTCTTTTTGTTTCTCAGAGAGCAAACAGAAGAGCATTTAGGCAATTTTTGCTGACATGAATGGGTTTGGGTTCAGTGTTCCGGGACCTAGCTTGTGTTTTTGGTAAAGCCTTTTCCTGCCTGAATGGTACCAGGTTATGGGCTCACATCATACCTGGTAGTAATATATACTTTTGTTGTTATATATACTTTTCACCATGCTTTAAACTGAAGTGTAATTCCTGCTGTCTAGCATTGTTCTGCTGGAGGAGAAAACTAGGGATGTTAGTGTGGGAAAGGTATGGAGGTTCGCAGCCTAGTATTTTGATGATGTGTGGGTGAATATACTGTCCTCAGCACTTGTCAGAAGCAACTAGCCTTTCGGGATGCCTGCTGCTAGTTTCAGGATTAGTGGTCCTGTGAGATCTAGGTGTTAACTAAGAAATCTCCTTTCCACCGCCAGAAGATCACCCGTGGCAGGTCTTAGTTCCTGTTTCTCACACCTTACACCTCCACAGAGTGTTGAATAAGACTCTCCTGATGCTGCAGAATCTTTGATAATTCTTAGTCTTGTCACTGAGGCTAATGTGTTTTAGCTCTTGACGCTTTTCTTCTCACCTCCCTTTTACTCCTCTGCCTGCTGCCACCTCCCACGCCCACCACACCCCCATGCGAGTGCAAAGCTCCATGCTTGCTTTTTGTAGGCATCTTTATTGTCTTCTCCCTGATGCATTTGCTGCTTTACTTTCCTTTTTCTCCCATTTTTTTTTCTTGTTTTTCTTGAAACTAGTTCTTCTGGTTTTCCTCATATGTTCTGGATGTCTCTTCAGTCTTCTGTTTCTTTTCTTTCTTTTTCTAAGAATTTTTTGAGACCGAGTCTCACCGTGTTGTCCAGGCTGGGGTGCAGTGGTGTGACCTCGGCTCACGGCTATCTCCACCTTCCGGTACAAGCAATTATCCTGCCTCAACCACATCCCCTCCCCTGCCCACCCTCAAGTAGCTGGGATTACAGGCGTGTGCCACCAGCCCGGCTAATTTTTGTATTTTTAGTAGAGACGAGGTTTTGCCATGTTGGCCAGGATGGTCTTGAATTCCTGACCTCGGGTGATCCACCTGCCTTGGCCTCCCAAAGTGCTGGGATTACAGATGTGAGCCACAGTGCCTGACCCAGTCTTCCTTTTCAATGCTTGATCCCCATGGGTTGACATTTTCCAAGGTTCCATTTTCTTTTTCTCCCTTTCCATGCCCTCTCTTCCCCTCCCCTCCCCTCTCCTTCCTCCACTCCTCTTTTCTCTCTCTTCTCTTTTCAGTCTACATGTAGTTGCTCATATTTCTGTGCTTCAATTGCAGCAGCTCCCAGTTTTTAATTTCATACCCAGATTTCCAACAGCCTATTGGACAGTGCCATCTGGTTGTTCCGCAGGTTTTTCTGTGAAAGTCCAAAAGCCACCATATTACTTCTCTGTGGTCCACAGCCTCCACAGTGTCACCTTCTATATTTCCCATGTCCCTCCTCTGCGGGGGTTCCCGCTTACTCTTCCAGGCTCTCACTGCTGCCAGCTCCTTCGGTGGAGTTTCGTGTGGCCCCTCCTGGCCGGGGCTTCTCTTGCTGGCTCTTGAGAATGTTTTTTCTTCCTTCGGCAGATTGTGGATTTCCCCAGAGCAGGATTCAGACTTACCTTCTTGGTATCCTGGGTGTGTAGCATGGGCCTGGTTTGTAAATGTATTGTCGAATGGAATTCTTCAATTCAGCCCACTTCAGTTATGATTTTGGGGAGAGATCAGGCTTACAGTTGATATAAATTATAGCTATAGAAAAGACACAGGAAATCAACTCAGAATCAGAGTTTAGGGTTAGATTGGGGCTTAGAATAATCTTCTTTAAGTTCCTCTGAAGATGAGAACAAGAGAACAGCATTTCCCTCCTTGCTCCTCTGTAGTCTAGTTCCCATCCAATAGCCAGAATGATTGTGATAAAACCTGTCAGATTCCTTCATTCCCTTGCTTAAAACACTTGGCTGGGCGTGATGGCTCACACCTGTAATCCCAGCACTTTGGGAGGCCAAGGTGGGTGGATCATGAGGTCAGGAGCTCGAGACCAGCCTGGCTAGCATGGTGAAACCCCGTCTCTACTAAAAATACAAAAAAGTAGCTGGGCATGGTGGCGCTCACCTGTAATCCCAGCTACTCAGGAGGCTGAGGCAGGAGAATTGCTTGAACCCGGAAGGTGGAGGTTGCAGTGAGCTGAGATCTCACCATTGCACTCCAGCCTGGGTGACAGAGCGAGAGTCCATCTCAGAAACAAACAAACAAAAAAACACTCTACAGTTCTGTTTTGTCTTTTTCAGAATAAAAGCCAAAGTTCTCACAGTGATCTGTAAAGCCCTGTGCAACCAGCCCACCATTCTCATGCTGGTGACCAGCGGGCTTCCCTCCTGTGCTCTCTGGCTTGCTTACTGTGCTCCAGCACCTGCTCATTGGTCACTTTGCACACCAGATACACCCTATCTCCGGGCCTTTGCATGTGCTGTTTCCTTTGCTTGGAATGTTTTTGTCCCCAAATAACTATAGAATTCGCTTTTGTTAGGTCCTTACTCAAAACAGACAAACCAAACCAAAACCCCACACATACTTTGTCTTTCCCTTTTCTGGTTTGTTTTCTTAGCACTGGTCTCTATATAATATATAATTATGTATTTTTTTTATAGTGTGTCTCTTCTGACTAGAATGAAAGCCCCATCAGGGCAGGGATTTTTATGCTTTGTTCCCTGTTGAGGACCCACACCTGGAACCCTCCTGGCATGAAGCAGGCACTCGATAAATATTATTAAATGAATAAATGAATGACAAACATAATTTTATGGATTTCTTTTTTCTTTCTTTCTTTCTTTTTTTTTTTTTTTTTTGTGGCAGGGTCTCACTCTGTTGCCCAGGGTGGAGTGCAGCAGCACAATATTGGCTCACTGCAACCTGTGCCTTCCAAGTTCAAGCCATTCTCCTGCCTCAGCCTCCCAAGTAGCTGGGATTATAGGCATGCATCATCATACCCAGCTAATATTTTTGTATTTTTGGTAGAGACGGAGTTTCACCATGTTGGCCAGGTTGGTCTCGAACTCCTGATCTCAAGTGATCCATCAGCTTTGGCCTCCCAAAGTGCTGGGATTACAGGCATGAACCACAGTGACCAGCCCATTTTATAAATTTCTTATAGCCCCAGTTATTGGTACACTCAGGGAAAGGGATTAGAAAAGGAAAACTGGAGTTCAACCATTGTGGAAGACAATGTGGTGATTCCTCCAGGACCTAGAAATAGAAATTCCATTTGACCCAGCAATCCCATTACTGGGTATATATCCAAAGGATTATGAATCATTCTACTATAAGGACACATGCATGCGAATGTTCATTTTGGCACTGTTTACAATAGCAAAGACTTGGAACCAACCCAAATGCCCATTGATGGTAGACTGGGCAGGGAAAATGTGGCACATATACACCATGGAGTACTATGCAGCCATAAAAAAACGACGAGTTTGTGTCCTTTGTAGGGACATGGATGAACCTGGAAACCACCATTCTCAGCAAACTGACACAAGAACAGAAAATCAAACACCGCATGTTACCACTCATAGGCGGGTGTTGAACAATGAGAACACATGGGCACAGGGAGGGGAGCATCACACTCTGGGGTCTGTTGGGTGGAACTAGGGGAGGGACAGCAGGGGGTGGGGAGTTGGGGAGGGATAACATGGGGAGAAATGTTAGATATAGGTGATGGGGAGGAAGGCAGCAAACCACATTGCCATGTGTGTACCTATGCAACAATCTTGCATGTTCTTCACATGTACCCCCAAACCTAAAATGCAATTATTTATATATATATAAATATAAATGTATATGGAAAGTTCCCTTTCTACCTCTTTCTCCCAAACAAAAATAAAAAAAAGAAAAGAAAAAGAAAAAAAAAGAAAAGGAAAAATGGGCCAGGAGTGGTGGCTCATGCCTGTAATCCCAGCACTTTTGGAGACCGAGGCAGGCAGATCACTTGAGGTCAGGAGTTTAAGACCAGTCTGGCCAATGTGGTGAAACCCCATCTTTACTAAAAAAAAATACAAAGATTAGCCAGGCTTGGTGGCAGGCACCTGTAATCCCAGCTACTCGGGAGGCAGAGGCAGAATAATTGCTTGAACTTGGGAGGTGGAGGTTGCAGTAAGCTGAGATAGTGCCACTGCTCTGCAGCCTGGGCAACAGAGCAAGACTCCATCTCAAAAAAAAAAAAAAAAGGGAAAATTGGCCAAGTGTGATGGCGTACCCCTATAATACCAGTGCTTTGGGAGGCTGAGGCAGGAGGATTATATGAGGCCAGGAATTCAAGATTAGCCTGGGCAACGTAGTGAGACCCTGTCTCTATAAAAAAAATTTTAAAAGTCAGCAGGGCATGGTGGGGCATACCTGTAGTCCCTGCTTACAGGGACTGTAGTTGAGGTTGGAGAATAGCTTGAGCCAAGGAGTTGGAGGCTGCAGTGAGCTGTGATCATGCCAGTGCACACCAGCCTGAGTTACAGAGTAAAACCCCATTATTACTCTCCACCAAAAAGGGAAAACCATCAGATCTGGAGGATGGAGAATCTGATTTTTTTTTTTTTTGAGTGAAGTTTTGCTCTTTTTGCCCAGGCTGGAGTGCAATGGGGTGATCTTGGCTCACTACAACCTCTGGCTTCCAGGTTCAAGAGATTCTCGTGCCTCAGCCTCCTGAGTAGCTGAGATTACAGGTGCGCACCACCAAGCCCCACTAATTTTGTATTCTTAGTAGAGACAGGGTTTCACCATGTTGGCCAGGCTTGTCTTGAACTCCTGACCTCAGGTGATCCGCCCACCTCAGCCTCCCAAAGTGCTGGGTTTATAGATGTGAGCCACTGAGCCTGGCTATGAGAATCTGATTTATAAAAAGCCTCATTTAAGAATCGTTAGACTAGAACACTGATCTCTTTTTCATTGTCTGATTTGAAGTAGCACTGTGGGCCCCCCCCTCATCCTTACAAGTGGTTTGGGAAGACTCCCATTTTACCTCTAACAGGCACGGGCTTGCTGAGGTTTCTCTCTGCCTGTGATTTGCCCTTTAGCCCCACAGGCTACAAAGATGAAAAGCAAACACAACATTAAAGAAAAGAGCTAGGGAAGAGGATGGGGCAAACAGGGCAGAATTTCCTTGTGACCCTCATATCTTGCCTTGGTTCTGTGCCCATCCCCTCGTCTGCTCACGCAGTCCCTTCCAGAGCTGCCTTGCTTGGGGGCTGTGCTCAGTCTTGAGACTTTTAGGCCAGATGACTCTTGAGTTTTGCTTTGATGTTCTAATTTCTTTGAAAAGAAACCTTAATTTTAGGCAAAAAGGACATTGGAGAATGGATTCTTTAAAATTAAATTACCATCTTTTGAAGTGAAGTTTTTAACCCTTCTTAAGATAAGGGGTCGTTGAAATTTCTGCTTGCTTCTACTGGTGAAGCTATTGGGAAGTCAAGATTGGCAGGACCCCATCTTGTGAAACCAATACCTTAAATCCATGGGGCAGTAAATTCAGCTCTGAAGTAGTGTCAGGCTTTTGGGGGTAGGGATTATGTGGAATGAAGTACATAACTTGTATTAGTGTAGTAGTAAAGTTAGAGGAATTTGTTTCCTTCTCTTATTGAGATAATAGCAGCATGGTTCCTACAGGGCCCTCCATATCAAGATAGGAAGCCCACCCAAGAAAGTCAAAGGCTTAGGAGGAAGCTATTGGGTATGTACAAAGCCTGCAATGTCATTGGGATTCAAAGGTATCATGTTGAAAATAAATTGTCTAGAATGGAGCTGAGTTATCAATGAGTAGTTAAAAATAATCATAGCTACCATTTCCTGAATTCTAACAACATACTAGGGAGTGCTTTATTTATTAATTTACTTAATCATCATAGCAACGCCGTGAAGGAGATAGAATCATTATCTCTGCTTTACAGATCAAGTGTGGAGCTTTGAGTAAGTTGCCCAAAATTAGACTGTTTAGAAAAGGTAGGGCAGGGATTTGAACTCAGGCTGTGGGGGCCCCCACACTTTCCACTATGCTATACTATAGTCTGCTTCTAGGACAAACCAAGCAAGCTCTTACCTCAGGGCCCTTGCACTTGCTATTTCCACTGCCTAGGAGCTCTTTCCTTGAGATAGTTTCATAGCTTTGTCTCTTATGTCTGTGTATAAATGTTACCTTGTCTGGGAGGCCATCTCTGACCACCCTGTCTAAAATAGCATACCACCTGTCATCACTCTCTCTCGTTAACCTGCATTATTTTTTTTCCTAGGTCTTTTCATGCCCTGACATATTATTTATTTGTTGTCTGCTGTCCCCACCTTTAGAAGGTAAACTGTGTGAAAAAAGGGGTGTGTTTAATTTGCTGCTGTGTGCCCACCTCCCTGAACAGTGCCCAGGAAAGGGTAGGTGCTAATAAATGTTGAGTGAAGGAATAAAATCAAATAAAACTGCTGATCAAGGCCTGCCACCCTGGTTTCAGAACAAAATAATTTGTCACTTGTGCCAGATCTCATCAGACTACCCACCATCAGAAAGTGACTGTCCATGCAGGGCCTGGTTGATGTCTACAGTGGCTTAGTAATCGGCACAGCCCCTATCTTTTTTTTAGAATTCAGCTATTTCTGGCGGATGCCCTGTTTGTAGTGGTTAAGAGCATGGGTATGGAATTAGATAGCCCTGGGCTTAAATCCTGGTGCTAGGATTTATAAGCAGGACTTGGGGTTGCTTAGCATCTTTTTTTTTTTTTAAGACAGAGCGGAGTCCCAATCTTTTGCCCAGGCTGGAGTACAGTGGTGCCATCGTAGCTTACTTGCAGCCTTGAATTTCTGGGCTCAAGTGATCCCCCTGCCTCAACCTTCCAAGTAGCTAGGACTATAGGTGTGTGCCACCATGCCTGGCTGATATTTGTATTTTATTTTTGATTTTTTTTTCAGAAACTCCTGATATTCAAATTATTTTTATTTTTTCTATGTTTCCCAGGCTGGTTGTGAACTCCTGGCTTCAAGTGAGCCTCTGGCCTCTGCCTCCCAAAGTGCTGGGATTATGTGTGAGTCACTGCACCCAGTCTTGCTTAGCATCTTGAAGCCTCACTTTTCTCACTATAAAATGGAGTAAAGGGCATCTATCTCCTTGGGTTGTTGAGAGGATTAAATGAGAAATTGTGATATACATGATAGGTGTTCAATAGATGGTAACTGAGACGTTTTGTGGGTTCAGAAGAAAGCAGGGATGTTGGCTTTTAACAGGAAGGGGAATGAGGTATAGGCACTTGATCAGCCACAGAATAATTGCAAAGCAGCATGTGGACAAATCTTGGCTTTGCAGCCAAGTAGCTGTGTAAAGCTGGGCCAGTCATTGAACTTTTCTAATTTTTGGTTTGCTAATCTGTAAAATTAAAGGGTCAGAGTAGATAGTATCTATTTCTAACATTCCAAGTTGGCTCTGACTAGAAAATAACGTGGAACGAACTATACACAAAATGTTAAGTAGACAGAATGTTCACAGTAGGATGGGATTAATCAGAAGTTTCTTTTGGAATAAGGTGAGGAGCATGAGCAGAGTACTTGGACTTTGAGGAATAGTATAAAAATGGCAAATTGTGGTAAAATGGGCAGATCTGACAAAATTCAGGTTTTATGTATGCTTACATTGGAAACATACTGCATTTAAATAATTTTTGTTTACATAAATTACATATTAAAATAGCTAATGTATTAATATTTTATTCTTAGGTTGTCAAGTTGAATATTTTTCTTGGATAACACTTTCCTGTTTTGTGAAGGTATTCCTACTAGCCTTTACATAATTATGCATTTCAGATTTCCACAAGTGTGTTTGAAGTCTCATTTTCTAGAAGGGATTCAGGATTATTAATCCATATAATGGCAATTATGATATAGAATAAAAGATTTTCTTAGGTTGGGCATGATGGCTTTGCCTGTAATCCCAGCACTTTGGGAGGCCAAGGCGGGCAGATCACCTGAGGCTGGGAGTTTTGAGACCAGCCTGGCCAACTTGGAGAAACCCCATCTCTACTAAAAATACAACAAATTAGCCAGCCGTGGTGGTACAGGCCTGCAATCCCAGCTACTTTCGAGACTGGGGTAGGAGAATTGCTTGAACCCAGGAGGCGGAGGTTGTGGTGAGCCAAGATTGGGCCATTACACTCCAGCCTGGGTAACAAGAGTGAAACTCTGTCTCAAAGAAAAAAAAAGATTTTCTTTGTTTAATCCCTTTGTTTTAGAGACGCAGGAAGTAGGATCCAGAAGGTCTGAGCTGGTGAAACACGCCCATGATCGCGCTCCTGCCTCTTGTTCCTTAGAGGATGCCTGAGGTTCTTTTACACTTATGTGTTATTGAGAAATGTTCTAATAACTTATCATCCTGCTGTACTATTTTTTCAATTTTTTTTTTTTTTGAGACGGAGTCTCGCTTTGTCACCCAGGCTGGAGTGCAATGGTGTGATCTCAGCTCACTACAGTCTCTGCCTCCCGAGTTCAAGTGGTTCTCCTACCTTCGCCTCCTGAGTAGCTGGGATTACAGGCATGTGCCACTATGCCCGGCTGATTTTCGTATTTCTCATAGAAATGGGGTTTCACCATGTTGACCAGGCTGGTCTGGAACTTCTGACCTCAAGTGATTTGCCCACCTTGGCCTCCCTCAAGTGATTTGCCTGCTGCGATTAGAGGTGTGAGCTACCACTCCCGCCTGTATTATTTTTATTGTAGTGTGCACAGTAGTAGTTTATACCTGTAGTCCACTGTGATACCTTCATTAGATGCCCCCTATCAGCCAAGTGTAGGTAGACCGTGATCTACCTTGCTGGAATTAAGACAATGGGAAAGCCATACCTGGAAGGAAATAATTACATAATAATTACAACCTGAAGCATTGGATTGTATTGTGTTCTGGGTGTCCAATTTTCACTGGGTCCAAGGGAATCAGAAGGGGCTTTCTTAAAGAAGTAACGCTTATGCTGAGACCTGAAGATGTTAGAAAGTGACTATTCTAGGGAGACCATGGAGGGATGGTGAGTTCTGATATAGTAACATCACTTTTGAAAGATGAGGCGTTCACCCTTTTGCGGGACTGAATTGACACTAGTGTGGCTGGAGTGTGCAGAAGATGAGCTTGGACTAACTAGATGATGATTGGTGGCCACGTGAAGTTTTGCAGTTTATCCCCACAACAGTGGGCAATCATTGAAGAGTTTTAATTCTTAGTGTTTCACATGCCTGGGCTGTAAGCCACCATGCCCCGTGAACTTTTAAATTTTTTGTAGAGACAGTGTTTCACTATGTTGTACAGGCTATTGAAAGTTTTTTTTTTTTCGGTGGCCAGGTGCTTGCTAGGGCCTGAGGGATGATGACTGTTGTCCTGAGAATATTCCAGTGTGCTGGAGTTTCCTAGAATAATTATGGCTTTATGATTTAAAATGACATTTCAGGCCGGGCGTGGTGGCTCAAGCCTGTAATCCCAGCACTTTGGGAGGCTGAGGCGGGTGGGTCACGAGGTCAAGAGATCGAGACCATCCTGGTCAACATGGTGAAACCCCATCTCTACTAAAAATACAAAAAATTAGCTGGGCACGGTGGCACATGCCTGTAATCCCAGCTACTTAGGAGGCTGAGGCAGGGGAATTGCCTGAACCCAGGAGGCGGAGGTTGCTGTGAGCCGAGATCGCGCCATTGCACTCTAGCCTGGGTAACAAGAGCGAAACTCCGTCTCAAAAAAAAAAGACATTTCAATGACAGCTAATTTCTCATTCTAGGTAGCTTGGTCGGTTTGGTGGCAGTGCCAGACTGAGTTCCACAGCCCCCAGCTAAACCCCTGCGCTAATTGGGAATCATCAAACAGAATTGAGAAGGGTCCTGCAGCCAGATCCTTGTAACATATACCAGAAATGCTGAGGCAATGGCTTTGCCACCATTTGAACTGTTTTACTTCATTATGAGTATCTTTAGAACCCATACCTTGTATGGAATTTGGAATCATTATTTTTTTGGTGATGGAGGGAATTTTTAAAATTCTAGATGATAAAGTCTAATCTCAAAAATAATACAAAATTTGCTATAAATAACTTTCTGTTGCCTTGCTATTAGTAGTTTGCTTATTTTCTTTTTGGAAGTCTAGGTATATTTTAACCATAAAGATACCAATGACTATTATTTGTTTAAAATAGACTGTGTGGGGCCGGGTGTGGTGGCTCACACCTGTAATCCTAATACTCTGGGAGGCTGAGCTAGGTGGATCACCTGAGGTCAGGAGTTTGAGACAGCCTGGCCGACATGGCGAAACTCTGTCTCTACTAAAAATACAAAATTAGCCAGGCGTGGTGGTACATGCCTTCAATCCCAGCTACTTGGGAGGCTGAGGCTACTTGGGAGGCTGAGGATTATTGCTTGAACCCAAAGGCAGAGGTTGCAGTGAGCTGAGATCGTGCCATTGCACTCCAGCCTGGGTGGCAGAGTAAGACTCCATCTCAAAAAAAAAGAATAAAATAAAATAGACTATGTGGGCCAGGTGGCCAGGTATTATTTTAGGTACCATGCCTATATTCTGTCTTATATATTACAATAAAAATATTTGCTACCATTTTGCCGATGAGGGAGTGATGGGGGCTAAATGACTTGTCCACTGTAACATAGCTGGTTAAGCCAGGTTTTGAACCTGCAAATACAGTTCTTTCTTTTTTTTTGAGACAGAGTTTCGCTCTTGTTACCCAGGCTGGAGTGCAATGGCGCGATCTCGGCTCACCACAACCTCTGCCTCCTGGGTTCAGGCAATTCTCCTGCCTCAGCCTCCTGAGTAGCTGGGATTACAGTCACATGCCACCACGCCCAGCTAATTTCTTTCTTAATTCTAGCTTAAAAGCAGACACCCTCATAAATGAAAAGCGATAGAAACCTTTGGATGCAAAAATCTTAAACGTGAAAAGTTGGTTCTTAGAGTATTGCAAGGGTGGGTGAAAAAGCCATCCTAGTTTGTGAGTTTGAATAACACATGGTCTTTTCCAACTTTGTGAAATGTGTCTATACCCACCATCCCGTGTGTTGTGCTTGGGATAGATGGAGGGGTTTTTAAGGACAGACCGAAGTTTAGCCCCAAGGAAACCAAGGCTGCTGGGGGCCAGATTTGTTGATCATGCTCTCAGCCAGGAATGAGTGTGGGCTGGCTCTGGAGGGACAGCCCACCTCACCTCTGAAGGCAGCGGCACAGAACAGGGAGAGTGGAGTCAGGCTTCCCTGCTCTCTTTGTCCCTTCTGTGCTTGCTGCCTCCCCCATGCCTACCAGTACAGGTGGTTTCAGAGTAATCTTCCTCCTTTCTTTTCCTGCCACTGGCAACCACAGAATGTTGGGACTTTAATTAATCTGACACCTCAGTATAATAAATCTCTTTGGTAGAAACAGCTTGCTAATGATAAATAATGATAGTTTTGCTCGCTTTGACAGCACATATACTAAAATTGGAACGATAAATAATGATAGTTTTAATACTGTACATGCACAATCTCATTTGATTCTTGCAACAACCCTGTGATAGAATTTCATCTGTTACTCTCTTTACAAAGGAGGAAACTGAGGCTCCATTCTGATCTAAACCTCCATCCTTTCTTGTCTGACATGCTGTGAGAATCTCAACTGATTGTGCAGGCACTCCAGCCTCCCTTCAATCTGTTCTCTGTATAGTGTGAGGGAAATATTTAATAAGCCCATGTGATCACTCCATTCTGTTTAAACCCCTCATTGAACTTGTTCCTCTTCTCTTTGCCTTTCAGCTCTGTAGCCCTCCTCCCTCCTGTAATTCTTCCTCTGCCTGCAGTGTCATTCCTTACCTGATTTTTAAAATCTTCGCTTATCCTTAGGTTGCAGATACTTTTCCTTTAGAGCTCTGATTATATCGTGTAATTACATATTTGTGATTATTGTCGGTTTATCTCATCGACTTTTAAGCCCTCAAGGGCAAAAAGCATGCCTCTTTGGCCATTGCCTAGCAGAGTAAGCAATAAAGATTTGTTGAAAGAAGAAACTCAGGAAATTAAATGTTTTGCATGAAAGCAGATGATATTTTTCCTAGGATATAAGCTCCCTGAGGGCAGGGTTTTTGGGTCCTTTTTCATTGCTATATCCCTGGCATCTTGAACAGTGCCTGGCATATTGTAGTAGTATTTATTGAATATCAGTTGTGCTTGAATGTGATTCCAGATTCTTACCCAAATATGGACTTTTTCTCTCTTTGTGCCAAATCTGTCTGAAGATGGGGATTAGTTTAGTTCTGATTTGGAATCAACTAATGGATGTAGCCAGGCCACGTTAGCCATCTAAGGGGAGGCTGCTAATTTTTTCTTATTGGCTCTAAGCCTGTTGTCAGACATCCATTTTGCCACAGTTTTTCTCTTAGATAGAGCAAGATTTCTCTTCCTCACCTTAGGAAATATTGTACTCAAGCAGTTCTTTTTGAATATTGGTTTAGACCACCATGGTTTTAAGGATTCATTTGGATGGGATTTTTTTCAGCCAATCTTGGTCTTTACCCATGCACTCTGTTGGGTTATGAGGGCAGGTGGGCCAGTGTGCTTAGTATAAGGGCCTCAGAAATAAACACAGGGGATCTGTGAAGTTAGCAGAATTAGCAGCACATTGATCTGTTTTTTATTTTTTTTAAACCCATTAAGTTATCACTCAGATTTTTCTTCTGTTCATTGATAAATACTATATGTTCATTTATTTATCAAAGTTCACCTACCCTTTAAATGGAACATGTTGCTTTGAAATGTGGGCAAAATGACTGTTACCCCAAATTGCTCTTTCACGATCTCAGAGTACCCTATTTATATTTGTACTTTTTTTTTTTTAAGTGAAAACAAGTTTATTCAGAGACTAAAGGAATAAAGGAATGGCTACTCCCTAGACAGAACCTATATTTCTTTCTTTCTTTTTTTGACACAGAGTCATGCTCTGTTGCCCAGGCTGGAGTATAATGGCATGATCTTGGCTCACTGCAGCCTCTGTCTCCTGAGTTCAAGTGATTCTCCTGCCTCAGCTTCCTGGGTAGCTGGGATTACAGGTGCATACCACCACGCCCAGCTAAATTTTATATTTTTAGTAGAGCTGGAGTTTCACCATGTTGGCCAGGCTGGTCTCGAACTCCTGACCTCAGGTGATATGCTTAACTCAGCCTCCCAAAGTGCTGGGATTACAGGCATGAGCCACTGTGCCCAGCCAGAACCCATATTTCTTTTTTCTTTTCTTTTGAGATGCAGTCTCGCAATGTTGCCTGGGTAAGAGTGCAGTGGAGCAATCTCGGCTCACTGCAACCTCTGTCTCCCGGGTTCAAGCGATTCTCCTGCCTCAGCCTCTCGAGTAGCTGGGATTACAGGCATGTGCCACCACCCCCAGCTAATTTTTTGTATTTTTCGTAGAGATGGGGTTTCACCATGTTGGCCAGTTTGGTCTCAAACTCCTGACCTCATGATTCACCCACCTCAGCCTCCCAAAGTGCTGGGATTACAGGCGTGAGCCACCACGCCTGACCTCAGAACCTGTATTTCTAAACAAAGCATTTAGTTCGTAAAGTCCAGAGATTCTTTGAGGTCAAAAAATCAGGATCGGGAGCCGCAGTCTTTGCACTTAATGTGGTAGAACCTCACAGAGGAAAGAGGGGTTTGTATTTCCTTAGTTTTATCAAAGCTACAACTTCTTGGAAGCCTTCAGTCCATCCAGTATTCTAACTAGGGAACTGATTCCTAAGTTGGGTGTTAAGGCACTGAGGTGTACACGTTGTGGCCAAATCTGGAGT
Organism: Saguinus oedipus; assembly: GCA_031835075.1. Taxonomy (NCBI): domain Eukaryota; kingdom Metazoa; phylum Chordata; class Mammalia; order Primates; family Cebidae; genus Saguinus; species Saguinus oedipus. Next base: position 114,100,234 of record CM063175.1, read on the forward strand.
TCAGCTGAATGAGAATGACACGCTTCCCTTTTGCTTCTTCTCTGCCTTTGGAGCCTTTCACCACATTGGGGAGATTAGACAAAAACCTTCTGCAGTTTATTTTCTTTTTGAACAAGTTACATTATGGAGAGACTTTAAAGCTAAAAGAAGAAAAGCTCCCTTTTTGTTACAAACAGCAGTGTGTAGTTTCAACTTGTCCAGGACTTCCTCAGAGATGTTTTAAGATCCGGTGTAAACTTGCTGTGGTTTTGCCTTTGGGCATCAAACTGTTTAGCTTGGCTCTATTATATCTGTAATTGCTGCATTTTAATAATTGCCCAATATTCTTGTCAGCAATTTGCAGCCTATATTTTTAATGGAACCATTTGCCTTTCTTTTCCATAGGTTCCTTCAGACCTAGTGTAAGCCCCTGGGTTAACGCAGCACAGACCCTCAGACCCTCTGCAGCTGTGGGCGGGGTGACGCAAGCTCATTAAATATTCCCACAAGCCTCGTGCCGCTTACAGTTTATGTGCTCCATAAAATCTTCTGGGAATTCATCATCTTCTGAGATCTCCTTACAGGGTTTTGCTTTATAAAAGTTGTCTAACATTTGCTGAAGTAGCATATTCTTTCAGAGAGGTTTCTCTTCAACAAAATTATTATATAGGCAGGAGGCACTATAGTTCTAGTGAGCCAATTCGCTAATTTAGGGATTCTAATATTTTGAAGGGAAAAAATAGAGACAAATACTGTTTGTGGTTGTTGAATTTTTCAGTTAACATAGAAGATTTCCACATGATCAGAGTTGATGTGGAATTACAGTGACAGAAATGTTGGACTTTGAGGGGTAATTAAGTCAGTTTAATGGCTCCCAAATTATCTCTATAATTTAGTCAACTGTTGAGACAAGACCATTGTGCCATTGATGACTTGTGCCTCAACTTGACTGGCAATTTTGTTCTTTTAGTGATTCCCCTCTTTAGCTTATCTCCTTTTGTCTGTTGTAATGTTTATTTTTCAGTAAACAAAAGATTGAACTGGATTTACAGTGGCTAAGAATTACGTAAATAGCTATACCTTAATTTCTCCACTTTATCGGTATAAATACTCAAAGAGAATGGACAAGTAGTGATGCATTGCAGTAATCCTGGCCAAGGTTTATTGGTTGGTTATGTGCTAGAGACTGTTCTAAGCATTGTGTGTGTGTATATTAACTAACTCATGTACAGCCTATGTATTAGGCTGTATACATCACAACAGCCTACCATACATTTCCTACCACAGGATATGTTCCTTCATGAAGAGTAAGCTGCCTAACATTACCATTTTATAGGGGGCAGAATGGATTCACACTCAGGAAGATTTTTAATCTTTATCATAATCCATATTCTATTCACACTAGGATTTTAATCACTATTATATATCAGTATTGAACCAGCTGGGTGCAGTGACTCATGCCTGTAATCCCAGCACTTTGGGAGGCCAAGGACGGGCAGATCACAAGGTCACAAGACCAACCAATCTGGCCAACATAGTGAAACCTGTCTCTACTAAAAATACAAAAATTAGCTGGGCATGGTAGTGCATGACTGTAGTCCCAGCTACTTGGGAGACTGAGGCAGGAGAATGACTTGGACCCAGGAGGTGGAGGTTGCAGTGAGCCAAGATCGTGAGACAACGACTTTGTTAAAAAAAAAAAAAAAAAAAAAAAAGAACCATAGTGCCTCCTGCCTGTATAATAATTTAGTTTTAAGACGTATCTAAGAAAATTCTTTTTGAAATTGGAACTTTACTGTTATTATTTCTTTTTATTATTTTTTGAGACGGAGTTTCACTCGTTACGCAGGCTGGAGTGCAATGGCGCGATCTCGCCTCACCGCAACCTCCGCCTCCTGGGTTCAGGCAATTCTCCTGCCTCAGTCTCCTGAGTAGCTGGGATTACAGGCACGCGCCACCATGCCCAGCTAATTTTTGTATTTTTAGTAGAGACGGGGTTTCACCATATTGACCAGGATGGTCTCAATCTCTTGACCTCATGATCCACCCGCCTCAGCCTCCCAAAGTGTTGGGATTACAGGCGTGAGCCACTGCGCCCAGCCCTACTGTTATTATTTCTAGATAGGTAATACTTGCACGTGGTATTAATACAAAACCCAGAAGAGAATTCAGTGAAACGGCTTCTGCTCCCTCCCATTTCTATCCTGGAGTCACCCGATTTCCCATCATCACTCTATTTCAAACCCTGTTCTCATAGGCAGTGCTGAAATTGCAAAGAGCCATTTTAAATACCTTTCTCATGGACACTTGTTGCAGTAAACTAAGACCATTTAATTAGAAGCTCATTAAAAAAGTCTTTTTTTGTACTGTATCTACTAGTGCCCACATTGGCTTTGTCTCTGAAGGTAGTGGGCAGCTTCTGTTGGGTAATATTTTCTGAGTGAGGGTAAGATGGCCACAAACCCCAGGTGTTTGAGATGGCTTCTGGAAACTCCACCATTTTGCCTTTTCCAGGGCTTAGATCAGGGAGGGTCATTGCACTTTTACTTACAACTTTTATTCTTGATGAGAAGCAACCATGCTTGGAACATAGTAAATGCTCAGTAAATGTTTGTTAATTGAACAACTTCTGTAAATTGTGCCAGGCTCAGGGATAGAGGGCTGGAAAAATATACCTTGGAGCGTCTAAATCAGTAACCATTAGGGCAGTGGGGGGAATATTCAAGCTAAGCAAACCACCACAAAACTCATTCAAAATTCTGGATAGGAAAAGGTTAGAAAGAACCTTCTAGATTCTCTAGTCCAGTAACCAGATAGTCTCAGATAGGCTGAGAGACAGGGAAGATTTTTCTTCTGTTAAAATGTTGGCAAACAGTTGAAATGAAAACCTTGCCTTTTTGTATTTCTTTATTTTTTCAGATTGATGCTCAGTGTAACTTAATTTGATCCTTGTGGTAACTCTGTCATTGTAACATTAGATGGAGTCTCTAATCAGAGCTGGTTTTGTTTTCTTGCTGGCACTAGGGTTGCATATATCAAGTGTCATTGATTACTTTGGTACTACAACATAACTGGCGATGTTATATTTCAGGTGCACCTTGATTTTCTTCTGTAGTACTGAAAATTCTCTATAGAACCAAAGATTCAAAATGTCAAAAACAAGCCTGTCATTTGCAAAAGTATTTGCTATAAAAATCTTTGTTAGGTTGGCACTGCCCTCAGTTGCTATTTGGCATTTTTTTTTTTTTTTTGAGGTGGAGTCTTGCTCTGTCGCCAGGGTGTTGTGCAGTGGTGCAATCTCGACTCACTGCAGCCCCCGTCTCCTGGGTTCAAGCGATTCTTCCACCTCAGCTTCCCAAGTAGCTGGCACCACACCCGGCTAATTTTTGTACTTTAAGTAGAGATGGGGTTTCACCATGTTGGCCATGGTGGTCTCGATCTCTTGACCTCGTGATTCGCCCACTTCAGCCTCCCAAAGTGCTGGGATTATAGGCGTGAGCCACCATGCCTGGCCCTATTTGGCATCTTTTAGATAAATTTCTTATATTATGCTTTTCAGAAATTCTCCATTTAACTTTAGCGTCTGTTTGTTTATGAAGTTTCTACATTAAGTTATCTTATTGAAATTTGTTTTACAGGCAATTTGAAAATTGCAAGGAGGGACTTTAAGACTACTTCTGATTTGCAAAAATTGAGCCTGCTCTGAGCAGGCTGAAGTGACTGGATGATGCGCACTGCTGGGGAAATAAAAATGACTCCCCATTATGTGATTGCCATCTTTGCCCTAATGAGCTCCTGTTTAGCTACTGCAGGTAAGTTGCGTTATATAAATTGCATGTTTGTTATATATTTTTGGATGTATTTTGTCTCAGTCTCTTTAGTTTAGAAGATTTTAGGCCATGTGATGTTCATGCAGAACTTGAATATTTATGTTCTTTAGGGAAGTTAAATATTTGACTGCTATATAGATACACAGTACATCGGTCTATGCTGTATTTTACTAGGTTGATGCTGGCAGTGTCCTGTTAGTAACATAGATACCTAACTAACCTGGATGGAGGAAGGTAGACAACAAATATGTTAATGAATAATCCCACTTAATTTTGTTACATACATGGATATATATATATATATATACACACACACTTTGAAATAAAGTCTCACTCTGATACCCAGGCTGGAGTGCAGAGGCATAATCATGGCTTACTGTAGACTCAACCTCCTGGGCTTAAGGGATCCTTCCACCTCAGCCTCCTAACTAGTTGGGACCACAGGCGTGTGCCACCATGCCCAGCGAATGTTTTATTTTTTGTAGAGATAATGTCTCCTTATGTTTCTCAGGCTGGTTTCAAACTCCTAAACTCAAGTGATCCTCTCTCTTTGTCCTCCCAATGTGCTGATATTGCAGGTATGTGCCATTGCGCCTGACCCGTATTTACGTTTTTGTCCCTAAATAAGGTTTCAAGAAAGCATTTTTGTTCTTTTCTGTATTAGAAAATAAATTGATCTTCTAGATAGAGGTGACACTTGACATAGGCTGCTTGGGAGGTATTTAGTTTTGCCTATTTCACATATTTCAATATGAAACTTTTTCTTTTTCGGGATGGAGTCTTGTTCTGTTGCCCAGGCTGGAGTGCAGTGGCCTGATCTCGGCTCACTGCAACCTCCTCCTCCCATATTTGAGCAATTCTCGTGCCTGTGCCTCCCAAGTAGCTGGTACTGCAGGTACCTGCCACAACACCCAGCTAATGTTGGTGTTTTTAGTAGAAGGGTTTCAGCATTTTCGGCAGGCTGGTCTCGAACTCCTGACCTCAGGTGATCTGCCTGCCTTGGCCTCCCAGAGTGCTGGGATTACAGACATGAGCCACTGTGCCCAGCTGCAGCCGCAAAAATCTTGAAAGAAAGTTGCTAGGCCTTTTCGTTGTTGTTGTTTTTTGAATGCCAGTTTATGCATTTGACCTGCCCATTCTCTGTTTTTGTCTATCAGCAGTTTCATTTTGTCTCATTATTGAAGTGTTATTTAGTCTGTGTATTAAAATGGAATTGACTTAAAATCTCATCAAAAAGTAGTAGAACCTCCTCCACACCGCCAAAAAAAAAAAAAAAAAAGTGAGAGAGAGAAAGAAAGAAAGAGGGAGAGAAGCAACTTTATGGGAAATAGAAAATAGGCTGTTTTGATGACAAGATGTCTAGTCTTTGGTGGGTTTGAGGCTGGGCTTTCTGCCTTCATTGATGCCTGGGTCAGAGGGAAAAACACAATTGAAGAAGGCACTTCATGGGAAAGTAGTGAGTTCGATGGCACTGTCTAGCCTTGATTAATTTGATAGTGAATCAGTTTTGCTTCAGATCTTCCTTTCCTATTTCAAGCCTTTGGGAAAATATACACACATGTATATACATATACATTTGAGTTGAATACACACTCAAAATTTTGCTGAGGTGGAAGTGATTTACAGATTTTTTTCTTTTTTGAAACGGAGTCTTGCTCTGTCATCCAGGCTGGAGTGCAGTGGCACCATCTTGGCTCACTGCAACTTCTTCTTCCTGGTTTAAGTGATTCTCCTGCCTCAGCGTCCTGAGTAGCTGGGATTACAGGTGCACACCACCACTCCCAGCTTATTTTTGTAGTTTTAGTAGAGATGGGGTTTTTGTCATGTTGGCCAGGCTGGTCTTGAAATTTTTTTTTTCTTTTTTTATGAGCCCTGCCTAAGCAGGGCATAAAAAAATTCAGTTTTAAACTCATAATTGTTCCCCTCCATGGAAATCTTTAGTAAAAGGCAAAAGATTTATTCGCTATGAAGAGAAACCAGAGTTTAGTCTGTTTCTTTTTTTTCTTTTTTTTTTTTTTTTTTTTGTTTGAGATAGAGGCTCACTCTGTCACCCAGGCTGGAGTGCAGTGGTGCAATCTCGGCTCACTGCAACCTTCACCTCCCGGGCTCAAGTGATTCTCCTGCCTCAGCCTCCTGAGTAGTTGGGATTATAGGCATGTGCCACCATGCCCAGCTAATTTTTGTATTTTTTTTTTTTAGTAGAGATGGGGTTTCACCATGTTGGTCAGGCTGATCTCAAATTCCTAACCTGGTGATCCACCCGCCTCAGCCTCCTAAAGTGCTGGGATTACAAGTGTGAGCCACCATGCCTGGCCTTGGTCTTGAACACTTGACCTCAAGTAATCTGCTTCCCTCAGCCTCACAAAGTGATAGGATTACAGGTGTGAGCCACCACCCCTGGCTGAATTACAGATTTTATAATAGCATGAGGCAATGATAAATAGCACAAAGGTAGGGATGCCTTTTTTGGTGTCAAATTTATTGGTTGTTTCCCTTTTGTACAATGTAATAGGTCAAATGAATGAAGAAGAAGGGATAAATTTTTTTAATGTGCTAGTATCAGATATTTTTCTCTATAGGCCCAGCATACTTTATAAAATGCTTTTTGGGGCATTCTGGATGAGCTGAATTTAGCTCATCTGGGTAATTATAATAATGATGAATATTTAGAATAATTACTGTGTGTCAGGCCCCATTCAAAGTGGTTTACATCTATTATCTTATTTCATCTGCATAGGTACCCTAAGAAGTGTAGATTCTTTGATTATCCACATTTAGAAGTGAGGAAATGGAAGCACAGAGAGATCAGATAACTTTCTTAAGGTCACAAAGCTAATAAATGGCAAGTGGAACTATAAACTTACTTAGTCTAGGTCTGGAGAGTGAGCCCTTAGGCCTCTATACTGCGATGGAGGATTGATTTGAAGGGCATTTGTTTGGAAAGAATGGTAATAGGTTTGTTTTGAGCCATTTATGTCCTCCCGAAACATTAAGTAAATCGCTTACTCACTGAGCCCTGCTAAGTACAAAGCACAGTACTAGTCACTTAGGGATATACAAGCAAAGAAATGTAAGATTCATTCCCATCCCCGCTTTTTTTTTGGTAGAGATGGAGTCTTGCTATGTTGTCCAGGTTGGCCTTGAACTCCTGACCTCAAGTGATCCTCCCACCTTGACCTCTCAAAGTACTGGGAATACAAGCATGAGCCACCATGCCCAGCCATAGTCATCCCTTCTTTTGAGTTGCTTGTACTTTAGTTAGACTTATATAACCATATAACCAAATAATGAATGGTGAAAGCCAAGTAAAATCCAGAGACCTCAGAGGGGTCATGAACAGAAGCCCTGTGGGTCAGAGCAGCCAGGGAAGGCTTTGTGGAAGCTCTACATCCTGAGCTCTGTCTTAAAGACTGGGCAGAATCTAGGAAGAGTAAGGTGCTGAGTTGACCAGATGGGAGAACCAGGCCTAGAACAGAATGTGGCATTTAGGTGCTTGACTTTTTTTTTTTTTTTAATAAATGGATGACCTGGAGAGCTGCTATGGAAATGTAGCAGGAGGTCTATTTGGAAAGAAGGATGGAGTAGATTATGAAAGATCTTAAATATCATAATGAGGCTTGTGGGTTTTATTCTGAGGTTTGGATGCTCTCTTATTCCATCCCTTGGAGCCAAAGGCATGCACTGTTTAATCTTAGATTTCAAACAGTGGCCTCAAACAGTGAGGCTGAGAATGTAGCCTCATTAGCTTCAGACCCAGCGGTGCTCAGCACACAGGCTGACATTTATCAAGGGCTTGATCTCTGCCAGCTAATTTATTTTGTCTTTATAAGACAACTCTACAAGATGAGTATTATCATTATAATCATCTCCATTTATCAACAAGGAAATTGAGACTCAATTTGTAATTTGTACAAAGTCCTGGAACTAATAAGTGGCAGAGTTGAGACTTGAACCTGGCAGTTTGGCTCTAGAATCCAGCCCATCAGCCACTTCACTAGATCCTCCTCTAGGGAGGAAACCCTCTGTGTGGGATGAATAAGCCTCTTCTTGATTGATTAAATACCAGGCGAGTAGCAACCAGTGTGACATCCTGGAACCAGATTAAGCCCCTTTGACCTCAGAAGAGACAGACGTAGATCATCAGAGCAGAAGGACCCTCAAGTAGTGGGCCTTCTTTATTTGTTTTCTGACTTCACCGAAGTGGCCTTGAAGCTGTAAATCAGTGGGAAGGGGTGGAGGTCTGTAGCAGAGGGGTGAAAGTTGTCAAAGGCCTCCTTTTAGTTACGTGGCCAGAGGAGGGACAGAGCACCAGGGAGCACATAAATTGAGCCCAAGTTAGAATAATAGGAGCCTGCTTGTTACAGCCCCGTGGATTTGGCTGGGCCTTCAAGTGAAAACCTTTCTTTCCTTCTCTGCCTGTGGTAGAGAGTGAATGAAGGAGTTGGGGGCCAGGTAGGTGTGGGGAGCAAGCTGTATCCCAGTGTTAGTGTTGCTTTGACAAAACTCATGCTTTTCCTGCCCTCTCTCGTTCCTTTGTTGTCATATAGCGCTGTGGAGAGGGTGGAATGTGCTCTTGGGGAACATGAGCTCTGTAAGGACCATAATGCCTCCTGATTAGAAATTAACTTAGGCGATTTACTGGGGTTAAAAAAAAGATAGAGAAAATGAATGCAAGAGATTTATTGAGGTTAAAAACAAAAAAGAAAGAAATTACCTTAGGGTATTTATTGGACTCTTATCTTAGATCCTGTAGTCGACTCAATGTAAGAAAAGTGGGAAGTTTAAAAAAATAACTACTTGCTACTGTGGGCTTAAGGCTAAGTTTTGCTTTAAAAACTTTTCTATACTTGTATTATAACATTAATATTATGGAAAGTATCTGCTTTCCAGGCTGAAGTGATTCATTTATTATTCTAGTCCTGCTATTCCTCCTTTGTAATTTGTGGTAATTGTGCTTTTCTTTTTAATACAAAAAAATAAATAAAAATAAAAACTTGAAAAGGCAAAAGAAAAAAAACCCAAACCACCAAAACCCAAAAAAACAACAACAAAAAATCCTCCCAAACTGTTCTACACATCTTTAAAAGATATCAGCTGCTGCCTCAGGCTTGCCAGCATTAGCAGGGCCATGTTTCCAGGAGCTTTAGTAATGAGAAAAAGAGGCACGCACAGAGAATTCAGGGAAATCAGTTTGGTTGGAAGGGCTGGACTTATCACCGGCCCCTTGTGCCAGGTCAGAGGGGTGCTGCTGAGGTTAGCTCTGGAGCAGTGCTGCTGGCGTTGATGCCAGCAGGCTATTGGTGGAACGGCTAACTTCTTCATTCCACTGTCTCAATTCAGTGCCCAGATGTATCCTTTTGGAAACTTGCCTGCAACCTGCACACAGATTTCTATTGAGAAACACATTTCTTTTCATCTCTACTGGATGTACCTGGAGTTCCAGGTAGAGTCCACAGGAAAATCGAGATGCTTTTAGTCTGAGCTACTTTCCTGTTAAGAAAGCTCCGAACTCTTTGTGTCCACGGGAGAGTAAGCTGAGATACCAGCTGGTTAATACTTGGTCTGGAATGGGACAAGCTGGCAGCCTTGGAGAGAGTCTAAACTAATAATATCATATTTGTAATCTTCAAAATGTTTTTATAACAAGTATTTCATTTGATCCTCACAGCAGCCTTCGGGGGTAGGCAGGCATTATTTTTTTCATTGCTGGAATGAGACTAATAGGGCTTAGAGAAAGTAAGTGATTTAGAAAGATGATTCAAGTCTTGGTTGAACCAGAACCTAAGCACACTTTTGCAGACAAACTGCACCAACAAATCTATGGTCTTTTTGCTATAGTGCACCCCTTAGGACCTCTTGACAAGTAAACATTGTATATATTTATGTTGTATAACATGATGTTTTGATACATGTATCCATTGTGGTGACTAAATCAAGCTTTTCAACATATGCATAACCTCACTTATATTTTTGTGGTGAGAACACTCAAAATATATTCTATTAGCAATTTTCATGTGTAAAATATATATTTTTTTCGCCTTTTTATAGGAAGCTGTAAGGAGGGGGCCTCCTCATTGTCAAGTGAGGTGGTCACAGTTTCCTTGGCAGCTCTAAGCTGGGCACTGGGGGTCCTGGAGGTGGCTGTGCTGTGCATGTCTGGCATTTTTCTACCACCTTGGAGGGGCACTAGATAGTTGCAGGGCATCACCTGGTTGGTCAGGATGTTGTACTTGGTAGGGGCTGAGTATTGTCCCCCATGGTGAGGACATGACTGGCACCAGCTCCATGGCCCAGGCATTTTTGAGGAAGGCATGAGTCCTAGAGGGGGTAGGTGAGTGGGGTCACCCATGCAGGGGTCATGGCCATCTTGGGCTCAGTGGTGGCAGTGACTACTATAATATCTTGTTATTAACTACAGTCACCATGATGTACAGTTGATCTGTTGAACTTATTCCTCCTGTCTAATTGAGATTTTGTATATTTGACCAACACATCCCCAGTCCTTCCATCCCCACTCCCCAGACTCTGGTAACCATCATTTTACTCTTTCTTTTTCTTTTCTTTTTTTTTTTTTTGAGACGGAGTTTCACTCTTGTTACCAAGACTGGAGTGCAATGGCGTGATCTCGGCTCACCGCAACCTCTGCCTCCTGGGTTCAGGCAATTCTCCTGCCTCAGCCTCCTGAGTAGCTGGGATTACAGGCACGCGCCACCATGCCCAGCTAATTTTTTTGTATTTTTAGTAGAGACGGGGTTTCACCATGTTGACCAGGATGGTCTCGATCTCTTGACCTCGTGATCCACCCGCCTCGGCCTCCCAAAGTGCTGGGATTACAGGCTTGAGCCACCGTGCCCGGCCCATTTTACTGTTTCTATGAGTTTGACATTTTTTGAGATGGAGTCTCGATGTATTGCCCAGCCTTGAGTGCAGTGGCACGATCTCGGCTCACTGCAACCTTGGCCTCCCTGGCTCAATCGATTCTCCTTATTCAGCCTCCCGAGTAGCTGGGACTACAGGCATGTGCCACTATGCCTGGCTAATTTTTGTATTTTTAGTAGAGACAGGGTTTTACCATATGGCCAAGTTGGTCTTGAACTCCTGACCTTGTGATCCACCCACCTTGGCCTCCCAAAGTGCCGGGATTACATGCGTGAGACACTGTGCCCAGCCATGAGTTTGACTTTTTAAGATTCTGCATATAAGTGAGATCATATATGATATTTGTCATTGTGTGCCTGGCTTATTTTTCTTAGCATAATGCCCTCCATGTTCATCGTTTTGTTGCTAATGACAAGATTTCCTTATTTTTTAAGGCTGAATAGTATTCCATTGTGTATATATGCCACATTTTCCTTATTTAATTTATTCATTTATCCTGTACTCAAAAGGGAAATCTTGGACTTGAGTTAATGGCCTGTGAATCTCAGAGGTGGTTCTGGGTAGTTATCTCATGTTTGTCAATCAAGGGATCAAAGGCTGTAAACTCCTAAGGGCAGGAGGGCTGGCGGGTGCCGGCAGGGGGCTGCCACCAGGGAATGTAAGGGTAGAAGATGGATAGGCTCAAAGTTTCAAAGAAAACTGAAAAAGTCCCCTTTTCTTTCTTTTTTTCTTTTTTGCCAACCGTCAGGTCTTAGAACACAGATAGCTATTTAGTCTGTATTATTGTTTTAGCTGATTATTTTATCTTATTTTCATTTTATTTTATTTTTTGAGACAGCGTCACTGTTGCCTGGGCTGGAGTGCAGTAGCACAATCATGGCTCACTGCAGCCTTGACCTCCCAGGCTCAAGCCATTCTCCCTCCACAGCCCCTCAAGTAGCTGGGACTACAGGTGCACACCATCATGCCCAGCTAATTTTTGTGTTTTTTTCTGTAGAGATGGAGTTTTACCGTGTTGCCCAGGCTGGTCTGGAACTCTTGAGCTCAAGTGGTCCACCCACGTTGGTCTCCCAAAGTACTAGGATTACAGGTGTGAGCCACCATGCCTGGCCTTTAGCTGGTTATTTTAACCAGTTTTGTGTTTAATTCTGCTTTTTGATACACAAGGAAAAGATATTGTCAAATTTGATACCAGCTATCACCAGAGTGCCAAACTTTATTTTAAAGAGCAAAGAACTTTTCTTAAAAGACCCAGAGTCGATAGGATGGCCTGCATTTTAGAGTGTATTCCCTTTGAGGATATTGTGCACAACCAAGTGTGCACCTCCCCACCACCTTCTCCTTTAGATTTTTTTACAGAAACAACATGTGTGCGTGCGCACGCACACACACACACACACACACACACACACACACACACACACACTAATTGAGGCAGTAGTTGAGAGAAAAGTGAGAAAGGTGAGTTCATTTCTCAAAGATTCCCTTGCCCCGTATGGACCTTGTATGTGTGGAGGTAGGGTGGATAGCCTAAGGCAAGGCCTTTTATTTTATTTTAGTTTTTTTTGAGACAGATCTCACTCTGTTGCCCAGGCGGGAGTACAGTGGCTCAGAATCTCAGCTCACTGCAGCCTTGACCTCCAGGGCTCAAACAATCCTCTCACTTCAGCTGCTGGAGTAGCTGGAACTATAGGCACCCAACACCACACCTGGCTAAATTTTGTATTTATTTTTTTTTTCTTTCTTTTTTTTTGACATGGAGTCTCGCTCTGTCACCCAGGCTGGAGTGCAGTGCTGTCTTGACTAACTGCAACCTCCGCCTCCCAGTTTCAATTAATTCTTTGCCTTAGCCTCCCAAGTCGCTGGGATTACAGGCACTCACTGCCAAGCCCTGCTAATTTTTTGTATTTTTTTTTTTTTTTTAAATAGAGATGGGGTTTCACCATCTTGGCCAGGCTGGTTTTGAACTCCTGACCTTGTGATCCACCCACCTTGGTCTCCCAAAGAGCTGTGATTACAGGCGTGAGCTACCGTGCCTGGCCTAATTTTTGTATTTTTTTTGTAGAGACAAAAGTTTCATCATGTTTTCCAGGCTGGTCTCACTACTGAGCTTAAGCAGTCCACCCGCCTTGGCCTCCCAAAGTGCTGGGATTACAGATGTGAGGTATTGCACCTGTCCCTTTTTTTTTTTTTTTTATCATTTTCAAAGAGACTTTACTAATCACTAGTTGGGCAATTGAATGTACGTGTAGAGTAGGGAGGATGTTTACCAAGAATGAGTAAGATTAGTCCTAGATTTGATGGCAACCAAGTCAAGAGAATCCTGGTTTCTCTTTGCTTAGCATCCTTATCCTAGGCTGTATAATTGCCACCCAGCTTTCTGGATTTCTGATTGATTTGGATTATTTTAGGACAGCAGTGATGGCCTGTTTTACAGTGATCAACACTTCCATCAAGACACAGCTCTCTATATATGTGACTGCACAGCTGTTTAATTGCTAAAAGCTTATCCTTGCACACGGTTGTGTATATAGGAAATTAGACTTTCTCAGCTTGTTTTCTTTGGTAATTAATACAACTCTGGGGGTATCTTTAATCACCCCATAGAGCTCCCAGCTCTGGGCACGCTGATTTTGGAAGTGATGTAGGAGCAGGGAGTGTTCTGGGAAGTGTTCTGGGAAGTGTGCCAGCCAGAGGCCTTCCTTTAGGACTGACCCTGCTCGGCACTGAGGCACATGAGTGGCCCATCCCGCGCCACATCCCTGGGAGCCACTGACTTTCATTTTCTTTAAAATGATCTCTGCCAGAGTGGCACAAAAACATTTATCCTGAACTCCAAGCTAGTCATATTTTTGTTTTCTGAGAGGGCACTGTCAAACAGGTGGAATTCTAGAGGGCTGAAAAATGCCCTTGCTCTTTGAATGTTCCTTCCAAGGAGTAGGCAGCAGGTGCTCTGGGGACTGAAGCCCAGCTTTTCCCCTGCCCTCCCTTGCCAGCTCTTAAAAACTTTTTTTAAAAAAATCTACAGTGGAATGTGGAAAATTTTACTACCTTCGAAGGAAAATGTTGATTTAAAAAAATTAGTTTAAAGTTATTCTCTTTGTTGGCAATGAGGCAAACCATATATGGCAAAAGGAAAAAGTCTTGATAAAATTGCTCTGTGTTCTTTGTTTTGCTTCCCTTTGTCCTCACATGCCTGAGTAACTGAGTCCTAGTCCAGATGATTGACCAGGACCATCGGGAGTAACACTTCCTTCCTGCTCTCCTACCCCACCCACAAGGATACCCAGGTAGCCCAGGCTTCAAGGGAGGGCAGAGCTTCAGCCTCTGGAGTCAGCCCCTGCTCTGCTTTTTTTTTTGTTTTTCTTTGATACAGGGTCTTGCTCTGTCACCCAGGCTGAAGTGCAGTAGTACAATCTTGACTCACTGCAACCTCAACCTCCTGAGCTCTAGAGATGCTTCTGCCTCAGCCTCCCTTGTAGCTGGGACTATAGACATATGCCACCACACCTGGCTAATTTTGTAATCTTTTGTGGAAATGACATCTCACTGTGTTGCCTAGGCTGGTCTCAAACTCCTGGCCTCAAGTGATCTGCCTGCCTTGATCTCCCAAAGTGCTGGGATTATAGGCGTGTGCCGCTGCACCTGACCTCCCTGCTCTGTTGTTTTCATCATTGACCCCACTGGGCTGCTGCAGCATTTTCCTGTGACGAGCTTTTCCAATGGGATGTATCGGTGCATGACAATTATGTTGCTTCATTGCTGAAAATTAAAGTTATAATACTACATGGTGAAGCAAAATGCCATATAGCTCCTGCCTGCCCTTATTTTTTTCTTTTGAATTAGAGAACAGAACCATGTATTTTGCCTTTAAACTTTTAAATAACTACTATGTTTTAGATGAAGACTTGGAGTCTGCTCGACTTTGAGTATCTCCTAAGGTTAAGGTACTTCGCTTGCTTCTGAGGCACAGAAAGCGGGAGCCTTTGGAGTTTGTGCAAATAGTGAGTTTTTAAAAATTGTTTTCTAATATAGTTAAATTTCCTAAAGTGTTAAGTGATTGATTTACTGAGTACCTATTGTATTTCAGACATTATTTCAGGTGTTGGAGAGATAAAAGTAAACAAAACATAAAAATCCTTGTTCTCATGAAGCATGTCTCTAGTGGGGAGAGACCAGAAACAAACAAAATGCATATTTCAGCAGGTTCGAGGAATAAAAAGCAAAGGCGTCAGGGAGTGTTATCAGGGATTGCAGTTTGAAGTGAGGTGATTAGGAAGGCCTCACTAGGACATTGACATTTGAGCAGAGGTTTGAAGGAGGTGAGTTAAGTGGATATCTGGGAGAAAAAGCATTCCAGGCAGCAGGAAAAACAAGTGCAAAGGCCCTGTGGTGGAAGTTTGCTTGAAGTGCTCAGGCAGTAGCAGGTGGGCCAGGTGGCTGCTGAAGTGGAAAGTCAGAGTTAACTGAGGGGTGGGAGAGGGTGGGGGTGTATATAGCACAGCGCTCTGTAGGCCATCATAAGGTTCTCACTCTGAATGACGCAGAGCCTTTGGAGAGTTTGAGCAGAGGAATGATATGATCTGAAGGATGTCTTAACAGGACCACTCTGGCTGTTGGGTTGGGCAGAGGTGGATTTGAAGATACTGGCAAGAGATAATGGTGACCAGGACTCCTTATTAGAAAGAAGGACCCTTGGGAGTCATATGCTTAGGAAATTCAGAATGATGCTTTTGTAATTTTTTTCCCAACCTATTCCTTTTGAGGAGGAAATTGGATAAAGATGTTTATTTCTCACATCAGTGAAATACTGTTCCATAACCTAATAATAAAGATAATTACATCTATAGAACAGGAAAAGCAGAATCTTAAAACAGAAAACAATTCCCCCAAACCATCTAAAGAAAATCTCTCTGTGTTGTGGATGAATGTCCTTGAAAAATCATTGTCTTAATAGCCTGAACCCTCTTTTCCTTGCTTACCTACCCTCCTGATTTCCAAGTCTTGTTCTTTTCATTTCTCCAGGGGTCTGTTTTTCAGGATTATGAGTTTTGAGGGTCTTACTGCCTTTTGCATAAGTGCTTCTTACAGTGTTGTAAACTAGTTTCAAAGAAGTACAGTTGCATCCAGCCTTACATAGTAAATGTTTCTGAGTTGTGTGTCAACCTACTTTTATAAATTGTATATTAAATGTGAACAAGGAGCTTGATACAACAGATTTTTTTCTATAAAGAAAATAATCTCTTTTAAATATATTTTATAATATGGATATTTATTCATAGTGGTTTTGCAAGAGGTGGAATATGCCATCTGTTTGTGGAATAGGAAGTTTCGCTTTTCGAGTTCGAAGTTATAAACAAATGTTAGGCTAGGGCTTTCTTAAACTTAATGTGCATGAGAATCACCCTGGCATCTTGTTAAAATGCAGATTCTATTTTAGGAGGTCTTGATGGGTCAAAGACTGTACATTTTTAACAGGCGCATAAGATGCAGATGCCACTAGTCTGAGGATCACATTTGGCAGCATAGGTCATCTGTTTTCTCAATGCACAAATTGTAACACAGAAACTGCAGACACCTAGGCAATTTCTTAGTGCCATAAAAGGGAGCTTGATTTTAGCATGCCTTTGCAACAGCTACCTTGAACACCTTTGGTAAACTTGTTTGGGTCAGAGGGATCCATGTGCTGGAAAGGAAATTGGTTTGAGGCAGCGAGTTCCACATATGCATTTGGCTTTCTGGCTGTAAGTGTGGTGCACTTGCAGAAACCAGGTGCATCTTTATTAGCTGGAGCTACACCTTGATATAATCCCAACAGTTTTTAAAGAAGGAATTTCCCTTCCATTTCTTCCTTTTATGTGCCTCTTTTGCCCTGTCCCATTTATATTTTTTTGAAATGAAGTCTCGCTCTGTCGTCCAGGCTGGAGCGCAGTGGCGTGATCTCGACTCACTGCAACCTCCATCTCCTGGGTTCAAATGCTTCTCCTGCTTCAGCCTCCCGAGTAGCTGGGACTACAGGCACGCGCCACCATGCCCGGCTAATTTTTGTATTTTTAGTAGAGACAGGGTTTCACCATGTTAGCCAGGATGGTCTCAATCTCCTGACCTCATGATCCACCTGCCTCTGCCTCCCAAAGTGCTGGGATTACAGGCGTGAGCCACCGCGCCTGGCACCTTGTCTCATTTCTAGCCTTGTGACTTAGCAGACCAAGGTAGGAGATTCGTATTGACTCAGTGAGGGTTGGGTCATTGGTCCAGGCAGCCATCGCCCCAGAGACTCTTAAGTAATGAGAAGTGATATGGGCTGCCTAGATAAAAGGGGGACTCTAGGTGGGTTAGCGAGGGTGGCTCTGGAGTTAGGGACTAAAAGTTAAAAGTTGGGCATACCTCAATTCTGTGAGAAGGGCTCTAATTTTGTAACTTGGGTTTCCCCACTGATATCCTACTTTACTCTTATAATCAGACTCCAAGTTAGAGCTTTAAAAAAAAGTTAACATTTTTTAGAAGGGGAAAAAAATTTCTGTAAGTTGTAATCAATGTTTATTAAGCACCCTGACACCATATTTATTCGAAACGGGGATAAGACTGAGAAGATTTAAGCTCTGTGCCTGAAACGTTGTGTTTTAAAATAACTTTTATTTATTTACATTGCCACCGAGTAGTTTATAAAATGTTCTGATTTGCTTTCTCGGGCCTCATCCCTGTTGTTGGAGGGGCAGCAGCTTACAACCTAAGTACAGCTCTGGAGCGAGCCACAACCTCAGGTAGTGGTCATTCTGCTTTTGAAAGTGAACCAGAAAAGTCCCGAGGAATGTAACAATATTTTTTCTTTCTGCCCCCCTGCTAGCTTTTTTCTAGGCCTCCCAAAAATGTGTTTATCTTGCTGGTTATGCATGTGGAGCAGTCTGGAATTCTGTGTGGCATTAGATAGTGAAAAAAATAGATTTCCCACATGAGCGAGGTTATGGGAGTGAGAAATCTTGGATTATGCAAGGACTCTTTGATTGGAAGAAGGACGTTTTGAGATTAGATTTATTTTGAGATATATTTTTTAAAAACTAGTATACATCTTTTTATTTTTTCTAAACTAATCCTTTTTAGGGGTGGCAGGATTGGGTGTGGGCTAGAAGCAATACCAAACTTTTAAGTATCAAATCAACTTTCTACTCATTAGAAGGAAAAATGTCTTTAGGGAAAAAGAAGAGCTTGAATGTGAAAAGCCTGAGAGTGAAATAATTTGAGAGTAGGCTCTTGCATATTATAGAGGACCCGGAGAGCCTGATCCAAGCAGCTTGCCACTTTCATCACCCCAGGATTATCTGTAAGGACAACTTCACTGTCTGTCACCTGCCAGGTATCAGCCTGGTCCTTGTGAGTGCCAGCAAGTTTGTGTCCTCTGTTTTGCCAAGCTTAATTAGCTCTAGAAATACCCTATCAAAGGCTGTCTGGCAATGTTCCATGAATGGTATGGGGTGATTTCAAAAGGACTAATTAATTGTTAGATTATTTGCAAAGCCCATGCTGAAAAACCTAATGCCTGAAGGAGAAAGTTGGCAGAGGGGCCGTTCAGAGATTAGCCTGGACCTTACCCAGCTCAATTGCCTTTTGGAGTTGGGCCAAGATGGGAGTTGCTTTTCTTTTTAGAGAAGTGCTTGTGGCCATATTGTTTTCTAAATTGCCAGTGTACTGCTCTAGGCTTTCAGAGAGGGAGCACTTACGGACCCTTGCAGACATAGAGAACCCAAAGAGCATCAAGAGGTTTTGTTTATTTTTGTTTTGTGAGAGAAACACAATTTCTTAACATTCACTAACTAAATAAATACTTCCCAAGGGCCTCTTCTTAAACAGAGGAAAAGGAGCTCTAGTTTGTTATGAAACAGTTCAGGTTTTAAGTGTTAAATGTTCAAAGGATCCAGGATCAGGCCTTTAAATAGTTTTTTCTTCTTAAAATAAAACAAGTCAGGTTCCTCATGTCATCTGTTTAGGTGGCCCAGGTCAGCAAAAAGTGATTTTTCTAACTGCTACTGCAGTTGGAAAATGATGTTTTAAAACATCTCAATTTGCAATCAGGTGCATGCCAATTTAAGGTCAGGGTATACTGTACGTAGGAAGGGAAGAAACAGGTAAACAGGTTTGCATTATTTTGCTACATTTGACATACAGAATAATAACACTAGAATTAGCTCAGCTTGACAAATCGTAGAAAAATAATAGAAGTCCCTGCCCTTTATAGATGAGAGAGATTTGAGGCTTTTGGAACCAAGTGCCAGTTTCTGTTGACTCAGAGGGCAATGGAGACAGCTGAAGATGAAAGTATAGAAGGATATTTCAGACTTATCTAACAGCCAGTTGAGTGTTACGTAAGGGAGCTGTGTGTAGCTGTTTGAAAACATCATCCAGAAATCTTCCAGTTCCTAGGCCCAGCCCTGCCTCGTATTGACAGCCCTCAGTGTCTTTTTCTTGTCCTTTTGGGCTTGAGCAACATGCGAGTAAGTACTTATGTATGAATCCCAGACCAAATGTTACTTTATTAACATGATTCAGAAGAAAAGAATTCTAATGAAAAATTTCAGAGGACTGTGCTGAACCATTTCGTGATATTGTCAGATCTTCCTGAACTCAGGAAAGCCCCCCTAAAAAATCTATTATTTCTGTTTATTACTCAACTTGGAAAAAGCTTACAAGAATGCCTCAGGAGAGTATGCACTGGTTGAGGAATTTATTCCTGAGTGTACAGCAGCCCCTACATTTTCTCTGTGTGAGGTTGGCTATGCTGATACCCTGGGCAACCTGCCTCCGCCTCAGCAAGCAGGCCTAGAGTAGCAGCTTAGTATTTTTAACCCTTTCTGTCAGGTGATTCCCAGATAACTTTATTAGTTGATAGAAGGAAACCCCAGATCTCAGAGCTAGGAGGAATTATGAAAGCCTTTGAACTGGGCAAAAGACTATGATTTTCTTTGATGTTTTATTATAGTTTAAAAAGCCTCATTATGCTTTTATTTTGGAGAGGTAATTCTGTATAGCAATGTCATTCATATATATATATATATGTAGACCTACCTGTATATCCCAGTTAGGTTGTGAGATATCATGGATAATGTTACAACTAATAGTTAAATTGAAGACTTTCAATGATTTTTCCTTAAAAAGATAAAACAAAATTCAAGGTTATTCTAAAATAACCATGGTTACTTGCATTTAAAAATATTTCAAAGGGAGAGAGGGGGCTAGGATTACAAGTGATAGAATGAAAAGTGCTCATAATTTGTTGCCTGTGATATTTGTTTTGCTATTCATGAACATGGTACACCCATCCATTTCTTTAGGTTTCCCTTAATTTCTTTCAGCACTGCTTTTGTTATTTTGAAGACTATAGTGTGTCCAAATGTGAACAAGATTCATCATGTCTGTTTTATTAGAATTATGTTTGAGAACCTCTGTTTTAGAGCTGTAGTTCTATCCTCTTCAATCTACTCTTCATTAATGTTGATGAAAACTGATATTCCCTCTGATGTTCCTGGAGAGTGAGCTCAAGGATATGTAACTAAGGCCACTTTCCAAAGTGAGTAATTGACCTGGCTACGTTTGCTCTAAGTTGTAGGAACTCAAAGCTCAGTGTGTCCTGTAAGAAATAAGTTCTTATCCGAGTCACAGCACCAGAAAAAAAAGAAAAAAGAAAGAAACATGTTCTTGGCTGGGCATGGTGGCCCACACCTGTAATCACAGCACTTCGGGAGGCCAATGTGGGCAGATCACAAAGTCAGGAGATTGAGACCATCCTGGCCAACATGGTGAAACCTCGTCTCTCCTAAAAATACAAAAATTAGCTGGTGTGGTTTACACATGCCTGTAGTCCCAGCTACTCGAAAGTCTGAGGCAGGAGAATCACCTGAACCTGGGAGGTGGAGGTGAGCCGAGATCATGGCACTGCACCCCAGCCTGGCGAAAGAGCGAAACACCATCTCAAAAAAAAATAATAATAATAAAATAAATACGTTTTTTTATCTAAGGCTCAAGGCTAGTGTTGCTGAGCAAGAGATGTAGTAAAATGAATACCTTTCTTCCTTAGGACCAAATGTCAGAGGTACAGGCAGTCTCAGAACCCAAAGATTGGGTGTTCTGTTTTCTTTAGGCTGTTGGGCTTTCCCAGCAGAGTTTCACTGGAGCAGAGTCACTCCAGTGAACCTTCATGTTGGACTTATAATGAAAGGATTTTGTAGAGATTTTACCCTCTGAATGTGGGTAATACCTGAGGGATTTATCAAGATGAACAGTAACTTTGTTGGACTGCTGCACGTTTATTTAGGAAAAGTAATTCTGCACCACAATATCACGAGTGGTCTTGACAGAGACATATGAAAAGACAGAGAGTCAGGATCATGCAGTAGTTGTGACCTTGGATTTTGGATTCAGGCACACAGGTTCAGGTCCAGATAATAGGCTGCGTGACCACAGGCTCAGTGTCCTCATCTGTAAAATTCAAGTACCAGTAGTTCCTATCTCAGTTGTGTTCTTGTGAGGATTATAAATGAGATAATGCATATAAACCAGAGGATCATGTTTATTCTAAATGAAACTATTAGAAATAATATTCTTTGAAATGTTAGCGTAGTATTTACTTAGTTTGGGCTGCTATAACAAAGTCACATTAAGTCACCCATAGATTGGGTGTCTTATGAACAACAGAAATGTATTTTTCTCACAGGCTGTAAGTCTGTGATCAAGATGCCAGCATGGTTAGGTTCTGGTGAGGGCCTCTTCCAGATTGCAGACTGATGACTTTTCTTTGTATCCTTACATGGAAGTCTCAAAAGACAAACTAGAGAGTTCGCTGGAGTCTCTTTTATTAAGGCACTAATCCCATTCATGAGAGCTCTGTCCTCATGATCTAATTGCTTTACCTGTTAGCATGCCCCATCTCCTAATATCATCACACTCGGGTTCGGATTTTAACATACAAATTTTAGGGGGATTCACATTCAGTCTGTAACTCATGGTGAATATATTTAATCAGTCTTTCAAGTTGCAGTTCTATTATTCAGGCATATTTTTGGTACAAAAATTAGATCTGATCCTGAAATACAATGTTGCTGATAAGACAGACTTTACTGATGCCTGGTTTCTTTGTTTTCCATACGTTTTCCTTAGAGGTATAGTGGGAGTACCACAGTGGTGTGATGGGAGTGGTGAAGTTGGGAGAGGCTGTGAATAAGAAGCTCTCTGTCTCACTCTCTTTTTTTTGAAGATTTGAGTCCCAGTTTTGTGGTTTGCAGAGCTTTTGTTGCCGTATCTATACAATACTGTTAATTATACCTATTCCTTTGATTTGATGAGCATAAAATACATGTAAAGCAGCCAGAAGTTTATGGCACATAGTAGTAGGCCTTCAAAAAGTTCATCTTTATTTAGAGAATTTATATATTTAGGAAAAGAGGGAGAGAGAGGACTAGAACAGCCTTACGGTAGGCAGAATGCATTTGCTCTTTAGCTTTGTGCTCTCCATGGAGAAAAGGCAGGTCAGGAAATTTCCTTGGGAGATGGCTGAGGAGCTGTTGGCTGAGCCAGGTGGATTTGAACTGAGCACCTGGATGAAAAATACCTTGTTTTCTTTGGAGGCAGTGACTTGGTCTTTAACTGGAAGTTATAGGGTAAAGATAAATTCTCAAGAACGGTGGTGATGCCGAGGATCAGGGCCAGTGGTGGACAGGAGAACCCAAATGCAGTGGATTGAGGCTGTGTATTGGTAGTTTTCCTGATCGGTGTGGTACCTCTAGGCTCAGTCCCAGTCCAACCACCCTATTTAAAATTGTAATCCCTCTCTAACCCCAGAAACTCCCATTCTTTCTTTCCTTGCTCTGTTTTTCCTCATAGCACTTATCACCTCACCTCAAAACTTGTTTGTAATTTACTTATGTTTATTATTTATCTTCCCCCACTAAAATGTAAGCTTCATGAGAGTCAAGTTCATTTTGCTTTTGCTCTGGTGTAGCTTTTTCTTTCTTTTCTTTCTCTCTTTCTTTCCTCCCTTCCCCTCCCCTCCCCTCCCCTCCCCTCTCCTCTCCTCCTTTTCGGCAGAGTCTTTCTCTGTCACCCAGGCTGGAGCACAGGGGCACATTCTTGGTTCACTGCAACCTCTGCCTCCCAGTGTCAAGTGATCCTCTCACCTTAGCCTCTCAAGTAGGTGGGGCCACAGGTGCACACCACCATGCCTGGCTAAGTTTTTTGTATTTTCTGGTAGAGATGGATTTTGCTGTGTTGCCCAGGCTGGTCTTGAACTCCTGAACTGAAGCAATCCACCTGCTTTGCCCTCTCAAAGTGTTATAATTACAACAGTGAGCCACCCTACCTGGCCTAAAACTTTTTTTTTTTTTTTTTTTTGTCAGAGTCTTACTCTGTCGCCCAGGCTGGAGTTCAGTGGTACGATCTTGGCTTACTGCAATCTCTACCTCCCAGGTTCAAGTGATTCTCTTGCCTCAGCCTCCTGAGTAGCTGGGACTACCGGCACGTGCCACCATGCCTGGCTAATTTTTGTACTTTAGTAGAGATGGGGTTTCACCATGTTCGTCAGGCTGGTCTTGAACTCCTCACCTCATGATTCGCCCCCCTCGGCCTTCCAAAGTGCTGGGATTACAGGTGTGAGCCACCACACCCAGCCAACTGTTTTTATAATAATTCTTAAGATGTTATCTTTTTCACTGGGTTAACACTGCTCTAATTGTATAAGAGCAATGTTGGATAAAACTGCTGGTGTCTTAGCAGGAATCAAGGCAGTCTTTCACTGGCACACTCTTGTAGTAAAAATCTGCCAGTTTCCTTTAAGAGTGTTGTTACCCTCAGATACATGTCTTTTCCTTATTCTATATGGTAAAATGGGAAGCATAAATGTTACATTTCTACATTCCAAAGTATGATGATTTTCTTGAGGAAAAGCACTGTGCAGTTGTTTGAGTTGTGAACTGATGTGGTCTGTTTTTTATGGGACACCATTTTACTTGAAAGAATGACTGACAGATGATTATCTAGACCTCAGTATTTGGCAGACATTTTTGAAAATGAACAAAGTGAGCCTGGTGTGGTGGGTCAAGTAATCCCAGCACTTTGGGAGGTTGAGGTGGGCAGATCATCTGAGGTCAGGAGTTCAAGACCAGCCTGGACAACATGGTGAAACCCTGTCTCTACTAAAAATACAAAAATTAGCTGGGAGGTTGCAGTGAGCCGAGATCGTGCCATTGCACTCCAGCCTGGGCAACAAGAATGAAACTCTCTCTCTCTTAAAAAAAAAAAAAAAGAAAAGAACAAAGTGAACCTGTTATTTCAAGGGAAACAACTGAAAGTATTTGTTGCCGACAATAAAATTTCATTTTTCATAGAAAAGTTAAAATTTTGGAAACCTTACATCCATCACCATGATTGTGACAGTTTCTCAGTGGTTAAATACTCTTCTGATGAGATCAATGGTGATATTAACAAATGTGATTTTTAACGTATTATATAATGAAATGTGTTTCATTTGGCATTAAACCATTATTTTCCAGATGACCAATGCATGATATTACAAAATCATGCATGATATTACAAAATTATGCCTTGGTAAAATAGTCTGCATCTTGAGAGTACGAGAGAGCAACTGATTTTTTTTTTTTTTTTTGATGGGATCTTGTTCTGTTGCCCAGGCTGAATTGCAGTGGCACATCTCAGCTCACTGTAACCTCTGCCTCTTGGGCTCAAGCGATTCTCCTGCCAGGCTCCCTAGAAGCTGGGACTTTGGGCATGTGTCACCACGCCCAGCGAATATATATTTTTTTCATTAGTAGAGACGGGGTTTCACCATGTTGGTCGAAGTGTTCTCGAACTCCTGACCTCAGGTGATCCACCTGCCTCACCCTCCCAAGTGCTGGGATTACAGGCGTGAGCCACCATGCCTGGCCAACAAGCGATTTTAAAAAACCTTTTATTTTGAGATAATTTTTGACTAATGGAAGAGTTACATAAGTAGTACGGAGTTTCTTTATACTTACCACTCAGCTTTACCTTATGAGAACGTCTTATATAACCAAAGTACAATGATCAAAACTAAGAAATTAATCTTGTTACATACAATATTATTAACTAAAGTATAATATTTATTAAGATTTCACCAATTTTTCTACTAGTTCTTTTTCTGTTCCAGGATCCAACCCAGGATCTCACATTGCATTTAGTTGCTGTGTCTCCTTAGTCTCCTCCAGGCTGACTGGTCTTTCAATGACCTTGACACTGGAGAATGACTACTGGAGAATGTCCCTTAATTTATTTTTTTCCTGACATTCTGTCAGGATTATATTGAGGTTTGTGTCATTTAGGAGAATGCCACAGAGGCGATGTCCTCTTTTCAGGGCATCAAATCGGGTGTATGTTATGTAGATAGTACTTAGTGATGTTACCTTGACCACTTGGCTAGAGCAGTGTTTGCCAGAATTCTCTGGTGTAAAGGTACTATTTTTCACTTTGAAATTACTCGTTGTTTTGGAGAAAGCAAAGTTATGGAGTATAAAAAGTTCATTATGTAATTCAGATGCTACATTGCAACTAAAGAAATGATTATTTGTTGAGTTTAGGTATAATAGCAAAAAAGAAATAGTCACAAGTATATGAGAAAACTTAAGATTTTGCTGGGTGTGGTGGTTCACACCTGTAATCGCAGTACTTTGAGAGGCTGAAGTGGGAAGATTGATTGAGGTTAGGAGTTTGAGACAAGGCTGATCCACACAGTGAGACCACCTCTCTACAAAAAATTAAAAAACTAGCCAGGAATGTTGGTGTGTTCCTGTGGTCCCAGCTACTCGGGATGCTGAGACAGGAGGATCTCTTGAGCCTGGGAGGTCAGGGTTGCGGTCAGGCATGTTCACACCACTGCACTCTGGCCTGGGTGACAGTGAGACCCTGTCTCAAAAAAACCAAAAAACAAAAAACTTAAGATTTGAAACTTCCAACCATATATACTGTATCTGTGTGAGGCCAGATTTCTTCATATCCTTTGACCAGCACAATGTATTGCAAAAAATTGAATGAAAAAGTATATGAGAAAACTGAGCTGTCTTACATTAAGCCAGGCATTAAAGAGATTTACTGTGCATCCATCTTTGAAATTTCACAACAAAAAAAGATTTGCAAAAAATGTAAAACAATGCTGCTCATCTCATCTTACCTTTTGTTTCAGAAAAGAGTTGTTTATGTTACAGTTTATTATGGTTGATTTTTAATGGATTAATAAATATTTCAAAATTTTTTCAGTGTTAATTTCTATTGCAGAGAATGTTAATAGACACATTAACTTGTTAACAAAGTATCTTTGGAATCCTTGGTAATTTTAAAGCGTAAAGGGATCCTAACACAAAAGTTTTCAGAACTTTTTTTTTTTTTCTGAATAATAGAGAAGATATATCTAATAGGGGGATCTTTTCTTCTGGACCAGATAAAGATTTAATAAAGGACTCTACCAAGAAGTCTTGGCCCTGGCAGGGAAGTCGCTCAATTATCGGTGTACTCAGTTGGCAGATGAGGGGGATTGCCTTGTACTATCTCCAAGTTTCTTTCAACCCCAAACTATATGATTTCAAATCACTATCATTGTCAGCATGGGCATTATGCAGTTATAATCTCCTGATAATGGTATTTGCTAGGTGAAAGATGAAGGTTATATGCAAGGTTATAACACAGTAGTATTTGTGAAGCAGGGACTCCAGGGACTTTACTTTCTGGGCCTGTGAAATTATTTCTTTTACTGCTCCCTTAAAAGAATAGAAGTTTTCATGATTATTTGATTTTACTCTAATGAACAAGGGAAAGATTTTAAATTATTGTTGAATATTTTTATCATCTTATGTATATCACATATTTAAAAATGCATAATTCCTGAGAATTTTTCTGCTGTAATGTGTGTGTAAACATGTGAATATTCGTAAGTATTTACGTAAATGATTTAAATTTGTAAATGGGTTCTAAATATACCACTGATGTCTCTGGTGAAGTAACTCAGGTTGCATATCCGTTATATCCTTACAGGCCGGGTGTGGTGGCTCACTCCTGTAATCCCAGCACTTTGGGAGGCTGAGGTGGATCATGAGGTCAGGAGTTTGAGACCAGCCTGGCCACCACAGTGAAACCTCATCTCTACTAAAAATACAAAAATTAGCCAGGGGTGGTGGTGCATGCCTATAATCCTAGCTACTCGGGAGGCTGAGGCAGGAGAATTGCTTGAACCCACAAGCGGAGACTGCAGTGAGCTGACATCATGCCACTGCACTCCAGCCTGGGCAACAAAGCAAGACTTTGTGGAAAAAACCAATCAATCAATTAATAAAATTCTTATAGTCTTCATGAAGTTAATTAATTATTTTGGTTCTTTGGTTTTTTAAAAAATTGTTAGGTCT
This sequence comes from Saguinus oedipus, assembly GCA_031835075.1. Lineage (NCBI taxonomy): Eukaryota > Metazoa > Chordata > Mammalia > Primates > Cebidae > Saguinus > Saguinus oedipus. The sequence goes on from CM063175.1 coordinate 114,127,334, forward strand.
ATATTTACAAATATAAACTTAAAAATGTACCAGCTAGAATATATTACGAATCCCCATCCCTGGAATTAATATTTTTGTTTTTTAGTTTAAATGAAAGGAGACTTGATGGCTTAGGTTTTTTTAAAATGGGAAAACAAAAGGGCGGGGAAGCCAGTAGTATCTTGTTAAGTATCAGTCTAAATCAAATGTTAAACAGGATCCTGCATTCTTGTAAAGTGGATTTTGTAATGGAAACTGCCACAGTTGAGCGCCAGCTTTGTCAAAATCACCAATTTGAGTATCTCTGATATTTAGCAGAAATATAAATATCTAATGCAGTGTGTGTGTGTTATACCATCATAGCAAAATACTGTAACTGATTTTGAGCCAGATCCTTCCAGTGTTTTTAAACTACTGTTTGGAAATAAGATTTAGAAACTGAACTAACTTTGTGAGAGCTTCTACAATTTGGTAAACTATAGTAAAGTTAACTTAGCATGTATTATAAATACAATAGAAATGTGTAATTACGTATAAAAAAGTTTCATCAACTTTTAAAGGTTTAAGTAAGTACTATTTTAAGATACTCGTAGAAACCAATCTAAGAGGAAAATGCTCCTCACTCCCAGCAGGAGAGCTTAATGGAGCACAACGATTTAGAACAGAGACAGGAGAGCCAGCTGCCTGGGCGCAAATCCCAGGGCCGCCACTGAGTTGCTGTATAACCTCTGTTTGCTTCAGTGTCGGTAAACTGGAGATAATATCCATCTCCCTGGATTGTTTGGAAGATCTAATGAGATACTGTGCTTCAAGTGCTTTGTTCAATTATTGTTTAGTTGGCAATTGTTAAGTTTTAGGCTATTTCATGACATCTGAATTTTTATCTCATTAGCATTATCCTCAAGTAATGTTTTAGGGTAAGTTACATCTGGGAAGATTTGGTAATCGTAGGGCATGGTAGAGTTCTAGTAGTATGTTGGCATTTTAAGAATCCTTCGATATTATTTGGTTCAACTCAGCCTGATATGTAAATTACCTTTCTAATATCCTGTTGACCGAGCCCCCAACCCCTACTTGAGGTTAAAACATCTCTGACTCTTGGGAAATTCTTCCTTATGTTGTGTTACAGTTCACCTGGCTGTAACCTCTCTCTCAGCCCTTACTTCTTCATTGTAGAGCTACATAGAATTTTTGTCTCACAAATAACCTGTCTGAATGGTTACACTGAAGCAAATGGGTTCTGGACAATTACATGTTGTATAAAAGTGGCCTGATGGTGTGTGTCAGAGTTGGGGGAGCTCAGAGGACTTTGCTCCCCATTGGTAAATAAGGCTCAGATTTGTAATTAGAGCTATCCTGAATTAGTTGGGAACACTTTTGTCCCATTGAGCCTGTGATGGGCCTGTGAGCCAGACAGGGGATAGGCAGTGGCTGGGTCTCTGGGCCCCCGCACTTGCACAGAGCACCCCCATGCATTGCTATACTTGTCCTGTTCTGGAGGAGGGGCTTCTTTGTGCCTTAAAAACTCCATCTTATGGCCAGGTGCAGTGGCTCATGCCCGTAATCCCAGTACTTTGGGAGGCTGAGGTGGGTGGATCACCTGAAGTCAAGAGTTTGAGACCAGCCTGGTCAACATGGCGAAACCCCATCTCTACTAAAAATACAAAAAATTAGCTGTGTTTGGTGGCGGGCACCTGTAATCTCAGCTACTTGGGAGGCTGAGGCAGGAGAATTGCTTGAACCCAGGAGACAGAGGTTGCAGTGAGCCGAGATCGAGCCACTGCACTCCAGCTTGGGCAACAGTGAGACTGTCTCAAAAAGAAAACAAACCAACAAATAAAACTCCATCTCCACATACTTGTTCCTTGTCTGTTTCTCCTTCTACATAGAATGGAAGCTCCCTGAAAGCGGAGGAGAAACTGCTTATCTTGTTTGCTGCTGTTCTCTATTAGCCACAGAACTTGGCATATTAGTTAGTAGGTGTTCAATATTCAAATGATGGAGTTAAAGATTGACTCTGAACTCTCAAATGTAAATAAATTTTCAATTTAGTGTGGGAAAATAAACACTTGTATATCATGCTCATTCTTCAGGCCTGAACCAAAGGGGAAGAAGAGGATAGGAAATAAGATCTCAGAAGTGTCTGTTACTATTTGTAACTTTCAAATACATCCAGAGAAAAGTATCTTTTGTCTTTTTGATACTCGAGGATTTTCTAGAAAGGAAAACTTTCACCTGTTATTGGAGGCAGGAGTATATATCAGAATTGGATTTTAAAATCAGCCCAGCTAGATAGTAGCTTCAAACTGCAGCCCGGGGGATGTGTTATGTGAGTTTAGCTTTACTTTGAATGTTAATAGAACATGTTTGCCAAAAACATGAATTGTTAAAAAACCATCAAAACATTACAATGCAGGAGAAAAACGTAGTGAAAATTCCAGTATACAATGTCCAAATAGTTCCTTTTTCTAGAGGCTTTAAACATTTTCTTAGGTAATTTACAAAGATGGTTGGACAGTGTAGAAAATATGTGTAAAGTTAGAATGATATTAGTTAAGAATTACGAGCAGATGATTAAGGAAATCTGGACCCCCCCTTTTTTTTTGTATCTTTCTTTAATATGCTAGTAGTTGAGTTTTCCATAGAATTGGGACATCTATTTAGGTCAGATCTCATTGGCATATTCCTTGGGATATCTTGATTCAGGGTTTTCTTTTTCTTTCTTTCTTTCTTTCTTTTTTTTTTTTTTTTGAGACAAAGTCTAACTCTGTCACCCAGATTGGGGTACAATGGCACAACCTCGGCTCACTGCAACCTCTGACTTCCAGGCTCAAACAATTTTCCTGCCTCAGCCTCCCAAGTAGCTGGGATTACAGGTGTGTGCCACCACACTTATCTAAATTTTTTTGTATTTTTAGTAGAGATGGAGTTTTGCCATATTGGCCAGGCTGGTCTTGAACTCCTGATTTCAAGTGATCCACCTGTCTCGGCCTCCCAAAGTGCTGGGATTACAGGCATGAGCCACTGTACCTGGCCTTTTTTTTTTTTTTTTTGAGACAGAGTCTCACTTTGTCACCCAGGGTGGATATGATCTTGGCTCACTGCAACCTCCACCTCCCAGGTTCAAGTGGTTCTCCTGCCTCAGTCTCCCGAGTAGCTGGAATTACAGGCATGCGCCGCTATACCTGGCTAATTTTTGTGTTTTTAGTAGAGACAGGGTTTCGCTATGTTGGCCAGGCTGATCTTGAACTCCTGGCCTCATGTGATCCACCTGCCTCAGCCTCCCAAAGTCCTGGGATTACAGGTATGAGCCACCGTGCCTGGCCCCGATTCAGAATTTTCTCTGAGAAGAAACTCCCTTTGATTTTGGAACCCAGGAGGCTGGCCTGCCTTCTAGTCTAGGTTCTACAGAACTTTTCCCTGCTCTCTGGCTTGGCTTAATCACTTGATTCAATAATTTTATGACTTTGAGTGAGTTACTTAATATCACTCTACCTTAGTTCTTTCTTCTGTAAAGTGAGACCAGTAATAGTGTATCTCAAGGTCATTGTGAGGAATAAACAAGTTAATACATGCCAAATGTTTAGCATAGACCCTGGCACAATAGTAAACATTCCATAATGTTATTATTAGCCAAATGTGGTATTTTGTGTGTCACATAATGGAAAAATAGATAAAAGAACTTTGCAAATTTAAAATTCCTATACAAATTCAAAGGAATATTGTATAGTAATATTGTATTCAATATTGTATTCAATATTGTCTCTGTGTATCAAGGGTGACCTTAGTATTTGCAAGCTCTCTCTCAGGGCCACTAGCTGTTCTTCCATTTACACTTCCCTATACAGGATATAGAGTTAATTTCTAGGAAATTAGCCATTAATTACCCATTAATCATGAAGTAGGAATGCTCTCAGGAGAACCAACTAGTTAGAACATGAAATAACTTTGAATCATATAAGCTTTACCTTTACTTGGAATTTTAACTTTGTTGAATTTCTGAATAAAGGGATAAAAAAGCTGCTCTGCTGTATTATTAGATTCACTGTGTTCATAAGGCAAAATGGAAAAAATAATTAGGTAATACAGAAAGAAAAATGACAATTTTTAGGAGAAAGTTTTTGTTTTTAGATAATTTTCTATGTTAATTAAATTCCATGGATGTTTTCTTATTGCTTTGTCTCTAAAGAGAATGCAGCAGGTTTTGAACATGCTTTTCCCCCTCTGTTTAAAATGTATTGGCTGTTATATTTCACAGGACTTACATCGTTTTCAAAAATAGGGGTAATTAATTGTGAAGTATTTTGATGTTCAGCAGGCAAAGGAAACATATTACTTTCTGTAAACAGAGGTTAATATGGAGTCTTTGAATCTAAATTATTGAACTATTTGCCTAAGGACAAACTTCTTTACTGTTTAGGTTTCCTCTGGCCTGTAATAAACTACAGTGGTGGGAATAACACAGAAAGTCCTGTATGTAAAACATTTGGGTCCTGCTTGCAAGCGTGTTTGACCCAAATCTGCAGGTTTACCTTTGAGTTACACTGCAAATTAGGGACCTTTATTTCCATTTTCCTCTCCTTGTAGTGGTTTAGTTGGTTCATGTTTGATAAAGACAGAAGCATATGTTTCTGGGAATGGTAAACCTTAATTTTGTTTAAGTTTTTAAATGATCACTTATTTCTGGAACTGGCACTGGGGCCGAAGAATGTTTATTATTTTCATGTAAACATGGGAATGAGTCTAAAGACTAAGTGACGTTTATGCTTACTTATATTTTACAGCTTCCTTGGGCTCTAGCCAAGGTGACTTGGTTTTGCAAGAGTGAAGAGGACCTGCCTTATAGTGCAGTCTTGTTTTTTTTTTTTTTTTTTTTTAATTGTTTATGTTTGAAATGATCTACCTTAAGGACATTTGCAGAGTAAAAGACAAACTATGACTGGTTTTAACAAATGGACAACCCAGGCAGGTGGGCATGTGCAGGTTGTGCCCTGGCTGTAAGGTCTAGCAGATCTTGTGGCCTTTGGACAGGCTTGCCTTGGGGAGGTGGGAGCACAATAGTGATGGTTTCTAACTTGAAGAGATCTTTGGGACTCCAGCCCAGAGGTGTTTACTGTATGTACTGGGTGGGAGGTGTGTTGTGCTTCCTGGCATGGCGGTGGTGAGAGCTGTTTCCCACCTAAGTGGACAGGGAGAAAGCATCTGTTTGGCACACAGGGTGCAGAAGTGGCACCGGCCCAACTCCACACTCACTTTTTCAGGATCCTTCCCTTTGCACCACGTTCTGACCCTGCGCCCTCTCACTGCTCTTGGGACTTTTGAAGCCACAAGGAGGAAGTTGCTACTCCTTATGACCTTCACTCTTCCTGTGCCTCAGACCAAGATCTGTCAGGGGGGATGGGGTCTTGGACTCCACCTGAAATCACTTGTGTATCTGGGTATCTGGTAGCTTTCTTGGTAGTTTCTCCTCAGGGGACAGACTCTCATATAAAGTACTGGCTGGTGTGACTGCAGCTCCTGTTGACCCACTCACTGTTCACAGAAGCCTAGGAACAGACTGCAGAACCCAGAGAAAGCTCTGGGTGACCTCTGTTATTTAGCAGCTGCTCACAGCACCAGTCACTGTGGCAACTGGGCTTTGTTTATGAAAATGAATGAGGACCTCAAGCCTGGGGCATCCATACCGTGGACAGAGCTCCCCCTGGGAATAGACATGCTGCCAGATTGCCAGGGCTAAACCAAAACAAAGACACACCAAACACAAGTAGCCAGGATGTATTCTGTCCTTGGGGGATGAGCACCAAGTCCTGATTGCCTGTATCCCCCTTCACCAAGCAGAGCCCTGCCAGGGTGAACTGATCTTGGTTATGCCGGAGAAAGACAGAGACAAAGAACATAGTACTAGTGTTGGCAGTTTTTGAAACCCAGCCTTGCATTGCTCAGGTTTTGCCTCTAGTTCTGGTTTTAGATGGAAAGAGTGTTTAGTACCAAAGATCTGGCTTTTTGAAAATTTTATTTCAGGCCCTGCCTTTATGTAAACTGTAACGATCATTTGGGTCTGTACTCCAGAGGATTAGGCAGTAGGATCACTTGAGCCCAGGAGTTCTGGGCTATAGCGTACTATGCCAGTTAGGTGTCTGTCCTAAGTTCAGCATCACTGTGGTGCTTCCCTGGGGACTCCCAGGGGACTGCCAGATTGCTTAAAGAGAGATGAACTGGCCCAGATCAGAAATGTAGCAGGTCAAAACTCCCATACTAGGCTAGGTGTGGTGGTTAATGCCTGTAATCCCAGCACTTTGGGAGGCTGAGGTGGGTGGATCAAGAGGTCAGGAGTTTGAGACCATGGCCAACATGGTGAAACCCCGTCTCTGAAAATACAAAAAATTAGCTGGGCCAGGTGGTGCGTGCCTGTAGTTCCAGCTACTCAGGAGGCTGAGGCAGGGGAATCGCTTGAACCCAGGAGGTGGAGGTTGCAGTGAACAGAGATTGTGCCACTGCACTCCAGCCCCGGGTGACAGAGCAAGACTCTGTCTCAAAAAAAAACAAACAAATAAAAGAAACACCTCCCATTTTGATCAGTAGTGGGATTGTGCCTATGAATTGACACTGTACTCCAGCCTGGGCAATATAGCAAGATCCTGTCTCTAAAAAAACAAAAAACAAAAAAACAAAAAAAACCAGAAAGACCCCTTGTCTGGAACAACTGAGTTTGGAGTTTGTTGTCCTCTTAGAGTCCTTGCTTTCATAGTGATTGTCTTCTGTGTCCAAAGCATCTTTGGTAGTTTTAACTCCTCATGGGAATTGATGAGCCATGAACATCATCTTGGAACACATGTTGAAGCCCAGAGCCTCCTTTGAGGGAAATGCTATGTTCTGGGTGCTTCCGGTATTCACAGGTTTTATGATTCTATGGCTGGATCCTTCTAGCATGTGTGCCCTTTGGCTTCACTTTGTCAGAACCACAGCCAGTGCATGAGGTCTTCTGATGCCATCCTGTGGCTCTCTTCCCTACACCATGCCTTGTCATTGTTTTTTTTTTTTTAAGACAGTCTTGTTCTGTCACCCAGGCTAGAATGCCTTGGGGCGATCTCAGCTCACTTCAACCTCTGCCTCCTGGGTTCAAGTGATTCTTGTACCTCAGCCTCCTGAGTAGCTGGGGTTACAGGTGTCTACCACTACACCCAGCTAACTTTTATATTTTTAATAGAGACGGGGTTTCACCGTGTTGTCCAGGATGGTCTTGAACTCTTGACCTCAACTGATCTGCCCACCTCACCCTCCCACAGTGCTAGATTACAGGTGTGAGCCACTGTGCCCAGCCACAGTGTGCCTTGTTACTGCATGTCTGCAGTAAGAAGGATTGGGTCATGGGCCAGGTATGGTGGTAGAGGGGCAGGGTTGGGAGATGGAGAGGGCTGGGATTGGTGATTTGCCAGCAGAACACATGCCCAGGAAGATGGCCAGAGAAAGACGGGCTTCTTCACATACGTGTAAGTCAGCCTTAGCCATGCAGCTTAAAACACCCACTCCCTGCATTGAGGAGTCTTTTGAGTTCCCTCCTTGCCTGCTCTTCCTCTTCTGACTAGATGCCAGGTAATTGGGAGAGAGGGACCTGCAGTGGGAGGTCCTGGAACTGCAGTGACAGTAATACAGGCTTAAAGTAGAATTCCTTCCTGGAAGAATTCTGGTCTTCCTGTACCCCAGCAGCCTTTCACTGCTTAACTTTAGTAGTGTGCCTTGGGGCCTGAGCAGCTCCTGCTCCTGTGGAGGTGGCCATCCAGAGGGACCCTTTCACAGCTAAGTTCACTTGCTCCTCCATTTCTACTTAAGGGCAGTACAGTTACGGGGGTGGCTGCCCCTGTTTGCTCATGATAATTCCTTATGAGCTCTTCTGTTGATAAACTGAACTGGATCAGCTTTAGTTTCCCTTTAACTAAGGATTTAAGTTAAAGCACAACCACAGTGTCCTGTGGGTTTTCATTCATTTCAGTGCTGAATGTTTGTACACTGGGCTATGGATTTGATGTTTCCTTCCTGTCTTGGCTGAGATACCTGTGTGAAATGTGAGTTTGCCAAATGGCAAACTCTTTTTCCTTTGGCTAGTTAATGAAGCTGAAATATTGACGGGGGTGTGAAGTTAGGGGAAGAGGAGGTGTGAATGGTGATATTTGAAATTTCTCCATGGTGCAGGAGAATCCAGTGCTTCACCCTGAGTCATTATAATTAGGGTAGGAAGTAAACCCTTTCAGGTTTATTCTATAGCAATCATGACAAGTTATCTTGGAGAAGGGATAAAGAAGACTGTGAAAGGTTGTACTGTCCTGATGCTGTCAGCCTTTGAGCAGCAGACCTCATTGTGATCTGAAGAGCTGGTGTACCCGAAAGTAGATGAAGCCATTAACCAAGATGATGTTCCAGACAGTCAGCAGCTGAGCTGAACTGGTGTCTCTGCATCCATTCACAGTTACCCAGTGTGCTTAATAACAAGGCCATTGGGAGTTCTGCCTGTACTGGCCATAACTACCTTGCATTCTGGATGGGGGTCAGAAAAACTGAATGGATCGATTCATTCACTGAGCAGTGAGTGACTGCAGCTTTACTGAAATGAGCTGCTTTCCAGCTTTTTGATGACATGCACTATTATTGTTGTTAACAGGTTTTCTAAAAAAGTGAACCTGGGAGAGTCAAGGCTTCGTTCCTCTGCCCAGCACTCAGATATTTCCTGTGGTCATTCAGTAAACATTTATCAAGTGCTTACTGTGTGCCAGGGACTGTGTTATCATAACCAGTAACTTATTCTTCATTAGTGAATTATCTCACACACGGCATGAATACAAAGAAGACTTAAGAAGGGGAGGATAATGGGGGCCTTTGTGTCTCTCCCTGCTCATCCTTTGGTGCCATCACCTCACGGAAAGGAGGTAATAGTCAAATCAGTTTACTTTGATAATAGCAGTTTTTGACAAGGTTTGGAGCAGGAAATTGAAACTGTTGAGAAATAGGAAGTGTGGGGATTTACTGCTGGATTTTTCTTGTTCCTGCTGTCCCAGAGACTTGATCCCAGTTACCACTGATAATGGACGCCTTTTATGTTTAACTCTCTTGTCAGTAAGTCAGTGACACATGCTAAGAATAGAAACCAGTACCATTCTGTGTTGTAACTGCCAGTCCGTACACGCCCCGCTGGTTCTGTTGTTGCGATTGTTGCTACAGTGCTTAATATCAAATGCCAGCCTCATGCCTGACACTTTACATCACACCTACAGGGTCCTCACTCCAGGAGCTTACCTTCCCTAGAAGTTCAGGTCCTTTTCTATGCTGGAAACACAGGAATAGGTGGAGGGCAAGGGATATAAAGTTTTCCTCGGTAAAATGTGGTCTTTGCTTGAATCAATAAAGGCAACTATGTTCATCTGTTTTAATAGGCAAGGCCTGTAGGTAATTTTTTTTCTCCGTTAAATTCTGCTTTTAAAATTGTTTAGGGTTGAGTGTAACAGGAACAGTTTGATTACTCTCTGTTCTTCACATTTGTTCTTTTAAAATATGTGACTTGCAGTGGTTGACTAAGTGCTAGACTCTGAGGGGAGGAAATAAGACCCCTGGAACTCCTAGTCCCCTGCCCTGTTGGTGCCTCCTGACCAGTGTGGAAGACAGGCATCAGGAGGCAAGGCCAGGACTTAAAAAATTTTTTTAACTTAATAGTGGGTTGGAGAAAGTAGAAACATGACTAATTTTATTCCATACTTAGGTGGTTTTGTCTGTCTGCTTTACTGGCCATAGGGTCATCTTCAGCAGAAGAAGGATGTGCTGGTGCTTACGAATGGCTGTCAGGGGCCATCGGTGCACTTCTTCACACAGGAAGGGCAGTGCTGGCTTCAGCTAAGAGTGACAGAGCTGCTTTTTCCCAACACTCAGTATGCCTCTCATTGACTGAGTTGACTCAGCTTTTCCCCATCCCCCGCCCTTGAATCAGTCCTTGATAGAGTAATGGAGTTGCAGCGATTGGCTTAGGACAGTCAGCTGGAGAATCAATCATACTGCTCACCACAGGGGCCTCCCACCAAATATCAATGTGAGTGGTACTTAAAATAGAAGAAATGCACTTCTAACAGAAGCATGACTTAGGGAAAAGGTACTGGACAAGGTAGTAGAGAGGCGGTCATGGCCCTTGTTTGTGTTTCCTCAGTTTCCTCAGCAGACTTCGAGGGGACCCTGTAATGTGCTACCTCACTGTGTACCTGCCTCTTTCACCTAACTCTGGGAATATAGCTGCTTAAGGCCAAGGCACTCTGTCTTACTATTTGTGGCCACTGTAGCTGGCACTTAGTGGGGACTTAATATGGGTTTCAGCAAATCAAGCGAAAAGGATACTTCATGTTCCTTTGTGTTTAACTTTTTTTTTTTTTTTTTTTTGAGATGCAGTTTCGATCATGTTACCCAGGCTGGAGTGCAATGGCGCGATCTCAGCTCACCGCAACCCTTGCCTCCCAGGTTCAAGCAATTCTCCTGCCTCTGCCTCCTGAGTAGCTGGGATTACAGACATGCACCACCACACCTGGCTAATTTTTATTTTTAGTAGAGATGGCGTTTCTCCATGTTGGTCAGGCTGGTCTCAAACTCCCGATTTCAGGTGATCTGCCCACCTCGGCCTCCCAAAGTGCTGGGATTACAGGGTGAGCCACTGCAGCTGGCCCCTGTGTGTTTAACTTTTATCGAACATTGCTTGAATCAAGTGGACTTTTTTTTTTTTTTGAGACAGGGTCTAACTTTGTCACCCAGATTGGTGTGCAATGGTGCGATCTGGGCTTGTTGCAAACTCTGCCTCCTGGGTTCAAGCAATTCTCCTGCCTCAGCCTCCTGAGAAGCTGGGACTACAAGTATTCACCACCACCCCCAGCTAATTTTTGTATTTTTGGTTTTGCCACATTGGCCAGGCTGGTATCAAACTCCTGACCTCAGGTATCCACCCACCATGGCCCCGCAAAGTGCTGCGATTACAGGTGTGAGCCACTGCACCCAGACACAAGTGGACTGTTGATAATCTATTCATTGCATATTTTATAACAACTTTATTGAGCTATAATTCACACACCATACAATTTACCTTAAAGTGTACAATTCAGTCATTTTATATATGTTATCAGAGTCGTATAACATTCCCACCTCAGTCTCCCAAGTAGCTGGGACTACAGGCATGTGCCACCACCCTGGCCAATTTTTGTATTTTTTTTTTTTTTTTTTTTTGTAGAGATGGGGTTTTGCCATGTTTCCAGGCTGGTTTCAAACCTTAGGTGGGAGGATCGCTTGAACCCAGGAGCTGGGGGTCGCAGTGAGCCAAGATCACACCACTGTACTCCAGCCTGCGTGACAGAGCTAGATAGACCCTATCTCAAAAATAAAATAAAAATAAAGGGGAATAATGTCCTACTTGGCATTCACAAGCACTTATTGAGCACCTATCTAGATGGTAAATAGAAATAATCCTGGAGATATAGAAATAATAACATGTTTTCCTTCTTCAAGGAGCTCACATTCTAATGGGAAAGATAGGCTAGCAAACACTCAACCATCGAGGTGTTATGGGAGCATGGAGGAGCAGCCTCCTTAATTAACCTCAAAGAAGGGGAAGATAAGAAGGGTCAAAAAAAGGCTTTCTAGGGCAGGTGATATCTGAAGTGATTCTTAACAATTAGTATAATCTACCTACGCAACAAGGATAGGAAATGACAAGCCTGTATTAAAACCAATATAGGTACACATACTTTGAAGAAATACATGGCAGTTTCTTATAAAGTTACATACAACCCAGCTATTACAGTCCGAGGTATTTACTCAAGAAAACTGAGAACATATGTTCACAAAAAGACAGGTTTATAGATGTCCATAGCTACTTAACTGCATAATACTTAAAGGACACAACCTAAACATCCATCAACAGGAGCATGAATAAACAAATTGAGGTTTAACCATATCATGGAAAATATTCAGCATCAAAAAGGAACAAATTACTTATACATTCAAAAACCTGGCTCTTGACTCTCAAAAACATTTTGCTGAGCAAATAGAAGTCAGACACAAAAGAGCACATGAAATTCTAGAACAGGCAACATTATAGTAACAGAAAGCAGATTAGTAATTGACTGGGACTGGGGATATGAACTACAGGGAGGCTGAAGAGAATGGAAAGGGTGGAGATGGATAATAGAAAAATTCTCTGTATCTTGATTGCAGTGGTGATTACACAGATGTATGTATTCATTAAGATTCATCAAAATGTACCTTTAAATGTGTGCATTTTGCTGGGCGCAGTGGCTCACATCTGTAATCCCAAAACTTTGGGAGGTCAAGATAGGAGGGTTGCTTGAGCCCAGGAGTTTGAGACCAGCCTAGGCAACATAGCAAGACACCGTCTCTACAAAAAATACAAGAATTAGCCAAGCTTGGTGGTGTACCAGTGACTGAGGAGGCTGAGATGGGAGGATCACCTGAGCCTGGGAAGTTGAGTCTGCAGTGAGCCGAGATTGTACCACTGCACTCCAGGCTGGGTGACAGAGCAAGACCCTGTCTCAAAAATAAATAAATAAATGAAGTGTGCATTTTAATCTATATAAATTATACTTTAATATAAAGTTGATTTTAAAAGGAAAAAAAAGAGTATGTAGCACAGAACACAGACTCTGAAACAGACTGCCAGCTCTATAATTTATTGGCTGTTTAAGAGTTAATTAGTGGCTGGGTGTGGTGGCTCGCGCCTATAATCCCAGCACTTCAGGAGGCCGAAGTGGGTGGATCACAAGGTCAAGAGATTGAGACCATCCTAGTCAACATGGTGAAACCCCGTCTCTACTAAAAATACAAAAATTAGCTGGGCATGGTGGTGCATGCCTGTAATCCCAGATACTCAGGACGCTGAGGCAGGAGAATTGCTTGAACCCAGGAGGCGGAGGTTGCCGTGAGCTGAGATCGTGCCATTGCACTTGAACCTGGGTAACAAGAGTGAAACTCCGTCTAAAAAAAAAAAAGAGTTGACTAGTAATGGCATTAGTGTTCACATTGCATTAGTATTTATATTACAGGCAAAGATCTAGAAGTAAGAAATGACATGGTAGTATGAGGACTACAAACAGTTTGGTGTTTGGGAACATAAGTGAAGAGGAAAGATGTGAAAACAGATGAGGCCGGAGAGGCAGAGGGAGCTGAAGGCTGCAAATCTCTAAGCTCCTGCATCTAGAAAAGAGCATCTGATATGCTGTGGGTGCCCATTCAAATGTTTATTTATTTTCATTGATGAAAATCTAATGAGATACCATTACACACCCACTAGGATGGCTAAGTCAAAATGACAGATAATAACAAGGTTGGCAAACATGTGAAGAAACTGTCTCCCAGGTTCAAGCGATTCTCATGCCTTAGCCTCCTAAGTAGCTGGGATTACAGGCATCTGCCACCATACCCGGCTAATTTTGTATTTTTAGTAGAGATGGGGTTTCACCAGGTTGGCCAGGTTGCTCTCGAACTCCTGACCTCAGGTGATCTGCTTGCCTCAGCCTCCCAAAGTGCGGGGATTACAGATGTGAGTTACCCTGTCCAGCCATCATTACTTTTAATGGCAAAAACCACAATTACTTTTGCACCAACCTCATACATGGTTGGAGAGCAAAGTCAGAGTTCCCCTCATCTCTCCAACCCCTCTCTAGCATCACCTCTACCTTAGGTGAGAACTATTTACAGTTAGAGTTATTGATTCAATCCTTTTCTATGCATGTATGTGCATGCATATACACAAATACACATAGTTTTAGAGGGTTAATCAATTGTCTCATTCTTTACATGTTCTTCTGCAATTAAAAAAGAACATGTCATTAAGATACTTCTATCTGTACAAATAACAGTTTTAAATGCAGCATATGTATTTCATGCTATAGATATACCATTATGATGAACATTTAGCTTATTTAAAAATATTTCTTTATTATACTGTGGCAGTTAACACCTGTGCCTGTAATATTGTATAATACCATAGCAGTGATGTTGTAAAGTTATGGTGTAGTACAGTTGGTGTATTTACATTGATAGTAGTTACAGCCTGGTGCACTTACAGTTATGATGTAATGCCTTTGAGAGAGGTTGGACAGTTCAGTTGCTGCCCAAACTTGGCTGAGAAGATTACGAAAGATTTAAACTATTCCTACTGGTCTTTATTATTGAACGACTGCACCTTCTGAAAAGTATGAATTGAGCATTATGATTGCTCATAGGTAAAGGTTGGTAAGCATTTAATATGTGCCAGGTATTGTGTATTCTCTCATTTGAGTCTTATAATAATTTTGTGAAGAATGTGCTGCTATTCACCATTTTTCTGGAACTAAGACTGAGAAAGACTGTGGCTTGCATAAAGTAACACAGCTTCTAAGAAGCCAGTTCAAGATTTGAACCCTCATCTTCTGAGGATCAATTCGGGTTTTCTTTCCCCATTTTCTGAAGCTGGTTCATTCTCTTAAGAACTTTAAGGAGAAAAATAATAGACCGCAGAATGTCTTTGAAATAATGAAATCATGGTATGAGTAGAGAAGTGAAGAGTGGGCATCCTGTGGATTTAGGGGAGGGAGGTGGTGGTGAAGCCTCTGACCTTGTCACTGGGCTTGGAGGTGTGATTCATGACTTCAGGATAGTGGCAACGCCGGGAGACCTCGGTGTTTGACGGCAACGTCCTGCTATTGTAAGCTATGGACATGCTGAGAAATAAATCATGACTAGGAAAGGCTGTGTGTTTAGATGCTGCTGACTACTGTAGGCTCTCTCCAAACAGGAGAATGGCTTTCAGTGGATGAATTGTCTCAGCTTCCTCTGAGTTTTCATTTCTGTGTAGGTCAAAGGGTTATTTTTAGCCTGTGGGATGGCTTTGCTCTTTGAGGAGTGGCCTCGCTTACAAGGTCAGTGGAGTGGGATGATGGTCAGGATGTCATGGTTGTTTCTGAGCTCTTCCTGGACCCTGTGTTTTAGGTCCCCCCAAGGAGGTATCTTATAATAATCTTGTGAAGAATGTGCTGCTTGTGAAGAATGAGCAGCCTTTTGGAATCTGTTCTACTCTGGCAAAACGATCTGTGTCCGTGGATTGTAGGAGGTATAATGCTGTTGGTGGTATAATAATAATCTCACATTTAAAAATAAGTCGTCATATGTATTTGAGGAAGAAAACTAAGAAAATCTGAGAAAAAAAACGCACCATTAAAAAAAAAACACAAAGCTCTAAAACTCATAATGGGATAAATGATGTTCTTGTAATGAATGTGTCAGCATTTTAGCACATGTGTACTCAAGTGTGTGGTGATGCAGGATGTGAATAACAGAAAGCACAAACGCAGTCAGTGTTTACATTAAATCTCCCACCTCCAAGACACACAAAAGGTCCCACTTGAGTATGTGTAATTACATCTCTGAATACTCCCTTGATCCTATTTTTTTTCCTTTCCCCAAACACATATTTTGGTTGCTTCCACAAAGATACACGATATATATTAGCCTCACTCAGAACCACAGGGAACATACTCAGTTGAATCACACCTCTCTGAGTAGTGTATAAAGTGTAACATTTTAAAACACCAGGGACCAGGGCTGGCAAGGTCCATGGGGAATCCTGAAAGCCGGTTTCCAGCCACAACTGTGCTGGAATGAAAATCGAAAACAATGAGGCATGTGCAGAGTCAGCTTTTCTTTGTGTCACAGCTCAGCAGTTTTCCTGCTGTCCTAAACTTTACTAAAAAAAAGAAACAAAGCCGGGGGCTAAGGGGAAATGATGTAGTTGCAGTTGAAATTTTTTTTAATAGTAAAGACTGAAAATATAAACTAGCAGCTGGTGCTGTGGGAACATGTGAAATGGAGAGTGAGTTAATGGTGAGAAATCTCTGTGCTTGGCTGTGAGGACACGTGTGCACACACAAGCACAGAGCACACCTCATCACACACATGATACAGACGCAGCCCTGGATTTTCATTATGCTGTGCTACTGTGGTCATCGCAAAACAAGGGCTTTATTTTTTGCTTCTGATGCTCACTTACTGTGCAGCCTTGGAAATGTTACTTTATTCATTAATCAAATAATTTCACCTAACAAACAATTATTGAATGCTTAGTATGTGCAAAGCCAAGCTAGATGCTGTGGAGGTTTAAGAAGACACATTCCCTTAGATGCTGGGGGCGTCATTGAGATAATGCTCAGCTTTGGCTGGGTGTGGTGGCTCACGCCTGTAGTCCTAGCACTTTGGGAGGCTGAGATGGGAGGATCACTTGAGGTCAGGAGTTCAAAACCAGCCTAGCCAACATGGTGAAACGCCATCTCTACCAAAAATATAAAAAATGTAGCTGGACATGGTCACCTGTAATCCCAGCTACTTGGGAGGCTGAGACAGAATTGTTTGAACCTGGGGCATGGAGGTTACAGTGAGCTGAGATCACGCCCCTACTTAGTCTCAAAGAAAAAAAAGATAATGCTCAGCTTTGCAGCTGTGTTATTGTGAGAACCAGCCTGCTGCAGGAATTCACAGGAAAGAGCAAGGTGGTGCTCACGGAGGTGGTGAAGACCACTGAGCATGATAGAGAGGAGGAGTGAAGATGAGGCACTCACAGGTGGAGCTGGGGAAGCATGAGGCCTTTCTGGATGGCCAGCCTCGGGAAGGAGGTGGGGCCCTGTAGTGGTAGTTGCTGACTGCCAAGCTAAACGGCCCCTTAATTTATCTGGGCCTCGCTCTCCTCATTTGTAGAAAAGACAGTTGAGATTTTTTTTTTTTGTTTCAATGTGCCAAAGAAAGAGAATAATATGTTTGTAATATAGGCATGCAGATTGCCGCTATGCCGTGTGCCTTAGTGCTTGAGAACAATTAGGTGTTTAGCCCTTTATGAAAAGTAGACTCCAAAAGCTTCCTCTTTTTTCCTTTCTTATTTTTTTCCTTTTAAGCACCATTATCACTGGGAAACTGTTTGCCATAGGAAGGACTTGTGGAAACTTGTTTGGTAAAATAAAAAAAAATAAAAAAAAAAAAAGAGAAAAAGCTAAATAACTGTCAAGTCTTTTTCAGGAGTGGGGCAGAAATCCAAATTTACATACTCTAAACTTAAAGCTTTATTAATGATCATTATTTTAAACATCTGTAGATGCATCTGTAAAAAGCTACAAGACAGAGGGAGATGTAAATTATCAAATACATTGACAGTTTTCTTTTTTTTTCTGGTTATCAGTTGCATCCTTCAGAAAGTACTGATTATAAAGGAAGGCCATTCCCAGTTCTTGGTTTACTTGCCTCATAGCGCACCAAGTCAAGGTTGAGCTGGGGCCTTGTTCCAGAAAGCACAGGCTTCCTTTCTGATTGGAAATAATACGTATTTTGTTTGACCTTCAGAATACTCATGGCCTTACTGGAATACATGGGCCAACATTTGTCCTGGCAAGGCCAGGGCAGTTTAAGATTGGTGTCCATAGAGATTGCTTTATAGAGCAATTAAAAGCAGTGGGAGGGAGGTGACTGTAGGAATTCAGACATTTGCATCATTTCTGGCTTAAAAATAAAGTGAGTAGTTTCAAAAGGCAGTATTTGAAAACAAACAAGCAAGCACTTCTAGAAGTTTCTATCTGAACACTTGAGAATTTTGCCAAGGTCATCGTGTTCTTTTTTTTTCTTTTTCCTTACATATTACTTTCTGAAATATGATCAAAATGTTCTTCTGCAACTGACCTTGTATGAAGAGGGGGTTACATCTTGTATATTATACTGTGCTAATATCTGTAATATTAACATTTTTTTTTTCAAAAGATTGTCAAATATGGACCATGGAAAACAGTTTCCATGCTATTTGAATGTTATGTTCTTTGCGATGCTTTGTTTATAAAAATATTGTTGGATAGCTAGGGATGTTCACTACTGCCAGCTGGAGTTAGGCCTCAGGGTAGTTTTTTAATGTCAGGCTAGAGGTGAGTCCAAAGCCTAAGGCAGAGTTTAAGGTTATTGTTCTTATTTGAAATAAATGCATAATTGGAGACTGTATTCTGACTTCTTGAATTCTTAGCTACGCCAGTAGTTCTTATTTCTTAGGGCCACAGTTTGGTTCTGTCAAATGTGTAGTTGTAGAGATGATAAGTGATAAAGTACTCAGAGATTAGATGAATTAATATATGGTGAAATTAAGATGTTTTCTTTAATAAGAATACCTATTATATGGGAGTAATTGAAAATAATCATGTCTTAATGTAGTTGAAATCCTGTATTCATTTAGGGGGGGAAAAGTAAGTAGTTTTTATTTTGCTTATGTAAAGGGATATGAAAGAATGTATATTATTAAATTTCTTAATGCTCCATTTTGCTTTTGACATGAAAAATATGACTTTATTGTTAGGTAAAATTATTATGCACACATTGCATGAGTTTAAAGTTTCGGTTGAGCCCAATACATGGGAACTGCACAGTTTCTAGTGATTTTTCAAAATACAGTCCCATAAAGATGGAAGAGACTGCATAGCTGAAATAGGTGATATACTTGATTTAGGTGAACATTTGCTAACCCAGAAGAATCAGGAGCCATTCCGACACTGTAGCTGTGCCAGCCCATTTTGTTGGCTGTTAGTTGCATATATGTCTGCTCTTTTCTCATAATTACAAAAGGAAAATATTCAATAAAAAAATAGATATAACATGTTATCCAACTTAGTATGTATTTGCTTACTGCAGTTGAGAAAACAGGAGTGGTCAGTGAAGTGTAGGGGTTAGGGAAAAATAATTGAAAAAAATGAGCAGAAAGAAACAAAAATAGATGTTTTGATAATCTTTGTCAAATGTTTTCTCAAAGACCAGGCTCAGATTTAAAGTATTATGCAGATGTAGTCTTTGGCCTCTGGTAGCTTTCTGATAGGAATTCAGCCTTCAGTTGAACTTTGAGATGGATTGTTTTCTTTTTGTTTTTTTCTTTTTTAATTACTAAGTGACCAATCTGTTGTAGTTTGTTGGTCTATTTTCTTCTCTTGCCATCCTTCTGTTGCTTTCTCCATGAGCTGCTGTTTATTCTGGAATGTTGAGCATCCACATTTAGAAATAGGATTTGTATGGCTCTATCTTAACCAAGAGTGGAGAAATCCAACCCAGTATTTCAATTCACGGGTTTAAGTGCATTCAGGGGGGTTCTGATCCACAGTGACAGGTTCAGAATTCCTATTTCGAAAGCCCCTGTTTCATTAGGTAATGAATGTACAAGTTGAGTCCTTCCAGGTTCACACTGTGGAGGCTTCTCCAGTCCTCTGTCTTGGTTGGCTTTCTTCTTTGGAGTGTTTGAGAAGAGTCTGATTACAGCCAGCTTCCTTCCTTGTCAGTCGATTTTATAACACAAACCATTAAAGTCCAAACTTTTTGTTGAGCAGATTGAATTCCTTTGTCTCTTCTATAGGGATCATACTATAAAGTTGATAGAATTCTTTGCTATCTTTTCCTTTAATTCATTTTAGCAAGGTATGTAATATTAGCTCCAGGTGAGGCAACCAAGAAAGGGTCCCTAAGTCAAGGAGCTTGTTAAGGGCAAAGATGAGCCTGGAACCCAGGCCTTCTAGGTCCAAGTGTGTGTTCTTTCTTCTCTGCTCCCACAGTTCTCATTGTATGCCATGGGCTTCTTTTCTGTAAAGTAAGCAGGGGTAGTGAGGAGATAGGAGGTTCTTTTCTATTGATTTTTTATGTATTTATTGGTGTTATCTTTGTATTTTTATAAAACTTCCCAATTTAATTAAAAACTTCTCAAATGCATGATCTCATTTGTTTTCATGATGACCCTGAGGATTAGCAAGGACAGGATTATTATCCCTATTTTATTTTATTTTTGAGATGGAGACTCAATTTGTCACCCAGGCTGGAGTGCAGTGGTATGATTTCAGCTCACCACAACCTCTGCCTCCCAGGTTCAAGTGATTCTCTTGCCTCAGATCCTCAATAGCTGGGATGTCTTACTGTAGGTAAGCTGAGTAGTCTCGCTTTGACTACAGTGAATGAGAATTCAATGTGGGCTTTTTCTTTCTGTAACATTTATGGAGGCCCCTATTATGTGTCAGTTGCTGTGTTAGATGCTGTGTGTTCAAAAATACCTGTTTTTATTTTTAATTAATTAATTAATCAATTAATTTGAGACAGAATGTCCCTCTGTGGCTCAGGCTGGAGTGCAATGGTGTGATCTCGGCTCACTGCAGCCTCCGCCTCCTGGGTTCAAGTGATTCTCCTGCCTCAGCCTCCCAAGTAGCTGGGATTGCAGGTGCCCACCACCATGCCCAGCTAATTTTTGTAATTTTAGTAGAGTCAGGCTTTCACCATGTTGGCCACGCTGGTCTTGAATGCCTGGCCTCAAGTGATCCACCTGCCTTGGCCTTCCAAAGTGTTGGGATTACAGGTGTGAACCACTATGCCTGGCCTTAAAAATGCCTGCTTTTAAATTGCTCACAGTATAGTAGAGGTTTTCACAGTTTGGAGGGTGTTGGAGGTGAATTTTGTTTAGGGAAATAATTTCTCTAATGTGGAGGAGGTGGTAATTTAGAAGACTATGTTGCAAAACTGCAGCCAGGTATATGTTTACTTTTGTGAGAGGCTGCTTTATTTGCCCGTTTATTCATTCCTATGCATTTGGATAGAAAAATAAATATAGTTCTGTTTTGGCTCCCTGAAATAGTTTTTATATTTTCTGGAATTTCCTCGCTTATTGTCTTTAATATTCCAAAGTCTTATTATGACTCATTTTGGTCATACAATAATAGAAGTAGGTGTAGGCCTGTTTGAAGGGGTTTGTTAAGTAATTTGGGAAATTATACTTTTGAAGGCTATAAATATTAATTTTTTCCTGGTGTCAAGATTTGTCTTGGGTTGTCAGTTCTTATATGTTTTGGATGAGGGGGGATAAAAAGGGGTTGAGCACAGTTTATTTTTTTCTTTGGCTCAAATATGTCATTTTACCATAAACCACTGAAAGTTTCCTGTTCTTGTTTGATTAAAAAAAGTACACTTCCATTCATTGTTTCCATGTAACTTCCTATACTTTTTACTAAAAAAGGTTGAAATCTAGGATAAATTATGAATTATCTCTTGGGGCAAAGAAACGATTTCACTTCAGGAAGGAGCTTAGAAAGTGAACCTTCTTGAGTCTGAGAAACAGAAATAGCCCTTGGCATGTATGTGTGTGTACATACATATACATATATCTTTCCTTACATAATAATGGTTTGCAAAGAGTGAATTTGGACCCCTACTTCTGATGAACATGGAAAGGCAGGAAAGATTCCACGTCATGGTTGAGTTTTAGAAATTGCTTTTTTCTCATAAATGTGTTATTTATAGAGAATTTATTAAATCTTGAGCCATATGCATGTGTAGATACTGGCAGAGCTATGTTTGTTTATGATTCTCTGCGAGCATTTTATATTGGCCAATAAACAGAAATATATCAAAAAAAAACAAAAAAAAAGAAAGCTGAAAAAGTTATTGCTGTACCACAGAGCAGGGGTGCCCGGTGCCCAGGCCACAGACCTATTAGGAACTGGGGCTACACAGCAGGAGGTGAGCAGCAGGCAAATGAGCATTACTGCTTAAGCTCCACCTCCTATCAGATCAGCGGTGGCATTAGATTTTCATAGGAGTGTGAACCCTATTGTGAACTGCATATACGAAGGATCTAGGTTGCCTGCTCTGTATGAGAATCTCACTAATGACCAATGACCTGAGGTGGAACAGTTTCATCCCGAAACTGTCCTCTCCTCCCTGGTCCTTGGAAAAACTGTCTTCCATGGAACCAGTCCCTGTTGACGAAAAGGTTGGGGACTGCTGCCATAGAGGAGCCTTAGAGTGTCCCATTATGTGTTTTCTTTGTGAGGTGGTGCTTTCTAACTGGCCTTGGACTCTATGGTTTGTGGTAGATCCTTCGTACTGACCTAGACCAGGGAGCACTGGTAGGAGTATCTATTTCTATCAACAGTGTTTGCTGGCACTGACTCAAGAATGAAGACAGGAAGGAATGGTGAATACAACTTCCATTGAGAAACTAGAGTGGAAAAATTTGCAAATTATGCTAAAATTGTAATTAATCTGGGCTGTACAGGTTAAATATCTCTTCATCCTGAAAGAAAAGGGGAGGTCGCCATGAGAAAATAGGATTGAGGGACCATACGAACTTTGTCAGACCTAGTTATACGTTTTGTTTTTTCTCTTAGAACTTCTAAAATCCTTGAAGCCCCAGAAGCAATAGGAGAGTAGAGCTTTTAGCATGGTTTTGGTGTAAACTAAATTTTCAACAGTTCACCTCTAGTGCATAAGTTTCACTTTATTTGATGGTTTGCCATTTAAATTAGATTACTATGGACAGTGTCCCTAATGTTATCACTAATATTATTATACAGCATCAGTTTAACAGCAGGTTTGTGTGTCATGAAGGAAGCCAAAATGTTTTAGTGAGTTTCAAGGAAAACAGCTGTCAAAGTCCATATAGATTACTCTGTGGATGGGATAAGGAGCCACCTTCTGGTCTTCATCCAGACTTGGTTGACTTAAAATTGAGTGTATAAGTGTGTAAAATATGGTAAGTAATAGGCTTGAGGCAGAGACACTTCCTGCAGTCAGAGTTGGAAAAAAACCCAGAATTATAAAAAGTATAGGCAAAACTATAAAGCAGCCAGGTGTGGAGTCCACACCTGTAATCCCAGCACTTTGGGAGGCAGAGATGAGTGGATCTCCTGAGGTCAGGAGTTAGAAACCAACCTGGCCAACATGGTGAAACCCTATCTCTACCAAAGCTATAAAAATTAGCCAGGCTTGGTGGTGAGTACCAATAATCCGAGCTACTTGGGAGGCTGAGGCAGGGAGAATTGAACCTGGGAGGTGGAGGTTGCAGTGAGCTGAAATCGCGCCATTGCATTCCAGCCTGGGTGACAGAGGAAGACTCCATCTCAAAAACAAAAACAAAACTGTAAAGCACAGAAATATGGGACCATTTGGTAGAGATAGTAACTGAAATCATACCAAGCTTTAATAAACTAATTAGTGTTCATAATGGTAGCCTTACATCTCTAAGAAAAAAAAATACAATAAGTGAGTTTCAGGATGCTCAAAACATTTAAGATGGCCAGGCAGAAATTATGCATGTAGTACATTTTAGGTAGATTTCCCTTAAAAATGACTAAAGTCACTTTCTTTTTTGAAACAAGTAAAGACTTAGTTATTTGGAAAATTTGCTTATGTGGAATATCTCATTGCCAGTCAATGTTGAATAAGTGAGGCATTTACTGTGTGGTGGGAAGGTGGTTCTTTGGGCCAGGTGAAGTAAGGTGGGAAGAAAGGAGTATGATATGAAACACTGAGAAGGAATTACTCTTTCAAGCAATAGATGTAGCTTTGATATGTTTTTTCTGTGCAAATCTTGAAACAAAGCTCTTTTTGTTGGAGGAAATGGCATGCAAAGGATTTTATTTTCAGTTTGACCATTTGCAAGTATTAGCGCTGTCTCCATGGGAGAAAGGTGAGTTCCCTCTGGCAGTGTGGTTTAGGAAGGTTCCCTTGGGAGGAAAAGGAGCTAGTTGATCCAGAGCGGAAAATCACCAAAGCGAAGTTTTTTCCAAAATAACACACACAGATTTCAGAAAAACAGATTGCTTTCACTGAATGTGACAAACTTAAAAAAAAAAGATTCAGCTTTGAAACATCATATGACACATCTGTTTTGAAAGGTTGCTTTGTCAGATACAGATGTATGTTTTACAGTATGTTACTGTGTTACAGTATGTTTTGTTGTGAGCATGCTCAAGAGATGATTTTCTGAATAGGTATCGCATCCCAGTTTTAATTTTTTTTGAGGAGAGTTTATTAAACAATAGTACAGTAATTTATCTTTTATTTTTAGATTAAATACAGTTTGATTGAATTACACCCTTCTCAGCCTTTTATTTAACTGATATCTCTGCTTAGATTTTATCCTTTCAAAAATTGCTTGTTGACTCAAACACAGCAAAATCCAAAATTTTTGATATACATCATGGCATATTTTTAAAAACCGAGATTATGAACTCTCCCACATGCTTTTAGCAAATAAATGCCAGTTTGCTTCTTGCTTTCATACCCACATTAATGCAATATTATAGGTTTGAAAAGTTAAAAATCATCGATCCTTGCTTTACTGTAGGCCTCTTAAATTGAGACCTAGGAAAATTATTTTCTTGCAAGAGCTGATGTTTCCTATTATTATTTTAAAAGACAAGATCTTGCTGTGTCACCCAGACTGGAGTGCAGTGGCAGTATCTTGGCTCAGTGCAGTCCCGACTTCCCTGGGCTTAACGGATTCTCCCACTTCAGCCTCCCAAAGTGCTGGGATTACAGGTGTGGGCCACCATACCCGCCTGTGATTTGTTCCCTTTTTATGATATCTATGTGAGCATCATATTTTCTCTTTATCCTGCCTGCTAGAAAGCGCAGAGCTAGGGTTGGCACTGAAACGATGTAGTTTCCTTTAGCTAAGTTCTTTGATAAAGTTTCTTTTTTGTGTGTGTGCGTTTTTTTTTTTTTTTTTTTGTGTGTGTGTGTGCCAGAAAACATCTCATAGTTGAAGAGATGGTAATAATAATTGCAGTAATAAAATAATAAAAATGAGTTGATACTAAGAACAGTCTTATGGGGCAGATCCTATTGTTATCCCCATTGTATAGATAAAGAAACAGAGACAGGGAAATGGCTAAGTAACTGCTCCAGGTTACAGAGAAGGCTGAAATGTGGTGAGACTGGCTCTGTAGTCATTAGAGAATTAGCAGCTTGGCAGTTGGGTTGTTTGGCACATGAATTCATCACTCAGCAAATGTTTACACACACATGCCGCATGCCAGGTACTGTGTCAAGCACTGGGAGAGAGGAAGTAAAAGAAGCACAGTCCTGCTGGGCATGGTGGCTCACGCTTGTAATCCCAGCACTTTGGGAGGCTGAGGTGGGTGGATCACCAGGTCAGGAGTTCGAGACCAGCCTGACCAACATGGTGAAACCTCATCCCTACTAAAAATACAAAAATTAGCCGGGTGTGGTGGTGCGCACCTGTAATCCCAGCTACTTGGGAGGCTGAGGCAGGAGAATCACTTGAACCCGGGAGGCGGAGGTTGCAGTGAGCCGAGATCGCACCACCGCACTCCAGCCTGGGTGACATAGTGAGACTCTGTCTCAAAAACATAAATTAAAAAAATGAAGCACAGTCCTTGCCCTCAAAGAATTTCTGGTAAGTAGAGGACACACAAACATGTGCCCAAATAAATGAAGCAATAGATTTATAAAAGCTTATATTTGCTACAAAGGAAAAGTATAATAT
Source organism: Saguinus oedipus (assembly GCA_031835075.1). Lineage (NCBI taxonomy): Eukaryota > Metazoa > Chordata > Mammalia > Primates > Cebidae > Saguinus > Saguinus oedipus. The sequence continues at coordinate 114,152,658 of CM063175.1, forward strand.
TAAACAGGTATAACAGTTTAAGGGACCTCTGAATTTTATCAGGTACAATACAAAAGTGTAGTTCTGGGCCAGGTGCAGTGGCACATGCCTGTAATCTCAGCACTTTGGGAGGCCAAGGTGGGTAGATTGCTTGAGCTCATGAGTTTAAAACCAGCCTGGGCAACATGACAAATCCTCGTCTCTACACAAAATAGAAGACATGAGCTGGTGTGGCGCACACCAGTAGTCTCAGCTATTCAGGAGGCGGAGGTGGGAGGATGGCTTGAACCTGGAAGGCAGAGGTTGCAGTGAGCCCATATTGCACCACTGTACTCTAGCCTGTACAACAGAGCCAGACCTTCCCCCACTCCATCCCCTACCACCAAAAAACAAACAAACAAAAAACAAACGAACAAACAAACTGTGGTCTGAGCCACAGCACCTGAGCCGGGCACAATCTTGTCTCTCTAAGGCCCAGTCTACACTGAGAAGCTCTGTTGATGGGCCCATAACTGCTATGAGCTCTGGAAAACCAGCTTCACAGCTTCTCAGAGCCTTTTAGCTTCACTGTGAAAGGAACAAGAGCACCACTGACGAGGTGTTCAGAGATTTCTCTGCAAACTGTCAGCTGTTTCCCTCCTAACAGAAGCACCTGAAGTAGTGGGCTAGCTGACCTGAAGAGGAAGGAATTGTTTAGTCTTAATTGGGTTTGACCTATATATTAAGCTGAGTAATTTGGCATTCAGTGTTAAGCATTTGACTCATTCCTTTAACCAGTTGTGAGTACCCTGATTATGTATAAATTCCTTAAAATAAATGTGTTTTAGTTCATGGCCCAGTGTGTACACATGGCTGTAATTAATAATATTTTGCACAGCCAAACCAAAAGTTTGCAGGTTTTCCTTTTTTAACCTATGGTCTTCTATTTGCAATCAGGATCAGCGGTTATAGGCAATGATTCAACTCCGCAGCAGTTGTGGTTTCCTCCTTCACCCTTTCTGACCAGCCCCCCTTACAGTCTTGCCTCTTCTCTCTGCTTCGGACTCTGCCCCCTAGACCCTGCCCACCAGCCCTAACAGAACACTCACCAGGTCTGAGCATGCCACATGCAATCATGTTATTCCCCCATGATTTTACACACATTCTTACCTCTCTTTCTCCTATTTTTTTCTTTCTTGCTAGACACCAGTTTGCTAAAGGTAAAAAAGAGAAACTCAGTTTAGCGATCATCTCAGGTACAAGTCAAGGTCTGAGAGATGAACAGATTTGGTATTGTCATCCCTCAGCGTTAATGAGGAGTAGCTTTGTAGCTCTGCACATCTTACTTTGCCATCAGATATTGCATTAGTAGGAATTAAGTTGTAATTTTTTTGGTATAAAGTTCAGTTTAATATTTTGAATCTAAGTTGATAAAGCATTTGCATTTTAATAAAGAGGTGTACTATCCTTCAGTTATTTTGTATCTGCCAAATTCATAGGGTAGGAGAAAAAAAGATTCTATTTTTTTCCCATCCTTCAAACCTTTGGATTTGTTCTTGGTCTCTGTGCTGAGCCATTTAGGCAGTAATTTGAGGAGATAAGAGGAGATTCATATCTCCTCAAAAATGAATTGCTGTAGCCAGTGTCTCCTTCTGTCTAAGTTTCCTTCTTGGCAGAAGAGCAGGAACAGGTGCACCATCTTATAGATCAAAAGCAAATCAGGGCTGGTGTGGTGACTCATGCCTGTAATTCCAGCACTCTGGGAGGCCGAGGCTGAGGCAGAGGCAGGAGGATCACCTGAGACCAGGAGTTTGAGAGCAGCCTGGCCAACATGGTGAAACCTGGTCTCTACTAAAAATACAAAAATTAGCCGGGTGTGGTGGTGCACGCCTGTAATCGCAGCTTCTCAGGAGGCTGAGCAGGAGAATCTCTGAAACCCAGGAGGTGGAGTTTACAGTGAGCTGAGATTGCACCACTACACGCCAGCCTGGGCGACAGAGTGAGACTGTGTCTCCAAAAAAACCAAACCAAACCAACCAAAAAACCCCAACACAGTAAATCAGAACAGTTGGCCAAGATGGTGCCAAATGACTGTCTTTACGGATTGCTGGAATTCTCTGGAGGCAGAAACATGGACTGTTCTCACCTTTGGGAGTTGTACTTCCAGAATGTGCTCAGAGAACAGCATTTTTTACTGTAATACTGTGCATAGTTTAATTTAAAAACTTTTTTTTTAAAGAGATGGGGGTCTGGCTATTTTGCCCAGGCTGGTCTTGAACTCCTGGCCTCAAGCAGTCCTGCCTTGGACTCTCATAGTGCTGGTATTACAGGCATGATTACAGGGAGTACATGCCGAGCCATAGTTTTATTTTGAGTCTTCCCAGTGCCATTCATAGAAATAATTTCTGGGGAGTAATGCTAGGCAGTAGTATAAGAACATCTTATCTTAGATATTTTATTAGTCGTTCTAAAAGTTTTTAAAGAAAACAGTTTTTGATTGGAAAAAATGTTCTCATTCATTTCTCTTTCCCTCAAGGGACTTTATGTGTCTAATAGTACTTGAAGTTTGTAAAGCGTTTTCACATATAGTGCCTCATTTGATCTGTAAGTCAAGCCTGTCATAGATAAAGAGATCATGGAATGCTTAAAACCCAGCTTCCATATCTCCTGAATCAGTATTTCCCGGCGTTTCTGTAATACAAGGACCCCTCTTGCTATGTCCAGTGGTGACTTCTGAGACATGCCTCTGCTTCACTTTGGGTTATAAAAACCACAAACATAACAGCACCACTTCCTCACCGAGCTGCAGAAGTCCCCCTCTATTGGCACTTCCAGGTTGTATAGTGGTATCCTGCTTAGATGGAGGAGTACATACCCTTTATAGCTTGGCACTTCCCAACATTTTGAGAATTTGGATTCCTTAAGAAGCTGTGCCCTTTGTTTCCTTTTGAACATTTGAAAACACAGTTGAACACAGGAAATTCTCCAACATGGTTACTCCATGATTTCAACACAACAATACACGAATATGCACTGGCTTTTGGCCCAATAAGCTGGTGGTTGACTTCTTGGAAGAGGGTTAGTTTGTTAGAAGGAAGGTTTGGATTTAGATTTTGCTTGGAGGATGAAAGAAACTATGATAAGATAACACCTAAGAGCTGTGCTATAGAAACATCTGGTTTTTTTTTCCCCCTGAGAAATCCAAATTACAAGTTTTAGGACATGTCTGCCTTTTTCCTACTAGGGATAAGCTTCAGCCTGAAGCCAGGTTTTCTTGTTGAAAAACCCAGGTGGTAGAAGGGCCCTCTTTGGAGTTTAATGGTGGTACATTCCACAGCTCCATCCCCAAGGGGCTGTAGTTGCAGTGAGTTGTAATTTGAGATGGTACAAACACGAGCGTATGTTATGTACACGCCAGGCGTGTTTCTCAGCTCAGGGCCTTCCAGGTGTTTCTTTCTTGGAGCTTTGTTTTTGCATCAGATCCTGGTGTTGGTGACATTTCCTTCTCATGAAGCTCGATTAAAGTGAGGCTGAGAAATCATCCTGGGTGCCCTTTCTTACAGATTCTTGCATCCCATGGGGGCAGAAAGGATTCTCAGCCCAAAGGCAGAATAGACCCTGCAGTACCCAGCCCCACAATCTGTGGGAGTTTGTCCCTCTTTGCAGCTGACAGCATTTCAGAATTCCCTGTGGGACAATAACAGAAACCTTATTAGCCAATGGTGTTTTTAGAATAAAATCTCCCTACTGCGATGTCTTGGTCCCAGGCTATAATGTTACCCCTTAATTCCCTCTGCATCTTTACCTCTTTTATTACAGCTGAACACACGCTCTTCATTAGTACCCTGGGTGATATGGGGAATCCGAGTGCTGAAAATTATGTGGAATAGGTACCAGATGTTTGTGTCAACTTGGTGTGCGTATGTATTTAGAATGCTTGAGGATCACATTTATTAAATGTGAAAATTACTTACTATATCTTCTCCAAAATATTAACCCCCTCCATCAGTATTTTTGTCCATGTTGCATGAGGTGTGATATTAGTAATTTCTTTTGGCACAGATTAAATTTAAAGTGTGTGCAGCAAATGCATCTGTTCCCAAATGCGTTGTCTGCATTCTGTCAAGTTTTGGAGCTGGCCTGCAGCCAGCAGGCATGTGGGGGTTCTGCAACTGAGATTGGAATGCTGTGTTGCAGCTAAAGGACATAATGAAAGGCTGAGTCCATTTGATTTTTTCCTTTAAGTGGAACTGGGAATTTAGACATTGATGTTATAGCAAGATCTTAGGGACATTTCCCATGTGTCCAGATAAGCAAGCATTAGTGAAAAGGATGGAGGAGGGCATTTGGTAAAATGAGAAAGGAGTTTCATTAAGTTTATGAAGTCTTTTAAGTCAACCAAACGTGATAAATATGAACCAAGCAATTTATTTTATTGTAATAGACATGAATGAATGTTTACATTGGGCCTATGCATCTATTCACACAGTCCCGAGGTAAGGAACTGGGAAGTGCAACGCAGAGGCAGTTGGTGCTCTGCCAGGGGAAGAGCCTGGAGCAGGAGTCTCAGAGACCCAGGTTCAAATCCCCCATTGCCACTTCCTGCTGATGTGTGACCTTTGTCAAGTTTCTTAGCCTCTCTTGAGCTCCAGTTTTTCCATCACTCTAAAACAGGGACATTAACAGTCTTCACAGTGGCGTTGTGAGGATCAGAAACAACATGGGCAAGACGTCTGGCCCCTAGTGGTATGGTAACCATACATATGAAGAGTTAATCTCAGCTTTTCACAGGAGGCGGTGTGCTACGCAGTGTGGCCTCAGGTGGCCCAGCTGCTGAGCATCCGAGTGGTGGGGGCCTGCTTTGTGAAGGAGGCTGGCTTGGCAGTGGTCTTGGCAGTGTGGCCCTGGTCTGGGCCACCTGTGGAGTTTCTCACCACAGAGTTGATTTGAATCTGTGCCGTCTTCAGGTCAGTAAATGTTTTTGTCAGTAGAAGAAGCATCTTGTGGGTGAAGGGGGCTGGGTCTCTTTGCTGGTAGCTGAGGAGAATATACCAAACGGAAGAGCAGAGCCTGACTTCAGTTCAAACAAAACACAACACCCAGCAAGATTTTGAGGAGATCAGATTTCTCGGGTAGCCAGTAGAGGAGTATTAAACTCAGCTCACACTTTGAGTACAGTGAAAAGTTAGATTTCTTTGTGAGTTACCCTTAAGGAGTCCTGGACTCAGCACATACCAGATGCCCAGAATAAACTGAAATATCCAGATTTGGAGGCACCAGTAAGGAACATCTCTGGAGGGGAATCTGTATGTGCATTACTGCCAGGAAGCACTTTTCTGAAATACGCACCCTCCTCTGTGACTCACAACAGTTTACTTGTAGTGGGTTACAGAGTTTCTGTGAGGCTTCAGATGAAGTATCTGCCATGCCTTTTCATGGTAAAGTATGGTGCAAAGTGAGCAGGTGTGTGTGCTTATGAGCATTGTTGCTTTCAGGCGTGTTCATTCCTCGTCGTCCATGCTCTGGCTGATCCTTACGTGGTAATGCAGTTTTTGCTGTGCTGATAAGGAGCATCATCAGAGCATGTTGCTCACTTGGCTCTTGACTGCAGGGAAGAGATTGTGTAGGGAAGACAGGATGTGGGTTTTCAGCTGTGGCCACAGGAGACACTCCCAGCCTTCTGAGCTGCCAGTGAGTGCCTACAGTAGCAGCTCCAGAGCTCACAGGTCACCACAAAAGTGAGCAGATGAGTCAGATGGGCTTTTGGAGCATGTTTTCCTGCTTTCCGAGCCTTTGTGGCTGGGAGGTGCTACACTCGGGCCACATGGTGGTCAAGTGAGGATCCGAGCTGCTGTGTTAACTCAGGCACCTGTGCTAGAGCCTTTGGGGTGATCATGCTGTTCCTAGGTAGAAGCCTTCCTGAATGGAGCTGGCCCTGGCCTTGTGTGGACAGATTGCAGAAGGCACCACGATGAGGCCAAGGGGGAAGATGGGAGACAAGTTCATGAGTGGACTGTGGCAGAGGGAGAGGGACAGGAAGGCTCAGGCCTGACCCAGAAGCAGCAGGATGAGACTGGGGCATGGTGTGCTGACAGAGAGAGAGAGGATTGTCCTGACACCTGGAGAGAAGGGCTTGGCCAGGAGAGTGTTTGGGAAGAGAAGACAAACAGATTTGTGTTTCCTGCTTTCTGTGACAGTTGAAGGTGGGGAAGCCCCAACTGGGACTTGATTCTTAGCAGCTAAAAATGCTGCCTCTCTCATTTCATGGTTGGTGTTCCCCGCCCCTCTTCCCGCTTTTACTATAATGAGGCTTTGGCTCTCAGGTAAAGAGTGAAAGCAGGAAGTCTGGGAAGCCCATGCAGCATGCATCATCCCATGGTTCTTCCCTGACCCCCCACCTTTTTTTTTTTTTTTTTTGAGACAGTCTCGCTCTGTTGCCAGGCTGGAGTGCAATGGTATGATCTTGGCTCACTGCAACCTCCACCTCCTGGGATCAAGTGATTCTCTTGCCTCAGCCTCCCGAGTAACTGGGACTACAGGTGTGTGCCACCTCACCCAGCTAATTTTTGTATTATTAATAGAGACAGGGTTTCACCATGTTGGCCAGGATGGTCTTGATTTCTTGACCTCGTGATCCACCTGCTTCAGCCTCCCAAAGTGGTGGGAACCACCACGCCCAGCCTCTTCCCCTTTTCTCAGCAATAATTGAGTGCCTGCTATGTGCCAGATACCATGCCGGAGTGGGGCAGTCAACAGCAGACAGAATGGTTGGGTTCTGTTCTTTTGTGGTGTTTGCAGTCTTTGAGAGCATGTAGATGCAAAGCTAATAATTGCACAAATAATTATATGCATCTAATCACAGGAAGTGCTGTGGAGAGAAATGGAGAGTACCATGAGCGTATGAAAAAATACAGATCTAGCACAGCAAGGGAGGTTTGGGGAGCTTGCTTGAGAGATCAGTAGAATGAGCCAGAGTTTGTCATGCCATGGTGGAGGTAAGGAACAGAAGCGGTGGGGAAGGTGTTTCTGGAGGAAACCTTGCCATGCAGAGGGTCACATGGGACAAAGGTTGGCACTTCTGATGAAATAAAAGAAGACAAGTACATTAATTAGGGTAGGTTAAGCTACAAATGTCAGAAACCCCAAATAACATTGGCTTAAATAAGAAAAAAGTTTACATGTGTTTCCTATTTTTAAAAAAGCAGTTCAGAGCTGGTCTGGTGGCACCATGTTCATCAAATATCCAGGCATCTTATCAGTGGCTTTGCCCTCCTTGGCATGCTGCTTCTGTCTCATGGCCCCAAAGGCTTGCTCTGGTGCTACCCGTCACATCCACCTTCCAGCCAGCAGGCAGCAGGAAATGGCAGAACTGATCTCTTTCCCTTCATGCAGGAAGCTGCCAGCTGCTAGCAGGATTGGGAAACGTAGCTTTTGTTCTGGGTCGCTGTGTGACCAGCTGGCACTTGGGGAAAGGAGAACAATAGCTATAGGCAGACAGTGATCACTTCTCTGCCTCACCAAAACAGCCAAAAGACAGGGAGCAAGTTCCCGGGGAGTGCGAGATGGGCCATGATAGGAAGCAGGGCCAGATCTTGGAGGCCTTTGTAAGTCACGGTGAGGTTTTGGGGCTTCATCTGGACAGCAGAGATAGAGTGGTAAGTCTTTTAAAGCAGAGAGAAGCAGGATCAGACTTGGGTTTTTCTGAAGATCAATTAGTCTGCTCTGCAGAAGACATTTTGGTGGAGATAAGAATTACGAGTGTGTTGCGGTAGTCAGGTCAAGAGAGATTATGATGCCTGTGGAGATGGGAGGAGGGGACAGTTGAGTGGTCAGGGAGAGAATCCATTGGGTGAGGAAGGGGAAGGGGTGATGTTGGGGCAACCCCCCACCCCACCCCCGGTTGGTGCCAGGTATATATAGGTGGAGGTGGGTGCCATTTACTGAGGGAGGGAATGAAGGAGGAACAACAGGCATGGGGGTAAAGATCCTGAGTTCTGCAGGTTGAGATTGGGTATTGACGAGACAAAAGTAGATGATGAAGGAGCTGTTGAATATTCAGGCCTGGAGCTTAGAAAAAGAAGTCTGGGTTGGGTGCAGTGGCTCACGCCTGTAATTCCAGCACTTCAGAAGGCCTAGGCAGGTGGATCACATAAGGCTAGGAGTTCAAGACCAGCCTGGCCAATATGATGAAACTCCGTCTCTACTAAAAATACAAAACTTAGCTGGGCATGGTGGTGGGCGCCTGAAATTCCAGTTACTCGGGAAGCTGAGGCATGAGAATCGCTTGAACCTGGGGAGCGGAGGTTGCGGTGAGCCAAGATTGTGTCACTGCACTCCCACCTGGGTGACAGCAAGACTGTCTCAAAAAAAGAGAAAGAAAGAAAAAGGTCAGTCAGTCTGAGATGGACTGGAGTTGCTTCTTTAAAGAGATGGGAATTGAACCCATGGATGTGTTTGAGAAAATCTATGGAAAAAGAGTAGAGCTGCTCCAAGAAGGCCTGGCGGGCATTTTACCTGGAAGGCGGTGATGGAACAGCTGGCGGCAGAAGAGCATCTCTCCAAGATATTCAGAGGAAAACTTCCTACAATCACACTGTCTCTTTCCTTTGTTGGCCAAAGAGGCTTTCTTTTTCCCCAGAGGAAATCCTCTCCCCCTACTCCTCCACTGTGTCTGTTCTCTGAGGAGAGGACAGGTCTACACCATACTTAAGAGTTTAACCTATATCCTTTAGCTTGGTCATTTCCACAGGGACTTTTCGTTCCCTCTTTTAAGTCTTAATTTTTTTCACTTGTACATTCTGTACCCTTTGCAAACTTATCTAGTTATTTTTTTCAGGATAAAATCCTAGCAGGAAGTTGCTGGGTCAAAGGATATGTACCTTTTGTGGGGCCTTGGATACCACTGAAAAATTATACCAGTTTACTCTCCCAAGCAGCAGTGTGACGCTGGTGTACTATTCGAGGAAGGTTTCTTAAGGCATTTTGGCCTTAATTTTTTATAAGCATTGCCCCCCTCTCCCAACTTTAATGAAGAATTTCAACATACAGAGATGTTGAAACCATTGTATAGAGAACATCTAGATTCCACAATTAGCCTTTTGCAATAGTTGCTTTATCAAATATTTCTCCATCTGTCAATCCATCTCATTTTTTTGGATATATTTCAAAGTAAGTTACAAAACAGTAGATCTTGCCCCTAAATCTGTGACCATATTTTGATTCTCACAGGAAGTGCTGGCTGGCTGCGGTGGCTCATGCCTGTAATCCCAGCACTTTGGGAAGCCGAGGTGGGCGGGTCATGAGGTCAGGAGATTGAGACCATCCTGGCTAACATCGTGAAACTCCCATCTCTACTAAAAATACAAAAAAGTTGCTGGGCGTGATGGCGTGCACCTGTCATCCCAGCTTCTTGGGAGACTGAGGTAGGAGAATCGCTTGAACCGGGGAGGTGGTGGTTGTAGTGAGCAGAGATGGTGCCACTGCCCTCCAGCCTGGGTGACAGAGTGAGACTCCATCTTAAAAAAAAAAAAAGTGTTGGCACAGTAGCCCAGGCATTGTGCTGGATGTTCACTGTAGACTGCTTGGTCACCCCTTCCCTCTCCTCACCCGCTGGATTCTCTGCCTGGCCACTCAACCCTGTCCCCTTTTCTCCATCTCCATGGGCACCATCTTCTCTCTTGCCCTGATTACTGCAACGCCCAACACAGCAGGACTCTGCCCCAACGAGGGCCAAGTCTAAAGCTTTGGGTGACTGGGGCAACCTTGAAACAGTTACTTAAGCACATTGAGCTTACTTTCCTTTGTTTAAAATGAGGCTAGTGCCACTTCCTTGCGATGTGTCAGAAGGATGTGCAGCACCTAGCATTTCATAGTGGGCACTTAATAAATGCAGCAGCGTCTCTCTCTCTCTCTCTCTCTCTCTCTCTCTCTCTCTCTCTCTCTCTCGACAGAGTTTTGCTCTTATTGCCCAGGCTGGAGTGCTGTGGTGCAATCTTGGCTCACTGCAGCCTCCATCTCCCAGGTTCAAGTGATTCTCCTGCCTCAGCTTCCCGAGTAGCTGGAATTAAGGTGCACGCCACCATGCCCAGCTAAATTTTGTATTTTTAGTAGAGATGGGGTTTCACTACATTGGCCAGGCTGCTCTTGAACTCCTGACCTCATGTGATCCACCCGCCTTGGCCTCCCAAAGTGCTGGGATTACAGGCGTGAGCCACTGCACCTGGCCAAAGATACCATTTCTTATATGCCCTTGGGGATGGTGGTAGATAATTCCTGATTTTTTTAAATCTTTTTTTGTTGTAAGGACAGTTTAATCATATGTTGTAGCTTTTTTTCTTTTTCAATCAGATGGTCACGAACACTCTATTGAGTGTCTTTAAACATTGAGCCAAGTGTGTCTCTGTATTTTCATTTTTTATTTTTATTTTCTGAGACAGGATCTCACTCTGTCAGCCAGGCTAGAGTGCAGTAGTGTGTCACGACTCACTGCAGCCTCAACTTCCCTGGGCTTAGGTGATTCTCACACCGTAGCCTCCTGAGTAGCTAGGAGTAGAGGTGTGTACTACCACAACTGCTAATACATACATATATATATATATATATATATATATATTTTTTTTTTTTTTTTCCTCCTCATATTGCCCAGATCGGTTTTGAACTCCTGGGTTCAAGTGATCCACCTGCTTCGGCCTTCCAAAGTGCTGGCATTATAGGCATGAGCCATTGCACCTGGCCTCTAGTGGGTCTCTGTAAAGAGTCACTGTCCCAGCACTTGATCAGGGTGTACTTTCTCTTTTCTTTGACCTTGGACTGACTCATATAACCCATGGCTGGAGCTCCAGCCCTTAAAGAGAGTGTTTACCCTGTTCTGGACTCTGGCAAAACAGAGAACATAGACTCTAAGGCAAGAAGTGTGTGTCCTCAGTACTGCAGACTTCCCAGTACTGGCTCCCGCCCTCTTAGCGTATTACCTTATCATTTGATTTGTTTCCACTGAGGTTTTGCCCCTGCCCCAGTGGAGGTGAGCAGCGTGGTGATTTAAGGAAGATTTTAATGGGTGATGGTGGCCTCATGTGGAGGAGGGCAGATCAAACAGATTGCAGGCCTTTTTGCAGATGTGTTTTAACCTGTTTAGAGCTTTGCACACATACAAGAATGGAACTGAAAGGCAATTTATTTGTGCTTAATTTGTGATAATTGTAAATTCATGGTAGGAGATTCCGCAACCTGTTCAGAAGGGTTTCCCAGTGTGGGTAGCTCTAGCCAGTGTGTGTCCCCAGAATTGAGTAGGAGTGGGAGAACTTTTTGGAGCTCTGGGTGTGAAATGTACCAGACATCCCACTGCAGCTGGGAGAGCAGGAGGCCAGGCGGGCAGGACGAGGGCAGCAGGGGCAGTGCCTGCCCATATGGTTTCCCTGCACCCCACCAGGGGCTCTGGGGAATGTACAGTCAGTACCTCCTGTTGTTGCTGTTGGGACATCTTCCTTCACCACCTTATGCTTTCTCAGAAAGCAGCTGGCCACATCCAGCCATACAGAGAGTGGGAGTGATTAATTGAGAAGGCACATACTTCATTTCAGACCAGATAGCTATTAGCCTAGATAATTTCTGTGAGTCCTGAAATAGACTTGGCCCACCAGGCTGGGTGTCTGCTTCTGGTTGCAGACTGGCTGGTTCTGAACTCTGTTTGCAAACCTGGAGAGTACCTTTATTATTTAGAAGTCAGGAAGAACAAACTGGAGCACATTCAGGCCTCTTACCTGGGTTCCGTCTGGAAGGTTGTGGTGTAGTAGGCCTGGGTGATCGAATGGAGACAGTAGCACCAAGCTCACAGAAGTGTGTGAGGAGTAAGCATCCTGCATCCCGTTCCTTCTTCCGCTGGGTGTGTCTCTGTCAATACAGCCGATGTGAAGGGCGGCTGCAGTGATGTCAGGGCTGTAGCAGCCTATATCTCATACGGCCTACAGCCAAATCCAAGTCTCTGGAATGGTGTCCTACTCAGTAATCTGAGAGAGGACTTTTTTTTAAGCTTAATGATTCATTTCTTCATTTAACAAACATTTTCCGAGCCTCTCATATATGGCAGGCACCTAGTTGAATGCTGAGGATACAAAGATGAGTACTCGCAACCCTCAGAGAGGTCGCACTTGACCAACACAGATGAATGTGTATACCAGTGGCTATCATGTCAATGAAGCAGTGGAGACAGGCAGGGAAACTGCGGGAGCGCAGAGAAAGAGAGCCTTCTTCAGCTTGGGATGTTCGTTGTGGAAGTGGAGTGAGAGTGGAAGAGGAATTTGGGTCAAGGAAGCAGGCTTGAATGAGGACATGGAGTTGAGAAACGTCCTGGTGTGTGTGGAGACCTTTAAATAAGTTGATGTGGAGTGGGAAGGGATGAGAGATAGGAAGGGGCTAGATCAAGAAAGGCCTCCTGTGCTCTGTGACAGAGCTCAGGCTTTATTCGGTAGGGCAGCTGTTTGAAGGGACGGGAATTGGCCACAGAGATGCCAGCAGCAGGCATTTGCTTTGGGAACACCCATACCATTGAGCCCCTCTAGGTGAGGTGGACTGTTCCTGGGTGGAAGGTGGCATGAAGAGTTTGAGCCCTCAGACTACATTCAGGAAGATTAGTAATTTTCTAGGGTCAGCGAAGACGTAGAGATGCAGAAGAGTGGATGGATTTAGGATTTAAGGCTTGGTTGATTAGAGGAAGAGGGAATGAAGAAACCAGAATCAAGTGTGACCAGGATTCTACTTTTTCTTTTTCAGGCTCTGCTAAGAGCCTACTACTTCTGGGAGGATTTTTCTGACCTCTGGCCCAAATTTCGCTGCATAGCTCTGGCCCGGATCACCTCTACGTGTTATATCTTGCTCTGTATTGTTCTTAAGTTTCTTTTGCTTTCCCTAATAAAGGGAAGCTCTGAAAAGATAGGATCTGTATCTTAAACTTTTGTGGAGTTCAATTTATGTATTTTATATTATTTATGTATGATATTATTGGGACTTTAAGCAATTTATTTTATTCATCTCTGATTTTCTACCGAGAGGGAAGAAGGAATTAAACATAAATGTTAAATGGAAAGTGTCCTCTGCCCAGAGGAATGCGTTCATGACTTGTGAGTCCAAAAGGGAATTACAGAAATCAAACACATACCAAAATTATCCAAAAGAAGTTTCAGAGATTGGGATTTTAGAAGTTAGGCTGGCTTTTTGGCCTCTTAGTCTGGAAGCAGTTTACCTGGAAAAGCATCTCTGGTGGGTTGGCAGGGTCTCGATCACCCTTGCTCCTTAGAGGCAGAAGCAATCGCTGTTTCTGAGTGGTTTGTGTTTGTGATTCCCTTGGCAGGTCCTGAGCCCAGTGCACTGTGTGAACTGTCACCTGTCAGTGCCTCCCATCCTGTCCAGGCCTTGATGGAGAGCTTCACTGTGTTGTCAGGCTGTGCCAGCAGAGGCACGACTGGGCTGCCACAGGAGGTGCACATCCTGAATCTCCGCACCACGGACCAGGGGCCTGGCCAGCTGCAGAGAGAGGTAAGTGCAGGTGTCAGCTCTCAGCCCACTCCCATGAGTCTGCAAGAGGATTTTCTGGACAGAAGTCCTATTCTTCTCTTCTGGGGTTCAACAGAGAAGCTCATGTATCAACATAAGAGAGCAGGATTTAAAATACCAACTGCTATCTGGATTGGGCAGCTTTAGGGTTTCTTTGTCTAGAGATTGGTTGGCTCTCCCACTTTCCTGGCCCTTCATATTGGAAAAAAACGTTCATAAGAATTTCATCTTTTAGGCCAGGCATGGTGGTGGTGCACACCTATAATCCCAGCGCTTTGAGAGGCCAAGGTGGGAGGATCGCTTGAGCTTGGGAGTTTAAGACCAGCCTGGGCAACATAGCAAGACCTCATCTCTACTAAAAAGAAAAAAACAATTAGCAAGGTGTGGTGGTGAGCACTTGTAGTCCTAGCTACTTGGGAGGCTGAGGCAAGAGGATTGCTTGAGCCTGGGAGATTGAGACCAGAGTGAGCCATGCTTGCCATTGCACTCCAGCCTGGGAGATAGAGCGGGACCCTGTTTTAAAAAAAAAAAAATAATAATAATAATAGTAATTTCATCTTTTAAAGATGACTGTGAGAAACTAAATAAGTTACTCATTTCCTCCTGTGTCCTCTCTTTCTTCTTTCCTTTGTTGTGTGAACTTACTGCTTCTGCAGGATGGGTGACGGGAAATGGGAATACTCTGGAATAAAGATGGCAGTACTTTGTACTTGCCTGAAAATCTCTGAGCATAGCTCCTTAGCACTATCTAGACAGCTTCCCAAAAGGGGGTAACGTTAGAGGAGGTGGTGATGATAAATATACACGCTCATAGTTACTCGCATTTACTCTGCCCGGTACTGTTCAAAGCACTCGTACACTAACCCCATGAGTCCTACAATTATACTCATTTTACAGGTGACAAAACAGGTGCAGAAAACACTTGTGCAAGTTCATCAACTTCAGAGACCCCTCTTTTCCATGGCTCGAAAATGGCCTAGGTTGTGAGTGAATGGTCATGATTTAAGAGGACAGATTTCCCAACAAGATAACACAGAGTGGTCTTTCCTTCTGTTTTGAAGTTTCTGTGTGTCAGAAATGTTATCACTCAGGTATTTCTCTCCTGGGAGAGAGAAACCACAAAAAGTCCTGATCATAGTGAAGTATAGGAAAACTAATGCAGAATGGGATTTATTTTCAAGCTTTCTTCTGGCCAGGAGAGTTAATTTCCAAAGCCACTTGTTTATGTGTGTCAGTCACCCCATCTTTTTGGGGTAGGAGGAATAGGAGAAGCACGAGATGCTGAGAAGGAAAAGAAGCTGATTTTAATCTCGTGAACGTGTGCGGAGTTGGCTCATTTCAGAGACAGATCATCTAACCTTTCCAGCAATGTTGGAAATTATTGTTAACACTCTTGGTTGCTTGCCATTGTTGCTGAAACTCATATTTCAGGTCAGATTTCTTTATCCCAGTAACGTGTGTTTAATTCTGAACTTACAGAGGAGAGTTTGTGGTGAGAGGGAAAGAAGGAGAGGAGGAAATGCAGCTCCTATGAAGTGTTGCTGACTCCAGCAATTCTTTAGCAGGGATAATTACTCATTTTATATATGCTTCTCTCAGAGGCACTCAGAGGGAAAAGAAAGTCTGAGCTGTTAAAGAAGCAGCAGCAGCAGAAAATTCTTGATGTTAAATTGTGCAGTATTGTTGTTGACTCTGAAAACAGATTCAAATAAGACTACTGAAATGAAAGAAAAATACCTCAAGGAGTGACAGCAGGGCTCTCCTACACTTGCATTTACTATGTTACCCAAAATGGAATTCATTTTAGGACATGGCAGTACTGAGGATACATAACATTAGCTGGCATCAGGGACGTAGTGTGTTCAGTGAGGACAAAAAGAAAGAGGGCCTGCAAAGGGTAGTCTCAAACTTATTTAAAAACCTGAACGGTATTCTCCTTCAATATTTGTATAGTATATGCATGATTTTGGGCCAGTGATTTGAAGACGTTCCTGAGCATAGACAACTGAGGGACCTTTAGGAATTACATGGTTATAGTTCATTACTGTTTGAAAATAAGATTTTGGGATAACTGATTTTCAGACATTCCATCTGGCTCTGCATTGTGCACATATGGCAGACCTCAGAGTAGTTTTCATATACAAAGTGAGCCTAGAGGATGACATCAGAATGAGGGTCAGGACAATGAGAGAATGAAAGAGAGATTATTTATGGATGGTAAGATGGGTGTGGATAAGTATTAAATATTGCCCACCCTCGACATATGACTGTGGAGAACATTACGACAGCTGTTCAAACAGTTTTTAAAAATCATTTGAATCACATGATCCAGCAATTCCACTCTTAGGTATATACCCGAGAGAAATCAAAACACACATCCACACAAAGACTCGTCTGTGAATGTTCGTGGCAGCATTAGTCCAAAAGTGGAAAGACCCAAATGTTTATCTTCTGATGAATGGATAAAATGTGGTATATCCATACAGTGGAATGTTATTGAGCAATAAAAAGGGTGACATAAACTGATAAATGCCACAGCATGGATGAAACTTGAAAATCTGCTAAATGACAGAAGACAAACACAAGGACCACATATGATTCCATGTATGTGAAATGTTTAGAATGCAGAAATTTGTGGCTCACGCCTATAATCCCAGCACTTTGGGAGGCCGAGGTGGGTGGATCACGAGGTCAAGAGATCGAGACCATCCTGGTCAACAAGGTGAAACCCCATCTCTACTAAAAATACAAAAATTAGCTGGGCATGGTGGCGTGTGCCTGTAATCCCAGCTACTCAGGAGGCTGAGGCAGGAGAATTGCCTGAACCCAGAAGGCGGAGGTTGCGGTGAGCCGAGATTGTGCCATTGCACTCCAGTCTGGGTAACAACAGCGAAACTCTATCTCAAAACAAAAAAATTTTTTTTTAAAAAAAGAATGCGGAAATTTATAGAGACAAAGTAAAGTAGTCATTGCTTAGGGATAGAGGGGAAAGAAGGAAATGAGGGTTGGCTGCTAATGGTTACAGGCTTTTTTAAAAAGTGGAGGATAGGGTGGGCATGGTGGCTCACGCCTGTAATCCCAGCCCTTTGGGAGGCCAAGGTGGGTGGATCACGAACTCAGGAGTTTGAGACCAGCCTGGCCAACATGGTGAAATCTGATCTCTACTAAAAATACAAAAATTAGCTGGGTGTCGTGGTGGGCACTTGTAATCCCAACTACTCGGGAGGCTGAGGCAGGAGAATCATTTGAACCTGGGAGGCAGAGGTTTCAGTGAGTTGAGATCGCAGCATTGTACTCCAGCCTGGGTGATAGGGTGAGATTCCATCTCAAAAAAAAAAAAAAAAAAAAAAAGTGGAGGCTGGGCATGGTGGTTCACACCTGTAATCCTAGCACTTTGGGAGGCCGAGGCGGGTGGATCACCTGAGGTCAGGAGTTTGAGACTAGCCTAACCAACATGGCAAAACCCCATCTCTACTAAAAATACAAAAATTAGCCGGGTGTGTTGGCGGCGCCTGTGGTCTCAGCTACTTGGGAGGCTGAGGCAGGAGAATTGCTTGAACCTGGGAGGTAGAGGTGGCAGTGAGCTGAGATTGCGCCACTCTACTCCATCCGGGTGACAGAGCAAGACTCTGTCTCAAAAAAATTAAAAGAAAAAAAAGCGAAGGAGAGACAAAAATGTTCTACAACTCTGTGAATGTACACTGTTGAATTGTAATTTAATTGGGTGAATTTTATGGTATGGGAATTGTATCTCAACAAAACTATTTTAAAAAAACATTTGACCTGCTGACATGCTAATTAGTCTATGAAGTTTACCTTGGCTGAAATGACTTTTACCAATTGCTTCCTCTTTCAGCTTAAACTCACCTAATGCTTTTTGTTATTTTCAAATAATAGATATGCCATGATATGGTCTATGCTAAAAATAACAGCTGATCTGTTGTGGGGGTAATAATAGGAGGGCCTATTATTTAGGCCTTTGTTTAGTCTCTACCAAATTTTTTCTTTTTTTTTGAGATGGAGTCTCACTCTGTTGTTGCTCAGGCTGGAGTGCAGTGGCGCCATCTCTGCTCACTGCAACCTCTACTTTACTTTGCCTCCTGGGTTCAAGTGATTGTCCTGCCTCAGCCTCCTGAGTAGCTGGGACTATAGGTGCATGCCACCATGCCCAGCTAATTTTTGTGTTTTTAGTAGAGATGGGGTTTCAGCGTGTTGGCCAGGAGGGTCTCGATCTCTTGACCTTGTGATCTGCCCTCGTTGGCCTCCCAAAGTTCTGGGATTACAAGCATGAGCCACCACTTCCAGCCTTTTTTTTTTTTTTCTTGAGACAGAGTCTCCCTCTGTCACCCAGGTTGGAGTTAAGTTGCGTGATCTTGGTTTACTTCAACCTCTGCCTCCTGGGTTCAAGCAATTTTCATGCCTCAGCCACCTGAGTAGCTGAGATTACAGGCGTGTGCCACTGTGCCTGGCTAATTTTTTATATTTTTAGTAGAGATGGAGTTTCATCATGTTGGTCAGGCTGGTCTCAAACTCCTGGCTTCAAGTGATCCGCCTGCCTTGGCCTCCCAAAGTGCTGGGATTATAGGGGTGAGCCTCCATGCCTGGGCTGTACCAAATATTGAAGGCAAATTTTTTTTAAATGAAATGATAAGTGCTGTTACTTACAAATTAGGAAAACAATTACCGTGCTGGCTCCAAACCCTAATTGACTATGACTCTAAAAACTGTAGTAGTTGGCTTTCTTGATGTCATCCTTAAATGTGAGGGAATTACTAAATCAGCCCCATTTCCTCTTGGCTTGTTGTTGGTACAGGATCAGTATCAAGATCTATTATAAATCACCCCATCTCTAATGTTTTACTATTAACAAATTCCTACCTCCCAGGTGCCTTAATGTTCTTCAGCTGGGGAGAGATTTTTAATTTTCCTGTATAGAGCCAGTGACAGAGCCTATACCTGGAAATAGTAATTGCAGCAGATTGACAAGATTTAGGGAGACAGTTATGCTTAAGTCGGATGAACAGTTTTATAGGCCAGCAGTGAATTTGTATCAGAAACATGCTTGTTACAGCAGTACATAAAAAGCCCTTGGTACCAAAGCACTGTTTTGTCATTGGCCTCCCTGCTGGGCTCTCCTTGAGACAGAGTAGATCTATGTATTTTTCATCTGAGAACCCACCTCTCATTTGTAATCATTGGTTTCAGAAACAACAGCCTGGAAGTGAACAGGAAGCTGGAAAATGACTTTCTGGCAGCAGAGGAGAGCAGAAGAGCATAGACAATGCTGAGAGATCAGATTTATCTTTTAGAGTAAGTGAGAACCAGTGTCATGGTTTCCATCCCCGTGAAAACCAGCTCCTGGTGTCCTCTGACTTTGAAGTAAAATGCAGCCACCCACTTCTGTCAGACTCCAGAGTTTAACTGCTCCGGGTGTTTCCTGATTCTTGAGAAGGGTTACAGCACCATCAGAGGCTTGTTTACAGTAACTACTTTGATTAGTTGCTGAAATGGCAACAATTTTGTTTCCTATCATCTAATTTTTACTTGTGACCTGCTTTTATGTGGTGGCATGTCTTTTCTATTTCCGACCTATCTAATTGCTTGCTTATTATGAAAAGCTGCTTAGGATAAGCCCTTAGTTAGCCATTACATATGTGTAGAAAAGATATGGACATTTAAATTTATGTATTTGTTTTGACATTAAAGGAGCAATGGGCATGCCACTGCCTGGCTGTAGGGGTGGAGTGGGGACAGGAGGCTCCATTACCATGGGAAAGGGGCCAGGTTTAATAACCTGACCCGTCAAAAAGCTCATAACCCTCTGAGCTTCTCTGCGTCATTCTGGAAGAGGATTTGTGATGAGCTTCCAGCAACAGGCATTCCAACAATGTAAGCAGAAATACAGAATGAGGACCACGGGGAAAAAGAAAAGTGCAGTTTGTTAGCCATGTGGGTTAATGTGGCTGGTATAATTGTTTGAAATTTGACTCCAGGGTTTTTGGCAGGCACAGCCAAATGGGATGTGTGGTTAATCACACGTGTGCCTCCAAATCACTTTTACTTTGTGCCTTCTCTGAGGACTCTGGCATAAAGCTGCCCCTTTCTTGGTTCTTTTTGAGGGCAGGAAAGACCACAGTTTGGAGAAAGAAGGAAGTAAACACTGTCAAATGCTAGTTGCTTTACTTGCCTCTTTACAGCTCTCACATCCCCCAAATAACAATACCAGCAGCCACAGCAGTGGAGACTGCATGTTTCCTGAGGGCCAGCCACCTGCCAGGCACTTGTTTGGTTCTGCCAGTCTTGTCGTCAGCCTGCAAGGGAGGCTTGGTGGTTAACTGTTTTTGCAGAAGAGGATGCTTGGGCTTAGGGGGGTTACACAACCAGCTGGTGAGCTGTGGAGCCAGGCCAGAGTTGTGTCTGTTGGATTCTACAGTGCACGCTGCAGGCTTTCCCCACACTCCACACAGTTGTCCTTTTCCTTTTAGCTTTTACTTGGTTCTGGGCTACAGAACCTGCTAGTCTGCTTTGTTAGACAGCCAGCAAGTAGGTATGTGAGTGAGGGTTTGGGTTCTGTGCGTAGGTGTGTAATAACTCTTTCCAGTCCTTCGGGTCCTTTTCGATTCCCTTCCTTGCAGCTTTGGGGCAGTATCAAGTTGGTCTGTGTGTGGCAGTGTCTCTTTTTTCCCTTTCATGGTTTAGGATTATCACACCAAATGTCAGTAATTATAAAATGCAGGGCTGAGCTCAGGAGCTGTTGTGCTCTATGTGGCTGCTAATCCCCATGCTAAATGGCACTGCCAAGGGACCTTTTATGTTCTTGTCTGTTTTTATAGTTAAACATTCCCCCCACCTCCCACCCCCAGGCATTCAGCTGCCTTCACAAAAGTAGCTCACCTGTCCTCTGCTTATAATTTACTGTATCCTGTTTCCAAACTTGCTTTAACTGTGTGATAAGAGAGAAGTAGCACATTTACTGACCCTTTGCTAAGAATGAAATGCAAGAGCTTCAGTATTCAGATTTTGTCCTCTGATTTGACATCTTTTTGCTTACATTGAGGAATTTGGCAATTCAAGGGTTGACCATTTTAGAGATTTTTATCTACCTACCTACCCCATTTCTGCAATATTAACACATGAACACCTTTTCTCTTTTTCCCCCTCAGTTACCAAGATTCAGATAAAAGAGTGCTTGGTGAGGAAAGGGTGTGCCTTGCCCATCACCACTAAAAGAATTGATAGAAAATCTCAAGGCTGGATTTTGGGAGAATGCATATGTGAGAGCAAAAACATTAAACTAGCTACATTCTTTTCTTCATCTGGAGCATTTTTTACCCTGCTGCTATTCATAAATGACTTCCTAATGCTAGTCCTGTGCATATGTAAAAAAGGCAAAAAACCCAGGGCTGTTTATGTTTGAGATATCTTATATGTGGTATGTACTAAGCAAGTGTCAGAGAAAACCCCTCACACACAGACACTGTATATTGAAATGTATTCTAAACAAATACATTCCACATATAAGCACTGCCTGGCATTGGTTTAAAAGGAGGCAGTTGCAGAAGTCACCCCAGCCTGACCGGGAAGATTACCTCTGAAATGGTCATTTTGTTTCCTACCAGACCTGTAACAGATATGGTCATGCACTGCTTCATGACAGAGACATGTTCAGAGAAATGTGTCATTAGGGGATTGTGTTGTGCAGACATCATAGTATAGGTACACAAACCTAGATGGTATGTGCTACTAAGCACCTAGGCCATATGGTATACATAGCCCATGGCTCCTAAACCACAAACGTGCACAGCGTGTTACTATGCTGAATATTGTAGGAAATTGTAACACAATGGTAAGAATTTGTGTACCTAAACATATCTGAACATTGAAAGGTACAGGAAAATTATTTATGGGACCACCGTTGTACATGTGCTTCCTGTTTATTGCAACATTGTTATGTGGTCCATGACTGTACTCTTTCTCTCTCTCCCTCTCTCTTTCTTTCTCCATCTCTCCCCACCTGCTGCCCATTTCCTCTCTCCTTCCCTCCCTCCCCCGTTTATTTGAGTATTGTTTCATTACCTACTAAGGCAACTGAATCTGTCTGTCCACATAGGATGGGAGGGCCCGAATGAATATGACACTCATAATTTAAAAAGAGTTGCTCCTTTACTTGAATACACGCAATGCAATTTAAACGATGACATTGCTGGGCAGTGTGAAGGTGCTGGTCCAGGCATGGAAAGGGGAGCAGAGTCAGGGACAGCAAGGCAATGCATCTGTCAGCTGTCACAACAGAGGACAATGCAAGCGGGAGTTGACACTGGTCACACTAGTCACTGATGATTTGTAACACTTTGGGGCAAGGTGTTCAATCTGAAATTCCAGCTAACTCTCAAATAGGAACTCTCCAGAAATGCAGTCTTGGACTTCTAGAAAAAGTAAAAGCAGAAATCAGAGAGGTAATAGTAAGCACCAGGGCTTAGTAAACAAACCAGGACACAAGGCTAAGCTAAGAAGTTGAAGTGTTCCTACCAAGATGCAGGCTGGTCACACCACTGAAATCCTGCCATTCATCTCAGTAATATCCAGATGCGTAATATTGCCCTAGGAAAGCAGAGCCCTTGCCCCAACAGAAAGACTCAGCCTGGTTGGACTCTGCCATTTTAGAATGAGGCAATGCTGCTTTATATTCTATGCTGGCTGGACAAATTGCAAAAAACCTCTCTTATTATTGCCTCTTTATCTGGATAGAGAAGAGACTGCCTTGAGCTGCCCCCCTACCCTGCCTTTTTGTGTTTTGAGATGGAATCTTGCTCTGTTGCCCAGGCTGGAGTGCAGTGGCGTGATCTTGGCTCACTGCAACCTCTGCCTCCCGGGTTCAAGTGATTGTCCTGCCTCAGCCTCCTGAGTATCTGGGACTACAGGGTGCACCACCACGCCCAGCTAATTTTTGTACTTTTAGTGGAGTTTCAGTAGAGATGAGATTTCACCATGTTGGCCAGAATGGTCTTGATCTCTTGACCTCGTGATCCGCCCGCCTCTGTCTTTCAAAGTGCTGGGATTACTGGCATGAGCCACTGTGCCTGGTCAACCCCTTTCAGAATTTGTGCAGCAGCAGCAGCATTTTCCAACCAGTATGGTGTTTTGTCTTTGTGGAGGTTAGGGTTAGAACCCTGACGTGTACTACTGTTGCCATGGTAACTGCCCTTGACTTTTAAAAAAATTATATAATTTCCTGAAAATGTTGTTAGACAATGTTTTTACAAGAGCACCCTCCACAGTTAAAAATGTGACATTTTGCTCCTAGAACTTTTGGGAGAGTATTAAAAAAAGCAGTAGACCCAAGTCAGGAGCAGGTCTGCAAATCTGAGACGCAGATGTGCCGACTGGGCAAAGGCCCAATGCGTGCGTGTGCAGTGGCTCCAGTTTCCCAGCTTGGGCCTTCTTGCCATTGCTTATCCGCTTCTTGACATTCTGTTTGAGAGTAAAAGGAAACTTACTACTAATTGCTGATTTAAATAATTAAATTCTGCAAAAGTGTTTGTTGTATTGCCTTCAGTCACTCCTTCCTCAGTGTTTTCTAAATATTTCTGTGTAAATTTAGACATGTTTAATTATTTCGCTTTTCTTCCATGATGATGAGGCCATGAATGACTTGGCCCCTCTGATGCCTCAGGTCAGTTTATTTCTCTTTTTCTTCCCCTGCCCCACTTGAATGAGTGAACACCTGTACGTCCTTCTTTCCCTTCTTCCCTCTTTGTGGCCTGAGCTCATTCTTGGGGAGACCCTGATGATACCCCTTTGACCAACTCAAGGGCTGCTAGGGCTAGAGGGTCCCTGGAGTCTACCTAGCCCTAACACCTTAGGGGGACCAGACCAGAGTGTGTAGCGGTGACATGTTCACTCTTAACCATGAACTTGGTGCTGGCACTGGAGTAGCCCCAGGGGACACCAACTCCTGTTGCAGAGCTGCTTCTCCACATCTCCCTGCCCACCCTTTCTCCAGCTTATGAAGCCTCCAGTGCTGTCAAGTACTCCCTTTCTGGCACCTTTCTCTTGGTTTCCTGGTTCTCATTCTACCATTCCGTCTACTTTTCTGTTTCTTTCTCAGCTGCTCACTCTTCCTTCTTAGGTTTTTTTTTTTTTTTGAGACAGGGTGTAGCACTCACCCAGGCTGGAGTGTAGTGGGGGTCTCAGCTCACTGCAACCTCAAGCTGTTCTCCCGCCTCAGCCTCTTGAGTAGCTGGGACTGTGATTTGCCCGGCTAATTTTTGTATTTTTTGTAGAGACGGGGTCTCACCATGTTGCCCAGGTTGGTCTCAAGCTCCTGAGCTCAAGTAATCTGCCCGCCTCGAACTCCCAAAGTGCTGGGCTTATAGGCAGGAACCAGTGTGCCTGGCCTCAGGGGTTCTTGAATGAGGCACAGCCCTTGGCCCTCTGTTTTCGTCTGTCTTCTCTCCCTGAGGTGGCTTATCTGTTCTTAGGATTTTGCTTATCACTTCCTTGCTTACAACTCCCAAAATTCTGTCTGGGCTTCTCCAGTGGAGCTCCAGTCAGGTGGCTGAAGCACCCCAGCTCTTGGGTCCCACCTTGAGCTGCCAGGTGCCTAAGATGTGGACTGGAGGAGTGACTGTCACTGTGGTTCACTCCCATGTTAGATACAGGGCTAATCTCAGCTCTGCTACTCCCCATGTGTGACTCTGGGCAAGTTACTTAATTCCCTAAGCCCTATTTTCTCATCTGTAAAATGGAGATGATAGTAGCACTTTTATTATTATTATAATTATTATTTTGAGACAGAGTCTGGCTCTGTCACCAGGCTGGAGTGCAGTGGCTCAATCTCAGCTCACTGCAGCCTCACCTCCCAGGCTCAAGTGATTCCCCTGCCTCAGCCTCCTGAGTAACTGGGACTACAGGTGCATGCTACCACGCCCAGCTAATTTTTGTATTTTTAGTACAGATAGGGTATTACCATGTTGGCCAGGATGGTCTCAATCTCTTGACCTCGTGATCCACCTGCCTTGGCCTCCCATAGTGCTGGGATTACAGGCGTGAGCCACTGTGCCCAGCCAGTAGCAGTTCTTTAGACAGTTCACCAATCATTGAGAAATGTCTCTGTGGCACTTAGAGCTGATATAGGTACAGTCAACTGCTAGCTAACAGTAATTTTTATTCTCTCTAAAATAGAATTTAAGAACCCTGCTAGGCCACTTCTCCTGAATCCAGTGCTGGTTTTTCAGTCTGGCTTCCCTGTCCCATCAATGCCACTAGTACCCTCCATCTTGGGACTTTTGAACCATCTTGGATTTGCCCATTCTCTTTTTTTTGAGATAGTCTCACTCTGTTGCCCAGGCTGGAGTGCAGTGGCATGATCTCGGCTCACTGCAACCTCTGCCTCCCAGGTTCAAGCAATTCTTCTGCCTCAGCCTCCCAAGTAGCTGGGATTACAGGTGCCTGTCACCATGCCCAGCTAATTTTTGTATTTTTAGTAGAGATGGGGTTTCACCGTGTTGGCCAGGCTGGTCTCGAACTCCTGGCCTCAAGTGATCTACCCGCCTCAGCCTTCCAGAATACTGGGATTACAGGTGTGAGTCACTGTGCCTGGCCTACTCATTCTCTTTAAACCCTATATTTGGCCAATCACCATGTTTTATTGACATTGCCTCTGCAATTGCCCTTGAATTTCTCTGTTTCTCTCCACTTATCCTGCAGCCCCCTTAACTGGTCTCTTGGGTCTGGCCTCTTTGGCTTTAGATGCTGATTCTTTCTGTCTAGCTTGTGAACATCTTCATAAAACCAAACTTCTCTAAATAATGCTCTCATAATGAATATGTTTACTCATTCACAAGCCTGTTCAATGAATCACTATTAAGAACCCACTGTGTGCTAGGTAGCTGCTCTGCCAGAGTCTTACTCATTTTTGTGTCTTTAGCACCTATTAGAGTTAAGAGAGAATTTAATGAAACATGACAACGAATATATTTTAAAATTTGCAGAAGGCCAGATGTGGTGGCTCATGTCTATAATCTCCGCACTTTGGGAGGCTGAGGCAGGCAGATTGCTTGGGCTCAGGAGTTCAATTCCAGTCTGGCCATTATGTCAAAACCCTGTCTCTGTCAAAAATACAAACATTAGCTGGCAGGAGGATTGCTTGAACTCAGAAAGTTGAGGCTGCAGTGAGCCATGATCACTGCACTCCAGCCTGGGCGACAGAGCAAGACACCATCTCAAAAACAAAAAAAGAAAAAAACAGAAGCCCAACAAAGGGAGTGTTTATTCTATCTGGAAGTGAGGGAAGGATTCCCAGAAGAAGGAGCATTTGATGGAAGACTTAAAAGTCAAATCGATGTTGCTGGGCCAAGGGATGAGAGGACGCAATATCCACAGAGGGCAGAGTGGACACCAGGTGTGGAGGAACGTCTTCACCTACATGGTGTGGCTGGTGGAGAGATCGGGGGTGCCAGGCAGGACCGAATTCTGCCTGCTGCCTGTTTTTGTTTTTAAAATATCTCTAATGAGATATAATTTATGAACCATAAAGTTTACTTGTTTAAAACGTACAAGTTGGTGGTCTTTAGTATATTTATAGAAGTGTGCAACCAGTGGCCCATAATCTAATTTTACAACATTTTCATCACCCTAAGAAGAAATCTTGTATCTATTAACAGTCTCTCCCGTTCCCTTTGTGCGTCCCATCCCCAACCCAGCACCAGCCCAAAGAAGCCACTAGTCTACTTTCCAGATTTATCTATTCTGCATATTCATATGAATGGGATCATGCAATATGTGATCTCTTGTGTGTTGTAGCTTCTTTCACTTATCATAAAGCATGATCAAAAATGATAGTTGATAGTTCATCGATGTTGTAGCATGTATCGGTTGTTTCATTCCCTTTTATTCCTGGGTAGTTTTCATTATATGGCTTTACCACGTTTTGTTTATGCATTCCTCAGTCCGATGCCTGTTTTTAAAGTTTTATTAGGACAGAGCCACACCTATTTGATAATATATTGTCTCTGGCTGCCTTCTTACTACTGTGGCAGAGTTGAGTATTGTGTCAGAGACGTGCATGGCCTGCAAAGCCCTAAATAGTTACTATTTGGCCCTTTGCAAGAAGAGTTTGCCAATTCCTGGAATAGAGGATGGAGATAATGGAGGGGGCAGAGCCGAGTGGAAGATGGGGCTGGAAAGGCCACATGAGTGAGGATTTGGACTTAATCCTGTGGATTGGTGTTTCTAAAAGTGCGTGTGGTGTGTGAAGTCCCTGCATCAGAATCCTTCGGTGTGTAGATTCCTGAGCCTCTCCCTGGGTTTGTCAGCTAAAACCCTTGCCCCCACCTTTATTCTTAATTCTGCCTGGACTTCATTCTTCAGTCTCTCAATTCTTGCCATGTTAAAAGTCCATGCTTAGGTCTTCGCTCTTCACCAAACCCTTGCCTGATTCCTTTACTCTCCTTCATTTCCTTCTTTTATAAATATCGCCCTGAATCTTCTTCCCCCTACCAACCTGGGCCTTCCCGCAGTATGGAATTATATGAATGGTGTGTGTTAATTCTGCACACTTAGCTGGTGAGTGGAGTTCTTTAGTACAGGAATTCGGTCTTGAGCCTTTTTTTGCATTATGCAAATTGGGTTATTGAATGGCACCAAGGATGTTATTTCAAGTATAACTGAAAATCTTACATGACTCTTGTTTTGCGTAGTGCCTCTTTATTTGACTTGCATTCTACTCATGGACTTAGTGTTTGCTTCCCCAAGTCCCTCTTAGCACTGGAGGTAAGCAGACGTCCTCCATTTTGTATGACTACTTTGATTTATTTTTTAATTAACTTTCTTTTAATTAATCTTATTTTTTACTCTAAACTCTGCAGATCTTTGTTTCAGTCCTTCCCTAGCCCATTTCTAAATCTTCGTTACATTCTTCTTTACTCTGAGGGGTTTTAGTCATCTGCTGCTAGTAAACTAGTTAGTCCTTTCCGTCAGCTGGGTAAAAAGCTATAAATGGTTTTCGACTCTATGCAGCTCCCTTGGGCAGCTCATTTGATCTGAGCCAGGTTTGAAGTTGGGCCATTGAGAATGATCTGTCCTCATGATGTAGGGGGTGACTCCAGCCAATTCTTAATATTGCTGGAATTAATTAACTTTGATTCCTCTAACTGAAAGAAGGCATTTTACTCTATTGTGTATTATTAAATACCTTATAACTTGATGTTTTTAAATTTTGTTTTCTTGCTCAGTGAGTACTTAAAATATCCCTGCCTATATAGTAATTTGTTCCCTGTTTAATATGGCTTTTTCCTTTGTTTACTCTGGACTCAAGTCTTTGTAGCTTGTTTTCTAAGTCAGCTCAAAAGTTGCTGGTCATTGGATTTGGCAGCCTTTGCAAGCTTTACCCACCAGAACCCTACAGGAAGTTGTGTGTCGGCCAGAAGAGTCTGTTTATTTAGAGCGTGATGTCCAGCAGAAGCAATCCATTTATGAGGGTCTGGTCTTAAAGACACAGGCATCTGAGCGTGCGTTTGGAAGACCTGCTGCTTTGGCTTCCATTGCAGTCGTGCTCTCTGCTTTCCTGCCCGGGCACCTCAAGTGGTACTATTGGCTAATTAAAGGAGTCCTTTTCCCTGAGCTCCTTGGCCTTGTTTGAGAGGCTAAAATATCAAGGCCCAGATATTAGACAGATAGGGTTCTAGTCCAAGACACCCTACACTAATGCTTTATATTTATGACTTTTTTTCACCTGAACCAGAGTCCTTCAGCTGAATCTGAAATTTGTACATCTCTTGGAGGAAGAGGGGCAAATTACAAGCATGACTTGGGTACTTTTGAAGATAAGAGAGGTGATGAGATCGGGTGTTACTGGTCCGCACTGTGAGGCAAGGACAGAGCCAGCTTTAGGATCCAAGATCCCTGCTGTAGACTAACCCTTGTCCAGAGCCCAGCCGTCACCTTGTGCCCATTAGAGCTTTATTTCTACTTGTTGATACATCTGTACACACATCTGATCCTTTTTGAATTTGCTACAGCAAGTCGGTGATGCGACTGTAGGTTCTCTGTGCCTAGCATGGGGCTTGCCGCAGGTCAGGGACTCCATGCCTGTGGACCAATTTACATGGAAGCTGCATTGATGTCTTCTTAAAAGGTGAGTCCTCCTCACATGGTGACATGTGGCGTCTCTACCAGTGATGTGAGCACATACCGAGGTGCCTTGTGGGAGACAAACAAGGAGGTATAGCAACTGCTGAGAAGCCTGAGTGACAAAAGGTAGAAAGTATGCTATCATATCTCTCAGCCCTCGCCAGGCCCCTGGGTTTTTTTTTTGGAGATGGAGTCTCACTCTGTTGCCCAGGCTGGAGTATAGTCGTGCGATCTCAGCTCACTGCAACCTCCGCCTTCCTGGGTTCAACTGATTCTCCTGCCTCAGCCTCCTGAGTAACTAGGACTACAGGTGCTTACCACCACACCCAGTTAATTTTTTTTATTGTATTTTTGGTAGAGATGGGGTTTCACCATGTTGGCCAGGCTGGTCTCAGACTCTGACCTTGAGATCCGCCTGCCTCGGCCTCCCAGAGTGCTGGGATTACAGGCTTGAGCCACCGCACCCAGTGCCCCTGGGGTCTTTTAATGATCTGCAGTTGGATTTTTTGTGTGAGGTGGAAGTTATATTGAAATTTCTGACCCAGAATAGTTCCTGAAGAGCACTGACTTTCTTGGAATATTAGATAAATTTAACACTTACTAAAGGTAAAAACAGTCCTTTCCACATTCCTCTGCTTCTCCTCTCAACCTCAGGTCAGTCAATGTGCAAGCAGTGCTTTCCTTGGGAGGCAGCAGTTTCTGAAAGTAAAAGAGAAAGCTCTGGTCTAAGGGCACGAAAGGGCTGTCGGGACACGCATGATTCCGTGTTGGGCACGAGGGCATGTAAGTGTCTTAAATTTGGGCATTGTCTAAAATCAAAGGCAACTGAAGAGCTTAATTTTCAGTGATGATACGTTTTGCCTCAGTCATCTGGCCCCAAAAGACTTCTGGGGGCTGATCACCCTCCCTTCTATTCTGAATGTCCCCCAGAGTGTCACTTTGTGCTTTTGGCCAGGGGGCTCTGCCTCTTCCCTGCTGTGAGTTCTTCCTGCTGAGCTCAGCGTCCCCGCCAGGGCTTTCACGAAGGCCCTTGATTGCTCTCGGTATATTGTCAGCGCATGTGTTGCTGTTTATTTTTGATTCCTACTTTCATAAGGTTTGAAGATTCCACTCGTTTTTCTGTCACCACTGGTTGTTAAGATACAATCTAGATGAAATGGTAATATTACCATTGTGAACAATTATTTTTCTAAAAGAATCTTTCTTGTTCATTTTTAATGCTGTTAAGATCTAATTCCCAGTATTTTAGTTGGAAGCTGTTCAAATTTCCCAAATCATAAAATCTTTCAAAGCCCACTCCAAGTTACTTTTTCTTGATTCAGTTCTCCTCCTATTTGCATTTTTTTAAAAAAGGCCAGCCTATTTCCAAATATGGAAATGATCTATGTTTATTAGAGACCATCAAAGTGATATGGGCCCTTGACTTGCTGTGAGTTGTTTTTTTAATGTGTTTTAGAGCAATGTACAAGGGCAATTTTCTGTCCTGTTTTGTTATGTGTTCTTAAATACATTTCCTAAACACTTTCTCTGGCTTGGTACTATTACCGTGTATACATCCTACATGTGTTTCCTATTTTTTATGACTCATACTTACGGTACTCATAAAGATTTATCCTTTATCTTGGCTCTGAGTAATGAGCCCACTTGCACATTTCCAGCAGAATTGTGGGTTAGGGATTTTGCATTTAATTCTGCTGGAGAGGCCCCTGGAAGGCATGGCACAGGCAGCACTCCTCCCTGAAGGAACAGTTAGGCTCGGTTTTTGCTGGCTTCTCCTTTCCCTCTGCCCCTTTAGCAATTTGCTGTTTGTGAGTGAGGCCACACAAGAGTGTGAATAGATGAAACAAATGCTCTACTCCTTTTTGCCTCTGGTCACTGCAGTGGAGGAAGAAATGGAAATAATGAACTGAAACGATATTATTACATATGGCAACAAACTCAGGTAAGGAGTCTTCTCGGGTTCAAGTAAACATTCAGACCCATGAGACTCTCATAGGCCATAGGTGTCTTCATTCTACTTAAAAGGATGTAGGACAAGGACCACAGCTTACGGGATGGCAGCAAGGCATTCCTCCTTGTTGTGTGCCCTGTGACAGTTCACACATCAGTTCATCAGTTCCTATAGCGACCCAGAGCTCTCCAGCTGATGGCTCAAATGCCAGGAGATGAGATTGTGTGTGTGTGTGTGTGTGTGTGTGTGATGTATGTGTGTGATGTGTGTGTGTGATGTGTGTGTAGTTCTCTAGTTTAAAAGCCTTAGACAGGTGGGGTGGGGTGACTCATGCCTGTAATCCCAGCACTTTGGGAGGCCGAGGTGGGATCACCTGAGGTCAGGAGTTTAAGACCAGCCTAACCAACATGGTGAAACCTTGTCTCTACTGAAAATACAAAATTAGCTGGGTGTGGTGATGCATGCCTATAATCCCAGCTACTTGGGAGGCTGAGGCTGGAGAACCGCTTGAGCCTGGGAGGCAGGGTTTGCAGTCAGCTGAGATTGTGCCATTGTGCTCCAGCCTGGGCGACGGAGGGAAACTCCATCTCAGAAAAAAAAAAAAAAAAGCCTTAGACTCTTGCAGGAGCTAGTAGGCAACTATGTTCTGTAGGGATAGTTTCCATGGTGCTCTCTCTTGTAAATATGCCCAGTTTACAAGAATTACTCCTCTCAGGGAAGCCCCCAGATGTCACTTCTTATCAGATATCTTAAAATTTTCCAGCCCCAATAGCAAGTTGCCTTGTATTACAATTGGCATATTGTCTTACCAGATTACCAGGGTTACAAAATTGAGAGAGTTAACAGAAGATCAAATTCTCATGGCAAAGAGGGAAAAGCTTTGCTCACTGTTTATTCACGCCTTTACATTGTATTCTTTTTATTTGTGGTATTCCTGTGATAGGCTAAATAATGGTCCCCAAAGATATGCCCATGTTCTAACCCCCAAAACCTGGGAATGTTGCCATATGTAGAAAAAGCCTTAGCAGGTGTGATTAAATTAAGAATATTGAGATGGAGGATTATCCTCAATTATCTGGTGGCCCCTAAATGCAGTTACATGTGTCCTTATAAGACAGGGATTTGATGATGCAGACTGAAGGGGAGACAGTGTGGCCATGTAGGCCAAGATTGGCGGTCCGGAACCCCAAGACAAAGAGTGCCAGCAGCTGCGAGAACCCAGGAGAGGCCGGAGCAGGTTCTCTCCTGGAGCCTCTGGAGGGAGTGTGGCTCTGTGGACACCTTGGTTTTGGCCTTGAAATACTGATTTTGGACTTCTGGACTTAGAACTGTTGTTCTGAGCCACCGGTTTATGGTAATTTGTTACAGCAGCATGGGAAACGAGCACACTCTCAGGAGTTTGAGTTCCATGCTCCCTCTTGTCCCCAGTTTGTTTACTCCTGTGTTCCCCAGCACTGTAAAAGACACTACCACGCAGTTGCCAGGGCCACAGTCCATGGCATTATTATCCATGACTTCCTGTTTTTGCCCAGATGCCATGTCCAGTTCTATTTGTTCTACCCTAAAACGATATTCTGAATCTGCCTACCTCTGACCATCACCTTCGGTCTGACGCACTGTCACATTTTTACTTGAGAGGAAGTGGGCCCCTGGCCCATCTCTCTCAGGAGTGCAGGATCGTGGGCAGAGTGCCCGTGTTGGAAGCCTGGCTACACTGCTTATGAGCTGTGGGGCTTTGGGCAAGTTAGTTAACTTCTTTACGCCTCATTTTCCTCATGTGAGCATAATCACAGCATCTACTTCATAGGGTTGCTGTGACTATTAAGTAATTAAAGAATGACTGGTGCTTAGAACTGTGCGTGGAATATAATCAGCACTCCATAAATGTCAGCTGCTATCATTGTTAGCAAAATCTATTCTTTATGTTGCAGCCAGAATGATCTTTTAAAATGAACTTTCTCATCACAAAGTTCACCCGTTCAGCTTCCTGCCATGGTTTCCCATTACATTTAGACGAAAATCCCCAATCCTCACCAGAGCCCTGAATGATCTTTCCCCTTTTCCCAGCACTCTCACCATTGCTCACCGTGCTGCAGTTGGCTCTGACATCTTGCCTCTTGTCCTTTGCATGGGTGCTTTGTTTGGCCTGAAACACTTCTCTCCCAGTCATTCATGTGGCTGCCTTCACCCCGTCCCTGCTTTGCCATTACCTCCACAGAGAGGCCTTCATTGACCGCATCATTTAAAATAGCCATAGCACACCCCTACACACACACTCTCTCTCTCTCTCTTTTACTGTTTTACTTTAAAAAAATAACTTATATCACCACCTGTTATTTATTTTTAAATATGTTCATTGTCTCTTCCGCTAGTATATCTGTCAGGATAGATGTTTTACTTTGTTAGTTGATATTGCCGGCAATTGGAATAGTGCCCACTGCATAGTAAGCACTCAAGAAATATTTGTGAAATAAATATTTGCATAAACAAACGAGTACGTTGATTTAACAGTTTAGCTTTAGCAAATAGCTTAAGTCTAGAAATTCAGTATATAGAAATTTCTCATTAATTATATTATTTGAAGATCTAGTTATTAATATTGGTAGTATGGCTTGGGCATAAAGTACTGTATCTTAAACCAAGGCTTGAAGGTGCAGAAGACAACACTGGATTCACTCTTAACAAAGGACGTGATCCTCCCTTGTGTTGTGATCTCTTTTTTTAAAACTTGAGAGCAAGTGTATAGACCCATTTGGGTCTCAGTGTTTTTCTTTCTTTTTTTTTTTTTTTTGTCACTATAAAGACATTGAGAAAATTAATATTTCAAAATACCAACTGAAAATTAGAGTCAAAAGCATTTCTGGATTTGTTAAACCACAAAATATTCCTAAAGAAACCCTCAGCATTCAGTGGGTAAGGAACCACCTAAGAGCTGAAGTGTGAACTAAGGGTGCCTGATGTCTTCTTAGGGTTTTTTTAACCTAGATTAAGTAGGATTTACAGATTTGGGGGCAGATCTGGCCTCTGAATACTTGGAAAAATGCTTGTGAGTTTCATTGGTTGTATCTTACTGCCTTGCACAGTAAAAATTTCATGATTTTCCAAAGAGCTCTACTGTTTCATCAGGACACAATAGATGTGGATTTTTCTTCGTCTTTCTTTTATTTAATGAAATACAGAAGATGAGAAGAACTAATTATTTCAGTTTGCTGAGCGGAGGCCTCTCTCTATGTAAATTAGAACCAGGCAGTTGGACAGTCAGCTGCAGCTGCCTTTGTGAACTGGGCACCCGTGCAGAGCATTGCGGGAGTGAGGAA
The DNA here is from genome assembly GCA_031835075.1 of Saguinus oedipus. Classification (NCBI taxonomy): domain Eukaryota; kingdom Metazoa; phylum Chordata; class Mammalia; order Primates; family Cebidae; genus Saguinus; species Saguinus oedipus. Next base: position 114,186,564 of record CM063175.1, read on the forward strand.
GGAGGTGGCCCTTGGAGCTCACAGTCATAGTGCATCCAGGGGCAAAGAGCAGCACCTGTAAACAGAAGGGATGGAGACGTAGAAATATCTCATTGCCCTAAATACATGAGATAGAAACCTAACCAAATAGATTTAATCAACTACAGCTGGGTTGAGATAAACACGTAAGTGCTAAGTAATCGGGCATGTTAGAAGGATGTGGGGCTGGGGCTGGGGCTGGGGCTGGGGCTGGGGCTGGGGCTGGGGCTGGGGCTGGGGCTGGGGCTGGGGCTGGGACTGGGGGAAAGCATTGCTGTAGTAATTGGAGCCAGGTGTGCTTGCCTGGCACTGCTTTTTGGAGGTGAGAATTTGGAAAGGTTTGAAATAGGGATGTGGTTTGGCAGAAGGCTGAAAGTAGAATTTTCCAAGACTAGGGGAGGAGAGTGGTAAATAAAATAGAGCTGAACTGAGTATGAAATATGTCGAGGACAGCAAGTACCTTGGCAGCTGTGAAAGCTTCGTCTGATGGTTTTGCCTGTTGGTGTTGATGCTGAGAATGGTCTTCAGCTGAACCACTGCAAGTCTTTAAAGCCAGGTGAATTGTGACAGCCTGTAACACTGGAAGAGGCAGTGTAGATAGGCCTCTGAAGATAAATGTTTGTTCCCAGATTTCCCACTTACAGATTGGGAGAAACATCTAGCTTTACCTCACAGTCCGGTGACATCAGCTGCCTTGGAAGCAGTTTCTTGCTTTGGGACTTCCTACGTTCTTATTTTTTTGGAAGGTATCTGCCAGGGAGGAAAGGCAGCCAGCATGTGTGATTGAGTTTTTGCTCAGAGATTTGGGGTAACTTCAGAGCAGGAGTAGTGTTGGGGTTAGGTGTGGAATGACTGTGGCCTTCTCAGGACCTTTCTTTGTTAGATTCAGAAGTCTCCAGAACTACTGTGACATTTGGGGAGCAAGACCTGAGCCCATCCAGGTGAATGGTGCCTGAGCAGGAATAACCAGCAAAAATGATGACATGTGTGCTGCCTTTTGGTCCTCTTCTTTAATGAGCTCCGAATCCCAAAGGTAAAGGAAAGGCAGACAAATGGCAGAACAATCATTGGTTCCTTGTGAGGAAGCCAGGTGTTTGGAGTGTCATGGGTGCAGCCGTCCCCAATTTGTCACCCTGCTTGAAAATCCAGGTACCTGTAGGCAGGAGGTAATGGCACCACGCTGATCAGAGCCAAAGTCAAGCACTGGTAGGCATCTTTCCAGAGAACTACAAAACCTGGCATTTCATTTGGTTTTCTCAACACCCCTGGAAGGGAGATTCTCTTAGCTCTGTTTTCCAGGTATGGAAATTGAGGCTGAGAGAGGTTAAATATTCTACCCAAGGTCACGAGCTGGGAAGTAATTGGTAGAACCTAACCTGAATTTACAATATGCTTCCTATAGATGGAGTTGGTGTGGCACTGTGAGTGGCTCTGGGCAAGGTGCGCTTTCCCCAGGCTTAGGCGTTTATTCAATTTAAATTATTATTTACTAAGCACCTGTTTGTAATGTGTCAGGCACAGTGCCAGGCACTGGCAATTCTGACCTCCTACCCTTGAGAATTTGCCAAAGATAACAAGGACTCAGCAGATCGTGAGTTCTCCATTGCTCCTGCTCCCATTTAGATGATCTCAAGCTCTTTGCTTTGCTTAAATGTGGGCTTAGATGTTGCACTCAATGTTGCATGTTGACTGAATCATATTGCAGGTAAGTCTTTGAGCTGCAGTAAAACAGCCATCTGGTAAGAATTAAATGTAACTAGCTGGGCTGACATCTATAGGTGAAGAGCTTGGAAAGAGGGGGAGGTGGGGGCGCTCTGTTATTAACACCAGCTCTGTTCTATACAAACAATTCTCTTACCAGATTACCTGTGACAAAATGTTGCTGAATAGCTTGGAAACAGGTTAGTATTTTGCCTTTTAGCAAAAAACAACGAACAAACAAAAAGACCATAGAGTTGAATTTGGAAAGGAATCTTGGAAAATGAATGTTTCTTTTCTTTTTTTGGGGGGGGAAAATGAATGTTTCAATAAAACAATATATCATTCACATGCCCAGAAATTCAGCACTGCAGGGCTTCTGCTGGCAGAATCAGGTGAACTCTGGGATGCATTCAGATTTGGTCTTGAATTCTTACATGTCTTGAGGAGGCTGAAAGTTGGTTATTTTTATTTTGCTGGCAGTGGCCTTTACTTAGAAGTACCCAGGAGATATTCTTGGGATAGATGCCAACAGGCTTTCTGTCTTTTCCCTTCAATTTTATAAAAATGTAAATGAAAGGATTTCCCAGAACCAAGTTGTGGAGCAACCTGGGTATTCAAGTGACAGGAAGAGTTGGTTGCTAGAGGAAGTGCACTTGAACACAGACCTGAATGATGAAAAGGCGTGAACTATGGCGAGACCTGGGGGAAGAAGAGGCCAAATAAAGGATCTGCTGGTGTCCCGGCCCTCAGCTCGGAAGCAGCTTGTTGGATATGAGAGACGGGCAGGTGTGGCTAGAGTGGAATTAGCAAGGGGGAGATTGGTGGGAGGTATGATTGGCCATTCAGGGGTCAGATCATGTGGGCCCAGCGGAGTGAGAAGTTTCTTGGCATTTCTTTACATTTCTGTGTTCTTATCCATTGATTAAAAGAGCTGACCCTGAATTCTGAAGACCTGGGGAGTCCCTGTTTCCTAACAACAGAGAATTGGTTCTCTAAAAAAAAAATGCAAATAGTTTCACTGGCAAGAGAAGTAGGAACTAGATTACTAGAGTGGATGTTTGGGCTCTAGTCCCAACCATGCCATCACCAGCTGCAGAACGTGGGCGACTCATGACCTCGTTGAGCTTCCATTTCCTTATCTATAACAAACATTTGGAGAAGAATGTAAAATCTCCTTTTTCACTAGAGGTCAGTGATTTTATTATTATATAAATTTCATCTTTGGTTTTATCCCTTTGTTTCTTTCAGATTTTATCAGTGATCTTATAGTAACCAAGGGTCCACTTCCTAGTTCTGATTTCACCCTTTTCTCTATTCCTTTACTTCTTGAGTAACCAGTGAAGTACTTGGAAAAACGTGTCAGGAGGGAATGAGAGAATTTCCTAACTTTGCACAGTGTGCTCAGCAGTGCCCATTTAATACATTGTCTGTGGCCCTGAAAGAATTCCCAATCACCACATGAATCGATTGTGATGACTGAGCCTTGTTCTCAGGCTAGTCATACACAGTTTAGCGGAGGAGGATTTATCCCATCAAAACAACGTTTTAGAATCTGACAGTGGGATAATGTTAGCATTTTCTCTTTTATCTTTTCAATCATATTGTGATTTATTGGAAGCTTATAATTCAATAAAAAAATCTGCCCATCCTTCGGAAATTCAGTATCAGTTATACAACTCTCTCATTGAAAAGTATATCTAGGCCAGGTGCAGTGGCTCATGCCTGTAATACCAGCACTTTCAAAGGCTGAAGCAGGTGGATCACTTGAGGCCAGGAGTTTGAGACCATCCTGGTCAACATGGTGAAACCCCGTCTCTATTAAAAATACAAAAAAATTAGCTGGGCACAGTGGCGCGTGCCTGTAATCCCAGCTACTCAGGAGGCTGAGGCAGGAGAATTGCCTGAACCCAGGAGGCGGAGGTTGCGGTGAGCCGAGATCGCGCCATTGCACTCCAGCCTGGATAACAAGAACAAAACTCCGTCTCAAAAAAAAAAAAAAATACTAAAATTAGCTGGGCTGTTGATACACATCTGTACTCCCAGCTCGAATCTAGGAGGCAGAGGTTGCAGTGAGCCAAGATCACACCACTGGTTGACAGAGTGAGACTCTCAAAAAAAAGAGAAAAGTATATCTAAAAGAAATTAGCAAGGCCAAGTATATTAACTTGATTTTAAGACTATTACTATGTCAACACTTCCTATTTTAAAATGCACCATAAATCATAATTTACCCTTAGGATTAGCTTTGAGTATTTTATATTTGTTTTGCTTCTGCCAAACGTAAAAGACTAAGTGGGCACACGCTGACCCTGAATTAAAGTTAAGGAAAGCAGAGAAACTCTCTAAAACAAACATTTAATTTTTCAAACCAGTGTTGCAAGACATTTTCACTTGTTGAAAGAAGAAATCACGTCTGTTTTGCTCTCTTGTATTCACTTTGGCAGGCTAAACTTTTTAAAATTGCTCCTTTTAATTGAGTACACAAATTATTTTAGTGTGACATGGCATTTATGAAATTGATAATTCAGTCACATCAACCCATTTATTGAGGTACATTTTTTTTCTAGAGATCTGTCTTTTTGTTTTGTTTTGTTTTGCTTTTGAGACGGAGTCTTGCAGTCTTGCCCAAACTGGAGTGCAGTGGCGCGATCTCAGCTCACTGCAACCTCCGCCTCCTGGGTTCAAGCAATTCTCCCTGACTCAGCCTCCCAAGTAGCTGGGATTACAGGCACCTGCTACCAACGCCCGACTAATTTTTGTATTTTTCAGTAGTGATAGAGTTTTTGCCATAGAGTTTTTGACCAGGCTGGTCTTGACTCCTGACCTCAGGTGGTCTGCCTGCCTCAGCCTCCCAAAGTGCTGGGATTACAGGCGTGAGCCACCGTGCCTAGTCTAGAGATCTGTCTTGAAGACATTTACTGACTCTATCAGTTGCTCAAAGAACCATAGGCTTTAGAGTTATAGGTGGCCATAGAGCTAGTCTAACCTTTTCGTTTATAGGGAGACTGAAGCCCAAAGTAAGATACTTCAGCAAAAAATCATTTATTTATTTATTTATGTTTATTATTTTTAGAGATGGGGTTTCACGATGTTGGCCAGGCTGGTCTCAACTCCTGTCCTCAAATGATCCGCCTGCCTCAGCCTCCCAAAGTGCTGGCATTACAGGCCTGAGCCACCTTGCCTGGCCCCCTTTTTAAAATGAATGATATGTCAGGATCTTACTTAAGGAGGAAGGCAAAACTGGGGAGCACCAGGGTTTGTGATTTATAGTGAAAGTTAATTTCATCTGTTTCTCAGGCAAGGACAATTAACTTTTTTCTCCTTGAGGGCAAATAACAAATGATTATTTTCTAGAAATCGGACAATCTTGTTTTCTAAAATTTCATGCTAACAGTAATAACAAATGATTATTTTCTAGAAATCAGACAATCTTGTTTTCTAAAATTTCATGCTAACAGTTTGCTTACTTTCTTCTTTGAAAAGAATGAGAGAGTTTCTTTCTTTTCTTTTTTTTTTTAATAGTTTAATGTATTTTAATAGCAAACTTACAGGAACAGCACAGAAGACAGACAACATTAAAAACATGTACTTGCATGTAGGACAACTCAGAAAAGTATAGTGAATAGATGGAATCTACTGTATGATAAAAATGCTACAAACACCATTTAGTTGCCGTCAATAAGAAATTTACTTGTTTTAAAAAAATCCAAATGCTGGCATTGTCCAGAAAAATTTAACAGGTTAATTTATAATTATTATAAAGTTGAACAGCTGAAACTCGTTCACTGAAACATTTTAACTTGCCTTAATGCTTTATGTCTCTGCATTTATATTAAAAATTCACACACAAATGAAAATGGAAAAACTGCCAATACCTGATTTCTGTCCCCTATTTTTCCACTTGTAATCATATACTTAGGTACCTTTTGACCCCATGGAAAAAAAAATTATCTAACGTTCAGAACTACCAATAACAAGAAGAAGATAATTTTTTTTTTTTTAGAATGAAATGTTTCCCATCATAGTGGATTCTTAAGCACGCTCTCCACGTATGCGGCGTGCTAGCTGGATGTCTTTTGGCATAATTGTTACACGTTTGGCATGGATAGCACAAAGGTTGGTGTCTTCAAAAAGGCCAACCAGATAGGCCTCACTTGCCTCCTGCAAAGCACCTATAGCTGCGCTCTGGAAGCGCAGATCTGTTTTAAAGTCCTGAGCAATTTCTCGCACCAGACGCTGGAAGGGTAGTTTGCGAATCAGAAGTTCAGTGGACTTCTGATAACGTCTAATTTCACGGAGTGCCACAGTACCAGGCCTGTAACGATGAGGTTTCTTCACCCCTCCAGTAGAGGACGCACTCTTGCGAGCGGCTTTTGTAGCCAGTTGCTTCCTGGGTGCTTTACGATCGGTAGATTTGTGGGCAGTCTGCTTTGTACGAGCCATGGTATAGAGACCTTCTTACTTGCCTCCCTTCTCCTTTGGCTGGAGCTCGGCGAGCGAGAGGCGGCGCTGGCCTTAGAGAGCGATGGTGGCACGGCGGCGGCTGCAAACACAATTCAAGAATGAGAGAGTTTCTGACCTAAAATTGTCTCGAGTGTGTACTGAAGATTCTAATGTTTTATTGGTAGGTCTTGCCAAGATTTAGAAGGGCATCTCAGGAAGACATTGTAGAGTGGAGAATGGTGACTTATTTTCACCTTAGGGATGATAAAGTAGAGGGATAGACAAAAGGCTTAATTTGGCTCATTTCTTACACAGTAGGGAATTACGGATAGGACTTACAGACTTTTGCATAAAATAACCAGGACCAGAATTACCAAGCCCTATAAGTTGTTCCTTGTAGAAATGCTCAAGACTCCTAGCTCACTTGCTTGATTCATGGATTGTTTATGGTTATACCCCAAGCTCAACAAGTATTTATTGACAGACTGTGACCTGGGAACAAAGCCAGGGAACCAACTTCTCAAGTTTAGGAGATTTAGGGTTGAAGGGTAAAGTTTAATTTTTCTGACCATGCAAGATATTTCTTGGTAAGTCAGCAGCAATCTAATGATACCCTATAGAAGACTTGGAATGGGATCCTAAACAAAAATGGGATTTAAAATTGTTATTACATCTACGAATGATGTTTACTAAGCCAGAAGCTAATGTACTCATTATTTATCAGGAAGCAAATCATGGTCCATATCTCTGAAAAGCAAATGATCATCTTCATTAACTGGTTAAGCTTGGCTTTCAAGGCTCATTGTGATCTGGCTCCAGTACCCTTTCCATGATATTCCTCTTTATTCATTTTTATATTTCCTTAGCTCCATCTGAATTAAGTATTCTGGAGATCCACCCATGCTGTCTCCACTGCCCTCCTCCTCTCCTGGACCCCTCAGATGGGCCTTTCTCCATTCACCCTCCAGCCCAGCTGAAGTCCTCCCTTCCTGTGGCCCACAGATGTGTTTGTATCTTTTTTTTGGGGGGGATGGAGTTTTGCTGTTGTTACCCAGACTGGAGTGCAATGGCACGATCTCGGCTCACTGCAACCTCTGCCTCCTGGGTTCAAGCAATTCTCCTGCCTCTGCCTCCTGAGTAGCTGGGACTACAGGCGTGCACCACCATGCCCAGCTAATTTTTGTATTTTTAGTAGAGATGGGGTTTCACCTTGACCAGGATGGTCTCGATCTCTTGACCTCGTGATCCACCCCCCTCAGCCTCCCAAAGTGCTGGCATTATAGGCGTGAGCCACTGCATCCGGCATGTATCTTTAGGTCCCTCTGCCCTCATCAAACTGTGAAGGTATTGTGTCTGACTCACATCTGGTGATCTGCCTGCCTCAGCCTCCCAAAGTGAAGAAATTTCTGTTCATTACTTAGTGGTACTTCTCAAATAGAAGTTTGTATGTACTATGAGTCTCACAGTTTGTGCAGTATTCATATATTATTTGCATTATTTAATGTTTTTCTTAAATCTACTCACTTAAAAATGACTTTAGCTTCATCCTCAACTTTCTAAACATGAAATCATGTCTTTAATTCCTGTAAAAATATATACATAAAGTATATCTTAAAACATTCTTAGGTATCTCCACACATTGGGAAAGATTGACTGAGTAAAGTGCTTCACACATAGTGGCTATTCTGAGGAATGAATAGTAAATGCACAAAACACAAAATGGGAACCTCTTTTCCCTGTTAGCTTAGTAACTTCTCACTTATTAACCTAGAGATAAGAGGAGGAAGGTGTGGCTAGAAAAGACTGAGCAAGCCCGATAAGCCAAGCCATTCATTCCGGTCTGTGAAGCATTCAGGTGTTAGAGATTACTAATTACCTCCTAGGCATTGCAAACTGCTGGGCCAGAGGGGTCTATGGAACAATAAATTCTGTGGATAGCAGTCTCTGCTGACTCACTGAGCATCAGCTGAAACTCCAGAAATTGTGCAAGTGGACCCCTTCCCCACAAAAGTCTCAGAAAGCAGTGCACTGTACATGGGACGCATCCTAGAGAAAAGGGGTATAATAAGTATGTGTACACATCACATAGTTGTATTTCTAAATGTTCCTGTTTGGGGCAGTTTAAGTTACAGGTTTCTCACAAACACTAAGTGTTTTCTTTAGGAATGTATTGTGTACTGCCAACATAACAGAGGTCTGAGGGATTTTTCCATAAATTTTGCTAATGGAAATTGTATATTTTTTTAACTTAATTTTTGAGGATATTGTAAGATTACTCAGGTAGACCAATTTGAGTTTCTTTAAAAAGAACAAGTTCTATATATTCAAGGTCTAGTTAACATAGTTAATAAATTAATTATATTAATAAATATTGAGGGCTTTTATAAATCTATGAAGAAATTTCTGTTTTGGTTACTATACTCTATAGCTGCTGCTTCTATGTAGTGTAGAAATAGTGTGCTGTAGTTTCTTATTTACTCTTTCAACTACAGTATAAGTTAGCAGATCAGAGACTAGAACAGGCGATCTTTTTCATTTAGTGTTCAATAAAGTGTAGAGAATTTTTTCTTAAATCTGTAGGAATCAGTCTATATAAGTTCAGCATGGGATAAAGTCTATTTAGGGTTTTATGAGAAAAATCACCCACTCTTTTTTTTGTTAATCCGGAGTTGGTATCAACAGCTGTTCTAGCATGAGCAGGGTAACTTGATATAATGGCATACATTTTTACCCTGGTCTGCTCTTAGAGCAAATTTGAAATGGTCGTTTTGGGAAATGTGCTGTGAATTTCTCTCCAGACCTTTGCACCAGGGCAGGCAGTCCAGCCTAGCAAATCCTTGGCACTTGGTGTGCATCTTTCATAACGGAACTTTGATGCTGAGACTCAGTGTCTTGAAATCAGCACAACAAAATGGTGCCTGAGGAGCAGTGTTTACTTTGATCATTCTTCAACTTCTGTGCCCCAGCCTTTCAGAGCACAAATTGCTTTACCAGAGTTATGGTGCTGAAGTCCAGGACTGTTTTTGTAGTCTGGTTGCTGTGGTGATTCTTAGCCTTCCATGAAACTCCCATCCCTAGGGAGATAGAAACCTTTGCAGCTGTCTCGGCCTTTTTGGTTTTGTATCTGGTGGAGGTCTTCACCAAGCTTGTTCAAGCCTGAGAATGATCGGTTTGTGTCAGAGTAAAATACACACATGGAAAAGGGGCATCCCCTTCAGGATGTGTTGTATTAAAAACAAACAGCTCCCTTATCCTTCTCTCCAATCGTATGGGGCCTTTGAAGTATCTCCAAGTCTGACTGGAGTGAAGTGAGCCTTGGGGATATCGGTCATTATAGTGCTATGAGTAAGCTTTGGGAGTGTGACTCAGGAAGTTCTTGGGGTTGCCAGGTGGGGAAGAAAGAGTGGGGGCAAAGGGGAAGCTTAACAGGGCCTGTGTGTGCCCAGAGAGGAGTTGGTTTAGGAAGAGGATATGGGCCAAGTCCAAGGATGCCAGCAGCTTGATGTTTAGAAGACTGTAAGGAAACCCATTTTGACTTGAAGCCTCAATGGAGGATGGTATAGACAAGAGCTTCTTTCCGTAGGAACCAAGGGAATGGAGAATAGCTGTGGTTTTAGTGGGTAGAAGTAATAATAGCTAACACTTGGAGAGTGCTTACCAGATGCCAGTCTCTGTTCTCAGTGCTTTAGGCAAATGACAGATTTAACCCTTTGACATCTGATGGAATAGATGCAATTATTATCCCTATGTTACAGTTGATGAAACTGATGCAGGTAGAGTCTTAACATCCTCAAGGCCCTAGGGTGGGTAGGTGGAGAGCTGAGATTCCAATCTGATGCCTGGCTCTGAGTCACTGTTCTTAATTATCGGGTCAAACTGCCTATAATTTAGAAAGGAAGGCAGAGTGACCCAAATGATTGGGTTACAGGAGATGTGGCCAACTTGGAAGAAAATGTAGATCTTGGGAGAGATTAAATTATGCTTTAAGATGTGTGTGTTGATTCATGTATTACTCCGTTCTCAAATTGCCCTAAAGAAATACCCGAGACTGGGTAATTTATAAAGAAGAGGTTTAATTGGCTCATGGTTCTGCAGGCTGTACAGGAAACATAGAAGCTTCTGGAGAGGCCTCAGGAAACTTTCATTCATGGCAGAAGGCGAAGGGGAACCAGGCACATCTTACACAGATGGAGCAGGAGGAAGAGAGAGTGAAGGGCAAGGTGCTACACACTTTTAAACAACCAGATCTTCTGAGATCTCTATCATGAGAACAGCAGTAGGGGGATGGTGCTAAAACATCATGAGAAACCACCCTGATGATCCAGTCGCCTCCCATCAGGCCCCACCTCCACCATTGAGGATTACAGTTTGACATGAGATTTGGGTAGGGACACAGATCCAAAACATACCAGTTCCTTCATTCAAAGCCAAATATTTATATAATTCCTGTAAGTGCCAGATATTGGACTAGGTTCTAAGGTGATAAAAATACGAGTCCCGCCCCATCCTCTGAGGTAGTTTATGTGTACAAAGTTAATTCAAGGCAGCAGATTCTAGATGCTGTAAGAGATGGGTCAACAGGACATAGGTCAGTAGCATCCTCTGGAAAGAGCTTCCTGCTGGGGACACTGATGACACAAAGTCTTCTTAAAGAGCATGGCATTTTTTTCTGCGATCCAATGTGAAAATATAAAACAGTAATTATGTTAATGCAGTTCTTCCTCCTTCCAGAAAGAATTGAGGAGTCTATTTTGCTGAGTTTGTATATAGTTTGACCCTGAAATTTCCAAACCACAGTAGAGCAGTATATCTGATATGGACAAGAGTCAGGGAACTACTAGGTAGAAAAGGGCAGGGTCCCTGGCGAAGCCCTACCCTCAAGCTTGGACCAAGCTCACCCAAAGTGAGAACATGCATTCCTGTTTTCCCACTAGAAATATTACCTTTTCCAAAGCCACCCTAGCCTGCCCCACTCCCCATCCTGCACCCATAAATACTCTAGACTCCACTGGCAGAGAAGTGTAACAGCAGAGGGGAGAAGAGAAAAAGCAGCAGACCTCAGAGAGGAGCAACTTGACTTCAGAGGGATGACTTGACAGTGGGACTTCAGAGACGAGTTTGGTGGGGGGTGGCTGAATTTCAGGGGAAGACCACCTTCCCACTCTGTTCCCTGTCCAGCTCCCCATCTGGCTGAGAGCCACTTTTATCGGCAATAAAATCCTCCACATTTACTATCTTCAAGTCATTTGTGTGACCTGATTCTTCCTAGACACTGAACAAGAGCTCAGGATACAGAGGACTTTCACAATGAGCTGTTTAACACTTAAGCCTCCATGGATAGTAAAGCTAAGAGTATACTGTAACACATGGCCTCTCTGTCTCTGGGGGTGAATACCCACCTTGACCGTGCTACAGGGCTGCCCAGAGTTCTACTCCTGCCAGTGCCTGGAAGCACTCATCCTGGCTCTTACACCCACTTACCTGTGTGCTCCCCCTCCCATGAGGGATTGAGAACCTTGGGCTGAGTAACGAGCCAACCCCTTCGTAAATCCCGCAAAGGAGTCAAGGGAACTATCTTGTTTCATATTTACTTAATAAACAGCTCTGGTACAAGTGGGTTCCAGGGTACTGAATGGGGGAATACTTCACAATGACAAAGGTTTGGTAAGGCCCAGGCTATTAATCTTGGTAGGATAAATTTGAGGGCCTGCCTACTGCTAACACATGATTTTCAACTATGGGACAAGCATGTTATGGGTGCTTTATACATATTATTTATTCCTCATGGTAACTCAAGATGGGTACTTTTAGCCTGTATTTTAGAAGAAGAAACAGTGGCACAGAGAGGTCAAGCAACTTGCTGAAGATTGCACAGCTAAGGAACTAATAGAGTCTGGTGTCAGTGTCCATGCTTTCAAGCATTATGCTGTATTGATAACCATATTTCACTTTATGGGTCTCATTTTAAGCAATAAAGTATTAACCAAAAGGCAATCTATTAGATCTAAGACATTCTTAGAGTAGCTTGAAGCTAATGTAAGATCACCACCCCCACCGCCTCTTTAAACATCTGGCCATTCACTGTCCTAAGAGGGTGATACCTGTTTTGCCCATCATTCATGCTTTATTTCTCCATGCTGACTGGGTAGAAACCTTCCATAGTAAGTGGAAAGTTAATAGAATGCAGAAACAAAAATCATATAGTTTTTCAACTTGATAATTCTTGTTAGAAAATTTGTTTGCTAAAGGATGTGGGAACTGATGGCTAGATTTTATAGGTTACTTAGACTTTATCAGGTTTCTCTTTCTAAACAAGGGTATTTTAGAATCTCATTCCTCTGAAACGGTTTGGAAAATGTAACCTTTTATCATTTTGCTTTGAGAGAATAATAAAATTTTCCTCTCACCTTGAAGTTTCCAAATAATTATATTTGTGATGTAAATTATTTAACCTTCTCAACAATCCTGTGTGATTGATCTCTTTTAAGGTTAGGAGATATTTAAATCGAAATTTTAGGAAGGATTATGGCTTGCTCAAAGATAGTTCTAATTTGGAATCTGGACTTGTAAGCAAGAGGCAACAAGCTCCAGACTCGTCTTCCAAGACACAGACAGGTGTGACCTAAACCTCCCAAGAGAGTATCTGAACTCTATGAAATATCGAAGAACTGTCATTGCTCCCTTCATAGATTTCTATCATTTTCTTTTGATGTAATTTATTGTTGAGAAACACTCTCAAGGACTTGACTGCAGAGCTTACTAAATATGTGGATTTTTAAAGACACATTTAGGAAACTTCTTTAGACAAGAAATGAAATAGGAAGTAGATAAAGAGATTCTGAAAATCTTAAGGAAAGTATTCAATAATGAAGGCATGGAATTACTAGACTCTGGAGTCAGAAGGGTTCTTGACAAGTAGTCATTCAGCCAATCCAAGTAGTTCAGAAAATTGGGAAGGAGTGGGAGAAACAAGAAAATTGATCACAGTGACAGATTTCTCCTGTTCCCTAACAGAAGCTTGGGTCCAGTTTGTCCTATGGGAGGCCCATGACAGTACAAGCCACCGTTGCCTCCTCCTAACAACCTCTCCTCTCCCCATATACCCTGAGCATGTCTCAGTCATGGCGTTATAGTATCATCATCTCTTCCCTCTGGACTGTGAACAAATGGGGGAAACATAAACAGCATCTCACTCATCTTTCTATTGCTAGTAATTGCCTTGGTACCCAGCACATAATAGGTATTTAACTAACGCTTTTTGAATGGGTGAGAAAACATGCATAAGAAACACAAGTCATGTCTGTGGCTTGACTTTGGCTGCCTTGGATCTGATCTGAGGTCCTGAGGATTGAAGTGACCTTTCAACTTTTTAAGATAAACTAATTCTTTATAGTAAGTATCACATGAATATCTTTTCCAGATGAGATTTTAAACTCCAAACTTGGTCTAGTCCATTCCATATGAAAGTTCAAACCACGTGTATATGTGTCTGTGTGTGTGTGGGGGGGTCAAATACAAACAACATGAAATTTGCTATTGTGATAGTTTCAGGTGTCAGCTTGACTGGGTTAAGGGATACTCAGCTAGCTGGTGAAGAATTAATTCTTAGTGTGGCTGTGAGGGTGTTTCTGGAAGAGATTGGCATTTGAATCCATGGACTGAGCAAGGAAGATTCATCCTCACCCAGTGTGAGTAGGCACCATCCAATCCATTGAGGGCCCACATTAAATAAAAGGCAGAGGAGCCAGGCATGGTGGCTCAGCACTTTGGGAGGCTAAGGCAGGTGGATGACCTGAGGTCAGGAGTTTGAGACCAGCCTGGCCAACATGGTGAAACCCCATATCTACTAAAAATACAAAAAATTAGTCTGGCATGGTGGTGGGCACCTGTAATCCCAACTACTGAGGAGGCTGAGGCAGGAGAATCTGTTGAACCTGGGAGGTGGAGGTTGCAGTGAGCAGAGATCATCCCATCACACTCTAGCCTGAGCAACAGGAGAGAAACTTCGTCTCAAAATAAATAAATAAATAAAAAGGCAGAGGAAAGGTGAATTCACTTTCTCTTCTGGAGCTCTGGAGTGGGGACACCCATCTTCTGCCCTTGTACATCAGAACTCGAGGTTCTCAGGCCTTCAGACTCCAGTGACTTGCACCAGGGGCTTCCCAGTTCTCAGGCCTTAGCCTTGTCCTGGAGCTAAGAATGACGCCCTCAGCTCCCCTGGCCTCAGGCCCGCAGGTACAGTCTGAGTTATGCCCTCGGCTTCCCAGGTTCTCCTGTTTGCAGAGGGGATATTGTCTGACTTCTCAGCATTCATAATCTCATAAGCCACTTCCTGTAATACACCCCCCCTTCATCTATCTACATGTAAGATCTCTGGAGAACCCTGACTCACACAACAGTTGCAGCCATTTTAAAGTGTGTGGTTCAGTGACATTCATATACTCACAATATTTTGCAACTATAACTGCTATCTTGTTCCAGAATATTTTCATTACCCCAAAAAAGAACTTGATACCAGTTAGTGGTAACTCCCCCTTCATCCTCACTCCCAGACCCTGCAACTTCTACTCTGTTTTATTTTATAGATTTACTAATTCTAAACATTTCATGTATGTACAATCATACATGTTTTCAAGGTTCATCACTGTATCATGTATCGGTATGTCATTTCTTTTTAAGGCCAAATAATATTCCATTGTATGGATAATACCATATTTTGTTTATGTCACATCACATTTTTATGGAGAGATTTGTCATATTATGAGTCAAATTTCTTTTTTTTTTTTTTTTTTGCTCTAAACATCACAAATTTGATGATCCTGGTAACTTTACAATATTTAAATTTATTATCAAGGCCTGAATACAAAATTGATTTCCCATGCCCACTTTTCTCGTTAGGCTGTAATTATTGTTTATTGGTGGTATTTTCAAAGTATGGGGCAGAGGCAGAATGACAGACTATAGTATTAGGTTGGAGCAAAAGTAATTGCAGTTTTGGACCCTGAATTTTAAATCATAACTAGGCTCAGACACATCTTTATTAATCCAAATAGAACCATTACCATCAACATGTTTTTACCAATGAGAAATTACCAAAGTTTGCTAATGCCTGTAGTGTACAAAACCCATGCTTCGGGATTCAGCAAACTCTTGGAAAGCATTTTCTGCAACCCGCTGGTTGTGGAAGCATTTTCCTTGCAAAAAGTTGTTGAGTTGCTTGAAGAAGTGGTAGTCGGTTGGTGAGAGGTCAGGTGAATGTGGGGAATGAGGCAAAATTTTGTAGCCCAAACACAGCTGTCCCACCCTTAACTTCTGGGTTACTTCTATCTCACACAAGATAGGTGATGTAACATTAAAATGAAAGTTCTTCTTAAAAACATTTCTTTAAAATCATAACCTGGCTGGATGAGGCCAGGATACTTTAGGGAGCTGGTATGGTGAACTTGAACTTTTTTTATTACAGCTTTCAGAGAAAACTGGACTTCACAGAATTCCCAAGGTTTTACTCCCATGTGCAGAATTTAGTTTTCTTAGAGAATAATTTAGTCTAATCCTCATATCAACTGGGAGCTGCTGGAGCTCAAGGAATTTGGTTTGTACCTCTATTAATTCCATGTCTTGCAGAAATCCAGAGAAGAGTATTTCTGCAGCTTGCCAGAGCTGTATGTTGTGGTTCTCTGCTTCCTGGATTTATAATTCTACTTGTGATGTGTCTGAGATACCCTTGAATCACTGGGATTTGAAACACAATAAACATCTTTTTGAGTTCCATGGCTTATTTTTACATGACAACAATGAGCATTATTAAAGTTTTTGTAGAGGAGCTGGAGGAGAATTTACAATAAAGCAACTCTAGCTGCTTTAAATGGTGCTGTAGTTGACCCATCCTCAATGACCATATTCACTGCCTCTAGCTTGTGCTAGCTTTCTGGCATCTTGCTTACAATTCAGTTCCCTTTCTTTCTTCCTTATCTTTGCTTCTTTTCCAGTAATAAAATAGTTCCTGCCTCTTAAAACTATAGAGCAGCTCCCCATTCTCCTTTATGCCCTAAGGCTAACACCCAAGATTAAAGAGGGGGTGGGTAGGTAGGGGGGAGAGAGAGACCGACAGACAGACAGAGACAGAGACGTTATTCTACCTCCAGCACAGTCATTTTCTAGCCATATGACTTTGGCAAGAACACCAATTTCTTTACCTTTAAAATCGGAATAATTAGATAATTATGCAAAGTACTTCCTCTTGATGAGGACAGCAAATCTCAACCCAGCAGGAGCCATGGATCTACCTATTGTTTTTCCTTGGAAGAAGATCATGATGAATTTCACTATGCTGCCGCCACTGTTTTTAACAATAATCCAAGTGTGGTATTTTTGAATGTTCATATCTTAGTAATTACTCCTCTCTAGATTTCTGTTTTCTGCTAGCAAGGTGACACTGTACTGTTATTCAGAATTCCTTACCAGCTTCAGATTAATATACTTTCTGAAATCGTACTTTAGTCCAGGGGAATCCAAATGCCATCCTTTGATGCTGGTGGGAGCATCTTAAATCGCTACCTGAATACTAATGCATTTTGTATTTTTTTTTCTATTACAAATTAACTTTAAGATGGTGCTTAAACAGAAATCCTCATTGAGATCTTATAAACATAATCGGTTCATTATCCGACATGTGCAGCAAGTCAATACACTGAGACACCAGGTTTCAGCAGAGAAAGAGGTTTAGTTGTACAGCTGCTGAACTGGAGGAAAACGCAAATCTGTCTCCCACAGGAATTTGGGGTTGGAGTTTTTAATGGTTTTGGAGTGGGCTGAAGTGTGGAGATTGTTGATTGGTCAAAGAGTGCAGGGTAAAGTCATGGGATGGGGAGATGAAGAAACTGTGTTCTCATGCTGATTTGGTGGTTCCTTTGTGGGGGTCTTTAAACTGGTTGGTGTAGGTTGTCCTGTTGGAATTCATGCAATTTTCAAACAAAACCCTTAGGATTCTAACATCAGACATCCTATCTATCTTATAGGAGCAATGGGATGCAAATAGTGAGAATCTAGTGCTATGTGGCTTTTGGTTACAAGAAAGTAGGTTAAAGAGCAGCATGATTAATGCTTAATTATAACTATATTTTCTGTCCGGAATTCTTGTTAACCCAGTGAGGACAGCTTCAATCTGTGACTGCACGTAGCAGATGGAATGATTATTCCAGTACCCAGATTATATAGGAATTGCGTTCTTGCTATGCTTAGTTTGTAAATCAGCTTCTAATAATCACTGCAGTGATTCTCTTTATTATGCAATTTGATATACCACAGTACTGACACACAGTCCATTTTAACATTCTGTTGTTGGTAAAGACGTACATGTCAGAATTCTGGCTTACTAAACAGGTAAGTAGCAAAACCAATTTCAAGCCCATTATAAAAAGTAAAAATTAAGCCAGGTACTATGTAACTCATGCCTGTAATCCCAGCACTTTGAGAGGCTGAGGTTAGAGGATTGCTTGAGACCAGGATTTGAGATCAGCTTGGGGATTTGAGATCAGCTTGGGCAACATAGCAAGACCCTATCTCTACTGGGAAAAAAAAAAAAAAAAAAAAAAAAAAAAAACAAGAAAAAAAATTAGCTGGTCATGGTGATTTGTGCCTGTGGCTGTAGCTACCTGGGAGGTCAAGACAGGAAATTGCTTGAGGAGTTGAAGGTTGTGGTGAGCTTTGATTTTATCTCAAAAAAAGGAGAACTTGAGAGGAAATACATTTGTACAGCACATAGTGAAATGGGGCTTTGGTTACATATTAGCATTGAAAACAAAAATAAAGTGATTGTAATGGGTGTATTTATTAAATGTGACGGGGAATATATTAAATCAAATTTTTCCTCCATTTTAATCAATGTGCAAATACCGAGTTTCTTCAGTTTGCCTAGATTTTTAGTTTCTAACTGTTCTAACACACTTAATTGACTACGTGAAAACCCATGTAAAATTATATGCCTCTAAAAGATAGTGGAACATTTGCTCAAAATATTTTACCTTTGTTATCTATCCCTAAGGAGGAAAACATGCTTTAAAGGTCTTTCACATTTTACGTGTTTTTATTTGCATAAATGTTTAAGATAACAAACATTTTCCACTTTCTTTTCTTTTCCTTATATGGTTCCCATGGATGGCCTGAGTGCCATTCTGCCCCGTCTTATACACAGAGAGGATGGTGACCAGGGTGGCTTGCCCCACAAAGCCTGGGTGTGGCCTTGGCGTCCTGTCCGGCATACCTGCCAGGAAGCCCCTACCATCATTTGTTTCAGTAGTTGGAATCTGCTTTTCTTGACTGTTTAAAGTTCAAATTGAACTTGATAATGAAGTTAATGTTCTGTTTACTATGTACACCCTTGCCCCCTTTTTCTGGCCAGAAAAACAGGTCAATATGACTCTGTAATCATTATTCAAGTCATATCTCATTAGTAACTTTTAGTGTTTCCTTCTTTTATTCCTTCTTTCAGAGAACTTATTGACTGCCTACTAGATGTCCGGCCCTGTGCTAGGCCCGAGGATGCAGAAATGAGTGTGACTCAATTTCTGCTCTTTAAGAATGTCCTGAGGAATTGACATTGCGGCAGGAGAGACAAACATCTAAACCAGGGTGTCCGATCTTTAGGCTTCCCTGGGCCCCATTGGAAGAATAACTGTCTTGGGCCACACATAAAGTACACAAATACTAATGATAACTCATGAAGGAAGAAGGAAAAAAATCGCAAAAGAATCTCATAATGTTTTAACAAAGTTTACAAATTTGTGTTGAGCCTCGTTCAAAGCCATCCTGGGCGGCATGTGGCCCGTGGGTTGGACAAGCTTGATCTAAACAGATCATTATAGTGCCAGGCAGAGGCAGAGGGAGAAACACCAGTGCCGTTTGAGAGCGCTCCGGCCCTGTCTGAAAGAGGGGGAAAGATTTTACCGGAGAAGGATCCGGGAGCACTGTGGTGCACTTTAGGCCAGAATCCTGCAGGGCTGCGGTGTGTTAGTGATGTATGCAGTCCGTTATTCACACAACCTATCTTAATGCCGAAGAATGTAGAAAAGTGCCTGTCTGTGTCCTCAGACTTGCATCATTAGTGGCCTGCTGAGGGCACTAGCCCTGTTCCTCCTCTGGAACCACCCACACATCAGGGTCTCCATTCTGCTGGCCTCTCTTCCTGCAGCCAGGGGAGCTGTGGTTACTCTGGGAAGGAAGGGCCTGGGTCTCTGGAAGCTCCTTGCAGTGGCTCCCAAGACCCCTTTAAAGGGTCATGACCTGTAGTTTCATAAATACTCTTCTGTTTATATGAGCTTTTGCCCCTCAACCCCCAACCCAAATTTAGTTTCCAGTATTTTTCCAGGGCATACAAAATATGGAGGAGAGCTTATTTCTGCATCAAATTTGAGACTTTTATTTTAGGTTTTTTTTTTTTTTTTTGTCTCATTTGTGGTTATATTAGATTATTTTCAGAGGCTCCCAGGGAATCCTGAATCATGTTCTTTTTGTGGGGAGGGGTGATTAGTGTTGAAATGGACTGACTGTGTCCCTCTTACCATGTTAAGTAGTTTCAAGACAAAACCATTGGGAAAGAGCTTGCTATCATTTGACCAAGGATAATGGTCAGTTGAGTGCCCCAGGTCAGGATGGGGACCCTGGGTGTGTGTGTGTGTGTGTGTGTGTGGGTGTGTGTGTGTGTGTTCTTGAATTCAGCACCAATTGATTGTATTCCTCTAGAAATTCAGAGAAATATAAAAACAAAAAGTAGGGAAAAAATTTAAAGCACCAAATCCAATTCTCTAAAAATATTTTGAGGGAATCTTTTTATACCAATTCCCAAATGGTGAAAGACAAGCAATGGTGAATAAAACATCAGCTGTAGGGGTTCCTTAGACCAGAATATACTTGAAACTCTGCAGCAGCAACTAAGTTAATGCTGTTCCCATCCCTAGCAATCAGTTGCACATTTTAGATCCATCCAGGGTCAGTTTTGAGTTCCTAAAAGTCATACTGCCCAAACATCAGTGAAATTTGAGTTGAGCAGTGGGACCCTAGTGTCCTGAAATAGGTTTGTGCCTTTCCATTTGTGTGTATAAAGTGTGGATGCTGGGAGACCCAGAGTCAGGATTTTTCATTTACTACCAACACTGTTGCCAAGTGGATGTCTCCTTATCCATAAAGAGGGGAGAGCTAATGGCTATATACAGACCAGCATGTGATTTTATGGGTCTTGGTTGTAGGCACGCTGTTGGAGTTCTTTTCTTATCTTAGTATAAACTGATTATTGAACCATCCATTTCAGAGAATTATTTGGTCTGGTTTTAGATAATAGGAGTCTCCCTGGTAGTGTTTTGGATGACTTCATTGCTTCACATGTCCACAGGGGCTGTTCTAAGAATCAGAAATGTTGAAATGGACCTCACTGACATGTTAGCAATATTGGACAGCTGTTAGACTTGAATATCAGCTGCTTTGCTCACTTCGCTTTTTTGTTTGTTTTAATGAGCCCCTGAAGTAGGACTCTAACTAATATATATTCTGAAATCTCTATGGTAGAAATGGCTTGCGTCTATATTATGAATCCTGGGAAATTCAAAACAATTTTCATAAGGAATCTTTTCATAAAGCAAGTAGGGTGTCCTCCTGTTCCTGTAATTCATTTTTATAAAGTAATTTACAGAGTTTGAGACAATAGATGGTTTTTGCTTATCAAAGATAATCTTTGGAGAACTGTGAAGCCTTCACTGTAACAAGGTCCAGAGAAGATTGTCCTTGCTACTTTCTGCTGATAATGTGAGCAAGGACATGCTTCCCAAGTGGTAGATAAGGATGTGGTCTTTACACTCAGAGGCTTTGTGTTCCTTAGAGTTGTCCTTGACTTTGATCAAAGTTGTGTTCAGATTCCCCAGAAAAACTCTCCAAAGATCTGCTTTGAATTTCTTTATAAAATTATGTGTTTGTTGCATGCACAGATAACTGCAGAAGACCATGTATGAATAGATGTTGTAGAACAGGTTAGACCAATTAGCTCTTTACTATTTAGGGGAGGAATCAGCAATGTATGAGGGGTGGTGTTTACATAAGAAATGTGGCAGATTAGATTTGCTTGCATTTTCTCACGCCATCAGGAATACCGAATATCCAGCACTGTTTGAGAGCAGCATGCTTAGCACAGGAACTCTGGGATTAGGCTTCACCGACCAGAATGTGGTCAAAGTATGGGATTCACCCGAAACTACATGTGAAAGTTTTTTTAGTTTTGAGTCATCCTCTATGAAGTTCTCCTCCTGAAAGGATGACATCTTTAGACCAGGGATGTAATTTCTTGCTAAATCAGAACTTTTTTTTTGTTACCATTGTTGCTGTTAGAACTTTCTTACTCTTTTACAATGGGGTTCTTAGCCTGGGTTAATGGGTGCTTCACCTGAGTTCATGGGCCCTGCAATGAATGTAGTTCCCTGACATTGTGTGCAAAAGTTTGTGTGGATGTTTTTGTTTGGTTTCGTACAGAGAGGGTTTATACATGCATTGAGTTCTCAAATGCTCCATGACTCCCAAAGACTTACAAAGAAGCCAGTGATTTTGAGACTGGTCATTGCTCCTCCCATTGAGCTGCATCCTCTTTCGCTCTACCAATCTTCACAGCTCACATGGTCGATTCCCTATCGCTTATGAGCCCATAGACAAAACTGTTAACCTGTATTTTTATGTGTAAATTTGACATAGGATTGATGGTCAACTCTTTAAACTACTGTTTGGATTTCCAAGCTGGAGCTTGCTGGGTAGTCTTTGTGTCATTTCTTCATGGGGTATTTAATTGCTGTAGTCGCCTCAGCATGGCCTTTAGACCATGTGCACTGGACAGTCTAACCACAGAAAGCTTCAGGATGTTCTTATATTTGTAACTGCAGTCTATCCTGAGCTATAATTGATCTTTTCTTTTCTCTTATTTTTTCCAGCCTGGGAGAAATTGGGCAACTTAGCCAGGAATTCTTTGAGATACTGCGGTGTGTTCTCTCCACATTTCTGGAAGCTTTATGCGCGGTTCTTTTGTTAGTTGTTTTGGTTGTCCTCTATCTTCCCTTCAGCAAGATTTACTCAAGTGGAGGAAGCACAGAAAAGACAGGTTGCTGAGGGATTAGGTGAGCGAGCGCTTGCAGGACTCTTTGTCCCCGCCAGATGATCTTTTAAAGAAACTATTGGGTATTTTTCTTTGAATTTCCCAGTTGTAGTGTGAATTCTTCTTTGCCAAATGGCTTTTGGGGCTTTGCCTGGACCCCGTGTGCCAGAGTCAGAGATTCATCTTGGCCAGACACTGCCACATATTGAAGAGGGAGCTGTTTCCAGGAAAGCTCAGAGAGCTGTGGCTCCTAGAAATCGTTCCTTGATTGTGTGAGCCAGGCCTCAGCACTTCTGACCATCTGGAAAATTTTGGACCTGAGCATCAATATCTGTCTCATAGATCTTTTTATTCTCATTTCATGAGCTTTTATTTTAAAAATCTTGTTCATTTGAGATACATACTTATTAGTATTTTGTAGTATATATTTTGACCAAAACTTCTGCTTATCTGTGAACTCTAAGAATTATATGCCTGGGACTGCAAAGAAAATCTTCAGAAGAAGGACTGCTGCAACACCTGCAGATATACATTACTATTCTTTGTGCCATTATGGTACTCAGTGAATAGTCTTGGAATAAATAAATAAGGAAACCTTTTACTGATACATGCTGTTAGTGAAAGTCAGAGTGTTGCTTTGCAGTTTTCAGGTACTCTTGAAAAATGATGGTTTCATCCCTCCTTCATTCTCCATAGTGTGTGTGTCTGTCTGTTCAGTACAGTTTGAATCTTTGCCTCTGCTGTTTCTACAGTGTCTCTTCTTCTCAGTGGCTATCAGTCTGTTTATTTCTAGATGTAGAAAGCATCTCCAAAGTGTGCTGTGCGGCAGTCTTTACAACCAAGGAGCACATTATTTTGCTGTAGCTGTACTTGACATCACTGTTCATTTAGTGATTTGATTTAGCACTCTGCTTATGCCAAATATAAAACTGATTCTAGCTATGTCCAGAAATAGCTCATGACAGTTGGAATGTTGCTTGTTTTTGTATTTTTTTTTTTTTGCAAATTAGCCAGCCAAATTTCTTTGAACCTTTTTTCCCTTTAAGTAACATGTATATATGTTCATTTGCTGTGATAAATCAATATTTATTATTATATATAATTACTTCCTGTCCTTTTGGCTAAGATCAAGTATATTATTGTATATATGATAAGCACAGTTCTTAAATTTTTTTAAGCAAAGTCTCTGTAGCCCAGGCTGGAGTGCGGTGGCATGATCTGGGCTCACTGCTCACTGCAACCACCACTTCCTGGGTTCAAGTGATTCTTGTGTCTCAGCCATCTGAATATCTGGGATTACAGGCACCTGCTACCATACCCGGCTAATTCTTGTGTGTGTTTTTAGTAGAGACAGGGTTTTTCCGTGTTGGCCAGGCTAGTCTCAAACTCCTGGACTACAGTCCATTTTGAAAATTAAGACATGCATACTCAAGTTAGTGAACAGATGGTACAAGTTATTCATAGAATACTTCTATGGCATTGAAAAGCAGAAAATTATTGGTCATAAGCGGTCCCTACAAAAAAAGGTAGCAGTACGTTGAGATCACGGGGGTCTAGCAGCCATTGGGAAAATGTGAAGTATTCCAGCATTGAGTGCTGTGTCCCTGAAGGTTGTGTAGACTCAGATCGTGGATCTAGACCATACCATCCTCATGAGGAGTCTAGCTGAGATGTACTGTCATTCCCAGTGTATCACTCAGGCTGTGTCTTTCTAGCTAAGTCCTTTTTTGTCCTGTCCCTCCCTTATTACTTTATGGTTATCTTTGATGAGTTCACTCTGTTTAAATGTGTGATTCTTGGGTCTTGCCTTACCCCTCTGTATGGAAAGCCAGTGTGAGACAGACTGTATGAAAGTATCTAGTCAGTATTTTCTCACATATCTTTTTGTTCTCCTACTTTCATGTTGCCCTGGGCTCACATGTGCCAAGGGGACTTTGTTGAGTCCACGCTTTGCAGCTCTGCTCACAGGTGCTTTTTGGTGATGTTAATGACAACAGCGGCGACCTGCAAAAGTCCCTGATCTGCTGTCAAAATTGGCTGCAGTTTTCGTATCCAGTTCATGGTTTGCATCCCCGTTTTTGTTGTTGTTGTTGTTTGACAGGGCTGTATACAATCACTTTTTACCCTTTGTGTCCTCTGTGCTTCATGTCTTTGGAAAGGTCCTTCAAGCTAATAGCTGAGACGTCGGAAGCCCTCGCAGCCTCCTTTGGCAGCCCCTTTCTCTCAGCTTTCAGCACTTTTCCTTGGCAGAACCCATCTCACTTTTTAGAGGTTGGAACTTACCTGGAGGAGAAGAAAGGTCATTTCTCTGGAGATCTAGAGGGATGACCCCACCCCCCAGGGGATTTCATTTTCCAATTTTCACCTTAGTCAGGTGACCTAAGGCTTAAAGCAGGCTTGAGGGAAGGTAACTTTTCTTATTCCACCTTTGCTGATTTTGGAAAGAAAAAAATGTGTTCTCTTTATTTGTTCCTTGACAGCCAAATCATGCTTTGGTTGAGATTAGTGTGGTTGAACCATGTGAAATAGCCATTTGGTAGTAAAAAATGATCAAATACCATCCTGGTCAACAGGGTGAAACCCCGTCTCTACTAAAAATACAAAAAATTAGCTGGGCATGGTGGCGCGTGCCATAGTCCCAGCTACTCAGGAGGCTGAGGCAGGAGAATTGCCTGAGCCCAGGAGGTGGAGGTTGCGGTGAGCCGAGATCGCGCCATTGCACTCCAGCCTGGGTAACAAGAGCGAAACTCTGTCTCAAAAAAAAAAAAGATCAAATATTGGTAATATCATCTGGTTCAACTTAATGTATCTTATTCATAGAATGTGAGCTTGCTTATAGCTTGTTTATATTGATAGTGAGTGGTGAAATAGTATTCCAGAGGCTGCTCTAAGTGATTTTCATGGAAAGCCAGGGCTAAGATTTCTACCCTCTTTCTGTTGCTTCCTAGGTCACACTTCACCTGAATCCTATCTCCTCAGTCCACATCCACCACAAGCCTGTCGTGTTCCTGCTCAACTCCCCACGTCCCCTGGTGTGGCATCTGAAGGCAGAGAGACTTGCCACTGGTGTCTCCAGACTGTTTTTGGTAAGTGCTTAGCACCCTCCCAAATTGATCCTTAGCACAAGGATATAGTGATCTTTAAACTTTGCCTGACTTTTAAAAGAGGTTTATTTTACTGAAATAATACCAGAGTCCATAGAGTGTTTGAGTTGGAGGATGTGCTTAGTGATATTTGGATGCATAGATACGCATTCACAGAAAGCAGACACACCCGCCCGTCTTCTGTGGACGGAGGGTCTGGTCTAGTGCACACCTCAGAGCAGGACCTGTCGTCGTACTCTGTGTGGCCTGAGCTTTGGTTTCAACTCTGAGACCCACCTTGTACCATCAGGAACACTGTAAATATTGTAACTGGCTACTGGGTGTGTGGTCCTAGACCACAAAATAAATATGCACGGACCCATACTATTTGTATATAATGCGGGCCTAATTCCTGACATGAGGATCTGATTTTTGAGAAAGTGACACAGTGAGCTCCAAAATGAAGTCATTTGTATTTTATTAAAAATACAAGTTGGAACCCAGCTCTTGTGGAAGATCCAAATATTACCTACTATTTGTAAATCATGTCCCTTTGAGTTTGCCAGAACATTCAAGTTTGCTAGTTGTGGAGAAATAGATGGGTTGTTTAGATGGAATTTTTTTGGTATGATATCATGTCTGATGATGAGCAACACTGCAACTTGGTAGTGGTAACTCACATTGTCTGTTGTGAGAGCTGCCGGCTAATGTCCTAACTGCAGCGCTTGAGGCCCTAAACCTCCCTTGCTAACAAGTGTCCAAAACAAGTGGAGTCCCCAGCTAATAGTTTTCCTCTTGCCTCATGAATAAACTTTGCCAGTTAATGACTCTCAGTCCCGCTCTGTAGTTTCTGTCCCCTGTATTCTAAAAACTCAAAGGTTCTTGTTGAATAATGTAAGAACCCATAGTGAATACAATTATTATAGTAAGTATGCAAATGAGTAAAAGGGAGAAAAGGAAAAGCTCATCTTTGTAGCAGAATGCCAACTAATAAATATAGAAGGAACAAAGGAGTTATAAAATGATCATTTTGCAACCATCATAGTAAAAGCTGACAAGGCAAGAATTATCAACAGATGCTAAACTAGCGGAGGTGGAGGGAGTTCGGGAAATAGTATATTTAGATATTCTTAAAATATCTTTTACACAAATTACTTATTAATGACACATAAAAAATAGTGACTGTATACCTTGGGGATACCCAATGATACCTTATCCAAGTGATGAAAATTCATGTCAGCCACGTGGGGCAGATGGATATTGTGTGCCTATAAATGAGAGGGAACACAGCATCACTTTTGTAGTATTTTTGCCAGAAATGTGTATAACCTGAATCTAATCATGAAGAAATGCTGACAAAACCAAATTGAATGATATTCTGTAAGATAACTGGCCTGTACTCTTCAAAAGTGTCAGTCATGAAAGACAGAGAAAGGCTGGGGAGCCGTTCCAGATCAAAGGAGACAAAAAGACACGCGTGACCCTGAACTGGATTGTGTTGGGTCGGGAGTGGGCAGCTGCTGTAAAAGACATTATGAGGACAGTGGATGAAATTATAATTGAGCCTATAGATTAAAATATTGTATCAGTGTTATAGTTCTTGAATTTGGTAATTATGTTTTTTATGTAAGAGAGTATCC
This sequence comes from Saguinus oedipus, assembly GCA_031835075.1. Classification (NCBI taxonomy): domain Eukaryota; kingdom Metazoa; phylum Chordata; class Mammalia; order Primates; family Cebidae; genus Saguinus; species Saguinus oedipus. The sequence goes on from CM063175.1 coordinate 114,213,572, forward strand.
TTCTTAGGAAACATACTTAATACTCTTAAAGGTTAAGGGCTTAAAGGTCAGATCATTCAGTAAAGAACATGTTGTATAGAGAGGAGAAAAAAGCAAATGTGGCAAGATTTTAAAAACTGGTGACTCTAGTTAAAGGGTATACTAGAGTCCTTTGTACTAGCAACTTTGCTGTAAATTTAAATTAATTTCAAAATAAAACTTTTAAACTCAAAAGCTGCATTTATAAGGTGAGTATTATTGATAACCTTATTGTAGCCTTTTCTGGGAATTGTAACTTATTACTTCTATATTAAAAAGGCCAAAAATCAGTAATTAGTTGTTATTACTAGTACATTTATTTAGCACTTAGGACATTTCAGGTCACTAAATGCTCTAATACTTGATCTCATTTAATTCTCACAATAACCTTCTACAATATGATAGTGTAGGTTCCTTCTTGTAGATGAAGAACTAAGATTTAGAGAGGTTACGTAGTAGCCCAAATCACATGGCTAGTTACTTGCCGAGTTGGTACTCAAACCCAGATAGGATCTATTCTACAAGATCTTATGCTAAACTGTCTGCCTTCATACTCATAATCACTGTCAGTCTCCTCTAATTGAAGTTAGTTGTGATAGTAAGACTGATGGCTCTGATCATAGTCATATGCACATTTAGCCCTTGTACTGTAGAGCTGTACTGTCCAATACTGTAGGGAGGAGCTGTACATGGCTGCTTAAGTTAATGAAAATAAAAAATGCAGTTCTTCAGTCCTGCTTAGCCATATTTCAGGTGCTCGGTAGTTACATGAGGCTAGTGGCTACCACAGTGGGCAAGTTATGGAGACATGAGCAAAGGCAGTGCATGTCCTGGTTTGGATCCAAATGGTGACCTAGGGCAAATTAATTTCTCTAAGCTGGATTTTTCTCAGGCCCTCTATCATAGGGTTGTTATCTTGAGTGAGATTACTTATAAAATGTTTGTAGACGTTACCTGCTGTTGCTGCTCTTATTTATTTCCAGTTGTAGTAAAAAGTACGTGGGATGGGTGTTGAATTTGCATCTGTAACTATCCTGAAATATCTAGCTTGGCTGGTCCCAGATCGAAAGGAATTCTGTTTCTCTGGGCTAGAGGTCCAAATGAAAGTGTGGGCCACGTGTGTCATAGCTGTACTTAATACTGTCTGGATTCTTTCTTCAGTCTGCCGGTCCATGGGTTTTGAGGGAAAGTGTCTTACTCTTAGTTATTAATTTGCTTTAATTTTGTTTAAAATCTATAAAAACTGCTTCTTGGCCATCAGTTTAGACTAGCAATGAAAGAAGTCGGCAGCTTTAGTAAACAATTTTAACTGCAACCCCATTTGGACAATGGCATGTAAGGAGGTTGCAGATCAAGTAATGAGCCTAAAATTACCAACACGTGGGAGGCAGCATCAGGCGAAGTCAAGGATTTAAATTCCAGGACACCTGAACTCTGCTTTGTTGTCCAGCAGGCTTCCTTTAGGGAAAATGTTTTTTTTTTTCCCATCTGCACATTTCTTCATGGCCTGGAAGAGACGGTGGAACATCTGTTGTTCATTCACATTCTCACATCAGCAGACAACTTGAGCAATGCAAGTCCTCTCACAAGCTGGGCGAGTGTCCTCAGGCAGGCCCTTCCCTTCCTCTCTGTGGCCTGAAATGGATTTTAGTGGCCGGGCGCGGTGGCTCAAGCCTGTAATCCCAGCACTTTGGGAGGCCGAGGCGGGTGGATCACGAGGTCAAGAGATCAAGACCATCCTGGTCAACATGGTGAAACCCTGTCTCTACTAAAAATACAAAAAATTAGCCGGGCACGGTGGTGCGTGCCTGTAGTCCCAGCTACTCGGGATGCTGAGGCAGGAGAATTGCCTGAACCCAGGAGGCGGATGTTGCGGTGAGCCGAGATCGCGCCTTTGCACTCCAGTCGGGGTAACAAGAGCGAAACTCCGTCTCAAAAAAAGAAATGGATTTTAGTGTCTGTTCATCTCCTTGACAGCCTTTGCCACAGAGGATCTGGTGATAAGTAGAAATCCAGTAGTCTGTTCTCTTTATCCATTTATATAGTTAAAAGTTAAAGTCTGGGGATAAGATAACTAAAATGTTTTACATAAAATGTTCATCAAACACTTGAGAAGGCCCATGGGCTCTCTGGAAACCGGGGCTTGGCTGTTTTTTTCACTGCCTTCTCCAAGGTTACCCAGGGAGCTTAGAGGAGCTGTGGAGAGAGAATGGGTCTCCTGACTCTCAGTCCAAGACGCATGTGTCCTGGACTCCTTCCTGATATGCTGCTGGAGGGTTTGCGTTTCTGTCTCAGAGCTGTCTACTGTGTATGTAGAGTTACAATACTTTTAACTTTTTTTTAATAGGTGATAAGAAAAGTTCAAGTAATAGCATCTACTTATTTATCAGGATGTGACCTTTTTATTTAAATGGACATGTCTGTGTTGTTATGACTGCCCAAATTAAAAAAGGAAAACTTTCATTATTAGTTAGGAGGATTACCCAGAACATCGCAGCCACCCATGAGGGTGACTAAAAACATACTTTAATACTGCTAATAAAGGCAGGTGTCTTTTTCTGTCAAATCATTTCAGTCCTTCTCACCCCTTCACAGCACAGGCAAGAAGGGGGCGTGTCAGGCAGGGAGAAAGTGGGATTTAGTTTGCTCTGCAGGTGCACTTCCTTTATCTGGTTATTCCTGTTACCTAGGAAATATGAGTGGGATGAAGAGTGATGCTTTCAGGCTGAGTTTCAAGTAGTGAATCTTTGAGTGTGACTCACGCACACACATGATGAAGTTGTCATAGTCTTATAGTTTTCCTTTTGCAGGGTGTATGAGTGGCTCAGACAACAATCAGAAATAAAAATCATCTTACCCTCTCAGTGTGTCCTGTTGAAACAAGTAATTTCTTAGAAGGATCACATAAGCCCATTTTTATTTATGCATTCATTTCCACACTGAAAAAAAAAAAAGCAGGATAACTTAACGAGGTGATAGCTGCTGTAACCTTCAACCTGAGTTTGCTAAAAAAGATTGACAAGAGCCACAATCTGAAATTGTCTCTAAGGCCATATTACAATTTAAATACACAGTTTCTAGAGACGAGACACAAGTGGCCAAAAAACACATGAAAAGATGCTCAGTATCATGAGTCATTAGGGGTACGCTAATGAAAACCACAGTGAGACGCCACTTCACACTCACTAGGATGGCTGTAATAAAAAAGATAATAACAAGGGTGTGAAGGCTGTAGGGGAAATTGGAACACGCTTACATTGCTGTTGGGAATGTAAAATGGTTCTGTGGCAAACGATTGAGCAAAACACATGTCCACAAGAACTTGTCCACAAATGTCCAAAGCAGTATTATTCATAGTGGCCAAAAAGTGGAAGCAACCCAAATATCCATCAACAGATGAATAGATGAAAAAAGCGCTGTATCCATACAATGCAATATTATTTAGCCATAAAGAGGATTGAAGTTCTGATACATACCACAACATAGATGGGTTTGAAAACATTGTGCTAAGTGAAAGAAGCCAGACACTAATGGTCACAGACTGTGTGATGCCAATTTATATAAAATGTCCAGAGTGGCCAAATCTATAGAGATAGAAAGGAAATTAGTAATTGCCAGGAGCTGATGGGAGGGGAAAACGGGGAATGACTACTAATGATATGAGATTTTTTTTGGGAGGTGATAAAAATGTTCTGGAATTACATAGTGGTGAATATATCATACTTTAGGAATATATACAGAAATACTGAATTGTACAGTTTGAAGGGCTGAATATTATGGTATGTGAACTGTATTTAATAAAACTAGTGAGAAATAACCTTGCTGCAGCACTTTTTGTGTGTGTGTGTGAGGAGGACAGGGTCTCACTTCATCACTCAGGATGGAGTGCAGTGGTGCAAACATGCCTCACTGTAGCCTCAAGCCTCTGGCTAAAGCAATCCTCCTGCCTCACCCTCCCAAGTAACTGAGATTACAGGTGCATGCCAACATGCCTGGCTAATTTTTTGTGTGTGTGTGTGTGTGTTTTGTGTAGAGACAGGGCTTTGTCTTGTTGTCCAAGCTAATCTCAAACTCTGGTTTGGCCTCCCAAAGTGCTGTGTTTATAGACGTGAGCCACAGTGCTGGGAATTAACTAGATTTGTAAGTGTATCTTTTAACTTTATTCCATGTACCTACCTGATTTTTTTTTTTTTTTTTTCGAGACATGGTCTGGCTCTGTAGCAGTGGTGTGATCTCGGCTCACTGCAACCTTTGCTGCCTGGGCTCAAGCCAGCCTCCCACCTCAGCCTCCCGAGTAGCTAGAAGTACGGGCATGCACACCCATGCCCAGCTGATTTTTTATTTTTTTGTAGAAATGGGGTCTCACTTTGTTGCCCAGCTGGTCTTGAACTTTTGGGGTCAAGCAATCCTCCCACCTCAGCCTCCTGAGTTGCCGGGACTACAGGCATGTGCCCCCATGCTCAGCTAATTTTATTTTTTTTGTAGAGATGGGGTCTTACTTTGTTGCCTAGGGTGGTCTCAAACTCTTGGGCAAAGCCATCCACCTGCCTTAGCCTCCCAAAGTACTGGGAGATTACAGGTGTGAGCCACCGCACCTGGCCTCTGATTTTTTTTTTTTAAACTTGCTTTAATTGTATCCGAAACTTGAGCATCCTCTCCTGCAAAGTCTGTAGACCTGGAGCCCTAGGGCAGGCAAACTTTTCAAGATGAGACCCTAGTGCCTGGCTTTTAACCTAAAATGCCTAGTTCATAGGCCATGGCCAGCCTCCTGATGTCAGGCTTAGTCACTTCACATGCTCATACGGAAAAAAGGCTATCTAAGATTAGCGAAGTTACAAGAAATGATCAGTTTCTTCCAACCTCATTCACTTTTGATATTGCTGTGCTGTGATCTGTGTTTTCTAGCCATTTATCATTAAAATCAGAGAACAAATGTATGTGAATGTGTGTATATTTGAGTGGGGGATGGGGCATTGAAGGGGATTTTGGTCTTTGAGGTACCATTGCTGGAGCTGGCAAATAAAAATAGAGGATGCCCAGTTAAAGTTGAATTTCAGATAAACAACAAGTAATTTTGTTAGTGTACATGCAATATTTGGGACATAGCATATACTAAAAAAGTATTCATTGTTTATCTGAAATTTAGGTTTTTGTTTCCAGTTAACACCCTGGCCTGGGTGTTAAGAGGCCTGAGTACTAGTGTTGGCTCTGCCACTAACTAGTTTTACTTCTTGGGAAAAAAAATCACTTAACTACTCAGGCCTTAGTTTTCCTCATTTCTAAAATGAGGGGATTGTATTAGTTCATCTCTAACGTTCCTCCCAGCTTTTAAACTCTGTGAATCTTTAATAGTATGACTGCTAGATATTATATCCCAATTTAACTTGGAACAGAAACTGGCAAATTGAGCATTGCCTCTTCAGCAAATCCAAGTAAATATCAAGGCAGGGCAGTTGAAATAAATGACAGAAATCAAGCTCTGCACTATTAGCTTTGGATTAAAAACAAATCAAAACTTAATCCTAATGAAAAATGTAAATTGATACATTTAAAACCAGTTTTGTATTTTCAAGAATCGGGGAGAGATGGGTGAAGGAATTGGAGTTGCCAACATCTAGTTTTTTACTTTTATTTAAACTGGAGGCATTAAAAAAAAAAGGTCCAAATATTTTGGGCCTGTGCCACCAAACCACAGGCAGTTCTCTGGTCTGCACTGCAGTTTGGATGACTGACAAGACTCAGTGAAAAACAAGTGCTATTTGTTTTCCTGTGCCTACTATTTAACTGGAAATCAGAAGGCTAGATTTCCAATCAGTTGCTAAATAGGCCCAGATGTGTGCTCAGCGCGGCCCTAGGAAGGGACATGCACAGCCTACACCATCGCACATGTCCAGCTGTTACCTTTTCATGAAGCCAAGTGATGTGTAACTGAGGGTTGTAGTGTCCAAAAATGCCCTAAGAATAACTTAGACATTCAAGTTTTCTTGTGGAGGAGGCAACTTTTTTTTTTTTAATTCTGTATTCTATTGTGTTGCATTAAAAAATCTGGAAATAATTTTTTTCTTATCTAATTTCCTCCTTTCCCTTCTTTGGCAGTTCTTCCACCCCCACGTTTATAAAAAATAACACGGAATTAGCATACCTGGTATGATGATTTATGTATCTACTTGTCTGTCATTTATCCAACATCCAGTTTTCTTGTTCGTTTATCCAACACCCAGCCTGACTGGGAACTGTGCTAGCTGTGGAGGATCCAGGGAAAACGGGTAAATTGCCTGTCCTCAGGGAGCTTCCCATTATGTGGGAGAGCTGGTTGAAAACTTGGGAATTGCAGTTTAGTGTAATAAGTACTATTACACTAAATAATAGTGTAAATTGGAGAGAATAGTAGAAATTGGAGAAAATGAGAATTCTCTTCTTACAAATGCAATCAAGGCAGCTTCCTGCATGTGGTTGGCTCTGGAGAACAATGTGGCAAATGGGTCAGGGTTACAGACACAAACATAGCTCTTGGCTTGGCCAGAAGCATTGCTCCTGTATACCAGGGTCCTGGATATACCAGTTTGGGTTTTCCAGTGAGGTCTTTCCCCAGATAAATTCTCTCTTGAAGTAAGATTAAATAACGAAATGTTTCAAGATTGGTGGTGGTTCTTCTTCTCTTTTTAAATGTCTCTTGTGGAATGACTCATTGTGTCCTGTGGGATATTCCAAGTGGTTGTGTACCATGCATTTTTATTCCGGAGTCTGCCCCTCTGTTGGTTTTGTGGCTTGTCCTTAAGAGCCTTAATTATATGGGTCTTGATCCTCTCATGAACTAGGGTCAGTCAACTACCCTGTTTCCTAGGAATGCGTTTTTGGCCCCATTGTGGTCATTGAGCTCTTCCTGAATGTCACTATGGCAATTAGAACATTGGAAAGAGCCCAGTTTCAACTGGCAAACCTGGTCAAGAAGGGGTTTTTGAAAGACTCCCTGGGATTTATTCTAACTTGCTGGGTGAAGGCTGGTGAATGCGAGTGAGTGAATGGCCCATGGCCCTTGCGAGATTTGCCTGGGTGTATTCTTCCTGAGGAAGACATCCCGTCTGGGAGGGTTCACGCAAGTGTAGACTTTTCCTGGCTCTGGCTGGACTTGTGTCATGTCTGTGTGCAGGCATGGGTCACAGCCCTGTGAAGGCTTTGCTTTCATTCAACAAATTGAGGTCAAATAAACTCGCTTTCACTGAGGAGGCAAGGTTGGTGTTTCTCTGTGTGGAGTCCCATGGTGTCCTTTAAGACGTTATCGTCTAAGACTAATCTGGTAATCAGATGCATCCGCCCTTCCCAAGTGTTGGGCAATTGATTGTATCAAATGTCACGTCTCTGGTGCCCTTTGTTGACGTGGTGGCCAGCCTCCAAAGAGCTGTTTGGTAGAAAAGTGACTGTTTTGTTAAGGGAGGTTGCAGAATATTTTATTTCCATGTAATAGGAGAGGGGAAAAAAACAGCTGTCTACCAAGAGGTGCTAGGAGGCTGACTTGAAGGCTGTGGCGGTGTTTGGTCCTCTCATAAATTATAGACAGTGATGCCCTTAGTAAGGGTTCTTCACAGGTGACTCATACTCACCATCTCAGAAAGCAACTGCAGGATTGTCCAGCTTCTTCCTGGGCACAGGTTGTTGGGTTTATTTGAGGCAACTTGGTTTTTGCACCTCAAGTCCACGTTACCTAACTCTAGCGTGGAAGCTGCTTCTGATTTCTGCAGGGGAGGAAGGAATCCCTTTAGCCTTTCTAATATCTGTGTCTAGGATAGAATTTGCATCTCAAGATCTGTTTTTGCCCTTGGATCCTAACACTTTATCCTTAGATGGCCCAGGGTCTTTGTTGCAACTGTGGGTCCTTAATGCCACTATGCTAGGGAGTGACCATTGGTTTGCCTCTGCCTTGTCCCATTGAGGTGGTGAATGGCACAGTATATACCTGGAAGTCAGGGGCTCATCCATCTGTCACCTCTGGCAAAAGTCTCACAGTTCATTTGCTCTCTGGCCTTTCCATCTTTATCATGGAGAGCCTGTTATTAAGATTCTGTTGGTTCTAGGTGATGGAGACTGCATGGTGATATTCAGAGCTGCTGTTTGGAGCCAGGGCTGCCCCAATCCATTAAAACGGTTTTTATATCCTTTTCTAGCAGTTTGGATAAGACGGCTGTGGTCTTGCCATAGTGAGGAATAACTTGTGGCCTGTCAACCTCAGCGTCTGCCAGACAAATCTCATGGCCTGATGTGAGGATACATACACACATATGTGTATATTTAACACTTCTGATGTGTGCCATGTATGTGACACTCTTCTGAGTACTTACATATATGACCTTATTTAGTCTTTATAATAAGCCTGTGAAGTAGGTGTTTTTGTCTCTAAGATAAGGAAACTGAGACAAAGAGGTTAACATGTACCTGGTCCCATAGATAGTAAGTGGGGGCTCTAATCCATGGACAGTGCCTAGTAAGTACTCAGTAAATGTTAGCAATAATAATAATATTTATTATTATTTATTTATTCCAGAATGGTCAATGGGGACCTCATTGGGACCAATCACACTGCTGACTCGAGGGCATGACTGATTTTATCTGTAACTCTGGCCTCCAGTCTGGAGCCACTCATGAGTGTCCCAAGCTTCAGAACTGAACCCATAGAGCCAAATCAGGGCATTGGGTCAGGTGAGCAAAGTTCTTGTTTCAGCAAAGTGTGTTGTGAATGACTTATTTCAGTACTGGGATCTAGAGCACGTTAGTATTTCACTTGGATAAGGATTTTAAACTGTTTCTTGACCCGTTTCCCAAGAGCACTTTCCCTCTGGAGTCCCAGTTGGAGCATTTCTGGATCAGCTCCACCAGGATGCCATGCCTAATATCTGCAACTATCCTTAACCCTTTGGGAGCTGTTTGTCAATTGATGCTAAATATGTTCAGTCCAACCCTTCTTGGCTTTGACTAGGAGACCACCTTGATCATTTTCAAAGACTTTTCAGTGTAGACTGGAAAATGTGTGTGGCCTGCTTAAGAGGTCTCTGCCTTTGCTTCAGGGCTAATATTAGGAAGCTCAAACAAGGCTCTTACACAGTTGTTTTGGGCTACAGGCCTCACCTCCATTTCTGCCCTCCATGGAAATGTCCTTTAGAACTTTTTTCCCCCAAACTATTGTAAGACTTGTGGTTGCTGGGCCAGAGAATGCAGCTCTGTTTCGCCTGGGGCTTGTACCAGCCATTCCCAAGAGCTGTCAATCGGCATTTATCTAGAGAAACAGAACCAGTCAGGGATACATATGAAGAGATTTATTACAAAGAAGTGGCTTAAGGCATTGTGGGGACAGGCAAGGCAATCAGAAGTCCATAGGGAAGCCTTCAGGAAGGGCAGCTCAGGCATGAGTAGATTCTGCTGTCCACAGGTGGAATTTCTTCCTCAGGGAAGCCTTGCATCAGCTCTTAATGGCTTTCAATGGATTGAATCAGGCCCACCCAGATTATCTGGTACAATCTCCCTTCCTTATTGCCACCTGATTATGGACTTTAATTGTATCTACAAAATACCCTCCCAGCAACGTGTAGATGAGTGTTTGATTGAATAACTGGGGAAGCTGGCCCAGACACGTTGACATATAAAATTGACCGTCACAGAAATTTTTTTTTCAGTTAAACTTTATTTTTTTTCTACATCCCCCCGAAACCTATATCTGGCATTTCTCCCCATGTTATCCCTCCCTAACCTCCCTACCCACTGCTGTTCCTCCCCTATTTCCCCGCAACAGATCCCAGTGTGTGATGCTCCCCTCCGTGTATCCACGTGTTCTCATTGTTCAACATCCACCTATGAGTGAGAACATGCGGTGTTTGATTTTCTGTTCTTGTGTCAGTTTGCTGAGAATGACTGTCACAGAAATTTTTAAGATTCTTGGGCAATTTGTTGTTTAAGTTGACTTCTAGTCAAGTAGTTATTTTGTTTCTGTAACAGTCATTCCTATTTCTGTCTGTCCCTTCCATTCAATTCTCTTCCGCTTTGACCAGCACAGTTCCTGAGATTGCTGGGGAAGTTGGGGACAGTGGGAAACAACCCACCAGGAGAATCTTTGCACGCAGCAGCTAAGGGTGGGAACCCTCTGCTTTGCCTTACTGCTTTTCCTTTTCACTCTCCTCAAAGCCTGGAGACTGTTCCTTTGTATTTGCCTATCCAGTTTTGGTGGAAAGCCTGCCCTAAGACACCCAAGTCTTTGCTGACCTGAGAGCCAGTCACTTCTCTCACCAAAGGGAGGTGACCTTTCCAGTCAGTTTTACCTTCTGACAGTGGAAAGAGCATCATTTTTGAAGTCCAGCAGACAGTTCGAATCTGCACTCATTCTTTGCTAAAGGTATGTAATCTGGCCCTTTATCTGATTGCTTAGAGTCCCAGTTTTTCCATCGTCAGATAGGAGGATTCAGAATCCATGTGACTTAGGAGTGTGCAGCATGAGTTTTTGTGATTAGTATCATATTTCCCAGTGTTTTGTTCACATGAGGCTGAGGGAGTGCATGTCTACCCCACACTACTGATTTCGAGCTTGGTAGCTGACTGCTCTACGGTGATGGACTAGAAAGAGCTCTAGAATGAGAAACCTGGTCTTTGGTTCTATTGTCGATCCTGTTATCTGCCAGCTGTGTGCCTTGGATAGATCCTTTAGCTTCTATGAGCCTCAGTGTCCTTGTCTGTAAAATGGAATTGAGATTATCAGCCTTGATGAAGAAGAACTCTGTAAAGAAAATTCTAGGAACATATTTGGAGCCAGGCATTTGTAAAATTCACTTGTGCTCTTGAACTTGGCTTGGCAGATTGGATGTAACTTAAGAGAAAGAAGAGAGAGTCTTCCCTCCTGTGGGGTTCTCCGGGAGCACATTTGGAGGACAAAATTAGAGGAATGTGTCAAGTAATAGTAATGATACGAACATTTTATTTTTTTCCTGAAAAACATCATTTAGATAGACATGCACTTTGAATTTGGGGGTAAGCTCTTCCATCAGGCTAACATTGGCAGATGAGGAAGGGTAAAGCCAGGAGTCTGAAGATTTTTTGCAAAGTTGGACAGGATTCCTGCATGGCCTGGGGCTCTACTTTGGAAAACTGTATTAGAAAGCAGCTTATGCTTCATTAGTTTGGTAACTTGTGAGGACTTAGTTTGTTTTTCAGATGGAATGATATCTTTTGCTTCTCTTTGTGTATATATATATACACACACTCACGTGTGCTGTCGGTTTGATAATGTTCCCATGGGAGATTAAAGTATTGCTTTTGTACTGGCTCACATTCAGGTTTGCCCATGTTTGTGTTTGGAGGGCAGCAGCTCAGAGCTTTCTTCTTGGACATGTGTAAACATGCAGGGTGTTAAGAACACAGGACATTTTCAACTCTTTAATTTTTTTATATTTCAGCAAAAATTAAGAACAGGATGATCATCATGAATGTTTTGAGAAAAATTAATAGTCAAGTATGTTTTAAGTCATTTTACTGGAAGAAAGTAATCTGGTTTTCTACATAAAAGTGAATTTTCAAATGGTTGCATGGATTTATGTTTCATGAATTCATGATTGGCAGATACCATCATCCCATGGCTCATGAATATGTAGCTTTGCAAATTAAGAATGTAGGTTCACAGGCATGGAAGTTATTATTTCTTTGAAACGAATCTTTTTAAAAAAGCATTGAGTCATGATATATGTTAATACAAAACACGTTTCAGATTGCATTTCACATCACATGGCTTCAGAGGAAATAGGCAAGTGGGGTCCTCCCAGGAATCGGGTTGGGAGAACGTGTGATTTTCTTCTTTCAGAATGCAGGGTTCTGTCTTCATTCGGAAGGTAAATATTTCAATACTGTTCCAGTAAGTTTGTTTCTGCTGTACTTCATGTGCCCAAAATACATAAAAGCATAATTTTTATAATGCCTTTCTGTGTGGGGGCTGTGATGCATTCTAGCGCCAATCTGTAGATCCCACTTAAACCTAAACTGAGATTCTGAAGGAATACCTATTCTCCTTTAACATATGCCTTTTCCCGCTGGAATTGAACCAGCAAGTTCTTGGCATGGCAGATGTTTCTGAAATACCAGTATGTTTTTCTTTGCTTTATTTGTTTTTCTTGTTTTGTGCTTTCTATTTTCCTAAGCAGGCAACTCCAAAAAGAGATCTGTTTGTGCAGGAATCAGGAAAAGGGAAGAGGAACACTGAAAGTTGGGAGTAGAGCAGGACAGAGTGGGGGGAGTGGATTTTCATTGTGTAAGTGTTGAACTTCCACCGATGCAAAGTCATGGACATGTGTGCAGTTGGGTGTGTGAGTTAGAGCAGCCCCAAGGGCCTGTAACCTGAGTAGCAGGCACTCACCCAGCTGATAACTCAAGTTCCAGATGGACCACAGCTGAGTTGTAGGGGATGTGTGTGTGTGTGTGTGTGTGTGCGCACACGCGCACGGGCACGCGCGTGCCTGCACACGTTTGTTTGAGATTCTTGGAACAGATTTCCTCTGAGATCTCAATAGCCCTTTTCATTATCATTGGGGAGCTATGGTTTCTCTTATTTCACAAGGCCCATTTCTTCCTTTCGAGATATGCAAGGAGATGATTCCATCCATGACTTGGCTTTACGCTGTCCCTCTTGGCTTTTTATCATCAGTGCAGAAGAGAGATTCATGCTTGTTTGCTTCAAACAATCTCATTCAAGCTTTATAAAGATTATTTGGAGTTTAAATAACATTCATATCTATGGCCTAGAACAATGTTCCTCAAGGATGCATCAGAATCATGAGTGATGGAGGGAGGATTATTATGTAGTTTCCTACATTCCCACCTCCTACCATCCTGGAGTCTGCATTTGAACGTACTTCTGTCTGAGGATCACGCTTTGGGCTTGAGATGTTTTCTTGACATTGATTTATGTTGAGATCAGACCGGATGGATGGATGGATGAATGTGACCAGTTCATAAACATGTTCCTTTTTTAGGGTCATATTGGAGGAGGCTCTAGAGCAGTGCTTTCCAACAGAAATGTACTGCAAACAACATATGTAATTTTAAGTCTTCTATTGGTGCATTTAAAAAGTAAAAGAAGGCCAGGTGTGGTGGCTCACACCTGTAATCCCAGCAGTTTGGGAGGCCAAGGTGGGCAGATCACTTGAGGTCAGGAGTTCAAGACCAGCCTGCCCCTCAACATGGCAAAACCCCATCTCTACTAAAAATACAAAAAATTAGTGGGGCATGGTGGCGAGCACCTGTAATCCCAGCTACTCAAGAAGCTGAGGCAGGAGAATTGCTTGAACCCAGGAGGCGGAGGTTGCAGTGAGCCAGGGTCTTGCCTCGCCACTGCACTCTAGCCTGGGCAACAAGAGTGAAACTCCATCTCAAAAAAAAAAAGTAAAAGGAGTAAATAAAATTAATATTAATGACACTTTATTTAACCCAATAGATCCAAAATAATATCACTTAAACATATAATCAATTAATAAAAATTAATGAAATAGTTCACTTTTTTCTTGTGCTTTGTGGTATGCATTTTACATTTATAACACAGGTCAATTGAACTAGCAACATAATAGGTGCTTAATGGTGCCATGTGGCCAGTGGACACTGTGTTGAATAATGTAGCTCTAGAGAAATGATGCTTTCGCTAACTACCCAGCAGACACATGGTTGCTCATGGCACTCGCTCCCATTTCTCTGCTACTCCAGAATATGACCTCAGAATCCTCCTCGGCACGGAACCTGAGGCAGGCACTGCCAGTTAATTGGATGTCAAGATTCATTCTATTTATCAAACAAATACTTAACAAGTATCTTTTTTTGTACCCAACACTTGGGATCTACCCATGGACAGTGCACACTAAGATCTCGGCCTCTGAAGGAACTTTATAGTGGAAGGAGGTGGGCAATAAGCATATTATTGGCATTTTAGAAGGTGACAAGTACTAGAGAAATAAAATGTAAAGTGGGTTTGGGAGAATCAGAATTCCTAGAGTGGGGCTGGGTGGTGGGGTTGTAAATCAAAATGGGCCCATTAAGAAGGTAACATTTGAATAGACTTGAAGGAGGTTGAGGTGAAACTTAAGTTGAGACTTAACATCCACTTTTGATCTAGGGTGGTCTGGATTTCCCTCAGGACTTCGTCTGGGAGCATTCATTTTGGGGTATGGGTCAAGGAGGCAGTGTGGCACTATCCACAGCAAAACTCCTCTCCTCGACACTGAAGACTAAACCAACATGGGGGAGGCCCAGAGAGAGGCTGCAGTGCAACCTGCCAGGTGATGAGTCAGCTGACGTGCTAAGTGCTGAAGCCAAGAAGCTCAGTGCCAGGAAAATGGTGTCTGTGCCCATTAGCTGGGACTTGCGCACCTCACTCAGGCTTGGGAGATCAACCTTGAGGCTTCTGTGGATCTGCTGAGGACTTAAAGAGTTAAAGCTTAAAGACAGGTGTGGAAACAAAGGGCTGGTTGCCTCTTTGGCTTTTTTCATGTACTTTTGGATGAGGCTATTGAATCTGATCCAGAAAAAATAATAAACTTGGCTGTGGTTGCCTAGCCATAAGTTCTTGTAATAAAACTCCCAGCAATTGGCAGATAGAGTAATGTTCTGCTCTTTAAAAAAGTCTGGTAGCATAACCTGAATTTAAAATACAAATGTTGTGCGTGGTTCACGTAGGGAGGAGCGTTCAGGAGAGTCCAGGGTGCATCTCAGCATCCTAGGATTTGTTAGACTGTACAGTGCTTCGCGGTTGCCCCTTAACAGACCTTTACTAGGGATTGGGACCCTTGGATCCTAGTGCTCTGTTCATTCCCACATTTGTCATGTCAGGGAATGTTAGAGGATTGGGTTTTAATTAGCAAGCAGGAGGAGAGTTCAGGGTGTTGTAAGGAAGGCATGGAATTACCAAATATGCTTTAATAACTGGTTTTTAGGTGGAGTTATTAGGTGAAAAATCAAATCATTAGCTTTAAAGCCTGGCCAAAAGCTCATTTCCTGGGCAGTAAGGGAAGCAAGGAGTTTGGGTAACGGGAATGAATAAATCATGGCGTATCCTTTCCTGTAGATAACAACATTGAGCTTTCCGTGCTTCATGCCCAGCAGTATGCCAGGCCCACAGATTCAGAATGAACCGGCTTTTTCCTTGGCCCTTGAGGTGTTGCTCTTTATCAAGCGAGGGTGGCAGGTATGCTGACAAACAGTTGCAGTCCATGTGAGAGAGGGATGGACTAAAGGTCTGTACAAGTCATGTGTGGGCAGCTCATTGTGAGGAGAGCAGAGAGACTGGGAGGCTTCACAGAGCAGGTGATACTCCCGGGAGGACACGGAACGGTTTGCCATGGGAGCAAGTAGGATAGAGGGGTTCATGCAGGGTGCAGGATGTAAAAAGACCCAGGAGTGGGTGCAGCATGACATGTTCTGCAACTGTGAGTAGTTCTTGGGTATGTGGGAGAGTGGCGTGAGATGAGGGTGGGCAGAGGCCCTCTTTAGTCATGCGCCATGTTAAGATACTTAGGTGCTATTCTGCTTTATCATGTGTTTACTTTTTAGAAGGATTGTCCAGGTGACAGCCTGGAGGAGGGGTAGAAGGAACAGGAATGGAGGCTGGGAGGGTAGGAAGTTGCTGTAACAGTTTGGTTGAGATTATAAGGACGAGAAATGGGGCAGTGTTGTGGCAAGCGTCCAGGGATAAGGTGGAAGATGAGGCATGGAATAGTCCCCTCCTTCTCTTGCACACAGCTCCTCTAACCCTCGTAGCAGTCTCTGAAGACACTAGTAAGATGACTGGTGGCTGGAGCTCCTGGATAGCCTCTGGATGGGGGCTGGTTGCCAAGAAAACCAACCATGTGATTAGAAGTTGAAACTTCCAGCCCACCCCTCTGAAGGAGGGGAGAAGGGCTGCAGATTGACTTAATCATCAATGGCCGACGGTTTTATCAGTCATACCTATGAAATGAAGGCTCTCTAGAAATCCCTGATACATAGGGGAGGGTTTGGAGAGCTGCTGGTTGATGAGCATGTAGAGGTGCTGGGGCATGGGGGAGTGGCACTCTCAGAGCGGGCACGGAAGCTCCTCACCTTCCCCATACCTTGCCCTCTGCATCTCTTTCATCTGGCTGTCATTCCTGAGTTGTGTGCTTTATCATAAATGGATAAACATAAAATGTTTCCGTAAGTTCTGTGAGCCATTCTAGAAAATAATTGAACCTTGGGGTCACGGGAACCTATGATTTATAGCCCCTCTGTCAGAAGAATCTGAAGAGGGGCAGTCTTGTGGGACTGAGCCCTTAATGTGTGCAATCTGACTATGTCCAGGTAGATGGTATGAGAATTACATCGAAATACACAGCATCAGTTGGTGTCCTGAGTTGAGAATTGGTTGGTGGTTGGAGTGGTAAAAATACCCAGACACCTGCTGTCAGAAGTGAACTATTAAAGTGGTGTGAGTATATAGAAAGTAGGTTTGTCTCTTAGACAGTCTTGCAGTTATTTTCCTTGCAATGATGATTGCAACTTTCTCATATTAGACAAAATTATTTTCCCTACATTTCTTAAGTGTTTTGCTATTCCCTTATATTCTGTCTTATTCCACAAGCCAGACTCTGTTAAGGGTACTATGCCATTAAAATTAATGCAGGATCTGGAGCATGGACTGGTAGAGTAGAAGAATGACGTGGAAATATCTTCTCTTCATTTCAGCAAATGATATGATTTGGGTCTGTGAAAGAGAATCACTTGAACACATGAGGAGGAGGTTGCACTGAGCCAAGATCACACGATTGCACTTCAGCCTGGGCAACAGAGCGAGACTCTGTCTCAAAAAAAGAAAAAAAATTGTAATCCCAGCCAGGCTCAGTGGCTCACTCCTGTAATCCCAGTACTTTGGGAGTCAAGGCAGGTGGATCACCTGAGGTCTAGAGTTCGAGACCAGCCTGGCTGACGTGGTGAAACCCTGTCTTTACTAATAATACAAAAATTACCTGGGTGTGGTGGCCCAGGCAGAAGAGTCTCTTGAACGCAGGAGGTGGAGGTTACAATGAGCTGAGATTGGGCCATTGCACTCCAGCCTGGGTGACAAGAGTGAAACTCTGTCAAATAAATACATACATAGATAACATTGTAATCCGTAGTGTTGGAGGGGGAGCCTGGTAGGAGGCGATTCGATTATGGAGGTGGGAGGATTTCCCTTTTTGTGCTGTTCTCGTGATAGCGTGTTATTGTGAGATTTGGTTATTTAAAAGTATGTAGCACCTATCCACTCCCTCTCTTCCTCCTGCTCCTGCCATATAAGTCATGCCTGCTTCCTCTTCACCTTCCACCATGATTGTAAGTTTCCTGAGGCCTCCCCAGCCATGCTTCCTGTACAGCCTGTGGAACCACGAACCAATTAAACCTCTTTTCTTCACTGTCTGACCTTACACTTGGTGCATCTCAACTGTGAATGCTCCTTGCCCTGCTATTTGCATGGTTTGTTCTTTCATCTCCTTTGGGTCTTTAACTTCTCAGTGGCCTTATTTTGCTCTGCTGGCTGCCTTATTAGACTTTAATCTCCATAAGGGCAGGGAATTTTGTCTGTCGTGTTCTCTGCTGTGTCTACAGCACCGAGAACAATGGAGTAAGCAGGCACTCCATCAACCTTTGTTGGCTGTATGTTTAAAGCATAGGTTAGTGTTTTAGGCTGTTCTTGCATTGCTAAAAAGAAATAGAGACTGAGCAATTTATAAGAAAAGAGGTTTAATTGGCTTATGGTTCTGCAGGCTGTACAGGAAGCACAGCACCATCGTCTGCTTCTGGGGAGATCTCAGGAAGCAGATGTTGATGCTTACGGAGAAAGATGAAGCGGGAGCAGGCACTTACACATGGCGAAAGCAGGAGCATGAGAGACTAAAAGTGTGTGGGGGGAGGTGCCACACACTTTTAGCAGATCTCACATGAACTCAAAACAAGAGTTCACTTATTACCAAGGGGATGGCCCAAGCCATTCACGAGGGATCTGCCCCCATGATCCAAACACCTCCCACCAGGCCCTATGTGAAACACTGGGGATTGCAATTCAACATGAGATTTAGGTGGGGGCAAATGTGTAAACTATATCAATTAGTAAATATGAGATCCTAGCAGGGTTCAGCTGATGCCAAAGCTAATGTGGATGCTTCATGCAGTGTCCACATATATAGAGAAATAAATTTATTATAGGAATTGGCTCATGCAACTGTGGAGGCTAACAAGTCCAAAATCTGCAGAGCCAATGCCTCAGTTCCAGTTTGAAGGCCTGCAGGCTGCTGTTGCACCGTGAAGAGCTAATGTCCGGTTTGAAGGCCATCAGGTGGAATGCTTGGGAGAGGGTCGGCTTTTTGTTCTGTTTAGGCCTTCAACTGATTGGATGAGGCCATACACGTCAGGGAGAGAAATCTGCTTTACCCAGTGTACTAACATTTAAATCTCATCCAAATACATCCTCACCAAAATACCCAGAATAATGTTTGGCCAAATATCTGGGCACCTTGTGGCCCAGTCAAGTTGACACATAAAATGAATTATCACAGTATGCTTCTCAGTCTACACCTGGAGACCTTGAATCTTGTCCCAACACCATCTTTCAGAGACTATCCTATTGACACTGTGACAACCAGGGTGTCTGGGACAGAGTTGAGGAAGCTGGGGGTGTTGTCCTGAAGAAGCAAACACGTGATTGAGGTCAGGTGACACCTTTAAACACTCAAAGTCTTCTCTCACAGAAGAAAGATGAGGGAATTCTTTGGTCTGGTGGCATGGCTCAGACTAGTGTTTAAAAGTGAATCTAACAGAACAGAAATCTTCTGTCTTGGGAGCTAGTGAGGCCTTCTTTCTGGAAGGGGGCAGGCAGAGGCCAGCTGTGACCAGCAGTCAGAAGTCTTAGGTTCTGGTCTGGCCCCGGTGCTGACTTTTGGCCTTGGGTAGGCCATTAGACTCTCTGAGGTTTCCTCCTCTCTGCTGTAGAGGTCACGGTAGCCTGCCTCACAGTTCTGCAGATCAGATGGAAATAACACCTGAGCAATACCTTCTAAAACAACATCTTCTAAAACTCAGCTCTAGCCTTGTCGGGGTCAGGAGAGCTGGCAGTTGGGAGAGTGCTGGCTCACTTGCTGCTGAAGCTGAAAATTTCCACTGACCTGCAGTTGGGGATACCTCACTGCAGCTTTGCTTTCTTCTTATTGGAATGTGCCCGAGGAGTGGCAGTTAACTCCAGTTCCAAATTCCTCAGCCCTGAGTGTATGAACCTTATTGCTGCTGGCCCGGTGAGGAGGAGGATGCCTGGAGGGAGCAGAGGGAGTTACTCCTTCTCCAGGAATCAGCCCCATCTCCAGCTTCCTCACGGATCGCTCTGTAGTTACTTCAGGACACACTCCAGAGTTGCCATTGTTATCTTCTGTGTTTGTGCTGTTTGCTTTCTTGCCTCTGGAATGCACCAGTGTGATATATCCTGCTTTCCGCTCTGAAAAACTGTACTCTGTGTGTAATGTATTTAAAGCCCAATTGCTGTAGTTTATGGCCACAAAACGAATGAGAAACAAGAAGCAGAACGTCCAGCGTTTCTCATCTAAACATTCAGAACTGTGCTGGCCGCGGGACAAAGGCCTCTGAACTGTTGTGGGTTTTGGTGACAGCCTTGATAAAAATGCCTTTTTAGTACAAATGAAAAGAAGATTTTACTAGAGTGCAAACGTCCAAAAATTAGATAGACATTGTTGGAAGTTCAATGCTGATGAGTAGCTAAGCCTCTGAGAAGTTACACTTAGGGGGGCATGGTTATTTTTTTTGGCAGGAAAATGGCTCAGGAGTTTTTTCTTATTCGGGTGACATCAAAACAAGGTCAGAGCTACATGTTCCACACTGGTTTTGTTTATAACTTATAACTGGCATCAGGACATTCAGAAAAGATTGTGACTACACTTGACAGCACGGATACGTAGTGAGTGTGCAGTCAGCGGTAGCTATTGTGAGTAGCTATGGTTTACACCCAGTTTATTAATGACTAATTCAGGGCTTCTCAAGCCAGTACAACCCAGAAAGGCAAGACACTCTTACTAAGTCCTAAACAGACTAATTTCTAGCATAGAAAGGGCTATCAATTTGGGGATTCAAACTGAGAATCCAGTAGATGTTTCAGTGGCAGTGATCATCAGTCTAAAGGGTAGACCAGGATTTCTCAGTCTCTATACTGCTTACATTTTGGATAATTCTTTTTTTTTTTGAGATGGACAGTGGCACGATCTCTGGCTCACTGCAACCTCTGCCTCCCAGGTTCAAACAATTCTCCTGACTCAGCCTCCTGAGTAGTTGGGATTACAGGCATGCACCACCATGCCTGGCTAATTTTTGTATTTTTAGTAGAGGCAGGGGTTTCACCATGTTGGTCAGGCTGGTCTCGAACTCCTAACCTCATGATTCACCTGTCTCAACCTCCCAAAGTGGTGGGATTACAGGCGTGAGCCACTGTGCCCGGCCCTTGAGTAATTCTTTATTGTGGGATGCTTCCCTGTGTATTGCAGGATGTTTGGCAGTATCCCTGGCCGCTACTCTGTAGTTGCTGGTAGCACCTCCCTCCCAGCTCTGACAAGCAAAAATGTTACTACACATGGCTGCTGAGTGTCTCCGGGGGGACAAAATCACACTGGTGCAGAGGAAGCTGTGAGGTGCCCCACGGTGGACCTGTTCTCTAATAGCGGATCACTCAGTGTCCGTTAAGGCAGGAGTTCTCAAACGTGGCTGAACATTGGAATAACTTTGGGTGCTTTAAAAAAAAATTCGAATGCCTAGAACCCACCTGAAAGATTCTTATTGGCCTGGAGTGTGGTCTGGGCATCAGAAGATCTAGAAACTCTCCAGGTGATTCCAGTTTTCAGCTTGCAGCATTAGTAGGTCATGGAATCAATTAAGTGAAGTACTTTTTTTTGCCAGTATTTTCAGAAGATACCTTTATATAATTGTATAGAAAATATTAATGCCTAGCACAGTCACTGGGTAAATATAATTTTGTGCATGTTAAAGTTGAAAACTGCTGTAAGTGATAGAACCACTGATAAAATCCCTGCCCTTGACTTGCTTCTTAGTCTTCAGAAACTGCTTGCTTTTCATTATAAATAAATGGTTCATGTGAAATTTAATACAAGACATTTATAGTTCTATGACTTGGGAATTTGTGAGCCTCTTTGCCCACATTTTGAGGTTTCACCATGACATTGATAAAATCAGTTATTTTATAAATGCTAGCCAATAAAAATGGCATGCATATTTTCACCAGCAACTAAATTTGATTATAGCACAGCAACAAAATGACGATTTTCCTCCTTTGTATGTGTTAATTATATACACACCATGATATGCTAGGTCAGCAGTGGTCTAAATACGTCCAGCAAGAATGAGGCACTTGCATAAATCATCCTGAAAGTTTTATTAGATGAGTTTAATAGCCTCTTGACTTCATTATCTGTGGGAATTTGGGGGTCTTACAAAATAAACTGTTACAAACATTCATCTCACTGCTATGAGATAGAGTAATGTGATAGAAGGCTGGCAACCTTTGGCCATTCTTATCTCAGTACTCAGGAGAACATAAACCAAGAGGACTCTCACTGTGTCCCTATTATGATGACTCTGTCAGCAGATGCCGCAGCTGTGGAAGACCTGAAAGTCATGTTCAGTTGCTAGAAGGACTTTGCGATCACTGTCTTTTTTTTTTTTTTTGAGACAGAGTCTCACTCTGTTGCCTAGGTGGGAGTGCAATGGCCCTATCTTGGTTCACTGCAACCGCCGCTTCCCAGGTTCAAGTGATTCTCTTGTCTCAGCCTTCTCAGTAGCTGGGACTACAGGTGCATGCCCCTACACCTGGCTAATTTTTTGTATTTTTTAGTAGAGATGGGGTTTCATTGTGTTAGCCAGAATGGTCTCGATCTCCTGACCTCATGATCTGCCCGCCTAGGCCTCCCAAAGTGCTGGGATTACAGGTGTGAGCCACCGCGTTCAGCATGGGATCACTTGTCTTGATCCTGAAGCTTGTTATAAGAACATTCATCGAGGCTTCCCACTTGACTTGAAATACATTTGTTGGAAAATTTGGTATTCAGTTAGATTTCTTGGAAACAGCAGTGATCATTCTTATGATTACTCAATGCACAATACAGTCCAACATGACAAGGTTCTTTCAAGATTCAGAGGGACATCCTGCACTGGTAGTTTTGCTGTTGTCTGGGAGACTAGGCTGGGGATTTTTTTCTTGAATCAGCTGCTTTAAAAAGCTGATCTGCCTGTGTAACAAAGGAAAGAGATTTGATTGACAAATACCCATTAGTTGTCTGAGAAGTGCTTTCTCTAATTATGATTCAGCTCCGTTGACTCTACCATGTTAAATATGCAATTCTGTTTCCTCTAGGTGTCTGAGGGTTCTGTGGTCCACTTTTCATCAGGAAACTTCTCCTTGACAGCAGAAACAGAAGAAAGGAACTTCCCCCATGGAAATGAACATCTGTTAAATTGGGCCCAAAAGGAGTATGGAGCAGTTACCTCATTCACCGAACTCAAGATAGCAAGAAACATTTATATTAAAGTGGGGGAAGGTAAAGTTTATGTGGCTTCAGTTAATGGCTGATTTATGACCGGCAATTGCTTTCTTTTCTGAAACCAGGTGGTTAGGGGAAGGAATCACAGAATTACAGAATGTTGGAATTGGCAGGGACCTGAGGGGTCATTTGGCCCAGGCTCCACCACCCTCCCATAGTCCCTTGCTTCTTTTTTGCTCTTAGGGAAGCAGGCCTGGTTATGGCCAAGTGAAAAATAGGGAGGAGCATGGGGAGAAAGGAGGAGGTTGTTGTGTGGGATTTAGAAGACACCCATGCACAGAAGTCAAAAAAAGCAAATGCAGGCTAGAAGCTGACGGTGTGGGAAGGAGCTGATGACTGATGGAGTGGAAGAGTTGGCAGAATGGGTCAGCAGGTGGTTTCCTCTTACCTGTGTTCTGCAAATGTTTGAAGCCAGTGTTAGGTTGTTGTGCTGAGACACAGGTTACATTTCGGACAAAGCAGAGAAGTGTTTAAATATATTTTGAGTACAAATGACTACTACATGGAGAAAAGAAGTATATAGTCTTGATAAGAGATTGCCTTATTAATTTAAATTTCCTTGTATTGCAGAGGGATAGAAATATCCAGAAACTCAATTTTGAAAGTCTTTTATTTTGGAGTGCAGTGGCATGATCTCAGCTCACGGCAGCCTCTGCCTCCCGGGTTCAAGCAATTCTCCTGCCTCAGCCTCCTGAGTAGCTGGGATTACAGGCACCCACCACCATGCCTGGCTAATCTTTGTAATTTTTTTTTAGTAAAGACAGGGTTTCACCATGTTGGGTAGGCTGGTCTCGAACTCCAGACCTCAGGTAATCCGCCCGCCTCAGTCTCCCAAAGTGCTGGAATTACAGGCATGAGCCACCATGCCTGGCCTGAAAGCCTTTTTTTTTTTTTTTTTTTTAAAGAAACTTTCTCTTTCCCTCCGTCCCTCCCTCTCTCCCCTCCCTCCCTCTCTCCCCTTCCTCTCTTCCTTCTCTCTTCTTCTCTTTGATTTTCCTTTTCTTTTGTCAGGGTCTTGCTCTGTCGCCCAGGCTGGAGTGCAGTGGTGCAGTCACTGCTCACTGCAGCCTCAACCTCCAGAGCTCAGGTGCTTCTCCTGCCTCAGTCTCCTGAGAAGCTGGTACTACAGGCATATGCCATCACGCCTCGCTAATTTTTATATTTTTTTGTAGACACAGGTCTTGCTATGTTGCCCAGGCTGGTTTTGAACTGTTGGCTAAGAGATCCTCCTCCCTTGGTCTCTTAAAGTTCTGGGATTATAGACGTGAGCCACCGCACCTGGCCAGACCTGGTTTTTTTTTTAAATCATTATTTTCAGTTGAGTATATTTGGAACCCCACCCCATAAGTTACTAGGAAATAACTTTTGTGAATGGGTCCTTGTTACAGCCAGGTGATTGTGTGAACACTGCGTTTCAGGTCTTCAGCATCCAGCTGCTTTCTGTTAAATTCTACAACAGCTGTCACCTCCTCCACAGACAAGACAGGGAAGGGTGGGCTCGTGAACACTTGATCCCAACTCTTGTTTGGATCTGGGCTGTTTTCAAGTGTGTGAGCGACAGAGGCAGGAAAGGTGGACACTGACATCGGAGAGGATGCTACGTGCAAAGGCCATTTCAGGGGCCTTCACATGCACCTCACTTAACCCACAGTAATCCCAGGAGGAAGACGTCATTTCCACCATTTTACAGAGGGCTTAATAGAGGGTTAAGTGAACCTGCTCACATCCAAGTTACTAACAAGTGGCAAAGCCAGAACACAAACCCAGGCTTCCTGACTCTTGAGGTTAATGCTTGTTGCCTGAGCTGCACTGTAAGTCTTAACCAAATAAGCGTGACTCAGAAAGGAAAGTGGTCCACCTGGATCAGTGTCCTTGTTTAGTTGAGGCCAAGATGAAGGGGTTTAGGTGAGGGTTGGGCTCAAAACGTCTAAGTTTGTTTCTGTACTCTCATGATAGTAGCTAATAACAGAGGTCAAGTCCCATTGAGACAAAACGAAAAATCCCTTTTAAATAAAGACTCTAAGCCCTGGCCAGTGGGCTGCGTTTCTGAAGCAGAATTCTAGTAGCATGAAAGAATGTTGATTACCCCTTGGAATCTGTTAGAATAAGAAAATTGGTTATAACAACATTTAGAATGTTGGACTGTGTTCTCTCGGCTGTGCAGGAGCTTCTTTCTACACACAGCAGTCACTTGCCCTGAGAGCCAGGAGTTGTCACTTAACTGGTTAAGCCTGTATACACTGGGTAGGGGAAGCCAACATACAGGACCTGGTGTCTGGTGCAGTAAAAACTGGTTAACTCCTTGGTAACACCTTCGGAACCCCTGAAACTTGACTCCAGCCACCAGTTGGGTATAAATCACTGGGCCATGCCATGGAGAGAGAAACAGTAGGGAAACGAGGTTCCTTGGTGAGGTCAGTGGACCATAAAGTGATATTGTTTATCACCACAGCTCAGACTCCACTGAGCAAGCCTCATCAACCCATTCCTAGAATCCAACCTGGCTCTACTTTACTTTCAACCAGGGATCGCAGGCCATGAGGCCTAGTTGCTCTAACCCCAGCGGTTCTCAGAGTGTGGTTTCTGCCCTAGCAGCATCTGCATCACTTGGGGACTTGATAGAAATGCCAGTTCTCAGGCCCAACCCAGACCAACTGAATCAGAAACTCTGGTGGTAGGACCCAGCAGTCAGTGTTTCAATCAGCCCTCCAGGCGATCTGATGCTTGCTGACACTTAGGAACTGCTCTCATCTATATACCCAGAATGGAAGGATTTAAGACTTTTACTCTTATCCCAGCTGGTCTTGCTGTGAGGCTTCAAGCAACACTTGACTTACCACCAGAGCCTCGGTTTCCACAGCAGGAAAATGAGGTGTTTACATTACCCCCCAGCTTCATTCCTGCTCTCAGAGTATTTCCTTCTGGGTCTCAAAGTCATTTGTCAGTCTTTTTCTAAAATACAAATAAGCATGTGACTCCCCCCGCCCCCAAACTTGCCAGGTTTCTGCCCAGGAATTCCCTTTTGTGGTTTCCTTTCTACTTGGCTCTCGGTGTCAGTTTCGATGCCAGGCATTCGGAAAGTCACTGGGGAGCAGGGCAGAAACCACACACAACAAAAGTGATCAGCTTACTCAATTTAGTGACAATGGCATCTGGGACTAGAGCCCTTAACATCAACCTTTGAACAATTAGACCTTTTGTCATGGCTTCACATGGGTACTTTGTTACTTGTCTCAAATCTCACATCATTGTTTGTTGATTCAGGAAACCTATACCATATCCCCACTATGTGCCAGATACAAGCCAGGCACACCTAGGAACTGGACATGCCGGCCACAATCCCAGGAGGCTCCTAGTCTCTTGAGTTCCAGACTGGCCTGTCCATGGCCCATACACACTCTTAATTAAATTTCAGCCCTGCCATTCCAATATCATTTTCCATCCTGTGATGTGGGGGAGGCATCCGTAGGGCTGCAGCTGCACGGTGTGCATACCTCATCTGCTCATCTGGCAAAACCCTCAGCAGATGTGGAGGGAGGCTGCTCTAACAGCCTGAGTCAGTGGAGCCTTGCACTTTTCTCTCTGAGGGGGAGGAGTACTAGAGGAGACTGCAGAGTGCAAACCCAGTGCTCTCTTGCGAGGAGCCCACAAGCGAAGACTTGTGAACTGCTCTGGCCCTTTTTGTTCTGGGGTAGTGCCAGGGGTGCTGTGGTGGCCAGAGCCATGATGCCCCAGTGTGTGCTGCAGACCTCAGCACAAGGGAAATTGCACAAGTTGGGGAGAGGGAGGGACAGTATCAACCCAGCCTTGGGACCCCCTGATTTGATTCTTTACTCCCAAGTGAGACTTTCACGTGGATTTGAACCCTGGCATCCTGTCCTCAAAATGAAAAAGGCAGAAGTCTGTTTTATAATAATGCCAGGCCTCTGATTAATGATCCCTTCTGAAAGAGCATGCTACACCTAGAACTTCCTTGACACTGGTCCCAGCTGTCACACTGCCAGCAGTTTCTTTCAAGTTCTGTTGAAACATTTAAGCCCATGGATGGAAATCCCATCAGCCGTTGTGCTGTGTGAATGGCATGTGCTGTTGGGGGAGTGTCCTCAGACTCTGGTACTTATATCACTTTCCCGAGTGTAGGTGGTGAGCAACTCTCAGCACAGTGAGATGTTTGTGAAAGCACTGTGTAAACTGTCAAGTGCCGTGTAAACCTTAGTTGTCTGTATTCAGATTGTGAGAAAGAGTGAAGCCCTGCCTTCTCTGTTTTCCCCAAACTCCTATCTTTCATCTTCAGAGTAGAAAGTGCTGTGAGGAATAAATATAAGGGAAAGATTAATTCTGCAGGGGGCGTTGGAGAATGTTAGGTGGTTGATTCTCCTGATACTTGAAATAACAAATATCCAAGGAGGAGTGTATTTGGGGATAGAATGGATTGAATGTTAAATACGCTAACCATGAAATATTTCAGTATTGCATTTTTAGGTAGGAGATGCTTGGTAGACAGATGACAGTGTGAGTCTACAGCTCAGAAAAGGAGTCATGATCTAGGTGCCGGTTGAAACCATGGGAATGATTGATATCACCGAGGAAGACAATAAGAAGAAAGAGGATTGAGGAAGGAACTGAGAAGTTCTTAGCCTTGATTTATCTTGGAATCAACTACAGAGGTTTTCAAAAAAGAAAGCTGCCTAGGTCCCGCCTGGGTGTTCTGAATTAGATTCTCTGGGATGGAGTCTAAACAGATTCTGAGCAGAGGAGGTGCCAGTGGGAGAGATGTGAAAGATAGGTCAGAGGAAATGGACAAGGACAGGAAGTATCACAGAGAACAAGGAGAGGACTTAGCCAAAAGAGGCCCCTAGCTGGGGGCTAGTCAATAGGAGGTCACTGGTGACCATAACAGGATGCATTTCAGGGCAGTGGTTGAGGAATTCACAGACGAAGGCCCCTCCTTTGAGCTCATGGTTTCCTGTGTCCTCCATTTGCTCTGTTTCACTGTCACCCTCCTTCCTTTGAATCTGGTCACCAAGTAGCTCAGTGGTTTGACAGATTGACCTGTGCCTCTTTCAGATCAAGTGTTCCCTCCCAAGTGCAACATAGGGAAGAATTTTCTCTCACTCAATTACCTTGCTGAGTATCTTCAGCCCAAACCAGCAGAAGGGTGTGTGATGTCCAGCCAGCCCCAGGATGAAGAAGTACACATCATCGAGCTAATCACCCCCAACTCTAACCCCTACAGGTAAGCCAATCTAAGTGTGTGGGTGTGAGAAAAGATGAAAGTAAAGATCTTCCTTGACTTGAGGCAGGGAGAATTGCAGCCCATCCTACGCAGGAGGGAAGGGAGCCATAGATGCGTCAGGTGTGTTTCACAGAAGCTTCGAAGAAAAGAGTAAAGGCACCAGTGGTATAGTTTATGTTTTGCATCTGTCTCTAGATCCCAGCTGTTCCAGATGAATTCCTGAAGCCTGTTCTGAACATCTGAGTGTTAATTACAGGACACAGTCACTCTTGCTCCATCTTTATCACCTCTGACTAAGGTTATTTCTGATAGGAAAATTGTACAATATGCCCTATTAATGTAATTATGATCTTAGTAACATTCTGGGTTGTTGTTGTTGTTTGTTTTGCTCGAGACAGAGTCTTGCTCTGTTGCCCAGGCTGGAGTGCAATGGTATGATCATGGCTCACTGCAACCTCCGCCCCTCGGTTCAAAGGATTCTACTGTCTCAGCTTCTCGAGTAGCTGGTATTATAGGTGCATGCCACCATGCCCAGCTAATTTTTGTATTTTTAGTAGAGATGGGGTTTTACCATGTTGGCCAGGCTGGTCTCAAACTCCTGACCTCATGATCTGCCCACCTCAGCCTCCCAAAGTGCTGGGATTACAGGTGTGAGCCACTGCGCCCAGCCCTACATTCTGTTTTTAATAAAGCTCTGTTTATGGTGTCCCCAGAGCACTTAGGCACTCAGAGCTGTTTGCTTTAAATCTGTGTGTGTGTGTGTGTGTGTGTGTGTGCGCGCGCGTCCCCACATGCTGGAGTGGCCCTTCACGGTGACATGCCAAAGAGCCATTCGTTGCCTCTCCCTTGTGTGCTTGTTCTCCCTCTCAGCTTCCTATCCTGGACTGGAAATTTGACCCTCCCTATCAAGAATAATTAGCAAATTTAAAAAAAGAAAAAGGAGAAAAAGTAGGTCCTTTTCCCACTTAACTCTGCATTTCACCCTCATTCCTTTGAATCTGGACTAGGTACTTAAAAATTCTAATTTATATTGTAGAGGAATTTTGAGGTTAAAATTCTAATCACAGTTTGACTTTAAAGGTGTATGAGCTACAGATCAGTTTTGGTAAGACTCCACTCTGTCCACTTGAAGAATTTTGTGGAAAGTAAAAAGGGAATGGGAATAGGAGCAGTCTAGCGAATGCACTTCGATGTCAGGCCTGGGGCTTCGTTGCAATATACCATGTGTTGTATGCTTTACAAGTGTGTAAAGCTGAGATGGAAACAAAGACTGTTCCCTTAAATTCAGAATGATGGATGTTATTGTTTAGTAAAAAAAAAAAAAGTCTCTATTATATGAATTCTTAGAAGTTTAGGTTGTGTTCATCAATTTTCCAGTAATCACTTGGTTGACCATCTGTTTTCTTTATTTTAATAACCTTATATCCAGAAGTTTAGCAAAGTAAATGCAGATATGATTCTGTAGCAGTTGTTAATGGCTTAAGCAAACCTTATATAAATCAAGAAATTCTTTAGCCTTTTGTCTCTTATTTTTTCTGAAGTTTCCTAATTTTTTTTACCACCATGTTTCCCTTCTCCCCATCCCCGCACCTACTCACCAAACTGCCACCTACTTCAGTTTTGAAGGAATCTGGACATGCAGCCAGATTGGAAACCTGTACATCAACGGTGTTAAAGGTTGAAAAAGCAACAATACTGTTTCAAAAGTAAACTTTTCTGGTTTGTTCAAGTCCACTTCAAACAGTGGCTGCATTAAGTAACCACCATTTTTTTGCCCCAAAGAAGAGAAAAACTTGAGTGACTAATTATCAGCAAGCATATGTTTCTATTGTTATGTAAAACAATTTCGTTATGTGTGCAATAACAATCTGTTTTGCACATGTCATTGGCCTGGGATTAACTCCAGCTTTTTAATCAACTGGCCAGACACTAGAAACATGAAGACTTGGAAGAGGGGAGATAGTTGCAAGTTTCTGGCATTTAGGTCTTAACTTTGCCTTTGTTTTCCATTCATAGTGCTTTCCAGGTGGATATAACAATTGATATAAGACCTTCTCAAGAAGATCTTGAGGTGGTCAAAAATCTCATCCTGATCTTGAAGTGCAAAAAGTCTGTCAACTGGGTGATCAAATCTTTTGATGTTAAGGGAAGCCTGAAAATTATCGTAAGTTGATTGAGCATGTCTTTTGTTTAGATAAATGACAGCATTTAAGCTGTGCTTATATGTGTTATTTTAAAAGTTTCTGCCTATTTGGACTCTCTAAGCTCTCTCAATTATTTTTCACTTTGCAAAATCGGATGCTCCTATAAAATAGGTGTGGTGGTTAAAACAGGGCCTCATTAAGACAAACCCATGTTTGAGTCCAGGTAGTCCCATCGTGACCTTTGGCAAGTCCCCTAACCTCTCTGAACCCCAGCTCCCTCATTTGTGAAATTCCTGAAATATATTAGTATGCTTTCCACGAATACTAAGTGTAAAGTGATGAACACAAACTCATATTGAGCATCCTACCAGGACCTCAGTGTCACAGTTCTGAATATCAGCTTTTATTTTAGGGTTAGGTACTTAGGGAAAGTATGGGAAATTAGTCTGAGGCCAGCTCACAGCCTTGGCTTTTCTTTTTGAGTTAAATGCAAAATGTTGGCCTGTCTTTTTGCTTGCTTCCAACTTCTAAGTGTGAAACACTGATAGAAGAATCACAGTAACTGTGAGGTCAGTGAAATGATGCTGGACAAGTCTACTCCACCTTGTTCCCAAGGCCCTCTATTTAATAGAGATGTACATATGAAGCTTAGTCCATTGGCATAATGGGCAAAGAGCAGCTGGTTTCTTCAAAAGTTGAATGTTGAAACTTGATAAACTAAATCTTATCTTAAATATGCTTAGTGAATAACTATTTGACTGAATTATATTGAAAGTTAAAGAAAAATCCTCCTCCCTATTTTTTTCAGAAGATGATTAACTCTTTAGTATCGCTTTTGTGGGCTCAAAATACATTGTCTTTAATTTTTTTTATGGCCAATTTATCTTTTAGTATCTGCACTGAATCAGTTGAAGTGGGTTTTATGTTTTCAGTATTTTAGGAGAGGGATGCCTTTGGTTTTGGTATTATTCGTTCATTCATGGCACCTTCCATGTGATACCACGATGAGCAAAGCCACAGTTCCCTAGGCAACGCCATAAAAAAGCACTCACCAGAGGCAGCAGGCAAAACCACTAGCACACATACTTTAATTTTAAAGTAATCATTTCTGGTTCCCGTGGGTTTTTTTTTAAACTTTGCTAGGATCACAACGAGCCATCATATGTAACACTGATACATTAATTTGTTGTCACGCCAAAAGCCTAGCCATGATCTAAAGTCAGATGTTTCGATTGCTTTCTCTGGCATGGCATGAGGGGTGTTGGTGACCTGGGCTGTCTGCTGCTTTTGCTGCCTGGCACACCGGCCAAATGTTTTTAATTTCAGAATAACAAACACAGGAAAGGGAATCATGCTCTGAAAGGCAAAAACATACGGTCCGTTTTAATTCCCTGCTGGAGTTCTTGTGTAAATATTCTTCCAGCCTTGACCCTTCAATGGCTCTTTCTCTCCCTGAGTATGTGTGCCTGGTCCATGGCAGTCCTGAAGTTCACTTTGAATGTCCGCATCTCTCAGATGAATCAGAAAGGCTAGAAATGAGATTGCTCATCCCAGTACAGGATCTGTTTATATTCCTCTCTTTGGCTGTACTCCTGTTCCAGGCCAATTTTGGACAATGCATGACAACATTACTAAACAATTAGGTAATGTTTCATGATGTTCTTTTTTATTCTCCCAACCGGTTTATGCTTTGTGATTTTCTGATTCCCTGTTTCAGATGTGAATTCTGACTGCATACTGTGAGAGAAAGTTACCTGCTCCTACAAAAGTTTAAATTAGTGTTTAGAAAGGGGACAGTGGTTTATAGAAACCTTGTTTCTAGTGTTTCCTTTAGAGACAGTGTAGTGGAATGGAAAGAATCTTGACTATGTGCCAGACAGGGCTAGATTTGAATCCATCTCCAACTATTATTACTCCTAGTAGATATTGTGCAGTCTAACTGATGAACACTGAGTCTGTTTGGTCATCTGTGAAATGGGTATGATGATAGTACTCACCTTGAGTTTGTGGTTCATTAGCTGAGTTCATTTGTCTGTTCATTCATTTGCCAGGTACTTGTTAGGGGCCTATAGGGTATTTCACCTCAAGCCTGCACATGTAAGTTCTCAGCTCCATGTGTTGCTTCTGTGAGTCTTAGGTTCTCTTTCTCTTAACGGGAATAGTAATTCCTATCTCCTTATATTTTGGAAGAGAATTAAATAAGATAATATATGCCTAGCAGAGTACCTGTCATAAAAAGGGGGTTCATCTTCCTTCCATAAATAACTCAGAGTATTTATAGGGACAATTAGGGTACTTCTCTAAACAAGGTAAAAAGAAAGAAAAATGTCTACTAAGAGACTGGAAAGGAGCCTGATGGAGCTCCTTACCAATCCCTTAGTATGTCTTATGCATGCGTGTGTTGGGGGTGGGGGCATGGGCAGAATGTGCCTTCGAGATGACAGATGGTCAAAAGAGGTGCAAAGAGCCATGCAGTAGGCAAGAATGGGAACATTGGAGGTGTCTCCATTGCCTTGTTCAGCTCTGGCTCTTTTCTCAGGTCCTCTGTGGACTATGCATAATCAGTTTTATGATAGGAAGAACTCTAAGGCATAAAAGAATAGACAGAGGAAACTTGTTAGAAGTTTCCGCTTATGCTATTTCATGTAGCCTCAGGAATTCAGGGTTGATGATGGGCAGCTTGTTCCTAGAGAAGACATCCTTTAAAATCCCAGTGGAAATACGAACTGTGCTGTCTGGCCAATGCCTTCCCTGATGACTCTCCCCTCCACTATCAGTTAAGATGCAAATATGGAGGAGTGTGGAGGCATTTAGACTTCACTCATCATCTTTCATGGAGATACGGCAGGGAAAGACGGTGGTAGTTTTTGGAGACCTCCTTGTATACCTGCATTTGGAGTAGCTTCACTAAAGCTGGAAAAAGCCTAGGGACTTCCAGAAGTACAGTGTGAGAATTTGCTCAATCTGGGAACCAACTTGTCTGCCATTGACCCAAGCCTTGTGGCTTTACAAATGTGTAGATAGATGTTGAGTCTTTTAAGTTCCCAGACATAATCAAAATGAGATGTACTGACAGCTCCTAGATTTAATGCGGAAAGGTGCAAACAGCTCATTCCACATTGGTGCAAAAGGACAGGTGGCAGTTATGATGATAGTTTTCTGGAAATATGATATTTTCTCAGCCGTCCAACAACATGAAAGACTAGGGCAGATGAGGGCAAGTGGTATTGTTTAGCCTAATTGTTGTGATTCCAGCCAATCAAAATGACATGTAGCTCTGAAAGACTGGAAGAAGCTGTACCTAAGAAACTACTGTTGACTAAATGAATAAAAATTCTCAGAATAAATTGGATCCTCCATTATCTCATTTTAGCCTTCTTCCTTCTTTCCTTCCTTTCTTGTTTCTTTCCTCCCTAGCCCTTCTTTCCTCTAAGGAGTTTTTTTTGGTATTAGAGTAAGAGCTAAAATATTCTGAATCTATTAAACTGAGTTTACAAATGGCTGCAGAAGTTGGTTAAAGTTCTTTCTGGTTCCTTTGTGTATAGTATTTGTTACCGGTGAGTCTGGCAGTATTCCACAGATAAGTGCTTTAGGTAATAGAAAAATATACTGAATGAGATCCTTTAAGCTTTGAGTTGAAATACATGTGCCCTCAGCCAATATCCCACAACCACATAGGCCAAGAGAACTTAGAGACTGTGAATCTTTTAGAGTTTTACAGTGGGAAAGGATTAATATTTAGTCATGTTAGGGGCAAACAGAATGGGAAACAAATGAGGAATTTAGGAAAAATGCTGCATGCATGCAGGAGAAAATCATTGGGCATGGAAATTAAAGTGATTTTTATACAGCATGAAAATGGCGTAATCTGCATACTGGAAGGGCTTTCCAGCCCTGCTGGTGCAGTTGTTGAAAACATGATGCCTTCCCTTTGGGGCCCCTCTGCAGCATTCAGCTCTCTCACTCTCTGATGAGAGCACTACCACAGGAGTCAGTAGTTGATGTAGAAATTTACCTTCCCTGTTCTGGTTGAATAACCTGGTTGAGTAGAGTCCATTTATATCCTTTCCCAAAAATATTTCTATCATTTTTACTTTGTAATTGATTATCCAGTGAAAGCTAATCTTTTTTTGTTGTTTTAAGGCAGAGTCTCACTCAGTCACCCAGGCTAGAGGGCAGTGGCGTGATCATAGCTTACTGCAACCTCTAACTCGTGGGCTCAGGTGATCCTCCCACCTCAGCCTCCTGAGTAGCTGGGACTGCAGGCACATGCCCACCATGCCTGGCTAATTTAAAATTTTTTGTAGAGATGGGATCTGCCTGTGTTATCCAGGCTGGTTTCAAACTCTTGAGCTCAAGCAATCCTCCTGCTTCAACCTCCCCAAATGCTAGGATTATAGATGTGAGCCATTGCACCCAACCCTGAAAGCTAATCTGAAAACCTACTTGTACTACTGGATAAAATAGTGATACTTAAAGGTAGAGTAACCTAAATTAATTAATTAATAGTTAGAATAGAAGATGTTAAGTATAATCGGTTAATAGAATTGGCAAATGAATACAATTATAGAATTGCTAATTGATCATACGTTTTAGATGAAATATAAACATTGGTTGTTTTACCATGCAGAATTTACTAGATTACATAGATGGGATAGTCTCCACACTGAAGTACAGCCTTGCACTTATAAT
The DNA here is from genome assembly GCA_031835075.1 of Saguinus oedipus. Taxonomy (NCBI): domain Eukaryota; kingdom Metazoa; phylum Chordata; class Mammalia; order Primates; family Cebidae; genus Saguinus; species Saguinus oedipus. The sequence goes on from CM063175.1 coordinate 114,248,272, forward strand.
GATGTTTCAGTCAATGAGGCACATACACGACAGTGGTCTCATCAGATTGTAATACCATACTTTTACTGCACATTTTCTATGTTTAGATGCACAAATACTGACCATTGTGTTACTGCTGTCTACAGCATTCAATACAGTAACGTGCTGTGCAGGTTTGCAGCCTAGGAGCAATAGGCTGTACCATCTAGCTGAGGCATGTAGCAGGCTCTACCATGTAGGTTTGTGTAAGTGCACTCTGATGTTCACACAAGGACAGAATCGCCTAATGATGTATTTCTCAGAATGTATCTCCGTTGTTAAGTGGGTATGACTAATTGTGCTATCTTTCATTGAAGTCTAGGGGAAGAGGAAGTAGAAGCATGGGAATTTGGTATATAAAGTATACAGACAGAACATATATACTTACGTCATTTTAAGTAAAAATAAGTATTTTTAAGTAATATACTGTATACTTTATATGTCATTTTAAGTAAAAATAAGAGAAAGTTTATTAAACATATTTACTATGTGTGTTAATAATTTAAACATTAGACTATATAGTTATGTATATAGCAATACAAATAGTACGATCAAGCAACATGCATAGATGTCTTTTAATCTACTGTTAAAGGTTTTTTACATCATTGTTCTTAGCCCAAAGAAACTAGGGATCAAAAGAATAAATAATTCCCTCATACACAATATAGAATCTACTTATGTAAGATATTTAACTTTCATCATCTAAAGTACTGTTTAATTTTAGACTCATGAGTGAATTTTTGCTATTATCTTCAGGCTCCTAACAGTATTGGCTTTGGAAAAGAGAGTGAAAGATCTATGACAATGACCAAATCAGTAAGAGACGACATTCCTTCAACCCAAGGGAATCTGGTGAAGTGGGCTTTGGACAATGGGTATAGTCCAATAACTTCGTACACAGTGGCCCCTGTGGCTAATAGATTTCATCTTCGGCTTGAAAACAGTGGTAAGTTAGAGCTTTTTTTAAGCTGTATAAAAAATATCCCCAAATGAAGCTTTTCCAGTGATGAATGCTCATTTCAGCTAATATGTTACTGTTTTTCTCTTACACATTTTAGTAAATTGTTTGACTACTTTTTATCAGAAGGCTTAAAATTGCCTAGAAAAAGATTTTGAGGAAACTAATACAGATTTTCAGTGGCATAGTTGAATGCATATTCAGAGAACTGTTATAGATTATCTTCAGTGTGATTACATTAGGTTCTTCTCTCCGAGGCACCTAATGACCACTTATGGCTGAGAATACAGCAGAGTTAAGACTGCAGGAAAGAAGTTCGTGGTCAAAGGCTGTATCTTTTCACAAAACAGCCACGAGAACTCATCCTTGGGCGTTCATACCCAGAGAGAAGGCGAGATGAAGTGGAAAGCAGAGGCTCAACAAATTCTTGAGGTTTTCCAGAGTCTTATAGCTAGCATGACTTCATACTCTTTTCTGATCTCCAGACTTGTTCCTCAGCTCATGGCACTGCCACTGAGTGAGATGCCAATGGACTAAAGATCAGGAGTACAGTTTCAAGCCCCAGCTCTGCCATTTAGTCACTGTTTGGGGAGAAGTCACTTCACCTCTGAGCCATAGATTCTTCTTCAGTAATAAGGGGAAAATAATAGGAATGACCTTACAGGGTTGTTGTGAAGGTTTTTGTTAAAGTACAAATTAAAAACCCTACAAAGCTCTGACTTCTTTTGGACCCATACAGCTGTAGCATCTTTTCCAAAGAATACTATTAAAGGAGAGGTAATATCCGACTGTCATCTTCACTTCCAGCTTCCACTGAGATAGATTTGCTCTCAAGTATACATCAGTTGGCCTTAGATAGTAGATACAAAGAATACTGGGGAAATTATCATTATTTTTAATTTTTGGAAATATGACAAAATACTGAGCACTGATTGTATGGAAATACATCTCTACCTTTGAAGGAGGAAATGTATCTATGCGGCTCTTTCTTATCTTTCAAGGGACTAGGTTCTAAAAGGCCAGAGTGCCCAGACACCTGTTAGTATTTAGCTGTCGAAAAGAAGGTGACAAAGCTGTTTTAACATACCAATATTGTTTCAAGACACCCTTATAGAAAATAATCAAAAGAATCTCTTGATTCAAGGAAAGTATTTTAGTGGTATTTGAATGGAATAATATTGCCCCATATAACTTATTCAAATCACAGATTTTTCTAGCCCGGACAGCCTTAGAAACTGTCTACTCTATTGGCTCTCAGCCTTAGGTGCTCATTGCAGTTACACATGGGGAGCTTAAACATATTAATGATTGAATACCGCCCCAGAAAGTCTGAGTTTCAATTATTTGGGGTACAACCCGGGCATAGGAATATTTTTTAAAACTCCCAAGTGGTTTTCATGTGTAGCCAAAGTTGAGAACCACTGATTATTTCCAACCCCTTAATTTAAAAAACTGGAAAAGCAAATTTGAGGCACAGAGAAGCAAGCCACCTGTCCGAAGCCACTGAGCTAGTTAGAGAGAACACTAGGACTAGACTTCTGGCTTCAGGGCTTCTAATGGCTTTTATACATTGCTTATTAAGAGTCATTTTATACCTGCCCATTCTAGGCTAATTCCTCCTGTTCTGCCTCTAACCACGTTGGTGGAGGCCTGGCATCAAACACTGATGATGTTTTGCCTTCTTCTGTCACCAGCAGAGGAGATGGGAGATGAAGAAGTCCACACTATCCCTCCTGAGCTACGGATCCTGCTGGGCCCTGGCCCCCTGCCTGCCCTGCAGAACCCGCCCATCCAGGGAGCAGGGGGCCATGATGGAGACCTCCCCTTTCCTTTCCCGGATATTGCCAGGAGAGGCTGGAATGAAGAGGGAGAAGATGGGCTCCCTCGGCCAAGGGACCCTATCATTCCCAGCATACAGCTGTTTCCTGGTCTCAGAGAGCCACAAGAGGTGCAAGGGAGCGTGGATATTGCCCTGTCTGTCAAATGTGACAGTGAGAAGATGATCGTGGCTGTAGAAAAAGATTCTTTTCAGGTCAGTGCAGCTGATTACAGGAGGGAAGAGAGGCCACCTCCTTTCCCATCTGGCCCCAGTCTGTGTCTATAATTTCTCCCTATCTTTCACTTTTGAACTCTGGAGGCGTGATACTGTCTTTGCAGTTGGATGGGTCTACTTCCCCTTGGCTGCAATTCTCACCAGGTTTCTGTTGTTCTCAGTGACAGGGGGGTCCCGGATCCTTGTGTGTCAATATTTTGCTATTGAATTTCCAAGGCCAACAGATACTATCCTTGGGAGTTGAAAGGTGAGCAGCTGGGAAGAGATATGTGGGGAAGGAGCACGATGCAGGCCTCTCACCACCTGTCCTTGGAAGACCAGGCAATTGTCAATTGTGCAGCAGAACCGCCTGTGGGCCCCCAACTATGTCTTTGGTGATGGTTGTTTCAGGCCAGCGGCTACTCGGGGATGGACGTCACCCTGTTAGACCCTACCTGCAAGGCCAAGATGAATGGCACACACTTTGTTTTGGAGTCTCCCCTGAATGGCTGCGGTACTCGGCCCCGGTGGTCAGCCCTTGATGGTGTGGTCTACTATAACTCCGTGAGTATTTTCCAGAACAAAGCTTTGCCCTTTGCCAGAGCCTGGCTGTGTGCTGTCTTAAAAGTAGTCTTAACGTTTCTTTGAAGATGAAGAGGGTACCCCAGGCCAGAACAAAGTCAAGTGTCAGTTCTCAACCAAATGGATGTACTTTGACCCTGAACTCTTTGGTTTTATTTGTTTTATTGGTGAGTCCTGGGGAGTTGGAAGACCTGTTTACTCAGCCTTGCTTCCATCTCCTGATGACAAAGGCTGCACTGGCCAGGTGATTATGACCTTTCAGTGGCCAGGCTCTACTGGCCCTGATGGGGATAAAATCCAAGGCCCTGGGCTGTATGAATGAGAACCTCTATAGAGCTGGGGTAACCAGATGTGAAGTCTCTCTGGCCTCATTTGAGTCTTGTCCAGAAATAGGAGAACTTCTTCCTCCTTTGTGAATAAAAATCCAAAAAGAGAATTTAAAACCGGAAAAGGACCTTTAAGAAATTATTAAGTCTCTCTCCACCTCTAAGAAAGACCCTAAATTGCAGAAAATCTCCTACCTTTGAAGTTACTTGGAGAATGATTTAGATTTCCCCCAATGATAATCCATTGCAATAGCTAACCTGCACTTTCCAGAAATGTTTCTTCTCAGTTGATCTAAATCTTTTCAGATTAAACTAATTTTCTTGGAGACAGAGACTATGCAGTGAATATTAAAAGAATTTAAGGCTGGGCGCGGTGGCTCAAGCCTGTAATCCCAGCACTTTGGGAGGCCGAGGTGGGTGGGTTACGAGGTCAAGAGATCGAGACCAACCTGGTCAACATGGTGAAACCCCGTCTCTACTAAAAATACAAAAAATTAGCTGGGCATGGTGGCGCGTGCCTGTAATCCCAGCTACTCAGGAGGCCGAGGCAGGAGAATTGCCTGAACCCAGGAGGTGGAGGTTGCGGTGAGCCAAGATTGCGCCATTGCACTCCAGCCTGGGTAACAAGAGCAAAACTCCATCTCAAAAACAACAACAACAAAAAGAATTTAAAATGTGAAATTTCAAAAGAACTTTAAAGTGCTGATTTTGCAGTTTGGGTTTTACTTTTAATGGTAAAAATAAGACTGACAGATCCCACTTTGACACAGGGTGGGTTGGGGTGGGGAGGTGTCTTCTTAGTGCCATCTCCAGGTTTGACATGGAATGCTGAGCTCAGGCTGCTAGTCTGACCCAATGCAGAGAAGTGAGACTAGCAATCAGGCGCTCTGGTCAGTGTGGTTCCAGTGGGAAGTGGCTTTCCCATGAGTCCAAGTGTGTTGTTCCTCAGAGAATCTTAGAATGTAGGAGCAGCAGAGAACCCTAAGATGAGCTTATTCAGCTTCTTCACTTCACAGGTGAGGAAACTGAACTCTAGGAAGCTGAAAAGACTTGCTTTTTTAAACTCCAGCTATAGGCTAATGGCAGAGCTGGGACAACCGAATCCGGCTTCCTGACTTCTCATCCTAATCTTTCCTCTAGACTAGGCTAGGCCCTGCTAATCTCCTTTTGTTACTCAAATAATTAATTTATTAACCTTTGACTTCCTGATCATTACAGCGTGAATTTTCTTTCAGTTATCCAGTTTCTGCAGATAGAATGAGTGTCAGATATTGCTGAAATACTTGATTATGGCATTTTAAAACTGGGGTCCAAGTTAATACCAACAAGTGGCTACAGTAATATGTCTGTTAAGTTAAAAAAAAAAAAAGTGTCATTTGCTTCAGGAGAGAAAGGCATGTAATGACCCCTTAAAGTTCCTTTTTCTCACATAATTTTCTTTTTATTATGATGTTCAAGTTTAGCAGTATCCTAGATGCTTCCTTTAATTGGCATCAGTACTTTCTTTGGAGGACCTGGTACCGAGAGAAAGGCAGTTTTTTTTGTAAATTTTCATTCCATCCTACTCCCTTCAGGGACTAATTTAGCTGTTCACACCAATTGTAATTGTTTGTAGTAATTTTCAGACTTACTATATATTTCTGTTTTATATCATGTTCAGAATCCAAGCATATGAAGCAAGAGAAATTAGGATTTTGTTTATGGAGTCACGACCCTTGGGTGAATTTTCTCATCCTATTTAGTACTAATCGAGGAATCATAATTTCAACCTATGTCAAGATAGATTCCTGGAATATATCTTTAGATGGATATTGAAAAAGGCAGAAAAAAAATATTCCTGGAATAAAACATGATATTCTTTTCCACATCTATGCACCATACAGAAAGGTTTCTTAGGGAAGAAATAAGCGAAAGTTAGAGGGATACAAGGAAAGCAGTGAAGAGAAGATGAGCTCCGTAGTAAACATTAGGTCCTTCGCTCTGACCCAGAACTTTCTACAACTCTTAAAGGATGTATATAACAAAAGCTCCTTGTATTAGCCAACTCTTAGTACTTCTTAGAGTTTTTAATATGAAGACTCTTAAGGAGAAGCCCCTTCTCACAGTATAGGCAAGCCTCTTGACACCTCCATTCAACTTTGTTCCAGTATCTAGTGTTTTTCCACCATTTAAAATCATTTGTAATTATTCAATATAGTTATATCATAAATATTTATTTTTCACAAGGAAAGATACAAGAATTAGTTTAGCTTTAACTTGAACTTGCATTGGGCTTCTCCTTATTCTTCATCACTTTGAAGATAAAATTTGAAAAAGCTTGGAGATTAGTTTATTTTTTTGTCTTAAAGTCAGATTTTCAGTTTGCATCTGAATGATTACATGGGTGTCTGTGTGAGGCAGAACCAAATGCCTTTGGTATTTTCAAAACATTGGCTGTGCTTTCTTTGCCTTTTAGATTGTGATACAGGTTCCAGCCCTTGGAGACAGCAGTGGTTGGCCAGATGGTTATGAAGATCTCGAGTCAGGTGATAATGGATTTCCGGGAGACATGGATGAAGGAGATGCTTCCCTGTTCACCCGACCTGCAATTGTGGTGGTACGTGTTTGTTATCAGTAGGTGGTTTGTGGAAAATGCTGTCGATTTTGTTGGCTTTCATTAGGGACTCTCCAAAAATAAAATCAAATGTAAAAGGCCAAAGCTCACAAAGCTACAGGGCCTTCATCCTTCATGTGACTGTCGTTAATCTTCCTATGGCTTGTTGTTTCCAGTTTAATTGCAGCCTGCAGCAGGCGAGGACCCCCAGCAGCTTCCAGGAACAGCCCCATGGAAACATCACCTTCAACATGGAGCTGTACAACACTGACCTCTTTTTGGTGCCCTCCCAGGGGGTCTTCTCTGTGTTGGAGAATGGACACATTTATGTTGAGGTGAGACCTGAAAGTTCGCCTTGGGCTTTTAGGTTAGCACTGAGCTGTAGTTCCTTAGACATCGGCTGAAACACCCTGTACAGACCTCTTCCTGTCGCACCTCACAGATCTTCCCCAGGTCTGATGGCTTGGCTCAGAGAACGCTTCCAGGTTGATTTCTGACCAAAGAAGGAAATTTCAGGATTTAATACATTATGTTAAGTGACGGCGGTGTTTTATAGATGAATGTTAAAAGCAAAAATGGCAAGTGTGAATTCTACTGGTAAAGCCCTGTCCTTGGTTTGTCTTTAGCATTTTTGGAACAGTAGTTCTGTAGTTGCAATGTTAGAGTTAACCGTGGAATATTTCAAAGCCACCTCATATGTTATCTTTTATTTCTCTTGTTTTTTCCCTGCATAGTCCCCCAGCCCCCACCCCAGCAAGGCAGCCAAATCACTGTGGGTCCCTGCCACCACCAAACCCGACTTGTTATCTTTTAAATTGCACTCACTTTTAAGTGAAATGCTGTGTGCAACTAATAACGCATGAAATTTTTTTTCTAGATCATTATCTAAGTATCTATATCAACTTATTAAAACTCTTTCCTATATATAATGGTAATAATCATGGCCTAAATCTGGAGTGACTACAAAATATGAGGCAGTGGCAGTAACAATGAAATAACGACATCTAACATTTACTGCAGATTTATTATGTGCCAAATGTAGTTGTAAGTATTGCAGCAGTTAATTAACTCTTCAGAGCAATCTTATGAGGGAGGCTAATAATATCCTCGTTTTACGGATGAGAAAATTGAAGCACAAATTTGTCTGAGGTCACACAGCTGGCACTAGTGGAGTTCAGATTCAGTGTCCTGGCTCCGGAGCTCTTGACTGTTCTTCACTGGATACGACTATCACTTATCTTCAAAGTGCCATTTGAAAGGGGAGAAAACATAACGTCTTATCAATGCAAACATCCAGCCTCAGAGATTGGATTCTAGAAAAGATAAATGTCCTATGGCACCAGGAAGTCTGTTTCTTGTGCCCTGGGTACAACCTTTAATGTTTCAACCTTAGTGTTTCAAGTGGGCATATCATCTGTTGGTCTTATGGAAAGGTTCTCATCTAATGAGCTGGTTTTGGTGCTGAGCTGCAAGCTCAGCTTCATAGTGGGAGGGGTGAGAAGCTTCAAGGGTCAAAGTGGGATATTTCCGTATGTTAAAAGTGACTTTGGTGCACGTGTTTTTATTTTGGAAAGACAAATAACTCTCACATTTGCACTGACTCTGGGACAGAGCCTGCTGGCGCTATGGATTCTGCCCCTTCCCCGTTTTGAGACCTCTCTTTCTTTGGGTACACCTTCTTTCTCCATTGGAGAAAATATACTGCTTTCTACATGCTTTTCCTAAGCCAAGACTGCTGTTTTTCTCTTGCTTTTCGGGCTGTACAGTTCACAAGGGCAGTTGTCAACAGCTCCCTATTGCGCTGTGGGTTTCAGGGGTGCTGCCTAACTGCAGATTGTTCTTTTCCAAATCTATGCCTGGCTTTGCTGATTTATGCTAATCAGTGGTCAATCTTCCTCCTATACCTTACCCTGGATGTTTTGGGGTTTTTCCCCCATCCTTCAAACTCTGGCTTACTGGAAACATGTTATTGGTAGGTTTTTTTCCTCTGTTCTTGTTTTCCCATTTATATCTTTTCATCTATCACCTATGTTTCTCACAGTTTATCCTCTATTCCCTCTACACCATACAGTCTTTTTCGTAGTCCAAGTTAACAGTGTTAACACCTGTTTTTTGGTCATCTCCAGGTGACTTGGTCACATACGGCAATTTTTCTTTTGGTTCGTTTGTCTGGGGGAATTTACAAACCCAATTGTTAAAAACCAAAAATGTTAAATCTGGAATACTATTACTACTACTACTGGGTAGCATTTATTGGCTCTCTGGGAACTGCGTTGTTTGCGTGTAACTGCTGCTTTCCTAACTTTCACAGTTATGATGTCTCGTGGGTATTCATATTCCCATTCTGTAGATGAGGAAACTGAGTATTAGTGCCCAGTACGTGAGCAGGAGAGCATGTGGTTTTCATGAGCTCATCTCACCTCAAAGCCTGTAGTCCTTTTCCTACTCATTTCTGGCCTAAAAGTAAAACCTTTTACTAATAGTAAAAGACTTGCTGATAATATATATTTTATTATATATTATATATATAATATATAATCCTCTGTAACAAAGGTATCCCTCTTTGGGATACCATAGACATTCTGCCACTACATACTTTCTTTTGAGATTAGAGAATAGATTTGCAGTCCCTCTGTTACACATTTTGGCATTGTGGGTTCTGAGTTCACATTAAAGGGCACTTTTTAGTAATAGCACATATGTAATTTGCCACCTTTTCAAGATAGAATATCTTGTTTTTCAGAAATACTGCAAAAATACTGAAGTGTTAGTATTTATAGAATGTCACCACAGGGTGACATTATCAGAATCCTCTTCATTAGAATCTTCATTGTTGAGTGTCCAGCAGTTCACCACCATGTAGGAATCTTTTGCAACAGTGCTGTGGATTCAAAGCCCCATGTGATGTCAGGGGTTTCCCCCTGGGCATCTCAGCATGGAAAGTCTGTTTCTATCTCCATGTCTTTTGAAAGGATTCTGGGGCTGTTGGTTTGTGGGTAAGGACTAACTGTTTCTACAAGTGTTTATTTTGATCCTAATTTAGTCAAAGAATGAAGCATAGCAGGGAGGGGCAGTTCATGCAGTGATCCACGTGTCACCAAATGGAGAATCCAGTCTTGTCTGGGGATTTTAGCTAAGTTCAGGATAGTTGAGGTTTCAATTCTGTTTACACTTGGCTAAACATTACTTCCTGTTTCTAAAGAAAAGAACCTTAACAAAATTTGGACGTAGCCCATACAATGTTTTCTAAAGGGGAAGTATAAATGAGTCGGAAACGTTTCCAGATTAGATTTCCCCTAAGCTACCCCTGGGCTTATAGAGTGAAGGGGGAGTACTTGGCAAGGCTGATTTGGATCTGTGAGCAGCTGGGACACTTTACCAGGCCCATGATGCCTCCAGTTGCACTGTTGCTAACATTCAGTGCCAGAGCCAGCTCTGCCTTCTCGCTGATGAAACAAGACTCTCATCAGAGTTACTCTGACTTGTAGTTTAGAAGCTCAGTCTTCTGCCTAGGTTAAATAGATTTTGCCACTGAACTCTACTTTTTGATCAATTTTTTAAAAGAGCTTGGCTTATAAGTGTTATACTATTAAAACATTAGGGACTTTGCCTATTGGTGTTGTATTTACTTTGGAAAATTCACTTTAAATGCAAAATGTTTTTACTTTTATCTCTCAGAGGACTTATGAAAGGTGCAAGAGACTTACTTACCTTGTATTTGAATCTACTGGACTAACAGTTGAAAGAAATAATTCACCGTCACCATCCATATCAAATTTAAATGGAAAATATCTTTTTCTTCAATGAGTGTGTGTTACTTTTGTGATTGGAAAGAAGGCTATGTTATGAAAATAAAGCAGCATCTCCTCTCAAGGGCTGTGTTGGCCTATGGTCCTTGTGCGTAAAGTGAAAGTGAGATGCTGACTCATTTCCTAATTCATCTTTCTATTCATTCGTAGGTATCTGTTACTAAGGCTGAAAAAGAACTGGGATTTGCCATCCAAACATGCTTTATCTCTCCATATTCGAACCCTGATCGGATGTCTCATTACACCATTATTGAGAATATTTGTCCTAAAGATGAATCTGTGAAATTCTACAGTCCCAAGAGAGTGCACTTTCCTATCCCGCAAGCCGACATGGATAAGAAGCGATTCAGCTTTGTCTTCAAGCGCGTCTTCAACACCTCACTGCTCTTTCTACAGTGTGAGCTGACGCTGTGTACCAAGACAGAGAAGCACCCCCAGAAGTTGCCTAAGGTTTGTGGGCCCTCATTCATTTAAACTGTTATTTTAGCATTTTTAGGTGAGGCAGAAAAGTTTAATCCGAAGGTCTTACAGGTTGAGGTTTTTGGTTTTGGAACTGTCCAATTGAAGTATTAAAGTCAGTATTAGCAGGAACTGTGGGTTTTATGGAGTCTTAGAGAATAAATCCTGACAGCATGATTTTCTTTTTTCCATGCATGCTACTTAGTTGTACCTATGAGTGATAAATCAAGACTGTTTTCCATGGAGGGAGAGGTCTGGCTTTATCTTTGCTTTTCAGATAATTTGGAGTGCCAAAAATACAGCAAGCCGAAAGGACAAATTCATTGTGAGAATTAATTTTTCCGGGTCCTGCTGAGACTGGCATTGTAATTGTTCTTTAACCTTTTCTGTGTGAATTATAGGGGTGTCTTGTCTCAGGGTGACTTCTAGGGGAAACTAACAAATATTTTAGCTTTTCTCAGTTTCATATCAGTCCGTCATGTTTGCCTTCTGTCACTCCCCAGATTGAATGTTATTTTGCCATAATAAAAAGCAGAACATTTGACCTTGGCAGAATGCCTACAGTAGGGGAGACCTGCAAGGTTAATTATGATACTCATTAGGTTGGCCTTATGTATGGAAGGTATCTTCTGCCTGTAGTTTTGTTTCCGTGATCTGCCATAATTATGTACAATTTCATATGTGCATTTATTCTGTGGCTATCTCACACAGTGTAAACTGACTTCCAGTTCTTTCACAGCCACATAGCAACCAATGTCTAAAAGGCTAAGAATCAAGCAGTATTATTAATAATACGTGTATGGAATTTTCTTATCTAATTCACAGGTTGTAAGTCTTAGGTATGGAGGTGGAAGGAAAAGCTGTCATTTCCAAATAGATTATGATTGATCTGAAGCCCTTGCATCGTTATATTCCCTGGGCATCCATTTCTCTGATAACACCCAAGAGAATTTTGTTTGCATATGAAAATACAGCAGATATGATCATAATCATTAGGGAGCACATATACAGTGACTTAGCTCTATTCCTCAGTTTGCTTTTGGCAGTATTAATGCCTTAGCCTTGTGGGCATTCACCATCAAGGTTGGGACTTAGTGGACAGTGGTAGAGAGCTGTGGGGAACTTCATGTGTGGCTGTGGGACCAGCTGCTTCCTGTGGGCAGAAGGGTAACGTTTAAAGGTTAGAGGTCTTGGAAGGGAGGCCTAGCAGTTACCCGGGATCTTTGCTGTGGCTTTGGCTGTTACTTCTCTCTGAGCCTGGCCTGGAACACATGAGCCCAGCTTCATGTGTGTTAATCTGGGGAAATTAATCCTAAAATTTTCTTCCAGAACACTCTTAAGGAGAGTTCTAAGCCTCAGGGGATGGCATGATGGAATATAACCCTAAACCTTAAGTCGTCCTTTACCCCCAAGGTACAATACCATAGAAAGAGCCTGGGACTGAGAAGGAAGGCATCCCCTCAGAACCTGTATTTCCTCATTTATAAAACCCTTCAAATAATACCTGGCTTCCCTCCTGGGCAGAGGAGCAAACAGAACAGCAGATAAAATGGCACCCTTCCCTTTATCCAGCAGAGGCTTGGATGAGCTTTTACCACTGTCTTCCTGCTTGCTGCTTATAGGTAATGTTTCCACATTTTTATTCTGAGTGCTTTCTGTGACAATGGAGCCAAAGTGTCTTCTAGGAAGAGGCCTCGGAGATCGTTGAGACCAACCCTGTTCTTTGCTGATGTAAACCGAGACCCAGAGAGTAGAGTGCCTTGCTGAGGGTCACCCGCCACTGAGTTAAATGTAGAATCATCGACTCTTGCTTAACTGAAGAGCTAATAGGAAAGTAACAGTAAACTAAAACAGGAAAGCAAAATGCAAATCTTTTCAATCATCATGGCTCACCACAGAAAATTTGTTGTTTTTCTTTTTTCTCTTTTTGAGAGGGTACAGGTGGTATGGTGAGGGTTGTCTGGTAGTAAGTGTCTGACTGGCATGTTGCTCAGAGCAGCGATGATGGTAAAGCATAGAGTCTTTGCTCTTTTGTGTTTGGAAAAGATGGAACTCAATTAGCTTTTGGCCTGCTACGGACTTTTGAAATGATTGATGGATTAATATGTCTTCTCACCACAGAAGCTGTCATTCACAGTAGAGTTACACCCATTAGTCCGGGTGTGGGTGGTTCATGCCTGTCATCCTAGCACTTTGGGAGGCCAAGGTGGGCACATGGCTTGAGCCTGGGAGTTAAAGACCAGCCTGGTCAACTTAGTGGACCCCTGTCTGTATATGTATATATTAGCTGGGCGTAGTGGCACACACCTGTAGTCCCAGCTACTGGGGAAGCTGAGAGAGGAGTATGACTTGAGCCCATGAGACCAAGGCTCAGTGAGCCATGATGGCACCACTGCACTCCAGCCTGGGTGACACAGCAAGACCCTGTCTCAAGAAAAATAAAAAAGATTTATACCAATTGATAAGTATAGATGAGAAACCAAAGTTATTTTAAAGAAAAAAAGTGTGGAGTGTGATCATATTTTTTCAAAACAGATGTGGGCCTGGGTATGCTCATTAATAGGTTTGAGGCCTTGAAATAGTTAGAATTAGAAGCAGCTGATCTCATGGCCTCCACAACCTGGGCACAACTTCTCAGGACCTGCATTTTGGAACATTAAAAGCAGATGACCCTAGAAAGTTCAGTTTTACAAGAGTCTATACCAGGATTAAAAATGAAACAACACGATTATCTTTTTGGGTAAAAATGTAAAATCTGTAACCTTCATAATGTATTATAGACAGTCCCCATACAACCATTCTGTTTTCCACTCTAAGTATTCAGTAAATTATTGAGCTGTTCGACACTTTGGTATGAAACAGGAGGCTTTGTGTTACATGATTTTATCCAACTGTAGGTTATTGTAAGTGTTCAGAACATGTTTAAAGTAGGCTGGGCTAAGCCATGTTGCTCAGTAGTTTAGGTATATTAAATGCATTTTCAACTTAGTGCTATTTTTAGTTTACAATGGGTTTGTCAAGATGTAATTTCATCGTAAGTGGAGGAGCATCTTTACAGGGAGTTTCGCACAATCACAAATCACAAACCTGAACCATGTGAATGAAGCCAGCTTGGTGAGGACCAACACTAAGCATATCGTTTCTCTATTTTTCAAAGTAAATAACAGTAAAATGTTTAGTTTTGTGGGAAGAAGGGGAGGGGGAAGACAATATTGAGAAGCTATCCAGTGATATTTGCATCTTCAGGTACAACCAAAAATCCACTAGGCCTTCTATGATATCTCCCAGGTTATTTGGTGTTCTCTGAAAAACACCCACCTCTCCTGCTTTTCTGTAGTGAATGGCCGTGTGCTGTCTGATAAAAGGCCACAGGACAGCTGTGCAGGTCGAGCTGGTGAAGGCACTTTTGAGCGGCCCTTGACTCTATGCTTTGCTCTGCCTCCCTGCAGTGCGTGCCTCCTGAGGAAGCCTGCACCTCACTGGATGCCTCGATAATCTGGGCCATGATGCAGAATAAGAAGACGTTCACCAAGCCCCTTGCTGTGATCCACCACGAAGTAGGACCTAAAGGTGAGCTTCGGGAGGCATGATCAGAGCATGGGGCCTAAGTGCTGCTCGTTAAGAAGACCCAATACTGTAAATCAAAGTTCAGTTTTATTTACAAGATAACTAAAGGGCCAGTTAGTTACTTTAGAAGATGATTCTTTGCCCAAAGAGTCTTATCTTCAGCTGGTTCTCTTACAGCCATTATGGCTTAGTTGTAAGTAATATATTTGAAAATGATTTCCTCTATAAAAAATCAGGTCTCGGTTGTCCCTGTCATAAGGTCACTCCCCCTTGCATTCAAATATGCTTGAGTGTGCAAAAAAGGGTTCGAGTTAGTCCCATGTCCTGGGAATTGCACACAATCCACAGTTGATCTTTCTAATATACTACTCAAGGTTATGCTGGCTATAACCTATTGTATTGCTTTATCAAAATTGCAGATGCCTTTGAGAATATGTGAACATTATTCATCTTAGGTTTAACAAATGAGAACCACTGCCCAAACACATCTTATAATTCAGTTTTCAGGATTTTGCACAATCACATTTGTTGCTGGAAGCCAAGCATGCCTCTTTCTCCACGTGCAGGAACATTCAGCAATCTGTACTTCTGGGGAAAAAGGAAGGATGTGCCCTAAGGGGTGTGACATCAGTACCTGAGAGGACAGACAGGGCAGAGCCAGGCCTGGCATGGGCCAGGCCAGCCAGAGCAACAGAGAGGCAGAGCTGGGCCCTAACAAATGTTAGGAGTGGATATGAGGTCCTATGGGTGGGGAGAAGAGCATCTGACAAGGACCCGCATCACAGCTCCAAGGGGTATGAACAAGCAAGGACACACCAGGCAGCTGTCAATATCTGAGGGTTGGAACCAAATGTCACATGGGATATCTAGGCAGTTACAGTTGTCACCATCCAGAAACATTGATATCTAAGGGTATTAAACCAAAAGAAGGCTGGGAGAGTGAAAGTGGATTCCAAGCAAGGTCAGATATTTCAGGGTTAGAGCTACAGGCTGCTTCTCGCCACTCTGAGGGGCACAGAGGAGCCTGGGCACCAAGGGCCTTGACAAAAGCCAGTACTCTTCTTGGCTGCAGTTGCTGCGCATTAGCTGGAAGATCTGCTGGGTGGTGCTGACACCAGATCTAGGGTTTGTGGTGGCCCTGGGATGGCATTCCTGATCTGAGCTTGTTGGATTGAAATTTGGCAAGACTAGGCAGCAGGGGTGACCCTGGAGTGGGTGGGGCCTACCAGAATAGAGGCATGCTGGTACTGTCTAGTGTCTTATTTGGTTCACTAACCTTTGTGAAAACAGCCGTGCCATTCCAATTGTGATATCTGGTGGTGGCGTCATGAATGTGCTCCCTCAAAATGGCAGAAGAGTGTAGGTGGCGGGCACACTGGATTGCAGCTGGGAGCCTAAGGCACTGCGTTTAGCTTTCTCTGCCCCACAGCCATGTGGGACCTTGGAGAACTCTCCCTACCCAGCACCTCTTTGGGTTTCATTTTCTTTATCTGGAAAGGAGAGGTTTGGACCAGGTGACTTCCAAAAGGTCCTTTCAGTTGAAATGCTCAAACTATGCAATTTGAAGAAGCGAAATAACCTTTAATTCATTTTCCTGGCTGTACTAAAGTTGGTGTGAAATGTACATGAGATGTTTCTCGGCAACATTTTTGTTGTTGTTTACTTTTACTGATTGGTTTTCAACCATTTGAAAGTTATAACAGACCCAGTCTTTATATAAATAGATTGTCCAAGGAGTTCCTTTTTATTGGGTTTAGGAGAAAGAAATAAGAATAAGTTGTGTTGCAGAGTAATCGCGATTGGGCAGCAGCTGGCTCTGTTTTGTACTATGAAACTGGTTTTGTTACCAGAAAGGGGTCCCAATTCAGACCTCGAGAGAGGGTTACTGGATTTCACCCAAGAAAGAATGACAAGTCCGCAGTGTAAAGTGGAAGCAAGTTTATTACAGAAGTAACAAAACAAAAGAATGGCTGTTTCATAGAGCAGCCCCAGAGGCTGCTGGTTGACTATTTTTATGCTTATTTATTGATCATATGCTAAACAAGGAGTGGATAATTCATGAGTTTTCCTGGAAAGGGGCAGGCAATTCTGGGAACTAGGGTTCTTCCCCTTTTTAGACCATCTAGGGTAACCTCTAGGCTTTGCTATGGCATTTGTAAACTGTCATGGTGCTGGTGGGAGTGTCTTTTAGCATGCTAATGTATTATAATTCGTATATAATGGGCAGTGAGGACAACCAGAGCTCACTGTCATTGCCATCTTGGTTTTGATGGGTTTTGGCCAGTTTCAGCTGGCTTCTTTACTGCAACCTGCTTTATCAGCAGGGTCTTCATGACCTGTATCTTGTGACCTCCTCTCTCATCCTGTGACTGAGAATGCCTAACCACCTGGAAATGCAGCCCAGTAGGTCTCAGCCTCATTTTACCCAGCCCTATTCAAGGTAGAGTTGCTCTGGTTCAGACGTCTCTGGCAATTTAACAATAAGAGCAACTACCTCAGATTCCATCTGTTACTCATAACTATTTTGAGAAAAGTAATTCTGCTTGTAATTCAAGGCAGCAGCTTGCTTTTTCCCATGCCAGACAATAATTAGGCATTAATATTGCAGCAGTATAACTTCCAGCAATTCATCCATTCTTCTTCTGAGCCTGTGGTATTTTTCTAAGCAATTTATCTTGCAAATTAGGTAATTACTTTTATTTAAACTTAGTATAATTATACTGAAAGTTCAATGTTTTCTTATATAAAAGTTCAAGAGGAAAATTTTACCAAATATCAAAGCAACTTTATGCGATTTTTCTAATTGAGACTAGATTTTAGTTGAGAAGCAGGTGTGTGAAGGAAGTTTATTACTTAGGTTTGTTAAACAAATTGAGGAGGTTAAACTGCAGGCCAGCTTCCCAGGGGCTGTATGCAAATTCACTTTCTAACTTTGCACTGACTGGGGTAAGTTTTCTGGCAGTTTTCAGCTGTGTGTGACTCCTCTCACCTTTTATATTTATTTTCTTTTGACTCTAAAATCATTTCTCCTCAGTGCAAACCATTGGAGTCTGTGCCTTCTGCCTCTCAGTGAATTGGAATAGTCATTTGAAAAGAGACTGGGATCGTTTGCCTAATCCCATTGGTTTATTGGAATAATAACAGGTCATGAGTGTTCTTCCTGCCGGACAGCTCTATGTCCTTTTACTGTAGAATCTGTGGGAGCGAGCAGATCACTTACTGGAATTTACTTTTGGGGTAAAAATTTCCCAACCAACGGACACTTGACTGTGTTTTTTACTACATAGGTGCTCTTTGAAGGCCATGCCAAAGCTGCAACTATCCCTTGTCATTTGGTTCATCTTACTTTTCAACACCTGGATTTTCTGGGACTGCAGATTAAAGGCTCTGGTTGTCAACTTCATAGCCAGAGAACTGCTCTGTGGCCACCACTGCCAGTAGCACTGACATACTTCAGTGTTTCTTCTGTGGACAGGAAAGTAGGAAATCAAGACTACAGAAAAATAATTCTGGATTCCTACTCTTTTTAATGCAACCTCCCTGGGCACATCTTTGCCACTTTTGATCTCTAAGTCCCTTGGGAATCAGTGTTATGTTAGTATTCTTTTACTATTTAAATTTTTAACAACAGATGAAAGTTTAAAGCTGGTGGCAGTGATAGTGATGGAGATGAGGATGATGAGCTGACATTTGTTGAGCATTTACTTTGTGCAGGGCTCTGTGCTAAATGCTTTATATGGATTATTATATTTCATCCTCATAGCACCTCCATATAGAGATAACTTGGCCAAGGGCATACAACATATAAATGGTTGATCTGGGATCCAAATTCAGCCACTTTGATTCCAGAGCCTGTGCTCTTAAACCCTATGCCTTATTCCAGGTGGGAGTTGATGCATATCTTCACACCCCTCTTCCTGTCCCACTTCTCTTTTCAGACCATATCACATTAGTATTCAAGGTAACACCCAAAATACCCTAATGATTATGAACTGAAAGGGATATGAAGATTTTAGGAAAAAAGTCTGTTCACCCATGTAACCCACCACGTTACTTGTTGGGAAACATGTAATCTGTTTAATAGGGTATTAAAGTTCAGGAGAAGCTCTGTGATTTTTCAGTAGTAACTCACAGAAAAAAGCCCAGAACACATGAATGGTTTATGACAAAACATTTAAAATAGTTGAGATAGTGCCATCCTACCCAATTTTCTGAAATTTTGAAGTATAGGCATATTAGTGCTGTTTGCCTTGGATTCTGTGACCACTTTTTACAACATTTAAGAACACTTGGGCTTATACAGTAAAAATGATTACACCACACCAGAGATGATTTTTTTTTTTTAATGGTGAAAGGGAGGAGTAACCATTTCTCTGAAACAGTGCACATACACAGAAAAGTGTGTACTTGGATGGAAGGAGCAATAAATACCATTCCAAAATTTGCCATGATTTACATACCTATAGATGTATTTAATTCTTAGCAAGTTAAATATTTGAGATTCTGAATTTTCTCCATATTTTCACTACCTAACTTTAAAAAATAAAAATGCCTGCATATCTTGGATACTCAGTAAATGTTAATTTCCTCTCCTTCCTCTCAACATCTCAGCCAAACTAGAGGTTTTTTGGGAAGGGAAGGCTGAGGAAGGGAAAGTTGTGAATGTCAGTTGGAAGTTGATCCAAGAGAGGCATTGCCTTTTGGAACATATTTGATCTTTCCAGAATAAAAATACTCTGAAGGACTAGCCAGGTTTTGTCCTCAAGCTGAGGTCGAGGTGAGGGGAAACTGAGTGGAAAGGTGGAGAAATGCTTAGTTGACAGACAGGGCATTCAGTCTCTATCCAAGAAGGGAAGAAGGGATACCATAGGGATTTCTTTTAATACCGTGTATTTTCCATTTTATTTATTTAGTTAGTTTATTTTGAGATGGAGTTTCACTCTGTCACCCAGGCTAGAGTGCAGTAGCACAATCTTGGTTCATTGGAACCTCCGCCTCCTGAGTTCAAGTGATTCTCCTGCATCAGCCTCCCGAGTAGCTGGGATTATAGGCGCCTGCCACCACATCCAGCTAATTTTTGTATTTTTAATAGAGACAGGGTTTCACTGTGTTGGCCAGGCTTGTCTCAAACTCATAACCTCAGGTGATCTGCCAGCCTCTGCCTCCCAAAGTGCTGGGATTACAGGTGTGAACCACTGCACCTGGCCTCTGTTTTACATTTTAAAAACCTTTTTATTTTGAAAAATTTAAAATATATACAAAAATAGAATAGGTCTCAACAATTGCCAGTTTATGGTGAATCTGGTTTTATAACTTTGTCATCCACTGAATTGTTTTGAAGGAAACTCAAACATTTAATTTCATCCATAAATATTCCAGTATGTTAAGACCCATCAGAAGATCTCGCGTAGGAAACTGATGATTCGGTCATTTAGGAAGACTACTCTGAAAATGGTATGAAGGTTGCATTGCTGGGGAAAGCACCCAAGAATAAAATATACATGATATGTATGGTTATTTATTCCAAAAACTATTTATCGAGTACCTAATATATGGTAGGTATATAGTGGACAAATTATCCTGTCTGTAAGGCCTTTACAGCCTAGTGTAGAGTTTCTCAATCCCAGTACAATCAGTGTTTGGGCTGGAATATGGAATACCCTCTGTAGTTGGGGGCTGCCTGTGTGTTATAGAATATTGAGCAGCAGAGCAGCACCCCTCGTCTCTACCCACCATACGCTAGTAGCAACACTCTCCCACCAGCCCAGTTGTAACCATCCAAAATGTCTCTAGATGTTTCCAAATGTCACCTGGAATAAAAATCACCCACCACATGAGACAGACACTGGTCTAGTGGCAGGATACAGTAAGTGAACAGGTAGTTCAATGAATTCCATAATTATTGAAAGAACCCAGAGAAAAGGTTCAGTTACAGTGACATCAAGTTAGTAAAAACTCTATCTTAAATGGTGCCTGCACAAAGACCTCCCAAGTCTCTAGGAGGAATCTTCCTCTTCCCATTCTTCCCTTTGCCAAATGCCAGTAGAAGTGGGTACCAGTTGGACGCCTTGTTTCACTGCAGGCTCACTTTGTTCTATGGTGTCCAGTACCAAATTGAACACTAAAGGCCAAAAGCTGTGGTCAGTGACTCATGCATAACCCCAGAAATATCCTGTTTATGAACACCATGCAGAGTAGTCTGAGGAGAGAAAGTTTGGTTCTAGAGGTAAACCCAAAATTGGCTCAGGGTATATGAAAAGATTTAATTCAGAACGTGGATTATAGTTTGTCCTTTCTGTAAAGAAATCTTTATTGTTATAGTTTTCTTTACAGCAATAGCTAAGATTCCTTTCTTACAATCTTATCCTTAAACCAAAAGTAAATATTGTTACATCCACTCTTTTCCTCTCGGCATGCCAACTCGATGACAGGGTTCCGGTGGAGATCAAGCCATTTTAATTGTACTCAGGGGTTCTTAGGGATTTGGGAAGAGAAAAGTTTGAGGATAGAATCCTTAACCTCAGTTCTGCAGCCTGTGCTTGTTATTGCTTGTGCACAGAAATCACGAAGGGACTCCACCCAGGGGAAATGAACAACAACTGTTTCTGTTTAGCTCCGTGAGAAGGCCCCTATTTGGGGTGAGGGTAAAGGATTAGATCATAACAGAAATCCATTAAGAATTTTAAAACAATGCCATCCATCACACAGGCCTTGCTATAAAACCTAAACTCTTACATGTGAGTCTCCTCAGGAGAGAACCATAATTTTTCAACCACTGGGGGATTCTGAGTGAGAAAGTTTAACCAGGGGTGGTTGATTGGATGGAATGATTCCCAGAAGTGTGTATATTTCTTACATGATGCACACTGTAGCAACCTTTAAATGCCTTTGGACTTAGTTCAGGGAATCAAATACTACTTCTTGAAAGTAGGAGAAGGTTGTGGCTAGATACTCTTCCTTCATAGGGTTCTTGGGAGTTTAAAATGAGACAATTTAAGTGAAGGCTTTTTATCTATTGCAAAACACCATACAATTGTATAAATGTACAAATGTAAGGCATCACTGTTATTACTGCCAGTGTGGCTGATGGGACCCAGCTCCCAGGAGAATGCATTCTGTAGTTAGCATAATTAGTGTGTGTTCTGCATATTGAATTAGATTTTCTTAAAAACATACAATCACTTTTATTTTCTCAGTAATTGCATATATCCTCATCCCAGGGCCACTATGTTGCACAACTCCAGGGGGCACCATTTAATTGTGGTGTCTCTGATTCATCCGGTAACATTCCTTCCCCTAGAGCAGGTCTTCGATAACTCACGTGGCCAGAATGTTGACCCATCAGAGACGGTTAATAGTGAGAATTTACAGTTCTGTTTTATTTGACCCTTTCTAGCTTCTGTAGACATCAGTTCAAATGCCGCTTGTTTGGGTCAAATTTTCCCAAGTTCTTTCTGCTTCACTGTGAATTCAGACACAAGATGTGTGTTCCTTCTGTAGTGAATGAAGATGGAGATGAAGGGAGAGTTGCTAAACATGTATGACTTTTAAACTCCAAAGAGTAAGGTCAGGGTCTGTACCAGGACTCAGCACACTTTTTCTGTAAGGGACCAGGTAGTGATTACTTTTTATTTGTGGCTCATATAATCCCTGTCTCAGCAACTCAACGCTGCTGTTATAGCATGAAAGTAGCCATAGACGGTATGTAAATGAATGAGCATGGCTGCATCCATATAAAACTTCATTTATGGAGTCAATTTGAATTTCATATAATTTTCACATGCCATAAAATCTCCTTTTTGGATTTTTTTTTTTTTTTTTTTTTGAGATGGAATCTCGCTCTGTCGCCAGGCTGGAGCGCGGTGGCACATCTTGGCTCACTGCAATTTCCACCTCCCGGTTCAAGAGATTCTCCTGCCTCAGTCTCCCAAGGAGGTGGGACTACAGGTGCATACCACCATGCCCAGCTAATTTCTGTATTTTTAGTATAGACGGGGTGTCACCATGTTGGCCAGGATGGTCCTGATCTCTTAACCTTGTGATCTGCCCGCCTCAGCCTCCCAAAGTGCTAGGATTACAGGCATGAGCCACCATGCCCAGCTCTTTTTTGATTTTTAAAAAATCATTTCAAAATATAAAATTCATTCTTAGCTCATGGGACAAAATACAAAAATAAGCAGTGGATTATAATATCCCAACTGCTGGTCTCAGCCTCACTGCTGAAGATAATGGGTAGCTGTGCACAAATAGTTATTTCATCCGTGCTTCCCCAGCTAACGACAGAGCTACACTCAACAGTCGTTTAGCCTGCTAGGCAGAACTTTGGAATTCTGGTTCAACCTCTGCCCTGATGCTTTCCAGCTGTGACCTTGGGCTCTGGTCACATGATATCAGAGTCTCAGGCTGCTCGTTTCCAAAACAGTAATACAGAATTTTTTTCTGCCTTCCTCATAGCACTGGTGTGAACCACATATGAGCATATTCATTGTCTAATTCCTGGTTTTCTCTGTGGCCTTCATTTGAAAAAAGTACACCAACATTTTAATCATCCTTCACCAAACATTTCTGGAAGATCTATTCTATGCCAGTCTGAGTCCTTGGGGATATACAGATGACTGAGAACTAGACCTTGCCCTCAGAGGAAAATTTAAAGAGAGAGAGAGAGAGAGAGAGAAAGAACTAAAACTAGGAGGCATTGTGGCACATGTGTAACAAAGGAGGGATGGAATGAGCAAGGATGGGAGAGACTAGCTCTGCTGGGATGGATATGGAACAGTGGGAGACTCAGGCAAAGGTCCCTCAGTGAAAATGCCAGCAAAGCAGGTCTGGGGAGGAGGGTGTCTCGGGATAGCTTGCAAAGCATGATGGCATGGAGCAGAGAATTTGGGGAACTTAAATGACTAAGTTTGGGGAGCCCATCATGGGTGAAGGACCCCATCAGGAAAGGAGGCTGGAGAGAGAGGGTAGAGGAAGGAGGGAAAACTTTGTGTGCCATGTTAAAGAGTTGGATTTTTTTCCCTATTAAGGAAGGAGAGTCATCAAGGGGTTTAATCAGGGTTATAAAATGATCAGCTCTGGGCTCTGGAATTTTCACTCTGGGCAAATGTTGAGGAGGAAATAATTGGGGGGAGGGTAGTGGTGGAGACAAGGGGGCCTCTGTGATAATCCTGATGAGCAATGAAGGGGAGTTAAACTATAGGATAATAGCATAAAGGATAGAAGAACCAAGATACTTTTACAAAATGTGTATATTTAAAGAATATTTTGAATGCTGGTTGCAGTGGCTCATGCCTATAATCCCAGCATTTTGGGAGGTCAAGGCAGGTAGATTGCTTGAGCCCAGGAGTTAGAGACCAGCCAGGGCAACAGGGCGAAATTCTGTCTTTACAAAAAATATAAAAATCAGTTGGTGTGGCGGCGTAAAGTTGTAGCTCCAGCTACTCAGGAGGCTAAAGTGAAAGGATTGCTTGAGCCTGGGAGGTGGAAACTGCAGTGAGATGAGGGCCCCATGCCCTCCAGCCTGAGCAACAAAGTGAGACCCTCAAACAATATAAATATATATTTTGAAAGCAGAATAATATTGTAGACTACACTGGAAAAGCATGGTATTTAAAGGTACTGAATTTTTTTCTAAGTAAATAAAAAGATACATAAACACACACACAAATTGTCAGGCCCAAATTCCCTAAGTTTAGGTGTTTGCCTTCAATTTTTCTTCAAATCAGAGAGCCTATATAATTGATTGTTAACAAAGTACAATACTTAAAATTTCCGGGTAACTCATTATAGTTTTGATATCTGAAGAGAATCACTGACAGAGCTTTCTCAAAGTATTTATTAACAAATGGAAAAGTGTCAGTTTCTGCTGAGATTTTGATGACCCTTTGCTTAAATCTTGGTTCTCCATGGAATACATTGTGATTTATGTTTTTGTTTCAGAAAAAGGTCCAAGTGTGAAGGAACCAAATCCAATTTCTCCACGTAAGTCTTTATGCAATTGTTTCGAAATAAAACCTCCTGGGCTTTCCTAAGAATGAGTTGGTTAGTGAACATTTGCCAAACTCTGAGTTTTGTTAAGGAGACTTCTGCTCTCATTCTCCCTTCCCCTTTCCTCTTTCTGCTCATATTTTTTCCCTTCCCTCTGTCCTTTTTTTTAATCCCTGCTTTCTTTTTCCCTTTCCACCTTTACTATTTTAAAATATTAATTTGTTGATCCATTGGCATGTATGGCTTAAATGGAAAGGTAGTAACTTATTTAAAGAGATAGGGTAATGACTTGCATGCTTGTATCTGTTCTTACAGCCATGGGAGTGGTTTGCTTTAAGTCGTATCAACAACATTTGTTTGCTCAGAGAAGTAATGCTAAGGGAACTCATTGCTATACCTTCGAGACAATCTGTAGTTCAAGAGTCAGGGGCACCAGGGAGAGCATGTAAGAATGAAAGAGAAAGCAACACCAATTACTACAGAATGAGAACTTGGAAATTGTCTAGGCCAATTTCATTGTTTTATGTGGAAGAAAATGCTGACGCAAAAATATTCCTGCACCTGGACTTCCAAGCTGTCCACCCTGAGCTCATCTACATAATATTGTTTCGTGAGGAGAATTTGTGTATCTGTGTCTTTTTTTTTTCCTTTCCTAAGACTCCCAGGGTTAGTCTCCATGGCTGACTCTTCACTACATGTAACAATCAGTCTGGAAAGTTCCTTTTACAAAGTGCTTCATAAACCATTCTCTTAAGTGGATTATTGTTATTATTTTTTAATTATGGAACAATATGAGACATATATGGACACATGTCCATCTTTGGAAATTTAGAATAGTTTCACTAAAAACTTGTAATCATGTTTAATTTTTGCATCCATCGGTATAAAAAGGCAATCATTTTCATTTCTAGGACTAGATTAAATAGGCTGACAGCTCGGTGCCACTTCACCTCCAGAGAGCTCTTCCCACCTCCCTCTCCATCTAGTAGATCTTCATCCATCTTACAAACTCAGGTGTTGACCCTCTGACTTCAGCAGGTGACTAAAGCTACCTGCATTTTTCAGAAGTTAAATGAACACACCAAAGAGCACAGGGCTAGAAGAGCGGGGACCAGAACTCGGGAGTTTGGACCTCTCCAGACTCATTTCCACCATGGCATACTTTCCCCTGAGCCTTTGGAGTGCTGGCCTGCTCAAATGTCATAGGAATGTACGGCAGTCTTCAGTGTAAAAAAAAAAGCTTTCTTTACACTGAAGTGAGTTGAAAGGCAAAGGGATTTAGTTTATATAGAGATCACTGGAGTTGCTTCTGATTGGAGCAGAAAGTAGAAAAATTAGCTGGGCATGGTGGCGCGTGCCTGTAATTCCAGCTACTCAGGAGGCTGAGGCAGGAGAATTGCCTGAACCGAGGAGGCGGAGGTTGCGGTGAGCCGAGATCGCGCCATTGCACTCCAGCCTTGGTTACAAGAGTGAAACTCCGTCTCAAAAAAAAAAAAAGAAAAGAAAAATAGTGGGGAGATCCTGTATCTCCCACTTGTATCAAAACCCAGAGACCTTAGAAATTGTATTCTACCAAAAACCCCTCTCCCTTGGAAACCAATTTTAACTTTTTTAAAGTGACTCAAAGAAGGTAGTTCTCTTAAATTAAAGGAAATGTTCTATTTCTGGGGCCTGGCATTAAATTCAGATATAAAAATCTTTGCCAAATGGAGAAACAATTGGTTCTATTTATGTGTTTTGCTGACCATAAAACTGACATCACTCCCCACCGGGAAGTATTTCCGTTCCCCTCATAGAAAGATCACGGTTGGAAAAGTGTTAAAAAGTTGGTTGTTTTAAATGACACAATATGAAGCCATTAAGATTAAGAGTTTAATATGAGGAGATCGGTGAAATGTTATAACCCACAGGAATAGTTTATTTTTGACCTATATTTTCTTCTCTTCTCCTGTTATCTTTCATACTTGTAAATGTTCATGAAAATATGTGTATAAAGTATTCTAAAGTGTGTGTTTTCTGTTCAGTGTCTCATTTTTGAAGGTTCAATGAATAAGCAGCAATAAGTGAGATTTTGATCATGGAAGTTCACTTTATTTTTCAAAGCATCTTAACCTGTGAATTTTCAAGCCACCCTCCATTCAAATAGCAGGTCCTCAGAGCGAGACAATGAAATGACAGACTTAAGATTTTACAGTGTTCGTCAATCTGATTTTTTACTTTGTTCATCAAAATAAATTGCAAACTGAGAATACCTTGGAAACCTGATAATTTCATTTCTCCATTGAAAAAAATTGGCAAGTTACAAAATACAGTGTATTTTATTAGGATTCTCATTGCATGCTCAGATTTTATTAGTGCTCACCCTTTATGACAGTGCTTGTGAAACAAACGTAAAATTCCAGTGTATGATACAGACTAACCGAAAAGTTGTGTGTATTGGTTTCTCTCCTTTATAGCAACTTTCCATGGTCTGGACACCCTAACCGTGATGGGCATCGCGTTTGCAGCCTTTGTGATCGGAGCACTCCTGACGGGGGCATTGTGGTACATCTATTCTCACACAGGTTAGTGTGACTGCTGAGTATGAGTTGCCAAACAACTTGTGTTCCTGCCACACACTAGACACTTGGTGTTTTGTTGGACAAAATAACAAATGAAAGAGAAAATTCATTCCTACCATTTTTATATTTACATACTTGGCATAAATTGGGTTTTACAAAAGTATAATTTGCCATAAACAGTAGATAGAAAAGGAATTTTTTTTTTTTTTTTTTTTTTGAGGTGGAGTTTCGCTCTTGTTACCCAGGCTGGAGTGCAGTGGCACGATCTCAGCTCACCGCAACCTCCGCCTCCTGGGTTCAAGCAATTCTCCTGCCTCAGCCTCCTGAGTAGCTGGGATTACAGGCACGCGCCACCATGCCCAGCTAATTTTTTGTATTTTTAGTAGAGACGGGGTTTCACCATGTTGACCAGGATGGTCTCGATCTGTTGACCTCGTGATCCACCCGCCTCGGCCTCCCAAAGTGCTGGGATTACAGGCTTGAGCCACCGCGCCCGGCAGAAAAGGAATGTTTAAACTGTTTGCACCAATTGCAATTGTGATGTTGGTGAAATTTAGCTGCGAATAAACCTACTTAGTTGTTAGGGTTTAGTTAAAGTAGACAGTGTATAGAAATGTAAACCATTCCATCAGAACCAAAGACTTAAGGATAGGCGTATAAATGAGAGGAAGTGAAAAAGGAAGCCATGATTTTACCACACCTGTCAAGGTATTGAGCACTGTCCATCAGAGTCCCTAATAAATGACTTAAACCAGATTCTCTCAAACCTTTTTTAACCCATGCTGTGACTTCTCTGATAAAACGTACAATTTTCATGTTTTTCTATAAAGTTAAATTTTAAAAACAGATTTCCATGAACTGAAAAAAAAAAGTGATGAAACAGAGCACTTCATTTTCAAGCTTTTATCCCTCAATCTTCAAATTTGGATGTGCCCCTCTCTACCAACTCTATAAAGTTGAAACATACTAGCCTGATGAGAGAACCCCTTCTTCCCCCAATACAGAATGCAGGCCAGCAAAGGGAGTCTTTTTTTTTTTTTTTTTTTTTTAATGAGACGGAGTTTCACGCTTGTTACCCAGGCTGGAGTGCAATGGCGCGATCTTGGCTCACTGCAACCTCCGCCTCCTGGGTTCAGGCAATTCTCCTGCCTCAGCCTCCTGAGTAGCTGGGATTACAGGCACGCACCACCATGCGCAGCTAATTTTTTGTATTTTTAGTAGAGACGGGGTTTCACCATGTTGACCAGGATGGTCTCGATCTCTTGACCTTGTGATCCACCCGCCTCGGCCTCCCAAAGTGCTGGGATTACAGGCTTGAGCCACTGTGCCCGGCCCAAAGGGAGTCTAGTACAATGGAGAACAAATAGATTGCCCTGCGATTGCTTCTTTCTTAGTTTCCTTACAACTATGGGAAGGAGTGACATCCATTTTGAGGCATTCCAGAGAGCTAGTTGGTCTTGTTCTTGTTTGTTCTTGGATCCTTGTAGTTTTACACTGTGAACCTAGGTCAACTGTGCTAGATTGATCCATCAGAGGCAAACAGCCTCTCTGTTTAGAATTTCATTAATTGTCCATTGAACCAGTGGATGTCATGATCTTTGGCTAACCCTTGGGCCGAGCTGAAAGGATGACTGATTTAAAGGGTAAAGAAGTACCAAAGGGTATTTTAGAGACCTTCTTGATTGCTAGACAAAACCTCAAGCTGTTGAGAATAAAAACATGACACAGTGATCTTCTGATAGTTAAAAAAGGCAGGTTCTTTTTCATCAGAATTTTCACTTTAAATATGACATCTCCTGACTGAGGTATTTTAGATTATGCCAGAAGGAGAGGATGGACTCTCTCATGCCTAGCATGGGACATTCACCCAAAACTCAGCCCCTTGGCAAAAATTTAGAAGACTTCAGTAGAGGGGCTTTGAGTCCTCAAATGCTTATTCCTAGTCAGCATACTTTAAGTGAGGTATGTTTATGTGAAAGAGAAAAAAATGACTCCTCATAATCCTAGCATTTTGGGAGGCTGGGGCAGGAGGATCGCTTGAGCCCAATAGTTCAAGACCAGCCTGGGCAACATGGCCAAACCCTGTCTCTACAAAAAACACAAAAACTAGCATGGCATGGTGGTATGCACCTCTCATCCCAGCTGGCTGAGGTGGGAGGATCACTGGAGCCTGGGAGGTTGAGGCTGTAGTGACCTGTGGTGGTGCCACTGCACTCCAGCCCGGGCAACAGAGCAAGAACATATCTCAAAATAAATAAGACTCCAGTGTCATGATTCCAAGTATTAAATAACCATCTGTGAATCTGTTTGGGGGCATTCTCCCTCATGAACAGTTTATAAAAGGACTAGAAAGACAGCATTTAGCAGAGCAGCATTTTAAAGTAAGTGATTTTGTCACAGGAATACTGACATGTTCAGATCTCAAGCTAACAGATCTTTGCAACTTTTCCAATCTTCTGCCTGGCTGAGAGGTTGTAGGGCTGTTGGCAGCCTATGTTGTCTGTTGGGAATGAGTTTGAAAGTACTCCAAGAAGACTGGGTTGCCCACATATGTTTACCATGTACCTTCTCAGCCACTGACTGACCTTGGTCATACAGCTGCACTCTCAAAGCTAATCTTGGGCCAGGAAGCCAGGTCCAGGCAGAATATGGGACAACCAAATTACCCTCACTACTGGAACATGCCCCACTAAAATCCCCCCAATAATCCAGACCCTTACCCACAGCCAAGCACACAAACCCGATAAAAAGCAAAGCTTGGTTATATGGCGTATATTGATGCTCATTTTATTTGGAAGTCTGTTGTTACTGATCCTTTTTTCCCCAAGCTAGAGACTTCAGGAGGGCCTTTAAAGTACTGTTAATGTAGAAATAGGTTTGTAAGTAAATTTAAGAAAAATGAAACCAAAAACCTCCCTCCTGTGATGCTTTCTAGCAAAATGAATTACACTGATTCAGAAGGTAAAAGATTTATAGACACTGCCATTTGGGCTTAAAATCCATTGGCATCACTTACGAGACAGCTTCAAAATTACTTTTTGTTAAAAACTGTAGCCTCCAGTTTATTTTATGGATTGCTTTTGAGGAATACCAGTGTCATACAAGCATGAAGAAGACTCACTTCAGGACCAAATGATAGTTCCTGTCCAGAACCCCTCAGTTTCTTACCTGGCTCAGCTAGCAGCAATTTAAATTAATAGGGAAGATTATAATGCAGTGGGCAATGGGGACAGCTAGGATACAAACACTGGCTCAGTCCATTCAATTTCTACAATACTTGAAGCTGCAGAACTCATAGATCGTATATGCTATACTTGGGGGTTTAGACAGCATCTGCCGCTGTGTAAAAAGCAGTCCTTAATTTGGATGACTTTCCCTTTGTTTACGCTTTCTATTCCATGTGCAGCACAGAGCACAAAACCAAGTCACATATTTGGACTGTGGTTATCTACTTCCATACCTGGAATGTGCGTTAATCTACAAAGGCTGGGTTCCCACTTTATCATACGACAACTCTGGGCACAATCGGAGATATTATTCTCTTAATTCTGTGTTAATTCTGTTGGGAAAATTCCATTCCTAAAACTTACATTCTCTCCTAAGATGCTGTAGAGAGGAGGGGTGCTTGGGGGCTGAAATGGTGCTGGAACCATAGCATCTTCATGCTTCTAGGGACCTTACCTGGTTCAGGGGTTTCTAACTTCCAGTCTGTGAAGGTCCCTCAAGTCATATGCAAAATCATATCTGTTTTTTTCTTGAGGGGAGGAACAAATGCTTTCATTTTTATTTTCTAGTAAAACTTTTTAGCTTTATCAAAGTAGTACATGCAAATAGTTTAAAGGTTGAAATAATTCTATAAGACTTGTTATGAAAAAAAAAAGAAACCCCTACTGCCCTACTTTCTTTTCTCACTCCCCAGAGCATTACTTTTGACGCTTAGCTCATCGTTTTGGACATTAATCCATACTTCTAAGTAACACGAGTGTATTGCTGCTTCTCGACTTTGCAGGTTTAGACCTTTTCTCTAGACCTCATGTTAAGGAAAATGTCCCCTTCTCCCACCATCCTCTTAATAGAAATATACTGACATTTTGGTTAGATCAGCATTTACTATTTACATTATTATGACTACCTAAACGCTAATCACAATTAAATCATGTAGTATAATATCCTGTATGACTTTTAATTTTCCCTATAATTCGTTATCTTTCCCCACCATACCCCATTAGCTTAATTTTCTATATATTTATCATTAATTCATCTGCTGACCCTGCCAGTTGTCTTAATCTCCTCTTAATACACTGAGCCATATGGAATGTTGTACTGATTCCTTTTCGTCAGTAACTCCTGGAGCCTCTGACCTGCTTCTGTCTGAACTGGTTCCATTTCTGGACGCTGCCGTCTTCCTGTGTTCTTCATTGCTACCATTCTGTGCATTCCCTTCACTTCTGAGTCATGGATGTCCTGTGTCATGTATCTCCTGCCTTTCTTCTTCCTGATTTAAAGCGTACATAGAAGGCAAATGTTTTTCACACTTTGCATGTCTGAAAATACCCTCATTTAACAGAAACACCTGTTAGATAGTTGGGCAAGATATAGAATGTTAGATTACACTTTTTCCTTCAGACTTTTGGAAGCCCTCCTTGTCTTCTAGCTGTGAGGATTGCTGTTGAGAAGTTCAGAGCTACTCTTGAGCAGCTACTCAAGAGCAGACTCTTGATCCCTTTTGTATGTGACCTGCTTTGTCTTTCTGGAAGAAATTTTACCATCATATCTCTTGAGTTAGGTGTATCTTTATACATTATGCTGGGCATTAATTGGGCCCTTTCAGGTTAGAAACTTGTATCTTTCAGTACTGAAATTTTTAAGAATGATTTATTTTCTCATCCCTTTTTTTCTGTTTTCTCTCATTTTAGAAATCATTTTATTTGAAAATTGAACCTCTTGTCCTTTAATGTTTCTTTCCTTCCTGTTACTCATCTTTCTGCTTTATTTTCTGGGAGATTTTCTCATCTTTATCTTTCAGTAATCTACTGAGTTTTTAATACTGGCTTCAAATTTTTTTAATTACAGGAACTTTTTTTAAATTTTTCTTTTAAAAAAATCCTATTCTTATTTCATGGATGCAATATCATCTGAGAATATTAATATATGATTATTTAGGAATAAGAACATTCTAAACTTGTGGGTGGGCCGTATTGATTGTGAACTCCCTTAGAGTAATCTGCCTGGGCCATTTTATTGATGAACTCCTGATATCTCATCATTGGATCTTTCCTCTTTAACTCGTCAGGCTTTCATAAAATATGTTTTCCTGTTTCCTACTTGCAAGGTATAGAACTGGCTGTTGAAAGACCTTTCTATTGGGCATTGATTAAAATAAACTGACATGGGAACAAATTATATTTGGCAGATAGACACTGGAAGGCAAATATTTGGACTTCTCTGGCAGGGTATAGTCCTGGCACTTTTCCCAAATGCAAATAAGCACATGGCAAGTTCTGGAGGAGATAAACTTGTTACATAGTTACAGTCAGGACTGGAACCCTACTTTCTTGATTCAAAGTTTCACTGTTGCTAAATGAGGCAAGGCCATCTTGCTTTAGCTCCTTTTAGGCTGAGCCAAAGAAGCCTAGATGGGCCAAAATATTTGTATGTTTGCTGAATTACCCCCTTTTGAACATGGTACTCTTGCCCTCAAGTGTGCCTGGTGTTGATCATTCCTGGAACCATCAGTTTCATGAGTAAACTTCCCGTCTTCTTCCTGGATTAGGAAGGGCAGATCTCAGCCCAGTGGCGTGATGGAGGAAATTGAGAGAACTATTCTGCTTCTCATATAGAAGTTCAGCTAGCACCTCCTGCTTACAGGCCTATGCTCAAGAGAGGTGTCCAGAGATGCCTGATGCCACCATTCCCTGAGTTTTTAAGGGTTTGGTGACATAAATTGGTTGTTTCTCAGTTTTTCCCTCTGTTGGTTTAAGCTTCAGCTCTCTTGAGTCTGCCAAGTCAGTTACCATTCACTCACTTCCTCACCAACTTCCAATATTTTATTGTTGTTATCTTTACTTTTGTTATTTTTGTTCTCATGCATTTATGCCTTTAAAAATGCATTTACTGTTATTCTGGTGAGATTTGGGGAAGGAATGCAAGTCAGTGCCTTGAAATGCACTATCTCTATGCAGTCGTACCCTTGCCTTTTTTTTTTTTTTTTTTTTAATCAGTTTCTTAAAGGGAGTCCTTAGAAAATGACTAGTCTGCATCAGCATTTTCTTTTTACATAGCAAGACATTCTGAGCCCAGAGAACTGATGTGACTAGCTGAAAGTTACACAGGCATGGCAGTCAGGACTGGACCTTGCTTTCTTGATTCAGAGTTCACTCTTCTCTTCCTATCCTGTTATTACAAATTCAAAGGGCAGATAGCCGTAATCCTTTTATCTTCCTTCTGGTTATCAGATAATAAACATTAATTAACATGCATTTTGAGTTTTCTTTTTGCCTCTTAGCATAAGCTAAATGTTTTTGTTCACTCATTTATTCATTTTTTCACTCACTTATTCAATGGATTTTTTAAGCTATTGTTAAATGCCAACACTATTTTTTTTTTTTTTTTTTTTTTTTTTTGAGACGGAGTTTCACTCTTGTTACCCAGGCTGGAGTGCAATGGCGCGATCTCGGCTCACCACAACCTCTGCCTCCTGGGTTCAGGCAATTCTCCTGCCTCAACCTCCTGAGTAGCTGGAATTATAGGCACCCGCCACCATACCCAGCTAACTTTTTGTATTTTTAGTAGAGATGAGGTTTCACCATGTTGACCAGGATGGTCTTGATCTGTTGACCTCGTGATCCACCCGCCTTGGCCTCCCAAAGTGCTGGGATTACAGGCTTGAGCCACCGCGCCCGGCCAAATGCCAACACTATTCCAGGCACTGGTAAAATAGCCATGAGCAACACAAAGTCCTTGCTGTCATGGAGTTCCCATAGCTTAAGAGGAAGAGAATAACCAAACAGACGGATTATAAGCAGATTGGCTCAGGCAGAAGCCCAGCTACAGGCACATATGCCAACCTTTAGGAAAGCAATGACCTGGTGAACTGTGTCAGAAAAAATGGAGAACTGGCAAGGGAAGTCTCAGTGGAGAATGAAGAAATTTTTTTTTTTTTTTTTTGAGATGGAGTCTCACTCTGTCCTCCAGGCTGGAGTGCAGTGGCGTGATCTCGGCTCACCACAACCTCTGCCACCTGGGTTCAAGCGATTCTCATGCCTCAGACACCCAAATAGCTGGGATTACAGGTGCACACCACCACGACTGGCTTTTTTTTTTTTTTTTTTTTTTTGTATTTTTAGTAGAGATGAGGTGTCACCATCTTGGCCAGGCTGGTCTTGAACTTCTGACCTCATGATCACCTGCCTCAGCCTCCCAAAGTGCTAGGATTACAGGCGTGAGCCACCGTGCCTGGCCGGAAGAAGCATTTCCAATCTGAAGAATTAAGTTTCCTAGAGACCTCTCATGGAAACTGAGGGGAGGTTGAGAAGGGGGAAGGCATATGAATGGCCAGATGCTCTGGGAGATGCTTTGTTTTTTGAGAGAAAAAGTGACACCGACAGACACCATGAAAGCAGAAAGCACTCATCTTAACCTCTGTGTTTAACAGTTTTGTAAAATAATGATATGGGCATTTGAGTGAAAAGAGAGTGGATCCTGCCTTCTTTATAGTCACATTGGGGTTCTCATCTGTTCCAGCTGCATCTTTCTGATCCCTGGGACTTGGTCTCTTGGTTCCTACCTTATCACACCTTAGCCTGTCTCCTTGCTGTTTCTCTTTTCATCCGGGCTAGGCTTGGGAACCTGGAGAAACCTCAGGCCTCTGAACACATTGGCACCTCCAGAGATGCTCCTAATGAAAACCTCTTACCCGACTCAGGTGGACTTTTGGGTATGCGCTTGACTTTGCTTTAAGAACACATGGTGTGTTCCACGGAGGGTTGTTGAAACTGCCTGACAGGTTGGGACAGGCACACCTAATTCAAAACCTCAGCATCTTATACTCCTAGTTGTTTTTCTACTTACACATAGGAGTAGCCTTAAAGTTCGAAAAGCTTTTTACACATTGCTTGTTTTAAGTACCCTCACCCTAACAACCTGGGAAGTTGGGATTGTCTCTGTGTTTACTAAAGGGAAACACAATTAATACACCTACTCAGGTAGCAAGTCTAGCCATTGAGCAAACTAGAGCTTCAAGTCCAACTTCTGACTAGTGGTTGTAGCGGTAGCTGTGGAGGACAGCCTCCTCCTCCTGATTTCTCTCTCCCTCTTGCTTTTCTTCTTCCTCTTAGTTGTTATCAGACTTTGCATCTTATTCGGGGGCCACAAAGGCAAGGAAGGTAAACACAGAAAACCGAAGTGCAGCTACAAACAGGTTGGTCACAGTGCAGAAACACAGAAAGAAAGCAGTAGGCAGGACATTGTGAAAAGCTTCAGTTCTAGGCATAAGCTTTTCCCCGTGACTTCTAACAGCATCTAATTCACCCCTCCTGAAGAATTTTGCTGTAAAAGAAGAGTCTTTTGCTTGGAGGCTGGGGAGGAATGAATTTTGAAAATGATAAAAAGTGATTGAAGACTTATCAAATTAAAGATACTACCATTCACTCTGCTTAAAGAGTGAGCTTGTGAATTAATTATAATTAGGATATCAAGAAACTAGCCATTAATTGGTACAAAACTGCATACAACACATAGACCTTGAAGAAAATATCTTTGTTTTCTTTCTGGCATGAAGGAATATTAAGTCTAAAGTATCCCCAGTTATATGGTTTTCAATCCTATGCTTAAGTATCTTCTGAGAAGGAGATTCCATAAATTCCCTGTATAACTAACCACTCCTCATAATCAGCAAGTTCTTTTCTGTCTCACCTAAATCCCCTATTCCTGCCATTTAAACTCATTTCCTCATGTTCTGCCCTCCAGGGAGATAAAGAACAGCTGTCTGCTCCTCTTCATAATAATCCTCATGGACAGTGTTTGCAAATAGTGTCCTTTGGCCTAAATACCGAGATTCCCCTCACCTTTTTTTAACTCTTCTGTTGCTTCCCCAGAGTCCTCCCATGTTATTGATATCTTTCTTGAATAGTTTCTTCCCCAGGACCTGCCATGGGAAAGACTTAGAGATAAGAATCCAGTTGTAATGTAGACGCCAAAGAGGTAGCAAGAGGTCAGATCTGGACAACCCCATGCCAAGCGAAAGGAAACATTCTTCATTAAGAAATGGGGTGGGTTTGGGTTTTGTTTTCTGTTTTTTTTTTTTGTTTTGCTTCTTTTTGTCATCTCCTCCTCCACGCCCCGCCCCCGCCACCCACTGTAGAGACAGGATCTTTCTATGTTGCCCAGGTGCAGAGGCTCTTCACAGGCGAGATCATAGCTCACTGAAGCCTCTAACTGCTGGCCTCAGGAGATCCTCCCCCTTCAGCCTCCTGAGTAGCTGGCACTATAAATGACAGCACCTGGCTTTCTTATTCTATTTCTTAAGGCATCCCTGGCAGTATCTAGGCCCAGCCATAGGCTAATTGTGAGATGGGTGGGATTAATCCTTAGTGCTAATTGTGAGATGGGTGGGATTAATCCTTAGTGCTAATTGTGAGATGGGTGGGATTAATCCTTAGTGTCCTTATCCTCAGTGTGCCCTCCTCCTCCAGAGTATGTCAGGCACCAGATTCATCTCACCCCTAACTCATTCTCCTTCCTCTCAAATCTCTGTTCCCTCAACGTGGTTTGAGATTTTAGGAGGAAAGCATAAAGACTGAATACATTTCCTCTGCTGGCCAAGTTTGATATTTATTTACGAGCAAGGCGCCCTCCTTGAATTTCTTTTATGTGCTAATTGGGCCTACTCTGCTTAGCCACGAGGTCTTCCCTGCCCATCTCCTTTAGGAGCAGCCTGGTTATATTTGTCACCCAAGGGATGTTTTAGAGAAAGTTGGTGCTCCACGAAATCAGAGATCACTGCAATGGAGAGCAGACAGCCGAAGGACCCATCTCAGATAACCCAGGGGTCTCTGTTGGCCTGTTAAGTAGAAGCATCTGCACATTCAACTTTCTTCCTCATAGTGAATTTTTCTGTAGCATCACTTCCATCTGACAGTGAAAAGACTTTTTCTTAATTCTGTCAAAAGGTAAGAGTTTTTTTAAAATGTGGTTATAGTGAAAATCTTGCATCTGACATGTGAAAATAGCCACAGAAGTGGAAAGGATGGTCTGAAGAGGGGACTTTCAATATTTCCCAGCAGGTTCTCAGACAGGGAGTCACCTTGGCCCATTATTGGATGAAAGTCAATATAATATTAGGTTAACTTATCCACCTGGTGAGATGCATCCTGCAGTCTTGAGTGCAGAGGCTTCTTTGTTTTGTTTGGGGTTTTATTTTGAAGTGTTTTGCATTACCAGGACAAGAGTTTCCAAAACTTGGGAAGTTGAAGGGTCTCCTTAATGGGCACTGATGAAAATAAACTGACATGGCAACAAATTAGATTTGGCAAATAGACATCGGAAAGCAGATATTCAGGCTTCCTGGGCAGGGCATAATGCTGGTACTTTTCCTGAATGTGAATAATCAAGCACAGGGCAAATCCTGAAGGAGCAGACTTGCTCCCTGTTGCTAGATGAAGCAAGGCCTTTTTACTTTTTTTAGCTGCTGTGGGCTGAGCAAACAAAGCCCAGGTGAGCCAAAAAAGAAAAAGATGGACTTGCCTCCTGCTTTTCAGATATATTCTTATTCAGGTAGGAAAATGTATATTTAAAATGTGGTGCATGCATAGCCACATTAGTCCTTCTCATTGATAATGTGAGGATCCAGGCAGCTATGGACCAACCTGTGGTTTATAAGGGAGCTGAATTCTTCAAGTATATCTAGAGTTGTTTGGGTCTCTGGAGGTTTTTTGTTTTTGTTTTGACATCGGAATTAAGATATTTTGTTCTCCTCTAGAAACAAAGCTCCTACTCTGGGGAAAGTGCATTTTTGGCAGAAAGTTATTGCCATGGAGGCAGATTTCCCCATCCCTTCTTACATACACACACATGAAGAGCATAGGTCAGTGCTGGGGAGGGTCCGAAATACAGGTTTTCAAAAAAGAAGAGCAAAAAAGTGTTTCTCTGCTTCTTGGGAATATTGACCCTAGTCCCCATCCATCCCACCAATCCCAGAAGAAGAGATAATTAGAGGAAGTATACAACAGGGCCAAACTTCCAACAAGCACATGAATACTTTGAGGTTGATGCAAAAGTGTGTATAGCTGTGTGGTTCGTGAAATGGGTGACAGGAAAAGCTGTAAACAGACCCAGGGACATGAGCCAGTTCCATATTTTGCAGAACTGCTTTTTTCACAGAGGCTTTTGAGGGGTCCCAAAAAGGGAATGGAAGTAATAGGGCCAAGTTCCTGTACTGGAGGGCAGGGCCTCTGCTCCAGTGTTTTGTTTTAATGAAGCAGCTGGGAGGGTTGCTTATCTCCGGCTGATAGATGTGTGTTTCAGCATGACAGGAAAAGAGGAGGCTCATTCATAAACAGACCTGGCCCTCTGGGGCTTCCCACATGGAAGGGGGGCATGCCGCTTACAAGAAGTTTATGCTCTGACTTTTCAAAGTAAATGCAGTGTTTTTTTATTGGAGAGCCCTGATCACTTTTCCCTACGTAGAGCCATTTTTTGAGGGTTGCACTGAGGCCGGTTTTGCCAAAGCGAAGACTAACTCCAGGGCCTTTTGCACTGTTAAATGCAAACCATGTGTGTGACTTGAGCTTTCCTTCCTCTCCAAAGCACTGCACATTTGGCACGATGAATGGCTTTAGCTAAAATGCAGTGGGGTGTGTAATGAAAAGTAGGATGCTTAAAGTGTTAGGAGATGCTCACGCTGCACTTCATGGGGAACCTCGGCAGGGAAGGGAAGCCATTCGCTGGCAACTGCAGTCCCCATGTACAAACAGCTAACCCCCTTCCCCAAAGGTTTTCCAATAGCAGCTGTCCCCCAACGCCTTTTCTCAAGTAATTTATATGTTTGGCACACAAGGCTCTCTGCTGTAGCTAGAACAAAGTCTAGATTTCACTCCTGTTTGTTTGTTTTTGTTTTGTTTTGTTTTTTTTGAGACAGAGTTCCACTTTGTCACGCAGGCTGGAGTGCAGAGGCACAATCTCTGCTCACTACAACCTCTGCCTCCCGGGTTCAAGCGATTCTCTTGCCTCAGCCTCATTAGTAGCTGGGACTACAGGCACACACCACCATGCCTGGCTAATTTTTTTGTATTTTTAGTAGAGACGGGGTTTCACTGTGTTAGCCAGGGTGGTCTTGATCTCCTGACCTTGTGATCCACCTGCCTTGGCCTCCCAAAGTGCTGGGATTATAGGCATGAGCCACCACACCCGGCCTTCACTCCTGTTTTTAACAAGTGCATTCAGAACAAGGCTTCCAAACTTCCAAAGTTCTGTTACTGCAATTTAAAGGTCACACCCTCCAAACCCTATAATATATTTATGAGAGAAGATGGACAGTGCTTCCTGAATACAGGTGCTGGTCAGTTACCAGCTTACACAGTCCAAGTAAGTGGTGGTGATTTTCTTCAAAGGTTGTAGACCCTGAAATCCAGGGACTTTGTCAACAACTGTCAGAGGTCTTAGCCACTATAGCTGCCTGTCAGTCGGCTGTCTGATTTTTCCCATGCATGATGCTTTAAAAATAAAAGAACAAATAGAAAAACCTTATTTTAGAAGGTATTCCAGCCATCTAGGATCTAGTCTAGTTGCTTCTGCCCCTGGTTGAGAAAAATATCAGTTAAAATGGCAAATGCGGAATAAATTATCTTTTCAGGAATGCACATACGTAACTTGTGTCTTTCTCTGACCCTGCCTTTTCTTTATTAAATGCAGGGGAGACAGCAAGAAGGCAGCAAGTCCCCACCTCCCCGCCAGCCTCGGAAAACAGCAGTGCTGCTCACAGCATCGGCAGCACACAGAGCACGCCTTGCTCCAGCAGCAGCACAGCCTAGCCCAGCCCAGCCCAGCCCAACCCAGCTACTGCCAAGGGCGGGACCAGTGTGAACCTCATGTCCAGACTTGGATGGCTGGATTTTGTTTCCCTTCTAAAGACAGAGTGAATTTCTGTATAAAGATCACCCATTGTATTCGCCCCACACCCAGGGCTAATATAAACATGACCCTGGACTTCTGTACCGCACTAGACTTCATGTGAGAAAGCTAAAATGGTGGTGTTCTCCACCAGCCCCCTCACAGGCTTGGGGGTTTTCAATGTGAAACACATGCCAGTTTTTAAAATGCTGCTTTGTCCAGATGAGAACATCCGTAATTTGGGGCCCTGAGTTTGACCCAGACTCAAGGAGTTGGTAAAGGGATAACAGCCAAATAGTAGAACTAGTGAGGAGATGCGGCCAAATATTCTTCATATCTGAACCAAGATGTAAAACATAAGAAATGCTTTGAGGCTTTCAAAGCATTCCTCCTAATTTGCACCTTCATCTGGATGTACACTTCTGACTTTGCTGCCACACCCTGTGGGGTCTGATGTGTCCCTTGATGGGTGCTGCCCTCAGGGACTGTACCCTGACAAGTGTCAAGGCAACATTCCTTTCTTGTGCCCTGGGCCAAAACCAATGCTGATGACCTTATTAGCTTCCTGTTTCTTCTCCTACTTGCATATGCCACTGCAAAATGTCTTAATGCAAACTTTGTATTTCTTACAGGCCTACAGAAATTGAAAATGACCAAAATCAGGAACCACAGATATGTGCCCATTCTTAATATTTTGTTCTGATAAAATAACATATAAATTAAGGTGAAATTCAGTTATAAAGTCAAGGAGAAATTTGCACAATTATATATTTGTATGTGTATGCAAATACAAGTGTATAATATGTCATCTGGCACATTCATTTTCTCAGTTGAAGAAGAGAAAATTCATTACCCTTTTGAAAATGTCCTTATGCTTTTAGAGTTGCAACTTACTCTTAAGTCTATTTGGTAGGGTGACTGTTCCACTCAAAACATGTCAACTAAAAAGAAAATCGGCGTTTTTATAAAAACCAAACTCTAGCGAGATGCGAAAGCATGGCAGATGCTGTTGCTCTCCAGTTGGTTATCTGAATAGTGTCGCCAGTTCTCCCCCAAGACAGTGCTGAGATTGGAAAAGGGCACTCATTTGGATTGCCTTACTTCTCTTGCCTTAAATGTATCCCAAAATCAAAAAATGCTTGAGGTGAATTTAATTAAATGGAATAATATGATGCCACTTTGCAGCTAAAATAAGCTCAATGATACCTTTATGATTAAAAGAAAAATGCCAGAAAGGAATTTTCATGCTAAATTATTTTACTGCTGAAGATGATAGCTTCATTGCAAATTATTTTTTTCCAGAATTCCCCCAAACAACTTAGAATTCCATAAGTAGAACAAGTTAGATTCTACCCCCAAAATATTCATAAGCAAATCCCACTGCCCTTAAAATAAGGAAGTTATGCCTGGTTGTCTGTGAATGGAACCTCAGTAGGAAATGTTGATGAAGCTCAAAACCTTAGGGCACTGTCCACATGGCAAACAAATAGGTGGAAATTGACCATCATTTTTACCAAATCGCTGAGTAATAACTGACTAACTTGATAGATGTAGGCATTCAATAAGGAAAATTTTAACCAAAACAGATCAGGGCTGAGATTTCCAGGCTATCTACATAGATCTACTGAAAAATTTCCAGATTTCCACAAACAAACAAAGACATGAGTTTAGAGAATTTTTTTCCTTTTTTTTTTTTTGAACATAAGGGTATCAGAGTAGAGGACCTAGATTATGCTACCTGTGTTTAGAAATAATGTGCTTTGCCTAACCTTCAGCAGAATGTATTGTTTTAGCATATTCTATGTATAAAAAACTTTAAAGATGTCTTCAAAGAAGACTAGAGTCTTTAAGTCACATATAGCTATATTTTACTACAAAATTTGTGTATAAAGATATATTTAAGTGTTTCAGATAAATTTAAGTTACTCCATATGAAATGTTTAATTTCAGCTACTGTGAATTCTTTTGATCAGTCCTTTGCTTTTTTAAAAAACCCTTTCCATCTTGTTAAAAAGGAAATTAGCTATTAGGAGATATAAAACATTGATGTCTTAGAAGGACAAGGTTAAAACCCTCTGTAATATATTTAAATATATATTTTCAAGAGAGATGCTGCATTGCCAATGATTTTATAAATAATTGAAAATTAATTTACAAATTTATAGATGCAAACCAAAAGATTTGTTTTAAAGAGAGAGGGAAAAAAAAATCACCTTTTATTTGTTTGGGTCTCATTGTCAGAAGTATTATTCAGATCAAGAAATCTGTGTCGATAAAACCTAATCTCATATTGGAGAGTGCATGTCATCAAGTATTTCTGAAATGTTTCTTAAAAATGAACATTTAAAAATAAGGTATTTTCTCCCTAGCTTCTCATTACGGTATTCCTAATTACTTCACACTTTACAGGTTCAATACAAAGTACAAGCTCTACTTTTATAACGTTTCACAGTTTCTTTATATTTCAGCTGCTCTCTTCTATCTGCAGTCTTTCATTATTTCTGCAGGCTACACCCTTAATTTGCAGAGGCCATTTTGTTTTGTTTGATGCTGAAGCTATTGCTCAAATGCCCTAAGCTCCAAGGCCAATTGTGTGTATACTGTGCTATGGCTCTTCACCATGTGGTGTTTACCAGCTATTACTCTGTATTTTAAAAGGCCAGAGATTGCTTCTGTCTAAATTGTTTCTATAGCATTTTCTAAACAAACAAAAAATGGTATTTTCCTTGTCTTGTAATAAGATTGTAAATCAGTTTTCTGCGTGTGTTTTTAGTGGGTATGGTTGTGAGTGTGTGTGGGTGCGCACACGCATGTGTCTTTTTGTATTGTAACTACCTCATGGTTTGAATGATGTTTGTACTGCTGGTTGTGTTAACAGAGCACATTTTGTTGGGTGAGTCCTATGTGATTTTTTCATGTTTGTTTTATCTGGGGGTTGTTCATGAAACTGACAGATGTTTTTCTAAAACTACTATTATCAGTTTCCAAATACAATACTTCTCTCTTCTGGTTTTTCCTGAATGAGCCTGATTTTGTTGCTGGTTTTCATCATCTATGAAGGTAGAAAGAGTACCCTTAAAATCCCTGTGGCCAGTTTGAACACCCCTGTTGTATTCTTTTCTCTGTTCATTGTGTCAGCAATTTTGTGAACATGCTTAGATGTATAGTTTTGATAACCACAGTTTTAAGTCTTTTATCTGTGCATAATAAAAAGATATATATCAATTATTAATATCTGTCTTGTTTGGTTATTAAATTCTACCTGCAAGCTGATGTAACTTTTTCACTGTGACTTTCTCCTAAATGATGAAGAAGAGAGAGGAGAAAGGCTAAGAGGTCCAGAGCAGAGGGAAGGATGGACAGACCAGTAGAAGAGTGCAGCAGGAGCTGTCACTCTTCTCAGAAAAACATGGTAGGAGACTTGGAAGTGGGTGTCTCACCCTGGAATCCATTCCTGGGCCTTCTATCAACCTTCCAGAATCAAAGAAAGAAAAATAATACATATTTAGGGTCTACTATTTTCATCTTCAGATATCCCAGTGCTGCTTCCAGCGTTCCATATCTCCATGTGGTACCACCGTCTTCCATTCGCTCAAGCCAGAAACCTGGGAATCTAACTAGAGCCTCTTTGGCTCCCCTCTCCCCAAATCAGTAAGTCCAAGTGCTATTCTACCTCTAGAATGTCTCTTTCTTCAAACCCCTGACTTATTCCTACTCCAACTATTATACACTACTCAAGAGCCATTATCTCCAGTCACTCCCGCAGTCTCCTAACTAGTATGCCAACTTCCCATCTTGCTCCCTTCAATTCCTTCTCTACCTTGCAGCCAAAGTATCCTAAAAAGACTCAGTTTTGAGGCCTTTAGGTAATCTCCCCATTTGCCTTCAGCATGAAGTTCAGATTCCTAAGCATGGTTCTGAGGAGGCTAATCTGCCTGCCTTCCCAGCTACTTCTCTCATCTCTCCAGGGCTCAGTTCTATTTTGCATCCTTACCCCAAATTTGTAATGAAAACAGTTCTCATTCAGTATCAAATATTATATTATAACATTAAATATGCATTTACAAATTGCATTCCCCTTTTGAAATTTTTAGTGGCTTAAATGATTTGGCATCAAGGCCATCAGCCCATCCCTCACATTTTACACAGGTGGGTACCCACAGAACAGGAACAGTCTATGGTGCCCCCTGCAACCAGCTCCTCTTAGGATATATGGGAGGAATTGGCAGGTCAATGACTTGTTTTTTTCCATTAAACTCTCCTTGTATCTACTGGAGCAAAAACCTAGGTGATTAATGGCTTCAGAGAGTCTATGAAGTGTCTGGAATTGTATGCAAGATTTTATTGCAGATGTGTCTTGGTGGTGGTTTTTGGTGAGAGTCCATAGATTTTTTGTAAGAAAAAATTATCTTTCTTGTTCAGACAATATATATGTATAAAATCAACGCAAAGAATACAGACATATAGCAATGAAAAGGCCTCCATAATCCTCCAACTTGAATATCAGAATACCGATTTAGTGTATGTGTCCCCAGATATTTCCTTAATTCATATCAACATGTCCATGACATTAAAATAATATTGGATTTATGTTCCTTGTTAGTTGTAGTCCTAGGTATTTTATTCTCTTTGTAGCAATTGTGAATGGCAGTTCATTCTTGATTTGGCTCTCTTTAAGTCTGTTATTGGTTTATAAGGAATTCTTGTGATTTTTGCACATTGATTTT
The DNA here is from genome assembly GCA_031835075.1 of Saguinus oedipus. NCBI lineage: Eukaryota > Metazoa > Chordata > Mammalia > Primates > Cebidae > Saguinus > Saguinus oedipus. The sequence continues at coordinate 114,292,998 of CM063175.1, forward strand.
GTATCCTGAGACTTTGCTGAAGTTGCTTATCAGTTTCAGGAGATTTTGGGCTGAGACAATGGGGTCTTCTAGATATACTATCATGTCGTCTGCAAATAGAGACAATTTGGCTTCCTCCTTTCCTATCTGAATACCCTTTATTTCTTTTTCTTGCCTGATTGCTCTGGCTATAACTTCCAGTACTATATCAAATAGGAGTGGTGAGACTGGTACCAAAACAGACATACAGACCAATGGAACAGAACAGAGGCCTCAGAGGCAACACAACATATCTACAACCATCCGATCTTTGACAAACCTTACAAAAACAAACAATGGGGAAAGGATTCCCTGTTTAATAAATGGTGTTGGGAAAACTGGCTAGCTATGTGCAGAAAGCAGAAACTGGACCCCTTCCTGACACCTTACACTAAAATTAACTCCAGACGGGTTGAAGACTTAAACATAAGACCTAACACCATAAAAACCCTAGAAGAAAATCTGGGCAAAACCATTCAGGACATAGGAGTAGGCAAGGACTTCATGACCAAAACACCAAAAGCATTGGCAACAAAAGCCAAAATAGACATGGGACCTAATCAAACTCCACAGCTTCTGCATAGCAAAAGAAACAGTCATTAGAGTGAATCGGCAACCAACAGAATGGGAAAAAATTTTTGCAGTTTACCCATCTGACAAAGGGCTGATATCCAGAATTTACAAAGAACTAAAACAGATTTACAAGAAAAAAACCAAACAAGTCCATTCAAAAGTGGGCAAACGATATGAACAGACACTTTACAAAAGAAGACATACATGAGGCCAACAAACATATGAAAAAATTCTCATCACTGGTCATTAGAGAAATGCAAATCAAAACCACATTGAGATACCATCTCACGCCAGTTAGAATGGCGATCATTAAAAAATCTGGAGACAACAGATGCTGGAGAGGATGTGGAGAAATAGGAACACTTTTACACTGCTGGTGGGAGTGTAAGTTGGTTCAACCATTGTGTAAGACAGTGTGGTGATTCCTCAAGGACCTAGAAATAGAAATTCCATTTGACCCAGCAATCTCATTACTGGGTATATATCCAAAGGATTATAAATCGTTCTACTATAAGGACACATGCGCACAAATGTTCATTGCAGCACTGTTTACAATAGCAAAGACCTGGAACCAACCCAAATGCCCATCGATGATAGACTGGACAGGGAAAATTTGGCACATATACACCATGGAATATTATGCAGCCATCAAAAACAGTGAGTTTGTGTCCTTTGTAGGGACATGAATGAATCTGGAGACCATCATTCTCAGCAAACTGACACAAGAACAGAAAATGAAATAACGCATGTTCTCACTCATAGGCGGGTGTTGAACAATGAGAACACATGGACACAGGGAGGGGAACACTATACATTGGGGTCTGTTGGGGGGAATAGGGGAGGGACAGCAGTAGGTGGGGAGTTGGGGAGAGAGAGCATGGAGTGAAATGCCAGATATAGGTGAAGGGGAGGAAGGCAGCAAATCACACTGCCATGTGTGTACCTATGCAACTATCTTGCATGTTCTTCACATGTATCCCAAAACCTAAAATGCAATTAAAAAAAAAAGACTGGATTACGGCCAGGTGCAGTGGCTCATGCCTGTAATTCCAGCACTTTGGGAGGCTGAGTTGGGCAGATCACTTGAGATCAGGAGTTCCAGCCAACCTAGCCAACATAGTGAAACCCTGTCTTCACTAAAAATACACAAATTACGGGCGCGGGGTGGTACATACCTGTAATCCCAGCTACTCAGAAGGCTGAGGCAGGAGAATCTTTGGATCCAGGAGGTGGAGTTTGCAGTGAGCTGAGATTACGCCACTGCACTCCAGTCTGGGAGATGGAGCAAGGCCCTGTTTAAAAATAAAAATCGGATTATAACAGTTGTGACTCCTTCCTTTCTTTTCTTTCTTTCTCTCTCTCTCTTCTTTCTTTCTTTGTTCAGGGTCTCATTCTGTCACCGAAGGCTAATTTTTATGTTTTTAGTAGAGATGTGGTTTCACCATGTTGGCCAGGATGATCTCAAACTCTTGACCTCAAGTGATTCACATACCTTGGCTTCCCAAAGTGCTGGGATTACAGATGTCAACCACCACACCCAGCCCAAGACTTGCTTTTTTCATATGACATGTCTTTCTCAGGCCTCCCAAGATAAGTGCTAATCATCACTTTCTTAATAGGCTTAGCTTCAATTGCCCAAATAAAAACATGGTTCTTATAGAAAGTGAAATACAAAGATATTTGTTAAACACTACCCTTCCTACATGCTCCAGTCACTCACCTGGAGGAGCTGATGCTAACAGCCTTTTTTCAAACTCAAGCATATTGAAACGTATTCATAAAAATAGAAGTTTTTGTTTAGTTTACCAAAAATGGGACCACAATATACATACATACACTGCACTCCAGCCTGGGCAACAGAACGAGACAGTCTCAAATAAAAACAAACAAACAAAAAAAGACAAGAAAAAAAATTGGAAGATTAGACTTGAAAAATAATGAAAATACTACATTCAGACATGCAGCTAAAGTAGGTAATTTATGGGAAACTTATATTGCTCTAAGTTGTAAATGAGAAAAACATTGAAAATGTAAGAGTATCCAACATGGCAAGTTAATTATTACTTTAAAAGACTATTAGAGATAGGCAAAAATTAAGTAAAAGTAAACACATACATTAGAAATGAAAAAAAGATACAACAGATATAGAAGAAATTTTAATGAATAAGGGATCTTTATCGACATTTATTTTAATAAAGTAGAAACCAGACAACATGTGTGATGTGTCAGAAACAGTCACAGTTCAGCTGGGTAAACAAAAACCACTCTGAGCATTTCAACAGAGAGAAATTAACATGAGGACTTGGTTTAGCAGATGTTGAAGGGCTGAAAAGGTGAACAGAGATGTCTGAGAGTCCAGGACAGGGATTATCAGAACACCAAGTTGAGCATGGCTTGCACAGTCCGAATGCCAGCATCCCCAGGCAGATAGGGAACAGGGAGACAAACACTTAGTGGAGGGTACTGATGACTTCCTAGGTAAAATGTAATTTTGCAAAACTATTTCCAGAAACAATAAAAATAAAATAAATCTTAATAATGTCTTTTCTCTAAATTTAAGAAAAGATCTAAGAGTACAAGAGACTTATGGGAAAAACAAAAAACAAAGAGTAAAACCTAAATTTAAATCTACTCACAACAAAACAGAATACAAAATTTAAAACAAACAACAAACCACTGCCAAACTCAACGGGTTTTACAGGTAAATTCTACCAAGTACTCAAAGAACAGGAGGAAGGAGGGTCCAAGATGGCTGAATAGGAACAGCCCCAGAGTGCAGTCCCCAGCAAGAACAATGCAGAGGGTGAGTGCCCACCACATTTCCAAACAAATTTTCACTGCCCACAGACTAGGAGATTCCCAGGCCGAAAAGTGCCATGAGTTTTCAGCACAGCAGTTTCAGCTGGTGCCAGGTTGGTGCACAGAAACTCACACAAATCCGGGTGGCCGTTTCAACTGGCACCTGGAATGCCTGGGAGACAGAGCTGCCCGTTCAACTGAAAGGGAGGGGACAGAGACAGGGAGCCAGATGATCTGGCTCGAAGGGTACCACCCACACAAAACAACGCTCTGGATTGAGAGTTTCACAGCCAGCACAGATGGAGCCAGGATGGTCCAAGTCAGTTCAGGGAAGGGCGACCACCACTACCGAGGCAGTTCACACAGCAGCTGGGCAGAGCCTACAGCAGCTCAGCAATGCCTCTGCTGGCAGACTGTGACTAGACTACTCCATGCAGGGCAGGGCATCTATGGAAAAAGGCAGCAGCATGACAGGAACTTATAAATAAAGCCGACCTTCCTAGGACAGAGCACCTGGGAAAAGCACTTATGAGTACTACTGCAGCAGATGTAAAAGTACCTGCCCAGCAGCTCTGCACACAATAACAGAGCTCCAAGCATAGCACTTGTGCTCCTATAAGGGACAGACTGTCTCAAGCAGGTCCCCGACCCCCGTATACCCAGAGACACCTCATAAAAGAGAGCTCAGGCCAATATCTGGCAGGTACCCTTCTGGGATGAAGATAACAGAAGAAACTGGCAGCAACCCTTACTGTTCTGTAGCCCCCAAAGTTGATCCCCAGGCAAGCAGGGTCTGGAGTGGACCTCCAGCAGTCCTGCAGCAGAGGGGCCTAACTGTTAGAAGGAAAACTAAGAAACAAAATGAAATAACTTCATCATCAAAAAGGACGTCCACTCAGAGACCCCATCTGAAAATCACCAACTACAAAGACCACAGGTAGACAAAGCAACAAAGATAAGAAGAAACCAGTGCAAAAACACCCAAAACTAGAATGTCTCTCCTCCTCCAAGGGATCACAACTCCTCACCAGCTAGGGATAAAAGATGGATGGAGAATGAGTCTGATGAATTGACAGAAACAGGCTTCAGAAGGTGCGTAATAACAAACTTCTCTGAGCTAAAAGAACATGTGCTAACCCAATGCAAAGAAACTAAGAACCTTGAAAAAGGGTTGACGAAATGGTAATGAGAATAAACAGTTTAGAGAAGAATATAAACAACTTGATGGAGCTGAAAAACACAGCACGAAAACTTCACAAAGCATACACAAGTTTCAATAGCCAAATCGACCAAGCAGAAGAAAGGATATCAGAGATTGAAGATCAACTCAATGAAATAAAACGAGAAGGCAAGAATAGAGAAAAAAGAGTGAAAAGAAATGAACAAAGCCTCCAACAAATATGGGATTATGTGAAAAGATCTAATCTACATTTGATAGGTGTACCTGAATGTGACAGAGAGAATGAATCTGAGCTGGAAAACACTCTTCAGGGTATTATCCAAGAGAACTTCCCCAACCTAGCAAGCCAGGCCACCATTCAAGTCCAGGAAATATACAGAGAACACCACAAAGATATTCCTCAAGAAAAACAACCCCAAGACACATAATCATCAGATTCACCAGGGTCGAAACAAAGGAAAAAATGCTAAGGGCAGCCAGAGAGAAAGGTCGGGTTACCCACAAAGGGAAGCCCATCAGACTCACAGCGGATTTCTCTGCAGAAACCCTACAAGCCAGAATAGAGTGGGGGCCAATATTCAACATCCTTAAAGAAAATAACTTTCAACCTAGAATTTCAAATCCAGCCAAACTAAGCTTCATAAGCAAAGGAGAAGGAAAATCCTTTATGGACAAGCAACTACTGAGAGATTTTGTCACCACCAGGCCTGCCTTACAAGAGCTCCTGAAAGAAGCACTAAACAAGGAAAGGAACAACCAGTACCAGCCATTCAAAAATGTACCAAATAGTAAAGATGATCGACTCAATGAAAAATATTCATCAACTAATGGGCAAAACATCCAGCTAGCATCAAAATGGCAGGGAACAAATTCACACATAACAATATTAATGTAAATGGGCTAAATGCCCCAATCAAAAGACACAGACTGGCAAACTGGATAAAAAGTCAAAACCTGTTGGTGTGCTGTATCCAGGGAACCCATCTCACATGCAAAGATATGCATAGGTTCAAAATAAAGGGATGGAAGAAGATTTACCTAGCAAATGGAGAGCAAAAAGAAGGAGTTGCAATCCGAGTCTCTGATAAAATGGACTTTAAACCAACAAAGATCAAAAGAGACAAAGAAGGGAATTACATAATGGTAAAAGGAACAATGCATCAAGAAGACCTAGAGATCCTAAATATATACACACCCAATACAGGAGCACCCAGATACACAAAGCAAGTTCTCAACAACCGAAAAAGAGACTTAGACTCCCACAGAATAACAGTGGGAGACTTTAACACTCCACTGTCAATATTAGACAGATCAACAAGACAGAAAATTAACAAGGATATTAAGGACCTGAACTCAGATCTGGAACAAGCAAACCGAATAGATATTTACAGAACTCTCCACCCCAAATCCACAGAATATACATTCTTCTCAGCACCACGTCATACCTACTCTAAAGTTGGCCACATAATTGGAAGTAAATCACTCCTCAGCAAATGCAAAGGAACGAAAATCATAACAGTCTCTCAGATCACAGGGCAATCAAATTAGAACTCAGGATTAAGAAATGAATTCAGAATCACACAGCTTCATGGAAACTGAACAACTGGCTCTTGAATGTTTACTGGATAAACAATGAAATGAAGGCAGAAATAAAGATGTTCTTCAAAACCAATGAGAACAAAGACAAGACGACCAGAATATCTGGGACACATTTAAATCAGTGTCTAGAGGAAAATTTATAGCAATAAATGCCCACATGAGAAGCAAGGAAAAATTTAAAATCAACACGCTATTGTCATCATTGAAAGAGCTAGAGGAGCAAGGTCAAAAAAACTCAAAAGCTAGCAGAAGACAAGAAATAACTAAGATCAGAGCAGAAATGAAGGCGATAGAATGACAAAAAAAAAAACCTTCAAAAAATTAATAAATCCAGGAGCTGGTTTTTTGAAAAGATCAACAAAATACATAGACCACTAGCCAGATTAATAAAAAAGAAAAGAGAGAAAAGTCAAATAGATGTGATAAAAAACAATAAAGGGTATATCACCACAGATTCCACAGAAATGCAAACTACAATCAGAGATTACTACAAACAACTCTATGCACATAAACCGGTAAACCTAAAAGAAACGGATAAATTCCTGGACACTTGCACCCTCCCAAGCCTAAACAAGGAAGAAGTCAAAACCCTGAACCAATAACAAGGGCTGAAGTTGAGGCAGCAGTTAATAGCCTACCAACCAAAAAAGCCCAGGTCCACATGGGTTCACAGACAAATACAAAGAGGAGCTGATACCACTCCTTCTGAAACTATTCCAAAGAATCCAAAAGGAGGGAATCCTTCCCAAATTATTTTATGAGACCAACATCATCCTGATACCAAACCCAGCAGAGACTCAACAAAAAAAAGAAAACTTCAGGCCAATATCCATGATGAATATAGATGCAAAAATCTTCAATAAAATACTGGTAAACCGACTGCAACAGCACATCAAAAAACTTATCCATCATGATCAAGTAGGATTCATCCCGGGGATGCAAGCCTGGTTCAACATACACAAGTCTACAAATGTAATTCACCACATAAACAGAACCAAGGACAAAAACCACATGATTATCTCAATAGATGCAGAGAAGGCCTTCAACAAAATTCAACAGCCCATTATGCTAAAAACTCTCAATAAACTAGGTATTGAAGGAACCTATCTCAAAACAATAAAAGCTATTTATGACAAATCTACAGCCAATATCATACTGACTAGGCAAAAACTAGAAGCATTCCCTTTGAAATCTGGCACTAGACAAGGATACCCTTTCTCACCACTCCTATTGAATATAGTATTGGAAGTTCTAGCCAGAGCAATCAGGCAAGAAAAAGAAATAAAGCATATTTGATTAGGAAAGGAGGAAGTCAAATTGTCTCTATTTGCAGATGATATAATTGTATATTTAAAAGACCCCATCATCTCAGCCCCAAATCTGCTGAAACTGATAAGCAACTTCAGCAAAGTCTCAGGATACAAAATTAATGTGCAGAAATCACAAGCATGCCTATACACCAATAACAGACTTAAAAAGAGCCAAATCAAGAATGAACTGCCATTCACAATTGCTACAAAGAAAATAAAATACGTAGCAATACAACTAACAAAGGATGTAAAGGACCTCTTCAAGGAGAACTACAAACCACTGCTCAAGGAAATAAGAGAGGAAACAGACAGAAAAACATTCCATGCTCATGGTTAGGAAAAATCAGTATTGTGAAAATGGCCATACTGGCCAAAGTAATTTATAGATTCAATGCTATCCCCATCTAGTTACCTATGACTCTCTTCACAGAACTGGAAAAAAATCACCTTAAACTTCATACAGAACCAAAAGAGAGCCAACATAGTCAAGTCAATTCTAAGCAAAAAGAACAAAGCTGGAGGCATCATGCTACCTGACTTCAATCTATACTACAAGGCTACAGTAATCAAAACAGCATGGTACCGGTACCAAAACAGAGATATAGACCAATGAAACACAACAGAGGCCCTGGAGTCAATGCCACACATCTACAATCATCTGATCTTTGACAAACATGACAAAAAACAAGCAACGGGGGAAAGGATTCCCTGTTTAATAAATGGTGTTGGGAAAACTGGCTAGCCATGTGCAGAAAGCAGAAACTGGACCCCTTCCTGACACATTACACTAAAATTAACTCCTGATGGATTAAAGACTTAAACATAAGACCTAACACCATAAAAACCCTACAAGAAAACCTAGACAAAACCATTCAGGACATAGGCATAGGCAAGAACTTCATTACTAACACACCAAAAGCATTGGCAACAAAAGCCAAAATCAACAAATAGGATCTAATTAAACTCCAGAGCTTCTGTACAGCAAAAGAAACCATCATTAGAATGAACCAGCAACCAACAGAATGGGAAAAAAATGTTTTGCAATCTACCCATGTGACAAAGGGCTAATATCCAGAATCTACAAAGAACTAAAACAGATTCACAAGAAAAAAACAAACACACCCATCCAAATGTGGGAGAAGGATATGGACAGGCACTTTTCAAAAGAAGACATATATGAGGCCAACAAACATATGAAAAAATGTTTATCATCACTGATTATCAGATGCAAATCAAAACCACATTGAGATACCACCTCACATCAGTTAGAATGGCGATCATTAAAAAAATCCGGAGACAACAGATGATGGAGAGGATGTGGAGAAATAGGAAGACTTTTACACTGTTGGTGGGAGTGTAAACTAGTTCAACCATTGTGGAAGACGGTGTGGTGCTTCCTCAAGGACCTAGACATAGAAAGTCCATTTGACTCAGCAATCCCATTACTGGGATACAAATCATTCTATTATAAAGACATATGCACACATATGTTCATAGGGGCACTGTTTACAATAGCAAAGACCTGGAACAACCCAAATGCCCATCAACGATAGACTGAACAAGGAAAATGGGGCACATATACACCATGGAATACTATGCAGACATAAAAATTGATGAGTTCGTGTCCTTTGTAGGGACATGGATGAATCTGGAAACCATAATTCTCAGCAAACTGACACAAGAACAGAAAATCAAACAACCGCATGTGCTCACTCATAGATGGGTGTTGAACAATGAGAACACATGGACATAGGGAGGGGAGCATCACACACTGGGGTCTGTTGGGGGGCCAAGGGACAGCGGCAAGGTGGGGAGGTCAGGGGGAGGGATAACATGGGGAGAAGAGAGAGAAGATCCAAGATGGCCGATTAGACACAACTCCAGTGCACAACATGCAGCGAGAAACACAGAAATCCGGAGATCTCCTAGCCCCAACCGAGGTACCAGGTGCATTGGGTGCAATGGGTCTGGTCCGATGGTAAGCAAAGCCCACTCAGGGCAGACCGAGGCAGGGAGGGGTGCTACTTCACCCAGAAAGTGCATCTGACCTGCAAGTCAGAGGCTCCCCCTCTGGCACTCCGGTCCAGATACAGCGCTTCCCCAAAAGCATCAACAATACACAGAACAGGGTAACCTTGCCAGTCAAGTGCTGGGAATTACAAGCATGGAGTTGAATAAGAGCCTGCAGACTGAGCTATCACCCCACCCAGAGAGAGAGGGAACTGTAAGTGGGAGCAGCTGGGTGGGCCCCTACCCCATGACCCAAGAGAGAGGAAGCCGAAAGGGGGAGATGGCTGGGTGTGGCTGGGCCTCCCTCCCTCACAAAACCCAGATGGCTGAAGCTCTGACTCTAGTGGCTTGTGCAGCCAGTGCCATAGTCTGAGATGAACCCTGAATGATCCAGCCCAGTGGAGGAAGGCACAACCCACCACTAGAGGGGTGGGACTGGGCTCCATGTTTTAACAAAAAACACATGAAGCCTATGTAGCAATGGGACGGGATGGCATTCTTGACAACACAGGAGCGCCTACAGATCAGCAGAAGAGGCGGGCCTAATCTCCCAGTATAAACAAAAAAGACACAGGAAGCTTCCCTAGTAAACTGAAGGAGTCCCTAGAAACCCAGTAGCGCCTCCACAGGCAGACAAGCGACCTCATCAAGCAGCTCCCTGATACCACAGCCAGGTAAATCCGTAAAGATGGGAAAAAAACAGCGCAAAAAAGACGAAACCATCAGAGACCAGAACACCTCTTCTCCTTCAAGGGATCACAACTCAACACAGGATCACAGATTGACTGAGGAGTGCAACGAATTGGCAGAAACAGCCTTCAGAAAGTGGGTAATAACAAACTTTTCTGAGCTAAAGGAACACGTTCTAACTCGATGCAAAGAAACCAAAAACCTTGAAAAAAGGTTAGATGAAATGCTAACTAGAATAAACAGCTTAGAGAAGAACATAAACGACTTGATAGAGTTGAAAAACATGTCAAGAGAACCACGTGAAGCAAACAAGTTTTAACAGCCAAATCAATCAAGCAGAAGAAAGGATATCAGAGATTGAAGATCAACTCAATGAAATAAAAATGAGAAAAAAAAAACAACTCAATGAGAAAAAAATGGAAAAAGAAATGAAAAAGCCTCCAAGAAATATGGGATTATGTGAAAAGACCTAATCTACGCTTGATTGGTGTACCTGAATATGATGGGAAGAATGAATCCAAGCTGGAAAACACGCTCCAGGATATTATCCAGGAGAACTTCCCAAGCCTAGCAAGGCAGTCCAAATTTCAAATTCAGGAAATACAGAGAACTCCACAAAGATATTCCTCAAGAAAAGCAACCCCAAGGCACATAATTGTCAGATTCACCAGGGTCGAAATGAAGAAAAAAATGCTAAGGGCAGCCAGAGAGAAAGGTCAGGTCACCCACAGAGGGAAGTCAATCACTCACAGCAGATCTCTTGGCAGAAACCCTACAAGCCAGAAGAGAGTGGAGGCCAATATTCAACATCCTTAAAGAAAAGAATTTTCAACCAAGAATCTCATATCCAGGCAAACTAAACTTTGTAAGTGAAGGAGAAATAAAATCCATTATGGACAAGCAATTACTGAGAGATTTTGTTACCACCATACCTGCCCTACAAGAGCTCCTGAAAGAAACACTAAGCATGGAAAGGAACAAGTACCAGTCACTACAAAAGCAAACCAGTTGGCAAAGACCAAAAATGCAATGAAGAAAATGAGTCAACTAATTGGAAAGAAAACCAGCCAGTAACAAAATGGCAGTATCAAATTCACACATAACAATATTAACATTGAATGTAAATGGCCTAAATGCCCCAATCAAAAGACACAGACTGGCAAACTGGATAAAAAGTCAGAACCCATCAGTGTGCTGTATTTGGAAACCCATCTCATATAAAAAGACACACACAGACTCAAAATAAAGGGATGGAAGAAGATTTACCAAGCAAATGGAGAACAAAAAAAGCAGGAGTTGCAATCCTAGTCTCTGATAAAATGGACTTCACACCAACAAAGATCAAAAGAGACAAAGAAGGACAGTACATAATAGTAAAAGGATCAATCCAACAGGAAGAGCTAACTATCCTAAATATATATGCACCCAACACAGGAGCACCTAGACACATAAAGCAAGTTCTTCATGACTTAAAATGAGATGTACACTCCCACATAATAATAGTGGGAGACTTCAACACTCCACTGTCAATATTAGACAGATCAACAAGACAGAAAATTAACAAGGATATCCAGGACTTGAATGCAGAGCTGGACCAAGCAGACCTAATAGACATATTAGGTCTACACAGAATGCTCCACCCCAAATCCACAGAATATACATTTTTCTCAGCACCACATTGCACTTACTCTAAAATTGACCACATCGTAGGAAGCAAATCACTCCTCAGCAAATGCAAAAGAACAGAAATCATAACAAACATTCTATCAGACAGCACAATCAGACTAGAACTCAGGATCAAGAAACACCTCAAACCCACACAACCACTTGGAAACCGAACAACTTGCTTCTGAGTGTCAACTGGATAAACAATGAAATGAAGGCAGAAATAAAGATGTTCTTTGAAACCAACCAGAATGAAGACACAACTTACCAGAATCTCTGGGACACCTTTAAAGCAGTGTCAAGAGGGAAATTTATATCAATAAATGCCCACCAAAGAAGAGAGGAAATATCTAAAATTGAAGCCCTATCATCAAAATTGAAAGAGCTAGAGGAGCAAGGTCAAAAAACTCAAAAGCTAGCAGAAGACAGGAAATAAGTAAGATCAGAGCAGAACTGAAGGAGACAGAGACACAAAAAACCCTTCAAAAAAAAAAAAATCAATAAATCCAGGAGCTGGTTTTTTGAAAAGATCAACAAAACAGACAGACTGCTAGCCAGATTAATAAAAAAGAAAAGGGAGAAGAACCAAATAGATGCAATAAAAATGATAAAGAGGATATCACCACTGATCCCACCGAAATACAAACCATCATCAGAGATTACTAGAAACAGCTCTATGCACATAAACCAGTAAACCAGGAAGAAATGGATAAATTCCCAGACACTTGGACTCTACCAAGACTAAACCAGGAGGAAGTTGAAACCCTGAACAGACCATTAACAAGGGCTGAAGTAGAGGCAGAAATCAATAGCCTACCAACCAAAAAAAGTCCAGGTCCAGACGGGTTCACAGCCAAATTCTACCAGACATACAAAGAGGAGTTGGTTCCATTCCTTCTGAAACTGTATCAAGCAATACAAAAGGAGGGAATCCTCCCTAACTCATTTTATGAGACCAACATCATCCTGATACCAAAACAAGGCAGAGACTCAACTAAAAAAGAAAACTTCCAGCCAATATCCATGATGAACATTGACACAAAAATCTTCAATAAAATACTGGCAAACAGATTGCAACAGCACATCAAGAAGATTATCCATCACAACCAAGTAGGCTTCATCAGGGGATGCAAGGCTGGTTCAACATATGCAAATCCATAAATGTAATCCATCACATAAACAGAACCAAAGACAAAAACCACGATTATCTCAATAGATGCAAAGGTGGCCTTCGATAAAATTCAACAGCCCTTTATGCTAAAAACTCTCAATAAACTAGGTATAGATGGAATGTATCATAAAATGATAAAAGCTATATATGACAAACCTACAGCTAATATCATACTGAATGGGCAAAAGCTGGAAGAATTCCCTTTGAAATGAGGCAGTAGACAAGGATGCCCTCTCTCACCACTCCTATTCAATATAGTATTGGAAGTTCTAACCAGAGCAATCAGGCAAGAAAAAGAAATAAAGTGTATTCAGTTAGGAAAGGAGGAAGGCAAACTGTCTCTATTTGCAGACGACCTGATTGTATATCTAGAAAACACCATTGTCTCAGCCCAAAATCTCCTGAAACTGATAAGCAACTTCAGCAAAGTCTCAGGATACAAAATCAATGTGCAGAAATCACAAGCATTCTATACACCAATAACAGACAAACAGAGAGCCAAATCAAGAGTGAACTCCCATTCACAATTGCTACAAAGAGAATAAAATATGTAGGAATACAACTAACAAAGGATGTAAAGGACCTCTTCAAGGAGAACTACAAACCACTGCTCAATGAAATAAGAGAGGACACAAACAGATGGAGAAATATTCCATGCTCATGGTTAGGAAGAATCAATATCGTGAAAATGGCCATACTGCCCAAAGTAATCTATAGATTCAATGCTATCCCCATCAAGCTACCAATGACCTTCTTCACAGAACTGGAAAAAAAACACTTTAAACTTCATATGGAATCACAAGAGATCCCACATAGCCAAGACAATCCTAAGCAAAAAGAAAAAAGCTGGAGGCATCAGACTGCCAGACTTTAAACTATACTACAAGGCTACAGTAATCAAAATAGCATCATACTGGTACCAAAACAGAGACATAAACCAATGGAACAGAACAGAGACCCCGGAATAAACACCACACATCTACAACCATCTGATCTTTGACAAACCCAGCAAAAACAAGCAATGGGGAAAGAACTCCATGTTTAATAAATGGCATTAGGAAAACTGGCTAGCAATGTGCAGAAAGCAGAAACTGGACCCCTACCTATCACCTTACACTAAAATTAACTCCAGATGGATCAAACATTTAAACATAAAACCTAACACCATAAAAACACTAGAATAACACATAGGCAAAACCACTTGGGACACAGGCATAGGCAAGGACTTCATGACTAAAACACCAAAAGCAATGGCAATAAATGACAATATAGACAAATCGGATCTAATTAAACTCCAGAGCTTCTGTACAGCAAAAGAAACTATCACTAGAGCAAATCGGCAACCAACAGAATGGGAAAAAATTTTTACAATCTACCCATGTGACAAAGGGCTAATATCCAGGATCAAAAAGAACTAAAACAGATATACAAGAAAAAAAAAAAAAAAAACCCATTCAAAAGTGGGAGAAGGATATGAACAAACACTTTTCAAAAAATAAAAAAACATATGAAAAAATGCTCATAACTGGTCATTAGAGAAATGCAAATCAAAACTACATTGAGATATCATCTCATGCCAGTTAGAATGGTGATCACTAAAAAATATGGAGACAACAGATGCTGGAGAGGATGTGGAGAAATAGGAACACTCTTACACAGTTGTTGGGAGTGTAAATTAGTTCAACCATTATGGAAGACAGTGTGGCAACTTCTCAAAGATCTAGAAATAGAAATTTCACTTGACCCAGCAATCCCATTACTGGGTATATACCCAGAGAACTATAAATCACTCTACTATAAAGACACATGCACACGTATATTCATTGCAGCCCTGTGTACAATAGCAGAGACTTGGAACCAACCCAAACACCCATCAATGATAGACTGGACAAAGAAAATGTATGTATACACCATAGAATACTACACAGCCATAAAAAACGATGAGTTTGTGTCCTCTGTAGGGACTTGGATGAATCTGGAAACCATCATTCTCAGCAAACTGACACAAGAACAGAAAACCAAATACTACATGTTCTCACTCACAAATGGGTGTTGAACAACGAGAACACATGGACTCAGGGAAAGGAGCATCACACACTGGGGACAGTGAAGGCGGTAAAGGAGAGACAGCAGGGGGTGGGGAGGGAGGGGAGGGTGGAGAGGGATAACATGGGGAGAAATGCCAGATATAGTATGCACCTAAAGTAAAATAAATAAATTTTAAAAATAATTCAAAAAATGAGTAGATAAATAACAAAAAAATAAATAAATAACATGGGGAGAAATGCCAGATATAGGTGATGAGGGGATGGAGACAGCAAACCACACTGCCATGTATGTACCTATGCAACAATCCTGCATGATCTGCACATGTACCCCAGAACCTAAAGTACAATTTAAAAAATAACAACAACAACAAAAAACAAAGAACAGAAAATTGCCAAGATCCTGGTGGTTCTTTTATTCCTGGGATGGCAGGAGATAGAGAATGAGTTTTTTATATTAATCTTAGTATTTACTGCACATTACTTTCTCTAAAGGTTTTTGAAAATCACGCCACCACTACATGCCCATTGTATGAGCATGCCCATTGCCTGGCATCCTCATCACCATTGCCTATGTTGAAACAGAAGTTTGGGCTCTAGGCATCAGATTTAAATCTTGGTGCTACCATTTGCTAGCAGAACTGTTTCCTTGATTTTTTAAAAAAATCTACATTTTAGCATTGTTGTGAATATTAAATGAGCTAGTCCACATAAAGCTCATAGCTTACATCACTTAATAAATATCACCTACTATCATTGTTACCAACATTACGTGTTTTAAATTTTGCCATTCTGATGGCTGAAAATTGTATCTCATTTGAATTTGTGTTATCTGCAATGAAAGTAAGTTTTAAATTACCATATTTTCTTTTCCAGGTTCTCCTGTAAATTCTATTTTCTTTGCCTATTTTTTCTAATGAATTGTCTTTTTCTTAATAATTTGTACATTAGTGAAATTATGTGTCACATGTGATGTATGGGAAATATTTTCCCAGTCTATCATGGTCTTTTCATTTTGTTTCTAATTGATATTGCCAAGACAAAATTTTTAATTCTTATATAATTAAAGACACTTATCTTTTCCTTTTGGCCTTTGGGCTCCCTGTATTGCTTAGGGTTTCTCTGACTCTAGCTATATAGTAATACTTTTAAATTTTTATTTTTAAAATGTAGGTCTTTATTCATACTTTTGTATATGATATAAAGGTAGGGGTCTATTTTTATTTCTTTCCAGATGATTATTTAATTCTACTGGAAGCATTTATTAAAAAGTTTATTCACTTCCCACTGAATAAATACTTTAAAAAATAGTGGTGAGGTGGTCTAGTCTTAGCAGATATATTATAAAATCAAGTAATAAAAATAATATGATATTAGCATAGGAATAGTTAAATGTGTTACTCAAACATGTAAGTAAAGCAACCAGAAATAGATCTGACTCATTAGAACCTTAACCTATGACATTAAGTCATAGTTTTCATTAAATTCTTACAAGAGTCTATGTCCCAAAACTATTATAATTTCATGAACTGTATAAAAGTTATGAGTCATCTGATTTTTTTTTTTTTTGACAAACAAAAGGCAATCAGTCATTTAATTAGATTACTGGGATTTTAAAACACCAATTTGTGAGGATAAATTCCATTTGTCAGGGCAAACACAGATCACAGGTAGCCCTGGAGCTGTGGAATAGCTTTGATTTTTGGTAAAACTTGTGAGTCCACAGCTTTCTGATCAATCTTGCGCTGCTCTGTAATCTCGTATTTCTCTTTTTCTGTGTCGAAGATCTCACCTTCCTGGTGTCTGGGCTTCCGCAGCTTCTTCTTCTTGAAGTAAGCATCAGTAAGATGTTTTGGGATTTTTACATTGCTGATATCAATTTTGGTTGAGTTGGCAATGACAAATTTCTGGTGCGTTCTTCGCAGAGGAACTCGATTGAGGACCAGAGGTCCAGTCACAAGTAACAAGCCACTAGCCAGCTGCTTCAGGAAAACCACCCTCTTGCCCCTGTGGCGTCCAGTGAGGATGATCAGAATGGTCCCGGGGGTAATGCTGGCTCGCAGTTTTCTCACGTGCTGACTAAAGGGTTTGTTGCCGTGGCTCAACAGCTTTCGAGGCACATCTTCAGTAGGATAATACCTAGGCATTTTGCAAAGTTTAACCACCCGGGTACCGCCGTTTTTGTCACCACCAACTGGTTTTGTAACAGTTGCAAGAACCTTCTCCTTTTTCTTTTCAACCTTGGATTTAGCCGCTGAGTACTTCCTTTTGTACAAGGCTTTTCTGGAATACATGGCAGATCGGGAATACCTGCCAATTCCTCTGACAAGAACAGGATTGCGGCTGCAATGGGGCTTCCCCTTCTTGGGCTTTTTAGCCTTGAGGCTACCCTTTTTCACTTTGCTACTAGCATCAGCCTTCTTGGCTACAGGTTTCTTCTCTTTAGTATCCGGCTTCTCAACTTTTTCACCCGCCATCTTGCAAGATGGGAAAGAGAGAGTCATCTGATTTTTATTGTTAAAAAAAAACTGATTTCTCTATTTCTTTTCCTGTTATTTAAAAAAAAAATAAGGAGAGAGATCCAAGATGGCTGATTACTAGCAGCTCAGGATTGTAGCTCCCAGTGAAAGCTCAGAGAATGAGAGGATGCCACACTTTCAGACGAATTTTTGTTGCTCACGGACCAGCAGATTCCCAGCGGAGGAGCCCCATGGGTTGCCAGCGTGACTCTTATGGCTGGTGTGGCGGTTTTGCCGGCGCCCCGGCAGTTCTTGGTACAGAGTAAACGGGACTGGGTTCCCTTTTGGTTGACGTTTGGAGCTCCGGGAAGAGAGAGTCGCCTATGCAACTGATTGAAAAAGGGACTCAAGAAGGAAGCCAGACAGGAGATTCCTGGGCAGAAAAGCACCACAAATCTTAACACTGCTGTTTTAGCCGGCACAGTGGGTTGCTCAGATTCCGGCACCGGGAATCAACAAGTTGGACATCCACTCAGAGACCTAATTTGAAAGTCGGTAATTACAAAGACGACAGGTGGATAAATTTACAATGATGGGAAGAAACCAGCATAAAAAGGATGAGAATACCCAAAATCAGAATGCCTCTCCCTCTACAGGGGATCACAGTTCCTCATCAACAAGGGAACAAGGCCTGATGGAGAATGAGTGTGTTCCAGTAACAGAATTAGGCTTCAGAAGGTGGATAATAAGAAACTTCTGTGAGTTAAAAGAACATGTTTTAGCCCAATGTAAAGAAACTAAGAACCTTGAAAAAAGGTTTGACGAAATCCTAATGAGAATAGAAATCTAGAGAGGAATATAAGTGAATTAATGAAACTGAAGAATACAATACGAGAACTCCGAGAAGTATGCACAGGTTTAAACAGTCGAATTGATCAAGCAGAAGAAAGGATATCAGAGGTCAAAGACCAACTTAATGAAATGAGAGACAAGATTAGAGAAGAAAGAGTAAAAATGAACAAGCAAAGTCTCCAAGAAATATGGGATTATGTGAAAAGACCTAATTTACGTTTGATATGTGTACCTGAATGTCATGAAGAGAATGAATCCAAGCAGGAAAAGACTCTTCAGGATATTATTCAGGAAAACTTTTCTAACCTAGCAAGGCAGGACAATACTCAACTTCAGGTAATGCAGAGAACACCACAAAGATATTCCTCAAGTAGAGCAACCCCAAGACACATAATTGTTAGATTCACCAGGGTTGAAATAAAGGAGAAAATTCTAAGGGCAGCTAGAGAGAAAGGTCAGGTTACCCATAAAGGGAAGTCTATCAGACTCAGAGCAGATCTCTCAGCTGAAACCCTACAAACTAGATGAGAGTGGGGTCAATATTCAATATCCTCAAAGAAAAGAATTTTCAACCCAGAATCTCATATCCAGCCAAATTAAGCTTCATAAATAAAGAAAAAATTAAATTTTTCACAAATAAGCAAGCACTCAGAGATTTCATCACCACCAGGCCTGCTTTACAAGCGCTTCTGAAAGAAGCACTATACACAGAAAGGAACAACCAGTATCAGACACCCCAAAAACTTACCAAAAGGTGAACATACATTTTTCTCAGTATCTCCATAATGAAGAATCTATATCAACTAATGGGCAAAATAGCCAGCTAGCATTAAACGACAATATTAAACTCACAAATATCAATATTAATCCTAAACTTAAATGGATTAAATGCCCCAATCAAAGACACAGGCAAATAGAATAAAAAGTCAAAACCCATTGGTTCACTGTATCCAGATCTGTCTCATAAGCAAGGACACACAAAGACTCAAAACAAAGCGTTGGTGGAAG
This sequence comes from Saguinus oedipus, assembly GCA_031835075.1. NCBI lineage: Eukaryota > Metazoa > Chordata > Mammalia > Primates > Cebidae > Saguinus > Saguinus oedipus. The sequence goes on from CM063175.1 coordinate 114,312,377, forward strand.
ACTTACCAATCAAATGGAGAGAAAAAAAAAAAAAAAAAAACAGGAGTTGTAACTTTCGTCACTGACAAAATAGACTTTAATAGTAACAAAGACTAAAAGAAACAAAGAAGGACATTACATCATGGTAAAAGGATCAATGCAACAATAGGAGTCAATGATCATAAATACATATGCACCCAATACAGGAGCACCCAGATACATAAGACAAGTTCTTAATGACTTATAAAGAGACTTGGATTCCTGCACAGTAATAGCGGGAGACTTTGACACCACATTGTTATTATTTGACGGATCAATGAGATAGAAAATTAACAGGGACATCTATGATTTGAACTCAGACCTGGAACAAGTAAACTCAGTGAATATTTATATAATTCCTCACCCCCGGTCCACAGAACATACATTTTTCTCAGTATCACATTACACCTATTTTGAAAGTGACCACATAATTGGAAGTAAATCACTCTTCAGCATTTGCATAGCATTTCACAGGTTTAAATGAAATATTGGTTGGCTGTTTGTTTCTTTCTTCCCTTATTCCTTCCTGTCTCCGCTGTTAAGCACAATTATTGGCATAAAAGAGGTTTTTAATACCTATTTTTAGATTGCATTAAAGCCTGGGCAATAGAGCAAGACTCCTGTTCTCTCACCCCTTTTCTCTTTCTCATTCTTTTTCAAAAAAAAAAGGAGAGAGAGAAAAGGTTGTCTAGTATATAAAAAGCATATCAATGTTAGGTCTATCCCAAACTTTTCATGGTTCCACACAGTATTCCTGATAATTTGCTGCTATTCCTCCTCTTCCTCCCTCCCCATGTTTATGGAAAAATTAATATTCCCTAATCAAACATCATTTATAGGGCTGGGCGCAGTGGCTCACGCCTGTAATCCCAGCACTTTGGGAGGCTCAGGCGGGTAGATCACAAGGTCAAGAGATTGAGACCATCCTGGCTAATACAGGTTAACACAGTCTCTACTAAAAATACAAAAAATTAGCCAGGCGTGGTGGCACATACCTGTAGTACCAGCTACTCAGGAGGCTGAGGCAGGAAAATCGCTTGAACCCAGGACGCAGAGGTTGCAGTGAGCAGAGATTGCACCACTGCACTCCAGCCTGGGCAACAGAGTGATACTCCCCCCACAAAAAGAATCATTTATAAAGTGTTGTTTTCTTGTAGCCACTTGTGAATATTATAATTCTGTAAAGTGAAGAAATGTTATGAAATGTCATTTTCAAGAAAAATATAGTAATCTTTTTTGTTTCAAAGCAAGCCAAATCTATAGCATGGCTCTTCCCTAATGCAACATGTTGGAAAATGGGCAAATGGCTGAATTAATTTTTATAGATGTCATTGATAATCAAAAGTTTTTGTTTTGGCATATTTGCTGCCTTTGTGCTTAGATTTCCTGATGTCAGCTTTTTCAGAGGAACTGAACACTGTATTTTACGTAGATTTGATTTCACACCTAAAATAAAGGTCTTCATATGACATCACCTCCCCTTCCTCAGAAGGTCACAGCTTGAATTGATTTTTAATGACTTTCTGCATTTACTGCCTCTGAGAATTCATTAAAAAGAAAAAAAAAAACCTTTAAATGTAGAACCACATGACTGAAGTGAACTCTACCTTGACTTAAAAAGAAATGAGGGTTGGGACTGTGGGTAAACAGACAGACAGACAGACAGACAGACAGACAGACACACACACACACACACACACACACACACACACACAGCCATTTTCCTTTCTATTTTATTAAAATATTATCAATATTTTCTTTCTGCTCAGAAGCCCCAGAACTGATGATCCTTTTATCAGCCAAAGCACACCACCTGTGCAAGAAAAGAGGGAATGGACAAGGAGAACAAGAATTTCTCAGCTTTAAAACCCAGCTTGGTTTCTTCCACTCCACCAATCGAAGACTCAAAGCTGAAAGTCTTCGTAAGTGATTTGGGTGGAGCAGCTTTTGCTGGTCTGTTACTTGTCCTGGTTCATAAACTGCCTATGACATAGTTTCTGCAAAGAACACAGTGTACTTGACAACAGTGTTGAAATAATGCTGAATTTTTAAATGGGAAAGTCACATGGATTCTGTTTGGTGCAGGGTGGTGTAGGAAGGGAGAAAATGAATATATATATATATATTTTTTGTTTGTTTGTTTGTTTGAGACAGGGTCCTGCTCTGTCACCCAGGTTGGAGTGCAATGGCAAGATTTCAGCTCATTGCAGCCTTGACTTTCCCAGTGATTCTCCTTCCTCAGCCCCTCAAGTAGCTGGGACCTGCCACCACGCCTGGCTAATCTTTATATTTTTACAAAATACAAAAGAGAGAGAGGGAAAAAAGGTTGTCTAGTATATAAAAAGCAAATCAATGCTAGGTCTATTCCAAACTTTTCATGGTTCCATACAGTATTCTTGATAATTTGCTGCCATTCCTCCTCTTCCTGCCTCCCCATGTTTATGGAAAAATTAATATTCCCTTATCAAATATCATATATAAAGTGTTGGTTTCTTCTAGCTACTTGTGAATGTTATAATTCTGTAAAGTGAAGAAATGCTACCAATGCCATTTTTATGGTTTCTCCATGTTGGCCAGGCTGTTCGCAAACTCCTAGCCTCAAGTGATCCACCTGCCTCAGCCTCCCAAAGTGCTGGAATTACAGGCATGAGCCACAATTTTTTGTTATTTAAATCCAATACCGGACAGCCTACCCCAAAAGTGGAAACTAGAGTTTCAAGAATCTTCATCTGAAAGACAAACTTCTGGAGCACCACTTTCTGGTAAGTACAGCAACTGCAGAAGAGATTTCCACTGAGGAGTCTAGTTATCAAATCTTATTCCTGAGTGGAGAGAAGAGGTGAAAATAAAAAGTTCTTAGCTCCCCAGTCAGCCTTAAAAGTGGAATCACCTGGAGGAGCATCCGACCCGCACTCCGGAGAAATCCACCGCTCTTTCCACCCCAGTGAGTGATCCAGGGGAAGGTAATTACGTTACCGCACCGGCAAAGGAAAAAGCAACAAATCTTTAACCCAGCCAGTCAGATAGTCTTCATTTTGACTGGTTGATTTTTTTCCCTTTTAGCGTATTTCTCAGAATGCCAATGCATGTGATAGAAACTCTAATTACTACAAGAAAACAGTCACAGGAAGTGTAAAAAGCAATTAAAAGAAGCATGTGATGGGAAATAGAGGATTTGGTTTCAAGTCGTCTCATGGCCCTGGGTCTGAGCTGAGCTGCAATGGAGAAAAACTGAAGCAACTGTGAGCAGAGAGACCCAACCAGTCCGTAGAGCAGAGCCCTCCCCTGCCTCTTGGCCCCTGGCCCCTGGCCCTGCCTGCTCCATTCCTTCCTCTCCATCTGCAAGGCCTTCTCATTACCTCCTCAAATCCTAGAGTCCTTCACAGCTCTGCTAACAGGCAACCTTTTCCATAAAGCCTTATGAACTGCCCCAGCTGTTATTTTATCACCCTCTGGACTCTGGTAGCACCATGCCACCTCATGGCTCAAGATACAAAACTTATTTTTCTTTCACCTCCCACAGCCAATCCATCAGTGAGTCCTGTTGACTTCCAACCATATCTGCGTCTCCATCTGTACCACCACCACCTGAGTCCATGCCATCCTTACCTCCAACAAAAACCAGCACATCCAGCAGACTCCCAGCGGCTGCCTTGTCTCACTATGATTATTCCCCATGTGGCTGCTGGAACACACTCTTTAAGAGATGTTAGATCTTGTCAATCCCCTGTTTAAAACTCCGTAATGTCTTCCATCACACATAGAATAAATTCCAAATTCTTCTTTTTTTACAAGAGAAGAATTCGCTGTGTTGCCAGACTGGTCTTGAACTCCTGGGCTCAAGTGATTCTCCTGTTCCTGGGCCTTCCAAAGTTCTGGGATTACAGGCATAAGCCACTGTGCCCAGCCAATTCCAAATTATTTATCAAGGACTTTATTTGTTCTTAGCTCAATCTGTAGGTTTTCTTGTTTATTCATTTATGTCTTTAATATTTTTAAAGTTTTGAATAAAAGTACAATTCACATAATTCAAAAATTTAAATGATATTAGAAAGTATACTTTTTCTAGGCCAGGCATGGTGATTCACACCTGTAATCCCAGCACTTTGGGAGGCTGAGGCCAGTGCATCACCTGAGGTCAGGAGTTCAAGACCAGCCTGGCCAACATGGTGAAACCCTGTCTCTACTAAAAAAAAAAAAAAAAAAATACAAAAATTAGCTGGGCATGGTGGTGGGCACCTATAATCCCAACCACTTGGGAGGCTGAGGCAAAGAATCACTTGAACCCAGGAGGCGGAGGTTGCAGTGAGCCGAGATTGAACCACTGTACTCCAGCCTAGGCAATACAGCAAGATGCTATCTCAAAATATGTATATATATACACCTTTATAAATCTGGCTCCTACTCCTGTGTGTACCCTTCTGCTCCCCTGTAGGTAGTCACTTTCACTAGCTTGTCATGCTTCTTAAAGCAGATGTGAGCAAATAAGAATCTCCTCTCTTCCCCTTTATTACACAGTGGAAACATATGAATACATGGGGTTCTGCATTTTGCTTGTCTCACTTCACATATTTTGTTTCATATCGGAATATAAAGCAGTACCTAATTTCTTTTCTACAGCCATACAGGATTCCACATGGGGGATATGCCATAAATTATTTAACCTATCCCTTTCAATGCACACTTGACTTATTTCCATCTCTTGCTATTAAAAATCACACGGCAATGAGTAGCCTCATATGAAGGTTCTTTGGTTTGTGTGCAGGCGTATCTCAAGGAAAAATTCCCAGAAGTAGGATTGCCAGGCCAAAGAGAAGTACATTTCTATTTCTAATAGATATTACCAAATTGTATCCCACTGAAGTTGCACCATTTAAAACTAGTATCAACAATACCTGTTTTCCCACCAGCTATAACAACTGAGTGCATTATCCAACTTTGGTATTTTTGCCAATTTGATGAATGAAAAAATTGTATCTCAAAGTAATTTTAATTTGCATTTTTCTTACCATGAATGAAGTTGTGCATCTTTTTATATGTCTAAGGATTATTTGTTGTTCTCATCTGTGAACTGCGTGTTCTATCCTTTGCCTGTTTTATTGGGTTGTAGTCCCTTATCTTCTCAATTTCGAGGAATTCTTTGTATATTACGACAAAGATTAGCCCTTTGTCTGTGATTATATTGGCACTCAAAGTCCTAAGGGATCTGACTCCGCCTCTCTCTGACCTCAGCTCATACGACTCTCCAGCCTCCCTGTTATGCTCCAGCCATGATGTTCTGTGATGTCTTTGTTACCTTAACACCTTCACATTTACAATTCCTTTGCCTGGACTGCTACTCCCCAGATCATCCCACAGCTGGTTCCTCCTTACTTTTCAGATCTCAGCTTAAGTAACACATGAGAAAGGTTTTCCCCATTGCCCAGTCTATGGGAGACACCCAGTTTCCCTCCATTACATCATTCAGTTTTAATTCTTTACATGGCACTTATTTCTTGATAATATTTTTCTTAATTGTTTTAGTTTGTACATTATTTGTCTCTCCCTATCCGGAATGCAAGCTCCAAAAGAAACAGGGTGTGTCATGCTCAGTCCATCCCCAGCACTTAGAACAGCGCCTGGCACTTAGTAGGTATGTCACATAGATCTGTGATTAATGAACCCTTTCATCCTCTCCTTAGACATTTTCACATGCCTTTACAGTGAGTGTCATCAGTCATGTTCCCCAGAAAGAAAATTTTAAATAACATTTGTTGAGCTGCTAATATGTGCCAAACACACTGGGCTTGTTTTTTCATTTGTTTGTTTTTTTGAGATGGAGTCACACTGTTGCCCAGGCTGGAGTGCAATGGCACGATCTCAGCTCACTGCAACCTCCGTCTCCTGGGTTCAAGCAGTTTTCCTGCCCCAGCCTCCTGAATAGCTGGGATTACAGGTGTACACCACCACACCCAGCTAATGTTTTGTATTTTTAGTAGAGATGGGGTTTCACTATGTTGGCCAGACTGGTCTCAAACTCCTGACCTCATGATCCACCCATCTGGACCTTCCAAAGTGCTGGGATTATAGGCATGAGCCACTGCACCCAGGCTGGGCTTGGTTTTATTACACATCTCAGTTAATTTTCCTGGTCAGTCTGAGCTTAGTATTATGTCTATTTTTATCAATAAAGAAGCCAAGACTCTAATAAGCCCTTAAAAAAGATATCAAAAATATGTGGTTAATATACATGTATCCAAATGAGTTAAGCTGATTTCAAAGCCCATTCTTTTGCACCATAGCTAGGACATTACCTTGTTTCTTTATTCTCTGCATGGTACCTTTTATTGTCACATTGAATATGCTCCATAAATTAGAGAACCATAACATGTCAGAGCCTAACAGGGCCTAGTGATCACCTAGGCTTAACTAAACAACATAGAAAATTAGCAATAGGTTCAGGATGCAAGTCTGCAATCCCTGACTCTTCATCACCATTCCCCTCTCCATTCCTTGTTACCATGGTCATGCCAAACTCATTCCCACCTTAGAGACTCTGTACTTGCTATATCTCATCTTGGAATTATTTTCCTGTGGATTTTCATATGGCTGGCTCTTTTTCATCACTGAGGCCTTGGGGCAGATGTCACCTTTTTAAAGTCTTCTTTCACCACATATATTCAATGTGACAAATTAGGCAACTTTCTCACCCCCTAGTCATTCTCTATCCCATTTTTTTGGTCTTTATTTTCTTCTGAGTACTTCTCCCAATCTAGAATTTATATACATTTGTTTTCTTGCCTATTACATGCCTTTTGCCCTGGAATGTGAGCTCCATGAAGACGGGTCATATCCAACTTGCTCATGGCTCTATGTCTAGTGCCTGGAATGGTGCCCTCCTTAGCAGATCTGCAACAAATACTGTGGAGTAACAAGGTGGTTCTAGAAGCAGCATGGAAAAAGCATAGGCTTAAGAATTAACCTGGCTCAATGATTACCCAGCTGCTTCTTACTAAAACAAGTCAGTCACTGGGCTTTGGTTTTCTTGTCTCTCAAATAAGGGAATAGATAATCTCCATGGCCACTTACAGTGTGATAATAATATGAAATTGTAAATTATTCATATGATTCAGGAGTTACTGTCAAAGAGGTAAAACTTACCCCAAGTTTCTACCTATTCTATTTGGAACATAAATCCTAAAAAATGTTATATCCTTTTCTGCCTTTTAAACAAAATAACCAGAATATCATTTACCTTCTTATTGAATCAGAGTTATAATTCTGAAAAGAAAATACTGTACCACATTGCAAGGAAAACATTAGAAGCATTTACTTCTACTGGCTGATATTTCTTCTCACTTTTTTCTACTTCTTCAGATGTTTAATAATCTTTGATTGGATGCTAGGCATTGTCAATGCTACATTGTTGAATTCTGGATTTCGTTGTCTTTAATTATGTTGAGTTTTGTTTTAGTTGGTATTTAATTTACTTGTGGATCAACTTGGATTGTACAAGAGTTGTTTTCCCCCATCCTCCTTCTCTCCTTTTCCCTTTCTTTACCCTCTCTAAGTAAATAAACGAGAGCTACTTTTAAGGCTTATTAGAATAGTCTTTACTAGAGTAGCCTTTTCTATAAGGTTAAATTAGCTCTATCCTAAGATGTGGCCTTCCTCAGGTCTCTACTGATTGCTCGGAGTGTTCAGAGAGATCTCTATCTGGCTGGTCAAAACTTTAATGTCTCCTAGGATTGTGTGAGTCTTAGTAGTTGTTTAGTTCACATCACTCCAGTAGTTGTTTTTTTCTCTGGTAGTTATTCTTTGCCCCAATGCATGGAGTCTTGCCCCATACAAGTACAGCTTAATATTCAGGTAAAGACTCATGGGGACCTCTAAGCAGATGTGTAGATGTGTAGAGTCCTTTCTTTGCCAAGTTCCCTTCTCTCCAGTGCCTTGCCCACAAGTTCCAACCATCAGTAGTGCTGAGTTCTGATGTCTACCATCTTGGCTCAGCAAGAGGACCATGTACTATCTGAGTACTACTATCAGCATCTACCATCAGCAAAAAGACCATCTACTATCTGAAGCACTTTGCTCACTGTGGTACAAGGAAAAGGTGGGCAAAGTGCTCCAGACAAAAAGCCAGGGCAATTGACAAGTTCATCTCATTTGTTTTCCTCCTCTCAGGAATCTCAATCCTGTCTAAATCTGAAAACAATTATTTCATACATTTTTTCCAGTTTAAGAGTTGTTTACAACAGGAAGACTAGTCTGTTTTTAGTTATTCCATAATGGCTAGAAATGGAAGTTGCCTTCTTAAGTGTTTTTGAGATGTATAAAATCTATTTGTTCCAAAACTAAATGACCCCAGCATGCTATGTATTTTTATATTATTCCTTGAATAAAATATAATCACTAGTGACGTTCAAAGAAACTCAAAAGATACAACTAAATGGATGTAATAATGAGATAGACCCTTGGTATAACTCACTAAGTCACAGAGTATCAAGATTAAATAAAGTAGTAGCCAATAGTATAGGCTGAGTGATGGGAACTTATGGGTATTTGGTAAATAGAGTCTTCTTTCTTTTATTCTAGGAGAGATGGCTTGAAGGCAAGTCCTATTTTGAAATGATTTGGTGAACTAGTTATGGAAAGGATTCCTGTGGTGAATCCTTTTCCAAAGCAAAGGATCCTACTGTGAAATGAATAAACATCTCCTAAACTCTTGTAAATATATACTTTTATATATTTGGTTAGCTTAATGTGTTCTGTTAAGATTTGTTTGCTAAAGCTAAGTGCGGGTGTAGATTAGATGTGAATGTGGATATGTGTTTGGGAAATGGATAAGGAAGAAGGGGTTTAGTTGTGCCATGTCATAAACCCTGTTGGTCTGGGTAGAAGCCATGAGGTTTTCTAACTCTATTTTGACTGAGATGATAAGACAACAACAAATACAGGATCAGGAATCCCTAGACTGAAAAAAAAGAGGCAGCCAGTATACAAGTTTCTGCTGTTACCTGCTGCTCTTTGAAATGTTCCACAGAACATTTTCCAAGAAACTTGCAAGAAACCTGCCAGGCCATGTCTCTGCCATGGGCAGTTTACTCATTCATTCACTTATTCTTGCAACAAACACTGATTGAGCACTCAGTGTGTGCCCAGTACTGTTCCACATGCTAGAGACACACCAGTGAACAGCAGACTTGCCTTCATGGAGTTTACATTCTGAGTGGAGATGCTATCAAACAAACACACAATATGCAGAAAAAGAGAGCAGGATTAGAGTGTTAGAGAATGATGGGGTGAGGACAGCATCTGTTTTAAGCTAGGCTGGTAATAAATACCTCTTTGACACAGGGAGAGTCAAAGAAAGAGTTTTGTGGGGAGTGATATAAGTCTCTATGAGGAAACAAGGACTGCAATGGTCTGTGATAGGAGCAACATTTTGGGGGTATTGAGGATTGACAATGAGGCCATACTGGCTAGAGTGAAATAAAGAAAGAGTGAGATGTAGGAGCAAGAGATGAAAGTAAGAGATGAGGACAGAAGGGTTGGGGAGGTGGCAGATCAGGTAGTCTTGTAGGCCATGGCAAGGACTTTGGATTTTATTCTGGATGAAATAGGAAGCTACTGGAAAGTGTTGAATTGAAGAAGGATATGATCCTACATTTCATTTCATTTAATTTATTTATTTTTGAGACAGGAGCTTGGCTTTGTTTCCCAGGCTGGAGTGGAGTGGCATGATTATAGCTCACTGTAACCTCAAACTCCTAGGCTCAAGTGATCCTCCTGCCTCAGTCTCTCAAGTAGATAGGACTACCAGTGTGTGCCACTGTGCCTGGCTGATTTTTCAACGTTTTGTAAAGATGAAGTCTTTCTGTGTTGCCTAGGCTGGTCTCAAATTCCTGACCTCAAACAATCCTCTCACCTTGGCCCCCAAATGATCTTACATTTTAAAAGGATCACTCTGGCTGCTATGTAGAGAATAAATTGAGGAGAGAAGACCAGGGAAGTAGCTCTTGCAATAGTACTGATGGGAGATGACAGTGGTTTAGGCCAGTGTGGTGGCAGCAGAGTTGGTAGGAAAGGGTCAGATTCCAAGGAAAATCTGACAATATGTGCAAATAGATTGGATGTGAGGTATGAGAGAAAAAGAAATGTCAAGGACAATGCTAGGTGTTCGGCCCAAGCAACTGGAAGAATGACAGACAGTACCATTCTGAGTAGGAACGGAAACTAAGGCTGTAGGAATGTGGGTGCTGAGATTTGGCAGAGAAAATCAAGAATTCTATTTTGAACTATCAAGTTCATTCTTTGATATCCAAGAGAAGATGCTGAGAAGGTAAATGAATATCCAGGCTAGGAGTTCTGGGGAGCAGTCCGAGCTGAAGATATAAATGTAGAATCATCAGTACAAAGATTGTTCATAAAGCCATAGAGCAGCGTGAGACTCCCTCATAAGTGAGTGATTCCAGCCCTTAGGGTGAGGATGAAGAAGCTGCAAAGAAGACTGAGACAGAGCAGCTGCTACAGGGAGACCGGCACCCACTTTACTGAATCCCTCCAATGCCCAGACTCTTCACTGGGAAAGCAGAGAGAACAATTTTCCGCTCACAGTTGCTGCGATGGTTAAGTGAATCATATACTGACCTGGCAGTGTAAAGCCCACTGAGCAGAAGGGAAAGGGCCTGTTTCTTTCCTAGTGGCTTATTTTTTTGTGTTCTCTGCACTGAACATTGTGGGGCCACATAGGACCATTGCTCAAGCTGCTCTGGGATGGTGAGGATGGGATCGAGGCCCTCGGAGCCTGTTGTTTTGCCAGCTCCTGGGGATGGGACACTCCCAGCCTGATTTCACAGGTCCAATAAATAGGTCTTTCCTGAAGGTGAGAGAGGCTGGTATCTGGGTGGGGTGGCTGAAGAAGTGTGAAATGGGGTGGAAATACGCGCAGGAGGACCACTAGGGAGAATGTAGTGAGTACTGGATGTGCTCAGGATCCGGGTACTTTCCCCACTCACTGCTGAGAGTGTTGGCGATTGACTGTTCTCAGCTGACTTTCTCTTGAGAATTTCCCCCAGTAAAGATTTGCCTGCCAAGATCATGCCCCCTTCCCTGTGAGCAGCTTGCCTTCAACAATTGGATGATGAGAAGGTTGTAAGTCCCAGCCCCTCTACCTCAAAGCAGAACAGCTCTGCAGGCCATTAGGGTGCTATGGCAACTTACAGAAGCAGCTGAAATCTTTGTTGCAACTGCAGAGCAGGTCAATTTTTTCCCTTGGTCAGTCCTGCTTCTCTCACTCCTTGAAGATGTTTGTCCCAAGATTGCTCCCTCAAAAACCTCCTGCATGCAATTCTGAGAATCTTGCGATCTGTTTCTCTGTGTACCTGGGCTATGGCAGTTGATACGAGAAGTGGTCTTAGGATGCAGGCTCTAAAATGGGATTTTTGGATTGACTCACTCACTAGCAGGCTGGCTATGAGGACCCCATCACCTCTGGCAAATGTAGCTGTCAATTGTTAAAACCAATAATTAGGGTCAAGTCATAAGATATCACAGCTGGGGAAGTGCTGGACCTGCTAATAGAGAAAGGAGCTCTAGACCTGGCCAGTATGAATTGGTCAAATCTGGGACAATGTGTATGAAACTAGATTCTAAGATTGCTTGATCAGGGCAGGGGCCTGAACAGAATATAAGGTTGGATTAAAAAAAATGTATTCATTATCTATTTCTATATTACAGTACCTCACAAATTTTGTGGCTTAAAAGAACACACATTTACTTTCTCATAGTTTCTCTGGATCAAGAGTTCCAGCACAGATTTCCTGGGTCCACTGCAAGGCTGCAATCAAGGTGTCAGCTTGAGCTGAGATCTTACCTGAAAGCTCAAGTGTAGAAGGACCAACTTCTAAGTTTCCACAGTTGTTGGCAGGATTCGGGGCCTTGCAGACTATCAGACTAGAGGCCTGTTTCTTGCTGGCTGTCTGCCAGAGGCCACCTTCAGTGCCTTGCCACATGGCCCTCTCCTTAAGACAACTCATGACATGGCATCTTGCTCCTTCAAAGCCAGCAAGACAGAGTCTCCTAGCAAGACAAATGTTTCTCACGTATAAGTAACCACGTATAACTCAGCATGTGTCTGGATTGTACTCTACGGAGGGGATTACATAAGAATGTGAGCACTGGAAGGTAGGATCATGAGCCACCCTAGAGTATCCTGCCATGGAGAGTATATTGATATGGGAGTATTCTCCTATGATGCAGGATTTAACACCCTGGTATGCACCCGGGGAAATAGTACTAACTTGCTGCTCAGAGAAAGGGATGGCCCTAATTAAGTCAAGTAGAAATATGAAAACTTCTATGGCAGATAGTGGAAGAAGGGATGAAAAGCCTCAGAGTAGTGGACATACAAGAGTGGCTATCTCATGTAGGGCTAGGAAACCCAACAGTTCTATTCTACAGGAGGGCCCAGGGGACATGCTGTTTGCCTAAACAATACTTAATACACTGGGGAGATGGAGGCTGAGTATCTGATATGGAGGCTGTGACATGAATCCAAGCACAATGAGACTGTGACTTGGAGAAGAGAGGTTGCTGTGGAAGTGATGAGAAATGGATGGATTCTGAAATGACAGGATTTGCTGACAGGTTGAATGTGGGATGTAAGAGAAAGAGGAGTCAGGGATGATGCTAAGGTGTTGGGGCTGAGCAACTAGAAGAGTGGAAGTAGATTTACAGAGACGGGGAGAACTATCAGGAAGGCAGGTTTGTGGGGAAAATCAGGAGTTTTGTTGTTGAGAGTGAGAAGTCTGTTAGACATTTGAATAGAGACAGGAATAGACTACTGGATATATGAGTTCGAAGTTCAGGGGAGTCCAGGCAAGAGATATCAATGTGGGGGTTATTAGCCTTTGGATGTGTAGACCATCCACACAGTTGAAAGACATCACCTAGGGAGTAAGCATGGAAGGGGTCAAGGAGACTGAGCCCCAGAGCATTTCAACCTTTGAAGATGGAGGAGATGAGAAATCCAGAGCCTATCACAGGAGTAATAAGTGAGAGGGACCCACAAGGAACGAAGGGTGAAGGGGTGAGACCAGGCTATAACAAGGTGGGCTAGTTGGTGTATCATCTGATATGATGGGCTTCAGAGCTGGAGGTGTTAGAGCCTCATGAGAGGCAGTGCTCTGTGGTTGAGGGTATAGCAGGACAAACCACCCCAGGAGCAGCTGAGTGTCAGGATGCAGCCCAGAAGCAGGCAGAGCAGGCAATGGGGAGGGGTCAGAGAAGAGGTTGGGGATGCAGGCATTTTACTGATGAGAGATAGTGAGAGGCTTCCTCTCTCCCGCTTCCCCACACCTGACCACCAAAGGGATTCCAAAAATTTCCAGATCGTTTTTCTCTTACTCCCACCCCCATCTTCCTAAGAACATCTCTGGCAGGCTTACTCCTGGACTTTGGTAAAGGCAACTGGGATCTGAAGTTCTGAACACATAAGAGACTCAGATCAGATAGTGGGAGGAAGAAAAGGGTTTAGAAAGGGGTCTAGTCCTAGTGGATAACCAGGGAACAAGAAAGGACAAGGGGCAGTGTTGGAGGTGGGTTTGGGAGTGAGGGTGTTAGGTGAGAAGGGGATGGGAAAATTGGTAAAGAAAAATCTAGATGGGTCTAGATTCTTATGGGTGGGCAGGGGATTGGGGTAGAGAAGAGATGACATGAAAGGTCCTGTAGGGTTATAAATTAGACTCCCTTGAATGTCAAGAGACATGAGGAACAAGTACAAGTCCTTTTTGATAATTTCTTTGTTGAATTGAGCTTCCTTGTTTTGGTGATTCCCTGTGTTCTGGAGCCGGGCTTTGGGTATTGACAAGGATAGGGTTTCAGTTAGATAATGACAGTTGGATTCAAGACACTGACAGTCCCCAACTTATGAATTTTCTATTTTACAATGGTACAAAAGCAATACACATTCAGCAAAAACCATACTTCGAATTTTGATTCAAAATTATTTGTTATAATGTTACTATAAAATAGGTTCTGTGTTAGATGATTTTGCCCAATTGTAGGCTGATGCATGTGTTCTGATTGTGTTTAAGGTAGGCAAGGCTAAGCTATAATGTTCAGTAGGTCGAGTGTATTAAACTTATCTTCAATTTATGATATTTTAAAATGTACAATGTGTTTATTGGGACATAGTCCCATCATAAGTTGAGGAGCGTCTGTATTTGATTGAAGTTAGATAAAGTTTAAGTTCGATAAAGCTACTTGATTCAATTCAAGATTCTGGTCTTTGGGAGAGACGAAACATGGGTAGACAACCCTTGCAGAATACTGTCATGAGGGGCTTATCCAACTCTGTTCATTTATTCATCTATCCAGTCATTCAAGCAATCAATCCTTCAGGAGAGGAGGGGCTCTGTTTCATTTCTTTTCTTTCTGTGTGTGTTTTTTTGTTGTTGTTGAGACAGTTTCACTCTTGTTGCCCAGGCTGGAGTGCAATGGTGCAATCTCGGCTCACTGCAACCTCTGCCTCCTGGGTTCAAGTGATTCTCCTGCCTCAGCCTCCAGAGTAGCTGGGATTACAGGCATGTGCCACCACACCTGCTATTTTTAATAGAGACAGGGTTTCTCCATGTTGATCAGCCTGGTCTCAAACTCTCATCCTCAGGTGATCTGCCCGCCTCAGCCTCCCAAAATGCTGGGATTACAGGCATGAGCCACCATGCCTGGCCTCTGTTTCATTTTCTCTTCCCCTTCCAACACCAGATGAGTGCTTATTCATTGTCCCACAAATGAGTGTCGCCTGGCTGAACCGTGCCAGCTTTACTATACTCTATGCCTGTGAACAAGGCAGGAGTCTTCCTGCGCTGCCCTTATGGCCTTACTCTCTTTAAGAGGAGGCCTAGTCACAAATGAACAAATATGTTTATAATTACAAGGTGTGGTTTTGATAAATGCTATAAAGAAAATGCATATGTTGGTGGTTAAAGTAGACCTCTATGAGAAGGCATCATTTACACCCAAGTCTGAAGAATGAGACATGGCTGCCCATGGGGTGAGAAAGGACATATTTACTTTTTAAGCAAAGTGCAGAGGACATCAGGACCAAAAGATTTTGGTAGTTTTTGAGGAACTGAAAGAAGGCCCACAAAATTATTTGCTGTTGTGAATTAAGAACTTAAACTGCATCTTACTGACACTTTCCCCAAAAATGCTCCTTTAGAATAGAGGTTAATGAATGTTCCGTAACAAAATGGAATGCCAGCAATACGTTTTCTGTTAACATTGAGAAAATTTCTTAGTACTTATAAGTTTGTTTGCCTTTTAGTTTGGTTTATGATGTTCATCAACATATTAAAAAAATTTTTTTGTAGAGCATATTTATCCAACTTTTCATGAATGGTTTCCGCTTTTGGGGTCATCCACAGAAAGTCTTCCCTATCTCAGAATTACGTCATTACCGAACTTTTCCTCTAGGACTTTTACAGTTTCCTATTTTACATTCAAATCTTTAACTCGCCTGGGTATTTTTAGATGTACAGCTCTTTTGATGCCCTTGTCTCTCAGTGAGGCAGAATGCTTTCTCCATCTAGGTTCCTCATCTCTTGTTACATTAATTCCTGGGCATTTAAAAGTTTGTTGTCGTTGTTGCTACTGTGAAAGGAATCTTTTTCTCATTGTATTTTCTAACTGGTTATTATATTTGGGAAGAACTCTGTCTCTCTATGCTTTTTATATGAGAATATGGTGACCAGACTGAGGCCTCACACCTAGTGGTCTTCCAGTTGACTTGCTAGTTTTTCAACAGTTAAATCTGGCAAACAATATTATTTCTTTTTAGCCTTTTTCATCCGAAAGATACAAAATAGTCCCTCATTGTTTTGATCGCGTTTCTTTGACGACTGTTGGGGATGAACATCTTTGCGAATGTCCATCAGGCATTTGTTTTCCTATAGTGAACTATCTGTTCATATACTTCTTTAATTCCTCTATTTGGTATTTGTCATATTTTTATCAATCCAATAAAAATTATTTTCATTTGTTTTCACTTGAAAAATACACACTTATCTATTATTTTTGCCCAGAGAGGAAGAGTCACCAAATGTCAGATGCAAATGTTAGTATGGGAGCAGTCTAGAAAGACTAGGAGTCCCTGCCGGAGGCAGTAGAATCCTATAGGAAGCAGCCAGATGACCAGTAAAACAGGCACCCTGTGTGGAGAAGGTGCTATTCCAAATCACGCAGTCCCAGAGCCTCCTTGGCCCTAGCCCTCCCCCAGTTTTCACCTACTGGGCCCCCCACCTTCCTTCACACCGGGTGGTCTCCCTGACAGGTTTGAAGGGATTATCCAGGATCAATATTTAAAATAGTTGTATTTTTTTCTAACTGGAGTTAAGTTTATAAGCTTTTTTTATGTAACCACCAAACACCAGAAATAAAAATCTGGATGAGAGCCAGTTCGACTCAGAGCCAGCACACTTTCTCATAGCCAGGGAGCTCGCCCTTCATCCCAGTTGTTTTTCTCCTAGTTACTGACATTTCCTCTGAAAAGTTGAACCAACTTCTCAAATCCTTCAACTGAGTAATTCAGTCCCCCAGTGATTCCTAGAAATCTTGCCCTCCCAGTCCAGCCCCCACCCCCAGCCCAGCCTCTGACACCTGAGCTGCAACTGGGGCTGGGGGAGGCCCAGGCTCCAGGCGGTGGCCCGAGCCATGTGACCCTGGGCTCTGGCTCTGAGTAAGTTCCTAGGGGAGTTTTAATTGCTGGTTCTGCAAATACAAAATGAGGCCCTTTCCTGGGGAAAGGGAGCAAGAGCATCTGCAGGCTGGTCCCGTAAAGAAGGGTGGGAAGAGGTCTTGTTCCCACTAATCCCCAACTAAAAGCTAGAAGACCAGAGTCCATGCAGTTTATCACTCCACACATATGTGTTGAGCACCAGCTGTATACCAGGCACTCTCCTAGGCATAAGTGAACAAGACCAGCCTGGTCCCTTCCCTGGTAACAGTTACTGCCCGGTGGGAAAGACAGATATGGAACACGTAATTTCACATCACAAGTTCAATAGTTACAAGTGTGAGAATTCTGCTTATACAAGTGGGAACAATTTCATGGCCTTGCTTATGAGCTCTTTTCCTTTGAAAGGATTCAGAGGAGTGGCAACAAGACTGCCCCAGGGATTTCTGATGGCGCTCCTTTCTTTTGCCTCCTACATTTCTGGGTGAGCCATCCTGGGAAAACCGTCCTCCCTGGCTTGAGTGAGATCAAGAGGGATGGTATGGGAGAGGCCAGGCGGTGCTGGAGTCACCCTCTCCTCCCTGCTTGGGAAACTGGTCTTGAGGTTCAGCCTTGCCACTCTCATGACCTTCCACAGCACTTGGGACTGGTCCGAGACTAAGCCAGATCACCCCAGGTTGGCCTTGGAAGTTACTCTGAGTCAGCTCTCACTGACCAGCACATCCAGGGCTCCTCCCCTCACCTCCCTGCTCTTTTCTGCTCAGAACTCATGTTCCAGATGGACTCAGCTGGCAAGTGTTTGAGACGTGTCTCAGCATCTTGTGATGTGTTACTGAACCTCTGGGCCTTGTGTGGGCTGAGTCACTGGCTCTGACTTGATCCCTGATGCATACTGGCCCCTTCGTCCTGGGTCCAAAAACCAAAGCCTATCTTTGGAATGCAGGCCACAGAGTCCCTGCGACCAGGCCTGGAGGGGACCACCACTGGGAAGGCACAGACAATTGGCCCTCTCCTGCAGTTTTTCTGTTCTCTCCCTATTTCCTCTATACTGATTACTGATTCTTTTTGGGAATATGTCAAGGGAAGGGGCATAAGGACTGTCCCAGCCACTGGGCCTTTCTCCCTCCCAGCTCTCTTCCTCGCCCCACTTTTGTTCTACCTGAGTTATGAGACCAAATACAGCTGGGAGTCCTGCCTTGACAGGAATATTATTCTGTCAGCAAAGAGGAATTATTTTTCTAGAAACTTGGGGTACGTGGTGAATTGGTGAGATCAGGAAATGGGAGGGGAGGCAGCTCTTCTCTTGTCGTGGTTAAGAGCATGGATGCCAAATTCAGACTGTCCAGATTCAGACTCTGGCACCCACTTCCTAGCTGAATGGCCTTGGGTAAGTTTCCTGTGCCTCAGTTTCCTCACCTACAAAATATGAATAAGTACCCAACTCATAAGACTGTTGTAAAGATAAAATGAGTTTCAACATGTACAGAACTTTAAAAAGTCCCTTAGATATGCGTGTTAGTGCTTCTTGCTGTGGTAGGATAAGCTCTTACGGAGGTTCTTGTTTGTAGCTTTTTGCAGCTTCAGGCTGGCATTTTTACATATGGCTTCCCTTCTCTGCCTTTTCTGGATCAATACTCCATTGCCACTCTGATATCTTTTCTTCCATTTCTGCCAATCCAGATCAGTAGCAAGTGGCTGGACCACCTCCTTTGCTCTACTATTTCTGGGGACTGGTTCCCCAAGGTTTGGATGAGGGCTGGACAGGAGAAACTCTTTCCTAACTTGGACTCTTCTTTTTTCCCCAAGCCTGAGGCCTTGCTCTTTTATGACAGCCTCTCTGAGGAGAGCCTGTTTGAAGTATCCATACATCTATCCATTGATCCATTTATTCAATTTATTCTACAGCAACTTTTAAACATCTGTCAAGTACTCTGAGAAATACCAGCTCTAAAAAGAAAAATGTTCAGTTCTTGTGCTCAAGGAGGTCAGAGTCACAGGAAATGACAATTCTGGTATATTGATTGTTGTTATGAATGCAGGTATGGGGAGCATAATGCACAAGGGAGGTACCTGACCCAGTGCTGAGTGTGAGGGGTTAATGATGTTTTGTGCTGGGTTCTGGAGATTAAAAGGACTTGGTCAGATGAAATGAAGAAAGGACATTCCAGGCTGTGAAAGCAGCATGTGCAAAGGCCTGGAGAGGAAGAGAGCAGGCTCAGAGCTTGGTGGGGATTCAGTTCCCCCTCACCCCCAGGAAGGAGAGGGAGCAGAGCTTGGGGTAGGGGAAGGGGTGATCTGGGAAAGGATGGGGGCTGTTCTCTAGCTTTTCCATTGGTGGTCTGGATCTGGCATATTTACTCTACAGTCTCTTACTCTTTAATATTCCATGTCAAATAGCGTCCATAAAAGGGAATTAGTTTTAGTAATTTTCACAAGACCTATATGAAGCTGGAAGGATTCATTATATGTTCCATGGTGTTTTTAATATGTTTCCAGATTTCTGGTCAAACACAACAGACTGAACACATATGTTTAAGTCAGATGCCTTGTAAAAATATCAATAAAATGAGACCAGAAGAGGGAAAATAGGTATATACTCATAAAGCCAATCAATACAGGAGAGGGGACAATATAGCAGATGAGAAATACCAATACATCTTTGGAATATTAAAATGAGATGAAAGAGTTAGAGACTGAAAGATGTCTTTGATTTGGTTCCCAGTGAAACAGACCTGGAGATGGAAATCTGATGCTAGAAGTTTACTGGGCAGAACTCTTGGGTACAACACCTGCCGGGGAGGGAAAGGAGGAGGACTGAGCAGAGACAGGTGGGGCTGCGATGGAGTCACAGCAGACCTCATAGGAAGCCCTTCAGAGTGGTCCCAAATTGAAGCAAGGGGCTCAGGCCTTGGGATAACTTTGGCTGTGGCAACTCCCATCATCCATAGTTAATTCCTAGGAATTTCATCAGTCAATAATCCTAGCAGCTGGGAAATGAAAACTCCATTAAAAGGGGGCCATCTGAGTGGTGCACCCCAACATTCCTAAAAGAGAATTCAAAGAAGAAGCAAGCCCATTCACACCATGGAACACTGAAAAGGCTCAAGAATTGGGGATGCAGGAGCCTCTAAGGACAAGAGGAGACTGGGTCTGAAACAGGAACATTGAGAGGTCCCATCTCTCCCCAACCCCATCAGAGGACTGAAGGTTTACTGTGGAGTAAACTTTAATCAGAGACATTTCAGACCCAAAACAGCAGATGTAGCAAAGAGGTCCAGGGGAAGCAACTGAAAACAGAAAAAAGTAAAAAGAGTCTTCCAAAAACAGGCAATTCCATATTCTGAATGGTGAGATCTTCACTCATTTTCCTCCTCAGCTCAAAGAACCCAGCAGTCAGGCCTCCAGAACCTGGGCAGAAGACTGAAGAATCCTTCTCCAAGAAGACTGGCCAGTGGAATAGAAAAGCCCTAATGATACTGAGATTTGAGGATTCTCAAATGGAAAAACCCAGCCAGGCACTTCATCTCTCTAGCAAAGATTAACCAGGCAACAAACCCCACCCATGGTCACATAGCTTTTAATCAGTTTTTCAATACCTCACTCTCAAATCAGGTCAGAGGTCAGTGATGATACTCGATGATACTTGAGGAAAAACTCAACATGAAAGAGTGATCAAAATAGGTAGATCAAAAGAAATCAGAGGAAACAGACACAATGCAAGAAGCAAAACAACAAACAGCAACAACAACAAAAACTCCACAACCACCTTCAATGTCCTCAAAGAGGTAACAAATGATGTTACATTATTGAACTATAACCGGATGCTATAGAAAGGAACCGCTGCAGAATAGAAAGCTAGCAAGTTATTTCTCATTCATTTAAGTTCAATCAGTGGAAAGACAGTAGAGTGGGGTAGGACTCCAAAAAGTAGTTCAGAGCTCCACTGACAAAATTCTGCCATCTTTAACACGTAGTTTCCAAGATCACCCTGGACATCTCAACGGAAGAAGACAAAGTGAATCTCCCTGGGAGGCTTTTATGGACCAGGTCTATAAGTGACAAGAATCATTTCTGCTCACATTCTATCTGCCAAAACTGACATAGTGTAGCTTTGTACTCAGGAAGAAGGATCTGCTTTGGTGAACACAGTAGCATCAACCACAAGAAGAGTCGAAAGATAAAATCAAGAAAATCGCCGGGCACAGTGGCTCAAGCCTGTAATCCCAGCACTTTGGGAGGCTGAGGCGGGTGGATCACGAGATCAAGAGATCGAGACCATCCTGGTCAACATGGTGAAACCCCGTCTCTACTAAAAATACAAAAAATTAGCTGGCATGGTGGCTCATGCCTGTAATCCCAGCTACTCAGGAGGCTGAGGCAGGAGAATTGCCTGAACACAGGAGGCGGAGGTTGCGGTGAGCCGAGATCGCGCCATTGCACTCCAGCCTGGGTAACAAGAGTCAAACTATGTCTCAAAAAAAAAAAAGAAAAGAAAATCTTGCATCAGTCCTAGAAGACAACTAACTAGTCAGTTGAAGCAGGAAGATGGAAAGCTTCAGGAAATAATGTTTCTAGGGGGAAAAAAATGAAACTGAAAGACTATCAGACCAGCTGTGGTGGCTCACTCTTGTAGTCCCAGCAGTTTGGGTGGCCCAGGTGGGAGGATTGCTTGAGCCCAGGAGTCTGAGACAAGTCTGGGCAACATGACAAGACCTGTCTCTACAAAAAATGCAAAAATTAGCCAAGTAGTACCAGCTACTCAGGAGGCTGATCTCTTGAGCCCAGAAAGTCGAGGCTGTGGTGAGCCATGATTGCACCACTGCACTCCAGCCTGGCTGACAGAGTGAGACTCTAAGCAAACAAACAAACAAGAATATCAGATGTTTAACTGAAAAAAAGGAAGTTGATTCAAAGAGTTTTAAAAGGCATTAGCTGGGTGTGGTGGCACATGCCTGTAATCTCAGCTACTTGGGAGGCTGAGGCAGAGGAATTGCTTGAACCTGGGAGGTGGAGGTTGTGGTGAGCCAAGATCTCGCCATTGCACGCCAACCTGGGCAACAAGAGTGAAACTTCAACTCAAAAGCAAACAAATCCAAAGAGTTGTAAAAGGTTTTTGTGAGTGCAGAAGGAAATCATGTCAATGAAATATTAGCAAAGGGAGGCAATTATTACTTACAGAAAGAATAACAGTAATAGAAGAAAATGTAATCATCTAACACCTCATAATAAGATGAAAACTAAATAGTAATTTAACACAAAATTGTAAAACATCTATTTTGTAAGGATGAAGTTGGGTGAGGGATAGATAGTGAGAAAACAGTGCTAAATCCTCTTCTTTGACAAAGTCATGAGGGAACATATGAGAAGTATTGACCTGAGAAATAGCAGGAGAGCCCTATTGATTAGAAATATGGAGAGAAACACAGTATAAATAGCAGAAAATGGCCGGGTGCAGTGGCTCAAGCCTGTAATCCCAGGCTGAGGCAGGTGGATCACGAGGTCAAGAGATCGAGACCATCCTGGTCAACTTGGTGAAACCCCATCTCTACTAAAAATACAAAAAACTAGCTGGGCATGGTGGTGCATGCCTGTAATCCCAGCTGCTCAGGAGCCTGAGGGAGGAGAATTGCCTGAACCCAGGAGGCAGAGGTGGCAGTGAGCTGAGATCGTGCCATTGCACTCCAGCCTGGGTAACAAGAGCAAAACTCCGTCTCAAAAAAAAAAAAAAAAAAAAAAAAAGTAGCAGAAAATGCTAAAGAGGAAGATAAAA
Source organism: Saguinus oedipus (assembly GCA_031835075.1). NCBI lineage: Eukaryota > Metazoa > Chordata > Mammalia > Primates > Cebidae > Saguinus > Saguinus oedipus. The sequence continues at coordinate 114,334,879 of CM063175.1, forward strand.
GAGGTGGGAAGGAATGGGCAGGAGACTTTTGTTGTAGTTTGTAAATGTTGTAATATTATTTGGCTTTTAACACTGTATATTGTATTACTTCAAAAATAATAATGACATAAAACTGTTAGGTCCGGCCTCCCCGTCCCCCCAACCACAGTCAACTGGAAAAAACCTCAACGACAGTGGAAAAGTACCACCGTTAATGTTTAGCCAGCTTCCCAGATAAGCTGCTGGCAAGGACCCCTTCCCCCTTCTTCCCCTTTCTTTGCGGTAGAGCCTCAAAACCCCCTCTGTTAAGAAAATAGCTAACAAACCATAAAAAACCCCTACTTGGGAGAGAGCACGTCCCCTCCCTACCTGAGAGAAGGCACGTCCTCTCCCTACCTGAGGAAGAGCACGTCCCCCTTTCTCCCAACAGTGGAAAACTACTGACTCCGGCTATATAAGTCACTCAGCCCGTCTCCTAGGCACGGCTACCCACTTCAGTCTGTGCAGTGGTGCTTAGTCCGCCCGGAGGTCCTAATAAACTTGGACATTCAATTGGCTTTGCTTCTCATTTTTCGGCACAGCAGACCCAGAACTACCTCCAGACAATTGGTGCCGAAACCCGGGAGAGGGGTAGTTGACCCGCCCCAGGCCCCAGGGGCCGGGCGAGAGTCCCCCCTCTCTATCCTCACCGGCCCGCCTGCCATCTTCGTTGGGGTCGACTTTCCAAGACTGCAGGAAAGGTAAGAATTTTACCTACCTGGCCTCTCCCTCCTCCGTTTAAGGCTAAATTTGAAGCTTCCCGGTGCCACCCAGCATGGACCCCTCGCCCTAGACTCGGCCGAGCCGAGGTGGTCCTCCTCCTCCGGACTCCTGGAGTCCTCCGGGACAGTAGCCAGATGGGGACGCCTCTCTGACTGCTCGCCCCACCGGTCAAATTCCTCAGGAAGAGATGACTAGAAGGGACGCCTCCTCCTCCTCTCTCTCCTCCCAGATGCCAGTAAGCCTCGAATACTATGGGAAATTCTCAGTCTAAAGTCGACCCTAACACCTCTTTAGGGTGTCTGCTCCAAAATTTCTCAAGATTAGGCTACTCTCAGAGCCTGCGAAGAAAGAAATTAATATTTCTCTCTCAGGTCACCTGGCCCCAATATAATCTTAGCAACCGGTCTCATTGGCCACCGACTGGTACTTTCGATTTCAACGTACTACAGGACCTCGACAACTTTTGTCGCCAGGCTGGGAAAAACACTGAAGTCCCTTATGTCCAGGCTTTTTGGGACCTCCGTTCCCGTCCCGATCTCTGCTCCTCCTGCTCCACCCACCAGATCCTTCTAGCGCGTACCCCCCAAAGAGTTTCCACCACAACCACTAACCCGCCGCCTTATTCCCTCCTGGACAAACTCCCTGAACATCTTTCTCCGCCCACTAACCCTGGCAGCCCCCTTCCACCTTCCTCCCCCGACGTCCCCAAGCCCTCTGCCCCAGAAATACCACCTCCCATAACTTCTCCCGTATCTGCCCACACCCGGTCTCGCAACCCATCAATAATAGCACCCCTCAGGGAAGTTGCAGGGACTGAAGGTTTAGTAAAAGTCCATGTCCCCTTTTCACTCCAAGACCTGTCTCAAATCAAGAAACATTTAGGATCCTTCTCAGCTGACCCGTCCACCTATATTAAAGAATTTCAATATCTCACCCAGGCATACAGCCTCACATGGCATGACATTCGAGTGGTTTGCACCTCCACTCTCACAGCTGAAGAGCACGAGCGTATTCTCGCAGCTGCTCGGCATCAGGCAGATAAAGACCATGCCATAGACAATCAGGTCCCCCTTGGAGCTGAAGCTATTCCCAATGAAGACCCCCAATGGGATTATCAGGCAGGCCGGGGGTCCGACATACCCCACAGAGACCGCATGGTCCGATACCTCCTTAAAGGCATGGATGTAGTGTCTAACAAAGTAGTAAACTATGACAAGCTAAGGGAAATTACCCAATTACCAGATGAAAACCCTGCCCTCTTTCTAACTCACTTGCAAGAAGCTTTAGTCCGCTACACCCACCTAGACCCAGCTTCCCAAAATGGAGCCACTGTCCTAGCATCACACTTCATCTCTCAGTCAGCCCCTGACATCCGGAAAAAACTAAAAAAAGTAGAAGATGGCCCTGAAACCCCCATACAGGACTTGGTAAAAATGGCTTTTAAAGTCTTTAATGCCAGGGAAGACGCAGCTGAGGCAGCCCGCCAAATGCGTATGAAACAGATGGTCACTACAGACCCAAGCCTTAGCAGCAGCCCTTCGCTCAGTAGAAACTAACAAGGGTAAAGCAAACACACACACCCCTCCTGGGGCGTGTTTCAAATGTGGGAAGGAAGGGCACTGGTCAAAAGTCTGCCCCCTGCCATGGGCTCCTACCAAGCCCTGCCCTAATTGTCAGCTCATGGGACACTGGAGGTCTGATTGTCTGAGCTTCCCCAGGGCCTCAGTTTCTCCAAACCGACACACTGGAGAGCAGCAAGGACACGTTTCTGAAAACCAGACTCCTGCCCATACTGGTCAGAAGTCAGGTGCTCAAGAAAACCCATTCCCAGAGCTACTAGGGTTTATGGACGATTAGCGGTGCCCTGGCTTCCCAACTCCGGTTACCCTTGCCGAGCCTAGGATTGAGCTTCAGGTAGCGGGTAAGAGTGTCTCCTTCTTATTAGACACGGGGGCTACCTACTCTGTACTTCCCTCATATTCAGGTAAAACCACTCCTTCCCAAGTCTCTATTATGGGCATTGATGGGTCTCCCTCCACTCCTCACCAAACTCCACCCTTAACCTGTTTGGCCCTTCCATTTTTACCCACTCCTTTCTAGTCATTCCCTCTTGCCCTGTACCTCTCCTAGGGCAAGATATCCTAGTAAAACTGCAAGCTACTATTACTTTTCCACACACCGAAACCTTCCTTTTACCCCTCATCACCAACTCACCTTTCCCCCTTCCTCCAGCCGAGCCCCTCCCTGATGTAGATCCCAAAGTGTGGGACACCGATACCCCCACTGTAGCCTCACATCACCAACCCATACTCATACGCCTAAAAGACCCCACAACCTTCCCTTCTCGCCCTCAGTTTCCTATCTCCAAAGTTCACTGCCTAGGCCTCCTCCCTATCATAAATAAGCTAAAAGCTCAAAAATTACTCGTTCCTACAAATTCCCCCTGCAACACTCCCATTCTGCCTGTAAAGAAACCCTCAGGTCAGTACTGCCTAGTGCAAGACCTCCGCCTCATCAATGCAGCAGTCATTCCCGTTCATCCAGTAGTGCCCAATCCCTATACAATCCTCTCCCACATTCCCCCTACAACCACCCATTTCTCAGTTCTAGACCTCAAAGATGCCTTCTTCACTATATTCCTCTGCACCCGGAAGCCTTGGGGTAGAACTGTCCAAGTGAGTTGCTGAGAAAGATTGGAAGTGGGGTCTTCCCAGGTAAAGGCAAAAAGGAAATAGGAATCCCCCATTTATTCGGACAAGCCTTAGCCGCCGACCTTCAAACTTGCAAAATCACACCTTCCACCCTACTGCAATATGTTGATGATATCCTCATTTGTTCCCTGTCCTACCATGACTGCATTACAGCCACCACAACACTATTAAATTTCCTAGGAAGCAAAGGGTACCAGATATCTGCTACTAAAGCTCAAATACCTACCTCTTCAGTTACCTATTTAGGCCTCAATCTTACCCCCAAACACCGGGCTATAACTGCTGATAGGCTCCAGACTCTCAAAACTCTCCAGCCACCTACTTCAGCAAATGAAATCCTCTCCTTCCTGGGTCTAGTAGGGTTCTTCAGACACTGGGTCCCCAACTTCGCAGTGCTAGCAAAGCCGCTGTACCAAGCAGCAAAACAGTCCCCAGAAGGACCACTTACCTCCCAAGGCACTGTAAATTGGGCCTTCTCTGCCCTTCTAACAGCCCTCTGTAATGCCACAAACCTAGCCTTGCCCAACCCTAATAAGCCGTTCCACCTATATACAGATGAAAAACAGCACATAGCCATCGGAGTCCTTACCCAGCCTGTAGGGCCCACCTTAGTACCTATAGCATATCTATCCAAACAGCTAGACCCTACCACCCGGGGGTGGCAACCTTGCCTGCGAGCCCTTGCTGCAGCGGCAGAACTTACCACCGAAGCTTTAAAACTCAACTTACACCAACCGTTACAGGTCTTCTCACCCCATCGGCTTACTGACCTACTCTCCCACCAGGTTTTAACCCACCTTGGTCCCTCCAGGGTCCAACTACTTCACCTACTCTTCATCGAGAATCCCACCATTACACTCTCACATTGTTCACTCCTTAACCCAGCAACCCTAACTCCCTCCCCTGTAACTCCAATGAACCAACACTCTTGCCTAGAAATTCTTAAACTGAGCCAATCTCCATGACTTGACCTTACTGACCAGCCCCTACCGTCAGCCTCAGTTACCCTTTACGTTGACGGCAGTTCTATTCTCAAAACCCCCGGACCCAGGAAAGCCGCTTATGCGATTGTCTCCGACACTGATATTATAGAAACCCAACCTTTACCTCAGGGAACCACTTCCCAACAAGCTGAATTAATTGCCCTCACCTGAGCCCTTACCTGGGCAACTGGGAAAACTGTCAATATCTACACTGATTCTAAGTATGCCTTTCTCATTGCTCATTCTCACTGCATGATTTGGAAGGAACGAGGCTTCCTCACCACCAAAGGAACCCCCGTCCTCAATGGAAAGCTCATCTCCCAGCTCATCCAGGCCATCCAGCTGCCGGCCCAAGTAGCTATCATCCATTGTAAGGGATACCAGTCTGTAAATACTCCTGTAGCTCAGGGCAATGCCTTTGCAGACTCAGTAGCCCGAAACACTGCCCAAACTAGCCCGCCCCCAGCTTCCATTTATTTCCTCTCTGAGACCTACAAACCCCAGTATACCCCGGAAGAGAGCACTGAGCTGTCCTCCTCCCCAGACATCAAGTTTAAAGACAGATGGGCCTTTAAACAGAACCTCCTCATCCTACCTCAAAACCAGCGGCACCAAATCATCACGGACATTCACAACTCCTTACATATAGGACCAAAAGCTGTTTCACTTCCTCACCCCTCTTATCCATCCTCAGGGCCTCCTTTCCACAATAAAAGAAATCCAGTCCAACTGTATAACCTGTACCAGAGCCAACAATCAAGGAGCCTGTCACCCACGCCGTTCACTCCACCAGCTACGCGGCCACCTACCGGCCCAAGATTGGCAAGTTGATTTTACACATATGCCAAAGCACAAACAGTTTAAATACCTACTAACCCTGGTTGACACCTTTTCAGGCTGGATCGAAGCTTTCCCCACAGCTCACGAAACCGCAGGAATTGTAGCGGAGCACCTCGTCCGGGACATCATCCCCCGATTCGGCCTTCCTTCCACCATCCAGTCAGACAACGGACCTGCCTTTATTTCTAAGGTTACCGCTGCAGTCTCCACATCCTTAGGGATCCAGTGGAAATTGCATGCAGCCTACCATCCCCAATCCTCGGGTAAAGCAGAACGGGCCAACAGCGTCATCAAAGAACACTTAACAAAACTTGCCCTCGAACTCCGCCAGTCTTGGGTTACCTTACTTCCTATTGCTCTAACAAGGCTCCGAGCAAGCCCCCGGGGCCCCTCACAACTCAGCCCCTTTGAGCTGCTATACGGACGGCCCTTCCTACTCTCCTCCCCCTTACCACCAGACCCCCCCCCCCCGCTATCTACTTACCTGCCTTATTTCACCCTTCTCCGAGCTCTTCTCCGAGAGCACGCAAATACCTCCCTACCCCTGCCTGAGTCCTCTTCAGACCAAGTCCTGAAAGTTTCCCCAGGAGACTCAGTATTTATAAAGTCACTCTCTCCAAAGCCGTTAACTCCCAGGTGGGAAGGCCTATATATGGTCATCCTCACCACCCCCTCAGCAGTAAGAGTCGCCGAAATCCCCTCGTGGGTGCATCTAACCAGAGTAAAGAGAGCACCTCATGTGCCACCCAAACCTGCCTGGAATGTTACCCCTACTGGTCCTCTATCTCTTAAGCTTACCAGAACCCCGCCTCACCTCCAGTAACTCTCTTGTATGGAGGTTCTACCTGACAGAAAATTATACCAAAACCACACACATTTGCAACACCCCTCCCTACAGCCACGACCACCTCCTAGCCACTTTTGATTGCCCTCCTACAGGGTGTAAGTCACCCATCTTTCTAAACTTCACCGATTTTAAAAACATACCCCGTAATTGGATTTATAATCCTGTCCTTTGTTTTCTCTATGATCAGAAAGGCTCCTGCAAAACATCATCCTACCTAAATTGCATGGGATGCACCTGGAAAAGTTGCACCCTCCATCCAGCTCTCCACACCACACCCGAGTACCACGAGAACTCTAAACTAAAATACCACCGCTTCCGTTCCTATCACTCTCTCCAAATCTCCGATCCTTCTAACTCACGCTGGACTTCACTCCAAAAAGCAGCAGTATACGATACAATAAACACCGGGTACCCTTCCTCCCACCTCTATATCTGGAGAGCTCTAGTAGCTTTACCCCCTACCCTTAAAGAAGTTCACTCCTCCATTCACAACCAAGAACAAAAGCTAACCCAACAACTTCAGCCATCCTCTCAGCCTTTCTCATGGCTAACCCTCCTTAATGAAGGCCTAAAAATAACTCACCAGCTAGCCAACCAAACAAGCCTACCAGACCTATCTTCCTGCCTCATGTGCGCCACTCTCGGAAAGACCCCCTTAGTCGCAGTTCAATCTAACACTCACGCCAGCTCCTCCATACCGTCATCCCAGGCTGCTCCCATAACAGATGTAGAAATCTATCTACCCCCAAACCAGCAAATACCAGTCTGCTATGGGGACAGCTCTCCCACCTGCAACCGAACTATACCCATAACCACCAATCTTACCACTCCTCAGGGAATCTTTTTTTGGTGCAACAGAACACTTTTTAAAACCCTCTACCCCTCCACACACTCCCGCAGCCTATGCTTGCCAGTGACCCTCGTACCCCGATTAACCATTTACTCCCCAGCAGAGTTCCAACAACAATTCATACACCATCGAGTATGACGGGCCGCCTTTTTACCCCTTATAGTAGGTCTCTCTCTCGCCGGATCAGCTATAGGAGCTGGACTAGGAGGAGGAGCTCTAGTCCATTCCCATCAGACCCTAGCACGTCTAACCTCTCAGTTTCAGGCCGCAATTGACAATTCTGCAGAATCGTTAGCCTCTCTCCAACGACAGATCACTTCAGTAGCACAGGTCGCCCTCCAAAATCGCCGGGCACTAGACCTCCTCACCGCTGAACGAGGAGGAACTTGCATTTTCCTGCAAGAACGCTGCTACTACATCAATGAGTCCGGCCTAGTAGAAACCCGGATTGAAAACCTACAGAAAATAAGTACAGACCTACGCCAACAAAAATTCTCAACTGAAGCCACCACTTGGTGGACCTCTTCCATGTACACCCTCTTAGCTCCTCTATTGGGCCCAGTTATTGCAATTGGATTCCTTTTACTAATTGCTCCTTGTTTTTTTACAGTTCCTCCAACGACGCTTCCAAGAACTAACCCGCATCACTGTGAATCAGATGCTCCTGCAACCCCTCATCCCAGGAGAGGCCGAGCCTAACAGACCCTAACTCTTTACAAACCCCCCCCCCCAACCCACGACGCCCCATTTCAGCAGGAAGAAGCTAAGAAAGACAACTACGCCCGAACTCCATAATAAAGAGTGGGGAATGTTAGGTCCGGCCTCCCCTTCCCCCCAACCACAGTCAACTGGAAAAAAACCTCAACGACAGTGAAAAAGTACCACCGTTAATGTTTAGCCAGCTTCCCAGATAAGCTGCTGGCAAGGACCCCTTCCCCCTTCTTCCCCTTTCTTTGCAGTAGAGCCTCGAAACCCCCTCTGTTAAGAAAATAGCTAACAAACCATAAAAAACCCCTACTCGGGAGAGAGCACCGTCCCCTCCCTACCTGAGAGAAGGCACGTCCTCTCCCTACCTGAGGAAGAGCACGTCCCCCTTTCTCCCAACAGTGGAAAACTACTGACTTCAGCTATATAAGTCACTCAGCCCGTCTCCTAGGCGCGGCTACCCACTTCAGTCTGTGCAGTGGTGCTTAGTCCGCCCGGAGGTCCTAATAAACTTGGACATTCAATTGGCTTTGCTTCTCATTTTTCGGCGCAGCAGACCCAGAACTACCTCCAGACAAAAACATCTATGGATAGAACCATCTTCAAGCATGACTGGATCCAAGAACGCAGACGAAGTCACCAGGACTTGATCCTCTAGACTTTGCTTTTGTAATATTGTAAAATATAATTTTGCTCATTGTCCCGTTTCCTGACATAGAGCTCCCCCAATCCTTGGAATCTCCGTAGTGATGAGGTTCTCTTGCATGTTAATGAGATGACTGGTAGCTCCCAGGTCACCTCAGAATGGGGGCTGGTTGCCAGAGAAACCCATCATATGATTAGAGGGGTGGAACTTTCTACCCTAGCCTCCTGACCTCTGGGGAGTGGGGAGGAACCTAAGGTTGGGTTGATAAACCAGTGACCAATAATTTAATCATGATTGAATCATTATATGTAATGAAGCTTACATATAAACCCCAAAGGACTGAGTTCTGGGAGCTTGCAGATAGCTGAACACATGGAGGTTCCTGGAGGGTAAGGCGCCCAGAGAGGATGGGAAAGCTCCAGACTGCTTCCACACCCTGTGCCTCCCTTCACCTGGCTGTTCATCTGTATCCTTTGTAATATCCTATATAACAAATGGCTCAGTGTAAGTAAAATGTTTCCCTAAGTTCTGTGAGCCACTTAACAAATTAACGGAACCCAAGGAAGGGGTTGGGAAAACCCCAGTTTATAGCTGGTTGGTCAGAAACGCAGGCCACATCCTGTGCTTGCAACTGGCGCCTGAAGTGGGAGCATTGTCATGGGACTGAGCCCTCAGCCTGTGAGATCTCTTGCTGTTTTCAGGAGAAAGTGTGGGAATAGAATTGAATTTGGTTTGAAGACACTCAACTTGTGTCCATCAGAAAATCATCTGCAGAACTGCTTGTTGTTATGTGGGGGAGGACCACCCCCACATCCGTCGTCTGAAGTGTTATAGTGAGTGACCCTGTGAGAGTAGAGAGTAGGAAAAAACACTTTGGTTTGTGCTATATCCCTACAGCTTGCCTTATATTGGTTTTCTTTCCAATCGGGCCCTCTCATCACAGCACAGCAGCTCCTGGCCTATGCATTCTTAAAGCTATTAGTGCTAGCAGAAAAAAAATGTCGCTTTCCTGATCATTCTGAAAAAAAGCCTGTGGACTGAATCATACGGGACTGAAGCCTGGGGTGGGGAGTGGTGGGGGCGGTGTTGCCCAGCATCCTCAAAACAAATGGCCTGAGAGGCAGGGATGAGTGGCTACCTGGGGAGTGCTGACAGCAGAAGAAAAGGACCCGAAAGCAGGCAGAGGAAACCACCTGAGTCCATCACAAAAGTCAGTGGGTGGAGCAGGCTGCAAAACATCAGGTTCCCATCCTGCTTAGACCCTGCTGGATTTAAAGGTTTATTTGCATTTCCATGACCTTCCAAGCAAACAAGATTGTCTCAACACTCTCCATGTGACTTTTTTTTTTTTTTTTTTGAGACGGAGTTTTGCTTTTGTTACCCAGGCTGGAGTGCAATGGCGCGATCTCGGCTCACCGCATCCTCAGCCTCCTGGGTTCAGGCAATTCTCCTGCCTCAGCCTTCTTGAGTAGCTGGGATTACAGGCATGTGCCACCACGCCCAGCTAATTTTTTGTATTTTTAGTAGAGACGGGGTTTCACCATGTTGACCAGGATGGTCTCGATCTCTTGACCTCATGATCCACCTGCCTCAGCCTCCCAAAATGCTGGGATTACAGGCTTGAGCCACCGTGCCCAGCCACTCCATGTGACTCTTTAGTGAGCTGCTTTTAAAAAATATGTATTGTTGGGATAAATAAAAAATTGTGATTATTAGTAAAAGTAACCTTTGGAAATGTTCATTAATTATGTATATTTTTTTCTTATGAATCATTTGTCTATGCTCATTGCCTATACCATATTATTAACAAATACATTTATCAGGTATCTCAATACATCTAATAATTGCACAAAGTCTAAAAATATTTCAACATCCAAAAAATATTTTATAGACTCTTGTACGGGTCTTCAGAGAGTATCTAGTAGCATGACTCTCATTTTACAAAAAATCCAACAAAAGCACCAAGAAGAGAAGTGTCAAGCCAGCTCAACGGATGAAGGGACAGAAAATCCAGCTGGGTCCTCCACCAGTTAGATGGTGCTGCCTCTTCAATGACTTCTAAATTTGGTCCCCCCAAAGCACATTTCCTACTCAATCGCCATATCCAGGAATTACAGAGAGCCACCTTTGTTTTCCCATGGTCCGAAGCATTTTTTAAAGACTGTGGGTAAATAAATAGCTGAGAAGATTTTAAACTACCTTGAAGCCCCATGCGATTTCACGCTGTAATTTTAATTTCCCCATTAGCGTCTTGCAAATCTCCATTCCAGCCAGCACAGTATTCAGCTGCATTTTGCCATTTACATGATACAAGTTATAGCCAAAAAAGATTAGTGCAGTGTTGTATGCCTGTGCTACAACACTGAAAAACAGTGAAATGTGGCAACTAAGCTGCAGATTTTTTTTTTTTTTGTAGGAGGAGGGGTGGAAAGGGCAGAGCAACCAGTTCAGTGTTGGCCTGAGTGCCTCTTTGCTTTAAAATCCTCCTGGATCCTCATGAAGTTCCTGACCACAGAAGAGACTGAAAATATCCAGATTGGAAGGAAGCATTCTGTGCTCCTCCTGCTGTTCCTACTCAGCATCAGTGATCCAGTGAGCGTGTGGGTCTGTATTAGGCCGTTTGCATGCTGCTGGTAAAGACATACCCAAGACAGGGAAGAAAAAAGAGGTTTAATTGGACTTAAGTTACATATAGCTGGGGAGGCTTCAGAATCATGGTAGGAGGTGAAAGGCACTTCTTACAGGGTAGTGGGAAGAGAAAATGAGAAAGATGCAAAAGTGGAAACTCCTGATTAAAACCATCAGATCTCATGAGACTTATTCACTACCAGGAGAACAGTATGGGGGAACCGCCCCCATGATTCAAACTATCTCCCACCTCGGCCTCCAGCAACACATGGGAGTTACCGGAGTACAATTCAAGATGAGATTTGGGTGGGAACACAAAGCCAAACCATATCATTCCACCTCTGGCCCCTCCAAATCTCATGTCCTCACATTTCAACACCAATCATGCTTTCCCAACAGTCCCCCAAAGTCTTAGCCAATTTCAGCATGAACCCAAAAGTCCACAGTTCAAAGTCTCATCTGAGACAAGGCAAGTCCCTTCCACCTATGAGCCTGTAAAAAATTATGGGAGTACAATTTAAGATGAGATTTGGGTGGGGATATAGAGCCAAATCATATCAGGGTCCCAGCAGATATGGTTTGTAGAAAAGTGAAGGGTTTAGAGTTTCAAAATGTCAACAGAACTTGAGGAAACATGATTTTGCCTCACTGAGGAAATCTCTTTGTCCAGAGTAAACTTAAGCAATTGTATTTTGTTGACTCTAAGTTTCAGGACTAATCAAGTATCTCCTGTAGTTTGGAAGGCAAAGTGCTGAACTCTGTAGTTTTATCTGTTAACTGAGTATTTCCTTTTTCCTTCACAGTGTGTACCACTCAAGTGATTATAGGTCAGATAGTTGTCTCAGTTAAGCTGCTGGCAAGACGAGTAGAATTATTTGAAGTGTAGGCGATCGAGAGGTTTAGCATTATTGAGAGATGGCTCTAGAGCTTCAGATGAATAAAACTTCAACAATAACAGCGGGAGGGCAGTGTTAGAGCTAATAATGAATGAGCACTTAGTATGTACCAGACATGGTATGAAAGCTTTGCAAGCATTATCTCATTTAATTTCCACAACAATCCATGAAGTAGGTACCATTATGCTCACTTCACAGATGAAGAGAGTGAGGTTCAGAGTGGTAAAGTTACTTGGCCAAAGCCAGAGCAAGCAATCTGACTCCAGGATCACAGGCTCCTAAGCTCTCTTTAAACAAACTCCATGAATACTCTGGAGGTTATAGACGCTGCTCCTCGAATAGTAGCTGCTCAAAAAATATGAGCCAATTGAAGGAATAAATGCTCTGTATTATGCTGTTCTGTTTGTGCTTTAAACACCTGAGACTGGGTAATTTATAATAAATTACAGGGAGATGTAACACCTACAGAGCTTTGAGCCAGTTAAACTGGTAGCATGTGCTCATCTTCTGGGAAGGCCTCTAGAAGCAAGCAATCATGGAGGAAGCTGAAGGGGAGGCAGGCACATCCCACGGCCAGAGCGGGAGCAAGAGAGTGAGGCAGCCAGATCTCACAAGACTTCACTCACTATCTCAAGGACGGCACCAAGGGGATGGTGCTAAACTATTCACGAGAAATCCACCCCCAGATCCAATCGCCTCCCATCAGGCCCCATCTTCAATACTGGGGATTACAATTCAACATGAGATTTGACTGGAGACAAACTTACAAATGATAACATGCTCCATGCTGCTGAGGCTTAGGTCAGAGTCAGGCAGCTGCACGCTCTGCAAGCCTGAAGGGAAGCCTGAGAGCTGCATTAAGATGGACTTTCAAACTCCTCAGAACTTTGTTTGAATTTAGAACCTTCTGAATAATTGTCACAGTAATGCCTCATCTTTGTTTTAGCAGTTTAAGCACCACTTTGTTTAAAAGTGGTGATTATTATGTTTACCACAGAGTTATTTAAGAGGGGAAAAACAGTAATTCTTGAATATGCAATGAAAGGGGTTGGTTAAATAAATTATGAAAATACATAAGATAGAATACTTAGCCATTAAAAATCCAGTTGTATAAGAATACCACAGGACATAAAAACACATTTTTTATATACTGTCCAGGGGAAAAGTCAGGTTACAAAATAGAGTATTATCCTAATAATGTACATACATTTATGCATACAAAAATATCTGGAAGAAGATACATTAATACATTAATCACAGTTATTTCCATGTGGTAAGAGTGTGGGTTGTTTTAATTTTCTTCTTTGTGACTAAAATTTTTTTCAAATTTTCTACAATAATTATGTATATACTTTATAATCAGAAAAAGCAATCGTGATTTTTAAAAGAATTTATAATCAAAATTTGATCTTCGCTTTAAAAGTAAAACATGTGGCCAGGTGCAGTGGCTCATGCCTGTAATCTCAGCATTTTGGAAGCCAAGGCAGGCGGATCACCTGAGGTCAGGAGTTCAAGACCAGCCTGGCCAACATAGTAAAACCCCATCTCTACTAAAAACACAAAAATTAGCTGGGCATGGTAGTGCACGCCTATAATCCCAGCTATTTGGGAGGCTGAGGCAGGAGAATCGCTTGAACTCAGGAGGTGGAAGTTGTAGTGAGCCAAGATCAGGCCACTGAACTTCAGCCTGGACTACAGAATGAGACTCCATCTCAAAATAAATAAATAAATTAATTAATTAATTAAAATTAAGATATGAAGTTGCAACTTAATGAAAGATGCAGGCCGGGTGCGGTGGCTCAAGCCTGTAATCCCAGCACTTTGGGAGGCCGAGGCGGGTGGATCACTAGGTCAAGAGATTGAGACCATCCTGGTCAACATGGTGAAACCCCGTCTCTATTAAAAATACAAAATTTAGCTGGGCATGGTGGTGCGCGCCTGTAGTCCCAGCTACTCAGGAGGCTGAGGCAGGAGAATTGCCTGAACCCAGGAGGCGGAGGTTGCAGTGAGCCGAGATCACGCCATTGCACTCCAGCCTGGGTAACAAGAGCGAAACTCCGTCTCAAAAAAAAAAAAAAAAAAAAAAGATAGCTGGAAAAAACATGACTGCCAGTGTTTGAATTCCAATTCTGTCATTTACTAGCTGTGTGACCTTGGTGAAATTACTTAGCTTTTCTGTGATTCAGTTTCTCTATCTGTAAAACAGACATATTCTTACCTCAAAGAGGTATTATGAGGAATTAAATGAGTTACTATATCTAAGGCATTTAGAACAGTGCGTGGGCCGAGGTAAGCGCTGTGAGAGTTTCATTATTGTTATAAATGCCCTCAGATTCTCTCATCTTACCTTTGAAAATGCACAGGCAGAGGCAAACCTAGTCAGCATTTTGAAGCGCATGTGTTTGAGACTCTTCTAGTCTAAATGTGTGAGGAGGAGATGAGCAGGACTCCAGGAAGAGCCGGGCTGAGCCTTCCAGGGCTCGGAATCGCCATCTTTAAAGTCCACAGCTTTTGTGAACAACTCATATTTATTGTGTTCTCACTGATTAGCCAAATTATTAACCAAACTAACCAAAATATAAGGTAAAATCTGAAAAAATTTACAATGCAAGGAAGAGAGAATTCTCCTAGCCCAACGCTCAAATCACTTTCCGTGCTGACCCTTGATATCATGATGTCCCCCTAACATAAGCCACCTTTTGAATCTTCCAATTCTTAACTTCTCCCTCACTCCTCCTCCCTTAGCCTCCTCAAACCCTTTCCCTCACATGCCACCTCACCCCCAACCCCCTTTCAGGACTGACCTTCACACGGAAGAGGCAGGATTCCACTGCAGCCCACACCAGCCGTGACCTCTCAGACCTCTGAGGTCCTGGGAAAGGGAGCGTGACCCCGACCCTCCTTAAGAGAAGGAAGTAGCAGTGAGATGCCCTCACCAGGCCTGCTCCCAGCCTGCCTTATCCCTGGTACAGAGGCTGTGGCTTCCTGCCCGGAAGCACTAGGCCCAGACACAATGGGGGTTATCAGTCACCATCGGGGGGATTAGGACCACGGGAGCCCTCCACTTAATGGTCAGGTTTCCAGGCCTTTCCTGCAGGAATCTTTACTTCCGTGGAAGCTCTTATTTTGGACTTTTCCAAGAAGGAAACCCTTCCCCGAGCTTCCCACCCCTCTTTCACCCTGGGTCAACGCCCTTTCACTTCCCAGCCTTTCCTCCTTTGGATCTAAGTCAACTTAAATTGATAATGATAAGAGCCTGGGTAAGGAAAGTGTTTCTGCTCTTTCTAGACATTTTTTTCTTTTTAAATTATAGGCAAAATAGATGCATTAATTTAATTGGCTTTCCGATGAGACAAATAATTTCATCAACTGAACAAATTAACAAATGATACCTGAATTGAGATTTAAGTTCTTAATCTAATAGTTAGCTTATTTGGCAGCACTTAATAGAGGGTCTTTCTATATGAAAATCAGAGGTATTAATAATTTATAAGAAAAAACTTTTTTTAAAGCATAATTTATCATGTTGGAAGCTTTAATAATAAAAATGGTGGAGTTGCTTTTAAAACTTACCTCGCAAAGTAAACTACATTTACATCTTAATGTAGCTCTCAGGCCTCCCTTCAGGCTTGCAAAGCGAGCAGCCACCTGACTCTGACTGACAGGTTCCATGCATTATCTTCTATGACTCTCATAACAGAAAGTAGTAATAATAACAACTGAAAAGTGGTCAGTGGTCTCCGTTTACCAGGTGCTATGCTAAACATTTAACATCTATGAATTCATTTTTTATTTGAGACGGAGTTTTGCTCTTATTGCCCAGGCTGGAGTGCAGTGACATGGTCTCGATTCACTGCAACCTCCGCCTCCCAGGTTCAAGCGATTTTCCTGCCTCAGGCTCCCAAGTAGCTGGGATTACAGGTGCCTGACACCACACCCTGCTAATTTTTTCAAGCAATCCACCCATTTTGGCCTCCCAAAATGCTGGGATTACAGGTGTGAGCCACTGCACCCAGCCCTATTAAACTCATTTTTATTTATCTTTCATTCCCAATTGATCTGTTCATAAATCCTGTTGGTTCCTCATTCAAAATATCTACAGATGCTAATCCTACCTCACCACCTCCAATAGCACCCTAAGACACCTTCCTGTCTCTTACCCGGACCCTGCAGAAGTCTCGAATTGGTCTTCCTGATACTGCAGCCCTGCCATCTGTTTTCAACAGAGCAGCCCCAGGTGTTTACAGGTAAGTCAGATCAATTTGCTAATCTGCTGAAAACCCTTTGATGGCTCTTCCTGCTCAGAGAAAAAAGCCAGATTTCTTACAACAATCTGTAGTAAAACTCTCGTGATTTGCTCCAGTCTTCCCTTGTACCTCCCCCATCCTCACCCAACACACCTTATGCCCCACCATCTTTTCTCTCCCCTCTCTGTCACTCAGCTGTTGCTGAGCTGGCTTTCTTACTCCTTCTAGAACACCCGGAGGCACACTGCTGCCTTAGGGCCTTTTTCTACCAGGAGTGATTTTTCCCCCAGATTAACTACAGGACTTGCTCCCTTAGGACTTCCCTAAAATGTCACCTTCTCAGTGAAGCCTTTCCTGATCAACTTAAAATTGAACATTCCATCCACCACCCTATTCACCTTCTCTCCATTCCTCCTATATATATGCAAACATATATGTATATATAATAAATATATATTTGAAATTGTAGATATTTGTATATTTTTTTCTGTAACACTAATTCTCACCTAAAATATGCGTCATTTGATTGTCTCCTCTTACTGGAACATTAGTGTCACAAGGGCTGGATTATATTCTTTGCTCTATTCCCTACACCTAGAATAGTGCTTGCATCTAGGCCTCACTCAATAAATATTGTTGTTGAATAAATGAAGGAATCAATAATTTTTTCCTAATAACCTTTTGAAATAAGGCATTATCTGATTTTCACAGTTTAATAAACTGAGTCAGGAGGTTAAAAATTAACCATATTATTTTAATTAATTTTGTATCCAACACAAATCCCTGCTATTGCATTTTTAACAGTTTTATTGAGATATAATTCACACACGATACAAATCACCCATACAATTCAATGGTTTTTAGTATATTCACAGTTGTGTAACCATCACCACAATCTAATTTTAAAACATTATTATCACCTCCAAAGGAAAGCCTGTTCCCATCAGCAGTTGCTCCCCTCCTTCTTGCCAATCTCTCAGCCCTAGTCAACCACTAAACTACTTTGTCTTTATAGATTTGCCTATTCTAGACATTTCATATCAACAGAATTGTACAATGTACATCTTTTGTGACTTCCTTCTTTCACTTAGTATTTCACTTAATATTCAAGGTTCATTCATGCTGTAGTATGTATTAAAACTTCATTTCTTTTCATGGCTGTATAATATTCCATTGTATAGCTATATCACATTTTATCTATTCATTAGTTTATAGACATTTGATTTTTGCCTATTAGTAATAATGCTTTTATGAGTATTCATGTACAAGTTTCTGTGTGGATGTATGTTTTCACTTCTTTTGGGTACATACCTAGAATTGAAATTGCTGGGTCATATGGTAATTCTGTATTTGGCCTTCATGAGGGACTTCCAGGTTGTTTTCAAATTGCTGTACCAGTTTACATCTCCGCCAGCAGTGCATGAAAGTTTCAGTTTCTCTGTGTTCTCACAACAGTTGTTATTACCTTTAAAAATTTTTTTAAGCCATCTTAGTGGGTGTAAAGTGATATCTCATTGTGGTTTTTATTTACAGTTACCAAATACCAATGATGTGAAACATCTTTTCATGTGCTTATTGGTTGTTTATATATCTTTGGAGAAATTATTCCAATCTTTCACCATATTTTATAATTGTTATTGAGTTGTAGGAGTTCTTCATATATTCTGGATTAGAGTTCCTTATCATATATCTATTTTTCAAATAAATTATCCTAGTTGATGGCTTGTCTCTCTACTTTTTTGATAGTATCAGTAGGAAAAAAGTTTTAATTTTAATGATGTCCAATTTATCTTAGTTCTTTCACTTGTGCTGTTGCTATTGAATCTAAGACTCCTAACCTAAGATCACAAACATTTTTCCTATTTTTTTCCTATTCTTTTCTTTTTTGAGGCAGGGTCTTGCTCTGTTGCCCAAGCTGTGGTATAGTGGCAATCACGGCTCACCACAGCCTCAACCTCCTAGACTCAAGCAATCGATTCTCCCACCTCAGCCTCCAGAGGAGCTGGAACTACAAACATATGCCACCGTTTTTTTTGTTTTTGTTTTTGTTTTTTTTCAATTTTTTGTAGCAACAGGGTCTCACTCTGCTGCCTAGGCTGGTCTCAAACTCCTGGTTTCAAGCAATCCTCTCACCCTGGCCTCCCAAAGTACTGGGATTGCACCTGACCCTTTTTATTCTAAGTGTTACATAGGTTTATCTCTTTCATTTAATTCTATAATCCATTTTTAGATAATTCTTGTGTATGGTGTAAGGAAGAGATTCACCTTCATTCTTTTACAAATGTATGTCTGGTTTTCACAGAACCATTTGTGGAAGACTATTTCTTCCCCATTGGAGAAAAACATCTTGGCACACTTGTTAAAAATCAATCGATCATAAATATAAGGATTTATTTCTGTACCCTCAATTCTATTCCATTAATCTATATGTCTATCTTTAGGCTGGTAAAATGCGGTCTTTATAACTGTAGTTTTGAAGCACTTTGAAATCAGAAAATGTGAGTCCTCCAATCTTGTTCTTTTTTCAAGATTTTTTTTAGCTATTTCGGGTCCCTTGCATCTTTATGTAAATTTTAGGATCAACTTATTAATTTATGAAAGACAGCTAGGATTTTAATAGGGACTGTGCTGAATCTATAGATCAATTTAAGGAGTATTTAAGGCATTTTAATAACATGAAGCCTGCCAATCCTTGAACATGAAATGCCTTTACATTTATTTAAGTATTTAATTTCTTTCAGTGATGTTTCGTGGTTTTCAATGTATATATCTTACACTTCTTTTATTAAATTTATTCCTAAATATTTTGTTCTTTTAGATGCTATTGTAAATGGAATTGCTTTCTTTCTTTCTTTTTTAGGTTATTAATGGATAGAACTACAACTGATATCTATATATTGATCTTATATTTTGCAACCTTGCTAAAACAGAGATTGTTTTACTTCTTCTTTTCCAACTTGGATGCCCTTTATACCCTTTCCTTGCCTTACTGCACTGACTAGAGCTTCCAGTACAATATTGAATAAAAGTGGCAAGAGCAGATATCTTTGTTTGTTTCCTAATCTTTAGGGAAAAACATTCAGTCTTTTCTTGAAGGTATAATGTTAGCTGTGAATGTTTTGTGGATAATCTTTATAAGGTTGAGGAAGTTATCGTCTATTCCTAAACTGTTAAATATTTTTATAATTAATGGATGTTGGATTTTGTCAAATGCTTTTTCTGTATCTGTTGGGATGATCATCTAATTTGTTTTAAATTTATTTTATTTATTTTTTTGTTTTAGAGATGCGGTGTCATAACTCACTGCAGCCTCTGTTTTGGCCTCCCAAAATGCTGAGATTACAGGCATGAACCACCACACCAGGACAAATTTTTGTTTTTATTTTGTTGATATGGTGTATTACATAAATTAATTCCCTGATGTTAGACCAATCTTGCATTTCTAGGATAAATCGCATTTGGTCATGGTATATAATCTTCTTTATAAGTTGCTGGATTTGATTTGTTAGTATTTTATTGAGGATTTTTGTGTCATATTTGTAACAGATATTGGTCTGTAGTTTTCTTGTGATGTCTTTGTCTGGTTGGTATCAGGGTAACACTGGCTTTATAGAATATGTTTGGGAGTATTCTCTCCTATTTTCTAATTATGAAAGATTAGTTTTAATTATTCTTTAAGTGATTAGTAGAATTCATCAGTTTAAAGGCATCAGAGTCCAGAAATTTCTTTAGGAGCAGTTTTAAAATTATTAATTGAAGCTCTTTACTTATTATCGTCTATTCAGATGTTCTACTTCTTCCTGAGTCCATTTCTGTAGTATGCGTCTTTCTAGGAATTTGTCCATTTCATCTAAGTTGTCTTGTTTGTTGACATATAGTTGTTTGTAATATTACATTATAATCCCTTTTGTTTCTCTAAGATCAGTAGTGATGTCTTGCTTTCATTCCTGATTTTAGCTGCAATTGCATTTTAATGCAAAGATAGTATGTGACTATGGATTCTTGAGACATTTTTATTCAGGAAAACAAGTGTCTGGAAATTAGTAAGATTTTAGAGGGAGTAATATAAACTATGAAACCAGTATTATTTTAATGAAAGGTGGTTCTAGCAGTGCTGGGCCCAGCTCCTAAGAACTGTCTTGAAGATCTGGAAAGTCAGGAAAAGCCTCTTTGTGTATTGTGATTGTACCATTGGAGTCCAATAGTATTACCCGAAAAGGCCTGTCTCAGCACATAGAGCAGCTGGGAGTTATCTGGTACCATATGAAAACATTTTTATGGGCAGAAATAATTTGAAAAGGAGGTTAAAGTTGTCATGAAATTAACCACCCTTATTCATTTCTATGATAAAATCATAAAGGGCAGAGTTCACCTAACTCCCTATTGCTTTCTTGAATTGTTTTCAGAAAGGCAGTTTAGAAGAAAGGGGAAAACCATAGGATTTTTAAATTCACACAAACCAGGTGCCACAAGCAAATTTGTTAGACATTACATGTTTAGCTAGGGGATTAATAAGCCATTAATGAGTGAGAATGTTTAGGATAATGGTAATATAGGTCTAAGGATTGTTACTGATTTGGGGATATCTAGCGCATTCAGACTTTAACTAGTTGAGGTTGAATGTATTTCCCATTTTCCTTATAATGACACAAATTGACATTATCTATTTTGTTAATATGAGAAAATTAGGTCCTAAATGCAACATGCCATGCTAAGCCCTATCATAATACTAAAAATCAAAGACTATTCTTCTCATTGAGTTTAAAGAAAAAACAAAGAAACAAAACAATACAAAACCAAATGTGAGTCCCATAAAAGCAGGGACTTTGGTTTTCTTATTTCATAGTTGTGTCCCAAGCATAGTGCTGTTAACATGAGGACCCCCCAATGGTGAATAAGTCAATGATTAATAGCAGCTGCCTGTCACTCAGTTTCACTGTAAATAATAGTAATGAAAACCTCCTTTTTGTTGAAGAGATATCACAGTTCAAAGGCAAAAATCCCTCTCCCTGCAACTTCCAAAGTGCAGCTATAAAACTCCCCTAGAGAAGTGGTCCCCGAGTGATAAAGCACCCCAACTTGAAGTTTCAGAAACTCAGCCTGTCAGACATGTCAGAATCTTAAAACAATCACATTTAAAAACACTGTTGCTGTAAGGACTTTCTTTGGTTTAAATGTTGTTTCTCTTGGAAAAGTCTTGTTTTTCTAAGCAAGTTAGGTCATTGAACTGGGCATACAGGGAAAAGGAAAAACTGTAGAAGATGTTTTTAAAAAGGAAAGTGTGGTTACTTTTTTGTCTGAGTCTCTACTGAGTTTCTGATATCTTACATTTAACTTCACCAATACATACTTTTTTATCCAAGAATAGATTGAAATACAATTTTATGTCAAGAATTTTCCAAAGACTAGCTAATCCTAGGACCTTTCCTGTGGGGTTATGAGGAGTAAATGCTCTAATGTATGTAAAGTACCTGAATACACAAGACAGTCATTCACTGCAGTGGGTTTATTACTCTTGTGGATGGCTCTGTCCTTATTTAACATTTTGATATTTTCTTCACTGTGGATTTTCTAAAAGTAATTTTGATTCTTCAAAGGACTGCCTTAAAATATTATTTATCTTGATTGCTGAACATTTTGGCTCCCCCTAAATTTTGTGCCTGAAACAAGTCCCCCCTTTGCCTCACCTTAGCCCCAGCCCTGGTGGATAACTCAGTGATCTGGGGATGATTTAACTAAGTTTTGCAATGTGTACCAGGCCTAATCCCCTTTAGACTGAAAACTGTTGACTTTGTGGAGAAGCAGTGTCATCGTAGTTATTTTGTGTTTTTTGTTTGTTTTGTTTTTTGAGAAGGAGTCTTACTCTATTGCCAGGCTGGAGTGCAGTGGCACGATCTTGGCTCACTGCAACCTCTGCCTCAAGTGATCCTCCTGCCTCAGCCTCCAAAGTTGCTGGGACTGCAGGCGAGCATCACCATGCCCGGCTAATCTTTTGTATTTTTATTAGAGATGAGATTTCACCATGTTGGCCAGGATGGTCTTGATCTCTTGATCTCATGATCTGCCTGCTTTGGCCTCCTGAAGTGCTGGGATTACACGTGTAAGCCACTGTGCCAGGCCCACAGTTATTTTGTGATAATGAACACAACTCTCCCTAGCTAGTCTTGATTGAACTGGGTTGATCACCTGATCCAAAGACATCCAGTCCATGGATGACCCAGTTACCATTTGTATGCTTGGGTGGGTTTACGATGGTGAGGCAGGCTAATTGGATTCCTTTCTGAAGGAAAGAGTCTAATGACCTTATGGAAATTCAGTAGAAGTATTTACAAGTGAAATGAAATGATTTCTGGGATTTGCTTTAAAAAAGTAAAAAAAAAAAAGGGAGAGAAAGGTAAATAGAAATTTATTTAAAAATTTTTTTATTTTAGATTTGGGGTACATATGCATGTTTGTTATATGGGTAAGTTTGTGTCATGGGCATTTGTTACACAGATTATTTAGTCATCCAGGTTCTAAACCTAGTATTCCTAAACATAGTTATTTTTCTATTCCTAGTTATTCTAAACTAGGAATATGTTTAGAATATTCCTAGTATTCTAAACATAGTTATTTTTACCTGCTCCTCTCCCTCCTCCCACCCTTCAGTCTCAGGTAGGCCCTACTGTGTGTTGTTACACTCTGTATGTCCACGAGTTCTCATCATTTAGCTCCCACTTATAAGTGAAAATACATGGTATTCGGTTTTCTGTTCCTGCATTAGTTTGCTAAGGATAATGGCCTCCAGCTCTACCCACGTTCCTGCATAGGACATAGTCTTGTTTTTTTTATGGCTGCATGATATTCCATGATGTGTATGTACCACATATTCTTTATCCAGTCTACCATTGGCAGGCATTTAGGTTGATTCCATGTCTTGGCTATTGTGAATAGTGCTGCAATGAGCATACACATGCATGTGTCTTGATGATAGAATGACTTATATTCCTTTGGGTATATACCCAGTAATGGGATTGCTGGGTTGAATGTTAGTTCTGTTTTTAGCTGTTTGAGGAATTGCCACACTGCTTTCCACAATGGTTGGACTGATTTATACTCCTAACAGTGTATAAGTCTTCCCTTTTCTCCACAACCTCACCAACATCTATTATTTTTTTTACTTTTTAGTAATAGTCTTTCTGATTGGTGTGAGATGGTATCTCAAGGTGGTTTTGAATTGCATTTCTGTAACGATCAGCGATATTGAGCTTTTCCTTATATGCTTGTTGGCTTCATATATGTCTTCTTTTGAAAAGTGTCTGTTCACGTCCTTTGCCAACTTTTTAATGGAGTTGTCTGTTATTTTCTTGTAAATTTGCACCTTTTTTTTTTTTACAGATGCTGGATATTAGATCTTTGTCAGATGCATAGTTTGACAGAAGTTTAGAAGCAAAGTATTAGCAATAGAAGGAGGGTGATGGGTACGTGGGGCTTTAGTATTCTACTGTATCTGCTGTTACGCGTATGTGTTGTGTGTTAAATTCTATAATTAAAACACTTATTTTTAAGTTGCAGCTTTTCTAAAACTAGACCAATGAACAGTGAAGGCAAAAGCCAAATCCCTATAGCAAGAGTTGCCATTAGACTGGGGCCTGAGCGGCCCTCACAAACCATAGGCATTCCAAAATTGTGAGGGATTTGAAAGAATGGGTAAGCAGAGAAAGTTGGTCAGTTTAGGGAGGTGAATGGAGTGGTCATTGCCAGAAATAGGTAGATGCCCAGAGAGAGTGACCTCTGCTAGTTGCAGATTTCCCATGGGGCCCAGCCATGCTATGGTACCTGTCCTTGAATTCCTATGCCATTTCTGTTCCCCTTTGCTTCATGGTTATCCTTAAAAATGGATTCCCCTTTTCTTTAGCTAGCTTGAGTCAAGCCTCTGTTCCTCTACATCAAAATAGCCATCTTCAAAACATAGGATTATTTGTATGTGTTGCAGTCTGGATCTGCCCAAGTGGAGTGGTCCTACCAATCTTGGAATCAAATGATGATCAGTGTCTTGTGGAGGATAAGGAGAGACTCTTGTAGGGAGCCAGAATGTCAAGTGATTAGAGTCAATACCATCTGCCCTCCAGGTACAAATGTACCAGGAGAGAGTTAAGAGCACTTTTCCTGAGAGATCTTGACAGTGAACAGGCAGAACTAATAGGCAGTTTGCCATGGTAGTTTCCTGGGACCACATTGATCTAAGAAGTACATATGGTCACTGAACTGTCGAGTTGAACTACAGGGCCTGTGTGCTAGGCCAGTCTTCTTGCCTGAGGGGTCTTACATTTTGAATGCTATGAATGCAAGGTAATATCCCATTTGGATGAGGATGAAAGGCTTAGAGGATGTCCCCTTTGCCCTTCAATTGACCACAAAGAATAAAGGGTTTCTAGGCAGGATGAAAGAAGTAATCCAGGAAAGAAGCCAGGAAAATTACTCTAAAGGGAAGTATCAAGAAACTAGTTATTGGAGGGAATTAGCTCAGAGGTGAAATAGGCAGAACGTGGTGCCCATGGTAGGATAGTCCTCTGGGGAATAAGTCTGGATCATCTGAATGCATCAAGGGTGCCAATGGGAGGGGTGCCAATTCTGCAGCCTCAGCATGGAAGATCTTGCTAGAAAGAGAAGTTGTAAATCGAATTCAGGGAAATCTGAATTGGGAAAGAAAATATACTTACCCTGAAGAGCTGAAAGGAGGGGGAATGGCCTACTTTGCTCTTTTAGGAAAGTGAGGTGGTGCCATGTACTTCCTGGGTCAAGGAAGGTCAGCACTCAAAAAACAAGGAAAAGACAGACAAAAGTGAATACAGTGTCTTAAGTTTAAAGAAGAAAATAATAATCACGGTGCCCCAACATGCAAAATCACCAGAAACAATTTAACATTTTTTAGTTGTTTTCTATGCATTTAAATAGTTGAGATAATATATGCTAATTTTAAGTGCCATTTATATTCATGGGTCACATAATTTAGGAAGAGGCACTTACTGATATGTAATGTCAGTCCCTAAGTGATTTATTGTCTTTCATCAAAAAAAAAAAAAAAAAAAATTCGATGAGTTAGGGCATTTAACACAAGACTTAAAGATGCATAAAAGCCATTTCTCAAGTTCTTTAGCAATGAAAAAGTTCATTTATGTCATTCTATGCAATACTCCTTTTGTGGAGAGGGAGAGAAAAGAACTGTTGTTTAGTAATTTTCTTGGCACGGGATCTTCACTATGTAATAAGTTTAGCCATTGTTAGAAGAATCTGGACAAGAACAGCACCAGTTATTGTTATAAGTGATCATCAAGTAAGGCAAGAGATTCCATATGAACTGTGGGTTAAAGGATATGGCTCAAGAAATGTTTCTTGGCACTGAAAGAGAAGTGGAAACAGTAGACTCTACTGAGTAGAGGAATAGCTAAGCTGTGTCACTTAGGATGCTTTTGGCTGTAAATGACAGAAAATTTATCTCATTTGTATTAAATAATAAATACTGTCACACTGCAGGTCCAGATTTGGTTAATTTAGCTAATCAACAGTTTCAGCAAGGACCCAGTTTCTTTTCATCTTCTGGCTTTGCCATTCTAGATATATTGGGGTGGTCATCAACCATCTCCCTTCATGGCTGTGAGATGATTGCAGCAGTTCCTGGACATGGCAGTCACAAGAGAAGATGAGGCTATCTCCTGCTGGGTGTCTCTAGTTAAGAGTGAGGAAAATTTTCCCATAAGTCTCACCTACAGACTTTCCTCATGTGTTACTGGCTGGGGTTATGTCACATGTGCATACCTAAACCAATCACTGACCAGGAGAAGACTGGTCACAGTCCACGCAGTATCTGGGTACGAGGCTACCTTCCTTTGAAGTCCATGGTTATGTAAGGCGATGGATATGAACAAAATTGGGGTTGGGTGGAAAGGAGGAAGGAGGGAAACATGTTAGCAAGCAACAACGTTTCTCACAAGGGCTAAGCTCAGTCTCTGAGTATACAGCGTCCCAGATATCACACACAATCTGCTGAATTCCAGAACATGGTTCTACGCTGAGGGAATTCCTGCTCTTCTGCATGAAGGTGTATGTTGTGTGTGTTGTTGTTGTTTTGATTCTTTTATCAGTTGGCTATTGTATGTCTTTAAATAATGTTTTCAAGAAGAGACTACAGACCAATCTATTTTCTGAGTCCTTGCCTATCCTAGCATGTCTTTCTCTTGCCTTCATTAATCAGTGACAGCATGGTTAGATAGAAAATTGAGATTCACAATCCTTTTCCATCAAAAGTTTGTGGATACGGCTCCATTGTTTTCTGGCAGTTAGCATTGCAGAGAAATCAGAGATTCGATTACTTTCTGTTCCTTTGTAATAGCTTATTATTAATTTTTCAACTTGAGTACCTGAAGGGTTCTTTTCTTCTTTCAATTTAAAAATGTGTTCAGTGGCTGGGCGTGGTGGCTCACGCCTATAATCCCAGCGCTTTGGGAGGCTGAGGTGGGTGGATCACGAGGTCAAGAGATCGAGACCATCCTGGTCAACGAGGTGAAACCCCGTCTCTACTAAAAATATAAAAATTAGCTGGGCATGATAGTGCGCACCTGTAGTCCCAGCTACTCGGGAGGCTGAGGCAGGAGAATTGCTTGAACCCAGAAGGCGGAGGTTGCGGTGAGCCGAGATTGTGCCATTGCACTCCAGTCTGGGTAACAAGAGCGAAACTCCATCTCAAAAAAAAAAAAAAAATGTGCTCAGGTTGGGAGGCCAAGGTGGGTGGATTACCTGAGGGAGTTCAAGACCAGCCTGGGCAACAAAAATTAGCTGGGTGTGATGGTGGGCACCTATAATCCAAGCTACTTGGGAGGCTGAGGCAGGGAGAATTGCTCGAACCTAGGAGGCGGAGATTGCAGTGAACTGAGATGTGGCTACTGCACTCCAGCCTGGGTGACAGAGCGAGGCTCCATCTCTCACACACACACACAAAAAGAGTCATTTTGAATCATATTCTCTGTCTTCTGTGTCTACCGTCTTCTCACAAACCATTTAAATTTCCTCATTCTTTTTCTTTGCACTATAGAACATCTCAAGTGTAATCTCCAGGATACTAATTTACTTTTCTGAAAGGCTAATGCCATTCTTTCTTCATTTGAATGTGTACTTTATATTATTTGATGTATTATATTTTAGTTAATGTTTATTCATATTCTTATTAACCTCACCTATCTTCTGTTGCTGTTCATCTTACTCTATTGTCTTTGTAACCCATTCTTTTCTTCCTTTGTGGCTATTTGCACCTCTTTCACAGAAGTTTCTTCCCCGCTTCTGAGGATATTACACAGTTTTCAAAAAATGTATTCTGGTTCCCCGCAGGAGATCATTTTCAGAGGAATGTTTTTCATCTCGTCTTCTGCATAATTGTTTTTGTGCTCCCAATGCCAGTTGCCAGTTTTCTTTTTCTTTCTTTCTTTCTTTTTTTTTTTTTGATTACTCATGTTTGAATGAGAAGCAAATGAGCCAGTCTCGGATTCACCCACAGACAGGGTGTGCAGATTTTGTTCTGTTCTCTTGATTGGACACATGGGTAATGATTGAATTTTCTCAGCTTTACAGCTGGAGAGTAGGTTGATGAGAATGGATCTTGGCCCAATTTAGAGAATGTAGCCAGCATTCCTATAATATGGCTCTGCTGTGCTGAATTCCTAACCCATTGTCTGATTCTGTGATACCCTTCTATCCCCAGCTGTAACATTTTATTTCTGGTGATTATTCTTAACAGAACGCAATGCATCCAGCACTCCCAGTCTGATACATTTCCTAGAATTGGTCTCCAAATGGGTGGTGAAAGATGGAGCTGATGAAAAATATTCATATAAACTCAAAAGATAACACCATTATGGTAAAGGGATGGCTACCAGGTTCCCTGTGGTGTGGACTCCAGCTCTCTATGCAGGGGAGTAGGGCAGCTAGGAGGAGCAAAACCACTTCCTATCTTCTTTTCCATGGATAGACAGCCTGTTTCTTGAGAAAAGGGCCAGGCTGATAGCCAGTTGTTTTTTTCCATCCTTCTATATTTTCCCAAGTGTCTTTCTGTTGGTCTTAGCTTTTGATAGTAGACGAGGTTTTAATCTTTCTGTGCTTCATAGGTACTTCAGAAGAAATTTAGGCATGTTTCTACCTGGGCAGTTAGTCATGTCCCATTTAAAATCAGAAATGGGCTGGGCATGGTGGCTCATGTGTGTAATCCCAGAAGGTGGGTGGATCTCTTGATCCCAGGAGTTCAAGACCAGCCTGGGCAACATGGTGAAACCCTAGCTCTACAAAAAAATTAAAACAAAATTTGCTGGGCATAGCGGTGGGTGCCTGTGGTTCCAGCTACTCAGGAGGCTGAGATGGGAGGATCACTTGAGCCTGGGAGTTCAGGGCTGCAGTGAGCCATGATTGCCCCACTGCACTCCAGTCTGGGTGACAGAATGAGACCCTGTCTCAAAACAAACCAACAAACCAAACTGGACCATCAGTAATGTATCTGGCTGCTTAAAAAGAAAAAGTCTATCTGTATATATAAGGTGGGCAATATTAACATTGCCTTCTGAGTGGTTTCAGTTACAAGGGGTTTTGGATCAATTTATGGCCCCTATTATTCATACAAATTTCAAAAGGGTCTTTGATGAATAAGAGCAAGTTCAAAGATAGGTAAACTGGATACAAACATTCTGTGTATCATATTGAGGCAATGAAGATAGTTAATTTTGAAAAAGGTGGTCATATGGAAAATGGAGTGTATTTATTCTGATTCGTTCCAGAGAGCAGAGCCAGGATCATGTGGAGTAAGTTACAAAAAGGTAGGTTTGGCTTAACAGTGGGTTGACTGGCAGTGAATACCTCATAGAAGGCAATGACCTGTATAGCTCCAGAAGAGACCATGAAGATCCTGGCTGATCACCCATCAAGCTGTGGGAGAAATTCAGATATAGGGTGGAAGGTGGGTAATCCTGTGATCCGTATTTTAATTAGCTTGGTTTCGAAGTTTTGCCCTTAGGGTTTCTGCCTTTTAGGTCAGATGAGTGACTTGGCTTCCCTTGCAAGGAAAGTATGGAAAAAGCAAGGAAAGCTGCTCCAAATATTGAGCTGGAGCAGACAAGTGAGGACCTAGTCAAAGCAAGTTCCACTTTCCCCTGTGTGCCCTAGTTCCCAACTCACAGTAGCAAAGGCAACTTTCTGCTAGACCATGACCAAGCTTCTGTTGGGAAAAGTGGGGAGTGGGCACAAACAGAAGGTTTGTGTGTCATCTCACTATGGTACCCACTGTAGCTCTGGGAGGTTGCTTTCCAGCCAAAGAATCTGAGACTAAATGGGGCCAGATAACTTGCTAGGAACAAGAAGACATTCATTTGTGGAGCCAGTGAAGGTTCCAGAGTTTGATGTAAGAAAAGCTTAGGGGCAACACGTGGGTTGGAATGACTACCTGGAGACGGATGATGAAACTGTATTTGCAGAGTATTTTCTAAAGATGCACTTAATCACTGTTTACATTGTTGACAAATACAATGCAATTTATATTCTGTATTTGGGGTGGCTTGCAGGGTGGACAGAAATGGGGATAGAGCCCCTCCAAACCACTTCCACCCACTTCTTGGGTTCATACGGGTGAGTCAAAATTTGGACCATGTTCTGATTTCAAATCTCAGTCTGACCTCATAATGAGCAGAACAACCTCTGAAAATGTTACTGGGAATTTGTTTTGTTTTGTTTTTGTGCTTCATTTAAACTAATGTAACTAAATTAGGCAGGAGAAAGCAGACTGCATGTTTTAGCCTGTTTTCCTGAAGACTTCCCCAACTACAGAAAATCTGCTTGGAGGCTGGCCCGTCTTCACTCCTTCTCTGAGCTGGCTCCAGCCCACGGCTGGCCCCTTGCCTTGACCTGCAGGTGCTGCTGCTTATTGCAACACAGGCAGGAGGGACACCTGCTGCTTCCCAGTGGGGACGCTGCAGTCAGTCTGGTTCAAGGCTGGAACTCTTTTTTTCTTCTTACAAATAAAAATACCTCCTCTGTTTGTCCTATTGGACTTTGCAGCCCCAGATGTGTCAGAAGTTGGTTCCTGCAAAGCACCCCAACCAAGGGGCTCTTCCACTGCATTACATAATGGCAGAGTTCGCGTCACTTTTCCATTGGTTTTGGACTGTGCTGCATAGTCCTTTGGGGATGTTCTGAAGTTCAGGCTCCTTCAGAGCCAGGAGAGGAAAGCCCAACAGCAAAACAAATGGAAAGAAAGACAATGGTCACATGGCCTTCGGTGTTTGAAGTGCCTGCCCATATCTGTCTTTTGTTTCTGGAAGGTTGTGAACAATTTTAAGGCTAGGTTGAATGTTTTCTTCCTCTGTATCAATCCTCCTTCCCTTCCTTTGATAGTTAATTTCTACTCAAGCCTGCTCCTCCTTTGACTTCGGGAACACTGCACCTTTGGAGTTCTCCTTCTGTTTCTCTAATTGCCCCTCTTATTTCCTTAGCTGAATATCTTGCTTCTGTACCCTCTTTGCCATACTCTTCACTTTCAACCTGGCATTCTTTAAGAGTGCTTGTTGTAGGCTGACCATCAATAACAAATAGATTTGAAAATGATAATGGCCCAATCACAAAAGAAGTCTATTTCTCAATCATGTATTAGTCCACAGCAGTTTTCCCATTTGCAGTTGGCTTCCTTACTCAGAATCCATTACTTAGAATCCATTCTATGGCTCCACCATCTCCCTAGACTCTAAGGCCTTTTTGTTACCTGCATCCAGGAGAAAAAGAGAATAGGGAAAGCATATCTGCTTTAAGACCCTGGCCTGAAAGAGACACATATCACTTCTGCTCATTCTCCCTAAAAAAGAACTAGTCACATCGTTATTTCTAGATGCCAGAGAAATTGGAAAATACAGTTTATGGCTGGGGAGTCCCTTCCTTAGTAACAGCTCTATTTTATTGTAAGGGAAATGGATGTGGAAGTGCAGTTAGCCAGCTCTGCCATGGCCCTTGAATTTTCTCATAAGACTATGGCTCCTGGTGAGCTCATCCATTCTCATAGATTTTATCTTTACCTCAGCATTAATGACCCCCACCTTTCTGTTTCTAGTGTCAACATCACACTGATGTCTAGTCTTGTATTTCCAGCTGCCTCCTAAACATTAACTTCTTTCTCTTCAAACTCAACATCTTTCCTCATCCAGAACGGGCTCTTATCTTTGTCTTCCCCATTTCTGGCAGCAAATCACTATTCATCTGACATCATCTAGGATTCTCCCAATGCTGGGTGTGGTGGCTGATGCCTGTAATCCTAGCACTTTGGGTGTCTGAGGCCAGAGGGTCACTTGAGCCCAGGAATTTGAGACCAGCCTGGGCAACAGAGCAAGATCTCATCTCTACAGATAATTTAAAAATTAGCTGGGTGTGGTGGTGCATACTTGTGTTTCCACCTCAGGAGGCTGAGGTGGGAGGATCACCTGAGCCCAGGAGGCAGAGGTTGCAGTGAGCAGTGACCACACCACTGCACTCCAGCTGGGAGATGGTGCAAGACCCTGTCTTAAAAAAAAAAAAAAAAAAAAGGCCAGGTGTGGTGGTTCATGCCTGTAATCTCAGCACTTTGGAAGGCTGAGGTGGGAAAACTGCTTGAGCCCAGGAGTCAGAGAACAGCCCTGGGTAACAGCAAGATCTTGTCTCTACAGATAATTTAGAAATTAGCCAAGTGTGTGATGCGTGCCTGTGGTCCCTGGTACTTGGGTGGCTGAGTCCAGGAGGTTGAGACTGCAGTAAGCTATAATCACACCACTGCACTCCAGCCTTCGTGACAGATCTAGCCATATCTCAAAAATTAAAAGGCTGGGCGTGGTGGCTCATGCCTGTAATCCCAGCACTTTGGGAGGCTGAGGCAGGCAGATGACCTGAGGTTGGGAGTTCGAGACCAGCCTGACCAACATGGTGAAATGTACTAAAAATACAAAAAAAAAAAATAGCTGTGCATGGTGGTGGGTGCCTGTAATCCTAGCTACTCAGGAGGCTGAGGCAGGAGAATCGCTTGAACCTGGGAGGTGGAGGTTGCAGTGAGCTAAAGTCATGCCATTGCACTCCAGCCTGGGCAATAGTGAGACTCTGTCTTAAAAATAATAAATAAGAGAAGTGGCCTCTAAGCCACATATGCAGTGCATTTCTGAAGCCTTGCTCATTTATTTATTTTCCTGACTCCACTCTCCCTCTTTTCTGATCTATATAGAATGTTTTTGACAGGCTAATCTTTCTAGAACACTTGTATTATGTCACTGCCAAGAAGTTCTCCTTAAGAACCTACAATTCCTTGTTGCCACTTTAGAAATGTGAAATAGTTTTAAATAGTAACAGCCTATACATAAGACAGCTTATTAGGGAAAACAGTAATTTTTTAATCTTAAGAGTTAGTCTAGGTCAGTGTGATGAACTATGATAAGCAACAGACAGGCTGGGCACAATGGCTCATGCCTGTAATCCCAGCACTTTGGGAGGCGGAGGCAGGTGGATCACTAAGTCAGGAGATAGAGACCATCCTGGCCAACATGGTGAAACCCCGTCTCTACTAAAAATACGAAAATTAGCTGAATGTGGTGGTGCTTTCCTGTAATCCCAGCTACTTGAGGGCTGAGGCAGGAGAATCGCTTGAACCCAGTGGTTGGAGGTTGCAGTGAGCTGAGATCATGCCATAGAACTCCAACCTCGTGACAGAGCGAGACTCCTTCTCTAAATAAATAAAATAAAATAAAATAAAAGCAACAGACAAGGGACTAAGGCATCATCATTTAGCCTACCCTCTACATCTAACCAAATCGGTGAGCCTGTTGTATATTTTGGAAAATGAAGAAGGTGGCATCTTTCCTGGGTGAAATCTGTGGGCTGGAACAGGACATCTCTTTTGGTTCCTTCCAGTTCTAAGGATGATGATTTTAGAATGTAAACTCTGAGGTGGGAGGATTGCTTGAGGCCAGGAGTTTGAGACTCCATCTCCATGAAAAGTTTAAAAAAATTAGTCAGATGTGGTGGCATGCACCTGTAGTCCCAGCTACTCAGGAAGCTGAAGCGGTAGGATCGCTTGAGCCCAGGAGTTTGAAGTTACAGTGAACTATGTTGGTGCCACTGAAAGCACTCCAGCTTGGGCAACAGAGTGAGATACTGTCTTAAAAAAAAAAAAAAAAAAAAAAAGAGAAAAAACTTCCCTGCCTATTTTAAGACCCTCTATAATTTAATCCACCCCCCACCACAACCTGAATATCTAAACCCCCCCTTATACTTGCTTCTCTCCATCAGTTTATGCTCTCTGTGTCCTTGATGAGGCTGAGTGTCATCTGACCCTGTACTCAGGCTTCTCCCTTCCTCTCTGCCCATCTAAGCCCCATGGGGACTGGTAAGGGGCAGCCTGGGCCACCTTGAAGAATTTGAAGTATGTTGAGGGACATTGCCACCCACCTGGTTCTGCCACATAGAAGCTCAGGGACCTCAGTAATGTGGAGATGACACAGACTTCCACAGTGGGGCGGATGTGAAGATTAAGCAAGGTAACACTTGTAAATATTGCTTTGTAAAATGCCATCGCCACATCATTTAATCCCATAGTTGCTTCATGAGTCATAATAGTTTTGTTTCCCCAGTTAGCTGGCTGGCTGGATTAGTTGGTGATTGATTGAGTCAGTCAACAATCTTCACATAAGGTAAAGAATCATATGAAGTTGGCCAGATGTAGTGGCTCACGCCTGTCATCCAAGCACTTTGGAAAGCTGAGGCAGGTGCATGGCCTGAGGTCAGGAATTCAAGACCAGCCAGGCCAACATGTTGAAACCCCGTCTCATGGTGGCGGGTGCCTGTAATCTCAGCTACCTGGGAGGCTAAGGCAGGAGAATTGCTTGAATCTGGGAGGCGAAGGTTGCAATGAGCCGAGATCGCGCCATTGCACTCCAGCCTGGAATTTCCATGCAAAGCCATGTAAAGTACTGTGAATATACTTGTCATTCTTTTCACTCAACAGTCATCTCATCTGCAGTGATTTGAGGGGAAAAGCTAGACCCAGAGGAGTGGCACATTCTAAACAATGGCCACACATCTTGGGAAGGCTAGTCCCTGGGGGATGGGAGTGACAGAGCAGCTTGTGGCTCCAAACTGGTATGAGGCACTAAGGAGTTGGAAATTTATCTGTAGCTGAGCCTGTTATTTCATCTGCATCACCTAGAAGACTCCTAGTATTTGGGAGATAGATTTGAGACGCGGGTCTTGGGCCTCCTTATTTCAACTTTCTTTCTTTTTTTTAACTTTTGAAATGGAGTTTCATTCTTGTTGCCCAGGCTGGAGTGCAGTGGCACGATCTCGGCTTACTGCAACCTCTGCCTCCTGGGTTCAAGCAATTCTTTTGCCTCAGCCTCCCGATTAGCTGGGACTACAGGTGTGTGCTACTACGCTGGGCTAATTTTTTGTATTTTTAGTAGAGATGGGGTTTCACCATGTTGGCCAGGCTGGTCTCAAACTCTTGACCTCAAGCGATCCTCCTGCCTTGGCCTCCCAAGGTGCTGGGATTACAGGTGTGAGCCACCATGCTTGGCCTCTTTGTTTGTTTTTAGATGATCTTGATCTGTTGCCTAGGCTGGAGTGCAATGGCACAATCTCGGCTCATTGCAACCTCTGCATCCGAGGTTCAAGTGATTCTCCTGCTTCAGCCTCCCAAGTAGCTGGGACGACAGGTGCATGCTGCCACACCCAGCTAATTTTTGTATTATTAGCCTACTCTCTACATCTAACCAAATAGGTGAGCCTGTTGTATATTTTGTAAAATGAAGAAGGTAGCATCTTTCCTGTGTGAAATCACTATGTTGGCCAGGATGGTCTCAATCTCCTGACCTTGTGATCTACTTGCCTCGGCCTCCCACAGTGCTGGGATTACAGGCATGAGCAACCATGCCCGGCCTAAAAAACCCTAGAATTTTCGTGAGTACTAAATGAGATAATACTTGTAAAATGGCTATATATTATCTGACAGTAGTAAGCCCTTAAGTGGTAGTTATTGTTATTCTAATATTATTCTAGAACGTGAAGGTGAGCAGACTAGGTCTTAATATTTACATGTGAGTTTTTCAAGTAAGGGAAGCTTTATTTGGTGATCCTGATGATGTTACTCCTGGCCAGGCTGTTCAACACAGTTGCACACCAGGGCAATGGTACGTTCAGCTCACCTTGCGCGGTGCTGCACAGCTCCAGTGTGAGCCTGATTTGGCAACACAGGGCTTCTGTTAAGCACACAGCCCCTGATTACTCAATCATGTCTTCTGTTAAGCACACAGCATCCTTGTTACTCAGTCATGTCCTTCATCATTTATCGACTGGGTCTGGGATGTTATCCTCTAACAGGGTTTTACTCGGTGAAAAGTCAGTTGCTGTCTCTACGATGTGCTGCATAGATCATGGATCACAAGGTTGGGACATCTTAGTTTCTCCTGACCAACTCCAACAAGCCAGAGGAGCACCAGCTGGCCGCTTTATGTATACTGGAACAGTTACTTGGGCTCCAGAGGGAGTCAGGCGGTTTCATGTTCCCTGTTTCCTTCCCTCTTCATTTCTGCATTGTGAGAGGGCAGTGGGTCCCGCTGAGAAGGGGATGCAAAGCTGGGAGGGTGGGCGGAGAGCTTGGCCCAGGCTGACCTCCCTTGCCTCTGGAAGGGCTCTGGGAGGAAGGAGTTCTGTTGGGCCCCAATTGCCCTCCTCCCTCCTTTTCCCCATCCACAATGGAAGGTGCCTTTCAGAGGAGCTTAGTTTAATGAGTTCTTGGG
This sequence comes from Saguinus oedipus, assembly GCA_031835075.1. Taxonomy (NCBI): domain Eukaryota; kingdom Metazoa; phylum Chordata; class Mammalia; order Primates; family Cebidae; genus Saguinus; species Saguinus oedipus. Next base: position 114,370,784 of record CM063175.1, read on the forward strand.
CTGAAACTCTCTGGACTGCCCCCACTCCTGTGGTCACTAACAGCAGTACACTGAGGATTGGGCAGAACTCTGAAACCAAGCCCATCTGTTTTGTCTCTTTAGATTCAAGACAGATGTTCCCACAATCTGGTGACAAAACTGCAGTCCTTGGAGAGATTGTGGGTGCCCTGAGTGTGGGGGTGGGGATGGGGGTCTTGTGACAGTGAGGTAGGGAATCTCTCCAGCTTCCTTGCAAAGCCCTGGGGAGCCAGGACAGGCCCTGCTGGAATCCTGCACCAGGCGCCGCACCCTGCCATACACCTCCAGCAAATACGACAGGAATGTCAAACTTCCTGCCCTAATCCGTTTCAACTTAAAGCCTAGTAGGAGGTCACTGCAGTGGCAGATGTTTGGGTCTTAGCTTTTTTTTCCCAATTTCAGAAAGATTTGTCTGTTTATAAAGATCTTAAGGACCGAATGCTGAGAACTGGAGTCTGTGCTGGTAAAATGGAGGCTGAAAATGACAAATATTTGAAGTGAGCAAATAAATTTATTATATATATTAGAAAAAACCAAAATGTTAAATCCAACCTTGTGATTGGAATAATCTGCTAATGTTGGATGCTGATGCCACCTCCTTGAAAACTCCCTTTCTAGGGAATAGTAATTGCTGACATTGGGCACGTGTGGTGTGGCAGGCTCTGTTCTATTATAAATACTTTTCATATATTAAATAATTTATTCCCCATGACAGCCTAATGAAAAAAAATGACTATTGTTATCTCTACTTTATAAGTGAGGAAACTGAAGCCCAGCATGACTAAGCAACTTGCCCAAGATTGCAGAGCTCATAAACAGCAGATCTGAGCCCAGGCAGCCTGGCTCTGTGCGCTGTCTCACCTACCAGGCTGCATGACCTCTCCAACGTAAGGCCTGTAAGACCACCTCCAAGTCCTTCAAACCTTCAAACTCCCTGCCCAACTCCCCACCCCACCGCTTTTTTTTTTTTTTGAGACAGACTCTTGCTCTGTCACCCGCGCTGTAGTACAATGGCACGATCTCAGCTCATTGCTACCTCCACCTCCTGGGTTCAAGCGATTCTCCTGCCTCAGCCTTTCGAGTAGCTGGGACTACAGGTGCGCGCTACCATGCCAGCTAATTTTTTCTATTTGCAGTAGAGATGGGGTTTCACCAAGTTGACCAGGCTGGTCTCGAATTCCTGACCTCAGGTGATCTGCCTGCCTTGGCCTCCCAAAGTGCTGGGATTACAGGTAGGAGCCACCACACCTGGCCTTCAAACTCCCTTTAGGGTACTTTCAAAGTACCGCTTTGTACTTCTCCTCTCCCAGCCCCTGAGCAAGAGTAGTGGAGTTGGCATATTAAATACTTATGAGTAAGTGAATGCATTAATGCAAGGTTGACAGTATGGTCAGCTGGTAGCAGCAAACCTTTTCTGTTAAGCAGCCCTTCCATGTTTTATCCAAAATACTTGCTCTTCTTCCCTCAGTAGCCCATGGCTAGTTACTCATTAGCTTCCTAGTACCTACGGGCCTTTTCCTATTCCAAGACCCCAGCTCTCTCCTTTGCTCTCATTAGCATACTTCTCCCCTCCTGTGTCCCACCTTGAGTTCTTCCTGAGATCCAGCACAAAAGTACTCAGATGGGATTTCCACTTAACATGGCTTTTCATTACATGGTTTTGCTTATTACACGGATCAAATCAAGTTCTGAAACCATAATTACATTGGGAAAGGCCGCTTGCCAGCCCCACAGTCAGCAGGGAGGTGGAGTTGTGGGTACACATAACAACTTTTCAGTGAAAACAATTAAGGCTGTGTTATCTACTGTGTCGCAGCCTCATGACTTCCTGGACATCTCTGTCTCTCCCCTAACTCCCTCAGGCCCTTCCTTGCCCTGGCAGATGGCTACTGCCAAGATTCTACTTTTGCAGAGGAAGGAAGGCTATGATGTATCTGTTCATACACTGGTTCATTCATTCTGATTCATTCATTCATTCATTCTGATTCTTTTGCTCTTTCACAGATTCATTCATTCTGATTCTTTTGCTCTTTCACAGAACCAGAAAGCGGAGCAAAATCCAAGGTGGTGCTGGAGCATCTCGAGCCTATGGGATTCTCCTGTAGGCTCAGGATCAGAGCCATCCCATAAAGAAAAGCTTTTCTACCATTTTACTGGAATTGGGGCCTAGATGAGATGACATGCGTCTCTTCCAGGTCCCCCAGATGCTTAGGTTGGGTCCAAGTTACACTGGAAGGGATCCAGTGAATTTCCAGTCTGGTCCACACCCATCATTCCCGGAGCTGAGTGACTCAGGGCTCCAGAAGATACCTCAGTGCTAAGTCATCATCCCCGAGGAAAGAATGTTTCACGTTCAGGGATTCTGACACCTGTGCTCTAGAAGCATGCTCTAGGCCTTTTCACTCCAGCTTTCACTTTCATACTGGGGTTTGCTAAGGGAGCTGGCATTCTGCTACCCCATTTCCACTCCAAGTGTAGTGACATTGCCAAGCTCTGTGAAAATTGTTTAGTGGGTCATGGCATCCTCAACTGCCTCCTTCCTTTAGCCAATTTTTGATTTACTAAAGTAGAGAGAAGAAGGGTAGATGGTGTACATGGGATTTGGGGTGCAGGGCTCTCTGCACGGCCTGGAGACTGACCTACAGGAGATTGTGGGTATGGCTCTGAGTCACACACACACACACACACACACACACACACACACACGGCTGAGCCTTCATTCATGGGTCCTTTAGGTTTCAGTCCCTTGTGCTCTGATACCACTAGGCTTTGGAACTTTAAGCCAGTAGCTGAGGTCTGTTCTGCCCACAGGTGATGCAGCCCTGAATCTGAAAGTCTGCTTTGGGTGATACTGAGGTAACTTCTAAAGCCCTGAGTCAAAAATCTTTTCAGTGACTCAGCCATAGGCATGTAGGAAGACAAGCTTCCAGATTCAATGAGAACAGACTGTTTGTACTGAAAACAAGAGTGTTCCCCAGATGCGAGGAAGACTGTCTGTTTGGAGGACACACTGACATGAACTCCCATCCCCTGCAGGGACTTTCTCATGTGGAAGAGCAGATGCTGAGTGCCAGCAGGACGCTGGCAGTTTGATGATTTCTAGTATTACCGTTAGTCACTATGTATACATTCTGCAGGTCCTCGTGTGGCCACTGCAGGGCACAAGCTTTTGGAAACAAACACATACCTTTAGAGAAGCTGCTTGCCTTTCATGTATACATGTCTAACATTGATGCACAATACATGTGTACTGCTGTATTTTTATTATATTAATTAATCATAAGTAACCTTAATGTCTACTCACAAGACAATGATTAGGTAAATTGTGGAGTACCCATAAATGGAATAATCTGTAGTCATTAAAAATCAGGCTTGGCAAACAATAACATAAAGTGGGGAAAGGACTTCCCATTCAACAAATGGTGCTGGGATGATTGGCTAGCCACATGTAGGAGAACGAAACTGGATCCTCAACTCTCACCTCATGCAAAAATCAACTGAAGGTGGATCAAGCACTTAAATCTAAGGCCTGAAACTACAAAATTTCTAAAAGATAACATTGTAAAAATCCTTTTACACATTGGCTTAGGCAAGGATTTCATGACCAAGAACCCAAAAGCAAATGCAATAAAAACAACGATGAATTGCTGGGACTTAATTAAACTAAAGAGCTTTTGCACAGCAAAAGAACAGTCAACAGAGTAAACAGACAACCCACAGAATGGGAGAAAATCTTCACATCTATACATCTGACAGAGGACTAATATCCAGAATCTACAGCAAACTCAAACAAATCAGTAACAAAAAGACAATCCCATCAAAAAGTAGGCTAAGGACATGAATAGACAATTCTCAAAAGAAGATACACAAATGGCCGATAAACATATGAAAAAATGCTCAACATCACTAATGGTCAGGGAACTGCAAATCAAAACCACAATATGACGTCAGCTTACTCCTGCAAGAATGGCCATAATAAAAAAAATAAAAATTAATAGATGTTGATGTGGATGCAGTGAAAAGGGAACACTTCTACACTACTGGTAGGAATGTAAACTAGTACAACCACTATGGAGAACAGTGTGGAGATTCCTTAAAGAACTAGAAATAGAACTACCATCTGATCCAGCAATCCCACTACTAGGTATCTACCCAGAGGAAAAGAATTCATAATACGAAAAAGATACTTGAACATGCATGTTTACAGCAGCACAATTCACAACTGCAAAAATGTGAAACCAACCCAAATGCCCATCAATCAATGAGTGAATAAAGAAACCGTGGTGTGTGTGTGTGTGTGTGTGTGTGTGTGTGTGTGTGTGTGTGTGTATGATGGACTACTACTCAGCCATAAAAAGGAATGAATTAATAGCATTCACAGCAACTTGAATGGGGTTGGAGACGTATTCTACGTGAAGTAACTCAGGAATGGACAACCAAACATCATATGTTCTCACTCATAAGTGGGAGCTAAGCCATAAGGATGAAAAGGCATAAGAATGACATAGTGTACTTTGGGGACTCGGTGGAAAGGGTGGGGAGGGGATGAGGAATAAAATATTACAAATTGGGTTCAGTGTTTACTGCTCAGGAGTTGGGTGCACCAATATCTCACAAATCACCACTAAAGAACTTACTCATGGCCGGGCACAGTGGCTCACACCTGTAATCCAGCACTTTGGGAGGCTGAGGCAGACAGATCACCTGAAGTCAGGAGTTCGAGACCAGCCTGCCCAATATGGTGAAACCCTATCTCTACTGAAAATACAAAAAATTAGCCAGGCATGGTGGCAGGTACCTGTAATCCCAGCTACTCTGGAGTTTGAGGCAGGAGAATCACTTGAACCCGAGAGGCAGAGGTTGCAGTGAGCTGAGATCGTGCCACTGCACTCCAGCCTGGGTGACAAGAGTGAAACTGTCCCCCCCCCAAAAGAACTTACATATAACCAAATATCACCTGTTCCCTAAAAACCTATGGAAATTAAAAAAAAAAAAGTCAGGCTTGGTCTAGAGTGGTGGCTCACACCTGTAATTCTGGCACTTTGGGAGGCTGAGGTGGTAGGATCACTTGATGCCAGGAATTCAAGACCAGTCTGGGCAACATGGTGAAACCCCCTTTCTACATTTTTTTAAGTCAGGCCAATCTCATAGAGAAATTTTTGTGATATTTTGCTAAGCAAAAAAAGTAAGCTTTAAAATTTTTTGTGCAAAATGTGAACCCAATTTTGAACTCATCCCTCAACAAAAACAACAAAAACCAATGCTGTATACACTATATATATGTGTGTATATAAACACTGCAAAATACCAAACCAATAAATATAAATATTCATTTGTCTTTTTATGCTTTTCTATATTTTCTCATAGTGGTTGTATATTAATTCTTAAAATGCTATTGTAGTTTTTTTTAAAAGGACACTTATGAATGGCATGTTTTGAAAACTCATAGGGTAAGACCCTGAACCTTCCACCAGCATACGCAAACTGCATGGAAATCAAGTGCTGCTGACGTTAGCTGGGCCCAGGGATCACAGTCCAAGGATACCAGGGGCATGGCTGTAACCTTCCGCTTCATATCCCTAAGCTGATTAGTCCCCTAATCATCTGATAAAGTAAAATAACCCATGTTGTTCATAAGGGCAGCATAGCTCACATTCTTCACCCACATGGTGGGGCATCTGGCATGTAGGGTTCCTGCTGGCCATGTTCTTGAGCTCCCAGGCATCTCTCACGCCAGCTGAAAGCCCCTCTGATCCACTGCCCAGATGCTGGCCATTGTGAAAAATGAAACAAACAAAACCCCCCTGCTCCTTTGCCCTTCCACAGAGACAAAACATGAGACCCAACGCCTTTTGGTGTCTTGGTCTCTGAGAGGTTTGACCCCTAGGATGAGGTATGGGGTTTGGCTTTTGAGGGTCTAGAGGGGCTCATGGGTAGTGTAGGTGTTAAGTAAGTATAACAAAAGTAATAAAAGAGACTCAACACTCGTTCATTCATCCACCTAATGCTTATTGAGTGCTCACCATGCGCACTGGGGTTATAGCAGGGAACACTACCAATCAGAACCATGGTCTCATGGAACTCATATTCCAGAGTGATGGGAGGGAGATGAGAAGTACTGAGTGAGACATAACTGTAGTGATAAGCATTCTAAGGAAACTATAACAGCATGATGTGGTAGAGAGAACCTGAGGGTAAGGGTACTTGGCTTCTGCATGATGCCCATAGTGTCCACTGGGGCCGCTGTGGGGAACATGGGAAATGATTCTCAGTAAAGCAGGAGGGGCCCCTCTGCCAAGGGCATCATAATTCAAACGAGGCTACTCTTCTGTTTGTGTGCGTGTGGGGTGTGTGTGTGTGTGTACTGGGGTGCTCCCTGTCACCCTACATTGTTTCTCTCCTAAAATTTAAGGTGTGTGTCTTAGTCTGTTCATGCTGCTATAACAAATACCTTAGACTAGGTAATTATTCTGTTGTTTATAAAACAAAAGAAATCTATTTCTCACAGTTCTGGAGGCTAAGCAGTCCAAGATTACTGTGCTGGCAGAGTCAGCATTGGGTGAGGACCCCTTCTAGTCAATGTTTGGTGCCTTCTGTGTTTCCTTACATGGTGGAAAAGGGCAAGAGGGCTCCCTCAAGCCTTTCTTCTTTTTTTTTTTTTTGAGACAGAGTCTCGCTCTATAGCCCAGGCTGGAGTGCAGTGGCATGATCTTGGCTCACTGCAACCTCAACCTCCCAGGTTCAAACAATTCTCATGACTCAGCCTCTGGAGTAGAGTTTTCTTTTTTTTTTTTTCCCCCCCATTAAGAGCACTAATCCCATTCATGAAGGTGGAACTCTCATGATTTAATCACTCCCCCAAAGTCCCACCTCTTAATACTATCACATTGGGTATTAGGTGCCAACATGTGAATTATGGGGGGACACCAACATTAAAACCATAGCAACATGTTTAGACTTGTCTCACTCAACAGTAAAGAGAACCCAGGGAGCTGATTTTTATATGGGCCTTTCAGATCATGGAAGGAGTTCAAAGGAGCACTGGGATCCCACATAGATGCAGAAGGCAACAGTGATCTGGCTGGCCTGCTCCTATTCCCCTTCCCTCTGCCTCAGAGCCCAGCTGGATGAGCTCATGTTTGAGCTTTCTGGAGAGAGCAGCTGCAGACAGAGCAGGAGAAACTCCTGTCACTGAGGATGCCGAGAGACACAGGACTGGAAGCAGTCTGGCTGTGCAAGGTTATGTGGTTATGTGTCCAGTATAAGAAATGCTCACTCATGTTATTATTGCACAATTTTAATAATGAAATATGAGACAGAAATAGGAAGAGGCCATTCCATACAAACGTAGCTTCAGTGTTGAGATTCAGCACTCAGCCTAATTTTGGCGTCTAAAAGGCCTGCAGCTTTGGGAGGACAGGAGGCCTGCTCTCTCTAGGAAGCCAGGAGGACAGCCAGGATTGGGACTGTGGCCTTGTCAGAAGGTAAAAAGTGAGAGAGAGGAAGATGCAGGTGCCACAGAGAACAGAGGACTCTTCACTAGCTCCTTGAGCTATTCCTGGGACTCTCAGACTTAGAAGTGGGCCCAAGATATGGGTTTGGGAATCCTAATAATGTAAAATGTTAAATTTTCTTTACTTAGAACAACAGTAAATAGCAAATTAAAAGAAAAAAAAACACTACATGACAAATAGAGGAGATAGACCATGAAAACTATATGAAATAAAAAAGCTTTATATTTTAAAACTTTTGAAGACATCATCTTCCCACAGATCTGGGTTCAAGGAATGCTCTGGAACTTACAGTCCATATGGCATGAAGTCACTTGACCTCTCTGCTCCACTCTTTTCTCATCTGTAAAATGGACGTAATAATACTATCCACATAGTTATTGAAAGGATTAAATGAGATCATAATGTGCATAAGACACATTATTAGCCCAGGGTCTGGCATGCAGTAAGTGCTTAATAACTGGGTAGAGGCCCCAGCAGGGGAGCCCCTTCCTACCGTCAGTCTGAGCTGGTCTGGGGAAAGTTGGGTGTGGAACATAATATGCTATTCAGCTTTCTCAGAGATCCATTAGAGGGGACTGTTGGGTCCTCATGCTTTGCAGGTGACAGAGGGTGAAATATTCTATATGGGGATGTAGGGCGTGACAGATAGGGAGAGGCAGGGAACAAGGCCAGCTTCAAAGGAATGTAACCTGTGCAGTCTCACCAGGTCCTGTCCTCCAAAAGGCCCTGTGCTTGGTTTAGCGTTGTGCTGTCACTCGAAATTCTTAATTGTTTTCTCTTTGAACTTATGTCTTGTAAGTGAAATCTGAAGGGACAATGGAGGCTGCATGTTGAGGAGATACGTGCAATGCGTGTGTCTGCCATTCCCTGCTGCTTCATTTGCATGTAGCATTCGTCATGCCTCATGGAGCACAGAATGTGGATGTACCCACAGTGCGTGGGAGTTCAGACAGACTCAAAGTGAGTACAAGATGACGGTGTTTCCACCACCGAGCAAGCCGGGTCCCTGCCAACACCAAAAGGCCATGCTCTCCATTCAAATCAGAACTTATGTGCAGAAAGAAAGCAATGGCATTCTAAGAAACAAAAATGACCAAGGAAATCTATCACATCCTTTCTTACTCCCTTGCATTTGTCAGCCACTTTCAAGGAAAAATATTGATGCAGAAGGAAAGAAACGATAGGTCAAACCATTGCTCTTTTTCCCTTCAGTCCTTCCTTATTCATTAGTAAACTGAAGGTAAAGAGCGTTGGTAGATCGTGCGCATAGCAAGTTGTGCAATGAAAACAATTTCATTAATTTTGTGTAGGGTCTCCACTGTTCCAGAAAGCATGAAATATATAGGCATGGTCGGGCACAGCGGCTCACGCCTGTAGTCCCAGCACTTGTAGGCCAAGGCAGGCAGATCACGAGATCAGGAGTTCAAGACCAGCCTGGCCAACATAGTGAAACCCCATCTCTACTAAAAATACAAAAATTAGCTGGGTGTGGTGGCAGGTGCCTCTAATCCCAGCTACTCAGGAGGCTGAGGCAGGAGAATTGCTTGAACCTGGGAAGTGGAGGTTGCACTGAGCCAAGATTGTGTCACTGCTCTCCAGCCTGGGTGACAGAGCAAGACTGTATCTCGGGAAAAATAAAAATTAAAAAAAAGAAAGAAGAAAAGAAATATGTAGGCATATGCACACCATGAAATGCAAACTATATAATATCAGTGACTCTACACAGAAATGATATGCTCTTATATTTGCATTTAAATCAAGTTTTGTGCAATATAGACCTGAATGGTAAAATTCATGCTAATAATTAAAAACATCAATTTTTCTCTACTTAGAGCAACATTAAATGGCAAATAAAAAACATATGGTGAATAGAGAGAGATAGACCACGAAAAAGTATGTAAAATAAAAATGTTTTCTAATATTTTAAAGACCCTTTATCCTGCTTTTTTAACAAGAAACTATGTTGTCATTTTGCACTGGGCCCAACGAATTATGTAGCCAGTCCTGGCAGGCAGTTGATATATGTGTTGTAGATTTTTAAATTTTTTCCATGTCACGATTGTTGGGCCCCAGGGGAGCTGGACCATAGATGGAGCAAAAGTTGACTAGGGCCGTGTTGTCAGAGAAAGCCGGACTAGGCAACAGCCACCTCCTTCTTTTCTTGGATTTATCTTTCTTTTCCTAGAGAATGGCCAACTCTAGAGGGCTCAGATGAAGGTGCTGGCTACCCTCAGCCAGATTTTCCCTAAGGCTCCAGGCCTGCCTATCGCCTGTAAAAAAAACTTGGCTCCTTCTAGCTCACCAGGAGACAACTAGGGAGCTTATGGCCAAAGCCCCAACCAGGAAGACTTTCCCGTAGGCATGTGTATGTGCCTGTGTATGTGTGTGTATGTATCTCCCTTGGGGCTTATCTTCATAGCAGGGGCTTGTTCACAGCTTGGTTGGAACCCCCACACTCTCATCTCAGTGTAAACAACCCTGAGAGTCCACTCCCGGAATCCGTCCCCATGCCTTTCTCTCCTGGTCACCTGTCAGCACTCCAGGGTTCAGAGGGAGAGTGGTGAGGGCTGATGAACTAGTGAGAGGCCCTGGGAGAGGCCATGCTGGGAGGGTGGACCTGCCAGGGAGGGTACCTCCCCCGCTGAGGAAGCGCAACTTCAGGGATGGGAGGAACTCTTCTGTAAGGAGTGAGTGAGGACAGAGGCATCAATCACCACCAGCGGTGACACTGTCCCAGCTCCTCCTGTCGACAGCTGGCTTCTCTCACCTATTCTGGGAGTGGGGATCTGGAGGCGTCCTGAGTGAGTGTGATGTGTGCCAGGCAGGGCCTCTCCAAGGCTGCAGTGACCGCTCACCACCGCCTCTTGAGTACAATTTGCTTGAGTTGAATTGTCTGTGTCCAAATAATTGTTCTAACTAGAGCAAAACGAAACACTTACAATGACTGAGAGACAGGGGCAGGGTTACAGGATTGTCTTTTCATGGTACCATTTTTGGTCAATGGGGGAAGCCAAGGAATATTGTTGGGAAAATTCATCCACTCACATAGTGTTTTTATTATCTACCTTTTTTAAAAAAGAAGTCCTGGGATTCAAAGATAAATGACACTCACTAAATGTTCCTGAAAGCAGATATCTTAATAGGGAGGACAGTAGAGTAATAACAGAATTATCAAATACATACAGCACAGCTGGCCGGGCTGCCATCACGCCATCAACAAAGAGCTGAGGGTAGCTAATGGAGAAAGTGCCTATCTCCGAACAGATTCAGGGAAGTTGTCATGTGAAGTGACATATCAGCTGGATCTGAAGAATGTGTAGGGGTTTTCCAGGAGTTTAAAGTGTGTGTGTGTATGCAGGAGGCAAAGAGGCAGAAGTTGGTGTGTAGATTATCCCAGAATGAGGAGAAGAGAAGGTAAAGGTGTGAAAGTATAGATGAGCAAGTGAGGACAGATACCAGGGGATTTGGGAAAGGTGAGGAAGCTGAAAGCTCTTCAGTGATCAGCCCTTCCAGACTATGGGGTCCAGGAAGGGTGTGAGGAGAGGTGGTGGTCGCTCTGGGCCTCTGCTGATGGAGTATTTTGACTGGCAGAGCTAGAGAGGAGAGTATTCCAGGAGATGAGATAGTATAGACTGAGTAGAAAACCCAGGACATGTTTGGGTGAAAGCAAAGTTTAGCTGGTGTGTAGAGAAAATAAATAGCAGAAATGGTCAGAAGGAAGGTCTGCCTTAGAATTTGGACTTTAATTCCTTTGGCAAATGGGAACCGCTGAAGTTTTTTTGTTAGTGATTTTGTTGTCATTGGTTTCCTTCTCTCTCTCTCTCTCTCTCTCTCTCTCTCTCTCTCTCTCTCTCTCTCTCTCTCTCTCTCTCTCTCTGTCTCATGGGTGCATGTTTTTTGTAAAGACAGAGTCTGTTGCCAGGCTGGCGTCAAACTTCTGGCCTCAGTGGTCCTCCTACCTCAGCCTCCCAAAGCACTGGGATTTAGGCATGAGCCATTGGGCCTAGCTCTCATTATTGTTTTTGAAGTATAATTAACATGCAGTAAAATTCATCCTTTTTAGCACTCTATGAGCTTTGGCCAATGTATGTATTCATGTAAACACCACCACAGTCAAGCTGTAGAATGTTTCCAACATGCCACACATTTCCACATGCCTCTGTAGTCAACCTTTCCCCCAACACTAGCCCCTAAAAACCACCGATCTGTTGTCCATCTCTATAGTTTTCCCTTTTACAGAATGTCCTATACATTAAATCATATGGGAAGCAGCTTCTTAAATGTGTTTCTTTCACTTAGAATAACACATTTGAGATTCACCTATGTTTTTGTGTGTGTCAAGAGTCTGTCTCTTTCCTTGTTCGGTAGTATTCTATTGTGTGGATACACCCATTGTTTATCCATTCACCAGCTGAAGGGCATTTGGAATATTTCCAGATTGGGTAATTATAAATAAACCTGCCATCAATCTTCATGTACAGGTTTTTGTGTGAACATAAGTTTTCAATTCACTTGGGTAAATTCCCAAGTAAATAAGAATAAGATTGTTGGGTTGAGTGTTTATAAGCGTATGTTAAACTTTATTTTAAAAAGAAACCTGCCAAACTATTTTCTGAAGTAGTAGTATTTGGCATTCCCACCAGCAGTGTGGGATAGTTCTAATTATCCACATCCTCGACAGCACGTAGCACGGGCACACCTCGTTTCATTGTGCATTGCTTTATTGTGCTTCACAGATACGGTGGTTTTCACTAATTGAAGGTCTGCAGAAACCCCTGCATTGAGCAAGTCTATTGGTGTCATTTTTCCAACAGCAAGTGCTCCCTCCGAGTCTCTGTGTCACAGTTCGATAACTCTTACAATATTTCAAATGTTTTCCTTATTATTATGCCTGTTACGTTAATCTGCGATCAGTGGTCTTTGAAGTTACTACTGTAATTGTTTCGGTAGACCACAAACCATCCACCTATAAGATGGTGAACTTAATCAGTGAATGTCTGTGTGTCTGACTGCTCCATTGACTTGCTGTTCCTCGATCTCTCTCCCTTTCCTGGGGCCTCCCTATTCCCTAAGACACACCGATTTTTCCATTAGGCCAATTAACAGCCCTACAATGGCTTCTAAGTGTTCAAGTGAAAGGAAGAGTTGCAGATCTCGCACTTTAAATCAAAAGCTAGAAATGATTAAGCTTAGTGAGGAAGACATGTTGAAGCTGAAAGAGGCTGAAAGCGAGGCCTCTTGCACCAATTAACCAAGTTGTGACTACAAAGAAAAGGTTTTGAAGGAAATTAAAAGTGCTACTCCAGTGAACACACAGATGATAAGAAAGCAAAAAAGCCTTATAGCTATTACGGAGAAATTTAAGTGGTCTAGATAAAAGATCAAATCAGCCATCACATTTTCTTAAGCCAAAGCCTGATCCAAAACAAGCTCCTAACTTTCTTCAATTCTATGAAGGCTGAGAGAAGGAAAGAAGCTGCAGAAGAAAAGTTTGAGGTTAGCAAAGGTTGGTTCACGGGGTTTAAGGAAAGAAGTCATCTCCATCACATAGAAGTGCAAGGCGCAGTGCAGGTGTTGATGTAGAAGCTGCAGCAAGTTATCCAGAAGATCTAGCTAAGTTCATAGATAAAGGTGATTACCCTACACAACAGATTTTTAATGGAGATGAAACAGGCTTACATTGGAAGAAGATGCCATCTACGGCTTTCACAGCTAGAGAGGCCAAGTCAATCCCTGGCCTCAAAGCTTCAAACGATAGGCTGACTTTCTTGTTAAGGGCTAATGCAATTGATGACTTTAAGGTGAAGCCAATGCTCATTTACCACTCCAGAAATCCTAGGGCCCTTAGAATTATGCTAACGTGTGCTCTGTAAGTGGGACCACAAAGCCCAGATGACAACACATCTGTTTTCAGCACGGTTTATTGAATATTCTAAACCCACGGTTGAAACCTACTGCTCAGAAAAGATTCCTTTTAAAATATGACTGCTCTTTGACAATGCACCTGTTACTCAAGAGCTCTGAGTAGAGATGTACAAGGGGGCTAATGTTGTTTTCATGCCTGCCAACACAGTATCCATTCTGCAGCCCATGAATCAGGAGTAATTTTGACTTTCAAGTCCTATTATTCAAGAAATACATTTCATAAGGCTGCCACATGTAGTGATCCCTCTGAGGGATCTGGAATTACATGAAAATCTTCTGGAAAGGATTCACCATTCTAGGTGACATTAAGAACATTTGTGATTCATCAGAAGAGGTCAAAATACTAACATCAATAGGAGTCTGAAAGAAGCTGATTCCAACCCTGATGGATGACTTTGAGGGGTTTGAGAAGTCAGTGGAGGAAGTCACTGCAGATGTGGTAGAAATACCAAAATAACTCAAGTTAGAAGCAGAGCCTGAAGGTGTGACCGAATTCCTGCAATCTCATGACCAAAGTTGAACAGATGAGAAGTTGCTTCTTAGGGATGAGCAAAAAAAGTGATTTATTGAGATGGAGCCTATTCCTGATGAAGATGCCATGAACATTGTTAAAATGGCAACAAACAATTTAGAATATTCTATCAACTGAGTTGATAAAACAGTGGCAGGGTTTGAGAGGATCGACTCCAATTTTGAAAGAAGTACTATTGTGAATAAAATGCTATCAAACAACATCTAATGCTACAGAGAAGCTGTTCATGAAAGAAAGAGTCAATCGATGTGGGAAACTTCATTGTTATCTTCAAGAAATTGCCACAACCACTCCCCTGATGAGTCAGCAGCCGTCAACACTGAGTCAAAACACTCCACCAGCAAAAAGATGATAACTCGCTGAAGGCTTGGGTGATTGTTAGCATTTTTCAGCAATAAAGTATTTTTAAATTAAGATATGTACTTTTTTAAAGACATAATGCTATCGTGCACTTAGTAGACTACAGTATACAGTAAACAGAACTTTTTTTTTTTTTTTTTTGAGATAGAGTCTCACTCTGTCTCCAAGGGTAGAATGCAGTGGCACAATCTCGGCTCACTGCAACCTCCACCTCCTGGGTTCAAGCGATTCTCCTGCCTCAGCCTCCTGAGTAGCTGGGACTACAGGCATGTGCCACCAGCCCTGGCTAATTTTTTTGTGTCTTTTTAGTAGAGACAGGGTTTCACCGTGTTAGCCAGGATGGTCTCACCTCATGATCTGCCTGCCTCAGCCTCCCAAAATGCTGGGATTACAGGTGTGAACCACCGTACCGGCTGTAAACAGAACTTTTTTTATATGCTCTATGAAACCAAAAAGTTCATGTGACTTTTTGTCTGTATGTGATATTTGCTTTGTCCTGGTAGTTAACTGAACCCTGTATATCTCTGAGGTATGCCTGGATTGTAATTTGTAATTTTAACTATTCTGTGTGTGGTGGAATCTCACTATGGTCTTAACTTGCATTTCCTTAATGACTAATGATGTTGAGCATGTTTTCATGTGTTCATTTGCTATATTTATATCTCTTTTGGTGAAAGGTCTGTTCAAATCCACTGAAGTGACATGATCACAGTTCTGTGTTAGGAGATTACCCTGGCTGTGTTGTCCGGCCTTGCTACTCAAGCTGTTGAATGAGGACCGACAGCACCTGCATCTCCCAGGGGCTTGGTAAAAATGCAGCACCTTGGCCTCATCCCAGTTCAGCCCAATCAGACTCTGCATTTGAACAAGATCCCCAGGTGATCCGCATGCATGTTAAACTTTGGAAGCATTCATGTTCAGAAGAGATTAGAGGAGAGGGGAAAATGTTAGAAAGCTATTGCCATATGAAGAACTTAGGAAGGCCGAACAGTCAGAAGGTGAAGGAATTAAGAATCCACATGTCTACTGGCCCAGTCTGGAAACTTGGCTCAGGGTTTAAGTCCCTATCTGTTCCCTTACTTGTGTCCCACTGCTGGATAAAGGCCTGTGGTAACAAAGAGGATCTTCAGAGGAAACCCCATTACCTAGAACAGCAGACACATCTGTCCAGGCCTCCAGTTACAACCTGTGGGATGGTAGTATGGGGAGGCTTGTGGGGTCCCTAAGGCAGGACAGGGACAGGATTCCATTTAATCAATTACTTTAGCCAATACTGGCAATGCCTCTGACACCCTGCTGGGTACACATGGGTAAGGTCCAGCCCTCAGATGAAAGTCATGATCTCATGGAAGAGACAGAGAGATGTAATTACAATTCAGTACCAGTGTCATAACACATCTCTCTCTCTCTGGCTCTCTCTCTCTTTCTCTAAAATATTGTACAAGCCCAGAACTTAGAGAAGGGGCAGAGGGATTCAGAGAAATGTTAACAGTTGATTTGGGTTTTAGAATTTTATGCCAGACCTGTATTTTAGATTACACATTACTCTGAGATAGGAACTGTTGTTAGCCCCATTTTATAGACAAGGTAACCATGGGCCTGCCCCTGGCCTCCTAGCTAGATTCCCACTTAGTCTGTCTGGCACCAAAGTTCGGATTCTTAGCTGAGCTTGCACTGTGAGCCAGGGGGTGTCTGAGAGAACAGAAAACCAGATATTTTTCTTAGGGAAATCACTTGCTTCTGCCTCATTTGGTGATTTTTTTTTTTAATTTTTATTGCATTATAGGTTTTGGAGTACATGTGCAGAACATGCAAGATAGTTGCATAGGTACATACAGGCTTTTCTTTTTCCCAGAGATGCAGAAACCGGTGTCCATGGCCCAAGGAGCTTCCAGACCTTGGCCCTGCCCCTTTACCCAGAGTGACTGAAGAGACTGACAAATGCCTAGGCAAAGCCTTCAAGCCACCTGGGGGAGATCAGGGATTGCCGGGGGGCACCTGGCTGTCTTATTTGCTGCTGAGCTGCCTTTAGTCAAGCTTCATGGTCAGCCTCTTCTCCAGCCACTGCCTTTCTCTACAGCAGAGCTGGACAGTGTCAAAGCTTGGCTCTCCTTCGATCTCACATAACTGTGGATTTCTCCTCTATCTAAAGAGATAAAGCCAAAGACAGGGTTTTGCTATTTCTCAGCTTGTCCTGACAGCATAGAGGTCTGTACATTGTAAAGATTTCCAAAAAGGAACTCTGTTATGGTTTTTAGAAGTAAACTGGAGGTGCAGGGTAGACATGACCCTCAGCATGACTTTGAAAAGGCCTCTTGCCCCCCACAACTGCCACCCCCACTCTCGACATGTCAGTTGGACTTTGTAAGCGCCTTGAGTTCAAGGACATGTATGCACTTTACGTTCTTCCTGCTGTGCCTTCATGCTGTGCCAACCCAGAAGTGTTGGTTGTGCTGACACCTCAGGAGGCTGGAGCATGGGGAGTTTGTGCCTCATAGGAGGGAGGAGCATAGCCTCTGGATCTAGGCTGCCAGGCCGATCCTGTCCCAGCCCCTTACCAGCTGTGTGACATTAAGCAAGTTGCTTAAACTCTCTGGGCCTTAGATTTTCCTCTGGAAGATGGAGATAATTGTTCCTCTCTCCCACAGACGTTGTGAGGTTTAAGTGAGTTATAAATACTGGCAGTCCCTGACTTAAATTTTTTTGGCTTTGTGGTGGTTTAAAAGTGACACACATTCAGTAGAAACTGAACTTTAAATTCTGAATTTTGATTTTTATTATAATGTTTTTATTTTAATGATTATAAAAGAGGCTTTGTGTTCGATAATTGTGCCCAACTGTAGGCTAATGTAAGTGTTCTGAGCATGTTTAAGGTAGGCTAGGCTAAGCTGTGATGTTCAGTAGGTCAGGTGGACATGCATTTTTGACTTACTACAGGTTTATTGGAACACCCCATTGTAGGTCACAGAGCATCTGTAAAGTGCTTAGAAGAGTATCTAACCCAAAGTAAGCACAATATAATGATTAGCATAACAGAAGAGAGCAGTTTCTGGAATCCCAGTCCCAGCCCATTCTAGCTATGACCTTGGGCAGGTTACTGAACCTCTCAAAGTGTCAGCTTCCACATATGAAAAATGGGGATGAAAACACCTCCATGAGAGGATAAGGGAACAGAGGAAAAGCAGTAACAAGGCCCGGCACGGTGGCTCACACGGTGGCTCACACCTATAATCCCAGCACTTTGGAAGGCAGAGGCGGGCAGATCACTTGAGGCCAGGAGTTCGAGACCAGCCCAGCCAACATGGTGAAACTCATCTCTACTAAAAATACAAAAAATGTTAGCTAGCTGTGGTGGCGGATGTCTGTAGTCCCAGCTACTCAGGAAGCTGAGGCAGGAGAATTGCTTGAACTGGGAGGAAGAGGTTGTAGTAGCTGAGATCGCACCACTGCACTCCAGCCTGGGTGAGAGAGCAAGACTCCGTTCCCCAAGTCCCTCCCCCCACCAAAAAGCAGTAATAAGAGTAAAAGGCTGCCTGGTGCCTGCTCAGATTGACTGCTGTAATCATATGGTTTCTTGATTCGCTTGTCCACCTGATCTGAGGGGAAGGCAGACATGGCTGCTCTTTGGTTGACCTGATAAGATGCCTTCACCCCTATCCAGGGCAAGTGGAAGTCATGGGCATTTGGAGGTCAAGGGCAACGGGACAGCTGGGTTGTGTTCATGATAAACCTAACACTTAAAAGGGCAGAACCGGCAAAATGAATTCAATAGGCGCCCTGAGGTAAGATGAGCAAAATGGCCCCTGGTTCAGAAAGCAAAAACTAGAAAATGTGGTGGCTGCAGGGGTCCAAGGACAGGGAAGCAGAACTGGAGCGACCTCCAAACCATGGTTACCCAGAACCTCTGTGTATCTCAGCCCTCGGCAATCTGCGTGCAGCCTGGATCTCTGTCTCATTTCATAGCTCATTACCTGTTTCTAGGTATTTCAGGCTCTGTACCAATGAGTCTATGTCATTTGCTGTTGCTGGGACTGGAGTTCTCAGTAAACCTTGCTGACAGATCATGTGCAACATCAGAGTACTTCCAGCAAACCTTGGGTCAAGAGCAGGGTATGGGAGGAGAGAGAAACAGCAAAAATCCGTGGAAGATTAGTAGAGAAAGCCTGACTCTTGGTAGAACTCTTGTACAGGGTGGCCAAGGACACTGTCTTCTGAGTTGTTTCGAAAGTGGCCTTGGGTGGATGGTTTGATGAGACTCTTTATCTCCTCTGTCTTCTGAGGCATTTTCACTGTGACTTGGCAGTGGGGCCCCTGCCATCCCTTTGAGTACAGCCTTTGGGAGCCCCTGGGGAGGAGGTGCGTGGAAGGTGGATGAGAGTTGACACCAGAGAGATGGGCAGCACCAAATCATAGAGGGCCTTGGCTGCAGAGCCAAGGAATCTGAACCGCATTGTGTAAGCAACAGGCAGCCAGTGAGGGACTTTAATCAGGGAAGCAGAAGGATTTGACAGGTGTTTTAGAAACTTTGTCTCTTCTGTGTGGAGGACGAGCATCTTGAGAAGACAAAGGAAACACTGGCTACAACACTGCAAGTGAAGTCTACATCGCTGATAGCACTTTCCTCTAGTTATGTATTTTTATTGATGCAATCTCTTTAAAAGGTCAAGGAAAACTTTTATTATCTTAAGCCTTTGATGATGCCCTAGTTTGCCCTTTCCCCACCGTGTTTAGTAGGGCACAGAGAAATAAGGCAACTTCCCCAACTCCTGCAGTGGGATTTTAGCACAGCCAGAGAGGACTTCACAGAGTCTGGATTCTCAGAATTATGCTCAAATTAGATCGTACTGCAATCCACCCACACAACCAGGTTTGCACTTAACCTCCTAAAAAATTACTTTCAGCTTTGAAAAAGAGAACACCCAGGTTCTGGAAACCTGGCTCAGACTGAGTTCCATGTTAGATTTTTGCAGATCACTGCCTTAGTTTCCTTCTGCAATAAGAGTCTTGCATCATTAATGTTTCTCAGTGAAGGGATGCCAGTCCCTTTGCTATATTCCAAATGAAAACGCAGTGTCAATGTTGACCTCTAGCCCTGCAGGGCTACCAGGCCCAAAAGAACCCCACATCAGGAAATGTGAGGGGTCAACACTGGATAGAGAAGTCAATGTTTCCTGCCTTCTAATATCTCCCGTGCACCTCTTCCTCTACTGTTGAAACTGGCCGCAGACTTGCGTCTGTGTTAGCAGTTTGTTCTAATTGGCTGGAGTGGTGGCGGCTGCTCTGTGGGCCATCCCACTGTGCTATGCCTCCAGAGTACACCTGTCAGGAGGGGACTGCGTGCAGAAAGGATGCTCACGAGGCTGCATTTATAGTGCACTATGAATTTCATGTCAGTTCTTCTGCGATTTGAAATAGAAAGTGGTGCACAATATATCACTATCATTGATCTCAAATTCTATCTATGCTATTCCCAACTGCAACATAAATGCATTGCTGTCCTTTGTACAAGACTTCCAGATGGTACTATGACAAACAGGTATGTTTCTACATAGTTTTGCTCTTTTCAAAATACTGCAGAGTACTTTCATTCTAGTCCATATCTCACACACCTACCCTTGAGTTTTCTGAGGAAAACCAACAGCAGGTGAAAAACCCTAGATCACTCAAGAAAACAAAATTTGAGCTTTCAAAACTCCATGTTGTTGGACTCAAATTGGACTTTGGGCTATGGAGAATGAACGATGCCTTTGACCACAAAGGTAGGTTTCCACAAGAAAAGTACAGCGGGAATCAAACTTGCAGACAAGTTAGGACTTTTACAAATACAATAGAAAATAAAAATCTTGTGCTTTTTGAGCATCTACTCGTAAAATATTTTCAGCCAGAGAGTAAAAGCATGCACTTTCTAGAAAGGCTGTTTTACAAGCCTGCCTCTGCAAGGAGGTGTAATCACGCATGTAAAAGCAGCGGTGGTCACTTTATTGTCCCTCAGAGAATAAAATGTTGTCCCAACAGGATAGAACATTCACCTTGCTCTGAATGAAGTCCCTAGCAGAGCGTGGGCTGTATTTCACTGTGACATCATCTGGCCCCTGTTCTCGAAGTTCTATATCCTCATTTTCTCTAAATGAAGCAGTAACTCAGAACAAGCCTTTGGTTATTACAGGACTTGCATTCAGCTCAGTCCTCCTTGGAAAGGGGGTGGCAAATGGTGACCATGGCTGGCAAAATCCACACAGAAGAAAGGCCTACACGTGTACCTTTCAGAAATCTGAGATGTCCAGTCTATACTGTGCTACAAGTCTCTCCTCCACCTTTCTTGATTTTTAAAAAATCTCAGCGGCCTTCTTTATATTTCCAGTCACTTGTGTGTGTTCTGTTTCACTGTATGATGCATTTCTACAATTCAGGGACAATTTCAGAGCTTCGTTTAATTTTTCTCTTCTACCCCCAAGTCCCAATAGGGACCCCCAAACACAACGATCATCTATTATTATGCTAAGGAATTCAGGAAATGCTGAGAATAATGTCCCTCAGGGTTGCTTTCTAGAATTAGCATTTAACTGTGAGCCTGAATTTCTTTCTTTTGCCACAAGGAAAAAACAACCCACTGGAGAAATTATGTTGGTGATGAAACTGTAACGAGCATAAAGTCAAATGTCTTCCACAAATCTTCCAGCTGGGAAAAACGAGAGCAGCTTCCCTAAAAAGGGTTGAGATTCAAGAGAATTGTGTGATTATCTTGAACCATGTTTACAAGGTTCAAGCTTAGGGGAGCACAGTGCTATCAGGACAAACTAGCTTGCTAATCTTGTTTTCAAACGTATTTGGAAAAGTCAACTAAAGTTAAAACTAAAAATCTATAAAGGGCTAGGAGAATTTTTTTAAAAAAGGGTCTAAGCCTCTTTGCCCAAATTCCCAAGTGAATACTTAGTAGTTCATAAAATGTGAAATTGTGACATTTGAAATGCCGCATAATTAGTTTAAGCCAGGCTTGATTTGTCTTTACCAACTTTCCTCCTACATTATATCAATGATTACATGGACTGCTTTTTTTCCACTTAGCATATCATAAGCATTTTTTCCTGTTATAATCTTCATAATTCTCTTTTCATTTATAACTTAATATTCTAACCACTAAACACACCATAAATACATTTATCATTCCCCTTTTGTTTTTTTTAGATTGTTTCCAATTTTTCACTATTATAAATAATACCAGCATTTTGAGGACATTTGAATTACTTCCTTAGGATAGATTTCGAGAAGTAGAAATAATGAGTTAAATAGTATGTACATTTTTATACCCCTAGATAGTTTGCTAAATTGTTTTTCCAAGGAATTATACCTAGTTACTCAGTCATTAGCAATGAATGAGAAGCTTGTTCTCACCAGCATTGGGTATTAATATGTAAAATGTGTTCATTAATTTAACAGGAAAATAATTTATTTTCCTGGAAGCTTTAAAATTTTTAAGCAGGCAAACACGTCCACCTTTTCCTCTCAGTTTTCTTAACTTGCTTGAGACTTAGTAAGCTGTCCCCTTCTCCCATCAAGAGCACTGGATTTGTAAGTATGTGGGAGGGTAGGATCCCCCTGGCCTAGGACACACACTCCGGCAACTCCATCAAAACATCTGGAGGCGGGTCTTGGCTCCAGGGAATTCTCATGTGTAGCCAAGTCTGAAAATCTCTGGCTTAGAAGGTAGGGATTCAGGCAGTGGGGAGGTGGAGGCAACAGTTTCCCTTCAAGGAAGTTTGATGGAAGGCAGAGATATGATGGAAGTTTGAAGGACTAACAGGGTCAAAGAAAGATGTTCTTAAAAATAAAATACATGGGCTGGGCATGGTGGCTCATACCTGTAATCCCAGCATTTGGGAGGCCTAGGCAGGTGAATCACCTCAAGTCAGGAGTTCAAAACCAGCCTGCCCAACATGACGAAACCCCATCTCTACTAAAAATACAAAAAATTATCCAGGTGTGGTGGTGGGAGCCTGTAATCCCACCTACTTGGGAGAATAAGGCAGGAGAATCGCTTGAAACCAGGAGGCAGAGGTTGCCATGAGCTGAGATTGAGCCACTGCACTCCAGCCTGGGCTATAAGAGCAAAACTCCATCTCAAAAAAAAAAATAAATAAATAAAACACATGACCTGAATATGTTTGAAGGCAGAGGGAAAGATTCTTTGGAAAGCAAGAGGATAAAGTAAGAGAGAAAGAAAAATGAAGAAAACAGGAATGAGGGAGAGGAGAGTTGGGCCAGTGTCCCAGAGAGAGGGGTGAGCATGGGAAAGTTTCTGCTTAGATATGTGAAGGAAAGAACATGGGCGAAAACACAAGGATATCTTGAGGTACAGGAGTTTGCATGGGTTGGCCTTGATCTCAGGACAGTGAAAACTCTGTGGATTACCTGCAGTGGAGAAAGGGAGAAAAGGAAAGAAAAGGATAGTGTACTAAAACTAGTCGGTTTATCAACCAGTCAGCAGCATTCTTCCAGAAAGCCTCCATTCAGAAAGCAGACAACAAACTAATAACTAAAATTGGGGTTGGACATGATTAGCTGTCATTTATTCACATTGTCCTTCCGAGTCTATCTTGATGGCCTGGCTCTATACATTGTATGAGGCAGGGCTCAATCAGAAACGTGGAATAATCACCCACGACA
Organism: Saguinus oedipus; assembly: GCA_031835075.1. Lineage (NCBI taxonomy): Eukaryota > Metazoa > Chordata > Mammalia > Primates > Cebidae > Saguinus > Saguinus oedipus. The sequence goes on from CM063175.1 coordinate 114,393,797, forward strand.
CAGAGTAAGAGATCTTTTTTCAATGTGGATTAACCCTTAAGCAATTGTGGGACCTGGTGGACATGCCTATGCCAGACAGTTGTCTTTGCATCTGGTGTTGGGACTGAAGTTGCTGTAGGCCGTGGGGAAGGAGAACTGAGTGTGCAATAAGGGAGAGCAGTGAAGAACGCTGGCACTGCCGTCTGTCCCACCACCTCCAGCCTTGAGGATGTGGACGACTTGCAGATGCAGCTGGTGCCTTTTGTCAGAGGTGCACACATACCCGGCCAGGGCTCGGAGGAGCTGAAGGAGGGAACTGGCAGGTGCTGGAGTCCCACGCCAAAAGGTAGGCTAGGAGCTACTTAACATACATGAGCTGCCGAGGTACCTGGTACCCGTACCCACTGTGACATGGTAATTGCCCCATAAACTGCATACCTCGACCACACCTCGCCTTTCTGTTGAAACTGCTCTCTGTAACCCTAATGTGACGGACAAGCCATCCAAACCAACGCCATCTTGGCCTCTGCAACTTGTAATAAGTAACTAAGGTGTGTCATTTCCACCCTACCTAGACAATGTGTAAACTAACGCTTATCTTGTCTTCTGTGAACCACTTAAGTAACAATCATCGGAATGTCCAAAGTCCCATGGCCCTCGGAATGTCCGAAGCCCCTCGTCCCCGCCCCTGCCCAGGAGGTGGTTTATGGGCATAAAAGGTCTTGACACCCTCCATTTGGGGCCACGGGTTAGAGAGACGTGAGTCCTCCGTGGCCGCTGGCAATAAAGACCCTGTAATTGGGCCTAGTCTTTGTCTCAGTGGTGATTTTGCACGCTTGGTTATAACACCCACCTTCTGAACATAAAAATGGCTGCTGCCTCAACTTTGCCTTCCAAATCTCACTTGGAGAACTGTAGAGGAAAGGGAACTCTGATACTTAGCTTTACTGTGGCCCAGTTGACATCTTACAAAGCCAGTACACCTGTAAACAGTCTCTCGTTTCAGAAGTGCTTTGAAGCACTCTAATAGACTCATGCAAGAATTCAGCACGTGAAGGAGGCTGCAAGCAATGTTTGAGTTTTATAAGGGGAGAAATGTCAGCCCAAAGCTTCCAGTTTGGACCCAAAGTCACATCTTGTATTCCTGTTGGAATGATGGCATTTAAAACTAGTTTTCTGGTCCTATAAACGAGAACAGAGACGCCCTCTCTCTGCCGGTGGTGTGCTTGAGAAGGAAACTCCCCAAGCCACTGTTTCATAACTGTCACTTTAACAAGAAGTTTGAGGCCAAATAGCCCCCAGGGTTTTTGGAAATGCAGCCTTAATTGAGCTTTTTCTTGTCTTAGCACACCCTCACGACTTAGACGTGACTGGGGATTGGGAACCGTTTCCACAGCCAGAGCTGCAAACAGTGCCTGGTATGAGTGATTAACTCTCACGTGGGGGCAGCTCACTGTGAATTTGAAGACTGCAATGTCCCAGATCCTCATAAAGCAGCTCACATATTTGCCGTCCAACGAAGCATGGCTGAAATAACACAATCTTCTTGTTGCAGGTTTTGGGAATGCAGCGTCAGCTAGACCCGGGGGCCCTGTGGCTTCCGTCCTCTCCTGGAGAGGTGACCAGCTGAGGAGTCAGGCCCCCTTCATTCTGAGGAAGAGGAACAACATTTGCTGTGGCATGTGCCCTGACTGCCTCATCGCTCACCTGGCTTTAAACACAGAGAGAATCAATACAAGCTAGAAGCTAGACAGCAGGCCCTCCTCCCTGTGTTTAAGCTCACACAGCCATGTCTGATGCTGTGGAGAGGGCTAATTTCAGTCAGACTCAGACCCTCATTTAATTTTACTGGGCATAACCATGAAGCCAAACTGGAAAGCAGAACCACTGAACAGGACCTGGGTTTGAAGGATTTTGGAAAACATTCTTGGAACCTTGAAAGGCTGGCTTCCCAAAGTGTTTCTCAATCCCTGTCTTTTTTTCTTTCTTCTGTGGTTTCCTTTTTCCTTCTTCCCCTTCCTCCTTTTCTCTGCCCTTTGTTCTCCCTCCAGAAACACATAACCAAGCATTTACTGGGATTGTGCCTGTGATGTAGGTAGGGGTCAGGAGAATGGAAGGCACCGTGCCTGTCCTCAGGGGACCGATTGCTCAGCATGGGGGGAACATGAGGCGATGAAGTCACAAGGGAGGGCGGATGTCAGATGAGCCGAGTCTTGAAGCAAAGGTAAGAGTTCCCCGGTCATCTCTATTCTTTTGGTGGTCATTTGTCTGCCTCAACACTCTCCTTTCATACCCTCTGCCATCCACTAGGCTGTCACTGGAGAAAGAAGCTGGCAGCCAGCAGTAAACTCTGACATCTTCTTATGGCCATTTCTGGCCTCATCTCCTGGGTAAAGAAATCACTCTTAAATGCAAACCCTCTAAACTTCCTGACTCTCCAGAAGTACCCAAAGTAAAGTTTCAAACACCCAATCACCTGCCCACTTTTAATTAGATCTGGCAAGTCTTCTCAGCTATGGCGGCCACTTAACATTTCTGCAATTCTCTTAGAACACGAACAGACTTTCAAGTCTCTGTCCTGTTGCTCACAGTGTTCCTGGCTGCCAGGGTAGATTTTGCTGTGGCCTCTATTTTCACTCATGCCCCAGCCACACCAACACTTGTAAAGGGGCCAAAACCATAATTTGGCGTCCAGCCTAGAGCCAAATTTATCATCCACTCTTTCCCTGGCATCGCACTTGTCCTCCCAACAGTAACCTCTGGTGCCCAGCTCAACTGCAGCCTGAAGGAGTTAATGGCCAAGAAGTCAAAACCAACTCTTAGTGAGAGGAGCTTTAGAATGCTGACATGGCAGTCGCCAGATCTGCAAAATGGTATTCAGCAAAGTGTAAGGTTGTTATGAGACCAAATACTAAACTCAATATATGAGACTTTAACAGTAGGTACCAGAGAGATTTGCTTTTGGGTCCTCTTTTTGCAGAATCCTTAGGAGCAGGATGTCAGTTACCCACATTGCTTTACAGATGCTGCATCCAGAGTCAAGAAGACAGTCTGAGGGGTTTGGAGGTTGCTGTCTGCCTGGTGATCAGAATACTGCCCTTGTGGTATATAGCAAATCAGAAGAGAGGGGTCATTGGACCATATCACCTGCATCTCCTGGGAGCTTGTTAGAAATGCTGCATCTCGGGCTCACACTTGACCTGCAGAAACAGAATCTGCATATTGACAAGATCACCAGGTGATCTGTATGCCCATTACTGTTTGAGGCAACAAAACACTTTCGCATACATAAAATCCTCCTCTGAGGAAGGCAGAGGAAATTGAATATTTGAGAAGGGGAGTGATTCTCTCAGGTCACATGGCTGGCACCGGACATTTCTTAACTCCTACTTATTTGGAGCTCCTTGCACTGAAGCACTATGTCTCCTGCCGACAGTCAGGAGAGAATGACGGTGGCCACATAGGCTTTCATTGAGCTCTCATCACATGCCGTGCATTGTTCTGATTGGCTCTATGAGGTGGGAGCCTTTGTCTTTCTCATTTTTCAATTAGGTAAGTGATGGAGCACCAGAATCAACTAGTATGTTCCAGACTTCATTTGAGTTGCCCACACTGAAAGTTGGATTTTGAATTTCCCAGTAGTAACTGTCAAGTAGTAAGGAAACGAGGAAATAAACAGGAACCTAGCTGTGTGACACTGGGCATGTCACTTCACCGCAGGTTACTTATCCGAGAAATGAGGTTGAACTGGAAGATCTTAACGGCAATTCCCAGCACTGACATTTTAGGATTCTAAATATTTCTAAATCCTTTGTTTGATATCTGCTGATGGCTTTTCTTCTGAGCATCTTTGATTTAGGATCAGACACTGTCAGCCCAGGTCAGAGGATGGGGGAAGGGGATTGAAGGCAGAGGCACATTTTGCCATGAGTGGAATAGATGACAAGCCCCAGGTCCACATCCAGCACCTGCCTGCTGGCCAGTCACAACCCCGTTTACGTGTGGCATCGTGAGATAAACTCCAGTACTACTGTCCTGTAGAAGTTTCAGAGACGAATTTAACACCACTCCTTGCAGCTGCATCACACCTAGTTCAGCTGGCAAGAGAACGCTTTTAAACAGGAAAAGGTGATCAGGCCTGAAGTGTTGCCTACAAACCCAGCGTCACAGAATGAACCCAGCGTCACTGCCAATGAATCAGAAACATATGGTGCTCAACAAGCTTCTCTCAGATTATGTACTGTTTAATAATCTAGGGAATCACTATTTGTCAAAACAGTTGGAGCTTGTTACCAAATACAGGACATCTGAGACCCAGTTTGAAACATATTGTCAAACACGCCAGAGTCTTCAGGGCCAGATTAATGAATTTTAGCTCCATCCACGGGAGATTATTTTCCGAGTATACCATTTGGTGATGGTGACGCAGAATAGGGTCTGGTGAGAACTGAGGTTTAAAAGACACCTGGCCGATTATGCATAAGTAAATACAGCATAAAACAAATCACAAGTAAGCACTGCTTTAGTCACAGTGCAAAAGAACACACACTTGCTGCTTCTATTTTCAGAAAATTAATGAACGATTTTAGTTATGGCAAAACAACCCTGCAGAACAAGGGTCAGTTTGCTCTTTAATCAAGAAGCTTTGCCAAATATTTACTAAAATAGGGCAGACTCCTTGTAAAAGTATAAATAGTTTTGTTTCTTATTTAAAATAAAAAGGTCCCTGGCACCTTATATGGTCTGATCCTTTGATAGCACTCAAGTGTTTCTATAGTAGGATTTCCATTGTGGTCTCTGCTAAGGAAAAAAGAAACAAGATTGCAGCACGAGGTTGGAGAAAAATGATGCTTCAGATAAAAATCCAATAGAAGGCCGGGCGCGGTGGCTCAAGCCTGTAATCCCAGCACTTTGGGAGGCCGAGGCGGGTGGATCACGAGGTCAAGAGATCGAGACCATCCTGGTCAACATGGTGAAACCCCGTCTCTACTCAAAATACAAAAAATTAGCTGGGCATGGTGGCGCGTGCCTGTAATCCCAGCTACTCAGGAGGCTGAGGCAGGAGAATTGCCTGAACCCAGGAGGCGGAGGTTGCGGTGAGCCGAGATCGCGCCATTGCACTCCAGCCTGGGTAACAAGAGCAAAACTCCATCTCAAAAAAAAAAAAAAAAAAAAATCCAATAGAAAACTGCAGAGTAAACTGTGAGGAATGTTGCCTCATAAGATAAAGCATGTGGTGATGTTGTACTCAGACTCAGTGAGGACCAAGGTTTCTGTGGTCAACTCATGATGCATCCCTTCACCTTTTCCCCTCCTTCCTCCTAGCCCCAGATTCTGCTCAGTTATGTCTCTCCCCAGCGTCATCCAGGAGATGAGCTCCATGCTCAGCTCCAGGGGCAAGTTCTGCTTAAGCCAACCATGGGAGTTCCCTGACTGGTTTAGGAATAGGCATGTGACCCAATTCTGCCCTATGAAAAGTAGGAAGTCTGCTGAGGGGAGGTTTTGGGAAAGAGTTCCTTGCTCCATGAAAGAGGAACAGGAAGAGACAGATCTTCTTCTTATGGGTGTTGCCGTGTTTGCACATGATGCCCCAAAGTGGCAGCCATGTTGCTTTCAGGTGAGGGTTGGGCAAGATAAGGAGGATCAGTGAGAGACAGAACATAGCCCTGACACATCACATCTGAAGCCCACCTGCCTTTGGATTTCCCGTTATGTGAAATAATAAATTTCCTTATTGTTTAAATCAGTTTGAGTTGGTATTTACTGCCCACAGCATCCAAACTGATCTAATATAGCTTTCATGTTCATATACCAGACTAGCCATCCCTCTTTTCCATTACTGTTGTGAAAGCTTTGCCTCACCCATCGTTTTACCAAAAGTCTTCTGAATGGATAAAATCTCCCCAGATACCATAACACATTGCTATAGATTAATCAATATGTCTAAATTGTGATACTCAACTGATTACAGATAACTTCATTTTCATTTCTTAAGGCAGGCAAACCAGAGTGGCTTTCTAAAGTGCGCTTTCTATGGTAAAAATAACACTGGGTCATTCACATGTTCATTTCCAGGACTGGTTGAGCAGATCCATCTACCTTCTCTCATGGATACCCCTTGTGACAAAGCTAGGAATGTCAAGACAGCTGATGGGGCTCAGGGTAGACAGCAAAGGGCCTGAAACAGCAAATCTTACCGGTTCAAGCAAGAGTCAAGGGTATTGACATAAAAAACAGACATATTCGATATTTTGCATTCAGAATGTCTTTTTTTCTTTTTATAACTTTCATCAGAGATTTTTATATACACACATTCCAAAATGAAACGATGTAGCAAAAAGAGTCAAGGGGAATTCTAAAAGCATTCTCTGCCTACCTCTGATGAATGAAAAGTTTGGATTTTTCACCTTTAATTATTCGGCCTCAATGTTCTGCTTTCTTATATCTATGAAGACCTGATTTAGCATACTTCAAATCCCTCAAGGGAGGTAGGTATTGAATGTGCTACCAGCTCTAAGAAGGAGAGCTGGAGGCTTTACTCCGGGAGGGCCTCTGGCACGTAGGTTACAGATCGGAGGAATGGTGGATAATTCCCAATCAAAACTGAATCTGAAAATAATTTTCAAGAACACTTAACGTGCTATCTATCTTCTTAACAAATTTTAAGTGTACCATACATTACTGTTGACTATAGGTACAGTGCAGTCCAGCACATCTCTAGAGCTTACTCATGTTGCTAACTGAACAACTTATACATATTGATTAATAGGTCCCCATTTCCCCCTCCCCCTCGCCCCTGATGACCACTATTCCAGTCTTTGATTTTATGAATCTATTTTAGATACTCCATACAAGTGGAACGGTGCAGTATTTATCTTTCTGTGTCTGACTTATTCCATTTAGCATAATGTTCGCAAGGTCTATCCATATGGTCACACAGTACAGAATTTCCTTCGTTTTAAAGGCTGAATAGTATTCCATTGTATAAATATATCACATTTTTAAAAGTCCATTCATCTGTCAATGGACATTTAAGTGGTTTCCTTGTCTTAGCTATTGTGATTAGTGCTGCAGTGAACACAAGAATGCTAATATCTCTTAAAGATCCTCATTTCAATTCTTCTGGATATGTACCCAGATTGCTGGATTCTACGGTGGTTGTATTTTTAAATTTTTGAGGAACTTCCATGCTGTTTTCCATAGCAGCTGCATCATTTTGCATTTGCCAACAATGTGTAAGAGTTCCAATTTCCTCACATCCTCACCAACACTTGTCTTTTTTTTTTTTTTTTTTTTTTAAATAATAGCCATCCTGATAGGTGTAAGGTGATTTCTCATTGTGGTTTTGACCGGCATTTCTCTGATTACAGTGAAGATAAGCTTTTTTTCATATACCTATTATACATTAGTATTTGTTTTTTGGAGAATGTTTGTTCAAGTCCTTAGCCAATTTTTAAACTGGCTTCTCAGTTTTCTTGCTATTGAGTTGTTTGAGTTCCTCATATATTTTGGAGATTAATTTCTTCTCAGATACATGGCTTACTCATATTTTCTCCCATTCTGTAGGCTGTCTTCTCTGTTGATTGTTTCCTTTCTGTGCAGAAGCTTTTTAGTTTGATGTAGTCCAGCTTTTTTGTTTTTGTTGCCTGTGATTTATTTTGCTGTCATATTCATTGTCAAGACCAAGATCATGAAGCTTTTCCCCCATGTTTTCTACTAAGAATTACACCATTTCAGATCTTATGCTTAGAAATATTTTTTTGCTGAATGATAGAATGCTAATCTTTGCTCCTATAGTCACTCAAAATTATAAAGTGAAGAAGATTGTGAGAATCTGAGCAAAATTCACAAATTATAAATCAAATGCTAATTATACTTTTTATGTTCATGCATGCTTACAATGGCAAGAATATCTCTGGTTCCACTGACATTTTGGCACATGTGATCATGCTCTTCAAAGACTGTAAACTGTGGTGTGACCTCTGTTTGGAAAGAATGACTGCCCTACGAAGTTATAGAGGCACTGAGAGGCTTTTAATTTCTCTTCTTTGGAAAGGTGCAGTGCCTTATTTGCAGACATTGGTCTGAGCAGTATGTTGCACAGACTCAAACACTGCAGCTTTTAACATACACAGCTTGAACCCAGACTCACAACCTTTGGGACTCTTTCCTTTGATGTGTATGAAATCCAACCACAAGGTTCATGAACTATTAACACAGGCCATTACCTGTTGCACTTGTTACAACTGGAGCAGAAAGAAAGTAACTCGTTACAACACTATTATGGGACAGTGGGCTTCAGTGATAATAATCCAGGGCACATCTCAGTTTGCAAAATGCTTTTCCTTCTATTATATCATGTCAGCCTCTCAAGCATCCTAATGGGACTTTATAGACAGGAGAAACAGAGAGGAAATCAAAAGGCTCAAAGTACTTGACCAAGTTCAGAGGCAGGGGCAGATCTAGCACTTGAGCCTAGCTTTCCGACTCCAAATCCAGTGTTTCTTCCATGATACTATCTTGTCTTGATGAAGGTGGTGTAAGGGCAGTGTTATGTGATGGTTAAGAGCACAGTAGTTCTGGGTTCAAATTCCATTCCTGCTACTTGTCAGCCAGGTGAACTGGGGAAAGTTGCTAAGCCTCAGGGCCCTGCCTTGGTTTTCCTATCTATAAAATAAGAATAATAACATGTACATCATTGGGTTTCCGAGCTTAATGCATTAATGCAAGAAGAGCACTAAGCATAGTGCTTCATACAATGCATAGTACTTGGCAAGTCCCCAAGGAATAATAGCTCTTGGAAAACCAAAGGGAAGTGAGCCTTGGTTGAGCACTTTGCGTGTGAATCCCGTTTCTCTGGGTTTTCCCTGTTATTGACTGTTAGTCAAAGGTGTCCTGTGAGCTTCAGTTTCCTGTTTGGCCAAATGAAGGCAATGGGGCTTGATAAGAACACTCACAAGAACAAGAACCCCTGTATCAGGCCTCCATTTTTAACGCTGGCTTTCCATTTTCTGTGGGGTGTTTGTGTTCACCCTAGGCGTCTGGGGAGAAAGGAGGAAGAAGGGAGCGAAGGACGCTGGTATCAAATTTACCAGCTTTCCCTTCATGTTAACACTCCCCCAGCACCCAGCCAAGATGTTTACAAGGCAGGAGATTAAGATGCAAAGGAAAGTGGTGATGCCTGGGTGCGGCCTTGGCTGTTTTGGAAAACACACACCAACACACAGACCTGGCTGCTATTGACTTCAAAGACATAATGATTCTAGGATGGCAACATTATGATTTAATAGAGTTCTTAAATTTGCATCATTTGTTTAGAGTACTAGAGGGCACAAACAGGTAAACTGCAACAGTCACATCACCTGACAAAAATAATCATAAGATGAGAAGGCCAGCACCAAGGAGAGACTGTTTCTTATTACCACACTGAATGAACTGGACAATTCAACTGGGAATGTTTACTTTAAGCCACTCTAACCAAGGCCCAGGGGGTGGAGGGAGTTCCAGAGAGGCAAGGTCCTCTCTCTAACTCTTTTAAAGTTAACCAACTATTTGCTGGAATGTGCCAGGCCAAAAGAAAACAAACAAGAATTAGTACAGATGCCTGTGCAGCATTAAACGTGATTCTTGAAGAGTGTCAACTCTCCCTAGGGCTGTACTTGGCCGAGGGGGTCAAGCTCCCCAAGCTCAAGCTCCCGACGTCCTAGCTCTTTATAGTCAATGCTTCCTTCTTCCCTCTTCTAATCGCTCAGGCCTTAGAATGGAGTCTAGGACCCAACCCCTGACTCCCCTTCATCTCCCCATGAGTTCACCTTGGAACCTAGGGTGTCCTTTCCCAAAAGCTGACCTTGGTTTAAACCCTCTTGACCCTCAGAGTCCCAAAAACGTGCAGCCCTGCATAACTCCTATGTGGGATGGCAGCTCTGTAAAGCCTTGAAATGTTTCTATTACCTCCCTCAATTGGGCAATGAGTGTCCATGGCCTTTAGGACACTTTAGTAAAAAGAAGCAAAGAAGAGCCGCTGGCGTGAGTCTCCTCAGAATGCAGATTTATTCCAAGGCAGTTTACTGTCCTTCCTAGATGAAGCACTGCTTGACCACTTTTAAACAAATAGCCCTTGATAAAACAAATGTTAACTTCTTCCTAACTAGGCACCCCACTGTATTAAAAATACTGGACACTTCTGGTTTCTTTTAGTTGGTATGCATTAATAGACTTTTTGTCTTCAGTAGTGTTTCAGGAAGTCTGGTCTGTTGACTGCTTTAGAATCACCTGAGATGCCTGCTAAAATGCAGATTCCTGGACCCCATCTCTGGCCAAATAAAGCAAAGTTTCTGGGAATGGGCCAAGAAATGGGCATCTCATGTGATTCTGATGCACACCAAAGCTGATACTGATCAATGAGAAATCACCTTGTCTGGCATTCACCCCTTCAGTTCATGAATATTTATTGAGCACCTATGATGTGTCAGGCATGGTTCTAACCTCTGGGAATACGCAGGAAATAAAATAGACACTGCCCAAAGGAAGTTTATCTTCTAGAGGGGAAGAAAAATAAATAAATACAGAAATGAGCCCATTTTAATACCACATAAGAGCATCATAGGAAAACGACAAAGGCAAGGGGATAGAGAGGAGGGGTGTTAGTTTAACTAAGGCAATGGGGAAGACCTTTCTGAAAAGGTGTTTGAGCAGAGCCCTGAATGCAGTGAGGGTTCCACCCAGCGCATAACTAAAGAAGGAGTGTTCCAGGCAAAGGGAAGAGTAGATGTAAAGGCCCCAAGACAGGTAGGATGCTGGGCATGTTCGAGGAACAGTGAAGAGAGAAATGTAGCTAGGGCAGAGGGAGTGACGGGGATAGGGGTGGAAGGACTTGTGATCCGAGAGGGTGGGGAAGGGTGCAGGTCACTAAAGGATTTCAGGACTTTGCTTTAACTCTGGGTAGGATGGAAAGCCACTGGGCGGTCTGGACAGGATAGTGACATGCTCTGCCTCTGGGTTTGAAAAGGCTCCTCTAGCTGCTGCTTCTGTCTCTAAATCTTCTCTCTAGGTGTTTCCAGCCAGTTTTCTGGCTATTAAGTAAAGAATTGATTGAGAAGAACAAGAGTACCTTCAAGTCACATTTGTACATCTATCACTCACGGTATTCTTCTATGTGTCAGGTGTTTAAATCTCCATCTCATTTAATTATATAAGGTAGGCACAGGATTAGCACCCCAATTTTATTGATGAGGAAATTCAAGCTCACAAGATTATACAACTTGAAATGTGATGGAAGCAGGTTTTCAAACTTAGGCTGCTGATTTTAACCAGCATGCCCCACTGCCTCCCCTGACAGAACCGCTAAGCTTTGCTGCACCTGCATGGGTTAAACGAAGCATAACGATTGGGAAGATTTAACAAAGAAGAGAAAAGGAGTCTAGATTCATGATCAGTGGGAGAAAGGTTGATGCTAACACATGCATGTGAACCTTGACATTTCAGCGTTTATTTTCAGTTTGTACTGTAGCAACTCTTTCTTCAGAATATTTAATAGCGAGCCATGTAAACTCAAAGTCACAGCTCTAAAAAGTTGCCTAACCACAGGGAGTTTAATTTATACCAGCAATTTCAGATTGCCTTCTTAGCTCCATCTAACCACAGCTGCATCCTGTTCTATTAACCACAACTCAAAGCTGCTTCTAAAGTCTGTTTATTTTCCTTTTTTCAAACTGGTTTTTCTTTTTTGGAGGGGTGGGATTATCTCCATACTTAGCACATCAAGATAGGAAATTAACTTCTCGACTCTGTTAGAATTACCTTCTCAGTTAGTGAAGTTGAATAGAGCCCTAATCCGAGGCAGCCCACCTAATCTAAGAAGATGTCATCTCATAAACATATCAAACGATGGTCCCCTTATGCCAGGGGAGAGGTCTACTTTTTATACAGTATTTTTGTAGGTAGTTTTGGCAGAGTAGGAGCTGTCTAACTGAAAGGCATGGAGTATGAGTTAATTGTTGCCCTTGTTTTTAAAGCTTAACCTATTAATTTGTAACTTCTTGTATAACTGACAGAAAAGCAATCAGGAAGTATCCATTAATAATACAGTAAAGTCCTAGTTACTCAGGAGGCTGGAACAGGAGGATTGCTTGAGTCAAGGAGTTTGAGGCCACAGTGAGCTATGCTTATGCCACTGCATTGTGGTCTGGGTGACAGAGTGAGACTATGTCTCTAAAAAAATTTTTTTTTGATTAATTTAAAAAATATAGTAAAATTAAATTATTAGTCACTCAATGACCCCCAGCCACTCCTGCAAATTCTGAATCAAATGAACTGTATATATTCATATGTTTCATTCAGTTGTTTAATTCGAATTTATATTTGCCTAACAGCTGAACTGAGAGCAAAACATTTTGTTTTTTTAAGTCTAAGAAGAAAAAAAGGTAAGGATGGAGTTGGTGGGGTTCAAAACTGACTTAGAGCCAGCTGTGTTTCTTCTTCAAGAGGGACCACTGAGGAGGTGATGGCTTGTTTAATTTCAGAAATGTAAACAGAAGAAAGCCTGTCACAATTAAGTTAGAATTTAAGTACTAATTAAGCCTGATGCAGTATAATGGAAATTTACATTTAGTAAATATTGATCCCAAGTGGCTCTACTTTCTTTACACATCTCAAATTAATCTTAATGTAAACAAAGAGCATGTGTTCTTTTCAAAGTAAAATTTGCTCCTATCTGTATTCCAAGAGAAATGAGATTGGAAACCACAGGGATTACATTTCCCAGGAATGTATATGAAAGACCAGAGCCTTGGAGCAGGGCTATCTGTATTTCTGCAGTACTGCTTGGGGCCTGCCTGTCTGTCCACACAGAGCAGCAGCAGATCACTAAGGAATCCTGGGCAAGATTAAACACACACGCACACACACACACACGCACACACGCTTATATAAACCGACCCAAAGTGTTGTAGACTCCAAGATTTTAAGATCTACTTTTTAAGGTCAATTGCATAACTGGAAAAATGAGTTAAAAATATTTGAAAAAAGTCATAATTAATCTACCAGTGACTACAGCTCCCATTTCAGTCCATCTCTGCAATGGCTAACTGAAAATCCAGATTGCCTTTGAGGGCATGGAGAAATAAACAGTTCCTGATACTTCACAGAAGAGGAATTTATTTAATGCTGTTAAGGGAGTTAGTGATTGCTTAGTTTACTCTAAGACATCTTTGTCTTTAAAAAAAATAAGAAATTCTTGTCAAATGAGTTAACTGTTAATTTTGTTTTTATGTAAACATAATATACCTATATTGTTTTCTTAAAGTTGTATTATTTTCTTAAACAGTGGGCATCAGAAAGACAAGAAGAAAAAGTGTGCACTTGAAATTAGCAAAAGATGTTCTCAAGACAGGGATTTTGTCAAACTGAATTGGTAGACAGATTGAGAAATATTTTGGCAATAAAATGTAGGGCATCTTAAATTTTGTATCAGAATTATAGTTCCAGAAAGAACCATCCCCCTCTTCTGGGCATGTCTGTCCCTGAAAAACATTAGCATTTCTCTGAACAGTATTGTTTTTTTTTTTTTTTTTTTGAGATGCAGTCTCACTTTGTTGCTTAGGCTGGAGTGCAATGGCGTGATCTTGACTCACCGCAACGTTGGCCTCCCAGATTCAAGCAATTCTGCCTCAGCCTCCCAAGTATCTGGGATTACAGGCACGTACCACCAAGCCTGGCTAATTTTTGTATTTTTAGTAGAGATGGGGTTTCTTTTTTTTTTTTTAAAGACAGGGTTTCACTATGTTGGTCAGGCTGGTCTTAAACTCCCAACCTCAGGTGATCCGCCCGCCTTGGCCTCCAAAGTGCTTGGATTACAGGTGTGAACCACCACACCGGCCAGGGATGGAGTTTCACCATATTGGCCAGGCTGATCTCAAACTCCTAACTTCGTGATCTGCCTGCCTTGGCCTCCCACAATGCTGAGATTACAGGCATGAGCCACTTTGCCCAGCCTTCTCTGAACACTTTTATAACTGAACTAGAGATCAAGAAAGTGAAATAGCTGGGTTACCCATTTTGTAGGTGAGAGGACTGAGGCTTCTTTTGTGAACCCACAAAACAGACGATAGCTTAGATGAAACCCAGGATGTATGTTAGAGGAGGAACAAATAGGCATTGGCAATGGACAGGATATGAAGGGTGAGAAAAAGGAATCAGGTATGCCTCCCAAGTTTTTGGTTTGAGCAGTTGACTGGATGGTGATATGACTTGCTGAGATGGTGAACTGGGAGAATGGTTGTGAAGGTAATAGAACAAAGGGTTCTGTTGTGCATGACGTCCGAGGTGTTAACTGTCCACATGGGGCTGTTAAATAAGCGGCTGAATATGTGAGTCTGAGACTCAAGGGAGCTCAGGGCTAGACATAGAAAAGGGGAGAGAATTCAAATGAAGAAGAGAAGCAGACCCCAGACTAAGCTCTGTGTACTGAGTAGTTCTAGGAGGAAAATCAAAATAAGAAAACTCCTAATTTTGAGATCCTCTATAGTGTTTTTATTAGTTTGTTTAGAGTTAAGAATTCCTAGAACAGCAAACATACCCATATTTAAATATGTGTACAAAAACATGTCTGAAATTGATGAATTTTGGATTAGTTGCTTTAGAATTATTTCTAAGCATTGCAATTCAAGAATTGATTATATTCTGGAATACTATGCAGCTATAGAAAAGAATGAGATCATGCCCCTTGCAGGAACTTGGATGGAGCTGGAGGTCATTATCCTTAACAAACTAATGCAGGAACAGAAACCAAATACTGCATGTTCTTACCTATAAGCGGGAGCTAAATGATGAGAACCATGAATATATAGAGGGGAACAATAGACACTAGATCTACTGGGAGATAATCAGAAAAAATAACTAATGGGTACTGGGCTTAATACCTGGGTAATGAAATAATCTATACAACAAACCCCCATGACACAAGTTTACCTATGTAACAAACCCGCACATGTACCCATGAACCTAAAATAAAAGTTAAAAAGAGTTGATTACATGCTTATTTTCACATCCAGTAGGAACTAGTTCAATGAATTTGACAAATCTTTAGTGAACAGCTTTGGAGTCAGACATTCTGGGCTTGCATGCTAGTTACACCTACCTAACTAGCCGTGCGATGTCACGTAAATAAATTAGGATCTGAGCACTGGGTTTATGAGGTAAAAAATTGCATTGGGAGAAGTGAGACACTTTAAGGTAAAATACCTGGAACGATTCCTAGCACACAGTAAGAGTTCAAAAAGAGGAAGCGATGATTAATTAGATGAGGCATGTTATCCCAGAGACCTTCAAGTCTCTTGAGACTCCTCTTGAGAGGAGGCAAACACAACCAGGAAATGCCAGCAAGAAGTTTCCAAAGTGAGGAGATTTGATTTGAGCAGAGAACCTCCTGAAAACACTTTTGTTCCCTTCCAGTCAAACGCAGTCGGAGCAATGGTCCCAGCCGCCCCTGCTCTCCTGAGCAGGTTGAGGCAGCCCAGCTTCAGCCCTTAAAGAACTGCCTCCGCGCAGAAGAGACGCTGCCTCCTCAGGTCTCGGAGCCAAGGGCAGCTGGCTGTCCTCTCTGGGTCCTTTCCTTCCCTTGGGTGTGTCTGCCCGCCCTCCCCTTACCCGCCTGAGTCTCCTCCCAGCCGGAACTTTATCCCTCCCAGGGTCACACTTGGTTTCCTGAGAAGCAGGTATATCCCTAATTAAGCAGTTTCAGTTTCCTCTCTGGCCTAGGGTTTCCAATAACAAAGCCTATGGCATCTAAAGGACACTTTCTTCTGGACCCAGGTCTTGCTGCTGGGTTGGGGTCCTTCCTGCTAGGCTGGAGCCCTTGTTTGCGGAGCCCACCCTGGTCTGAGGTGTTGCCTGTACTTTTGCAGGCATGGATTCCATCCCCTGTGAGACAGAGGGCTGTTTGTCCCTGCTTGCTATGGCTACTTGGCTCACTGGTCTAATTCAGTATGGATTCTGAAATGTCTCTTTCTCCTATTCACAGCAGCTTGAGTAGCCAAAGGCTCAAACCTAAGCAGGGCATGAGATGTACTCCTGCCTTAGACTTGCCCTTGTGGGCAGCCAGGACTGCAGTAGAGGCAAAAGGCAGAACATTTGACTGAGCTGAATGGGTAGCTCTGTAATAGATCCATTTTTAGAGTGTTGGGTCCCAAGATAGTGGTTGATCTGTGTCTCCAGGGATTTACAGGATTGAAGATTAACAGCAACAACACAAATCGATAAATGTAAAGTGCCATATGCTGGTGAACAATATCCCATAAGTTTATTTAAAACAAACAAATATTCTGTATAATAACAATTTCTAAAATGATCTTTTAAAATGATTACTTTCAAATTGATTAACTCAGTGCTTCAATCTATAAATAGTCCTCAGCATTGCTGTGTTTGTTTTACCTCTCATTCTAATCTTTTTGCTGTCTACTCTAAGCTTGAAAATCAACAATTAAGCATCTCTGTGTGCCAAGGAAATTAGGTCGAGCCTGCCGCCATGGATCTGCCAGCCACGCCAGGCCCAGAGGCTTCCTGCCGCCCAAGAGGAGCCATTGAAGACTGCCCTGGGTGATCAGAGCTCAGGGAAACGTAGGAGTGGGTTTATTTAAAAGGTAGGCTTACATTTTGGGGCCTTTTTCTTGTACTGGGCTTTCCCCAGGCCCTGTACCTCCTTTTCAGTTTGTAGTTTTGTGTTCCTTTTCTTTAAAAGGGCAGAAATTATATGCACTTGAGGCTTCATAAAACCTGGGTCTACCCTTAAGTGGGGTGAACTCACTTGAAGGCCAACCAAGGGATCCTGCCAGCTCTGGGCTCCTTTTGGGCAGCCTGCCCTGAGTGGGCAAGGACTGACCTGTGAAACCGTGTTGGGTGTAGTTGCCATGTCAACAGCCCCAGGGCAGTGACCAAGGACCACACTGGGGGAAATATCCCAGGGCCCGGGTTACTGCTGGAGAAATTTGAATGGCCAGAGGCAATGCACATTTTTTTCTTCTTTTTCCAGAGACAGTCTCGCTATGTGTCCCAGGCTGGACTTGAACTCCTATTCTCAAGCAGTCCTCCCACTCAGCCCCCTGAGTAGCTGGGATTACAGTTGCGTGCCACTGCAGCAACCCACAATGGACATTTATGTCCCTCACTGAATAACCAAAGGGTGGTGCTTTTGGATGGAATGTTAGAGGAACAGATTCACACAAACCATGGGCTGTGAGGTAGGGCTGATCATCCATCTGATCACTTGGAGGAACCTCCCAACCACTCCTGTCTCCCTGAGTTTGCCCACGTGTGACTGGATCCTCCTTACCTGGAGGACTTGTGTTTGGAGTTCCTTGTTCTTTTCACAAATCATTCAGGGTTCTTGTTGATGTAGTTTTTGTGGTTTCTTGAGTCTTAGCTGTTTCCCCAGGACTCTGGCCAAGTTCCTCAATTCATTGTACCTGCACGGAGGGCAGGGAAGGTAAATAGTATATAGATTGTAAACAACATTGTAAATGCTTTATAGATTGTGTGTTACAGAGAGTAGCTGAGCTGTAAAATGGGGATTAAACCAATGTGTTTACAGAAATATTCTGACTGTAAAACTTCTGTGCTTTCTTGATACAGCCTTTGTGGCATAGAGCTTTGAGTACTTGGAGGACACTTCAGAACTGCAGACTCTGAGACCATCTCTGGCAGCCTCTTGTGAGCATCAGAGCCAACACCTTGGTCGCATTTTCTCCACGTTGGAGTGACTCTTCTTGGGCATGCCAGTTTCTTCTTTGAGTCTGTAATGCATTACAACCAAATACCCCTCACATGTCCCCTTCCATGTGAACAGAAACGCCTCTCCCTCTGACGTGAAAATGGTGCTGTCAACACCATCCTCAGAGGGCTCATGCCTTGTGAGTGAGAGTGATGGAGCCCGCCAGCAGCCATGCTCTCCACCCCTCACACCCATCTCACGGGAAAGGCTGCGCTTCACTGGCAGCCCGCTGGGAATGTCCCTCTGAGTCACTCTGACCAAGGCAGGAGAAAGCAGTTTCCTGCTTTCACGCCTTCCCTTTTTTCTTTTCTACCTTCCTCCTTCTGTTCCTCTTCCTTCCCTCCCTCTTGACCTTCCTCTCTCCCTTCCTCCCTTCTTTCCTTCCTTCCTGAGGCTCTCATTTGTGAGTGACCTACCCCCACTTCCTCCTCTGTGACTGCACATTTAATCATTGCTGGGCTCCACCAGCAGTATATAAGTACATAAACTGCAAGAAGATCCTGCCAGCTGTTCTAGGCCTAAGGGACACCTCTCTCTCTCTCTCTCTCTCTCTCTCTCTCTCTCTCTCTCTCTCTCTCTCTGTGTGTGTGTGTGTGTGTGTGTGGTGTGTGAGTGTGTGACTCTCTCTCTCTCTCTCTCGCATTGATGGGGTAATAGGATCAAGAGGTAGCTTTGCATCATCAAAAAGAAGTCAGCCATTCTAGCCTGGAGTTTTCGAAGATGAAGGAAAAAAGAAGTCAGACGATCCTAGCTTTGAATCCTGGCCCAGCCTCTTATTAGGTGGGAGACCTTGGGTGACCCACTTAACTTCTCTTTCCATCCTTGGGTGTAGAATGGGGATAAGGAGATTGCAAGAGCAGAATAAGGATTCAGATCTATATAAGAGGTACTCACTAAATAGTAGTACTCACTAAATTGTATGATTTGGAACTGTCCATAATAGTTCCTGTAGGCTTTAAGAAGAAAACACCCATAAATGAATTGTATCATCTGAGTTTGTGATGGATGCAGATTGGTAGGAAGTCAGTGAGATAATATTTCAGAAATTGGCATTAAGGCCATGGGAGGTCCAGCTCAGAGACCACTTTGGACTGGTCTTGGCTTACAACTCACAGAAAACCAACTCACTGAGGTTCATTTATTGGAAGCCAAATTAATAAACTAGGATTGAAATAGGCAATGGTTGGGCCTATTTTTAGTACCTCCAATTTTTTTTTTTTCTTTGAGGCAGGGTCTTGTGCAGTTGCCCAGGCTGGAGTACAGTGGCATGAACATGGCTCACTGCAGCCTTGACCTCCCCAGGCTCAAGCAATCCTCCCGCCTCAGCCTTCCGAGTAGCTAGGACCACAGGAATGTGCCAACACACCCGGCTCATTTTTAACTTTTTTGTAGAGATGGGGTTTTGTCATTTTGTCCAGGCTGGTTTCAAACTCCTGGGCTCAACCAGTCCTCCCGCCTCAGCCTCCTAAAACCCAGGCATGAGTCACTGCGCCCAGCCAATTTTTGGCACCACCAGACTCCAGGCTGGTGTCCAGCACTTGTGCTCTGCATCTTTTCCCAGCCTTGTCTGCCATCATAACATTCATTTCCACATTCCCTTTGCTCTTAGTTGACTGTAAATAACACCAAGAAGCAAACTGGCAAACAACTCCCTCTGAAAGGATTCATTGTTAATAATAACACCAGAAAACACTTTATGGAATATATTATTCCTAATCCATATCATCATTCTACATGGTAGTTTTCTTTTCTTTATACTTTCATACAGATGAGGAAACTGAGGCTCAAACAGGCAATGAATTTGTGCAGGTGGCATGTTTAGTACATGGTGGAACAAGGATTTGAACTCAGATTTGTCCGTCAATGTTTTCAGAACATTCACCTACATGTTGCCCACAGTCAAGGCTGCACTGGGGCAGTGTGGATATCTAAATGACAATCAGGGCAGGCACTGAGGGAAGAGGGAACTGACGTTGGAGAGGCACACATAACTGCCACTGTTAACTTTGTGGCCATCTTCATCTCTTGTGGCCTAAAGGACAATCATATACCTTCTGGGGGAATTTCCCCACCTCCATGTTGAAGCCAAGGGTGACTAGTACTCCATCGAAAAGAGGTCAACATGATGACCAGGAGGTATAGTCATTGGGGGTTAAAAGGGTTTGAAGTGGCCGGGTGCACTGACTCACATTGGTACTCCCAGCACTTTGGGAGACTGAGGTGGGCAGATCACGAGGTCAGGAGAATGAGACCATCCTGGCAACATGGTGAAACTTCATCTCTACTAAAATACAAAAAATTAGCCGGGCATGGTGGCGTGCGCCTGTAGTCCCAGCTACTCAGGAGGCTGAGGCAGGAGAATTGCTTGAACCTGGGAGGCAGAGGTTGCAGTGAGCTGAGATCACACCATTGTGCTCCAGTCTGGTGACAGAGCAAGACTCAGTCTCAAAAAAAAAAAAAGTTTGAAGCTGTTCCAGAATGGATGTCATTGATGTGGAATACAGGTGAGCTACTTGGTCCTCAAGGGAGTGACAGGGAGAAGAGTAAAGACCACATAGCAGGCTAGGTATGGTGGCTCACTCCTGTAATCCCAGCACTCTGGGAGGCCGAGGTGGGTGGATCACCTGAGGTCAGGAGTTCGTGACCAGCCTGGCCAACATGATGAAATCCCCGTCTCTACTAAAAATGAAAAAAATATTATCCAGGCCTGATGATGTGCCCCTGTAGTCCTAGCTTCTTGGGAAGCTGAGGCACAAGGATTGCTTGAACCCAAGAGGTGGACATTGCAATGAGCCGAGATCACGCTACTGCACTTCAGCCAAAACAAAAGAAACAAAAGATCACATGACAGTGAGGAGGCTCCCACAGCCATCCCGAGCAACCTGTGCTCCATCCTCATGACCACCTGCTAAGGGTGGTTTTCAGCAGTTCAGTTGAGACTGCTGGTGGGCCGGGGCTTCTGTTATTGATGCCCACACCATTTGGTTGGTCCTTCCAGGAGAGAGGCCTGCGGAGTCTGGGACTTGTACAATATAGCTTGGTAGCTAGGAGGGTAGGTGCCTGTGTCAGAGTGCTCAGGCCGGATCCTGAATCTGCCACTCACAAGGAGTATGAGTCTAGGTATGTTGATAAACCCTTTTGTAAATGCATATAATTTCTTCATCTGTCAAATTTGAACCATAATTGTACCTATACTTTACTGGAGTGTGTGATGATTAAGAGCCTTAATATATAGAAACAATACAGGGCCTATGTGGAATAAACACCCAATAAATGTAAGCTTTTAATATAGTTTTGGTTTCTTTATATATTACAGTATAGTAGTTTTCAACTGGGAACAGTTTTGCCCCCTTCCCCCAACACCGCTGTCACTCCCACATTTGGTTGTTATACCTGGGTTGGTGAGTGCTACTGGTTTCTAATGGGTAGAGGCCGGAAATGTTGCTAAAGATCCTACAATGCACAGGACAGCCTCCCACCAAAAGGAATTACCCGGTCTAAAATGTCAGTAGTGCTAAGGTTCATAAAAACCAAACCATGCGGATCTTCCATTATTCACCAAGAAGCTGGTGAGGTATTTGATCCAACCATGAGACTGGGAAGAGATTCAAGAGGCTGGTAAAAAGCATCTTTGGTATAAATAAGCGGGGCTCTACCCCACATCTTTTTGACCCAATTCTCAAATTCTACTTTCAGGACTGGTTAATTTGTTCCATGTATTATGAAACAGTAGGTGACAACTTGCAGATCACCAGCATTCTGGAAAACTAATGAATAGCAACAATGAAATAAAATAAGCCATATTAGTTCCTGAGTTTCAGCTTCGCTCCTTGCATGTATGGAAGTCTCTACCACTGATGGGTTTACTCATTATACTTGCAGAAAACTTTAGAAAGTTCTATTTGCATGACTTTGTCCAAGACATTTTCTCTACCTGAAATTCTCTGTTCTCCTTGTACCCCCCACTCCAACCCTAACTCCCCATACCCCCACCCCATCTCTTAACTACTGAAATTGACTTTTTTTTTTTTTTGAGATAGAGATTCACTCCATCTCCCAGGCTGGAGTGCAGTGGTATGATCTCGGCTCACTGCAACCTCTGCCTCCTTCAAATGATTCTCCTGCCTCAGCCTCCTGAGTAGCTGGGATTATAGGCATCTGCCACCATGCCTGGCTAATCTTTTTTGTATATTTAGTAGAGACAGGGTTTCACTATATTGGCCAGGCTGGTCTCGAACTCCTGACCTCAGGTGATCCACCGTCTCAACCTCCTAAAGTGCTGGAATTATAGGCGTGAGCCACTGCACCTGGCCTGAAATTGACATTTTTATTCAGCTTTTAACATCTGCTTCCCACTTCACCTCCTTCAACATTACTGCAGATGGGAATTTTCTCTTTTTCTGAACTCCTTAGTCATGATCTGATCACATCTTGCCTTAAATTGAAGTTATTTGTGAACATGTCTTTTTCCCCAACCTACCTGAGAGCTTTTCCATGCAAGACTTTGTCTTTTTCTTCTTTTTTTTTTTTTTGAGATAGAGTCACGCTCTGTCGCCCAGGCTGGAGTGCAACGGTGCAATCTCGGCTAATTGCAACCTCTGCCTCCCAGATTCAAGCAATTCTCCTGCCTTGGCCTCCTGAGTAGCTGGGATTATAGGTGCACACTACCATGCCCAGCTAATTTTTGTATTTTTTTAGTAGAGATGGGGTTTCACCATGTTGGTCAGGCTGGTCTCAATCTCCTGACCTTGTGATCTGCCCGCCTCAGCCTCCCAAAGTGCTGTGATTACAGGCATGAGCCACTGTGCCTGGCCGTCTTTTTCCTCTTTGTTTCTTCCAGAGCTTCTACTGTTGAGGCTCAGCATGTGCTTGAATAAATGAGTGAATGAATGGGTCCCCGCAGAAACACTCCCTCATTGCAAGCCAAATTCAAGTCAAGTGCAAGCCAGGGAGACCTGTGCCCCGGCGCAGGCCCTGGTTAGGCATTTCCATAGTACCACACATCTCTGATGAAGCCATTTTCTCTTGGATTCCTTGGGAAAACATCCCAGGCATGTACAATAAAGGTCACCCCTCTGGGCAGTGGAGTGTCTAGCTGAATTTATGTTTCTATTCTCAAATGCCACAAAGCTAAAGTATAAATAGGGTGGGGCCTAGAAATAAGAGGAGATTGTGGTGTGAATGCCAGCAATTTAGAGCATTGAGCCCCCTGCCCTTGATGCAGCCAAAGGGCACTGCCCACTCTGTATAGGACTGTTGTTAAGGGCCAAAGGGTGTCATGTGAGTGTCAAAGCAAAGTTCACATTTCCATGGAAGGCCCAGGGGCCAAGAGAGAGAGGTCAGGAGCATCTGTAGGGCTTTTGTCTGACTGTTCTTTGTTGAAACCCACATGTGGCCCTATGTTGATCTCACAGCTCTCTGCATGTGTTGCTGGGTGGATGAGAATGCTGTGCAGCTGGACCCTGAGTAATGGTTCCGGCCTTTGACAAGCGCCACAGAGGAGCTAGTTTAGACAGGGTTGCATTCTGCTCTCAATTTCCAATTTGGCAAAGGAAACTGCATATTCATCAAGTCAGGGGGGAGTTAAGGGCGTTGCCACCAAGTTCCTCTCCCTTCCCACATGTGTAAGTCATGAAGGAAAAGTTCTGACAGTGTTTTTCTGTGATGCCAATTCATGGCTTAGCTGTATCAATGCCAGACTAGTCCCTGGTACAGGGTTGATATTATTTTTAAACTTTTTATTATGGAAAATTTTAAGTATGTACACAGGTAGACAAAACCTACCTGTAGATGATTTCAAACATCTAAAACAATGCTTATCACCCAACATCAACAGTTATGAACTCACAGTCAACATTGTTTTTAACACACCCCCACTCACTTCTGTTTCCTCATTTGCATTATTTGGAAGCAAATTCCAGACATCATACAATTTTCTCTGCAAGCAGTTCTGTATGAACACATCTAAAAGAGAACTATTTTTTTTAAAGGCACAATACCATAGTCACATGAAAAGAATAACAACAAATTCTTAATATCATCAATATCCAGCTGGTGTTCAAATGTTAAATTCTCAAAAACTTCATAATTTCTTTTAAAAAGTTTCCTTATTTGATTCAGGATCCAAATAAGGCCCACACATTGTGAGTGGTTGCTATGTCTCATTATGTTTCTTTTGATCTATAGATTCCTCTCTCTTTCTCTCTCTCTCTCTCTCTCTCTCTTTCTCTCCTAGTACCCTTGAAGAAACCAGACTGTTGGCCATGTAGACTTTCTCACAGTCTGGAGATTTTTTACTGCAACCCTGTGGTGTCATTTTACTTGTTGCTCTGTTCTCTGTTCTTTCTGTAAATTGGTAGTTGGATCTTGGGCTTGATATGCTTCAGGTTTGGTCTTTTGAAAATTTTTTGGTAAGATTGATTCATAGATGGTGGCATATTCTTCCATCAGGAAGTATGTAATATTTGGTTTTTCTCTTTTGGTGATACTAGCAGCTGTTAATAATCAATTCCTAGATCCATTAATTCATTAGAAATTGCAAAATGGTAATTGTAATATTCTAATTCTACCACTCTTTTTTCATTTTTAGCTGTAGTACTTCCATAAGGAGAAGAGAAACTTCTCCTCTTCTGTTACTTGGTTACGCAGTGCAATTGTTCATATAGAAAAGGCAGAACAAATCCTCTTTTTTTCTTTTTTTTTTTAATTTACCAGTATTCTTTAAAAAAGGATTCACTAGCCACCTTCAAGGGTGGCCAATTATTTCTTTTAGAATCATCATGAACTCATGATTTAAACATATTTGATGCATTTTAATTTATTGTAATTATGGTCATTGATTTTCAGATTACCTGATCTTTGGCCAGTGGGAATCTACGTTGGCTCTTTAGTCTTTTGATAGCTTTCTGGTAGTTTTTGATAACTTTCTTGCTATCTAGCATGATAAGGTATTCCAGGCACATCTTGTACATTTCCTGCTCTGAATGTATAACCAACCATTTATCCAAACAACCCTTGTTCTTTTTAGTGAGAAATGGCATTTCTGGAGCTCACTCTGGGACCTGGGGGTGCTCTATGCTAACTAGGTGGCTGTTGGTGCTAGGCCTTTTTGGAAGACAGAGCTAGGAAATACATTTTTTTCTTAAGACAACATACAACATCAGTTCATATTGATATTTCCAATTCAAATTCAGAATTGCAGGGATTTTGCTTAATGTCTTTAATCCTAATATCTCCTTTCTCTCAAAGTTGAGTCTTGATTTTTAAAGACACTGGGAATTATAGATTATGACATAATTATGCATTTGTTCCATCATAAAACATACACGCACACACACACACATCTCAGAAAAACTACCAACATTTTCACCAACAATATAATTTCTGAAAAGAGTGTAAGTGGTTTTTGTTTATGTAGTTATTGTCCCTATGGTATGTAGGGACTTGCAGTCAAGCTGAGGTTTTAAGTCTCATGGAGTAATTCCCCTCTGCGTGGCTATGCCAACTATAGTCACATTTAGGATAATTTATTTCATTGTATTTTCTGGAATTACTTTTTTAAATATAATTTTTTTGATAATTACAAAAAATATTTACATGGTTCCGAAGTCAAATCTACCAAACAAAGTATATTTAAAGTAGCGTGGCTTTTATTCATATCTCCTCCATTATTTCTTTCCATCTCTTAAAAATAATCACTTAAGTTAAAATTTTATTATTTATTCTTCTATTGCTTGTTTTTTAAATGCACTAAACATACACGTTTCATTTTTTCAGAGATGTATATGTATACATATATATAATATATACACACACACATATATATATATATACACACACACATATATACATATATATATAGACAATTTTCTCTACTTTGTTTATTTCACTTGTTATATCTTGGAAATCATTCCAAAGTGGTATATAGACATTTCGTATTCCTTTTTCTAGTGTGTGTATATGATGGGACTCAACCAGTCCCTTAATGGTGAGCATTGGAATTATTTCATCTTTGTTGGCAGAAAATAATATTAGCTATATACCTTTTTTTTTCAACAATATATATTTGGATTAGATTCCTGAGAATTAGATTGTTGGATTCAGAGTAGCTTGTTTAAAACAATCTCAAATTTAAACTATGGTATAAATACATTTTTTTCTACACCGTAATGTCCCATCACCAGTGGATACATTAGTGTGTATTCCTCATGAACAATGACATTCGCCCATGTAACTGCAATACAGCTATCAAAATCAGGAAATCAATGTTGGTACAATTCTACCTTTTAGTCTTTGGACCCCATTCAACCTTTACCAATAATGTTGTTTAAAGCAAAAAGGATCCATTTTAGATTCATGCATTGCATGTTTGTTTGATGGAGACATCTCTAGTCTCTACCATTTTGAAACTCTCTTTCATGACGTTGGTATGTTTGATGATTACAGTTCAGTTATTTATTGCATGTTCCTCAGTTTGGGTTCATAGTGGTTTTTTTTTAAAGTTGTATAGGATTAATGTTCTACTTAAATCAGTCTCAGGACCTTGGCTGAAGGGGTGGAACTGGATAAAGGGAGAGAACTATCTCCACAAGAGAGGGGCCCATCCCCTTTGGAAATGTGTTTATCTTGCTATACACAAAGGATCAGGGTCTTTTTCATGTAGAGTGGGGGGTATGGGGAAGGAAGCTGATTCCCCAGGAAGCTCTGTCAGATAAGAAATCTGTGACTCTGTAAACTCATCTACTTCTGTGCTTTTGTATTGTTCCTTCTTGGTCTCCTATTTTCGGTACAATTATTTGAGGGGGCGGGGGCAGGGGGGAAATCCCAGCTTTGCTTCAGCTGAAATAAGGAGAAAGGGATTGGTCAAGAGAACTGGTTAAGAGAGGGCTGCCCAAGGCCAGATAGGGTGAGTCCACAGCAAGCACTGGATGGGTAGCTACTAAGCAGACAGAACTGAGAGCTCCTCTTCCTCTGCCATATGCGTGTACCTCTGTTATAGGACCTACCCTATCGAAACTGTTAATGCTTCTCTTCTCCAAGGAATTGAGGATGCCTCCTGAATGGGAGCTGCAAACGATTATCAGAGTCAAGCAAAAGGAATGGCAAGGCATATGCTGAATAACATTACACTGATAATGGCTCTTAGCTGCCTAACCCATTAGAAGCCATAATTAGGAGAGCTTGAAACAGACTACAGGGATCTTCTCCAGAAAGAAGCTAGGTAAGGACACACATTAATATGGAAGGAGAAGGGTGGGAGTATCTGTAAGAAGGACTTGGTGAGGGGTGTTTCTATTTTATGCTTTTTTTTTTTTTTTTTTTTTTGAGATAGGGTCTCACTCTGTCACCCAGGCTGGAGTGCAGTACTATGATCATGGCTCAAAGAAGCCTTTACCTCCCAGGCTTAAGTGATCCTCCCACCTCAGACCCTCATGTAGCTGGGACTATAGGCATGTGCCACCACACCAAGCTAATTTTTAAATTTTTTGTAGAGATGGAGTCTCCCAATGTTGTCCAGGCTAGTCTCAAACTCCTGGCCTCAAGTGATTCTCCTGCGCTGGCCTCCCAAAGTGAGGTTACATGCATGAGCTACTGCACCTGATGCTTTTTTTTTTTTTTTGAGACGGAGTTTTGCTCTTGTTGCCCAGGCTGGAGTGCAATGGTGCAATCTCTGCTCACTGTAACCTCTGCCTCCTGGGTTCAAGCCATTCTCCTGCCTCAGCCTCCCAAGTAGCTGGGATTACAGGCATGTGCTATCACACCCAGCTAATTTTTGTATTTTTAGTAGAGACAGGGTTTCTCCATGTTGGTCAGACTGGTCTTGAACTCCCGACCTCAAGTGATCCACCTGACTCAGCCTCCCAAAGTGCTGGAATTACAGACCTGAGCCGCTGCACCCAGCGGTTTTTTGTTTTAAAGATCTCTCAGCCAGAGTACTTTTATTTAAACTGAACTTGAAGAGAGAAGGAAAAGAAGGGAAAGCAGGAAGTTAAAGTTTTGTGATCGATTTCCTTTTCAAATATAGAATGCAGGAACCATCAGAGGGGCCTAGTTAGTCAGTACTTCCAGGAGCCCCTGAAGCCCAAATCTAGCCAGACTTAACCCTGGGACTATAATCTGAGCTTACCTGAGAGGTTGACAGTTTGGTGAGGCAGGGAGCAATTTACTTTAGCTGCATTGGTTTTCTTTACTTGGGGAGGTGGGGTAGGGTGGGGGATGGGAGTCGGTAGGGGGAGGTGTGGAGGAGTAAAACCACACATCCTTAGTTTAATCGAGGTGTTTGTACTACTAAAGACAGAGCAGACATGATTTCCCCTAAGGAGGAGTGGTGGTTGTTTGGGGGATGCTGTCTGTTGTGTTTGAATTGGGCCAGAACCCTCAAATAGACTGACTCCTTTTGTTACTTGGCAGGAACTCCAATCCACTCATCAAGGAAAAATCAAGGTGTACCTTCAAACAACAGCTTTGAGATAATCTCAAAGATTTTAAAGTCAATATTTGCTTATAGAACCCTGTGTACATTCCAGACACTTCATACTTGGGCCTTTTAAAATACCTTCTTTCCAATAGGGTCTAGGTTGGAGATCACCACTAGCCAGACGGATCTCCCTTTTCCCATCCTCCATCCTGTTTTTTGGATTAAGCATTCTTATATTTAACCCTTTAATGATTGGTATCAGGCTATAGTTGGAGCTCTCTTGATGAGAGAGTGTCTTGGCATGATTTTGTTTATTTGCTTATTATTTTATGAACTGGAGAGAAACAGCACAATTAGACAGTGGAACTTCTAGATAAAAAAGATTTCTTTAAAACACTTGAAATTTAAAAGCCCTTTTTGCCTTGTAATAAGTTCTTTGAAAGATAATCTGTTTGGGGCCCTGTGGGGTTTCCAAAGAAACAGGCAGCTTTGAGGGGAAATGCTCTCTCTCACCTGGTCCCACGAGTGCACATTTCTCAGCCTGCACTCTAGCTGGACTGCTCTGCTTCCTAATGCAGTAATCAGATATTTTGGTGGAGGAAATTTTAAAGCCTGATCATGCTGTAGTGAGGAAGGTGGGATTTCTTTCATTGCCTGCAACTCAAGGGCATATTTTCCTCAAAAAACATTTATTACATTTTGGCTTCTCATAAGATGCCCAGCCCATTGCTATGAAAGGGCCCCCAGTCTCTGCCCTTGGGGAGGTTACCATCCAGAGCAGAGGAGAGGCAGCCAGCCTAATAATTTACACGTGTGGTAATTGCAGTAAACTTTTACTAGTGTTGTCGGTACATTCAACACCTTTCTTACATTTATTGAGCTCAGTGACTGGGAACACAAGGACCAAACCAACATGTATCCAATCTGTGCCATATGCTTTCATCATCGTACCATTACTTTTTTATTTTGGTCTCACCAAGCAAGAAAAAAACAAAACAAAACAACAACAACAAAACTGCCAATTGTAACGTAAATGCGCCCTGATTTCAGAGACACTAAAAAGTGGAAATTCTGTATCTTAGAATTAATGAGATATAGCAACCCCTTGCAGATTCACCCTGGAAGACTGGTAGGGAAACAATCACAAAGCAAGGTAATAAGCACAGTTACAGAGGTCTGAACAAAGTTAGGAGTTGGTCCAGAGCCAGGAACACCTGATGCTTCCTAAAAAGGAAAGTGGTGGGCTTCACAAAGGAGGAGACATTTGGACAAGGCCTTAAAGAATGAATAAGGGGAAGGAAAGGGTGGGAGGGAAGACAGCCAAAGATTGGTTAATGGCTACAAAAATACAGCTAGATAAGAGGAATAAATCCTAGTGCTCTGTAGCAATATAGGGTGAGTACAATTAACAGCAATTTATTGTATATTTTTAAGTAGCTAGAAGAGCAGATTTTGAATGTTCTCAACATAAAGAAGTGATAAATGTTTGAGGTGACGGATATGCTAATTACCCTGATTCAGTCATTACACATTGCACCCCATAAATACATACAACTATTATGTATCAGTAATAATAAAAGCAAAAAAAAAAAAAAATAGATTAGTGATGCCTAGGATTGGGGAGGGGGAAGGGAATGGAGAGTGACAAAAACATTCTGGACTTAGACTACAGTGATGGTTGTACAACCCTGTGAGTATACCGAAGCCATCGAATTGGACACTTTAATGGGTGATTTTTATGGTATGTGATTTATATTTCAATAAAAATGTTCTTTGCAAAATTGAAATTAAGTAAAAACAATGAATAAGAATTTGCAGGTGGAGAAGAGAGGGCATACCAGGCCGAGGAAATTACATGTGCAAAGGCAAAGAGAAACAATGATCTTATTCAGGACTTCAGCTATATCTCTCAGTTTAATGTTCACGACAATATAAGTGAGGTTGTATTATTACTTCTCTTTTGTAGATAAGGAAACAGGCACAGGTTTAGTAATTTGCCCAAGGTCTCTCAGCTGGTAATCAAGAAATATGACCTACTGTTATGATTTCAGTACAGTCATTTGGGCCATTGTACTACAGATGGGTTATTCAATATGGCAGCATGAAATGTGGCTAGTACAAACTGAGGCATGCACTAACAAAAAAAATACACACCATATTTTAACAACTTAGTACCTAAAAAGAGGATGTAAAATATCTAATTTTTTAAAATGTTAATTACATGTTAAAATGACAATATTTTGGATATATTTGGTTAACATGTACATATTTTTTAATTGTTTTATTTATTTTTTGAGACAAAGTTTCACTCTTGTTGCCCAGGCTGGAGCACAATGGATCTCGGCTCACTGCAACCTCTGCCTTCTGGGTTCGAGCGATTCTCCTGCCTCAGCCTCCTGAGTAGCTGAGATTACAGGCACCCACCACCATGCCCAGCTAATTTTTGTATTTTTAGTAGAGGCAGGGTTTCACCATGTCCACCAGGCAGGTCTTAAACTCATGACCTCAGATGATCCACCCACCTCAGCCTCCCAAAGTGCTGGGATTACAGGTGTGAGCCACTGCACCCAGCCACATGTATAGTATTAAAGTTAATTTCTTGCTACTCTTTACAGTGTTTTCTGGGAAAAGAGTTAATTCCAACTGTTTCTCTCCATTTTTTTGTAACTGAGTTACCAGAAAGATGTTAAATTACATACATGGTTTAAGTTATATTTCTGTTGTGTTGTTCTGCCATGAATTGGCATGATGAGGGTAAAAGATATATGAGGGAAAGGAAAGTATTTTTGCCCACATTCTCTGCACTCTGCCACTGGCATCTCTATGTGTTCACCTCACATGTGGGTGCCTCGCTGTCACCTGGCTCTGAAGTTAAGTAGCTTGCCCCAGGCTCCATGGCCGCAAGTGGCAGAGCTGGGTGTTGAATGAAGGCAGCCTAGCTCCAAAGCCTGCCTTTGAGTTCCAGAAATATGAGTGATTTTAGGTAGTGACATTGAGCACAAAGAAAGTGAGGTCAGCTGGTGAATGTGTTACCCCTTTGAGGAAGTATGCAAGTACACATTTCCAGAGCCTCTGAGGAGTGAGTGAAATGCTGGGAATTTCTGGCATTAGTGGTGAAGGCTCCAGGAAATACCTTCCATCCCAAAACAGTCTCTTGTGAGATCTGAGCCGCTTGCACATTGCGTTCCAGGGCCACCAGGTTTTGGCCTGTAATAGTGAAATTCTGTCTGAAGCTAAGTCCCAAGCAAGGATCCCAGTCCCTTTGTACCTAAAACCTGCCTGCTGTTACAACATCATTGTTCTAACATCTGCCTCACTCTCCATCCAGCCACACACATCCTGGCTCTCATTCTACCCCAGGCCCTTTTATGCATCCGAGCCTATGCTCTATGTACCCACTCAGCTTGTTTGATATTTCTTGTCTTACCTACATGGTCAACTCATCCTTGTAGACCCAGCTCACATGTCACCCTCTCTATAGCCTTCCCTAACTCCTTTGAGACAAAATCTATCACTCCCTTCTCTGTTCCGCATCGTAGTTCCAGATAACTATTTGTCTATGTCTCTGTGGCTCCTGCTTGATGATGTGCTCCACCTGGGCAGTGGCAGCATCCTCCTTGTCCTTGCCCATTCTAGCAGTGTCTAGTAAGTCTCTGCACACATAGATGCTCAGCACCTGCTCTGGAACTGAATTAGATGGACTCACATTTAGACAACTAAAGGAGAATGATGACAGCTCGCTCACAGTCAAATTCCCCTTTGCAAATCCTCAGGGAGACTAATTGCTCCTGCTCTTTGTCTGTTAAAATGCAGGATTAAAAAGAGAAACAGGTAGCAGGTTTTTTGTTTTGCTTTGTTTGTTGGTTGTTGTTTTTTTTTTTAACTTCTGAAATGACTACTACAGAAGAAAATCGTGCAAGAGGGAAACCTTGATAACTCACCAGCATGACTCAGCAATGGGGCACACTTCGGAGGAAAGGAAGATTGGTTTTGCTCATAGGCTCTTTATCTGTGAAACTCAATCACTCTCCCTCACTGGTGTTTCATGCTCTGACGTTTTATGGTTTGAGGCATGATCAGGGGCCTATTTCTGTGACACCTGAAGGCTTTACACTTGCTTGCCTCACTCAATTCATTTGCTTCTCACAGCAGCCTCACAGACTGCAGTGAATTTTTCAACATTTTCATTGGTCTTATAGTTTTGTTTCAGAGATCTGCAACTTGTGACAACTTCTCCCACCTTCACATGGTTTGATGATTTCCTTTCACACCTACTACTAATGGTTACAGTGCTCTGGATCACGCCTCGCGAATCATTGGTGTCTGTCCTTGCCTACCACAGCCAAGGTGCTGACAGTAACAACTAGGTGCCAGCAGTATTTTGAAGATGGCGGTATGGCCTGGAGACTATGCCACAGGCCCCAAAAAGGAACCCTGAATTGGGCCCAAGAGCCAGTCCACCAGAGGTCAGGTGCATCACAGGTCAGGATCTCCCTTGCCTCACAGGGCTATCCTGACCACTCTGCTCCCACTCCCACTCTCTCACTAAAGGATGCATGTCTGGTATGTGTGGATGAGTTATCCTCCCACAACTGATCCTGCCCCACCAAAATAAAAGTGACTCATATTCTAAAAAGCAAAAATTTGACCTCACAAACACACTGCTATTCCATGCTAGGAGCCTACCCCATTCACTGAAATATTATTTTGCAGAAAACTTTCAATTAATTTACTACAATCTTCAGCAAAGCTCCAGCACTTTGAAGCCAAATGACTCAACAGGAAGAGCTTTCAGTTTTCTTCCTAATTGCAAGTTTGTAGCCTAAATCTTTAAGTGGGTAGAATTTAGAGAAGCTTCCTTCTGCTTCAGAGAAGTCTTCCTTCTGCTCAGGATAAACAGGGATTTTGCCTATACAGTCAATGTATGAAGGGCTGTGTAGTAGAATGATCAGCCAATATTTAGCTTCTATTATAGTGTTTTCCTCATTCTTCTTTCTCCATTTCCCGCTCCAGTTTCTCTTCTCTACTAAAAAAGTTGTCAGAAAGTCTGGGAGTACAGACTGTCCTAAAGTACTGCAGGTAGCTGCCTCCTCCTGAGGGCAACAGAACGCCCTAGAGACCATCCAGGTGACGAGTATGAAGTGGGTGGGTAGCCCTACTTGCTGGAAGTGACAAATAATGAGGACTTTT
This sequence comes from Saguinus oedipus, assembly GCA_031835075.1. Taxonomy (NCBI): domain Eukaryota; kingdom Metazoa; phylum Chordata; class Mammalia; order Primates; family Cebidae; genus Saguinus; species Saguinus oedipus. The sequence goes on from CM063175.1 coordinate 114,427,147, forward strand.
TACGTTTCAAAGATGGAATAGCAAAATTTGTCAGACCTGCAATGTAATAGTCCCAGGGGATGAAGAGTATACAGAAGTTTTGTGTCTATAGGGCTGGACAGCCTGATACAATCTGATGCAGCCCCTTTGGATGACTGGAACTTTGCAGAAAGGTCACATAAGGCACTGAAAGTTAGCACTAAGAGCTAACTTTCTGCAGTTCTGGGAACTTAAGCTCATGTGTTGAAGCTTAATCCCCATGTAATGGTATTGAGAGGTGGGCCCTTTTGGGAAGTGATTAAGTCAGGAGAGCTCTGCCCTCATGAATGGATTACTGTCTTGTAAAAGAGTGGGAGGAATTAGCTGACACCCATGGTGCTCTTCCACTCTTCTGCCATGGGAAGGCAGTGCTCCTCCCCTTCAGAGGATAAAGCAAGAAGGTGCCATCTTAGAACCAGACACTGAACCTACCAGTGCCTTCATCTTAGACTTCCAGCCTCCAGAATTATGAGAAATAAATTTCTGTTGGTAATAAACTAACCAGTCTCAGGCATTCTGTTACTGTAGCACAAACAGACTCAGATAGACCTTCAACAGCCTGTGCAAAGTCTTGGACTTACATCATCTGAAAGCTCATGTGGGCACTTTCCACAGCCATGTGGCAGTGGACAGCAACATTTCTCCCCACAGAGTATGAAAGTCAGGCTGACCCTTCTTTTTGAATTATGTAAACCTCTGGGATTTTGGAAAAGTTATGGGAAGACAGAGGGTCCCAAGACAGAGATGTTAGACTTTCTGCTAATCCCACAATCTGATAAACCATGGGAACTTAGACTACTTATTTTGTGTAAAGAAACTAAATGTGACAATATTTGCCCCCTGGGTTTGTGGAGAAGTCCTGTTGATTACACTCAGGGTACATATATACACAAGCAATTTGAAAACAGGAGGTTTCACCACCAGCCCAAAGTTGAAAGCTGGTGAAGGGGCTGATTCCCAGCCTCTGTCTTGAGGGTTCTGGGATTCACTGAGTGAAAAACATACAGCAGAAGCCACTTGATAAATATTTTATGTTTATAATAAGAAGCGAAATGATCATACCAGGGAAATGATCACTCCTGGGGGAAATGATGCTAAAACAAAACAAAATAGTAGCCTGAGCTTTGAGACAAGGTTTGCCCACAGTCATTCTGCATGTAAATAAATATTTCCCTGGTACCTACTCCCTGTCATGCACTGTGCTAAGTACTAGGGAATACAATGAAAAACAAAGCAGACATAGTCCTTGCTCTCAAGTATTGAGGTAAAGAAATACATTAGTCAAATAATTGCTCAAATAAATAACTAATTGCAGCTAGCATTGAGGACTAATTATTATCTATTTTCAGTCCAATTAATTTCCAGCTAAGAAACAAGACAGATGAGTCTCTATGCATAAAGCTCAAGATAGAAAAGAGTTAAGCCCTACATGGGGCCCTGTTAAGGCTGTCCCGGGGGAAAAGAGGAATCCATTCATCTGTCCTGGGGCAATGGGTTAGTTCTTCCTCTACTGTCGTTTCAGAGAACGTGCGCTCCCTCTGGCATCCTGGCTGGCCCGGAAGGTCACTGCAGGCTCAGGATGCCACAAATACAGCATTATTCATTCTCTTTGGCTGGGGAACTGGGCTGGGGACCAATCTGGCCCACAGACACAGGTTTTCCCACTTTATTTCAAGGGCAGCCAATTTCAGGGCCTTAAAAACGGACTTACGGCAACAGTGAGAGTGATGGTGAGGGGAGCCAAAGTCAATGCCATCAACAGGCCATGTTGCCTTCAGAAAATTTCCCAATCTTTGAAATAACTAGAGTGATTGCCAGAGTAACTCAGAGGGGAGGAGAGTTGGAGTGACTTTGGCTACTAAGGTTGTGTGTTGAAATAATAAGAGGAATTTCCCAGGGATCCCCAATCTAGTCTATTTTTTTTAACAGTGTGGTTTCAATTTCTTCCTAGAATTCTTAGGCATATTTTGAAAGAATAGATAATTTCCTTTTAATTAGCTAATCAATTCAACACAGATTAATTTGGGTTCACTTTTTTAATAGTGAACTAGAATTCTAGTTCACTTTTTAAATTTTTAATTTAATGTAAGATCTTAGGTTATAATTAATCCATCTTTCCTTTCATCTAACAAACATATTTAGTGCCTATTATATATCAGACTGTGTTACAATAGAAGATGGGTACCTAAGCCAGACAGAAGAGGAGAATAACAGAGAAGGGTGGCTTCCTATAGCAGAGACAAAGTTTTGGGGTCACCAAATCTCATGCCATTCATCTCTTCCTAAGTGCACGCACAAACTACATTTCCCAGATACCTTTGGGAGTCCTTTGGTTGGGGCCACATGACTAGATATCCAATAGGATACAGCAGAAATGATGTATGCTACTCTCAGGCTTGGCCATAAAATTCACTGTGCAACTGTCCATGTTCTCACTTTCTTTCCCTTCTGTTGTAACCTCTGAATCCAGATGGCAGCAATATAAGATTAAACAATATGGATCTCTAAGTCACTGCTTAGAGGAGAGCCACAGAAGGACTATGGGGCATATTTGTTATAACCTAGACTTGCTTACCCTAATGTGTATTCTGTAAAGGTGGGAACATGTAAGTTTAGTACTCAGGAAGAAAATATCTAGGCTAAGTCAGGTAAGATGACGAGCTTTAATGATCTTATTCCAGCTACATAGGGGAAAAAAAAACTTACACCAAAAAATAGCCAGATTACCAAGCAAAATATCTTGAACAAATACCAAAGTCTTGAATGAACCCCAGTTTTCTGCTTGAGAAGAACTGGGTGTTATGCTTCCAGTCACCAAAGTAAACACTGTAGAAGTCTCCTGAAAAAGTATGATTCACACCTGAGAAAGTTTTAACAAGAAAGAAGGAGGTAGTAGGTTCGTTGAAGGAATCACTTCCTTTTTTTTTTTTTTTTTTTTTTGCCCATCAATGAGAGCTTGTAAGGTTGCTGAGGTTGGTTGGCCTTGAACTCTTGGCCTCGCCTTCGCAAGCGCCACGACATCCGGCCGGAGCCACTTTGGGCTCCAGGAATCACTTTCTCATCATAAAAATGGATTGTCCAATTCTTGACCCACTGAAGTTCACGATTTAATGAAGCAGAATAGAGGACACAGAGACAGAATGTCAAGTTTATTCAAGCCCTAGAACCTGGGATCCAGAATTTTTTCTTTCAGGAAGTCTCTTCTGCTCAAATGTTAAATATGTCCCTGCTTAAACGTTGCTTCCTCAGAGTCTTTCTGATAGCTTGATATAAAGCAGTCATCCAGTTACTCTGTTTTGAATCTCCCTATTCTAATTCTCTGTGTAGTGTGCTTCCCACTCTCTGATATCTTTATGAATTTTGTTTGTTTGATTATTGGCCATCTCCCTTCACTAGACTAGGGGAAGGAATACTTTGTTCACCTCTCTCTCTAGCATGTTGCACAGTGGCTAGCTCATAGTAGGAGCTCCATAAATGTTTGTTGGATAAATAAATGACATGAGGTCAAACAAGACTAGAAAAGCAAACGTTTTGTTTTGAGACAAATATGTAAATATACTGAATGGCCAAACTGGGATATGTCTCAAATGAGAACTACAAGATGACCATATTTGTCATTCTGCATAAAAGAAAAACCAATGTCAATTGGCATCCATATCTTGACTCTTTTAAAATTAAATTCTCTCACATGGTCACATGGGAGCAGGTCTATTTCTGGAGAATATGTTTTCTAAACTCAACAAAATCCCAGGGTGTTAAGTAGTTTTGATATAATGGAATTTGTATACGTTAGACCCCTTTATTGTAATTTGTCTCAAATCGTTTGATGCCCTAGATGCAATTATTGCTTTAGAAGCTAAAGTAAGCAAATTATTTTTTCAAAAAGGAATATGAATTCTTGTACTTGGGCCTCCACTACCTGCCCTAACTTCTTTGGACCCTGAGGTGTAGGTATTTTAGAACTGAGTTACCAGATTATAAGAGCATGTAGGGGGTCTGTGCAGTGACTTAATATTATCTTCAGAAAATCAACTAAAATTTGTTTAAATATCATGTCTGAAATAAATACAAAGACTAAAGGGATGTGGTTGCAATCCTGAAACTAGAATCTATAGCCAGAAAATAGGTCATTAAAAAAATAGACAAAAATTGCCTGGATCTTGGCCCTAAAGTTCAAGTATTGCTGGTCACAAAACAAGCAGGATTTGTCAGAGAAACTGAGGGACTCACATAATAGTTTTAGTAACAATTACTACAACTAACATTTATTTAGTGCTTACTATCAGCCAGGCACTCTGCCAAGTGCTTATCATACATCATCTCATTTAATTCCTTGGAATGTGGGGCCATATTAGTAATTTCTATCTACCTGTCAGGAAATGTAGGTTAATTCCTGTGTTAGTCCATTCCCATTCTGCTATAAAGAAATACCTGAAACTGGGTAATTTATAAAGAAAAAACTGTTTAATTGGCTCATGGTTCTACAGGCTGTACAGGAAGCATGATGCTGGCATCTGCTCGGCTTCTAGGGAAGCCTGAGGTAACTTACAATCATGGCTGAAGGCAAAGGGGAAGCAGACCTGTCTTACATGGTGGGAGCAAGGGCAAGAGAGATAGAAGCAGGGAGATACTGCACACTTGTAAACAACCAGATCTATTGAGAACTCACTCACTAGCATGAGAATAGTAGTAGGAGATGGTGCTCAATCATTCATGAAGGACCACCCCCATAATCCAGTCACCTCCCACCAGGCCCCACTTCCAACACTGGGGATTACATTGAGACATGAGACTTGGTGCAGACAGATCCAAACCATATCAATGGCCTTGCCTGAGTACAGACAGGTTTTCCTGACTCTAAAATTCAAGCTATTAACCACAATCTCTCCAGCTTTAACATTCAAACTTCCCATTGTGAATGTCTTGAAAAATGCTTACACTTCTAGAGTGGCCAAAAAAAAGTGTGAAATAAGAAAATATAGACATATTTTATTTGAGTCATTTTATAATAAAGAAGATCAAGATGTTCAATTCAAGAGATGGTATGTGGTATAGTGAAAAAAGGAAAGCATGTTAAAGTCTCTGTGCCCTGCATCCTGCCATAACCATTAGTATGAGACCAATGCCCTCAGTCACCTTCTGTCTCAGTTTGCTGGATTATAAAATGAAATTAATCCCTACTTTATATTTTGCAGTCCTGAGAAAGCTTTCTGAAAGGCCTACCAAATGAAGGATTCTAATCATTCAGGTGGTCTAAACAGTTTTTGTTTTTTTGAGACAGAGTCTTGCTCTGTCGCTCAGGCTGGAGTGCAGTAGTGTGATCTCAGCTCAGTGCAACCTCTGCCTCCTGGGTTCAAGTGATTCTCCTGCCTCAGCTTCCCAGGTAGCTGGGATTACAGGTGTGCTCCACCATGCCCAAATAATTTTTATATTTTTTTTAGTAAAGATGGGGTTTCACCTTGTTGACCAGGCTGGTCTCAAACTCCTGATCTGAGGTGGTCTAAACAGTTTTAACACATTTTGGGACTTTATTTCACTGTGGCCCACTCAGTCACGAAAAGAGGAATGCCACAATATAATCAAATTCTCATCTGCACCACAGGAAACTTAAGCCAGTCTCTGTGGCCTATATTATACTTTTTCTCTTAAGAGGAATAGAAAAGGGAAAATCCTATATTTATGCTGAGGAGGCAGCATGAGTAGCTTGGAAGAAGGGTGTGTACCAGGTTCTGACCTCACAGCCATTGTGGGAGGCAGCTGGCAAAGTGTGGCAGTCTGTAAAACATCAGGAGAGCTGAGGCTGTGCCACATCCATCTATTTAAATTCCTTCAATGTTTTCATCACTGCCGTGTAAATTATAAAGCTTCAGGATGTGTGTGTGTTTTCTAGGTAGAAAGCTTGGATCAACTTTATATATATTATACTGCAGACAAGATGAAGAAGGGTTTCTTGGTTTGGCTGGCTGCCCCTAAGAGGCAGGGATAATATAGGGAGGGCCTCAGATGTAGGGTTGGGGCTGGGAGGGCTGGGAGGCAGGAAGATGTGGTACCCAGAGGTGTTGAGCAACCTCAGGGCTGGGTTTGAGGTGGCTCTGTGGTTGAAGGGTGGAGGCCAAGAGATGGTTCAAAACAATGTCTTTTCTCCCTTCCCTCCCTCCCTTCCTTCCACAACTACATACCAGGCACTGTCCTGGGCACTGGAGATACAGTGATGAAGAATAGTCTTTTATAGAGCGGTTTAAGACATGTTTGAGGCAGATTAGAGGCTAGGGGACAGACTAAGGGTCTGGAATAGGATGCAAAGTCAAAATATCAAGAACTAATAAAAGCAGAAACAGGATGTAGAAACAGAATATTCATAGTAAGTAGGTTACTGGGCAGGGGGCCAGGGGAAGCCTCTTCATGGGGTGGTGGGTGTGCAGGTGAGCAAGCAATAAAGGCACAGGGTTGTGACAGATACAGGGATTTCCCCATAACACCGGACCCATGGGCTCATTAACACTCCCCCCTGCTCCCATAAACACACACTGCCCCACTTCCAGCAACCACTGATGATTACGATATAATAACAAAGGCAACCAGCAGGCAGAACAGACAGATTCAATTACTAGATAGTTGTCTACAGTGAAAACTGGGGACAGAAAGATAGGCTCTTGAGACCATATTCCTAAATCATGGCTCAGTTTTGGAGGGAGAGGACCCCAGATCTGTGGCTGCTCAGATTTCTTTTCACCATCTCCCTAGCCCACCACATTCCATCTCCCTGGTAGGATGGGTGACCATAGGTTCAGGTTGCCCAAGTTTAAGCTTGTGTCCCAGAGCAGTCATTAATAAAACAGGGATTCTTACATTTAGTATATATACCAATCACCTAGAGATCTTGTTAAAATGCAAATTCCTATTTAGTAGGTCTGGCTGGGGCCTGAGATTCTGCATTGCTTAAAAACTCCCAGGTGAGGCTGACGCTGTTTGCCTGAGGACTACACTTTGAGTAGCAAAGATACACCTACCCCTGGTTCTCAAATGTAACTACATCAGCATCATCTGGATTCTTGTTTAAAATTACAGATTCTGGGGCCCCAGTCTCTCTCTCTTTCTTTCTTTCTCTCTCTCTCTCTCTCTCTCTCTCTCACACACACACACACACACACACACACACACACACACACCCGTGTGCCTCAAGGGGGCTCAGAAAAACCTGCTGTGAAGTAGTCCCACTTCAAGCACTTCAAGAACTTCATCTGCCTTTCCCACCAAATTTTTTTTTTTTTTTTTTATTAAGGGAGCACAAACGGAAAATCAGCCTGTTACCTTTAATGAATACATCTCAGTCTACACACAAGAGAAGGCATCATGGGAGCTGGCAGCTCTCAGAGGGCACTGGGAGCGTAGCAGTTCTTCCTGCTCCAAGGAGCCACTCTAGAGTTTTTCTTTCAGACGTCCTGGTGTTTAGTCGTGTGGCACACATCAGGCTTTGCGGCGGTTGGTTAATATACTATGAGACAAGAACTGAAAACTAGGCACTGTGCGGGACACGGAAAGATGCACTCTCAGTCTTTAGAAGATTTGAAATTAAATAAGATTTCAGATTCTTTCAAAGCCCGAGCTACACACTTGAAGAAAAAATCAAACAGAACACCAGAGTGCTGAAAACAGAAGAACTGCAGTGGATGGGGTTGGAAAAGAAAGGCTTCCTTCCAGTTGGAAGTCAATTTCACACCGTGTTTTGCAGGAGCGAGTTCAGCAGATTCATGGAAATGGATGGAGGCTGCTGAGTTGAGAGACTGAGAAGTGGAGGTACTTACGAAGGGCCTCCCTGAAAATACATCGGGTTGTAAATCCCGGGAATAAAATAATCTCCATTTATCAGGTACTCACATGGCACTCCCCTCTGACAGCTCTGATGTTGAGCGCCCAGGGCAGCAGCCAGACCGCGTCCTGTCCTGCACAGGGCCAGCACTGGATGGTCCCGTGACACACCGTGCCTGGAGCTTTAGAGGCCTCCCTGGGAGTGCTACTGCAGTCTTTTTTGCCCAGCAGTAAAATAACAACCTAATCAGCGAGCTGCCAGCTGCAACCTGTTCCGACCCTCTCCTCCCTCCCCAGCTCCATTCCCAGCTATGCCAAAGCGGCCTCACATGGGCAGAAGTGAAAGACGGACATGAGGGGAGGTCAAAACTCGGAATCTGCACCAGAAGCAGATTTTCCACACGCCTCAGAGCAGGGTCGGGGAAAGGCACACTTGGGGCCTCTGAGACAGAAGGGAAGGGCAGGGAAAGGGCTGCCCCCCAGCAAGACACAGTTGGGTGAACAACTGAGTCTTTGCCTCTGTTGACAAAAGCGAACGAGGGACTCGTGCCAGGCTGGCTGAAACTGATGAAAAGCGACTTCTGTAATTCAGGGCCCTCCTCGTGCGAAGGAAACTTTGGCAAAGCCGAGAGATAGGCATGCTGTCTCCAGGCGAAAAGACGTGAACCGTGGGACCTGGAGGGGTCCAGGGCCTCAGATGCGGTTGCCCGAGGCCCCCAGCCCACCCCTGGAAGGCCGGGACTGCCAGGGACGCAGCGTGAGGGCGCTGACTGCAGCTCTGGGCCTCGGGGTCCACGCTCTCCAGCCGTACCGGCTCACCAAGCTCCCAGCCCACTTCCATGATCACGAGGGCACAAGGCTAGTCAGTCCGGGGTGGCCACTGCCCGGCCCTGCGAGGAGTCGAGGAGCGCTGGGAAACTCCACGGTGCTGAGAGGTACAAAGAACAGATACTGGGGGGTAGGGGTGGGGACAGTAGGAGGAGACTCAGCACACCCCATGTCAGTTTGTCAACAAGGATTTGCTGAGAGGTTGCACTGTGCTCAGCATACCTGCTGAATTTGGCTCCCACTTCCTACCTAATGGGCTTTGGGGCATAGATAGTGAATAACCTGTCAGTGATAACAGTGTGCTGAAAGAAAGACCAGCCCCAACAGCCACTACAGGAACCTCAGAAAGGAGGGGGCATCCCTGTTAGTGGCTGATACTGGATTTCTCATTAGTGTTCGTGGCTGGCGCCAAGCCAGAGATCATAATATAGAACAAATAAATGTGAAGTTTCTTACATCCAAGTGGCCAGGGAAAACCTATACTAATTACATGGTACAAACCTGCTGTGATCATGTGCTAAATTGGGTGGCAGAGTACAGCTGTAGAGATATCTCTGAAGGCCAGAGTGATCAGGAAAGGCTTTGTGGAAGAGGAAGAACTGGAGTTAGGTGCTGAATGACGGCAGGATATGGACAAGCAGAGGAAAGTGGGAAGTCATTCCAGGAGGGAAGGGGCAACATAGCCAAAGCCCTGGGGATGAGCATGGTGGGATTATGGGGTTTTGGAGGGATTAGCCTGTTTGGAGTTTAGCAGGTGTTCTGAAGAGCATGGGAGAGAAGAGAGCACAGGTAGCTGGACTGTAGAGAGGCAGGTTAATTGCAGAACCCCACAGTGCCTAGGAAGGTCTCAGCTGTCAGGGTCTTCTCCTGAGAACTAATTCCCAGCTCCTTTTGAGGTGTAGGAATATCTTTCACCAGAGTTTCAAACATTGTAGTTAATGTTTAATTCTTTCTCACTGAATCCCCATGGAAGGGGACAAAAAGCAAGTGCTGCTCCTCTGAGGTACTAAAACCCTGGTGCTGAGGATGAGGCTGCTCCAAAGGGACCTTTGAGAAAGAGATGGGTATCTTATGAGTTTCATAAGTCTTTTAGGCAAGAAAGCAGGAGGAGATGCTGAAGGGACCCCCTAAGGAAGTAGAAAAGCTTTTCCTTCTCTCTGCAAGAGGCATCAGGCTTGCCTTTGAAAACAGAACATCCAGGACAGGTCAAAAGGCCAGGGCAAAAAAGTCAAGAATGTTTGCTCTCACCACTTCTCTTTAGCTTTATACAGGAGATCCTAGCCAGTGCACAAGGGCAAGAAAAGACATTAAAGACATACAGACTGAAGCAGGGAGAAGTAAAACTGTCCTTATTACAGGTGGCATGAGTTTGTATGTAGAAAAGCCTAAGAAATCTATAAAAATCTACTAGAACAAATAAGTAAACTTAGTAAGGTTGCAGGACACACTATAACAAACAGTCCAAAAATGAAGTTAAGAAAACAATTGCACACATAGTAGCATAAAAATAAAATACTTAGGAATAATTTTAACAAAAGAAGTTTAAGACCTATATACTGAAAACCTCAAAACATTATTGAGAAAAACTTAAAAAGATCTAACCAAATGGAGAGACACACAATGTTCATGGATTGGAAGATTCAAAATTGTTAAGACAGCAATTGTCCCCAAATCAATCTATAGTTTCAACTAGACCCATATAAAAATAGGGTTTTTTTTTTTTTTTGTAGGACTTGACAAGCTGATACTAAATTTATATGAAAATGCAAAGAACCTAGAGAAATCAAACAAAGTTGGATTTTAAAATAAAGCTACAGTAATCAAAACAGTGTGGCACTGACTTAAAGACAGGCATATACATCAATGGAATCTATAAGAATAGATTCCAGAAATAAACTCTTATATTTATAGTCTATTGATTTTTGACAAGGATGTCAAGGTAATTCAATCATCTTCAATAAATGAAGCTGGAGCAATGGATATTCCTGTGCCAAAAAAAAAAAAGTCCTTACCTCACACCAACCATATGTAAAAATTAACTGAAAATGAATCACAGCCTCAATGTAAGAGTTAAACTATAAAATTCCCAGAAGAAATCATAGGAGAAACATGGATTAGGCAAAGGTTTCTTAGATGTGATACCAAAAATATGATCCTTAAAAATTAATAAATTCACCTTTATCAAAATTGAAAACTTTTGTTTTTCAGAAGATACTACTGAGAAAATGGAAAGGCAAGCCACAGACTTGAAGAAAATATTTGCAAATCATATATCTGATAAGGGATTTATATTCAGAAAATATAAAGAACTCAATAAGACAAACTGATTTTTTTAAATGAGTAAGATTTGGATATTGCACCAAAGCAGACATATGAATGGTCACTAAGCATATGAAAAGATATTCAACATTATTACTCATTAGAGAAATGCAAATTAAAACAATAATGAACCATTAATACCCACTGACAATATCAAGTATCAACAAGGATGTGGGGAAATTGAAACCATGGAATGATACAGCTAATTTAGATAACTGTTTGGAAGTTTCTCAAAATGTTAAATATATGTTTGCTATACGACCCAGCAATTAAACTCCTAAGTATCTACCCAAGAGAAATGAAAACATAGATTCTCATAAAGACTTATATGCGAATGTTTATAGCCATGTTATTCATACTACTCCAAGCTGGAAATAATCCAAATGTCCCTTAGCTGGTGTGTAAACAAAATGTGTTATGTTCACACAGTGGGCTACTACTTGGCAATAAAAGGAATGAACTGATACATGCAACAATATGGATGAATTTCAAAAACATGCTAAGTAAAAAAAAAATCAGACAAAATATGTTTTGTATCTTTTTCTATGTGAAATTTCTAGAAAAAGCAAAAAATATAGAAGTATTCTAAAGTTGAGTTGTTATAATTGTCATTATTGTACAAGTGTATAAATTTACTTAAAATCAAACTGTATCCTTATAATAGGTAAATTTTGTGGTATATAAATTATACTTCAATAAAGCTGTTAAAACAAAGGACAGAGAGACTGCTAGATAGATCTTTGGGGAGAAGGTGTGTGTGTGTGTGTGTGTGTGTGTGTGTGTGTGTTTGTTTGTATGTATATGTGCGTGTGTGGTTATAGGAGGACAGAAAACACCTATGGGAGATAGTAATGAATTTAAATGCAATGAAAAAACATAGGGACTCTGGTGCCAGCATGCTAGGTTTGAATCTTGATTCTACTACTTACTAACCATATGAACTTAAGACAAATTAATTACCCTCTTTAAGCCTCAGTTTTTCCCTCCGAAATGAGGCTAATGGTAAATCTCAAGATAGTTGTACCATTAAAATTAATATACATATTGGCTGGATGCAGTGGCTCACGCCTGTAATTCCAGCACTTTGGGAGACCTAGGTAGGAGGATTGTTTGACGCCAGGAGTTCAAGACCAACCTGGGCCACATAGCAAGACCCTGACTCTAGAAAAAATAGCCAAGCATGGTAGCACCTATAGTTCTAGCTATTTGGACTGCTGAACTTGGAGGATCATTTGAAGACAGGAGTTTGAGGCTGTGGTAAGCTATGACTGTGCCACTGCACGCCAGCCTGGGTGACAGAGCAAGACCTTGTCTCTAAGAAAAAAAGAAAAATAATTAATTAAAAAAATAAAAATAATATATACTGAAGGTAATGTATGGGATGTGTGGGAAAATTCTGAAACCAATTACTTCTAGAGAAAAGTCAGGGCTTTGTTATAACTGCAGAACTGTGGCTCTCTGGGTATATTATAGCAGAATTATAAGCCTCTCACTGTACTGAATAAGCTGCCTTATTAGGGAAGAAGGCTGGGAATGTGGCCAGAGCCTTAGTTTCCAGTACTGTTCTGCCACCGTTACACTGTGTGACTATAAAAGGGTTCCTTAACCTCTCTGGGTTCCTAGATATGCGCCCCTCCCAAAAGTGGTTATTGGGATACTTCAGAAGCCAGAGCTTATTATCAACATTTAAAATGCCGGGTGTAAGGCAATGATGATACAGAGGACAGGGTGGTGGCTGGGGCCCAGCATGAGAGGCCAGCATCTCTGTGTTTGTGAACTGGGATATGAGAAGAGTAGCTTAGCAGGAGGCCATGGAAATTTTCACAAACCAAACTTGGCATTTGGAGCTGAGTTGGAAAGTTGTGAACACAGGATGTTGCTGAAAATGGTGCCCGACAGATCTGCTACCTGAGGTTTTGGCAGGCTTCACCCTCTGCTAGTTTGATTGCAGAAGGATGTTGGGTCATCAGGAAATAGGGGTTTGAAATGATCCCACAGGAAGGTATGAACAAAAACAGAAGCAACAACAACAAAAAAAAAACAGCCTAGTCAAGTTAGCTGGGGGAGGGTGGGTGTTGGATGGGAGACAAGTGAGTTCTCACTTTCTTCAACACTTTAGAAACTTCTAAGGAGGAGCCTTGCTGGCATTCAAGGATGGCACTGTGATAGATCCCCCACTTGCCCCTCCATCCTCCATGAGCATCTCCTGGGGGTGGACAGAAAGTAGCAGCTTAAGGGGAGGACTCATTTCTGGTTCAGGATGTTGGCAGTCTCCATGTAGCAGTTTGCAGTGGACACTGCTTTTTTTTTTTTTTTTTTTTTTGATGCCTAGAACACACTCCCACTTTTTATGGTAAGATCACTTGGATTATTTGGGGGGGGGTTTCCTCTTTCCCATTACATACAGCCTTAGTGGGGCCGTCAATAAAGCATTCTGCCCTCCTTTAGCCAATTAAATTCTCTCTCCTGGACTCTGAATTGAGACGAGTGATGAGAAAGAATGAATAAAACTTGTTGGAGAAGACCTGATTCCATGGACCTCACTCAGTCTTTACTCACTCCTGATCCTGGCATCTCAGCTCTGCCCCAGTTTCTTAATTGTTCTTCCATTCTGTGAACCCATGATATCATCCATTAAACTCTGTTTGGCTTAAGTTATCTGTGGCCCATTTTGTTACAAAGAACAGACACAGAACATGACTGTGAAACATGGGAGAGTTTTCATAAGGGACTTGTCGGGGAATAGAGGACCCTGGCTTCAGGTAGCCACTTTCAGTCTTCTGATTTTTCAACTTTCTAGCCATGTGACCACAGGCAAGTCAATGTATCCCTCTGAGCCTCAACTTCTGTAAAGTTGAGATATTATTACTTTGCATCACTGTCAGGATTAAATGTGTTTATTCAATTATTCATGTAACACTTACCTACTAGCCACCATTTGCCTGCAACTCTGGGAGGAACCAGAATAGAGATGTAAGTAAGACAGACATTGTATAGTCTCTATCTTCATGGAACATACATTTCAACAAGAAGAGAGATATCGAATATGTTTACAACACTGATGATGTTAAAATTGAAGTTCAAGGCACTATTGGAGTGGTTAACACAAGGACCCAGGAAATCTAGTAGAGAGCCATGTATGGAAGACCCTTAAAAACTGTGACTTCCTTTCCCCTTTCCTTCTTTTGTTTTCTTCTTTATCATACCACTTTACATTTTGCATGTATGTTTTGTTTGCCATTTATGGCCCACGTTCTTGTACTTGAATTAGAATACTCCGAAGAAGTCCTGAATTGGTTCAGTGATTGACATCTCCCTGTTGTGTTTAAAGTAAAAATTGAAACCTACTCACCCCATAGAGAAGCAAACTTGGTGGGGGTGCCTTGTGTTGGGCATAAGGGAAGAACAAGGTTAAGAGGATAGGGAAAGAATAGAGTTTAATACCTTTCAAATTAATTGTTTCTCAGGTTAACCAGGTCTAGCAGGAGTCAAGATGAAAGAGGCTTGCTTAAACTTGATATTGACGTAACTAAGGTAGGCAATTTCCCTGATCTGCTAGGTAGCTCTAGGTATCTTTCTAGCATTACAATATCTCAGAAGTTATTCACAGAATTTTGGCACTAGAAAAGATCTTAGAGAGAGGAACAATCCAAGATGGCTGATCACTAACATCTCGGGATTGCAGCTCCCAGTGAAAGCGCAGAGAACGAGAGGACGCCACACTTTCAGACAAATTGTTGTCACTCACGAACCAGAAGATTCCCAGTGGAGGAGCCCCGCGGGTCACCAGCGTGACTCTTGTGGCCAGCGCAGCAGTTTTGCCGGCACCTTGGTGCAGCAGCTCTTGGTGCAGAGTAAACGGGACTGGTTCCCCTTCTGACCGATGTTTGGAGCTCCAGGAAGGCAGAGTCACCTATTACCGACTCAAGAAGGAAGCCAGACTGGGGATTCCCAGGCAGAAAAGCACCATCAGTCTTAATGCTGCTGTTTTGACCAGCGCAGCAGGTTGCTCATATTTCAGCCCTGGGAATTAACAACTTTGACGTCCACTCAGAGACCTAATTTGAAAGTTGGTAATTACAAATACGACAGGTGGATAAATTTACAATGATGGGAAGAAACCAGAGAAAAAAGGCTAAGAATACTCAAAATCAGAATGCCTCTGCCTCTAAAGAGGATCACAGTTCCTCATCAACAAGGGAACAAGGCTTGATGGAGAACGAGTGCATTCCATTAACAGAATCAGGCTTCAGAAGGTGGATAATAAGAAACTTCTGTGAGTTAAAAGAACATGTTGTAGCCCAATGTAAAGAAACTAAGAACTTTGAAAAAGATTGGACGAAATCCTAATGAGAATAGACAATTTAGAGAGGAATATAAGTGAATTAATGGAACTGAAGAATACAATATGGGAACTCCGAGAAGTATGCACAGGCTTAAACACTCGAATTGATCAAGCAGAAGAAAGGATATCAGAGGTCGAAGACCAACGTAATGAAATAAAATGAGAAGACAAGAATAGAGAAAAAAGGATAAAAAGGAATGAGCAAAGTCTCCAAGAAATATGGGACTATGTGAAAAGACCTAATCTACATTTGATAGGTGTACCTGAATGCGACGGAGAGAATGAATCCAAGCTGGAAAAGACTCTTCAGGATATTGTTCAGGAAAACTTTCCCAACCTAGCAAAGCAGGACAATATTCAACCCAGGTAATACAGAGAACACCACAAAGATATTCCTCAAGAAGAGCAACCCCAAGGCACATAATCGTTAGATTCACCAGGGTTGAAACAAAGGAGAAAATACTAAGGGCAGCCAGAGAGAAAGGTCAGGTTACCCACAAAGGGAAGCCTATCAGACTTAACAGCAGATCTCTCAGCAGAAACCCTACAAGCCAGAAGAGAGTGGGGGCCAATATTCAACATCCTTAAAGAAAAGAACTTTCAGCTCAGAATTTTATATCCAGCCAAACTAAGCTTCACAACTGAAGGAAAAATAAAATCTTTTATGAACAAGCAAGCACTCAGAGATTTTATTACCAGCAGGCCTGCTTTACAAGAGCTTCTGAAAGAAGCATTACACATAGAAAAAAACAACCAATATTAGCCTTTCTAAAAATATACCAAAAAGTAAAGGGCATCAACATAAAGAATTTACATCAACAAATGGATAAAACAGCCAGTTAACCTCAAATGGCAGTAATCCTAAATTTAAATTGACTAAATCCCGTAATCAAAAGATACAGCCAAAACCCAACAGTATGCTGGATCCAGACCCATTTCACATGCAAGGATACACAAAGACTCAAAACAAAGGGATGGAGAAAGATTTACCAACCAAATGGAGAGCAAAAATAAATAAATAAATAAAACCACAGGAGTTACAATTCTCACATCTGATAAAATAGATTTCAAAGCGACAAAGATATAGTGGTAAAAGGATCAATGCAACAATAAGAGCTAATGACCCTAACACCCAGATACATAAGACCTATAAAGAGATTTAGACTCAACGAGACAGAAAATTAATAAGGATAGCCAGGACTTGAACTCAGATCCAGAACAAGTAAACTTAATAAATATTTATAGAGCTCTCCACTTTAAATATACAAAATGCACATTCTTGTCAATACCACATCACACCTATTCATAGGGTTAAATGAAATATTGATCGGCCATTATTAATACCCATTTTTAGAATAAAGCAACATTTCCGTTCTCTCTCCCTCTTTTTCTTCCTCTCCTTCACTCCTTTTCTTTTCTTTCCTTCTCTCCTTAAAAAAAAAAAAAGAAAGAAAAGATCTTAGAGAACATTCAGAAAGGGTTTTATGTAGTGTGAGGAAACCATGGCTCACTAGAGTTAAGCCTTAACCATGTCCTGAGCGTGCAAACTCGTGACATCTTTAGACCCCAGCCTGGCAGTCAGAGAGCCCAGAGTGGTTCTTCTCTTATGTAGACAAATTCTGGTAGATGTGCCCCCTGAGAAATAGCCTGTGCTAACCTTGCAAAGGATCTCGGCAAGGACCAGAAGAATGCGGCACTGCACTAGGTATGAGGGACGGACAAGGACAATAAGATACAAGTCCTGTGAGGTTCTTCTGACAGTTTGGGGAGTTGAGACACACAAAACGCCAGATAATCACACAAGCAATACTACAAAAGAACTCCTTTTGGACATGGTCAAATCAACATCTCTGAAGCACAACTCATTATTTCTACCCACTTATCTCTTAAGTCTCCTGTTAAGAGATGTCTTCTTTGCAGACACATGTATCTATTAATAGCAGCACTATTCTCCGGTTACAAAGGCTTGAAATTTTGAAGTTGGTTTTTATTCCTATCTTTCCCTTAATACCACATCCAGTATTTACTGGGACCTGTTGATCTGGTCCTTAAATGCTACCCCATCCTGTCCAAAGACACCAGAGTAATATTCCTAATACACAGCTCTTGTATTATTCCTCTGCTCAGAATCCTTTAGGGTGCTCCAGAACATTATTTGTGGAATGAAAACCAAACTCCTTAGTTTAACATTTGTGGTTCCTTATGATCTACACTCAGCTTCCATTTCTTCCTTCTAATCCTGGTACTATCCTACAGGAATGTGTTAACTGAGTTATTTATTTTTTGCATTTTAATGCTTTGACATCTGGGGATTTGCTGACCCTGGGTGGCTGCCCCTTCCAGGGCTAGCCAATTCCTAGAGACCATAAACAACTTGCCCTTGAGCATACCTTTCAAAGGCAAACCAACCAATCCAGAGCCCACACCTGCAAATACCTTCTCTGTTGGGCTGTCATACTTAGGACTGTAATCTCCTTCCCTAATCACTCCAGGGCCAGTATAACTAAGGGTAGTCCTTACGCCCCTGAGGTAGCTGAAATTATCTGCTTAATCTGCCTTGCCCATTCTTTCCCATGGAAACCACCATAAAGGCTCTTGCTCATGTTTTCTCATTTCCTTCTGCCTCCTGACAGACTCTGGTGCTTCCTTGAGTGGCCCCCTGTGGTATGGCATGCCCGCTTCTCTTGGCATTTGTGAGTACAACTATCTTTTTGATAACAGTCATAATCTGCTGGCCTGGCTATACCTAAACAATAATAAAACCATTACATTTTAAAACAAGAAACCCTATGCTCCAGAGGGGTTCTTTCTACTTTCCAAAGAGGCCCCTGCTTTCCTATGCCCACGTCTTTTCCTGTGCTGTTCATCATTCTCAGAATATACTTTCTCTGCCTCTTACAATTCTATCCATCTTTCAATATATTCTTGCTGGCATCTTCTTGAATTTCTGTTAACATGTATTTAAAGATGACAGTGTGAGGTTCAAGTTGGCTTGTAACTTCCCACACAGCAAGTTGAAGGTGGCATCAGGCTCAAAGCCTAGCAGACTTTCTCTGTGCCCCTCCCAATCATTCTATTGGCTTAGCTCAACTGAGTGTGTGCAATAGAAATGGGTATTAGTCAACTTGACAACAAAAGGGATTACCTAGAAGGATGCTGGGGCAGCTCATAGGATTTGAGGAGCTGAAAGAGCAGAGATCAGGTGAAGTGGGAACAAGGACAGCCCTAGTTGATTTGCAGTAGCTTTGAAGGTCTCTTAAAAAAAAAGAGAGAGAAAAATGAAAATAAATAAATAAATAAAAAAGATAAGCCTTTGAATCTTCCCTCAGGATCCAAGTCTTTACTGGAACTCAGCTTAAACCCACTCCCTTAAGGTTTTAAATATCTGGAAGTGACAATTTGAGGGACCCAACCTGTTAGGTATATTCCCTGGATCAATCAGCTATGGTAGGATGTGTTGGGGAGACACGGTAGGGTCCCAGAACACTGATGTGATCACTGGGGACCACTCCTGTGTATTAAGAGTTTTCCCCCCAAAATGCAACTGTTGAGACCTGCCAATTTGAACCCCTTAACAGCCATCCTTCTAATATATAAAATGGCTGCTTCATTTACTACCCAGCAGTTACCACAGGCACAGGAGGAGGCAGAGGCAAAAAGGATGTAGAGAAAGGGAAGGCTGGAGAAGCAAGTGGGCAAGGAAATTAAGTTCTTCTAAATAAAATGGGACAGTGGAAGGGTTAGATAGAAACAGCTCCAAAGCAAAGCTGCTTTAATAATTCAATAAATAGTCATTGAATGCTAACTCTGTGCATTCAAATGACTTATGCGAGATGCTGGGTGAGTAAAGGGATGAAGTTGGAATGTGAAAATCTGAAGGATCTGGCAGCTGCTCAAGGATAAGACCGGGCATGCAAATCACGACGCTGAGAGGCAGGATAATGGAAATGATGCTCCACAACCAATACAAAATGCTACAAAGTTTTACAGCATGGAGAGATTCTCTAAAATTTATATCCCTGAGGAAAACCCAAAGCTGAAGTCCAGATTTTCCTTCTTATTGCAACTTCATCATATGCTGGAAAAACTATACATGACTTCACATGCAAAGGAACACAATGTTCTTATTTCCACCTACTGCAGTCCAGCTGCTAATTCAAATGTGTGCCACCTGTTAATTGTGCAATTAGGGAAGTATTCGGTTCAGTGGACTCACATGTCGCTACTAAGCTCCTGCTTGGATGGATTGTATAAACATGGTATCTGGGGGCCAAGCGCGGTGGCTCACGCCTGTAATCCCAACACTTTGAAAGGCCGAGGCGGGTGGATCACGAGGTCAAGAGATCGAGACCATCCTGGTCAACATGGTGAAACCCTGTCTCTACTAAAAATACAAAAAATTAGGTGGGCTTGATGGCACATGCCTGTAATCCCAGCTACTCAGGAGGCTGAGGCAGGAGAATTGCCTGAACCCAGGAGGCAGAGGTTACAGTGAGCCGAGATCGGGCCATTGCACTCCAGCCTGGGTAACAAGAGCGAAACTTTGTCTCAAAAAAAATAAATAAATAAAAACATGGTATCTGGGAAGGAACCAAGTGTTGCAATATATTTGAATCCATCTCACATTGCGGTGATAAGAGTGAGAAGAATGTAAACATCTTAGTCTCACTGCGCTTATTAAAACAACTTTGCTTTATTGAGAGCACCAAGGTGCATCTCATGCCCTCTCAAGGTCAGGGAAGGTGAGTTTAGGATATGATATGGGGGTAGGGGAATGCAGTGGCTGCTTCATTTACTACCCAGCAGTTACCACAGGCACAGGAGGAGGCAGAGGCAAAAAGGATGTAGAGAAAGGGAAGGCCGGAGAAGCAAGTGGGCAAGGAAATTAAGGAAGGAGGACAGAGGACGGTATATGTTTGAGATCAGAGCAAAAGGGAAAGGAAAGAGCTTGGAGTTGTTTAACACTGTTTTCAGGGTTGAAGTTGGGAAGAATGAGTAAAATAGAACCGGTCTTACCTTTACCAGTAGAGAGTGAGGAGATCATCAGTGGAGTGAAGGAGAAAATGGGCCTGTTAATACTTCTGTAGGCCCACTATGCATCAGGCACTGCTACGTTTTCTTCTTGGGAACTTAGGAACAGAAGCCTCCTGCATTTGTACCTGGAAAAACGTAAAAAGATATCGCAGATATTTCCTTCTTTCCTTCTCCTTAATATATACTATAGGCTTCTCTAGAATTTAGAATTCTAGATTTCAGTTTTCATTTAGCCCAGTATTCAGTCTCCACTGCTTGGTCAGAGGGCTTAGACCCCTTTTGTTTAGAGGTTGAACATTCACACTTACACGCAGTTGGGACGCCCTAACTATTGGCAGAGTTCACTTAGCTAGGGCCTCAAATATAGACTTCTAACATTTACCTAGAAATGAGGTTGTATTAGGTTGAACTACATGACATCATTGATTTTCTAGGTTAAAAAAATAATTGAATATCAAGTTTCATGTGGCTCAACTTAATACATACATTCATTATAAATTATGTATTAAAGGTATTAATTTGTTAAATGAAAATATTTAAAAACTATCATTTTCAAAAACCTGCTTTGTCATTCAAAAAAATAACAGAGCTGGGCATGGTGTCATGTACCTGTAATCTGAGGTACGAAGGAGGCTGCGGCAGCAGGTTCACCTGAGCCCAGGCATTTGAGTCCAGCTGGGCGACATACCAAGAGCCTGTGTCTAAAAAAAATATTAAAATATATATATATATATATATATATTGTGATCAGCTCGGTTTCTGCCTGTCGTCCCAAGATGGCGGACACAATGAGCCGGCGCCGTCCTGGTTGCCTTTGAGGTGGCTGTGAGGACGAACAGTCGGTGAGGCTCCACAGTCCAGCCAGAAGACCGCCGTCCAAGCCGGCGGAAGAGGAGGAGGCAGCCCAACAGGAGGCCACTTTCCCCCAGCCGCCAGCGCGTCGCCCGCCTCGCCGGGGTTGGCCCCTCGGCATCCTGCCCGCCCCCACCCTGCACCGCCACCGCCGCTGCCTTCCCCACCCCCCCGACGCCGCCAGGAAGCTGAGCTACCGCGTGCCGCGGACCTTCCGCGTGCCGCGGGGCTTCCGCATTGCCAAGGTGTTCTGAGAAAACTCGGACAAGATTAACCGTTTCGATTTCAGCCTCGACGACGAAACAGTCATCTCAAGCAGCGACGACGACTCCATCGTGCTCTATGACTGCCAGGAGGGCAAACCAAAGAGAACCCTGTTCAGTAAGAAATACAGCATGACCTCATGCGGCAAACACAGTTGTTTACTCTCACATAATCAACGATACTATTGGTTACTTCTCTTTGCATGACAATAAATACATCAGATACTTTCCTGGACATAGCCAAAGGGTGGTGGCCTTGTCCATGTCACCTGCGGATGACGCTTTAATTTCTGGGTCTCTTGCTAAGACCGTTCGACTCTGGGATCTCTGGTCTCCTAACTGCCAGGGCCTCATGCATCAGGGGAAGCCAGTTTGTTCTTCTGATCCAGAAGGGTTAATTTTCGCTGCTGGTGTCAACTCCGGAAAGGTCAAACTTTATGACCTTTGTTCTTTTGGTAAGGGGCCATTTGCTACTTTTAAGATGCAGTACGATTGAACTTGTGAGTGGCAGGACTTCAGTTCAGCAACGATGGCAAGCTCATCCTCATTTCCACCAATGGCAGCCTCATTCCTCTACTTGGAGGGGTGATGCACACGTTGGGGGGTTATGCCAACAGCAAAGCTGTCACACTGCAGGCTTCATTTACTCCAGACTCTCAGTTTATTATGATTGGTTCAGAAGATGGCAAGACCATGTCTGGAATGGAGAGAGACGTATAAAAGTAGCTGTGTTGGATGGTAAACACACAGGCCCAATTACCTGTTGGCAATTCAACCCCAAGTTCATGACTTTTGCCAGTGCATGTTCCAACATGGCCTTCTGGTTGCCCACCATTGATAACTGACCCTGATGCTGCTTGGCTGTTTCTGTACAGTGAGGGCAACCAGCAGGAAAAAACTGAGAGAGGACTGAGATAATAGTGGGACTGGATCATTTGACTGAGCTGGATAACATCCTTTTACATGGCCTTCCCATGGCTATGCTGTACATCTGTTCAAAGGAAATTATTACTTTGCTGAGCCTCTTCAGAAGACTCTTGGTGCAACAGACTCCATTGGAACTCAGCTTTTCTAGCTGTCACTGCCCAAGCTCTGGAGGAGTGCAGTGTTGGAGGAGTGACCAGACTCACGATTTGGGTACAGTGGGGCTCTCGAGACAGCTTCAGTTCAATGTACATGCTGCTGAGGAGCCTGTGAAGTCACCAGTTCTGCACATCCCTTCTCCTACCCCTCTGAATGCATGGGAAGCTACAGTCCTGGTTTTGACATTCTCAGGCAGTTCAGTTCCCCTAGCCCTCACCTGCATGTCCTGTTACTGGGCGTCCCTGTGTACTTGTGGCATCATTCTGTTTCTTAGGAGCCAAGCATTTAAAGAAATGTTTTCATATATCTTGGGGTCAGAGAAAGGGACAAATACAGAAGGACCTTGCTTGCAAGAAGCCATGCAGTTAGTCACTGCAGTTGTGTGAGGCTAGGTGGTCAGGCAGGCCTCAGGCTGTAGTGTTGGGTGGGAAAAGGGCCTGAAAGGGAGGAAATGGGGAGGGTAGCAGGTGAGTTCCTAGGGCTGGAAGGTTTAGCAACAGCCTGGTGTAGTGACCTGTCATTAAGACAAACCCATGGTCCTCCTGGATGCCTACCAAGCTTGGTTTGTACAAAAGCAAGGTGGGAGCCTATTTTTGTACATGAGACATGTCACTCTTTCCTGTGGGCCAGTATTGTGAAGTGAGTGAATTGTTTACACTGATGCCTTCCCTGCCCACCAAAGATTTTGTACATAGTCTACGGATAATACCACCCCTTTCCCCAGTTCCCAACCAAGAGCTGCTTCTAGGCCTGTGATACAGTTAGCCTTTTAATATATGACCTTTGATTTATGTTGTATTTTAGCACAGTGTATGCACCTTAAATACATCTGTGTGCATACAGACATGCATATATGTGTACACGTTTGCATATATCTCTTCTGTAGTTTCTGAGAGTTCAGCTGAAGCAGATGGAGTCCTGCAGCCCAGGAGACAGACTGCATCCCTGCTGATGGTGTTTGCCACATGTGTTAGTGAGTTTTCCCTATTAACGTCTTCATTTTGGAGGACTGAATGAAGCAAAGCTTATTGTGTTTGCTGTTTCCATGGCAGCTGAGTGAGGGTCTTGGGATGTCCCCCTGTGTTCCTCAAGCCACACTTTGGGTCCTCTCTGCAGTATTAGCCCCATTTTTGCTTGGTGGTGCTCTGTCTGTGCCTGTGTGTGTGTGTATGATAGTCACTCTTGCATGGCTTCTGTGTCTGGCTTGTGGCATTTGGGGATAGATAGGGTGCTGGAGCAAGAGCATTTTCAGTTTGAGGCCTCGTTGCCAATGATAGATCACTCCCGTTTACCTGGTATGTCTGCTTGCTTGCTGCTTTGCTTTGCTTTGCTTTCTATCAGAAGAGGAAGGGGCTCTAGTCAGGCCCAGGCTGAGTGAGGTGAGCTGCAGCTGGCTGATGGCCTTCTTAGAGCAGAAAGAGTGGTGGTATGTCATTTTACTAAGTTCCTAAACAAACATTTATGCAGGCAACACTCCTTGCAGATCCAGAAACTGAGGCACAATAAGGTTATGACTTGCTCAAGAATATGCAGCTGCTAGGGAGTAAATCAAGGCATCGCAATTTCTGTTCAGCGGCAGGAATAGGTTGTGAATTGCTAGCACTTTTTCTTTTTAAATCAATTACTTTTTGACTTATTCCTTCTCAAACTGAAAGGTGTAAACCTTTCCCAAATGTAGGGTAGAATCTGCAGGATGCTACCCACTGTATAGCTCTGCTTTCCCAGAGAGGAAGGACATTTAGAAACCAAATGATCTTAATTGTTACTGCCCACCCCTGGCTTTTCAGGGTAGAAAATTCATGATAGGAATAGTTAAGAGAGAGTGCTTGGAATGGTGGGTTAACAGGAAAGGCTACATAACTTCACATATCTGCAACCAGAGCAGCCACAAAACATGACTTACCCAGCCGCAGGAAAAATGATTTGTATTTGAGTTCCTGTGTGTGCCAAACTGAGGCACCATGTTCTTTGAAAACGTGCCACCTCATTTTTTGGGCCCTGTGGTTGCAAAGCTGCCTCCTGAGTTAAGAAAGAAAGGGAAAAGATATACCTGGACGTGGGTGGAGATGATGGGGTGGGGGTTAAGGCAAAATAAAAGAAGAAATTCTGAGGGCTGGGACTGCGTGGATTCTCTCAGCAGAGCCAGAGGTGCTCAAGCTCTCCTGGGGGTGGATGGGGAGTGGGGCAGCAGTGTTTGTCACCCTCTTCAGAGTCAGGGCCAAAGCCACTGATGTGTATTTGACAGCAACACTGCACTGCTCAGCCAGAGGGATATTTAAAAAAAAATTGTTTCCCATTGCAATTATAATTACTGCTTATTAATGAAAATTTGGAAATTTTAGAAAGATTCAGTTTGCCACCCAAATGCTACCACTGTTAATCTTTTGGCGTTAAATGTTCCCCTAGACTTTTCTGCGCATAGATTTTTGGTGTGTTTACATAGTTGTTATTCTACTGTACATACAATTTTATGTCCCTTTTGTAGTTACAATCTGTTTTTTTCTTCTGAGACAGAGTCTCGTTCTGTCATGAGGCTGGAGCACAGTGGGGGTGATCTTGGCTCACTGCAACCTCTGCCTCCCAAGTAGCTGGGACTATCGGTGCATGCCACCACACCTGGCTGATTTTTGCATTTTTGGTAGAGACTGGGTTTCACCATATTGGTCAGGCCGGTCTCGATCTCTTGATCTCGTGATCCACCCACCTCGGCCTCCCAAAGTGCTGGGATTACAAGTGTGAGCCACTGTCCTGGCCTTTTCTTTTTTTTTTTAGACAGAGTTTTGCTCTGTCACCAGGCTGGAGTGCAGTGACACAATCTTGGCTCACTGCAACCTCTGCCTCCTGGGTTCAAGCAGTTCTCCTACCTCAAAATCCCAAGTAGCTGGGACTACAGGTGCATGCTACCACACCCATCTAATTTTTGTATTTTTAGTAGAGACTGGGTTTCACCATGTTGGCCAGGATGGTCTCTCTCTCTTGACCTTGTGATCTACCCGCCTCAGCCTCCCAAAGTGCTGGGATTACAGGTGTGAGCCACTGTGCCTAGCCCATGTTACAGTCTTCAACAGAAAAAAAGAAAAAGAAAAAACACATATTGGAATCCTTTAAATCATTTAAAAAATGGAAGTGACCCAGGCCCTTCTTGACTCTCAGAGGCTTTGGCTGGAGCCATGTTCTACTTTTTTCCTGGGCCCTTCACAGAGGAGGCCTCATATGTGAACATCATTTGCTGCTCAATACCCTGAGCAAAAATTAGCTGGGTGTGGTGGTGCAGGCCTATAATACCAGCTACTCCGGAGGCTGAGGAAGAATTGCTTGAACCCAGGAGGCAGAGGTTGCAGTGAGCTGAGATCATATGCCATTTATTGCACTCCAGCTGGGGTAACAGAGCAAGACTCTGTCTAAAACAAAAAAACCGACCTTGGGAAGCCAAGGCAGGTGGGTCACCTGAGGTCAGGAGTTCAAGACCACCTGGCCAACATAATGAAACCCCATCTTTACTAAAAATACAAAAATTAGCTGGGCATGGTGGCATGTGCCTGTAGTCCTAGCTACTCAGGAAGCTGAGTAGTGCTCATTTTTCAACAAATATTCATTGAGGCCTGATTATGTGCCAGGCACTGGAGATGCAATGGTGCATGAAACAGACCTAATTGTTGTCCTGGCACTCACAATCTAGTAGGTGTTATAGAATAGAGGACTGATAATATAGTGCTGTAAGTGCCACAACAGGGATGATTGGAAGCTACAAGGTCCTGGGGGAGCAAAGCCATTTCTTACCATAGGGTTGGATGTCTACTTGTCCCCGGCATTGCTCAACATGCCAGAAAAAGAGACAATGAGTCAGAGTAAACTGGGAGGCCTGTGTGAGAAGGCAACATTTGAGCAGGGTACTACCATACGATGAGCAGGGTACTATACAATGAGCAGGATGGGGTCGAGGAAGGATATGGTATTCTGAACTCAGAATGAGATGTAAAATAAGACTTCCTAATGGCAGTGATGCTGAACTGAGACCTGAAGGATGAAGAGGAGTTAGCTAGGTGAAGGAAGCTGGGGTTTGGTGGAGAGGTGCTCCAGGCAGAGGAAACAGGATATCCAACAGCCCAGAAGAGAAGAAATAGAAGATATAAGAAATCTGTGGTTAGAAAAGATGAGGGGGGGTCTATTACCTCATCTATTACAGATTATTACTAGCTCTATTACAGATTATTACTAACTCTCCCTTTGGTAAAATTGTTTTACTTATGTAAGAGCCAGTTTATTTTGTCTACCTTGTTTTCCCTTCTAGCAGTATAATGTTGGGGTTCAGGGGAGCCCTGAGTTCCCCTGAGAGGACGTTTCTCCAGGTTCTTAGTCTATCATTCCCCCAAGAATGGGAGAGGAGACTACGGCGCAGTGCACAGTAAATGCCAGACTCAAAAAGTGGTTGTAGAAAGTGATTTATTTAGGTAGAGAGAAAGAGAGAGAGAAACACCTAACTCTCACACTGAGTGAGAGAAAGAAAAGCTGCTCTCACACTAAGTGAGAAGCCTTCCCAGAAGGGGGAAAACCAGAACAGGAAAGCTTCCCTCCGAGTGAGGGAATCCAGAAAGATCTGGGAGAGGAAAGCAGTTTCCACAGAGTGAAAGGGAATAGAGATGGAGTTTAGGAGGGGAAGACAGGCTTCCACTAGAGAGTGTGGAAGGGGACTCCAGAGTGGAAATCCAGTACAGAGAAAGATGGCTTCCATGAGAGTAGAAGGGGATCCAAACATGGAGTCCAAAGAGGCATGGAAGAAGGGAACTTTTAACCTGGGAGGAGCCCCACCTTCTCTAAGACCCCTGGCCAATGAAGGGAGTTCCTTGGAACTTCTGCTGTAGTGATTGACTTTGGTTCTTCCCGTGCCTGCAAAAACTTAAATTTTCCGGATGAAGAGAGGTGGGGTGGGGGCATGTTACTGGGAAGTTCTTACCCTTAAAACTACGCCCCCTTGTGGACCCTGAAAGAGAACACATTCCCTCAGTAGCCTTACTGATACACCAGTCCAAACGTGTTAGGGCAGCTTCCTCACAGAACATGGCCAAAGGAACTCCTGCCATCTACTGGACAGAGAGAACATCATGATTTGCAGAAAATTAGCATTACTACAGTGTTAGGCTCACATTATCTCAAGTAACAGCAATTTTCCACTTGATGGTTTAAAAGCCCTAATGTACTAAAACAGGTTAAGAAATATACAAGAATATTCTCAGAGAATGGTTCCCTGTAGGGGGAGATGAAGGCAAACCAGAGGAAGAAAGGAAGGAGGGGAGCTTAACAATAAGGTACTTGTGTCAGCATTGTATTTAGTGAGTATACTCTCATTCCTCCCAACAATGAGGTAGGCACATAAACCCTATTTCCAAATGAGGAAACTGCAACACACAATACAGGGAAATTGGCTGACTTTTTCATGTTATGGGGCATCTGGTCAGGATTTATTTCTGAATCAACAAATGGTGAGTAAGGAGGCATTAAAATGTTGCCCAGTTGTGACATCCATACATTAACATTTAAGACCTCAATGAAAGTACTTAAGATCCCATTTCATTCTCAAGACATTGGAAGAATCTCTATCTCACTGAATAATATACACATCAGCTGGTCCCCAGAGCAGAAAGAGCCTCCGATGCCACATATATTAGAATGGACATATTTTCAAAGCTAAAAAACTGAAATGCCTTTTTTTTTTTTAAGACGGAGTTTCACTCTTGTGGCCCAGGCTGGAGTGCAATGGTGCAATCTTGGCTTACTGCAACCTCTGCCCCCTGGGTTCAAGTGATTCCCCTGCCTCAGCCTTCCGAATAGCTGGGATTATAAGTATGTGCCACCATGCCTGTCTAATTTTTATTTTTTTGTAGAGGCAGGGTTTCTCCATGTTGGTCAGACTGGTCTCAAACTTCCAACCTCAGGTGATCTGCCTGCCTCCGCCTCCCAAAGTGCTGGGATTACAGGCATGAGCCACCGCGCCTGGCCCGTGACATTCTTAAAAATGCAATTTGGGGCCGGGTGCGGTGGCTCAAGCCTGTAATCCCAGCACTGTGGGAGGCCGAGGTGGGTGGATCATGAGGTCAAGAGATTGAGACCATCCTGGTCAACATGGTGAAATCCCGTCTCTACTAAAAATACAAAAAATTAGCTGGGCGTGGTGGCGCGTGCCTGTGATCCCAGCTATTTGGGAGGCTGAGGCAGGAGAATTGCCTGAGCCCAGGAGGCAGAGGTTGCAGTGAGCCGAGATTGTGCCATTGCACTCCAGCCTGGGTAACAAGTGTGAAACTCCGTCTCAAAAATAAATAAATAAATAAAATGCAATTTGGATGCAGAAACATTGGCATTCTCCGAACACACTGAATTTTTGGAATTGAAGCTGTCTCAGAAAAATTCATTTGAATAGGGTTCCACATATATGAAGATGAATTGCATTAGCAAAGCATAATCAAATGTGTATGTTATGTTTTCCTATAGTATTTTATACATATTTACAAGTCCTTAAATTGATTTTTTAAATTGTTATGGTGCTTGGTACACAGTAGGAGTAAAAACATGACCATAATAGAAAATTGTAAATTTTTGCTGAACTCTTATACAAAGTTGTAAAAAGTTATTACAGATTAAATGTCTACCAGCTTTTCTCCATCTTCACTGAGGGTCAAAGTGATGGGAATGGAGCATCAGCAAATTGGAGTGGAGAGAAATTAGAACTAAGATGGCTGGGATGGGGGTTGCGGGGCTGAGAAGCGTTAGGACACATGACCAAGGGAAAAATGGTATAATAGTTTAGATGTTTTAAGAATGATAGGAGCTGCCCTTATAATGAGATTATTCTGGTGGAGCTTGGAAAACCCCATGGTGTCAGATTCCTGGTCAACTCCAAAGTTTTAACTGAGTACCTGAGTCTCTAAATGCAGTGTTGGAAAATGTGGGGGGATATATAACACAGTCTCTACTTTTCAGCAGTTTATAATCTGTGTATAGAGAAATCAAGGAGATGATCATTTGGACTGATCAGGGAGGGCTCCATAAAGGGAAGTGGGATTTCTGCTGGCCTAATAATGAATACATTTGGGATATACAGATTGGAGAGAAAGGCATGCCAAGTAATTAGCGACTACAAAATCCAAAGACCCCTTTGGGGTCACTCTGAATTTAAAGCATGGCATCAGAATCTTGGCTTCATTTAAATTACATTTAATGGGGAAGTGTAGTGGTCTAATGTTAAGAGATTATGTAAGAGGAATGAGGCATTTCATTTTTCTTACCATTTGGTGTCAGCCTCAATCAAATAAATTGCACTAAACTTAGGAAAACAGGCACCCTTGTTAAAAGAGGTTTTGGCCATTGTCAAGAAAGTAAATTAATTTTTTAGAACATAAAAGTGATGTTTCCTTTTTATGAGTATACAAGTGATATGACCATTTACCTATGGAGTTTCAAAATAAAAAATTAAAATGACAGAAAGGACACTCACAGAACACCAGGCATTCATTTCACAAACTGTGGGGAAAAGTGTATTTTAAAGATGCATTGTTAATATTTGCCTAAAGACTACTCTTACATATACACAGTGTGACTGTTTTTAAATCAGAGCATTTGATTGTAGAGAAAGTGGCCAGCAACATGACAGAAGAAATAAATTTCTACCAGGTAAAAAAGCATGACGATGAGTGTCTAGAGAGAACTGGAGGTGGCTGGGTTCCCCTGGCCCTGCTCCTTTTTAAGGACAGAGCTAAAATAACAATAATGTGAGACTACAAATACATCTGTTTTTGATTCATTTTCTTGGTCTTGTCCTAGCTAAAGTCATTTCTAGATCACGTGCTACAGTCTTCAGAGAAGTTATGGAAGGAATTTACACAAAGGGCAAATACATAATTGAATACACGTATAAAAACACATGAATAGAATGTGGATAAAGAACATAGGGAAAAATTCTGATTAGAAGGGAATTAATGGATCTTTCATTTTCTGATTTGTACTACTCACTCCACAGCTGTGTTCAACTACTCTTCTGATTTCAGTTTGTCAAAAGCCCATCCCCTGATCTATCTTCTTGGTTACCTACTGGAGTAACACTGGCATACTCTAAATCTAAAACCAGAGATGTATCTATACATTACTTCTTCCTTATTTTCCTTCATATGTTAAGTTTTCTAGTGCTAAGCCTGTTATTTTTCTTAAAGAATTGCTTCAGTAGGGTCCAAGATAGAATCTGCTAATGGCTAAGACATATGTGTTAAATTTGGAAGAGTAATTTTGCAGTTTATGCTTAAATAGAAATTTGAAACCATTTACATGTTTTCTAGTCATTGTTCATGGCTTTATAAAAGCCATGCATATGCTTTCCAAGTAAGGTTTTATTTTGCCCATTTTGAACTTTTCCATATATTAGTTTTTCAAAGCACTCAAAATAGAGATCAAGAACAATTGTGGCCTTTAATTCATTGTCTTCTACAGAGAAAAAAATCAGATCAGATTAAACTCTTGAATTGTTAGAATTATTTTGTTTTCCAAACTTCAGTTTTATAATTTTCTCTTTCAATTTGTAATCACTTTCCTAAGATCATGCCTTTTTACTTTAGACAGCTAAAACATCAGTTTACTAAATACTTGCCTTAGCACAGACCTTTGTGGTTACTTTGTTGAAAATTGTGCTGTAACTGGACACAGTATTAACTACTTCTGATTACTAATCTGGATGTTTGATAATATCTACCTTTCAAGAAAGGAAGACAGTTCAGACACATAATTTGACAAAATTAGGAAACAGCAACATCAGTTCTATGAACATAGGAAAAAATCTGAACAGAGTTGACATTTCTGCCTGGTGTTAGACAGTGTTCTTTAAAGACCACAGACAACATGCACAAATGTAGGCGGAAACAATACATCTGCAGATACTGGCAGACGGCATTACCCGCCAAATTTGGCCAGTTTCTTAAGATAAATAACTTTTCAGTGACGTGCAGGGCTGAAATTACATAAACAACAGAAATTTACTAGGACTTAAGTCTACGAGTTTTGTGGGTTTCAAGATTTTATGCAATCAATATTCTGACATCTGTAACACTATTTTGTCCCTAAAATGCTGATGCCAGAAACAGTAAGATATTAATGTTTTACTTGATGACTTTTGTTTAAATCTTGAAATAAACTATGATTAATTCTCTGGAATAACCATTATTGAGCCACATTTTTATTTAGGTCATTAAGACAACTATAATCATCTCCTTATAAGGAAAAGTTTCATTAAAAATGCTAGAGAGCTCAGCCTCTTTAAAAAACCAATACTTGTAGCTTGTTATACTAATAGTTCTAAATGTCTAAGGCTTATTCAATGAAAATACCCGTAAGTTTTATCTAGTCTGAGCACTAAGATTTTAAAAAACTTACAATGAAAAACAGCTGAATATTCCGGAAACTTCCGTTAAGAGGAAATGGCATTATCTAGTTACCTTCTTAGTCTGTCCCTAAAAATGACTATATTTGCCTAATAGTCATTAGAGACATCTCCCATTATAAAATGGTCTTTAGAAGGCTCAAAAACCTGAAAAGTATGCAAATAGAAGCTCCCTGCTAATTCTGATTTAGCACATTGGGAATATTTGTCCAAAATTGAGGCAACATTCTTCAGTGGGACTGAAAATCCCAACTAATTTGTAACATTAGGTATCTTTAAAAATACTAGCTCCGCTTTACTTCCCTCTGAATATCAACCACGTTCTGTGCCGTTAATGGAAAGTTAGAACAACAGTTATGAATGAACTTTGTTAGAGAATGTCTCCCTATCTACCCTTTTGGTAAATTTTCCTTCCTCTTAATTTCTGAGTATATGTTAACCTGACTGTTTTGTTAACATACTACTAGCTCACCAATTGCTGAAGAAATATCATCATTCACCCATAAAGAAAAAATTATTCCCAGTGGTCAATTTAAAAAAAAAGCTATCATTTTTCAAATAAGTAGTCTGACATAAAAAAATATAAAAGGATAACTTTATTAAATATACAAATTCAACAGCATTCAATTTTTTAAAAAAGATTATGGCATAAGGGCAGATGAATGGTAATGGTTTATATAGATATATCCTATATTTACCCAATAGGTTAGGTACATATACTGACCTATCAGTTCTCAAAATAACAAAATGAATGTATGTCTCTAAACTGTATCTGTATTCTATGACTACTAAACAAGAAATATATCAACTGACCCACCCACCAGACTTTTTCCCATAGGAAGTTTGATACGCTGTCACTGATATTTATCATTTCTGAATATAAACCTCTATCTTGGGTTCTTTTCTACTTTGCCTACTTCATTATCTCTCTTCCCAACCCACCTAAGACTTAGTCAAAACCGTATATAGACATCTGGATGGCTCTAGGCAGAGGAAAAAATCTCCAGCAGTATTATCATCTCTCTATCCACTTTTCCTTTCAGCACCTACCTAGTTATATCTAAGATGGTGTGAAAAAACATAATTCAAAAAAGAAAAGCATCTGGACTATCAATCTTCACCTTGGTCCTGCAGCTTCCCTTTATCAACCAGTGTATGTATTATTTTACATTCCCAACTGTAAACATATGCAATATTTAATAAAACATCCAGAAACTTTGTGGTCAGCACCATATAATTTCTGAGGAAAATGTTTTAGGTAGGAGCAGAGAAGAAGAAAAATCAAGAGAAGCCATTGAGAAAAAATGGCAAGTCACACTAAAATGCTTTCATAAAATGTTTTAAAAATGGATAAATTCAATTTTAAGTGATATTTTGCCCCATGACCAACATTTCCTCCTTGTTTTAGTGTTCATAAAAGGCATAAAATGTACCTCTAGAAAAGGAAATTATTTTTACTTACAAAATCGTTAGAGCACCAGCACCAGGTTGAGTTTTCCCAAAGTATACATAGCTCGTAACTCTAAAACAACCAACAAATTGTCTTTTGATTCATTTAATCCTCATCACATCCATTAATTTTACTTAATTAAAACTAAAACTGCTACTTTTTCTGCATATGTCAGTGAAAGGTAACTAGGGAAACTCAAAATGTGACCTAATAGGAACCCACCTAAAATCTACTTAGGTGGGTTTAACTCAAAGAAGATCATGTTAGTCCCAAGAACTATCCCAGGAATTTTAAGTAATCTTAATCTATATTTTAGAATGCGCCACCAAACACTACAATGTTAAAATAAATTATTCATCCTGCTGTGGTCTCTAAACAAGAACTTATGGCTATTACAGTTTTTTTATTTTACCCCCTAACAGTCAACTTTAATTGAAGACCCATCATCACAAGCTCATATCTTTAAAAAATGGATGCAACAAAGCTTCTTCTGCTGTTATTCTTGAAGCTGGATTTAGATCTAGAAGTTTATCAAGCAGATCGTAAGCTTCATCAGGTACATCATTCCAGCCTTCTAAACTGGTAGTATACTCGTCAAAACAAGGCCCACAGCTATTATTGTCCCCCTTTTTAAATGAATTCCCTGAGTATTGTCCTGGAGGTGTCTGTATGAGGTGAGAAGCTTTACCGTCAGTCTTCTCTGAAAAAGTTGGTTGATGAGAAGCAGGCCCTTGTAGTCCATCACTTGTTAACTTGGGAATGTTAGAATCCATACCCCTGAGTCTCTCACAGAGTTTTCTCAAGTCTTGTGCTGGAACTTCTTTGCTACATAATACTGATTTGCCTAAAAGCAAAAGGAGAAAAAACAACAAAAGAAAAAACAGTTTTATTATTTGAATATATCAGAAGCCTCTCTCATGAGGAACATGAAAGTCCAAACATATGCTTTATGGACACACACACATACACGTGAGACAAGAGTACCACATGCTATATTTAAGTTGTATTTGAATTGCATAGTGGGAGATAAAGTGGGAAACAGTAAGTAGAAAGCGGTGATTTATGAGCTATGCCAGGCACTCACTTGACTCTGCTAATTTCTCCAGCCTCAACTTATCATTCTATAATCTTTTACTAGCTGCAGCTCCCACACCACCACTCTACTTCCTTTCCAGGCTTCTATGCCTTTGACTACATGACTCCTGTCTTTGCCTAGTATGCCCTGCATGCCTTGTGTGTGCCCAGGACACTCTCACTGACATCACCACTCAGTTCAAGAATCACCTCTGAGGCCTGACACCCTCAGAGAAAGTTGACCGGTTTCAGCTTCTATCATATCTTGGGAGGAGTTCCATTATTACTTTTGCTATCCTATATATGTCTGTCCATGTACTATACTGTGAGCTCTTTGAAGATAGAACTGTCTTATTTATCTTTGAACTCCCAAAACTCAGCCTATGCCTGGTACATATTACATGCTCAGTTAATGTCTGTTGGACTGGATAAAAAGGCATTATTGATTTCAACAACTCTGTTCAAATGACACATCCTTAGAGATGCTGTTCTTGACCAACCTATCCTAAATGAGCCTCCTCACTATGTTTTTCCTTTTACGTTTCTCAGTACCACTCATTTCTCATAGTATTTATTTGTGTTCTCTTCCTCACTAGAATTTAAGCTCTGTGAAAGCAGACTCGCACCAGTACCTGGCACACATAAAGCCCCAGTAAATATTTCTGAATGAACAAATAAACAATATCACAGTTTTTAAAAATATGTTTTTGAAATAACTTCCTGATGTGTTTATTATCAGATGTACAAAAATAAGTTAATCACGCAAATGGCAATCATGTATTATTTTTGCCTTGCATTTCCTTATTAAACAGAAATGTACTAAATGTACTAAACAATAAGTACCACAACATTTAGATGCCTTTCTGGGAATGCTGATTGTCAGCAAAGTCATTATTACGTTTACATTTTCTGAACTAACTATTGGATTGGTGTATTAAGCCAAGAAAAAAAAGGGCAGGGGGGAAGGAAACAAAATGGGGAAGAGGCCAGGCGTGGTGGCTTAAGCCTGTAATTCCAACACTTTGGGAGGCCGAGGCGGGTAGATCACGAGGTCAACAGATCGAGACCATCCTGGTCAACATGGTGAAACGCCGTCTCTACTAAAAATACAAAAAAAAAAATTAGCTGGGCATGGTGGCACGTGCCTGTAATCCCAGCTACTCAGGAGGCTGAGGCAGGAGAATTGCCTGAACCCAGGAGGCGGAGGAGCCTTGCGGGTGATCTTGCGGTGAGCCAAGATCACGCCATTGCACTCCAGCCTAGGTAACAAGAGTGAAACTCTGTCTCAAAAAAAAAAAAAAAAAAGCGGGGGGAAGAGAGAAAACAGAAGAAACAAATTACCAAAAACAAAATTTGCTGAGGGTACAATATGCCAATCCTTTTTTACTTTTAAACTGATTCTATCATTCCTATTCTCTTTAGAAAATTGTAGCCAGAGGGGAATACTCATATAGTTTTATTCCTTTATTAGCTTGTTCTGAAGTCATAAAATAATTAGTAGTATATGTTAGCATGTCACCAAGTTAAACAATATGATTTTTTTGTATGACCAAAAGGAGGGTTCATTTAAAATATTCAGGAAAAATAACTTAAACTAACACAATCAGTCAACATATTTTGCTACAGACTGCTATGTGTCAGGAATGTTTCGGCTCAAGACTTTTCTTTTTAATTTATGCAACACAATTCGCTGTGTACTTAATGACAACCCACAATGAAGCCAGGTCTAAGGGTTGAGGGCAGTGGAGTAGGTTACAGATAAGAGAAGTAAAGGTGGTCTCACTGCTAATCTCAGCCAAGTCATTTGTTTAGGTTACAAAGGGGAACACAGTGGTGTTTGTTGAAATTTTGAGACTTTTATACTCAGTCCAAAGTTACAGTAAGATCTGACTAAAATAACTACAGATGTCATACTAATAGAACTGAGACAAGTGCTATGGCATTATTTGAGATGGAGTCTCGCTCTGTCGCCAGGCTGGAGTGTAGTGGCGTGATCTCGGCTCATTGCAACCTCTGCTTCCTGGGTTCAAGCGATTCTCCCGACTCAGCCTCCTAAGTAGCTGAGACCACAAATGCGTGCCACCATGCCTAGCGAATTTTTGTATTTTTAGTAGAGATGGGTTTCACCATGTTGACCAGGATGGTCTCAATCTCCTGACCTCATGAACCACCCACCTCGGCCTACCAAAGTGCCAGGATAATAGGCGTGAGCCACTGTGCCCAGCCCTATTTTTTTAACATATGAGAACAAGTATTACAATGATAAATCTCTAAAAGCTCTTGCTTGCTGTCATGGTACTTGATCTGGAGTATTTTTGTGTCAGATGTTGTACTTCCATTGTTGGCCCTGATTATAACTTGGGTTACCAATGGGAGAGATTCAAGCTCTTCAATAAAATATTTTGGTGTTGGCTGATAGACTTCATGTTCATAAACGTCTCACAAAGTTAGTTAATAGTAGATGAAAGTTTTCTCAGTTGAGAATAAACAAACTTGTTATGACTATTATTATGTAAGAATACCATTTCTAAGATATCAATCTTGCTTTCCATTCATGGTTACTTTTCCCTTGTATGTCCTACAATATTTACAAGATAGTTAAAAACTGTGGACTGACTGCTGTAGAAGCATATTTTGGCAAGCTTCTATTAAAATGAGGCTTTCTTCACAACCACCACTAAATTTTTCTTGTATATTAGACCATAGCACTGATGCCTAAGCAAGGGTAGTAATTTTTGCAGTAATTCTTAAAACACCGGTAGTTTCTTAGTCAAAATCACTTGGTTTTTTTTTTTTCAAACTAACAAGATTGGAGGCTTCCTAAGTATCTTAGTTTTCTGAATCATATATTCCAAGAATCGATAGAGGGGCAGGCATATGTATTTCTTAAAGATTCGCAGATAATTCTGACATGCAACCCCAGTTAAGACACAATGTTCCTGGGGCTGAGCACAAGGCAGCCCCGCTACTCTGGAGGTAGGCTGACAAACTTTGTCCCCGGAGGTGTTCCATATTGTGTGGTAGTAAGTTGACTCAATCATACTTATTCCTTGGGAAAGTATTAACTATAATTGAGCTTGGAAAATAAACCCACACAACCTGACAACACACATTTCTATTCTCTTCCCCAGTCCTTATTACACTATATTAACAATTAACTGTCTACTTGTTAGTATAGCCTATGATCATTTAAGGCAAGGACACCCTAGGTACCAAGACGTAGTGCATCTGATGCTTAAAATACAATACAAAAATAAAACATATTATTAAAGATATTTATGTTATCAAAGTGAAATCATAACTAAAAGGAGTTAAAATTTTACTCTTTATTCTTTTAAGATTACAAAGGCAAACTTTAAATACTGCAATAGTGTATTACTTTGTGTTTAAAAAGATTAAATGATTATATATAGAGAGGAGAGGTGATGATAAATTTATTTTTAAGCAATTGAAGAATTTTCTACTTAATATTAGAATTTTATCAAGACTGAATGTTTATTTGTAAAGACAGTTTCATAATAATTTATTAAGCAATTTGTAGGAGATAATCAAAGGCATTTGTTTTGTTCTATAACACAAAACGGCTTACCAAAAGTTTTAGCAGCTTGGATAGTTTCTCTGGATCCCCGAATTGTCATAATTTGGGCCAAAGCAGTTAAATCATCACTTGCTTTATAAAATGGATATCGTCCACTAAGCAAAGAAAGAAATATGACACCTGCAGACCACATGTCGATTGCTGTAATAGAAGATAAATTTTTAAAATAAATTTCAAATATATAATTTTATTATCTAAATCAATAGTTCTCAACATTTACTATGCATTAGAATCATCTTGGGAGCCTTAAAAAATTCAGATGCTCAGACCCAGAGATTTTGATTGCAGTTCTGAAGTAGTTACATGTTTTAAAAAAGTTCCTCAGGTGATTTTAATATACAACCAGGATTAAGAATCCTCTCTGCAAAATATAATGTTTCCTTCTAGAGCAACATTTGGTACATTTAAAAGGATATTTAGTCATTAGGAAACACTAAGTAAATGTACATTTTATAAGATCAAATGGAATCCAAAAATAACTATGTGGGAAAAAATCTGGATGATCCTCGAGTATGACATACCATATCGGTCAAAGTACTTTCATTTTAGTGAAAAATAATGAACATTAGAAGGTCTTCTTCAGCTGACACTAGCACTAACTACTGCTCTAGAAACTTTTGAAAAGTTGTATTTCTGTGCGGTTGTGAAGACTTTAATTTTTGTGAGTACAGAGTAGATGTATATATTGATAAGGCATATGAGATGTTTTGATACAGGCATGCAATGTGTAATAATCACATCCTGAAAATAGGGTATCCATTCCCTTAAGCATTTATCCTTTGTGTTACAAACAATTCAATTATCTTCTTTTTTTGAGATAGGGTCTCGCTCTGTTGCCCAGGCTAGAGTGCAGTGGAGCCATCTCAGCTCACTGCAACCTCTGCCTCCCAGGTTCAATCAATTCTCGTGCTTCAGCCTCTTGAGTAGCTGGGATTATAGGCATGTGTCACCATGACCAGCTAATTTTTTTTTTCTTTTTGTAGTTTTAGTATAGACATCGTTTTGCCACGTTGGCCAGGCTGGTCTCAAGCTCCTGGACTCAAGTGATCGGCCTGCCTCGGCTTCGCAAAGTGCTCTTTTAGTTATTTTAAAATGTACAATTAAATTATGATTGACTATAGTCCCCCTGTTGTGCTATCAGATACTATGTCTTATTCAACCTTTTTTTTTTTTTTTTTTGAGATGAGGTCTGGCTCTGTTGCCCAGGTTAAACTGTGGTGGTGTGATCTCAGCTCACTGCAACCTGCGTCTCCCAGGCTCAAGTGATCCTCCCACTTCAGCCTCCTGAGTAGCTGGGACCACAAGTGTACAGCTACTTTTTTGTATTTTTGGTAGAAATAGGGGTCTACCATGTTGCCCAGGCTGGTCTCGAGCTCCTGAGCTCAAGCAATCCACCTGCCTTGGTCTCCCAAAGTGCTAGGTTATTCATTCTTTATAACTAGTTTTTTTTTTTTTTTTTTTTTTTTACCAATCAATGAGAGCTTGTGAGGTTGCTGAGGTTGGTTGGCTTGAACTCTTGGCCTCGAACTCTTGGCCTCGCCTTCACAAGCGCCACGACATCTGGCCGAAGCCACTTTGGGCCCCATAACTAGTTTTTGTACCCATTAGCCATCCCCACGTACCCCACACCCTGCCACTACCCTTCTCAGCCTCTGGTAACCGTCTTTCCCCTCTCTATGGGTTCAACTGTTTTGATTTTTAGATCCCACAAATAAGTGAGAACATGCAATGCTTGTCTTTTGGTGCCTGGCTTATTCCACTTAACATAATGATCTCTAGTTCCATCCATGTTGTTACAAATGACAAGATCTTTTTCATGGCTGAATAGTACTCCATTGTGTATAAGTACATTTTCTTTATCCATTTATCTGTTGGTGGACACTTAGGTCGCTTCCAAATTCTGGCTATTCTGAGTAGGGCTACAACAAACATGGGAGTGTAGATACCTCTTTGGTACATTGATATCCTTTCTTTTGGGTATATACCCAGCAATGGGATTGATGGATCATGTAGCAGCTCTATTTTTTAGTTTTCTGAGGAACATCCAAACTGTTTTCCATAGTGGTTGTGCTAATTTACATTCCCACTATAGGAAGTTTAATCTTCTGACTTCTGGCAGTTAAAGATTATGACCAGCTCAACTTCTTGTTAAAGAGCTCCTTGTTTTTTCTTTTAAGGACGTACGTCTTTTCTAATTGCTGACCTCCTAGTATCACCAGGTTATATGCTCTCTATTCCTTTGGCTACTGTATCACTTGCCTGCCTTCCTTTATTTTCCTTTCTCTCTCTCTTTGAGATGAGATGAAGTTTTGCTTTTGTTGCCCAGGCTGGAGTGCAATGGTGGGATCTCAGCTCACTACAACCTCTGCCTCCTGGGTTCAAGCGATTCTTCTGCCTCAGCCTCCCAAGCAGCTGGGATTACAGGTGTGCACCACTCACACCCGGCTAATTTTTGTATTTTCAGTAGAGAAGGGGTTTCACCATGTTGGCCAGGCTAGTCTCAAACTTCTGACCTCAGGTGATCTGCCCATCTCAGCCTCCAAAAGTGCTGGGATTACAGCATGAGAAACTGCACCCGGCCAAAATTAAACTTTTTTAGTTTCCTGTATGCTGTTTCTTGAGTTCCTTGGCTCATGCCTCTATGCTAACTTCCCAGCCCAATTTACATTCTAAGACCTCATTTCTTTCATGAATTTCATTCCATAATCTGTTTGGGTTAGGATAGTTAGATATTCCTTAAATACCTTGTATAAGCTTTATTACCATACTCAACAAGTTACTTTGTAATTATCTGATGGTGTGTCTTGACTAGAGTGTGAACAGATGATCTCATTTGTTTGTTTATTTTATCATTAGGAAGCAAGAACAGACATACAATGAATGAATGCATTTCTTCAAAGCCCAGAACTCAAGTGAATAGCAGGATTCATCTATTCATTCAAGATGTTTCCTGCATTCCAGCTCCATGATAACTCTGTAGATTGTGGAACACTTTTTTCTTTTTCAAAACCTAATTGGTATTATATTGTTTATATAATAACAAAAATTTTAATCAAACACAATTGTATCTACATCATAGGAAACTTTTGTGATATTAAGCAAACAAATAAAATGCTTCAAGTCTTTGGCTGGCAAAAACTATTAAACATAATTTTTCCCCCACAAAGTTGTTATCAACAAAATTCCACAGATTACATTTTACATATTTATTTATAAGATGGTAAGATCATCTTGTAAATAAATATGTGAAATGTAATCTATGGAAAAAACTGTTAAAAAACAGGCAAAATTGGGATTAAAAACTCATAAAAAATAGCATTAGTTCAAAAATAGGAATGCCACACTGCTAGAACTGCTTATATAACTTAATTAAAAGCAGAAGAGCTCAAATATTACTTATAAATAGACAGAGATCATAAAATAAAATATGACTGGGACAATCCATTTTAATTGGGTTCTGTATTTCCAGTACAACATACCTGTAGTTTGATTGGGGCACTTTGTCAAGACCTCTGGTGCTCTGAATCCGGGTGTACCTGCCCTAGGGGCAACCTGCTGACGCCTTATGATGAAATAAGATTTCTCTAGTTATGTTAAAGTTAAACTATTTAAGTCTAAAAAATAACATTCATCAATTTAGTTCAGAGTAAATTTTGCCTTGATAACTATATAATAAGTATTACTATAAAGTGATAATCTAGTGTGATAAAAATTCTAGATTTTGCTTCTACTGTTTTTTACACCCTCTATTAAGTCCCCAGACTTATTGCAGAAAGGTGTTAAAATAACTTCCAAGAATAAAAAGTATCAGTAGATAATAAGAGCCTAATAGAAAAATAGAACCCAATAGCAATTTGCAGGTATAAAAATTCATTTCCATTTGGGGTAACTGATCACAGATACACTTATATATTTGAGTTAATCAGGAAAGGCTTTATGAAAGCCAAGTGTTGAAGGAAAGGGAGAAATTTATGAGTCAAAGAGATGGGGGTGGGAGTAAGAGAGAGCTCTACTGTTTGGTTCTGGTTACCCCACATAAGTGAGAATAAGAGAGAAAACAGGAAAGATCACATCAGCAAGCAAAACGTGTGTTTCTAAGCTTCTAAAAAAGCCACTCCCTCCCAGTTATCTGCATATAAGAGCAAATGTGCTTTCCAGAGTATATCCATATTAAATGAATAATATATGAAAACTGTTTATCATTTGCTCTTCAAGATACTAGTGGTCTGCATCAAGGCCCACCGAAGTTCACTGATCTGTGTTGATCTCCTGCACTCACTAAATCAATTATCCACCCAAATCAAAGCAATTTCTAATCTCGTCTGGCAGCATGCTGGTGATTTTATAACACCATCAAAACATTACCTTGAAAGGCAAATACTACAAACTTTATCTGTTGCATAGCAGTCACAGGTAAGGCTAGCTGGGCAAGAACTGGCAGTTTTCCTCATCACACCGCTATTCATAACTTTTGTAGAAATGGCCTTCTTTTTTGTTGCTAACTTTCTAGACAGTACATCCACAGTCTTTGACTGCTTCATGAGCTGTAAAAGAAAAGTCTTATTTTTCTATTTTTATGACATTTAACATGATGTCCTAAAATGCTAGCAGGGCAAAAAGCAATAGCAGAAGCATAACTTTAAAAACTGCTGAATGGCTACTGGACTGCAAATAAAACAGTTGTCTATTAAAATGTTTAAGTTCTTCTTGGGTTTTTTTCTGTAAAGTTGCC
Organism: Saguinus oedipus; assembly: GCA_031835075.1. Lineage (NCBI taxonomy): Eukaryota > Metazoa > Chordata > Mammalia > Primates > Cebidae > Saguinus > Saguinus oedipus. Next base: position 114,469,970 of record CM063175.1, read on the forward strand.
TTATATTAAAATTTACTAATTAGTCCTAGCTTGGCCAACATTTTACTTATACTCACTTTATTAGAACTTTTCCTGGTATATTGCGAAAACAGTTATGTTCTAGTGTCTAACTCCATTTCAGAACTGTAAACTGCACAAGTACATTGGCTAAAATCACAATTTTAATTTGTTGCTCATGCTGTCTACCTATCAGATATCACAAGTCAATCTGAAATCTACGTTGTTGACAATTTTGTTAAACTTTACAAACATCTTTACACTAACAACTATGTGTCAGAAGAGTTAGCTAGATGTAGGGAGCTCACACTCTAGCAATGACAGAAAAGCTCTTAATGTTCTAAATGTTCCTCTAGAGAAAGAGCAGTAATAGGTGATCAAAAATGAGAAAAAATTCCACCAGAAAAGTTCAGAAAAATACTGGAGAAAACAAGTTTTGACTAAATGCTCACAGCAGCAATACCTTCTGCCAAAGCCAAACTCTACTTTAAAAAAATTTCTGATAATAAATGTTAATCTAGTTATTACCTAAAATTCTCTTCAGTGTATGACTGACTGACCATTGCACTATTAAGCTACATTACTTACTTTCACTGCAGGGCTCTCATGTGAAATGGAGCTGTGTATATTGAAATTTCTTTCTCCAAAAACAGAGCGCTGGACAGAAAGGCCTACAGATCCCTCCTACAATACCAACAAAAACAAGGAAAATAAGGATTATATCTGTAACACTTTCTGCCAGCTGTACTCTGCCATAGTTTTGAAAGAGTTAAATGAGATGAAACAAAAACAGCTGCATCCAAGTCATTCTCAGGCACCAAACCAATTCTGTGAAAGGAGAAAATAGTCTAGACAGAACTCAACACCCATACAATGTTATCATAGTCCATAAATATATATAACTAAAAAAAATTCAAAAACCACCTGCATGGATGTTACATTTTGCTGTGCAGCTAAAATGGAGATAGACACTTCAGAATTTCTCCCCTAAAACTAATCCTTTCTTTTAAAAAGGATAATTACTATGAACTTTCTAACATGCAGGGAAAATGTAATATTTTCCAGTTTTGTCATAAAATATAGTTTCATAATAGTTAATGTTAGATATTATAAACTGACAAAGTAAATTTTAGTTTTAAAATGGTAAGCAAAATGATTCAGTACAAATCTTAGTGAAAATTTAATCAATACATATAACAAATGTAAAAAAAGGTGTTTTAAATTACAATTAGTATCCTAGTATTGTATCTCCCTCTGTTGGTTGAAGGAGTACATTTCTAAAACAGTGTCAGTACTTAAGAAATAAAAGAGAGAGAACCTTTCCATCTTTTCCTTGTTTAATCTGAATTTGTGCATTTGTGTAGGGTCTTTTAACAGAAGCTTTTGTGGTGGACTGCTGATCCAGCTCCTTAGGTACAGGGCCACTCAATGGAATCTTGTTTCCCGTTATTACATGGGATTTGTTTTGTGAACACCTTTCCTGCTGAGCTTCAGACTGGACAAATTTGAGAAGCTCTATTTTCGTATCATGGGTTCCTTGGGCCAAGCCAAAGTCTACCAAGGCATACCTAAGAGACAAAATTAAGCATTTTTACTTATCTGTAACAATTAAAGCTTAGTAACACTGTAATACTCTCAAGCCATCCTCATAAAAACTGTAATTTTTTGAGGGAGGAATTTATAGCATCTGGAAAAAAAAAATTAAATTTTCCAGACAAAGTAAGAATTTAATAGCTAACTAGGATTTAAAATTAAGATGTATCCCACAATCAATCAAATTTTCTTTTTCCAATGGTCTGTGTTAATAAGGCAGAAGAGGAATACATAACATAAACACAATCCTTTGTTCTGATGGTGGCAGAGATGGCATCATAACATAATTTCTAGTTAAGCAAGTTTAAAAAAATTTAAATCATGGTTTTAAAATCTGATTCTATTAAAGAAAATTAAAAAGTCAGGGGTATAAAACCCCAAGAAAGAAGTTAGTTATAATCTTACTCTGTTCAATACGAACCATTATATAAATAGAGGTATTTATGTTATTTTCAGCTTATAATTTCTCTATAATTATAATCAGCATTAAAATGTATACATAAAAGCTTTGTGTTAAAACAGGAAACTGGCTATCATGTGGTCCAATCCCCTCACTTATAGAAAAGAAAAATGAAGTCCGGAGATAAGAGACTTATCTAAGGTCAAAAATTACTATATTCTTTCTAAGTCTCTTAGTTCAGTGCTATTTCCCCTGAACCATGGTACATCTAATAATGTATCTTGTTCCACGAATACAATTTTAATTCCCTTCTTTACCACATTTCCCTTCCCCATCACAATGAAACTTTGAAACAGAAATAATGTGTATGGCTGTTGTAGTATGTTATGTTAAGTCTAAGAGATACAGGTCAGAGGATACAAAATAGCAGATATGTAGGATAAATAAATCTAGACCTAATGCACATTCTGAAGACTACAGGTAATAAAACTGTACTGTATATGGAATTCATGCTAAATGAGTACATTGTAGCTGCTCTTGCCATAAAAACAAAAACAAAATGGGTAACATAAATATTTGCTTCACAATAGTAGCCTTTTTACTAACTTTTTACTTTTTTACTAACATCATATTCAGTACCTTAAAATAGACATTAACTTTTTTTAAAAAAAAGAGAAACAGAGTAAATATTTTCTGGTAACTCTTCATACTTACTTTTTCAAGCGCCTATTATATAAAAAATTGCTGGGCTTAACATCACGGTGAACAATACCAAACTGATGGATGCGCTTCAAAGCCTTGAACAGATTAAACATATATTCCCGTACTTCTTGAAAGGAAAGAGAATTCAAAATGTCCTAAAATAAAGTTATGAATGAAATGAGTTATAAATATTGCCTGCAATTAAATACTTAGCTAATAAAAAGTCAAGAAATATTAAAACCTACCAAAAACGACTCATGCTCGAGATATGGCATAGCAATAACAACATGATCATTCTTCCTAAAGCAGTATTTAACTCCCATGACATTATCTTGCCCCCTAGTGGAAAAAGGCACAATGAACTTTTAGAGGAAAGATCAGAGGAACTGAAACATATGCCTAAACAATATAATTTTAGCAATGCATACATATTGGTAGAAAATTGACTTAAAATTCATCATCACATAATAGAAACACAAGTGACTTGTGTTCTTGTGTTAAAGTTTTCTTTTAAAACAAAAATAACACCAGTTTTGAGGTTACTATAATAATTCAAATTAAGTAATTATAGTTTTAACTGGGGAAGTAGCAGAGTGCGAAAAAAGGGAAAAGATGAATAAGAACAAATTAGTAAGACTTAGCAGATAAGATGGTAACAGTAATAAATAAATAAAGGTCACTAAACTAATAGAGCCAGGATTTGAACTCAGGCATTTTGCTCCAGATATATGCTCTTAATCACTATGCTACACTGCTTCACAAAAGAGGAAAACAGGACAAAGGTGATTTCCATGATTTTGAACCTGAGTAAGAAAACAATAGAGATATCAATAAAATAAATACAGAAACCAGTAAAAAGAAGCATCTAAAATCAGACCTCATCATTTTGATAGAGCTATTCTAGATAAAGGACAAACCTTAAGTGAGAAGAGAATGCGAAGTCAGTGAGAGTTTTTGAAGTGAAGTGATACCTAGAGATATGAAAATTAATAGAAAGAAAAGAAAACTAAGCTTGGAAGAAGACAAGTTAGAGAGCAAAATAAGAAAGGAATTTTGAAGGAAGAGTTATCAGCATGGAAGTCAAAGAGTAACAACTGAGGGAAGGTTTTTAGTTTGGCAAACAGTAATTAACTGGTAATTTTTCAGAGAGCAATTTAAGTGGCAAGGAAGAAACAGAAGAAAATGTAACACAGTGGAAGGTGAGCCTAAAGACAATTTGCCTGACTGCATTGTCAGATCAGAGGAAGGCATTTTTAGCGTGTACTTTTTTGAAGCACAGAGAAAGAAAAAGTGGTAGAGGGAGACAGTTAAAGTATGGAAAAAGGATTGATCACATTTAGGGTATAAGAACGTATGCAAGCATTCTTTACAGAGGCCATTTCATTTTCTTGTCTTCTATAATATGCAGAAGGTGAAACAAACAGGTTTACTTACTCATTCAATATTGAGTGGGCACTGTTACTTGCTGTTAGGGATTACAGACATTAGTGATACAATGGTGAATAAAATTTACACGATTTTTGGCCTCATGGAGCTTACTATCTAGTGACAGTACAGATAATAACAAGGTAATTTATAATGACAGATTATGGTAAGGGCTTTGAAAGAAATCAAAAGACGATGTGACAACAACAAAAAAAATAGGAGAATCTAACTTAATTCACAGAAGACATCTTTCAAGCAGTGCTACTCTTTTTTTTTTCCTCCTTAGAGACAAGGTCTCGTTTTGTTGACTAGGCTAGATGGAGTGCAGTAGTGTGATCACAGGTCGCTGCAGCCTCAAACTCCTGGGTGCAAGTGATCCTCCTACCTCAGCCTCCTGAGTAGCTGGGACTACAGGTGTAACTTTTAAGTTTTTTGTATAGATGGGATCTTATTATGTTGCCCAGGCAGGTCTCAAACTCCTAGCCTCAAATAATCCTTCCAAAGTGCTGGGATTACAAGCATGAGCTACTGCACCTAGTTTCACTCTTGCTTAGATCAGAAGATGAAGGGTCAGCAGGCAAAGACTGGGAGAAGTCTTCCCAAATGCGGAAACAGTCTGGGCAGTGGCCCTGAGGTAAGAAAGCTATTGAAACAAATCTGAGAAACTAGAGAAATGGAGCACAGTGAGGAGGTGGGAAGATGAGCATAAGAAGGTTGATTTTTTTTTTTCAAACTACACAACGAAACACCATTGAAAGATTTTTAAGTGGTGGAATTAATGACCCAATTTAAGTTAAACACATACGTATTTTATATTTTGAAGATCATTCTGGCTGCTGTGTGAATATAGAATTAAGGGGAGAAAGAAGAAGCAGGCTACAGTAGTAGTCTACGCTTCAGCTGAGGTAGTGGCAGAGAAGATAGACATGGATGAACTTCTAGATACATTTTAGAGGCAAAACAGCTAGGACTTAGTGATTAATGTGGTTTAGGAGAGAAACAGAGAAAATGAGGATGATTTCTAGGTTTCTGGCCTGAACAAGTGTGTAGATTGGGCCATTTGCAGAGATAGGTAGATAAAATATTTGCTGTGGTGAGTTTTTTTTTTTTTTTTTTTTTTTTTGGCATGTTAAGGTTTAGTTTTAGTATATTAGGTTTGAGTATTTATCAGGCACCAAGTGGAAATGTTAAATAGGCAGGTGGATATATACAAACCTGTAGTTAAGATAAAAGGTCTGAGATTAACTATATACTTTTGGGAATCATTACACCATGTGGAAATGGAGGACACTAAAGCGAATACAGAGAAACCCAAGAGCAAGCATGAGGAACTCCAACATTTAGGGGTCAGGTAGAAATGGAAGAGCTGGCAGACATTGAAAATGAAAAGCCAAATGAGGGAAGAAGAAAGCAAGGAGGGTATGGCAGTACCAAAGTCAAGACAAGGGTTCAGGTCAATTGTGTTAAATGATGCTTAGAGTAATGGTTGACTCTATAGTTTCCAGTTTAGTATAGAGGAGAGCAGCCTCAATGAGTATGTAGTGAAAGAGAGGTGTGGAATGAAAACAATTTATGTAAATAATTTGAGAAGTCTGGGTATAAAGGGGAGCAAAGAAATGATGGAGCATGTGGAAGAAGGAGGGCAGTTTAGGAGGATGAGATACTAGATCATGTCCATATGTTGACAGAAATGACCTAGCAGAGAGAAACCATATCAGATGATTCTGTTATTCTAAATAAAATATTAGATGAGGTTGTCAATAGCTGGGGAAATGTGAAATATGAGTTCCCTACATTTACAAAATAATGTAAACCATGAAAGCCAAGGTTTATGATTTAGCAGGAAGGTTACGAAAAGCAGTGATAAAAGACAGGAAATCAAGCTGAGCCTCAAAGGAAATCCAATCTAAAAGAAGTACTATAAATTTAACCATTGCGAGGTTAGAAGGAAAGTGCTAGCAAATTGCAAACACTTGACTGAAAAATGTATTTAATTCACATATAATTTCATCATCCCTGCTAAGTATCTATTTTAAAATCTTATAAATTATATACAAGTTCAATTAAAATGTTTAAATTGCCTACCCAGCCACTGTTAGGCACTGAAGTTCAGCTGCAATTCTTATAGGATGACTTGTTGGAATCAAGTGTTTTAGAGCAATTTTCTCTTCAGGTCCTACTTGTAACTGTGCTGTGGCCAAATAAACAGAACTGAAAGTGCCTGTAAAACGATTTATTAGATTTTCAATACCTGGTTTTTAAAAATGTTAATGAAACAATTCTAAGATAGATTGTAAAAACTGTTTCAATGGCATAATAGAATAAAACAGGACTTCATTTTACTGTAAATGTTTATTATTTATTCTTTCTTTGAGGCTGAAAAAGTTGTCATTATAATTGGCAATAAAACCATGGTCTTAATAATCTAAAAAGCGGTACATATTTTTAATAAGAAATAGTAATGAAAACCAAGATTACAAAAGGACAACAGGAGGGGAAAAAACCTTGTAGAAATAGTAAAGCATATTACCTTCTCCAATTTTGTCCTTAATCTTAAACACATTACTAAGCTGTGGTACAGCTTCATAAAGCTTCTCAATATCTTTTTTAACACCTTTCAAGGAAACAAAAATTTAAAGTTTTAATCAATGACAGTATACTTTATAGTTTAAAATTTAAAAAGCTCAATGAAATAAATTCTAAAGCATGAATAATTAATTATAAATAAGTTTTAATAAAACTGTGATAAGATTAAACCCCTATCAAGTTGCTATAACTCACACACACACCTCTTGAACCAATAGACAAAAAGAATAGTCCCAGAATTAAATACACCAAATTTCTACTATACTGAAATTATATACTAATAAATACATTGTTACTATATAAATTACAACACGATAAAGCAGCTAAATTTTTTAAATAACTAAACAATTTGTGCTGTGATCACTAGATGGCATGCCAAGGACACAATGTGATGCTCTTGAAAACTATTTCCTGTAAAGACACAAAATCTTAAAAGCTTGGTGAAATTTTATGTTTTGAATATTCACACTATATTTTCAGAGAGAAGGCCTACTAAAGTTCTCAAGCATATAAAAAAAAATTTTTTTTAATTTGTCCCAATTGCCAGTAGTATCCTTTATCCTTGACTGCAGATAAATTGCTACTTTTAAATAAATATCAGTTATTTATAAAAATGTACATGGTTAAAATAAGAGAGGCAATAATAAAGACCCAGTAAACGACGGGATACAGAAGAGAACTACCCAAGAGTCTTCAGATTTTATTACAGTACCTAGGCTTTACTAGCCCTACATAGCATAGGTTTAAGACATTTTCAAAGCACTTGCACAAGCATTATCTTTACAGATCTTCCCAATAGTACTGTGAACTTGGCGGAACACGAATTATTATCCTGATTTTTCAGATAAGGAAACTCAATTTAGGGAGGTTAAATCATTTGCTCACTTTCACAGAGGTGTTGCTGATGTCTGCAGAACTCATTCTTTTATTTTTATTATATATATTTTCTAGTTTCTTTTTTTTTGAGACAGTCTTGCTGTGTCACCCAGGCTGGAGTGCAGTGACGTAATCTTCACTCACTGTAACCTCTGCCTCCCAGGTTCAAGAGATTCTCAGCCTCGTGAGCAGCTGGAATTACAGGCGTGTGCTACCATACCCGGCTAATTTTTTGTGTTTTTAGTAGAGACAGGGTTTCACCATGTTGGCCAGGCTGGTCTCAAACTCCTGACCTCAAGTGATCGGCCTACCTCAGGCTCCCAAAGTGATGGGATTACAGGTGTGAGCCACCGCACCTGGCCAGAAATCATTCATTTAAATAAACACTGTTTAAAAAATGCTCAGCAATGGGAATATTTAAAAAACTAATAAATTTGGTGCAGCCATTAGTCCAGTAGAGGAAACGTTCACTCTTAATACAAGGTGATACCAGTAATAAAAGAATGCATAAACTATTAGGTTGGGGAGGATTTCTGAAGGTGCTAGGAAGGCTTCAGTTGACAGCTAAGTTTTGTTCTGAACTATTAATCAAGCTGTGAAAGTGGAAGAAACATTTTAGAAAAAATTAACTGTGTCTGTAAAGACAGGGAAAAAGAAAAACAAAAAAAGGTTTGGATGATTAGGGTGGGGGAGAGGGCTGAGAGACAATGACATACAATGTGGCCTGGGGTGGTGGCTCAGGCCTCTAATCCCAGCACTTTAGGAGACCAAATGAAGAAGACTGCTTGAGTCCAGGTGTTTTGAGACCTATCTCTTAAAAAAAAAAAATTAGCTGGGCTTTGTAATACATGCTTGTAGTCTCAGCTACTGAGACCGAGGCAGAAGGATACCTTGAGCCCAGGAGTTTGAGGCTACTAAAATATGATCGTGCCACTTTACTCCAGCCTGGGTGATAGAAGAGCAAAACCCGTATCAAAAATAATAGTAATAATAATAAATAAATAAATAAAGGAAATAGAATGTGGCTGAGGAAGAGAAGAGCAGAGAATGCAAATGAAAGCTATACAAAGTTTTTAAGCAGAAAAATGACAAGCGAAGAACAGATGTGAAGGGGAGGAGGAACAGTGATGGCTGGAGAATAAGGGGCCAGGTAGATCCACTCCTGTGTTCTTTCCACTCTATCAACTCGTCTAAGGAAATGCAAAGGATTTATTTAAATCACCCTCACCTTCCCATGTATTTCATATGTGGACTGGAGAACCTTCATGGATTTCAATGCAAGAGGCAACATAAATAGCAATTATGTGTACTACTTTAGAGACGGCAGCCTAAATTAGAATCCTGGCTCCACTATTTATTTACCAGCTAGTGACTTTCCTTGAACACACAGCTTATCTCTGTGAACCTGCTTTCCCATCTATAGGAAAGAAGTAGTAATAATAGCCATGCTACTGAGATACTGTGAGGATTAAGTGGAATAATATATAAAAGTAAAGCTTTTAATACAATGTCTGGCACACAATACATATTAAATAAGTGACAATGGTAACTTATTGTGGTTATTGTTATTTCTGTAGGGCTTCTCCTCTTATTAGGCCCTCTGTTTGAAATGATTTTCCCTTATAACTTAATGAACTAACTCAATTGTCACAGCTTCCTCTGACATCCTACTTAAATTAGCATTCCTTCCATTGTCCTACTGCCTTCAGAATACTTATCTACTATAACATTATCCTGTTTATTTATTTCTTCACTGTCTGACTCCTCCCACTAAAATATAAGCTCCATCAGTACAGGTTCCCTGTTTGTATAAATCACTGCAATTTATATTCAACTCCTAGTCAGAACAGTGCCTGGCATATTTGTTAAATAAATGACTTATTACAGTCATTATGGGCATCCAGAGACAGCTGGAGCAAAAAGAGCAGAAGTTCAGAAGTCACAACACAATGAAGACAAAGTATCAGCTATCTCACTATCAGCTATTACACTACTTCATCCTACAACTAAAACCAAGGCCTGAGAGAAAAGTTGGCTTTCTAGCAGTCATTATGACATTGCCATAGTCAGTTACAACCTTTACAGTTACAACCTTTCTTAATGAGAGTCAATTCCAAGGAGCTTCAAATTCCATAAAGTCACAGGAAAAATACCATGAATGGGCACATGTTCAATTTGATACTACATTTCTTTGACTATAAGATACAATTTTAAGAACTATGGAATTGGGATGCATCTTAACAATTGTTGTCAGACAGCATCAGAACTCAAAGAATAGGTGTCAGTGACTTAAAGAAAATTAGAGAAGCATTCCTTTAACCCCTAAGAGCCAAATGGTTGTAGGGAGGAGCAGTAGAGATGGTGAAGCAGTAACATGCAGGCGAGCTCTAAAAATTAAGCTCTTGTTAAAAATCCATTAACACAAGGTGGGCAGATAACCTGAGGTCTGGCTAATACCGTGAAACTCCGTTTCTACTAAAAATACAAAAAAAAAAAAAAAAGTCCATTAACAATGGCTTTCTATTTTTTATTGGATTCTTCAAGAAATTCTGAATCACACTAATGTATATAGAACAACACTGTGAGGGAAAAACAGAATATTGATGCGTCTAAGTAAAAAAAGTAATTCTGAAGAGACAGACATGAAATATTTTTTTTATGTATGTACCAGAAATATACAATTATTTGTCCAATTAGGTATAAAATAACTCTTTCAATAAGTACAAAATTAAACCAAGTCTAGATGTTATTCTGTTGAAGCTAAGTCACCATGTCACTATTTCGCTCAAAACCTCTATAATGATTTCACATCTCACTCCATTAGAACACGTCTTTACATCTCTCTCTGACTTCACTCCAATTACCTTCCCCATTCTAGCCACAGTGACCTCCTTGCTATTCTTGAATTCTAGGCACACTCCCAACTCAGGGCCTTTGACTTGCTGTTTCCTTTGTTTGGAATGCTCTTCCCCAAATATCTGCACAGCTCACTACTACTCACCACTTTGAAGTCTTAGAACAAATGTTACAGAAGGCTCTGACCAACTATACTTACTAAAATTACAATCTTCTTCCCCAATACTTCCTATCTCCCTTTCCCTTTTGCATTTTCTTTGTAACACTAATCACTTTTGAACATAATATTTATTTATTTATTTTGTTTACTGTCTATCTCTGTCTACTAGATTGAGGGTGCTAATTTCTGTTTTATGTTTTGATTTATCCCTAGGCACCTAGAAAAGTATCTGTATATAATAGACAATAAGTATTCATCACATAAATGAAATGTTTTCAGTATCTTATCATGGAATAAAACTGACACTCTAGGAATATAGTCATGGTTATTCTGGGCCTTCAGGTACTGTCTGGTTTACACCTCCTGTAACTAGGGGATAATATATAATGTAAGCCCAAACTGGGACACTCTTGAGTGAAAAGAAGGCACGAATAATAATTACATTGTGACAGTAGTCATTAACTAGATTTGTCTCAGGCAAACAAAGACCCTTTAGCCCATGCTTGGTATTGACATCCTATGCTTAATGGGTACTGAGAGCCCATTTTAGAAGCATGGGATAAGGGTATCATTGTAACATACAGAATGAAGAAAGCCTTCCTTCCAGTAGAGTTCACCAGTATGGAGGAGGCATTCAATATACAGTTTACACATCATTCTTTCACTGAACAGATCTTTCTCACCTATTAAAACTTGGCATATAGTATATACTTAAAAAAATAAAAGCTTACTGGCCAGGCATGGTGGCTCACACCTGTAATCCCAGTGTTTGGGGAGGCTAAAATGGGAAGATTGCTTGAGGCCAGGAATTTTAGACTAGCCTGGGCAATACAGCAAGATCCTGTCACTATAAAAATTTTTAAAAATTAGCTGGCTGTGGCCGCACACACCTGTAATCCAAACTACTCAGCAGGCTGACAGGGTAGGATTGCTTGAGAACAGGAATTAAGGCTGCAGTGAGCTGTAACTGCACCATTGTACTCCAGCCTGGGTAAGGGAGAGACAGAGACCATGTTTCCAAAAAAAAAAAAAAAAGGAAACAATCTACAGGGTCAACACTAAAGGTTAATTAAATATATTATAATATGCAATGGACCTTAAATCCAGTTGTAGAATATTTACTACATGAGCAATATTCAAGATACATATTAAACAAAACATGGAAATCAGAAATAAGATCCCATACTCCAGCTCTCTTTTGGAAAACACACACACACACACACACACACACACACACACACACACACACAAACAACAACAACAACAACAACAAAATAGCAATTTGGTTTCTAAAAAATGTAGTTATGTAAGCCTAGGAAGGCTAAAGGAATATAACAAAATGTCAACAGTGGCAGTATTTCAATAATGGGAAAAGATTCTATTTTGGCTTTCTTTCCTTCAAAAATTTCAAAAATGTTTATCAAAAAATGTTATAAAAATCTGACAAATTTCTCAAAATAAAGAGACATGCTGTTCATCCATTACACTAGGTATTTTACTATATATCCTTACATGAAATCATTCATTTGAATACTTTCAAGCACCTACTATGTGCTGAACACTGTTAAGCTCTGGGAATGCAAAGATAAATAAAAAGTCTAATCAAAAATATAACTTCATAAGGAGTAAAGCTGATGAGGTGCAGGCATATACCTGTCTCATGCTCTAATTTGATTTACTTTTCCAATTAGATCACGAGACTGTTATGTGCCTGGACCTCATCAACTCTACTCCTTAATGAAGTTATGTTTATATAACTTCAGTTGTTATTAAGGATCATATTAAAAAAAGAAACATAAGAGTAATGTGTTAGCATGTTTTGTAATTTATCATAGGTATTATTTATAATGTCTAATGTTCTGTTACATAAACACTACAAAATGTCTGAAATCTGGAATAAAATTCACCCCATTCTTTATTTTCCAGCAGATATTCAGAATATTAGAACAGTGGCATTCTCCTGAACAGATGCTAGAACCAAGTCAGAGTCATCTATTCAGATACTCTGCTGAAGTCACAACGTACTCAGAAACCAGAGGAGATCCTGCCGCCAAGGGGCTTATAGGAGAGACAAAACGCAAGCAATAGAAAAAGAATACTACTGTGTTACTGTGCTATGTGTCCAATGACTAGCAAGGGAAAGATGAACTAGAAAACAGCTAACTGCTGAAAAAATGTAAAGGAACAGGAACAGAATCCACGAAACTAGATGAAAGTGGCATTTTAAGATTATTCTAGCGCCAGCGTACAAGATGAACTGGAGGATGGAAAAGTGTAAGTAGGCGGTGTAGGTAAGAAACTATTGTAAATCAAGAACAAAATGTAAGGAAATGAATTGACGTGGTAAAAATGTGAATGGAAAGAAGACACAATGCTATACATATTAAAAAGAAACAAAGTTGATAACAATACGGGGAACAACTAAAAAGCATAAGCTGAGGATTAAAGTTTCCAGTTTAGGTAACTGGGATAACTGACTTCCACCAAAGCAAACAGTATGTGATGTCACATTTTTCTAGGGTGGGGTTATAAAGAACATATGGACAAAAGGTCAAAATAAGTATCTTTTGGACAAGCACAAAATTCACTTAAGACAAAGATGGAAACGATGATCTGGCTACCTTTTCAGAAAAAAATATAGTCAACTGGAACTCCTCTATCTCCTCTATTTAACAAATACTAATTATTAATAAATGCCTACTATGTCCCAGGTCTTGTACCAGAGCAGAAATGAAGATATATATGTGAGTGTAAAAGAGCAGGCACCGCCTGACCCTGTCCTCTTCACCCTAAAGTCCTGGGTTATGGTTAAACATTTCATGCTGTACAGTTAGATATGGTGCTTTATTATTGCTACAAACATTTCACATTTTTTTTTGCCAGTAACTTCTGCTTTTAAATACTTAAGTGATGATCTCCAATGTCAATTTCCAAATTTAAGTTTAACGTAATACGGTGAGTAGAGATAAGAACACAAGTACAGAAGAGAAATTTAATTTGGGCATCAACAAACTTCTGCGTTCTTAGTTACCAATATTGAGACCATAGCAACTTCGTTAAACACGTTGTATAACAGTCCTCCAAACTGCAATTCAGTCCTAAAATCTAGATCATACGAAGCTCTGTAACACTGTCCTACGGAAACATACAACTCACTTTTAAGATTCAATCCACTTATTTTTTGAGAGCAACTGAAAACACAAAACTGTTGCCTGAAAAATCTTTGCAACTGCACATCTTTAGAATTAAACACATACCTGAAAGTTTAAAATTCTGCTCGTTTTTTGTTAAAGAGCTGTCAGCCTGAAACAGGTCACGCTGGGGAGAAAAAGCCATAGGCTCATCCATCTGAATCCCCAAAGACGCCTCCATCACAAGACAAAAGGGATGCAAAATGCCAGCTAAGGGGTTACATCCACAGAGGAAGCAAAGCAGCTGTGAAAATTAGAACACTGGAGAAGTTTAGATCACTAGCTAAACCACGCACTAAAAATATACCACTGCCCTCAAAGGGGCAAACGTTTTTAAACGCACCATGTGTTCAAACCTCCACAGTAGGGCATACTGTGGCCATTTCTAAGGAATTCCATATGCTTTACTTTCACCTCTCAGAAACACTGGCAGGGGGCTGCAGGGAGTATTTCCCGGTCGGGGCACCCGCACAGCAGCAGGCGTGCTGGGGGCAGCGAGTCCGGCGTAGTCTGCGGGACCGCTTGGGGGAGGGGCCGAGCGCTGGGGGCGGTTTGAAGTCAGGAAAAGGACTGAGGGAGGAAACCGTTTCGCCACTGACAGGGAGCGCCAGGAGGCTCGTCCAACGCCCCACGCAAATTGATGGAGAACTGATACGACCCTGGGTCACGAGTGCCGGGCGGAGGAGGGGAAGGGGGAATGAATGGGAATCCTCCTGCCAGCTCTGATCGCGAGCGCAGCCAGGAAGTACCGGCTACCCTCGGGCCCGAGACCAAACCGGATGCGTAGTGCGCAGGCGCGCGACTTTCCCGCCGCAGGTCAGAGGAATCCCAAGGGGATCGAGGAACGGAACTGCACGGCGAGAAAACCGAAGTCACTATCCAGAATTCGTTCCTAATCCCTCACAATCCCGCGACATGGAACAAACCGTCGGAAACTCACAGTTTAAGGGAGTACGACTTCTGTGACCCCCCCAGATGCCTGGGTCGCCGTCTCGAAGAGCTCCCCGCCTACCGAGTCGATCGGATGCGCCTGCGCAACACTTCCCGCCGCCGTTCTGGTTGCACATGCGCATACTAAAGCCCTCGACGCCGCGGATTCCGCTACTAGGCGCTTGCGCAAGGGGGTGGGGCTTCTTCCCGCAGCCTTGTCCTGCTAGAAGAGCCGTTACCGGAATGAAGGCCGGGGATGGTCTTAAAAAACTGGATGAACCGTAAGGTTAAGGGCCCAACACGGTTTCCAGGAAAGAAGCTAGCTCAGAGAAGGAAAAACCTCAGCTGTTGACATATACAGTGGCCGCACAACACACTGGGCACGCCATGGATAAAAGGCACTTTCTTGACTCTTTGCTTTTACTTCCTTTTCGTTGAGTGCCCTACTTCCCTGTTAAAAAACAAGCAAAAAGATGTAATTGCTGATTGATTTTGGCTGTATTAGTAGAAATTAGGACAGTGGCAAGCAGGCAGTGTGTACCATTTACTGAGCCCTTGGCTATGAGGTAGGCGGGTTTCTAGGGGCTGGGATCATAGTGAACAAGACAAACACCATCCTTGTAGGAAGCTAAATTCCAGTGAAGCAATGACAGTAAACGGATGAATAAATGATTTCCGGTATTGATTACTACTTGATGAAATAAAATGAAGACACGTGATACTGACTGGGAAGGTGGTATCTTGATGAGATGGTCAGGGAAGGCCTCTCAAAGAGGCCTGGATGAGAAAAACCTGGTAGGGAAACTATTGTCCTGGCAAAGAAAGGACAAGGCGGCCGGGCGCGGTGGCTCAAGCCTGTAATTCCAGCACATTGGGAGGTCGAGGCGGGTGGATCACGAGGTCAAGAGATCGAGACCATCTGGTCAACATGGTGAAACCCCGTCTCTAATAAAAATACAAAAAATTAGCTGGGCATGGTGGCACGTGCCTGTAATCCCAGCTACTCAGGAGGCTGAGGCAGGAGAATTGCCTGAACCCAGGAGGCGGAGGTTGCGGTGAGCCGAGATCGCGCCATTGCACTCCAGCCTGGGTAATGAGCGAAACTCCGTCTCAAAAAAAAGAAAAAGAAAAAGAAAGGACAAGGCAAATGCAGAGAGAAAGGAGCTTGGTATGTTGCAGGGGGAGGGCAGGAAAGGCCAGCGTGGGGGAAGCGTAGTGAGCAAGTGGGAAGATAGTCCCAGAGAGATGAGGTTGGAGGGTTAGGCAGAAGCCAGACCATGTAGGTCCTTGAAAGCCAGGGTAAGAAGTTTGGCTTTTATTCTGAGTACAATGGGAAGCTCTCTAAAACTTTTAAAGCAAGGGAGTGATATGATCTATGTCTTATGAAGAGAATGGATTTTAGAGGGGCAACAGCGGAAGCAGAGAAAATAGGATGCACTTCATGTTTAGAAGGAAGATAATGGTAGTCTGGACCAGAACAATGGCAGGAGAAATAAAAGAAATAAGACAATGGGATTTGGTGATTGGCTGTGGAAAATGAAGAAAAAGGCATCATCAAAAGTGAATCTTAGGTTTTTGGGGTGAGCACATGTGTGGATGGTAGTGCGGCATAGAAGGGAAGTCTATGAGGTAATGGTTTTTGATTGAGTGAGGTGGAAGAGTAAATCAAGAATTCTAGTGTGGATATTGAGAAAGAGAAAAGCAGACCATGACATCCAGGAGATGGCCTGGTACCACCAGTTTGGCTTGCTGTTGCTTTGAGCTGGCCTGGCAATCACAGCTAGGCATAGGTATTCTTCTATTGAACAGAAACAATTTCACAGAACATCAGACAAGACCACTCTGTGACCATGATAGATCAAGACAAAAGCAAGATCACTCTGTATTCAGTTCATAACTGAACACAGACACAATATAAACGTTGTCCAAGCTGTAAAAATGATCAAATATCTTTATCCTGGCTAATAGGCATGCCTGCTGCTTCTTTACCAATTACAGTTTTAGCCTCAGTCTAGTCTTCCTTCTACATAATATTTATTAAAATACCCAATTATAGAATTATCTTTGCTTCCTTCTAACTTCCAATCCAGGCCAAAATCCCTCTTTCTTGAACCCTTCCATAAATCCTCCTAACACCCAAATTCTATAACAAGTCCTTTTTAACACCCTCTTCCTAAGACATCTCGTTGTTCCCCATGGTGCATTCTCACATACTGAGACAAGCAATAAATCCAAGTTGCTGAGCTATAGTTGTGTTCCTGGTGGTCACTGTCTGTAGGTCATTAACAATTATCAAGTCCAAGATACCTATTTGATATGCAAGTGTTGATGTCAAATAAACACATGAATATATTGGTCTGGGTGTATAGTTCAGGGTGAAGAAATAAACTTGGCAGCTATGAATTTATAGATGAAACATAGTCTTGGACTATATGGTATTATCTAAGAAAAGATTGTAGATAGAGAGCTGGGCTATGATGACTTCCAACATTTCAAAGTTGAGCAGAGGAAGAGGAAGAACCAGCAAGAAACTGAGAAGGAGTAGTCTGAGGTAAGAAGGCGATGTCATAGAAGTCAAGAGCAGAAAGTTTTGCAGTTAGAGGAGAGGTGTCAGCTATAGCAAATGCTTCACAGATGTAGTGAGGATACAGAATTGATCAGAAATAGTTATTAGAGCCTTTAGAAAGAGCAGTTTTGGAGTGAGACAGAAAGACCGTTGAAGAATTTATTGAAGAACAAAAGATCTGCAAATGGAGACAACTATTGAAGTTTTGTTTGTCTCTTAGTTTGGTTTCTTGTCTTTATTTGGGGGAAAGGGGACACAAATAGAAAAGGGGCTACAGTATCAAATAGTTTATATGCCTTATACTAGCTGTGTAACTTCAGCAAGTTATTCAGTATCTCTGACACTCAGTCCCTTTATTTCAAAAACGTAAAATGGACAAAATACTTGCTTGGTTTTGCTATAGTGATTACATTAGATAAAGTGACATAAGACATGTAAAGTGCTTGGTCCCATAGGCCTGGACATTGTTAGCTTGTATTAGTTAATTTATAGTAGGTATGTTTCCCCCTTTCTCTATAATCCTATCCTTAATACCTAGCACATGGCTGTTCACATAGTATGGATTTAATAAATGGCTATGGAATTAATGTACAACGAGAAGTTAGGTTTTATTTATTTATTTTCATTATTCCATCATTTATGTATTTACTTAGTAGAGACAGGGTCTCGCTCTGTTGCCCAGGCTACAATGCAGTGGCATTATCATGAATCACCGTAGCCTCAAACTCCTGGACTCAAGTGATTCTCCTGCTGTAGCCTCCCAAGTAGCAAGGATTACAGATTTATGCCACCATGCTCAGCTAGAAATTAGGTTTTAAATGGTTGGTTGCACTTATGTCCCCTATAAGCAGATAGAGGTAGATTGTTGATTAAAAATTATTTAGAGATTTTGATAACTACATACACAAAGTTATCTTTAGGGTTAGACCAGTGCTGTTTCCATTTTTCCTTCCTAACATGTTCATTCTGCCTCCAGGTCTGTTTGAGCTGCGTTTCTCTGTGTGTGTGTGTGTGTGTGTGTGTGTGTGTGTGTGTGTGTGTGTGTTTGTGTGTTTCTTATTTTTATCTTTTTTTTCTATCTCTTTGTCCTCCAAAGTCACTGAAATTTTGTTTAGTTAGTCTAGCCCAGAATCTGTCCCTTCCCTAACTCGTGGCTGACCCATTATATACTGGAAAAAGTTACTAACTCAGAGTTAGCAAGAGAAGCCGTGGAAGTGTTTGTGCCCATGAAATTGTGGATCTATGCTGTTGCAAAGGGATCCTGCCCTCCTGGGTGCCCTTTTTTCTTAGAGGGAGCACATGAGAACAATCTTGTTAGTGGACTTTAAACTGCTTAGGCAGCAGGTAATCTGCATTTAGAAGCCAAGTGATTATAAGACTTGTCTGGGAAAACCAGGTGACCAGCTACTGGAGACCTTGGGGACTGTGGAAATTTGAGTTGGATGCATGCAACTTCTTACTCTGGGAGAAATGGGGAGTCTCTGGTCAGTTGTACAGTCAACGCAGAATAAGTTCCCAGAACAACATACAATTCTGCTCTTCTCTCCATGAAGGTCCCTACTAAAGGACACACACACATACACACACACGGGGAGAGAGAGAGAGAGAGAGAGAGAGAAGAAAAAAAGAAAGAAATGACAAAGGAAAAGTTACTGGAAGTCTTATTCCCCTCCCCACTATTATATATGTAAATAGTTGACACACTCTCTTAGATCCTTTGTCTTTGAGGAGTTTATTAACCTAGGATAGAAATAAAGCAGGCTAGGCATGGTGGCTCACACCTGTAATCCCAGCACTTTGGGAGGTTGAGGCAGGCAGATCGCTTGAGTCCAGGAGTATGAGACCAGCTTGGGCAACATGGTGAAACACTGTCTCTACAAAAAAATTACCGGGAAAAAAAAAAAAGGATTAGCCCAGCATAGTGGCACACACCTGTAGTCCCAGCTAATTGGGTGGCTGAGGTGGGAGGATCTCTTGAGCTTTGTGGGTGAAGGCGGCAGTGAGCTGTGATGGCACCACTGCACTGTAGCCTGGGTGACAAAGCAAGACTTTGTCTTAAAAAAAAAAAGATAAAGTAAAAATATAGCTTTTGAAACTGAGCAGAAATTATTTCTTAGGGCAATGTCCTGGTAAATGAAGAAATTCCCAGGTTGTGAAATGAAATTCTAGCCAGTCATTATAAAGTATACCAGGACAAAACACTTAGAATTTAATGGGGAAAATTTTTATTTCAAAAATAAAATTGCAAATTATTTAAAATCAAAAAGCTATGAATCAATCCTGAAACTGCAATGAAACAGCAAGACAATTAGAAATACACAAAGGTCCATATATTCATCAAAGTTCGATTTCTCAATAATGTAGGACAGAAAACAATTGCCTTACAGGATTGTGACACAAACCAAATAACATTTAAAGCTTCTGGGAGAACTCGTGGAAAACACCTAACACTTGAATTTATTTTTCATTCAAAAATAAACTAGGAGGAAGAGGCTATATGCTGAGTGACTTAATAAATGTTTAGAGATGGAGAGTGACATATTCTCACTTGTATGTGGGAGCTAAATAATCTGTACGCATGGACATAAAGTGTGAAATGATACACACTGAAGAGTCAGGAGAATGGGAGGGTGGGAGGGGTGTGATGGATGACAAATTTCTTAATGGGTACAGTATACATTGCATGGGTCCTGGATACACTAAAAGTCCAGTCTTTACCACTATGCAATATATCATGTAAAAACACTGCACTTGTACCTTTTAAATTTATACAAATATAAAAAGAGAGAGCAAGAGCAAGAAAGAACTAGATGACCTGAAATGGTCTTTTTTGAAAAAGCTTCAATTTTTTTAGTCTTCTCTTCATGAGGCCTTATGCTGCATATAGGACATTTCTATTCTGTGTTTATTTCTCCTTAAGAGATGATGAAAAGAGACTAAGCACCTAGTTTGATCATGAAGTACAAAGGTTACAAGAAAGCAAAAGTAGCAATCCTGGTCTCATCATTGCTGATTGACAAGAATGTTGCTTCTAGCGTTACCAAATGTGGTCTCTTTTACAAGAGAAAGCAATTGAAATAATAATAACCAGGTCAGTGATTCTAACAAGTGGATCATAGGAACAAATTAACTAATGAAAGTTCATCCCTTTCCCTCTGATGTAGCTTTTTTGGAGGAGGTGGATTAGTGAGCACTGGGTCCCTGTTGGATGAGGGGTTAAGGAAGGGATAGCCTGAGCTCTAAACATAGAAGGGCTTCCATGCATATCCTACATGTCTGGATGATGGATTGAGACTTCAGTCTGCCGTTTTTGAAGATGGTAGTCAGTAGCAGTCAAAGTCATGGTCCAAGAAGGGTTGGCAAGACATATCTCTTCTTGGAAAAACACCCAAAAGAGTATTCTGCTTTGGGGCCAACAGTGGAAGAGTATGAACAAATAGAATAGATACTTCCTGCACACAAGGTATGGGCTCACAACAAGAGCTAGGCGGCTGGTGACACCACTGGTCCTCTAATAAACAGTCCTGCTTGTTTATAGGAACCTGGTGAATTCCCTGAGAGGGAATTGGGATAAGCCGTTCTGTCCTCCACCCCTTTCCTCAGGGTACAGCCGGAATTGAGGTAAGTACATAATATCTAAGTTTAGGCCTATATTAGAATAATGAGGGAAATGGACACTTTTGGCCACTTAATGAGCTAAATGGACACTGAATGAGGTAAAAGAACATAGTACTGGCATTGAGGGATATAAATTCTAGCGACCAAACTGGAGGGCTTCCCTCTCATCCAAGCATTCCCAACAAAAATGAGAAAAGTTCGATAGCAGTACTAAAAGGGAAAACCTCCGTAATTCCTTCTCAATACCATTTGATGTATATTTGAATTACTGACATAATGATTGTAAGAGAAGGGGATGCATTTAATGCACACTGCCATAGCCATTGAGTTGGGCACTGTAGTAAGATATTTTTATGTATTATCTTATTAATTCTTTAATTATTGGACGTATTTTATAGATCATGAAAATTAGCTTTAGAAAAGAATGGCCAGGCACAGTGGCTCACGCCTGTAATCCCAGCACTTTGGGGAGGCTGAGGTGGGTGGATTGTTGAGCCTGGGCAACAGGGTAAAACTTCATCTCTACTAAAAATAGTAAAATTAGCTGGGCGTGGTGGTGTGTGCCTCCAGTCCCAACTACTTGGGAGGCTGAGTTGAGAGGATCACCTGAGCCTGAGAGGTCAAGTCTGCAGTGAGCCGAGATAAGGCCACTGCACTCCAGCCTGGGAGACAGAGCAACCCTGTCTCAAAAAAAAAAAAAAAAAGAGAGAGAGAGAGAGACTAAGTAAATTACTGATGACAACCAGCCAGTAAGTGACAGATGTGAAATTAGAATTCTTTGAACACAAAGGTCTTCATTTGGATTAGACCTCCACTATTTTTTTTCTTTTTTTATTGTGGTAAAATACACATAACATACAGTTTACCGTCTTAACCATCTTTAAGTGTACAATTCAGTGGTGATTTAAGATGATTTAAGATTTTGAAAAATCCCTAGAAGTTTCAAGTTCAGGCCCTTCATGTTGGTGCCTTTTTGCTGGAAAAAGATATGCTTAAGAGCACATTTTAAAATGACATATCAATACTACATAAAATTTTTCATATTCTTATGTGTTTTAAAATTACAGAATAAGATTGTAATTAGCCAACTTTTAATTTTGAAAACATAAAGATGTGAATGTCCATTATTTAAGACAAATAGTAGTGCAGTCATTACCACCATCCATCTCTAGATCTCTTTCCACCTTGTAAAACTGAAACTCTATACCCATTGAACAATAACTTCATTCCCTAGTCCCCCAGACCCTGGCAACTACCATTCTACTTTCTGTCTCTATGGATTTGACTACTAAGGAACTCAGGCAGAATCATACAGATTTGTCATTTTCTGATGGGCTCATTTCACTTAGCATAATATCCTCAAGTTTCATCTGTGTTGCAGCATATGTCAGAATTTCCTTCCTGTTTAAGGCTACATAATATTTCATTGTATTTAGATGCTATGTGTGCATATACAACCTCTGTATCTGTGGGTTTCATATCTGTGGATTCAACCAACTAAAATTGAAAATATTCAAGGGGAGAAACAGATGGTTGCATCTGGACTGAACATATACAGATGTTTTCCTTGCCGTGATTCCCTAAACAATACAATATAACACCTATTTACATAGCATTTACATTGCATTAGGTATTATAAGTAATCTAGAGATGATTTAAAATATATGGGAGGATTGCATAGATTATGTGGAAATACTACACCATTTTATATAAGGGACTTGAGCATCTGTGGATTTTGGTATTTGTGGAGGGTCTGGTAATCAGTCCCCCATGGATACCAAAGGACAACTATCATATTTTGCTTATCCATTTGTCTGTCAATGAAGAGTTGGGTTGTTTCCATGTTTTAGCTATTCTGAATAATGCTGCTATAAACATGGGTATACGAATATCTCTTTGACGCCCTTTCAATTCTTTTGAGTATGTACCTAGCAGTGGAACTGCTAGATCATATGGTAATTCTATTTTTTAATTTTGATGAACTACCATAGTGTTTTCCACAGCATTTTATATTTCTACCAACAGTGCACAGAGTTCTAATTTCCCCACATTTTTGCCAACACCTTTTTTTTATTTAACAGCGCCCATCCTAATGCGTGTGAGGTGGAATCTCACTGTGGTAATGATTTGCATTTCCCTAGGAATTACTGATGTTGAGCATCTTTTCATGTGTTTGTGGCCATTTGTATATCTTCTATGGAGAAAAGTATATTCAAGCCCTTTGCCAATTTTTTGAAATTTTTTTTAAATCGTTGAATTTTAGGAGTTCTCTTATATGCAGGGTATTAAATCCCTTATCAGATTTATAACTTGCCAATATTTTCTTCTATTGTGTGGATTGACTTTTTACTTTGTTTATAGTGTCTTTTGATGCACAAAGATTTTGTTTTGTTTGTACTCCCAAACAAGCCCAAAAGCTTTAAATTTTCATAAAATACACTTTGTCTATTTTTTCTTTTGTTGTCTGTGCTTTTGGTGTCACATTCAAGAAATTATTGTCAAATCTAATGTTGAGCAACTTTGGCCCTTTGTTTTCTTCAAAGAGTTTTATGGTTTTAGCTCTTTGTTAGATCTTTGATCTATATCGAGTTAATTTTTGTAGATGGTAATTTTTGTAGTTAATTTTTGTGTTAGGTAAAGGTCCAACTTTATTCTTTTGCATGTGGATATCCAGTTTTCCAGGAGACTTTAACTATATATTTTTTAAGCTTTTTAAATTTGGCTAGCAAATAAATTGCTCAGGCTGACTTCAATTTGAAATTCCATTTTCAAGTACAGGTAACTTCATGCTCTATTATTGAAAAGAAAATACTAATTTTTGCCCCATTGTCTTGTAGCATAAAGAGATACAAATCTCTCAGAAGTAGATTAAAAACATTATTTTTTTAAAAAAAGAAGCCAAGCAGTTTAGTGTAATAATTATTTATCTATCTAGTGTTCTTGTATATATATTCATTTATCCTTTTCTTGTGGTACCTGTGGATAGTTGCAACCAAACTTCAAAAACTAAAAACATGAAAAATGGGAAGCTTTGTAAAAAATACCTGCAAATCTACCAAGGGAAAAAAGAAGTATTTATAGTATGAAATAAATATGTTGACCTGAAGATAACTTCAGCATACAAAGGAAACAAATAACACATATTTTCCTCCTAAAACATACAGATTTCAAACACTCTGAGGAAAAAAAATCCTGTTATTGTTACTAAAATTCAGAGAGACTCAGAGGACCAAATTCATATTTTAATAATTAAATGGAAACTTATGAAAATTGAGATTTCTGTACATTCCCAGGGCTCCAATATATGGTAAAATAGTATTAGGACTGGGAGGTCAAGGAGCAAGTACTGTGATATGTCAAGTTTCATCTCCAGGGACTGAAACTCTGAAATGTGCTGATTATTTCAGTTCTGCTATGAATGGGAAAAATACCCACTATGATGAAATCATAATGGCTTGACTTCCAATTGTTCATTATCTTTGAAGATTATTTAAGATTTTGAAAAATCCCTAGAAATTTCAAGTTCATGCCCTTTGTGTTGGTGCCTTTTTACAGGAAAAGAAATATGCTTAAGAGCACATTTTTAAAATGATGTATCAATACTGTATAAAACTTTTCATATTCTTAGGCCAGGCATGGTGGCTCACGCCTGTAATCCAAGCACTTTGGAGGCCAAGGCGGGCTGATCACCTGAGGTCAGGAGTTCAAGACCAGCCTGACCAACATGGTGAAACCCCGTCTTAAAAAATAATAATAATATCACGCCTGTAATCCCAGCACTTTGAGAGGCTGAGGCGGTGGATCATGAGGTCAAGAGATCGAGACCATCCTGGTTAACATGGTGAAACCCCGTCTCTACTAAAAATACAAAAAATTAGCTGGGCATGGTGGCGCGTGCCTGTAATCCCAGCTACTCAGGAGGCTGAGGCAGGAGAATTGCCTGAACCCAGGAGGCGGAGGTTGCGGTGAGCCAAGATCACGCCATTGCACTCCAGCCTGGGTAACAAGAAGCAAAACTCCGTCTCAATAAAAAATAATAATAATAATAATAATAATTTTTAAAAAAGAAAAAACTTTTCATATTCTTATGTCTTTTTTTCTTTTTTTTTTTTTTTTTTGAGATGGAGTTTCGCTCTTGTTACCCAGGCTGAAGTGCAATGGTGTGATCTCGGCTCACTACAACAACCTCTGCCTCCCAAGTTAAGCGATTCTCCTGCCTTAGCCTCCTGAGTATCTGGGACTACCATGTCCCTGTGGGACAAATCCAGCCTGACACTTGTTACCCACCATTCCTGGCCCTAAAATAAAATTAAATGGAGGCATAGGTACAATTAACTTCGAAGCTTTAAACACAGTGATAAACAACCTCCCATAAGTTTGAGGTTGGAGCATCACAGGGGTCTGAGAACAAGAGACAAAATTCCCTGTGGGACAAATCCAGCCTGCCACCTGTTTTTGTACACACTACAAGCTAAGAATGGATTTTACACTTCTAAGTTATTGAAAAAAATGTATAAAAGAATATTTGGGACACATAAAAGTTAGATAAAAGTCAGATTTTAGTGTTCATAAAGTTTTATTGGAACACAGCCATATTCAGTTGTTTAGTACTGTCTATGGCTGCTTTCACTCTGCAGTGGCAGAGGTGAGTTGAGTAGCTGTCACAGTGATGTGTGGCCTGCAAAATTGAAAATATTTACTAGCTGGCCCTTTATGGGAAAAGTTTGCCAACTCCTGAGCATCATAATTGCAGCTTGCATTGTGAAGTCAACATGCAAATAAACCAAATGTCACTAAAGCATGCAGAAGAAATTTTTACCATACATCAGTTGTTTAATATGGAGAAAGAAAGCACACAATGTTTACTTAGTATTTGTTAATTACAACAGCTAAGAATTGTGACTAGTGTTTTCTAATGGCAGTTTCTTCTTCTTGACAAGAGAGCATTAGTTTACTCTTTCCTTGTGAAAAATATACTTATCTCATAATCCTCCATGAGGCAGAGATGGAAGAAATATTGTATGAGTCTCTATGCTGAAGTCTTTGTTAACAGTGTGACTATAGATGGACTGTGACTGGCATTTAATTTGGACTTGAGGAGGGAGGAGAGGCCAGCAATACTCAGTACCTCTATTGAAGTGAAGGGAAAGACACACAGTCTTTTCTTGCTGCCGCTTGTGTAGCTGGAAATGGGTTGTAGTGAAGTCAATAAAATTCTTCAACATCCTTCAATAGCAATGATTCTAGTCCTGAGTAGTTCAAATTCTATGTTGATACTTATGTTTTCTTGCACATGCTTCTCTTGCTAGCCACATGAAAAGGCTAGAATAGCATAAATGTCTCAAAATGTAGAGCTCCAAATTATGACACCTCTTTAGAAAGATGGCAGGTCCTCTGGGTATTACAAAACTAGGGCTATATCCTCACTACCTAGAAATATCCCCTTTTGGTCATCTCTCAAAAAGAGTAACTGTGATCTCAGAGAATATGTTACAGGGAGCTAAAAAAGATCTCTTGCCTTCTAGGCACCCTGAAGACTGTGAGCTGTATGTTTTAAGACTATATAGCTGGCCAGGTGTGGTGGTTCACGTCTGTAATCTCAGCATTTTGGATCCTGAAGCAGGTGGATCACTTGAGGTCAGGAGTTGGAGACCAGGGTGGCCAAAATGGCAAAACTCTGTCTCTAGTAAAAGTACAAAAATTAGCTGGGCATGGTGGTGAGCTCCTGTAATCCCAGCTACTGGGAAGCTGAGGCCTGGGAATGGGTTGAACCTGGGAGGCAAGTTTGCATTGCAGCCTGGGTGACAGAGTGAGGCTCCATTTCAAATATATATACATATATACATATAGCCACTGTTTCTTCCAACCATCACATAGCTAACAAAGGGGCTGAGTGTGGCTACCAAAAAATAAAAGAGAAGGTAAAACAGAGGCTCAGGAATGATAATGAATGGTATCTTCTAGCATGTAATGTATAAAGCGTATCATCCCAAATAAATAGCAGTCTTACTAGTACAAAATAAAATTTAAAAGCAAAATTATATTCAATTTTTAGATCCTGATGAATATTATTTGAACACTCATCTTCTATATAGCAAGAAATCACATCCCTACGATCTATACTAGCTTCCTGTATTTCAATATTTCTGGTATGAAGCACATCTGGAACTTGCCAAGGCAAGTTAACTTTACAAGATAGTTCCTTGTAGCAAGACCCCTGGCCAATGAGTTCTTTCTAACACATTTTCTCTGTAGTTCATGCATGAGTAGTCACCAGGAATATTAAAAGTGAAGGATAAGTTTTTTTAAACTTTACGTTTTGCTTGAACAAATTGAGCACTTTATCATAAAATTGGTCTAACAACATACATTCCAAAATTTCTTTTCTTTCTTGTAAACCTTGAGTAGACAATTTTAGAAACTATGTGATCACATGATATGCCTACTTCCCTCTTTCATGCCACTTTGTGGTTATGATTTTGTATTTCATCGTTTTCAGTATGAGGTTAAGAAGTCCTATGAAATAAATTAATATAGGGCTGATAATAGGGACTGATATAATTTGGATGTTGTCCCCTCTATGTGTCATGTAGAATTGTAATCCCCAGTGTTGGAGGTGGGGCTCGAGGGGAGGTGACTGGATCATGGGAGTGGATTTCTTATGAATGGTTTAGCATAATATCCTGAGTGCTGTCCTCGTGATAGTGAGTTCTCAAGAGATCTGGCTGTTTGCAAGTGTGCAGCATCCTCCCTCTGGCTCTCTCTTGCTCCTGTTGTTGCCATGTGGCATGCCTGCTCCTGCCTCTCCTTCCACCATGAGCAAAAGCTCCCTGAGGCCTCCCCAGAAGCCGAGCAGATGCTGGCACCATGTTTGTACAGCCTGCAGAACCAAGAACCAATTCAACTTATTTTCTTTATAAATTACCAAGTCTCGGGTATTCCTTTATAACAATACAAGAACCTATAGTACAATACAAGAACCTTTAGTCCGCATAATATAGGGACTAAACATTCTTCTTAAAGCACTTGAAAAGTTTCGGGATTCTGTCAAAACTCAGCATCTCAGACTTTCAATGCTATTCAGTTTTGGGACATCCAGCACTGATGCAGTAATAACTCTTCAAACATTCAGAATGTGAACTTACACTAAAATATGAATTGCTAAAGTTAGGACATATAAGATAGTATGTGTCTGGGTTCCCTGAAGGCCAGCAAGATTTATTTAACAATGTGATTCCAGGGAGCAGGCATACAAAACAGGAAGGAGGAGAAGCCGAGATGAGTACGTATTAAATATTAAAGGGTTAGCCACTCCTGTGGATGGCTGGTACACAATCCTGCAGCGTCTTCTGAGAAAGCTTTTGAAATGTGTTGTTGAATTTTTCATGTCCATTTAAAAGGGGAAGCAAATATTTATCCATTAGTTTCTGTCCCTCCTGGGTCAACTCCCTCCCCCTTGCCAGAATACTGAGTGGGTTCCTATGGGTGTTCCACACAGGAGTTCCAGAGGTTCCGCAGGGCAGACAACTAGAGGGACACTTCACAGGTTGAAGCAAGAATACTATCCAATCACTTCTGCACAAACTTAGTTGAGGTCTACCAGAAACAAGTTGCAGCAGCAGTGGCTGAAGTGAGAGGTCTGGCTGGTAGGATTGAAGTAGCGCACTGTCCAGAGCTGGGAAGGCTTTGAATTTTACCCTACTTGCCAGCTAAGAAGTTTGCCTGTCACAGTTTCATGGGCACTGGCAGAAGACATGAAACTGCTGAATCAGGCAAAGGACTTCATTACATATGATACCGCAGGCAGCCGGAATGTCATGTTCATGTTAGCACCTCTTTCCTCCTACTTCCACTAGGGCAACACAGAGGGGAGTCAAAGTGGATGTGGCACATAAAGTGTGAGAAATACCTGAAATATTCCAAGCTTATCCTCAATCTTTTATATGATGGCCCCAAGCAAACCTGCCTAGCCCTTTCCCTGGTAGAAACTTGGCCTTTATTTTACTGGTGCTATGGTTTAAATGTGTCCCCTGCAAAATTCAGGTTTTGCCAATGTGGTATTATTAGGTGGTGAGGCCATTAAGAGGTGATTAGGTCATGAGGGCTCCTCTCTCATGAATGGGATTAGGTACTCTCATAAAAGGGTCTGATTAGAGAGCTTGTCCCTTTGGCCTTTCCACATTATGTCATGTGAAAACACTGCATCCCTCCTCTCTGGAATATGAAGCCCTTACCAGACACCTAAGGTTGTGTCTTGATTGTAAACTTTCAGCTTCTAGAACTGAGAAAAAATTCTGCTCTTTATAAGTTACCCAGATCGTGGCATTCTGTTGTAGCAGCACAAGCAGACTAAGACAACTGGCTAGCAAGCAAATCTATTCTCTGAGCCAGAGATATATATTATCTTATTTTTCCAAAGCTGTCTACTATGCAAACATCTTCGAAAAGATAGTCTAGAACAAAAGCTACTCATAAGACATGCATACATGTGAGAGATCAATAGAGAACAATCTCCCAACATGCATGAGAAGTGTTCAATACCAGTGATCTTTAACTGGTTTAAGTAATAGAGATGTTTAGTCTTTTGACACTGGTCCCCAGCTTAATTATACTCTTTGCAGAGCCTCTTGTTCCTAGGTTTGGAGAATTCACACAATAATCTGAGCTATCCTAAACTGTGAAAAAATGTAGAAGTTCGATGGGTCTGTCTTGACTCTCATCCATTCTCCATATTGTTGTCATGATTAACTACATGTACTTATGTCATACTGCCAACTTGTCTCAAGCATGTTGTATAAAATTGAGTTTATAGGCCGGGCACGGTGGCTCAAGTCTGTAATCCCAGCACTTTGGGAGGCCGAGGTGGGTGGATCACAAGGTCAAGATATCGAGACCATCCTGGTCAACATGGTGAAACCCCGTCTCTACTAAAGATACAAAAAATTAGCTGGGCATGGTGGCACGTGCCTGTAATCCCAGCTACTCAGGAGGCTGAGGCAGGAGAATTGCCTGAACCCAGGAGGCGGAGGTTGCGGTGAGCCGAGATTGCGCCATTGCACTCTAGCCTGGGTAACAAGAGCGAAACTCCGTCTCAAAAAAAAAAAAAAAAAATTGAGTTTATAGAGATTTATGTTTGACACGAATGTGGGGAGTTTTTAGTGTTTGAGTGGCAGTATAGAAAAGAAGATATATAAGTTTTAGCAATTTTGCCTCACTGATAAAAGTATTTTAACTGCCTGTCCTATACTACCTATAGGTTGTAACTGATTTCATTTCTGGAGTAACTTGAAGAAGGGAATAATATCACGTTCATTTTTCATTGTCATCTAGCACAATACCTGGCATATGATAGATATTAAAAAAGATATTTATTGAATAGATTACTAAAGGAAAACACAAAAGACTAAAGTCATCACAAGAAAAGATAAAGACCAAAAGGAAATATAAATACCAATAATGAAATATAACACTCCATGGTATACTTTAGGGATATTGCTATTTTTTTTCTACTTGCTGTGGTTTGAATGTCCCCTTCAAAACTTATCTTGAAATCTAATTGCCATTGTAATACTATTAAGAGGTGGGGCCTTTAAGAAATGATTAGGTTCATCCTGGTCAACATGGTGAAACCCCATCTCTACTAAAGATACAAAAAATTAGCTGGGCACGGTGGCGCGTGCCTGTAATCCCAGCTACTCAGGAGGCTGAGGCAGGAGAATTGCCTGAACCCAGGAGGCTGAGGTTGCGGTGAGCCGAGATCGCGCCATTGCATTCCAGCCTGGGTAACAAGAGCGAAACTCCGTCTCAAAAAAAAAAAAAAAAAAAAAAGAAATGATTAGGTTATGGGGGCACCACCTTCATAAATGGATTAATGCTATTATGGAAGTAGGTTGGTTATCATAGTAATGGCTTTGTTATAAAAGGGAGCTCTCCCTCACATGTGCTGTCTTGCCCTTCTGCCTATCTGCCATGTGATGTACAGAAAGGCCATCACCAGATATCAGCACTGTGCTCTTGAACTCCCCAGCCTCTAGAACCATGAGCTAAATAAATCTTTCTTTATAAATTATCCAGTCTGTGGTATTCTGTTATAGCAACAGAAAATAGACTAAACCACTATTTAACCCTCCTGACCATATCAAGCAGACAGTAAATATTTATGAGCACTTATATGGTAAAATTATTTTACCTTTATGGGTAAAAGAAGATTACTTGAGTTTGTTTCAATGTCACATTCTCTATAAAACACCATAGTTTGGCCAGGCATGGTGGCTCTTTCCTGTAATCCCAGCACTTTGGTATGTTGAGGCAGGTGGATCACCTGAGGTTAGGAGTTTAAAACCAGCCTGGCCAAAATGATGATACCCCATCTCTACTAAAAATACAAAAATTAGCCAGGCACGGTGGTGCGTGTGTGTAATCCCAGCTACTTGGGAGGCTGAGGCAGCAGAATTGCTTGAACTCAGGAGGCAGAGGTTGCAGTAAGCTGAGATTGTGCCACTGGACTCCAGCCTGGGTGACAGAGCAAGACTCTGTCTCAAACAAACAAACAAAAAAACCAAAAATATAATTTATTTGGCAGGTAGCATATTACAGTAGATAGCTCATATGAGCTTTATAATCAAACTAATTTAGTTTTAATCTCAGCTCTACCACTCATTAACCAAATGACAGTAGGTTTCTCATCTAAAAATGGGCATCTAAATCCTGCCTTACCACATACTTCTGAGGGCTAAATGAACCAACATGTATGAAGCTCCTAGAAGTGTGCTAGGATCCAATAAATGTTAGTTTCTATGTTAGTTTCCTGTGGCTTCTGTAGCAAATGACCACAAATTAGATGGATTACAACAATAGAAATGTATTTTCTCATAGTTCTAGAGGCCAAAGTTCTGAAATCAAAGTGTTGGCAGAACTGTGCTCCTTTTGAAGACTCTAGGGGAATACCTTTTTGCCTATTCCACAGCTTCTGGGGGCTCCAGGTATTTCTTGCCTTGTGGCAGCATAACTCCAATCTCTGCCTCCATTTTCATGTGGCCCCTCCTTTTCTCTAACTGTCTCTACTCTGTGTGTTTCTTATAAAGACATTTGTCATTGGATTTAGGGCCCACTCAGACAATTCAGAATGATGTTATTTTGAGATACTTGACTTAGTTACATCTGCAAAGACCCTTTTTCCAAATAAGGAAATTTTTACGAGTTGTAGGTTTTAAGGCCTGGATATATCCTTTTTGGGTACCATTCAGCCCACTACAGTTCTTGTCCCATTTCTTCCTCTCCATTTAAATGTATAGAGCACAAAAATCTGAGTACGTTCAAAAGATTTTAGCAGATTATACCTGATGAGTGGGAGCGGAAGTGAAATCTCAACAAAAAGAAAAAACAAGTGAGTAAAGCTGTTAAGTGATGAAAAACTATTTATGATTGATAGTAAGAGGTTTCATGTAGACAATTAGGGAAGAAGATAGTATGGAAACGAAGCAAGAAAACACCTATGCCTAGTTACGAACCAGACACTGTGATTTGTGTGTTTTCTGTTTGTTTGTTTGTTTGTTTTTTCTGAGACAGAGTCTTACTCTGTTGTCCAGGCTGGTGGATTGGAGTGGCCTGATCTCAGCTCACTGCAAATTCCAACTCCCAGGTTCAACTGATTCTCCTGCCTTAGCCTCCCAAGTAGCTGGGATTACAGGCATGTGCCACCACGCCTGATTAACTTTTGGTATTTTTAGTAGAGATGAGGTCTCACCAGGTTGGCCAGCCTGGTCTCAAACTTCTGACTTCAGGTGATCCACCTGCCTCAGCCTCCCAAAGTGCTGGGATTACAGGCATGAGCCACCATGCTTGGCTTGTGCTTTGTTTTTTAAATACAGCTTTTTAAGAGAAATATTCCAATAATCCTATCAGGCAGCAATAAAACAGATTTACAAAATGTATATTTACAAAAATTCAGTTCAGAAGGATTATGGGTCTTGCCTAATATCATATAGCTATCAGGTACAGTGCTCTTTTTATTATATCACAACATCTGACATGTTGAAAGAAGTGGGAAAAGCCTTGGCTTGAAATTAGAAAACCCATGTTCACATCTCAAGTCAACCACACAGGAGGGGTAACTTTATGCCAATGCTTATCTATTTCTACCCTTTCCAACCTGTTTCAAGTGTTAAAGACAAATGATCTGCAGGCTCAGCCTTCCTGGTCCACTGACAGCCCAGCTGGGCAGCATATTAAGAATATCCCATCTTGTGCCTTATCATTTAGGTGAACTATTGTGATTTAAAATAAATTGCTTAAAATATTTTCCTTTTTAAATTTAAAAATAAGTAATTATATTACTTAGTGATAGATATAATAATTTATATCCATGTAGCATATCTTCTTCTGCAAAAGTCTTTGAATAATAACATATTGGTGAGATCAGTATGTTGAACTGACCAGCCCATAGGAACAAAATAATCTTTAAGAGTGGTTGAGTGTGGTGGTTCACCCCTATAATCCCAACACTTTGGAAGGCTGAGATAGGTGGATTGTTTGGGTCCAGGAGTCTAAGACCAGCCTGGGCAACATGGTAAAACCCTGTCTTTACACAAACATACAAAAATTAGCCCAGCGTGGTGGTGTTTACCTGTATCCTAGCTACTTGAGGGGCTGAGGCAGGAGGAATGGCTTTGAGCCAGGGAGGTTGAGGTTGCAGTGAGCCATGATGTCACCACTGCATACCAGCTTGGTCTGTGTGTCTGCTTTTATGCCATCACCATGTTGTTTTGGTTACTATAGCTGTGTAGTATAATTTGAGGTCAGATAATGTGATTCCTCTAGTTTTCTTATTTTTGCTTAGGATGGCTTTGGCTATTCTGGGTCTTTTGTGGTTCCATAAAAATAGAAAAAAACTTTTTTTCTATTTCTCTGATGTAATAGGATTACTTCTGGAGAGAGAACTGAGTTGCACAAAATAGAGTAGAGAATTGTATGCATGTTTGAATCTTGTTCCACATAATCATATTTTTCTATTCAAAAGAATAGGCGAAAATTAGAACAAATTATTTAAATATTGTTTCCAATTTCCAACTGTGTAGAAGTCTGCGTGTATATATTGAAGGCTAGGAAGAAAATATTACTATTAATAGTGGTTATTTCTATTAATAGTAATGAAATTATTGATAATTTTAAAAAATTATTATCTGTATTTTCTAAACTTACAATGAGTGAGAATGACTCCTATATTAAAACCATGTAAATGATGTTTTTTCAAAAGGAAATAATTATTTATAAATGAAAAGCTGTGAAGAGAAGCCAGAGGCTACCTGCTAAGGGTAACAGCTTGTAAGGAGGGTAAGTCCTTGAAGGGACCACCCATGCTCTTCAAGAAAGTACTGTACAAGTTATGAGGGCAATGAGGGTGCTTCTGGGGACCCATCTTTGTTGATCATGTTTACTCAGTAGTAGCAACAGCTCTCAGGATCAAATGGATAATATTTAGTCATGGAGACCCCCAAAGTAAAGGAGTGGAAGCTCCCAGAAGGAATTATCCTTTTATTACTGTTATTATTATTATGTTGAGACAGAGTCTCACTCTGTTGCCCAGCCTGGAGTGCAGTTGTGTGATCCCAATTTGCTCACTGCAACCTCTGCCTCCGGAGTTCAAGCAATTCTTCTGCCTCAGCCTCCAGAGTAGCTGAGATTACAGGCATGCGTCACCACGTCTGACTAATTTTTGTATTTTTAGTAGAGATGAGGTTTCACCATATTGGCCAGATTGGTTTTGAACTCCTGACCTCAGGTGATCCACTCTCCTCAGCCTCCCAAAGTGCTGGGATTACAGGTGTGAGTCACGGCACCCGGCCAGAATTCCCCTTTTAATTCCCAGTACTTGATACCAGCAGTCTCTCAACAAATATTGAGTAAGTGAGTCAGAGGGCCAGGGAGGAAATAGAAAGCACTGGTCTTGTGTCATCAGAAGACATGGTCTTAATTCCCTATCCTATAATTTAAAAATTGTTCAGTGTTGTACCCTAAAGTTACTTAAAATGGTAGGTCTCAGTTTCTTCAGTCCTCAGAATGAAAGGTTTGGACTTGATCAATGATGAGCAACCGAAGGCTTACAAATAAAGTGACTTTTCAATTAATATCTGGTTATTCAGGGTCTTCCCTCCCAATCCATTCACTTCTCAATAATTTTACCTCTTCCATAAGGTTACATCTAAGGTCACAGAACCAAGATTTGCTGACTTGTCAAGATGTGCCTTTCTGTGTGCACATGTACAGATGATAGCATCTGGCTTTTGCTTATTGTCTACACATGTTGGCATTCACCGAGAGATGCAGCCTCCCATTCTGCCCTTGGCCAGCAGCCCAGGCAAGACCGTATGAGTCATTCTTCGTTCCCATCCACAGGGTCTCTTTGGGTCCAATAGCTCTTTGTTTCCACAACTATGTCACTTATGGGTACGAAAAGAAAATATGCAGTTTTTCCTGACACCTTGGAGTTCAGGGAAACTCAGTAAACCTCTCTTATGGTCACTAATCTAGACCCTACGCAGCTACTTCTGCCCCCAGAGGGTCTGTCACCAACTGGTTTCTCCTTGAGAAAGGAGAACATAGGCACACGTTGACATAGGCACATGTTGCTCCTAAATCCCTAAACCTATTTGCCTTTGATTTCTCCTGTTCCCTCCCTCCCCTTCCTATTTCTTGGCGTTGGAAGAGGGGTTGATGGATCTTCTCAGACTTCATTTGCATCTAGAACTCTTTGCTTCCGACTTTTCCTCCTCTTGGTCCCAGAGTAACGTTCTTACTCATTCCTCTGAATCTCTTGTTTTATGTGACAGAGCAATGCAGTGTAGGGGGTAATCACTCAGGCTGCCACTCTTATGTCCTGTGACAATAGCAAAGCTGCATAATATAGTGTGCCTCAGTTTTATTATATGTAAAACGGGGTTAATAATAGCCTCCACCTGTATTAGTTTTTGTTTATTTTTTTTGAAATAGTGTCTGGCTCTGTTGAACAGGCTGGAGTACCATGCAACGAGCTTAGCTCACTGCAACCTCCCTTGCCCAGGCTCAAGTGATTCTCCTGCCTCAGCCTCCCAAGTAGCTGGGACTACAGGTGTGTGCCGCCACACCCAGCTAATTTTTGTATATTTAGTAGAGTCAGGGTTTCACTGGCCAGGCTGGTTTCGAACTCCTGACCTCAGTTGATCTGCCCGCCTTGGTCTCCCAAAGTGCTTCGATTACAGGTGTGAGCCACGGCACCCAGCCAGTTTTCTATTGCTGCTCTAACAAGTTACCACAAAACTGGTGGCTTAAAACAACACAAATATATCTTATAGTTCCGGAAGTCACAGAGTCCTCAGTGTTGGCAAGACTGTCTTCCTTCTGAAGCCTCTAGAGGAGGATCTGTTTCTTCGCCTTTTCTAGCTTCTAGAAGCCACCTACATTCCTTGGCTTGTGATTCCTTCCTACCCCTCCAAAGCCAGTAGCAGAGCATCTTCAAATCGAGCATTCATGTATACTCT
Organism: Saguinus oedipus; assembly: GCA_031835075.1. Lineage (NCBI taxonomy): Eukaryota > Metazoa > Chordata > Mammalia > Primates > Cebidae > Saguinus > Saguinus oedipus. Next base: position 114,506,385 of record CM063175.1, read on the forward strand.
GAGGCCATCATCGGTCATCGCATCTCTTTTTCTCACTCTGGCTCTTCTGCCTTATAAGGACTCTTTTGCCTTATATCAGACATAACTTGGAAAACACAGGCTAATTTCCCAATCTCGAGCTCCTTAATTTAATCACATCAGCAAAGTTGCTTTTGCCATATAAGGTAATATATTCACAGGTTTGGGGATTAAGGTATGAATATCTCTGAGGGCCATTATTCTATCACACCATCTGTTAGGATTATTGTGAGGATTAAATAAGAGTATGCATGTAAAATGCTTAGTTTGATACAATATTATGTTGTTAAGCCTAGGCCTAGTCTTTTGAAATTCATAAGCTGAGAATTATTATCTTCAGCTGTTGTGTTAGTTTTTCTTTGAGGCAATGCATGCTTCATGTTCCATTCACCTCTTGAATAAAGAGGACAGTTATAGGATATGAGGAAATGTGGCATAAAAAAATGTTCATTAAGTTGCAAACATCCATTCCTGCCACTTCTGTAAGCATTTTCATGTTTCCTGAATTAGCTCTCATGTAAAGAAGTTTACTCACCAGTGAACTAGAAGGTCTCCAAAGTCCATTCCTACTCTGAATGAGTATGAACTTGTCTGGGACCCCCTCCAGGCTTTTCTTTTTACTCTGCTTTCCCCTGTCTCTTCCTTCTTACCGAAATCTTCAAGGGGGTACATAAGTGCCAGGCGGGGGAGTGTGTAGTCAAGGTGGGGTGTAGTTGGGACTAGCACCCTAGAAAAGACTGCCTATTTGTGTTGGGCATTGGAAGCCCCACTCCACAAAGGGAAGTAAATATTTTATGGTACTTCATTAGCATCAGAGAGCATGAGTATTTCCAGGTGACAACTGAGAAAAGCTGGAACACGAAATTGAGTTTGAGGGAGTCTTGCTTGGTTCATTTGAGTAGAACCATCTGGTCTTTCACAGGCCTCAGTAGCTGTGCTGGTTTGACTGTGCTCAGGCAAGGCTGCAACCCATCAACTCTAAAAATGACAAGTGGGCAGCATTCAGTTTCTTAGGGCCAGGAAGGAAATTCTTTTAAAATGCTGGGAAAAATGTAAGAATGTATTCCCCAAAGTGGGGTCAGGAAGTCCCAGAGGGGAGTTATATCTCATTTTGTGAGATGACCTCCAGAAATTAGAAGCATGGACTTTGTGGGAATCGAGGGATTGCACCAAGGATTAGGATGAACATTGAAGAAAGGAAGTAATTGTCTTCTTCTAGGAAAAAAAGACAAGTCGTTAATTTAAAGTTATGAGCAGCTGTGGTGCATCTGGACCAGCACTGACATATAGTTAAGAGACACTAATAATTCCTGGTATTTATCACTGATCAATAATTGTAAGGGTCACCAATTATTGAATTATTGCTATGTTTGGGATTCAATACTTGTGCTTATTTATATTATCTTTAATTTTCAAAAAGTCCTGCAAGATAATTTATTATCTTGTTTTATTCTCATGCACTCTCAGCTTTAGTTTTCTTTATCTTTAATACTGGAATGATAATGTATATCTTACAATATTGCTAGGAGAATTGCATTTAAAAGTCTATATAGGCTGGGCATAGTGGCTCATGCCTGTAATCCCAGCACTTTAGGAAACCGAGGTAAGCAGATCACTTGAGCCCAGTAGTGTGAGACCAGCCTGGGCAATATGATAAAATCCCATCTCTACAAAAAATACAAAAATTATCTGGGTGTGGTGGCACATGCCTGTAGTTCCAGATACTCGGGAGGCTGAGGTGGGAGGATCACCTCAGTTCTGGGGAGGTCAAGGTTACAGTGAGCTGTGGGCACCACTACACTGCAACCTGGGTGACAGAGTGAGATCCTATCTCAAAAAAAAAAAAAAAAAAGACCAGACAGGGTGGCTCATACCTGTAATTCCAGCACTTTGGGAGGCTGAGGCAGGCAGATTACCTGAGGTCAGGAGTTCTAGATCAGCCTGGCCATCATGGTGAAACCTCATCTCTACTAAAAATAAAAAATAAAAAATAGCTGGGTGTGGTGTGACCTCCTGTAATCCCACCTATTTGGGAGGCTGAGGCAGGAGAATCACTTGAACCCAGGAGGTAGAGATTGCAGTCAGCCAAGATTGCACCACTGCACTCCAGCCTGGGTGACAAAAGTGAAACTCTGTCTCAAAAAAAAAAAAAAAGTCTACATCAAAATGCCTGACTGGCATTTAGCAGATGCCAATTTATATTTATGAAATTATTATTGAAATAGGTAAAAAGATGAAGATATGAAAGATTTTTTTTTTTTAATTTTTATTGCATTATAGGTTTTGGGGTACATGTGCAGAACGTGCAAGATAGTTGCATAGGTACACACATGGCAGTGTGTTTTGCTGCCTTCCTCCCCTTTACCCACGCTTGGTATTCATCAAGATATTTTTATCTATTATTTTATTTGTCAATTCTACAGGGTGGCTGCTACATTTCAGGCCTCAAACAAACAGTATTCAAATATAGCCCTGACTTTAGGATGCTCACAGTGTCATGAGGAAGACAGACCCAAAAACCCTGATCAGACAAGAAAGCTGTTAATTAGAATTTAATAGAATATATTTTAGGATAGGGTGCTGAAAAAACTGCTTCCAAAACCAGAATGAATATCCAGTGGACTCTTAAAAGTAATGAGTGGAAATCAGGATGAATGAGAGACAGAGACAGAGAGAGAGAATGAGAGAGAGAGAGAGAGAGAGAGAGAGAGAGAGAGAGAGAGAGAGAGTGTGTGTGTGTGTGTGTGTGTGTGTGTGTGTGTGTGTGTGTTGCGTAGTGTCCCACCCATTTATTTGGGGCAGGGAAATAACTGCCACTAGTTTTATACTGCTAGGGAAATATGCCTGTGGAATAGGAATGAACAAGTAGGCAGGAGCTGAATCATACCTGCTCCAAGAAGTTTAAATTTTAGGCTAAAAGTGATGGGGAGCCATTGAAGGATTTTATGAAAGGTGTACTCCGTTCAGACTTATGGTTTAGAAGGATTATTTAGGTGATTGTGTGGAGGGGAGCGACCCAGGATGCAGAAAGAGTCAGGAAACTAAAAAGAGACGTAGAGTATAGCGGTTTAAAGTACGAATTCCGGAGATGCACAGCCCAGCCCAGGTTTTCTGGCTTCACCATTTTCTGGCATATGGTCATGGACAGTTTGACTTTTTTGTGACTCAGTTTTCTCATCTGTGAAAGGAAAATAAAAATAGTACCTACCTTTTAGGATTGATGTGACAATTGGAAGAGTTAGTAGAATACAACAAGCGACTGCAATATCTCTCCCACATGATGAGTCCCAAATAAATGTTAACCTATTGTTGTTATTATTAATAATATGCTAGTGCAAAAGAGGAATGAGAAGGGCCGGGGCTAAGCCAGTGGCCCAGTGGAGGTGAAAGGAAGGGGAGAGTGTTAAGGAAATGGAATTGGAAGGATTTGGTAAGTGTATTAATGTGGATTTAAAAGAAGTGGAAGCACAGGGGGGCTTTTTGAATTCCCTGAGTGAGTGGAGGAGTCTGGATTCAAAGCTGTTCTGGTGGATATTCTTTCCCCCCTGCACTTTTTCAGTAGATGGCACTATAATTCTGTCATCCTGAATGTCCTTGTTTCTGTGTACTAGGTTCAAATCTCATCTACAAACACAGATGCAGAAGAAATATAAATTTTTCTGTAGCTCAACTTAAGTTCTGTTTTGAGCCTTCCTCTTGGATGGCAAGAACACAATTTCAATTAAATTGGGGCCTTCCTTTCATTTTTCCCATGATCATACCTATGTTCTAGAAGTGCCAGGGTTCAAAGTTGGGCCTGGATGTTAGGTCTTTGGTGTCATCTGCCAAGCTGACATCCCCTGGGACTACTATTGCCTCATTGGGTCCTCAGCCGTGTTCCACTCGCATTGTCCTCAGATCACTTCTCAAGCTCATTCATAAAGCTCCTTTAGGTTCAGGCTCCTCCTCTTGGGAATGCAGTGATTGTTCTGCTTCTCAGTCAGATGCTCTATGACACCTGGGGCAGTGGAAGCCTTGGAAGAGCGTTAGGGTCATTCTTCATTTCCGTGCTCTCTTGGACACATAGAAGTGATTCCATGCTTTCTGTACCACACTGACATGTGGGTGAAGCTGTCTAAGATTTCAGTTCTCCAGGGTCTTGCCACCTGCAGGACATTATGTGTGTTCTTGGATCTCCTAAACCTAGCCAGGGTTTCTGCAGATTCCCCACAACCTGAGGGATGGAGTGAGGAAGCCAAGATGTCCTTTTCCCAAGGACCCCAATCATGGAAGCTCTCCTCGGGTCACCTTGACCCTTCTTTTACCCTTCAGGCCTGAAGCCTGGTTCTTATCCTATCTTTTCTTCTTTTTTTTAAAAAAAAATTGCCCTGAGTCTTTTGTTTCCCTCAGGGCCTAGGTTTTGAAACTCAAAAGCTAGGAAGAGACTCTTTTTAAATCTGTTTTCTTCTGTAACAACCCTTCCCTGAGGCAATGAAGGAGGGGAAGTGCTAAAAGATGAGAAAGTGTCAAAGAAAGATAATCCATTAATACTTCATAGATATTATCCCACCACATTTTAAATAGAGTTATCAGGCAAGACCTACAGTCTCTTTTGTCTTTAGTCTTTGAATGTCTTTTATCTTGTCCCTAGTTGACAGATATGATATAAGTAATTCTGATAGTCATTTGACTTATTGATGCTGGACATGTGGGCAGAGCTGAATTTTACAGATGAAGAAATCTCTCAAAGACTAGATAAAGCCAGTCTCTTTCAATTAGGGGGAAAACTAGGGTAGAAATGAAAGACAGACTTCTCTCTCAGTACTACCTTAGTGCTATGAGGGTGGGACAGGGCTGAAATTGGGTAATATTCTGTGAAAAGCTGAGATGGGAGAAGGGATTTATCTCCAGCTAAATGTGGAGGAGCATAAACACTGGTTTGCCTGGGACGGCACCAGTTTATGCCTCTTTTCCTCGTGTGCCACCTGGCTGGTGCCCACTTTCTCTCTAAAACCTATCACACCTTGGATAGTGAAGTATGTGGCCATCCCATTACTGATTTATATAAGCCTGTTCGAATGTTCCAATTTGGAACTAGGCTGGAGATGTCGAAAGCCTTAATTACCGAGATTTCTCTTTATGCAATGAGGTCAGTAAAATCACCCAACAGCCTGCGATTGAGGAGGGTGTTTGTTTTTAACTCTAGGACTATGTAAGTAAATAGCCACTAATAAGGGTATATTATATAGCAATTTCTCCTTTGTTTCATTGTTGACATCTAGTACTACGGTTTTATAAGCCTTTTTTGCCCATTCAATTTGTAGTAGCAAAGAGAATCTCAAATCGTTTGCTGCTCTATGTTTCATTCCATCATTTTTAGAGTTCTTAGTTATTCGTGGTAATATTAAAATACATGCTGCCTAGATAAAATCATCCTTTTCAATCATTGATGTGATCTTGCATTAAGACAGTTTCTAGCAAAATGGTCAAATTTGTATATTTTGTCCATAGATGAAGTATAGTAGATTCTGAAGGACAAAAGTAAGAGGCCTGAAGCCATGTTGATTTCCCGTAAACACAAATTCCCTGCTGTGGACCACTATTCTGATCCCCTGAACCTCACCCTGTCTTCTTAGGAGTTAGATCAGATTTTCAAGAACAGCAGCTGGGTCAACCAGGCATCCTAGAACCTGATGAACAAACTAGAGTCTAGAATAACTTCCTACCTTTTCATCCTTTCCTGTTACTAGAGTGCCTTAGTCCATTTGTGCTGCTGTAACAAAATACCTTAAACTGGGTAATTTATAAAGATGAGAAATTTTATTCCTCATCATTTTGGAGGCTGGAAGTCCAAGATCAAGGTGCCAGCAGGTTCAGTGTCTGGTGAGGGTCCTGTCTCTCTGCTTCCTTGTCACTGTATCCTCCAGAGGGGACGAACTCTGAGTCCTCACATGCCAAAAGGGACAGAAAGGACAAAAAAGACCTAAACTAGTTCCTTCCAGCCATTTTATAAGGCACTAATTCATCCATGAGGGTGCAGCCCTCATGACTTAATCACTTTCCAAAGGCCCCACCTCTTGGTATCACCACAAGGGGGATTAAGTTTCAACATGAATTTTGGAAGGAACACATCCAAACCATAGCATTCTACCCACCAAAATTCATTCCCACTCACATACAAAATACATTCATTCCATCCCATAGCCACAGAAGTCTTGTTCTAGCATCAATCTTAAGATCTAAGTCCAAAGTCTCATCTATATATTGTTTAAATCAGATATGGGTGAGATTCTAGGCACAATTCATCCGGAGACAAATTCCCCCTCCAGCTGTGAACTTGTGAAATCCAAGTTGTGTGCTATCAAACTACAAAGGTGGGGCAGTCATAGGATAGACATTCCCATTTCAAAAGGGAGCAACAGAAAAGAAGAAAGGGACCACAGTTCTCAAGTAACTCTGACACCAAACAAGGCAAACAACATCATTAAATCTTGAGGCTTTAGAATAATCTTTGACTCCATGTCCTGCCTTTCGGACACACTAGGGTGGGGTTGGATCACCAAGGCTCCAGGGACCCTACCCCCTGGCCTTACTGGGCACAGCTCACATGGCAGTTCCCAGAGGTTAGAGTCTTGTGCCTGTGGCTCTTCCAGGCTAGAGTTACATGTCGGTGGCTCTACTGCTTTCTTGTCTCAGGGGTGACCCCGTTCCCATGGCTCCACTAGACATTGCTGTACTGTGGGGCTCTCTGACATGGCCCTGATCCCATGGCTCCACTGGGCATTGCCCTAGTAGGGGACCTCTACAGCAGCCCCACTCCAAGGCAGCTCTCTCTCTGGGACCCAAGGCTCTCTGAAGCATCCTATGAAACCTAGGTGTAGATAGGCATGCCTCCATGGCTCTAGCACTCTGTGTGCCTGCAGGATTAGCACCATGTGGACTCTGCCAAGGCTCACAGCCTGTACCTTCCAGAGGGGCCATCTGAGCCACATCTGGGCCTGTTTGAACTACAGCTGGGACAGCCAAGAAGCACTGTGCCTGATGTGGGGAATAGAGATGAGGTGGTGCAAGGCAGTGAATACTAAGATCCTGAGGACACCCGAGGTTCTCTACTTCCCTTTTAATTATGAATTCCATCTTTAAATCATTTATCTCTTTACTAGAAGCAATCAAGAGACACTGTGCAGCCCCTTCAATATTTTGCTTAGATATTTCTCCCATGAGATATCTTAGTTCATTATTCTTAAATTCTGTCTTCTGCAAAGCCCTGGAACATGAGCACAATTCAGCCAAGTTCTTTGCCACTTTGTAACAAGGATGGCCTTTCCTCCAACTTCCAATGAGATGGTCCTCATTTCCATCTAAGACCTTATCAGAATAGCCTTTACTGTTTATATTTCTACCAACATTCTAATCATAACCACTTAATTTCTGAGAAGACTGAGGCCCTTTCTATAGCTCTCCCTTTGTTTTGCTTTTATCTTAGTCCATTTCCTGCTTATTATAAAAAATGCCTGAAACTGGGTAATTTATAAAGAAAAGGACTTTATTTATTACAGTTATAGTCTGAAAAGTCCAAGATGGAGGGGTGGCATCTGGTGAGGGTCTTGTTGTTGCTGGGAATTTTCTGTAGAGTCCCAGGCCAGTGCAGGGCTTCACATGGTGAGAGGGCTGAGTGTGTTATATTAGGTCTCTCTTCCTCTTCTTGTAAAGCCACCAGTTCTACTCCCATGATAACCCATGAATCCATTAGCCTATTAACCCATTAATCCATTCATCCATTAATAATCTATGAGTGCAGAGTCCTCGTGACCCAATCACCTCTTAAAATTTTGCAGCACTGCCACATTGGGGGTTAAATTTCAACATGAGTTTTAGAGGGGACAAATATTCATACCATAGCAGAACCCCACCGTAATTGCCCTTGATGCTCCATTCATAGCAATATGGGATTTTTCTAGCCTACTCCTCCAGACTCTTCTAGCCTCTGCCCATTACCCAGTTCCAAAACTCCTTCCACATTTTTACATATTTGTTATAGAAAATACCCCTCTTCTTGGTACAGTTTCTGTCTCTATCCATTTATGCTGCTATAACAAACAAAATACCAGACTGGATTATTAATAAACAATAGAAATGTATGTCTCATAGTTATGGAGGCTGGGAAGTCCAAGATTGCGGCTCTGGCTAGAATGCAGTCTAAAAATGGGTATTGAAAACCTCTTTTATGCCAATAATTGTGCTTAATAATGGAGACAGGAAAAAATGAGGGAAGAAAATAACAAACAAGTAGCCAATCAATATTTCATTTAAACCTGTGAGTAGGTGTGATGTGGTACTGATAAGAGTGTATATTTTGTGTATTTAAAGTGGAGAGTTCTATAAATGTTTATTAAGTTTACTTGTTCTGGATCTGAGTTCAAGTCCTGGATATCCTTGTTAATTTTCTGTCTCATTGATCTATCTAATATTGATGTTGAAGTCTCCCACTATTGTTGTGTGGGAGTATAAGTCTCTTTATAAGTCTTATGTATCTGGGTGTTCCTGTATTGGGTGCGTATATATTTAGGATTGTTAGCTCTTGTTCTTGCATTGATACTTTTATCATTACGTAGTGGCCTATTTCTTTATTTACTTAAGATGGTTCTTTATTGCTGTTTCCTTCAGAGGTGTGATGGTTAATATTGAGTGTCAACTTCATTGGATTGAAGGATGCAAAGTATTGATCCTGGGTGTGTCTGTGAGGGTATAGCCAAAGGAGATTAACATTCGAGTCAATGGGCTGGGAGTCAGACCCACCCTTAATCTGGTAGGCACCATCTAATCAGCTGCCAGAGCAGCTACAATATAAAGCAGACAGAAATACATGAAGAGATGAGACTGGCCTAGCCCTCCAGCCTACATCTTTCTCTGGCGCTGGACCCTTCCTGCCCTTGAACATTGGACTCCAAGTTCTTTCGGTTTTGGGACTCAGACTGACTTTCCTTGCTCTTTAGCTTGCAGATGGCCTATTGTGGGACCCCTTGTGATTATGTGAGTTAGTACTTAAAACTCCCCTTTATATATATATATATATTTCCAGACTTGAGTCAGTTTACAGACCCTGAACCCCTTGAATGAAGGTGAGACTGGGTCCCCATGAGGAAGGAACAACTCTATGTTCCTTCCACCATTATCCCACCCCTTAATATCCATTCTAATACTACCAGCAATTTATGCTGTTAATCTTTCTCCCATCCTTCCCCAAGGAGACCTCTGGCCTTTTACCAGGGTAACTGTGCATTGGGATAAGGGAAATGATCTGAAATTTTGGGGACCACTGGACACTGGCTCCGAGCTGATGTTGATTCCAGGGGACCCAAAACATCACTGTGGTCCTTCAGTTAAAGTAGGGGCTTATGAAGGTCAGGTAATTAATTGAGTTTTAGCTCATATCTAACTTACAGTGGGTCCAGTGGGTCCTCAGACTTATCCTGTGGTCATTTCCCCTGTGCCAGAATGCATAATTGGCATAGACAGCAGCTGGTATAACCCCTGTGTTGGCTTTCTGACTGGTAGAGTGAAGGCTATTATGGTGGGAAAGGCCAAATGGAAGCCATTAGAGCTGCCTCTACATAGAAAAATAGTAAATCAAAAACAATACTGCATCCCTGGAGGTATTGTGATTAGTGCCACCATTAAGGACTTGAAAGATGCAGGAGTGGTGATTTCCACCAAATCCCTGTTTGGTCTGTGCAGAAGACAGGTGAATCTTGGAGAATGACAGTGGATTACATAAGCTTTACCAAGTGGTGACTCCAATTGCAGCTGCTATACCAGATGTGGTTTCATTGCTTGAACAAATTAACACATATTTGGTACCTGGTATGCAGCCATTGACTTAGCAAATGCCTTTTTCTCCATTCCTGTCCATAAGGCCCACCAGAAGCAATTTGCTTTCAGCTGACAAGGCCAGCAATATATTTTACTGTCCTACCTCAGGGGTATATTAACTCTCTGGCTTTGTGTCATAATCTTATCTGGAGAGACCTTGATCACTTTTTCCTTCTGCAAGATATCACACTGGTCTGTTACATTGATGACATTTTGCTGTTCGGATCCAGTGAGCACAATCTGCAGACACCACCCAAAAGTGGACAGCTGCAGCACTATAGCTCCTTTCTAGGACATCCATGAAGGACAGTAGTGAAGCCAAATCTTCCCAGTGGGCAGAACTTCAAACAGTGCACCTGGTTGTGCACTTTGCATGGAAGGAGAAATGGCCAGATGTGCAATTATATACTGATTTATGGGCTGTAGCCAATGGTTTGGCTTGATGGTCAGGGACTTGGAAGAAGCATGATTGGAAAATTGGTGACAAAGAAATTTGGGGAAGAGGTATGTGGACTGACCCCTCTGAGTGGTCAAAAACTGTGAAGATATGTGAGTGCTCACCAGTGGGTGACCTCAGCAGAGGAAGACTTTAATAATCAAGTGGGTAGGATGATCCAACTAAAATTCAGGGATCTTCTACCTCAGTAAAATTTCTAGGAGCCCAGTGGTGTGGGGCCTGTCCAGATATTCCTTCTAAGATAAAGGATAAATTACTACATTTGGTCCCTCCTACAACCAGGAAAGAGGCACAGCACCTAGTGGAAACCTTTAGGTTTTTTTTTTTTTGTAGGAAATGCTGTTTTTCAGCTGCATTATTAGAAAATGAAGTTCTTTCTATTTTTTTTAATTTAAATTAGTTTTTTGTATATACATGACATTACAGTTCTTTCTATTTTTTTTAATTTAAATTAGTTTTTTGTGTATCCTCTTTCAAATGTATCACTCTACTTTTATAATAAACTTAAAAGTCAATTTTAATAGAAAAATAAATGGACTCTTTCTGTCAAATTTATGACGCACATTATTCAAACAATTTTCAGTGATCTCATGAGCTTTATTAAATAATTCTTCTTATAATTTACAAGATTTCAAAAATAAAATTTAATTATTTGTTGCTTTGATGAAATTGTGGAACTTGGCAAAGTTGATAAAGTCGATAAATATTTCAAAGTTATAAATAATATTTACAGTGAAACAGGATAATGTAACTTGTAATCAAAATGCTATCAAGATGAGCATATAAAATTATATAAGAGCAGTTTTGTTTCTTTTTGATGGAGTCTTGCTCTGTTGCCCAGGCTGGAGTGCAGTGGCACAATCTCGGCTCACTGCAACATGTGCTTCCCTGGTTCAAGCGATTTTCCTCCCTCAGCCTTCCAAGAAGCTGGGACTATAGGCACTCACCACCGTGCCTGGCTAATTTTTTTTGTATTTTTAGTAGAGCTGGGGTTTCACCATGTTAGCCAGGATGTTCTCCGTCTCCTGATCTTATGATCCGCATGCTGCGGCCTCCCAAAGAGCTAAGATTACAGGCAAGAGCCACCGCGCCCAGCCAGAGCAGTTTGTTTTTTAAAAAGATGTGTATTCCTGTAACTTGTTATCTTTTGGTTTCTATTATTAGAAAACATTAGAAACATACAGGAGCTCAATTATTCCTCCAGGACATATGTGAATTAGATAATATATTTCAGTTCCTAGTGAAGAGATAAGAAAACTGAAGATCCTATTGGGCCCTCATTAAATGTTTCTTGCTGGTATTTCAAACACTTTGGCGAACAGTCTCAGGAGACAGTAGACTCTGCCTAGGGGAAAAGGATGGGAAATTAGACCAGATGTCATATTTTCCATTGCAAATAAGACCAGAAAATCTGTTTTATTGGCTGAATGAAGCAAAATCATTCTACTGAACCCCTCTGACACTTTGCAAAACTGGAATCAAGTCAGTTCTTTCTCTTCAAAGACAAGGAAGATAATAAAGTAACAAATATGTGGGTAAACAGATGGCAGGTGTGAGGAAAAAGCCTTGTCTTTTGGCTGATGTGTTTATTAACAGAATGAGGTAAACAGGCAAAGAAAAGGTAAAACAGTGCTTGTTAAAGGCGATGGAAAGCAGATTAGATGACATAGTCTTTGTGGTAATAGAGCATTGACTTTTCTCTGCTAAACATCACTCTCAATTTTATTGGTTAGCACTGTTGATAGCTGGAAGTGCTGAGGATTTCAGAGTTACATGGTGTTCTGTGGAAATGTGGGGAAGAATGCCTCTGCCACACACCGATAGTGGGCTGCCAATGGAGCACAGCATTTTAAAATGATTATGATTCTCTCAGTTTTTGACTTCCTGTCTCTATCTCCTCTCTGCCACAGTAGGTTCCATTTGACAGATTAGAAAGTGAGTCTCAAAGGAGCTAAGTAACTTGAGTTAGGTAACTTTCTAGAATTACATGGCTAGTAAGTGGTGGAACTGAGGGCTGGATTTTGATTTGTTTAAAGTCTAAGCTTTTTTGTTACACCAATACACTGTGCTCCCTCTCCATTCTTGAGTTCTCTTGGGTGCTTGATGGTTCTGAGGATTCCTTCTTTGGAACTTGAAACTCTCTCTTCCCTTTGCCTCCAAGCCCATCCAAATTATCTTCCAAATTGGTCCTTCTTTGTTTTCTTTCCCAGATCCTCTTCTTCTTACTTATTAACCTATCGTTCAGCCCTCACCCTCTTTCCATCTTTCTTTACACTCTCCTTTAGACTCTCTAGTTTTGCCTATTGCCTTTAAAGATACTTTCCTAACAACAGTCACTTAAACAAACATTTATACAACTCTTATTGCAGACATTATGCTAAGCAATGGATATAGAAATATATGAACGAATTTATAGTCAACTGTAGAAAATATGCTAATCATTAATTATAGCACTGTATGATAGGTACTGTGAAAGGGCAGACACAGGGAGTGATAGGGCAACAAAAGTCAGATTATAAAGGTAAAAAAAATAAAGGTAATAAATTAGCCTGGGAACTAAAGGAATTTAGACGAGCAGCCCTTGAACTGAGCCTTGAAGAAAAAGTTGGTATTAGATAAGTAAAGGATGGGGTAAAGGCACAATAGGCTAAACAAAGAAAGCAACAATTAGAAAATCAACATCTTGAAGCTTTATTACCTGTTGCAGGAGCTGTAAGTAATTCAATAAATTAAGAATGTGTGGGAGGAAGTAAAAGGGAATAGTATGAGGGTATTCACAGGCCAAAAATACTTCCAGAGGCTACACAGATAAAGCCAATGAGTGAAGCAGGCTGGGTAGATTACAACATGGAAAGTGCAGACTGTGACAAACCAGAGAGCACATGTGCTGTCCCCATGGATGACTGCTCCTCCCTCTGGCCTGAGTTGCCGCTGTGAATACAGACCCAGATATGATCAGAATTTTTTTTGTTATTTTTCAAGGGAATCCTAGAGCATAGATTTTTGTGTGAATTTTCCCAATGATTAAAATACCATGTAGCCAAACAAAATACATCTGCCTGCAACATCTGGGCCAAATCATGATGACCCATGTATATTAAGATAAAGAGATTGAACTTCCTCCTAAACACATTCAGCAGGACATCACTGGGTGTTTTAAAGTGGGGATTTACATAACCGGACTTGAGTTTTGCAAAGAGTACAGTTCACTGATAGAAATATGAAGGGTGGATCAGAGACAGGCAAGACTAGAGGGTGAATGAGCTGCTAGACATCTATAGTAGGAAATCAGATGTAGCCATGAGAGCAGGGGCAGCAGTGGTGGAGAAAAGAGAGCATACACAAGGATGGCTTGGGGTCTGCAGGTCTTGGTGACTGATTAAATAGGAAGAATAAAAAGAGAGAGAAGAAGCAGAATAATTTCCTTGCCATATGGGCCTACAGTTTTCTAGAAGACCAGAAACATTTCCCCTTTTGCAAAAATTTCTGCAGTTCAGAAAGAGAAAGTTGAGTATAGGCTTGTGTAATGAAATGAAACCCAGTGAGAGTATTTACAAATATGCTTTATGGACCCCACCCAGAGATTCCTGCACTATCTCTTCTGTGTGATATCTAGTTATAATCATGGATTGGCTTATTATCCATTATACCATTCTTCTTTCAGAATGTCTCTCTTTCTTATAGCAACCAATTTAGTTTACATCTTCAGGCCCTGGTTATTACAATAGCTACCTGGTTAGTCATCCTGATTCTTGATCTCCATTCTTCAACTTGTCCTCAGGATGCTGCCTCTTCCCAACCACAACAAAAGATTAAACTCTTCTTCCTGACTTTCAAGGCACTCCACAATTTGGCATCAACCTTCCCTTTGAACTTCTAACTGCAGTCTGATTTGCATCCTATACCCTTTGTGAACTGGTCTCCTCAAAGCTCATTTTTGCCTTCAAGACTTGGCTCTGATTGGAAAGCCCTAACTTCTCCCATTGCACACAGGAAATGGTCCTTCCCCCTTGACGTCCTCTATTTTGGTCTCATTGCTCTTCTAAGTTCCTAAAGCAGTTTGGACCTCTGCTAGATGGACCACAAAAAGAGTTCTTGAAGCCTTAAAATGCCTACCACATATAAGGAGTAGCCAGTCCTCTCCTGTGTATGCTGCAAAGACTTCAGCAGGATGCTTCCAGTGAGCCCAACTCAGTGTCCTGATCATGGTGGAGTACACTGGATAGGCATTACATGTTCCAGAGGCAACTATATTTGGATTGAGTCATCTCTGAGATTACTTGTCACAAACCTGACCTCAAAGACATGTTTCATATGATGGTTAGTCCTCTTTTTTTGGAAGGATGAAATGTTAGATGAACAAAGTCATTTGTATTTAGGTTGCTATCATGAGAAAAAACAAATTCTTAATTCTCTGTGTAGCCACTACATTTACCAATGCAAGAGGAATACCAGATCTAGGTACACTGAATGACTGATGAAGAAACTCCCTCTGCTACCCCATATTCCAGCATATTTTTGCTAATAATCTCTATCACCAAAGGAAGTCTGTGTACATCTTATGCTAAATCGAGGAGTTTTTTAAAAACTGTAGTATTGTTTCATGGGCTTAAGGCATCTTCCCAAGAAGACCTCAGAGATATTTCAAGTGGAAAGCACATGGCTAATGCCAGGCAAAAATCAGTTGGCTACCTTTCAAGCAGCTCTACAGGTTAGATTATCTTGGGAAATTTACCACAGCCCATGATCTGGCTCTCAGTCCTGTGGGTTTTGAAACTGGATTTTATCAACACAATATAGATCTATTTGTCATTAGAGGTTCATATTAACCAACCTACAAAGACTGGTGGAAAAACACAGAACATCTGGTATTAGTAACTGTCCTAAGGACTGGAATATTTTCTAGGAACATGAAATCTGAGTAAGGATTAGAGTAAGGAGAGTTAAGGAAAATGGGTGAAGGTAATGTTATTGCCAAAAACTGCACATGACCTGCAGCTGACATTATTGCTGGGGCAGCTGACAGTGAACTAGCATCACTGGTGGGTGTTTATTCCAGATTTGATAGTCTTTCTTCAGCTCAATGTTCAGCAATGAATGGTCTATAATGGAGATATATCCATCCCAGGAACCAGGTACTTCTCTCTGTGGCTGAGGGTACTCTTTCTATTAGATGATGACAATGATAAATCATAGCTAAGAAATTGAATGATTGATGGGATATGGTGAATGAGGTGAAAGCAAGAGTCATAACCCTCCTCTCCCCTGCAGTTACTTTATGACTTGAGTAACTAGATGTGTAATGGAGCCATATGATTGTTTTCTAGAGGGAAAAATAGCAGTTTTGGACATATGCAGTGATTTAGTGATGCCTTTGAGACATCCAAATTGAAATGTCCTATAGGCAGTTCTATATTCAGGTATGCTTGCTCAGAAGCTTGATCTGCACCATAGAGATAAATTTGGGATTTGTCAGTGTATAGATGATTAAAGCCATGAGAATTGATAATATTTCCTAAGGGGAAAGTATGAAGAACAGAGAGTAGAGGGCCTAGGACAAAATTCTGAGGAATATCAACATTTACTTGTTGGTTAGAGAATGAGAGACTGACATAAGCGACTTAATATAGCCAAAAATGTAGAAAGAGAACGAGGAGTGTATGCTAACATGGAAACCAAGACCAGAGACTATTTAAAGAAAAGTGTGTAGGCGCTTCCTGAATGGTGAAGTAAATTCCAAGCATAAAATGGCTGTGGCTCTGCATAAAGTTAAGTGTCTCAAATTTAGCAAGGTTATTCCTGAGCAGACATGGTCACTGGCAGCAGTGTAACCTGTTAGGGACCTTAAGGAGCCTTGGAAAAATTCTCTGCATCTATGCACTGTCTGCCCTGCCATGGCAGGGGGCACTATGTTTGGTCTGACTTTATGTATCATTTGCTATATAAATAAGAGAGTGAAGAACTTAATTGGATTAACAACTGTAAAACTAAAAAATAATCTTAGTATTCAGCAATATCTGGATCAAATGTCTTTGGTGAACTTCAGCATAGCAGTGGGGGTAGAATAAGAGTGGGCTGAGAAACCAAAGACTTGCTCCTGAAAGAAGGGTGTGTGTGTGTGTGTGTGTGTGTGTGTGTGTGTGCATGCGTAAGGCAAATATATGCTACTAAACATTAGGGGAAGAACTGGATCAGAGTATTGCAAAATGCCCTTTGAAAAGTTATTTTATATTCAGTCTTAGAAATTTTACTTTGGTATGCTAGTTTGGTCTTTCTTTTCAAGAGCCATTAGTGATGGCTTTAAAAAATTAAGTCTGAAAATGCTGGAGTGTTTCTGGGAATATTTGATGCCCACAGAGTATGGCTTGAAACCTTGATGCCAGAGGAATGTTGCCATCATTGATTAAAAGTGAGTAACTGCATATGGCCTGTCCACATTAAACTAAGGTCAAAGTTCAAAACTCAGAAATATTAAACACACATTTAGGATGACATCTGACAACCTCAGTCTGCAGGATGGAACTCTAATAATTAAAGGACCATGTGCTGCACTCAGCCACACACTCAATTCCCGCTGCCATTGAGAGACATCATTCTTGGCTTAAACCAGCAAACAGGGATATAAAGGCATGCCATTCCTTTTTACTCCCTTTGGGAACAAATTAACTTTGAAAAATTCCCAGAGATGTCTGATTCATGAAGGACCAGGTAAAAAGGAAAATCCAGATTCTTCCATGAACATTAGGGTAGTAGATATTTTCTCCTCTTGGAGTGAAGAGGATCAGAGAGGCAGGGCGGTAGGGGGGCGATTCTCCTTAAACAGTCATCCCCACACCGACATGCTCAAAACAATTTAAAATGGCCCTCCAGCCTTCATATTCTCTTTCATCTAAACTCAAAATTAAGAATGGCTGTTTTTAACTCACTTTCCAAAGAACAAGGGTGCAGTATACCAGGACATGGTAGCTACTTCAGTGCCAGAATTGCCATAGCTACTAACCTATTTTCCTCTTGTACAATTTTCATTCATCTCTGGCAAGCAGGCAAATACTAATCCATACTGAGACCTGGAAGTATGCCAAAGGAATCAATCTGCTTCCATGCTTTGCCTCTCTGAAATATCCCTAAATGGGACCATATTACCGGTGAGACCTCAACACAATTTTGTAGAGGACCAGAGGCTTTGCCATCGCACAGATCTGGTTTCAAGTCCTAGCCCTGCCACTTGCCCTCTGTATGAGCACTTTGCTTTGCCTCGATTCCTGTTTCATTTGAATAATGGGCACAAATAGGGTTATTGTGAGAATTAAGTGAGATAATTCACATAGAATCCCAACACAGTATCTGACTTAGAGTACGAACCCTAAATAAATGTTAACTGTTAGATATATTAAAAGGGCTTGAAATTATTATAAATTTAGCACAATTGGAAATAATATTTCAAGTGAAAGTCTATTGGAATCAAAGGTTTCTTCAATGAGCCTCATACATAATAGAAATCCTTTTCTAAATTTTAGAGAAACTTTAAAGAGACTGATTATGATTTCTAAAAAAGGCAAGGATTGAGAGGCTCTTTAATGAGACAGTCCTTTATCATGACAAAACTAGCCTAGGAAAGCTTCATCCAAGAATTATCACAGCATCAATTTTTAGGAACCCAGGTTGAAATACCATGCCTACCCTGTCTCAACCCTGCTTTGCATACATGATGATTATAAAATGAAATAAAATAACAAATATAATTATACTATGATAAAAAGATTTTAAAACACAGTACAGAAATAAGTAAGATTTGGGCTGGGCATGGTGGCTCATGCCTGTAATCCCACCTACTCAGGAGGCTGAGGCAGGAGAATTGCTTGAACCTGGGAGGTGGAAGTTGCAGTGAGCACCATGCCACTGCACTCCAGCCTGGGTAACACAATAAGACTGTCTCAAGATAAAAAAAAAAAAAGATTTGCAATTTCATATGATAATCATTCAGCAGGACAAAATTTTTCAAATACAACTTTCATTTTTAGAAAAAAGGAAAGGGAGGAAGATGGCTGATCGCTAACATCTCGGGATTGCAGCTCCCAGTGAAAGTGCAAAGAACAAGAGGATGCCACATTTTCAGACAAATTTTTGTGGCTCACGGACCAGAAGATTCCCAGTGGAGGAGCCCACGGGTCGCCAGTGTGACTCTTGTGGCCGGCGCAGTGGTTTTGCCGGTGCCTCAGTGTGGCAGCTCTTGGTGCAGAGTAAACGGGACTGGTTCCCCTTCAGACTGACGTTTGGAGCTCCAGGAAGGCAGAGTCACCTATTACGGACTCAAGAAGGAGGCCAGACCAGAGATTCCCGGGCAGAAAAGCACCATCAGTCTTAATGCTGCTGCTTTGGCTGGCGCAGTGGGTTGTTCAGATTTCGGCCCTGGGAATTAACAAGTTGGACATCCATGCAGAGACCTAATTTGAAAGTTGGTAATTACAAAGACGACAGGTGGATAAACTTACCGCAATGGGAAGAAACCAGCATAAAAAGGCTGAGAATACTCAAAATCAGAATGCCTCTCCCTCTACAAAGGATCACAGTTCCTCATCAACAAGGGAACAAGGCTTCATGGAGAACGAGTGCATTCTATTAACAGAATCAGGCTTCAGAAGATGGATAATAAGAAACTTCTGTGAGTTAAAAGAACATGTTGTAGCCCAACGTAAAGAAACTAAGAACTGTGAAAAAAGGTTTGACGAAATCCTAATGAGAATAGACAATTTAGAGAGGAATATAAGTGAATTAATGGAACTGAAGAATACAATACAGGAACTCCGAGAAGTATGCACAGGTTTTAACACTCGAATTGAACAAGCAGAAGAAAGGATATCAGAGGTGGAAGATCAACTTAATGAAATAAAATAAGAAGACAAGAATAGAGAAAAAAAGGATAAAAAGGAATGAGCAAAGTCTCCAAGAAATGTGGGACTATGTGAAAAGACCAAATTTACGTTTGATAGGTATACCTGAATGCAACGGAGAGAATGAATCCAAGCTGGAAAATACTCTTCAGGATATTATTCAGGAAAACTTTCCCAACCTAGCAAAGCAGGACAATATTCAACCCCAGGTAATACAGAGAACACCACAAAGATATTCCTAAAGAAGAGCAATCCCAAGGCACATAATCGTTAGATTCACCAGGGTTGAAACAAAGGAGAAAATACTAAGGGCAGCCAGAGAGAAAGGTCAGGTTACCCACAAAGGGAAGCCTATCAGACTTACAGCAGATCTCTCAGCAGAAACCCTACAAGCCAGAAGAGAGTGGGGGCCGATATTCAACATCTTTAAAGAACAGAACTTTCAGCCCAGAATTTCATATCCAGCCAAACTAAGCTTCATAAGTGAAGGAAAAATAAAATCCTTTGCGAACAAGCAAGTACTCAGAGATTTTATTACCACCAGGCCTGCTTTACAAGAGCTTCTGAAAAAAGCATTATACATAGAAAGGAACAACCAGTATTAGCCTTTCTAAAAATATACCAAAAAGTAAAGAGCATCAACATAAAGAAGAATTTACATCAACGAATGGATACAACAGACAGTTAACATCAAATGGCAATAATTCTAAATTTAAATTGACTAAATCCCCCAATCAAAAGATACAGCCAAAACCCTACAGTATGCTACATCCAGACCCATGTCACATGCAAAGATACACAAAGACTCAAAACAAAGGGATGGAGAAAGATTAACCAACTAAATGGAGAGCAAAAATAAATAAATAAATAAATAAAAAGCAGGAGTTGCAATTCTCGCATCTGATAAAATAGGTTTTAAAGCAACAAAGATATAATGGTAAAAGGATCAATGCAACAATATGAGCTAATGATCCTAACAGCCAGATACATAAGACTTATAAAGAGACTTAGACTCAACGAGACAGAAAATTAATAAGGATATCCAGGACTTGAACTCAGATCCGGAACAAGTAAACTTAATAAATATTTATAGAGCTCTCCACTTTAAATACACAAAATATACATTCTTGTCAATACCACATCACACTGACTCAGAGGTTTAAATGAAATATTGATCGACCATTATTAATACCCATTTTTAGAATAAAGCAACATTCCTGTTCTTTCTCCCTCTTTTTCTTCCTCTTTCTTCCTCTCCTTCACTACTTTTTTTCCCTTTCCTTCTCTCCTTTCAAAAAAAAAATAAATAAATAAAAGAAAAAAGGAAAGGGAGAAAAATAGTTATAAAATAAATAAAATGAAATACATTTAGTTAACTCCACTGGATATTTTAATTTCTTACAAAATTAATTGACCTTTATCTAATTCTACTTAATACTGTTGTTATTGACTAGAAATGTATAATTTTCTTATTTTCCATTTTATTTATTCATTCACTTAATATTTTTAAAAACCTACACTAAAACTTGGTTTTTGTAGTGAACTATACAGCCTGTTCAATAGTAAAACATCTCTTTGACAATTAAATATCTCCATACACTGATTAAAAATGTCTATGCTTAAATCACATTTTTGGTATTTGTGATTTCTTGTGACCTTTCAAAAGACAGACATTACAGAATGAAGGTTAAAGCATTTGTATCTATGACACAAAATAGTGTGAGACCAGACTGTAAAGAATTTAACTTTACAAACTAAATTCAGTGTACAAAACATGCCTGTCTCATTTTACTTGGCTAAGGGTGATAAAGAGAATAAGTAACAGTATTGTCCAGAGGCCAAAAGAGCCTAGAGGCAAAAAATTACAGATGGCTTCACAACACAGCTCAAGTTACTGGAATCTAGTAAAGGATGAATTTAGAAATTCAGTAAATGTTTGTTTGTCTTGGAATTCAAACAACCAGCATATGCAGATAATGAGAAAGTTCTTCCTTCCTATTCTGCACTCCAGTTTTAGGAAAGGAGACAAGTAGGAAATATGCTGTTGCCAGAATTTTGGTTTAAAAACCAAAACCAGGGTGTGCCATAGGGTCAGAACAGGTTTGGTATAATTTTTCACACCTTCCATATAGCTATACAGTGAAAATTGTTCAGGGTTACATAAAACAGGTTTAACCAGGCCAACATTTCCTGTGCATTTAGTCCAGTTAGTCATGCACACCATAAGTATGTGTGCCCCCACCACCACCCACATCAGGTATACAACAGGCCCACGGTACAATTCTGTGCAAACTATTCAGAGAATGTGCATGAATGAGAACTTTCATGTAAGGAAATAGTGAGAAATTAGTTTGGGAAAGTAGTCTGGAGCCTGACTGAAAGGCTTTGAAGATCAGGCTAAAGGATCATGGAAGAATTTTTGTGACAAAGAATAATATAACCAAAGGAGGGCTTTGTTGCACTCATTTAGAAATGGGTTGCAGGCTAATGTTCTCCCTCTTTCCTTTCATGGGCCCACCACTGAAGTAGGCAGAGGGTGGGGAGTGAGCTGTTAGTGGCTATAACAGGACCCTTTATCTGAGAGGGTCAGTGGGATTTGCTGGGGCAAAAAGAGTAAGTGCCCAGCCATAAAGAAACTTTTGAAAGACAATGAATATCTTTCCTAATAATGAAACTATTAGTATGTGATTTAAAAAGGTTTATGATAATGGGAATTAGACAGCTTATTCCTAATCACTACCATAGCAAGATAGTCTAAAAAATTTAAAAGGCTATAGTAATAGCATATACAATGTGGGAAAGACATAAAATGGAGAGATATTAATTAAAATATATTAGCAGAAGTGAGAATAATCTTTTTTTAAAAAATCAGGGAAAGACGATTAAAGCTTATTTGTTACAATGAAAATATTTCAGTTCCATACACTTACTTGAAATAGTTCTCTCCACTTTTAGGGCAATTAATGCCAGAATCACCAATACTAAATTGCATTCATTTTTTGAGAGGAGCAGGCCATCTAGTGGTAAAGAGACCTATCACAATGGGCAGTATAAATACCTTGTGGATTACATATGAGGCTAAATGAGGGTGGGAGTTATTATAAATAAGTTACTTATCTTTTTATAGCAAAGAACTGTCACATAGTGATGTCAGGTTAGCCTCAGACATTATTTTCTAAAGGTGTATTTTTTTTTAATGTAGAGAAAAGAAAAATTCACCACAAATACTGAAAAACAATACAAAGGGAATAACTAACTCAATAATAAAAAAGTTAAAATAATTACTTTTATAATAAAAACTGTGATTCATAAGGTTGAATTTCTTTGATCAAACTAAATATTGGAGCATCAATGTTGCTTCCTAATGGCTAAGATTCAGGCTTGACAGATTTTTAAATTTGAGTTATTTACTCATATCAACTGAAAGTTATAATTCCAAATAATTAAGGTTTATTTGTTGGCTAATTTAGTAAATAGGTCTTATGTACTAGGGACTCTGTGTTGGGGGATAGAAAGGTAACAGTTAACCTGGCAGTTTGAACTTACTGGAGAATAAACATGAATTCGTTTTATTTTTCTCCAGTCACTGCTCTCTCAACAGAATCTTAGGCAGATACATAACTTGCCTTCATTTATTAAACAATGTCTAGCCATTTATAAGCTCTGTTCTCATCTTTCCTCCTTCCCCAGCCCCTGCTTGATTGTAACTCAAGGGGACAATGGCAGGGAGACAGGAGCTGTTTGTTCACTCTTCTTCTTCATCTTGTTTTTTTAATTTGTACTTTAGGTTCTGGGGTACATGTGCAGATCATGCAGGATTGTTGCATAGGTACATACATGGCAATGTGGTTTGCTACCTACATCCCCCCATCACCTATATCTGGCATTTCTCCCCATGTTATCCCTCCCCAACCTTCCCACCCCCACTGTCACTCCCCTATTCCCCCCCAACAGACCCTAGTGTGTGATGCTCCTTCCCTGTATCCATGTGTTCTCATTGTTCAACACCCACCTATGGGTGAGAACATGTGGTATTTGATTTTCTGTTCTTGTGTCAGTTTGCTGAGAATGATGGTTTCCAGATTCATCCATGTCCCTACAAAGGACACAAACTCATCATTTTTTATGGCTGCATAGTATTCCACGGTGTATATGTGCCACATTTTCCTTGTCCAGTCTATCATCGATGGGCATTTGGGTTGGTTCCAGGTCTTTGCTGTTGTAAAATCTGTTCTATAACATGTTCACTCTTCTTATCTCCTTCTTCCTTTCCAAGCTCTCTTGGGTTTGAGGGCATGAAGGAGAGACTAAAAGGAAAAGGCACCAGTCTTTTTAACTAGTTGAGCTCATTACAAAAATTGCTATGCATCACTGCTTCTCTGACAAATGTTGACTAGACATTTGTACCCTCTCTGTGGCAGGTTTCCTACTGCTGGTTCTGGTGGGAGCACTTGTGAGGTTCTTCACGGGAACCATTTCCATGACACCTTTAGAGGTGGTGTACCCCATTGTCTCTTGCTACTGAAGTCACTTCAACCAGTAGAATGCCTACTAGCTGGGGCATGAGAAACATGCTAAAGTCTTGCTACTCTTCTGGTATTTGACTCAAGAAAACATTCATTCTTGCAATGGTTATTTCCAACAACTGCTTCTCTTTGCCCCTCTCCAATTTGCTTAGGAATTTGTTCACCTGGGGAATGAGATTCTAGTCTCCCAGTATTATCAGCACTCAAATCTCTATAAGTTATTTTCTTGGTGTTTGGTTTATGGCTTGGGGGTAGGGTATGTCTAAAGAGAGTTTCTAGGCCATGGTGCAGGAAGGCAGAGCCTAGATGGAGTTTTGTAGAATCCCTGAGTTGAGTGAGGTCTTAGAGTCCAGGGAGACCAAAGCAGATAAAATTTAATAGAGAGAATTCAGAGACAAGAGAGATGCACAGAGAGAGCACTCGAGAGATCTGCAGAGGATCCCCTCAAATATTCAGATATGTACTGATAAGTACAACCATGTAAGGAAAGACTCTTACTATTAGCCAGGAAACATGTACTTTTGGCAAGGAAAGACCCAAATGAATTAAAAGTTACAGGGCCAGAAACAATGCCTGTTCCTCACCAGCCAGACAGAAAAACCTCAAGGTTTATGGAGCTCTGGTAGAGTATATAAAAGCTCCTGCCTCAATAGTTGGCAATAATTAGGTTTAGACTGAGCACTGCTCCGCTTCCACCTAACAATCTTATGAGCAAGACACAAAAGGATCAAACAGCTTCCAAATAACTTAACTGTCTTCTGGAATGAAGCCCAACAATGTTTATAGAACTACAAAAACATCTAGCACCCAACAAGTTAAAGTTCACTATTCCTGGAACCCAGTAAAAATAACCAGCTATACAGGAAGCAGGAAAATATGACCCATAATAAGGAGAAAATTAATCAGTTGAAACTGAACCATAACTGATATAGAGTTAGAATGAGTAAAGACATTAAAACGATTGTTATAGCTGTATTCCATATCATCAAAAAGCAAAATAGAGACATTGAAGATATTTTCAAAAGACCCAAATCTAATTTTAGAGGTGAAACAATAGTATGTGAGATAAAAATATACTGGAGAGAATTAACAGCTTATTAGACATTACAGAAGAAAAACTTAGTGAACTTGAAGATAGTAACAGAAACAATCAAAAATGAGACAAAAGAAAAGGAATAGAAAAAACAACAGGGGAATAGTCACGCAGTCTAACAGACATCTAACTGGAGTCCCTGAAAGAGAGGAGAGAAAGAGAGAAATAGAAAAAAATATTTGAAGACATAATAGCCAAAAATATTCCAAATTTGATGAAAAGTATAAACCCACAGAACAAAGAAACTTAATGAACCCAAAGAAAGCTGCACAAAGGAACATCATTATATTAAAATTGCTCAACCCTAGTGAGAAGATGGTGAAACAACATCTTTAAAGTATTGAAACAAAAAAAAATCCTCTTTCAACCTGAAATCACTAGAAAAAAATCATAAAAGCAGCCAGAGGGAGAAAAATCACCTTATGTACAAGGGAACAAAACAAAAAAGATGCAGCTAACAAGTTAACAAAGGAAACACATTATAATAATACCAAATGTTCAATTAATACAAAATAAAGCAGAAAAGGAGGAAAAAGGAACAACAAACAGATTTAAAAAATAGAAAACAAATAGCAAGATAATAGATTTAAACCTAATTATATAAACAATTACATTGTTGTAGTGTCTTACTTATGTATGAAAAATCTTAAATCTTAAATAATGGAGTTTATGTAGTCACGTGGTACATAACAAGGTTTCTTTCAGTCAGTGATAGACCACATGTGCAACTGTGGTCCCATAAGATTGTAGTACCGTATTTTTACTGCACCTTCTCTATATTTAGATATGTTTAGATACACAAGTAATTATCGTTGTGTTACAATTGCCCACAGATTCAATACAGTAATATGCTGTACAGGTTTATAGCACCAGGAAAATAGACTATAGCCTCAGTACATAGCAGACTATGTATTCTAGGTTTGTGTAAGTACACGCTGATGTTTGCACAATGACATCACCTAACAAAACATTTCTCAGAACATATCCCTGTTGTTAAGTGACTGCTGACTATATATGCTGCATATTTTGTAAGGAAAAGACAAAAGGAAGGATTACATTAAGCCAGCCTATCTAAGTAAGAAAGAAATCTAGGTTTTAGGTCAATAATGTGCTGGGTTGATATTAGACAAGGAGTTCCAGAGAAAACATGGCAAATGTTGGATATAAGGTAGAAGCAAAGTGGTACAAGAAGAAGAGGAAGGGGTGAAGATTTAGATTTTTCTAAAAAAGATAACTTGAGATGAGGCAAGTTTAATTACAAGTAAGAAAGAGTTGAGCCAGTGTATTCAAATCTCTAGATAATATTGTAAACCAGAATAGTGCTTACTATTGATATGTATGTCTTAGGAAGACATTTTTAAACTTGTTTTTTGCTTTACTCTGAGATTTTTTTTAACCTTGTTATACTGATTCATTTCATTTAATTATCAAGTTTATAGAATATCATTAAAATAAAAAGTATTAAAAAGTGTGATATGACCTTCATGTTGGCTCTTTCCAATGGCTACCTTATTACATCTGATAACAGTGAGAATGTATTACAGGGCAACTTTTTAAAGCAGGGAAAAAATTAAACTAGTTTTATTTAATCTGGAACCCCTTAGAAGGACTGAATACAGAATTACATAAGGCACAGGTTTTTTGATTTTGCTATCCCCTTCCCCCGCCCCCAGTATTGTCATGGTTCCATACGCACGGAAAGAAAAACTAATTTTTGATAATATTGATAAAATCTGATGCTTCAATATCTTCTCAGAAAATAAGTGTTTTCTCATTTTCTTCATATCATATGTAGAAAGAGATAATTTAGTACATACTGATGCTAAACACATATCTTTATAAATACATTAAAAGTTATGTTCTTTTTCTCCTGACACTTCAAATATTTGATAATAAAATTTCATATCAATTTTGGGTTATAGACCAGGTGTGGAATCTCATGCCTGTAATCCCAGCATTTTCAGAGAGGCTGAGGCAGGAGGATTGCTTAAAGCCAGGAGTTTGAGAACAGCCTGGGCAACAAAGCCAGACCTTTTCTCTATAAAAATTTTTTTAAAATTTAGCCAGGCATGGTAGCATCTGCCTCTAGTCCTAGCTACTCAGGAGGCTGAGGCAGGAGGACCTCCTGAGCACAGGAGTTTGAGGCTGCAGTGAGCTATAATTGTAACATTGCACTCCACCCTTGGTGACAGAGTGAGACTCTATCTTTATTTTTTTTTATTTTTATTTTTTTTCCTTTGTGTACACATTTAGTTTTATTGTAACAAAGCAACTTGTACACTTTTAACATTTAAAACTGAGCATCATCTTTCCTTTCCAGTGAAACAAAAAGAAAATTTAAAAATAAACAGGAACAAAATTACAATAGAGAATGTCAATTCCAAATAAGATCCTACAGGTTCTGCTGATTCTCCCATTGAGTGGCAGGGCTCAAGTCATCATTAGGAGAGAATTTATTTTAAAAGTGTCATCTTAAACTGCAAGGATGTCTGTCAAATGTCACAATTAAACATGCCAAAGGAGAAGCCATGTTGTCAAAATGCCCACTTACCCCACCCAAACATCTCAAACCCACCCTCTGCTGACCTTCTATAACCCCATTTTTTAAAGTTTTTTTTTCTTTTTTTAAACAAGAGAAAGTAGACAGATACATGTTGGTAAATGCTAACTGTCCATATTCACATAGAGACACAGTGTACTCTCTGAGCCCAATATACAGAGAAAGGAGGAAAAAAGCTAGAATTCTATGCACTACTACACAGGGGCCTAGCACCCTCCAGCTTCCAGCAGAGCGAAGGGAGCAGGTTTTTCTTTTTTCCCACAGAGCTCGGTGGTATTGATACCATACAGTTTTTGTTAAGACAGGAAGGGATAAAAATGAATTTCAAACAGAAAGGGGTAGAGACTCTTTTCCCATTGTATCCTGCTCAAGATATTTCCCCCCAAAATAAGTTGAGAACCATGGTGTAGAGAAAAGAGACCTCAAAAACAGGGTGACTGAGCACGAGAGGGAAGGAAAAAAAAAAAAAAAGACTGCAACTTGCTCCCAGGGACTGGAGAAAATTTAAAAAAAGGAAGGTTGGAATCCATCAGTGTTCTATTAGTCATCTTCTCCTTCATCCTCCTCTCCTTCCTCCCCTTCATCATCATCTTCATCTTCTTCACCTTCATCCTCATCCCCTTCTTCATCAATATCTTCTAATCCTTCCTCCTCTTCATCATCATCATCATCTTCTTCTCCTTCTCCTTCTTCATCATCCATATCAGGAACCAAGTAGAATTGTAATGGGTTTGGCCAAATATCATTTTTGATGACCTCTCCTAATTCATCAGCACCTGCATCAGAATGGTCAGTAAACCAGGTAAAGAAGCTCTCTGGTTCCTCATGCTGCCTCTTCCTGCTGGCTTTATTCTGCGTTTGACTTGAACGTTTCGTCAAATCCTTTCCAGATTTCCATTTGATTTCGGTGGACTTTGAAGATGGATCACCACTCTCATTCAGATGAAATTCTTTGGAGAGAACTTTATTTTCAAAGTAAGGATTTTCATCAGAATAAAAATCTATTCTGTAACCTGATTTAATATCTTCAAATTCTGTCACTTCAACTCTGGTCAAATAATGCAGTGCCTCTTCGTCCTCCTCCCCAAGCAGTGCAGACACTTGTGGATGGTTGACAAATGTTGTTACCCAAAAATTTGGGATATTGGCGATCAATTCTGACCTCTTCTGAAAAAATGGTTGGCGGAGTTTGTTATATTTCTGTTCTACTTTCAAAATCTCCTCACTGGCTTGTTCATTAAGTCTGTCTATTTCACTTTGTACTTCATCAATGTGTTCAATTGCTTCTTGCTGTTCTTTTTCTGAGGTCTCGTCGGCCCCATCGTGGTTGGAGTTGAGCTCCTTTTTACTGACTTTGGCTGCTGGCGCCGACATGGTGCTGCTCCGTGGTCGGGGGAGGGAGCGGGGAGACTATCTTTATTTTTTATTTTTTATTTTTTTGAGACGGAGTTTCGCTCTTGTTACCCAGGCTGGAGTGCAATGGCGCAATCTCGGCTCACCGCAACCTCTGCCTCCTGGGTTCAGGCAATTCTCCTGCCTCAGCCTCCTGAGTAGCTGGGATTACAGGCAAGCGCCACCATGCCCAGCTAATTTTTTGTATTTTTAGTAGAGACGGGGTTTCACCATGTTGACCAGGATGGTCTCGATCTCTTGACCTCGTGATCCACCCGCCTTGGCCTCCCAAAGTGCTGGGATTACAGGCTTGAGCCACCGCGCCCGGCCTTCTTTATTTTTTTAATGATAAAAATTATAATTATAAAAATTATAAAGAAGGCAATTATATATTATAATTATGTCATAATTATAAATATTATGAAGAAGGCATACATACTTCTCATATTAAAGAAGTAATTATCAGCCAGGCACAGTGGCTCACACCTGTAATCCTAATACTTTGGGAGGCCAAGGCAGGCGGATCACTTGAGGTCAGGAGTTCAAAACCAGCCTTGCCAACATGGTGAAACCTTGTCTCTACTAAAAAACCATACAAAAAAAAAAAAAAAAAAAAAAAAAAGCCAAGCATGGTGGCAGATGCCTGTAGGCCCAGCTACTTGAGAGGCTGAGGCAGGAGAATTGCTTGAACTCAGGAGGCGGAGGTTGCAGTGAACCAAGAACATGCCACTGCACTCCAGCCTGGGCAACAAAAGCAAAACTCCATCTAAAAAAAAAAAAAAAAAAAAATCCAAAAATAAATAAAATAAAAACTAAAAAAATAAAGAAGCAAACAGGGATTAATAAACACATTTTTAGAAAGGCATTGTATTCTCAGCTTTGTTGCTAGCAACAAGTCTTATATCTTAATATACACTGTGGCTTTGGGTCTGGCCAGAATTAACAGTGTTCATATTCAGTGCTCAGTTTCATCTTCAAAATGATCCTCAGAGAAAAAAGCCCAAAACATCAGTGCTAGCTCGGAGTGGTGGAAGTTGAATTTTATTCTTAAAAATAAAGCAGAGTTAGAGGTCAGAATTCTTTAATAGTAAAAGATTCTTCAAAAGAGAGCCTTCAATTGAATATGGCCCATCTATCTTATTTATATTTGATGATGTTAGGGGGAAAAAGTGTTATCCCAGGAGAAACATTTGAAAGCTGTCATAATATTACTGTAAAAATGTTCATATATACATATATTAGTATCCAAAATGTAAGTGGAGTATGTTTAGTAGAATCAGATCCTGTCTTCTAAAAATTTAAATGTTAAAGTTGGTATTAATTGATGCAAGCTAACAAGTAACATAAAAAAGTGTCCTATACACAAAAGGATTAAATAGCAAAATATTTATAGTTCAGTGACCAACTCTGAGTTTTTGTGATGTGGGAATATGCAATAATTTTTTGACACCCACTGTGGAGTTAAGTCTTCTACAGCACTCCCTTGCAGAGAATTAGCTAGCATTTTTAAGACTGTGATGTCCTAAAAGCTTTGAAAAAATAGCCTCAGCTATAGGCCTGCTAAGTATTTTACCCAATGCTGCATTAGAAAAGAAACATCTTTTTTTATTCCTTCCTGAGAACACTCTTGAAAGAAACCTATAAAAGTTGAACAAGGCATACTTATTGGAAATTGCTCTTGATCTTAAAAAATAGTGTCTATTACTTGTAAAAATATGACAAACTTGTGAACATGTCTGTAATACAAAAATAAATACAAGGCAAGTATTTATAAGGAGGAAAACACTCTCATAATCACATTGATTCAATTAATAAAACTTGCCATCAATCTAATTAAATATGCTACATGACTCTAATCTAATTTTGTTGAAATGAAAGTATTCTAAAAGGAATTGAGGCCAGGCATGGTGGCTTATGTCTGTAATCCCAGCATTTTGGGAGGCAGAGGCAGGCGGATCACTTGAGGTCAGGAGTTTGAGACCAGCCTGGCTAACATGGTGAAACCCATCTCTGCTAAAAATACAAAATAATTAGCCAGGCATGGTGGCACTCACCTGTAATTTCGGCTACTCAGAAGGCTGAGGTGGAAGGATCACTTAAACTGGGGAGGTGGAGCTTGCAGTGAGTTGAGATCTCACCACTGCACTCTAAGCTACTCAGGAGGCTGAGGCGGGAGCCTCTCTTGAGCCCAGGAGTTTGGGGTCAGCCTGGGCAACATAGCAAGACTCTGTCTCTTAAAAGAAAGAAGGTTGAAACTACAAATAATATGGCTCTGCTTTAGACATCTCTCAATAGTCTATAAAATATATTTTAGGATAAAGGAAACTTGTTAAGATCATAAGTGTTAAAGAGAAATGTGCTTGCAAAAGATTAGAAGTTATACGTACCCTGTGGATGACAATAGTTATATTTCAGATTTTTTTGTTTTAAGACAGAGTTTTGCTCTTGTTGCCCAGGAAAGAGTGCAGTGCCACAATCTTGGCTCACTGCAACCTCCATCTCCCAGGTTTGAGCAGTTCTACTACCAAGTAGCTAGGATTACAGGCACCCACGACCACACCTGGCTAATTTTTGTATTTTTAGTAGAGATGGGGTTTCACCATGTTGGCCAGGCTGGTCTTGAACTGACCTCAGGTAATCCTCCTCAGCCTCCCAAAGTGCTGGGATTACGGGTGTGAACCACCATGCCCAGCCATATTTCAGATTTACTAGTGATTGTTTTGATTATGACTTTCTTATATGTAACTTATAAGTAATGTTATTTTTTCTGTTTCTGTGAATTATAGTAAAGAATCAATCAATTAAACATTTATTTACTTTTCTTTATGCCAGAAATTGTATTATGAATATGACACATGCCTTCAAAAAATAGATATGTAAACAAATGGTAACAGCACAACAGTATTAGTGCTATAAGCTAGTATAGATTTATGCACAGGCCACTGTGGAAACACAGAGGAAGAAAAGCCTCTCTAATTCTGGGAGGTAGAGTGAAGGTTGGAATACCAAGGCATTGTTGGAGCTTCCCAGAGCAGGTCAGGAATATTGAAGAGAACAGAATATCAAAGAGAAATTATTTGCCAATCAGGTAAATGGGGGAGAAAAGGGCATTTAACCAGAGAGTTCAGTAAGTCTAAATGCTTTGGACTCTAGCTCTCGTGGCAAGTATGATGGTAACAGGTGTTTAGTGTGGCTGGGGTAGAGAGATCTATACTGAGAGAGTGGTAATTGATTTCACTCTGTCTCTCATCCTCCACATCAACATTTATTAAGTCCTCTTGTTTCTATCTCAGAAATATCTCTGGCATATGGCTACTATCTCTAATTCCATCTGCACTGCACCTGCTCACTCCAACCCAGTATCATCTCTAACTGGAACCATTGCAATAGCTTCCTTAACAGGTAAGCTATTTTTACTTTTACTCCTACTAACAATAATCATTTAAAAAAATCAGAAGCCAGGTGTGGTGGCTTATGCCTGTAATCCCAGCACTTTGAGAGACCAAGGCAGGTGGGTCATCTGAGGTCAGGAGTTCGAGACCAGCTTGGCCAACATGGCTGAAACCCCATCTATACTACAAATACAAAAATTAGCCAGGCATGGTGGCACGTGCCTGTAATCCCAACTACTTGGGAGGCTGAGGTGGGAGAATTGCTTGAACTCAGCAGGCAGAGGTTGCAGTGAGCTGGGATCGCGCCACTGCACTCCAGCCTGGGTGATAGTGAGACTCTGTCTCAAAAAAAAAGAAAATCAGATACAGTTATTTCTTACTATGTCTCTGATGTCACATGGCTTCAGGCTGTCTGCTGCTTATGTCCTTCATAGCATGTATCTTAACTATATTAATCAATTAGTTAATGTTTTCATTTTTAGTTTTACTGACTACTAGGCTGTGAACTTTAAGGAAAGCCATATGTGTTTATATTCCCAGTGTTTAGCACAGAATAGAAAAAAACAAATGAGAAAAGAAGGAAGGAAAAGGAAAAGAAAGGGAAAGATAAAAAGAGGTATAAGCATTAAATGTAATGTGGTATTTCGAATGAGATTCAAGGACAGAAAATAGATTTAAAAACTAAAGAAATCTAGACAAAGTATGGACTTTAGTTAATAATAATGTGTCAATATTGGTTTTGTAATGGTAATAAATGTGCCATACTAACATAAAATGTTAATAATAAGAGAAAACTGCATTCAAAATATATAGGAATTCTCTATAATACCATTGCAACTTTTTGTAAATGTAGAACTATTCTAAAATTACAAGTTTATTTAAAAGAAGGAGGAAAGATAGGAGAAGTAGGCAATATACAGCTGAGGAAGTTAGCAAGAGTCCAAAAACAAAAACCACATGATTATCTCAATTGATGAAGAGAAGGCCTTTGACAAAATTCAACAGCCCTTTATTCTAAAAACCCTCAATAAACTCGGTATTGATGGAACGTATCTCAAAATAATAAAAGCTATTTACGACAAACCAACAGCCAATATCATACTGAATGGGCAAAAACTGGAAGCATTCCCTTTGAAATCTGGCACTAGACAAGGATGCCCTCTCTCACCACTCCTATTCAATATAGTACTGGAAGTTCTAGCCAGAGCAATCAGGCAAGAAAAAGAAATACAGGGTATTCAAATAGGAAAGGAGGAAGGCAAATTGTCTCTATTTGCAGACGACATGATAGTATATCTAGAAGACCCCATCGCCTCAGCCCAAAAACTCCTGAAACTGATAAGCAACTTCATCAAAGTCTCAGGATACAAAATCAATGTGCAAAAATCACAAGCATTCCTATACACCAATAACAGACTTAGAGAGCCAAATCAAGAATGAACTGCCATTCACAATTGCTACAAAGAGAATAAAATACCTAGGAATACAACTAACAAGGAACGTAAGGGACCTCTTCAAGGAAAACTACAAACCACTGCTCAATGAAATAACAGAGGACACAAACAGATGGAGAAACATTCCATGTTCATGGTTAGGAAGAATCAATATTGTGAAAATGGCCATACTGCCCAAAGTAATTTACAGAATAAACGCTATCCCCATCAAGCTACCATTGACTTTCTTCACAGAACTGGAAAAAACCACATTGAACTTCATATGGAACCAAAAGAGAGCCCACATAGCCAAGTCAATTCTAAGCAAAAAGAACACAGCGGGAAGCATCACACTACCAGACTTCAAACTATACTACAAGGCTACAGTAATCAAAACAGCTTGGTACTGGTACCAAAACAGAGATATAGACCAATGGAACAGAACAGAGGTATCGGAGGCAACATAGCATATCTACAACCATCCAATCTTCGATAAACCTGACAAAAACAAGCAATGGGGAAAGGACTCTCTGTTTAATAAATGGTGTTGGGAAAACTGGCTAGCCATGTTCAGAAAGCAGAAACTGGACCCCTTCCTGACACCTTACACTAAAATTAACTCCAGATGGATTAAAGACTTAAACATAAGACCTGGCACCATAAAAACCCTAGAAGAAAATCTAGACAAAACCATTCAGGACATAGAAGTAGGCAAGGACTTCATGACCAAAACATTAAGAGCATTGGCAACAAAAGCCAAAATAGACAAATGGGACCTAATCAAACTGCACAGCTTCTGCACGGAAAAGAAACAGTCACTAGAGTGAATCAGCAACCAACAGAATGGGAAAACATTTTTGCAGTTTACCCATCTGACAAAGGGCTGATATCCAGAATTTACAAAGAACTCAAACAGATTTACAAGAAAAAAACAAGCAAGCCCATCCCAAAATGGGCAAAGGATATGAACAGACACTTTACAAAAGAAGACATACATGAGGCCAACAAACATATGAAAAAATGCTCATCATCACTGGTCATTAGAGAGATGCAAATCAAAACCACATTGAGATACCATCTCACACCAGTTAGAATGGCAATCATTAAAAAATCTGGAGACAACAGATGCTGGAGAGGATGTGGAGAATAGGAACACTTTAACACTGCTGGTGGGAGTGTAAATTAGTTCAACCATTGTGGAAGATGGTGTGGCAATTCCTCAAGGACTTAGAAATAGAAATTCCATTTGACCCAGCAATCCCATTACTGGGTATATATCCAAAGGACTATAAATTGTTGTACTATAAGGACACATGCACACAAATGTTCATTGCAGCACTGTTTACAATAGCAAAGACCTGGAACCAACCCAAATGCCCATCGATGATAGACTGGTCTGGGAAAATGTGGCACATATACACCATGGAATATTATGGAGCAATCAAAAATGATGAGTTTGTGTCCTTTGTAGGGACATGGATGAATCTGGAGAACATCATTCTCAGCAAACTGACACAAAAACAGAAAATGAAATACCACATATTTTCACTCATAGGCGGGTAATGAACAATGAGAACACATGGACACAGGGAAGGGAGTACTGGTGTCACTGGGGTCTATTGGGGGGAATAGGGGAGGGACAGCGTGGTGGGGGAGCTGGGGAGGGATAGCCTGGGGAGAAATGCCAAATGTGGGTGAAGGGGAGGAAGGCAGCAAAACACACTGCCACGTGTGTACCTATGCAACTATCTTGCATGTTCTTGCACATGTACCCTAAAACCTAAAAGGCAATAAAAAAAAAATTAAAAAAAAAGAAGTTTCTCATGTGTCATGCTAATAAGTTTGACTTTTTGCTGAAGTGAGGGAATGAAATGATTAGATTTGTATTTTAGAAAATGTAACTTTAATGCAAGGATTGGTGTCATTTCTCTTAAAGGACCAGGTAGTCAATATTTAGAACTGTGTGCCGTATTAGTTCCCTAGCCTGCTTCAATAAAATGACCACGACCTTAGTGGCTTAACCAACAATTATTTTCCCACAGTTCTGGAGACCAAGAGTCCAAAATCAAGGTGCTGGTAAGGCAGCACTGCCTCCAGATGCTCTAAGGGAAGACTAGATTCCTTGTGTCTTGCAAGAATTCCTTGGCTTGTTGCCTTCTACTCTGTATGTGTCTTCTGTGTTTATTTGAAGGACATTTGTCATTAAATTTAGGGCCTATCTGGGTTATCCAGGATGATCTCATGTCAAGATTCTAATTAATTACATCTGAAAAGACATTTTTCTAAGTAAGTTAATATTCTGAGGTCCCGGGACTCAGAGGTGAACATATCTTTTTGGGGGTCATCACTCAACCCACTTCACAGGCCATGTAGTTACTGAGTTGAAACTACTCAGTACAGTAGCACCAAAGCAACCATAGACAATACATAAATGAATGAGTGTGACTATGTTCCAAAAAACCTTTATGGCCTGGCTTTCACCCACAAGCCATAGCTTGTTGATTTCTAAGAGTGGTATGAAGGAACAGTTGGAAGACAGCCAGTGAAGGCAGTTAAACAAGTTAGGAGTGAATTACAATGGAAGCCATTAAGGGTGAGGAAGATTTGAATAAGACAATGGCAATAGAGGATAGGGAAAGGAATTGAGACTTAGTGAATAGAATCAACAACAGTGGGTGATAGATTGCAGGGGATGGATAATTAAAGTTCATTAGAGAGGTGGGAATTATGAGTCACATAGTAGACCAATACTTCCAGCTTTTCAAAAGAACGACTTGAGACTTTCTACTTCCAATGCTTGAAAAGTATTACTTTTATCAAGACAAGTTTGTGTAACCCACACAGATGAGTACTGAAAAATACAAAGGCTAAAAATGTGTTAAGATATTTTATTGTATGGTCAGAGATACTATAGGGTATTTTGAATTCAGAGGAGATAATAATTAGCCAGTTGGTTTACTTCTTTTT
This sequence comes from Saguinus oedipus, assembly GCA_031835075.1. Lineage (NCBI taxonomy): Eukaryota > Metazoa > Chordata > Mammalia > Primates > Cebidae > Saguinus > Saguinus oedipus. The sequence continues at coordinate 114,542,966 of CM063175.1, forward strand.
TTTTTTTTGAGATGAAGTTTTGCTCTGTTGCCCAGGCTGGAGTGCAGTGGTACAATCTCGGCTCACTGCAATCTCCACCTCCTGGATTCAGGTGATTCTCCTGCCTCAGCCTCCCAAGTAGCTGGGATGACAGGCATGCACCACCACACCCAGCTAGTTTTGTATTTTTAGTAGAGACAGTGTTTCACCATGTTGGCCTCGCTGGTCTCAAAATCCAGACCACAGCTGATCTGCTGGCTTCAGCCTCCCAAAGTACTGGGATTACAGGTATGAACCACCACACCTGGCTGGTTTATTTCTTAGAAGGTACAAGACAGATCTGGCAAGATGGCCAAATAGGAACTGCTCCGGTCTGCAGCTCCCAGAGATACCAATGAAGAAGGTGGGTAATTTCTGCATTTCCAATTCAGGTACCTGGTTCATCTCATTGGGACTGGTTAGACAGTGGGTACAGCCCATGGAGGGTGAGCAGAAGTAGGGTGGGGTATCACCTCACATGAGAAGTGCAAGGAGCGGGGGAGCCTCCTTCCCCCAGCCAAAAGAAGCTGGAAACGACTGTGCTATCAGGCCCAGACACTATGCTTTTCCCAGTTTTGCAACTTGCAGACCAGGAGATTCCCCAGTGTGCCTACATCACCAGGGCCATGGGTTTCAAGCACAAAATTAGGAGGATGTTTGGGCAGACACTGAGGTAGCTGCAGGAGTATTTTTTTCATACCCTAGTGGTGCCTGGAACCCCAGTGAGACAGAGCTGTTCACTCTCCTGGAAATGGTGCTGAAGCCAGGGAGCCAAGTGGTCTCGCACAGCAAGTCCCACTCCCATGGAATGTAGCAAGATAATCACTGGCTTCAAATTCTTGCTGCCACCACAGCAGCCTAAAGTTTACCTGGGGTGATTGAGCTTGGTGTGGAAAGGGGCGTCTGCATTACTGAGGCTTGAGTAAGCAGTTTTCCTCTTATAGTGTTAAGGAAGCCATCGGGAAGTTTGAACTGGGCGGAACTCACTTCAATATGGCAAAGCGGCTGTGGCCAGACTACTCTCTAGATTCCTCCTCTCTGGGCAGAGCATCTCTGAAAGAAAGGCAACAGCCCCCATGAGGGGCTTATAGATAAAACTCCCATCTCCCTGGGACAGAGCACCTGGGGAAAAGGGTGGCTGTGGGTGCAGCTTCAGCAGACTTAAACATCCCTGCCTGCTGACTCTGAAGAGAGCAGCAGATTTCCTAGCATAGCATTAAAGCTCTGCTAAGGGACAGACTGACTCCTCAAGTGGGTCCCTGACTCCTGTGCCTCCTGACTGGTTGACACATCCCAGCAGGGGTTGACAGACACCTCATGCAGGAGTGCTCTGGCTGGCATCAGGTGGGTGTCCTTCTGGGACAAAGATTCCAGAGGAAGAGCAGGCAGCAATCTTTGCTGTTCTGCAGACTCTTCTGGTGATACCCAGGCAAATAGGGTCTGGAGTGGATCTCCAGCAAACTCCAGCAGACCTGCAGAAGAGGGGCCTGACTATTAGAAGGAAAAATAACAAACAGAAAGCAATAACATCAACATCAACAAAGAGGACACTCACTCAGAAACCTCATCAAAAGGCCATCAGCATCAAAGATCAAAGATAGATAAATCCATGAAGATGAAGAAAAACCAATGCAAAATGCTGAAAATTCCAAAAAACATAATGCCTCTTCTCCTCCAAATGATCACACTTCCTCTCCAGCAAGGGCACAAAATTGGACAGAGAATGAGTTTAACAAATTGACAGAAGAAGGCTTCAGAAGGTGGATAATAACAAACTCCTCTGAGCTACAGATGCATGTTCTAACCCAATGCAAGGAAGCTAAGAACCTTGATAAAATGTTACAGAAACTGCTAACTGGAATAACCAGTTTAGAGAAGAATATGATGGAAATACACAGCACAAGAACTTCGTGAAGCATACACAAATATCAATAGCTGAATCTATCAAGTGGAAGAAAGGATATCAGAGATTGGAAATCAACTTGATGAAATAAAATGTGAAGACAAGATTAGAGAAGAAAGAATGAAAAGGAATGAATAAAGCCTCCAAGAAATATGGGACTACATGAAAGGACCAAACCTACGATTGAAAGTGATAGGAAGAATGGAACCAAGTTGGAAAACACACTTCAAGATATTATTCAGGAGAACTTCTTCAACCTAGCAAGACAGGCCAACATTCAAATTCAGGAAATACAGAGAACAAACACCACAAAGATATTCCTTGAGAAGAGCAACCCCAAGACACATAATCATCAGATTCTCCAAGGCTGAAATGAAGGAATAAATGTTAAGGGCAACCAGAGAGAGAGGTCAGGTTACCTACAAAGGGAAGCCCATCAGACTAACATTGGATCTCTCTGCAGAAACCCTACAGGCCAGAAGAGAGTGGGGGCCAATATTCAACTTTCTTAAAGAAAAGAATTTTCAACCCAGAATTTCATATCCAGCCAAACTAAACTTCATAAGAAAAGGAGAAATAAAATCCTTTATGGACAAGAAAATGCTAAGGGATTTTCTCACCACCAGTCCTGCCTTACAAGAGCTCCTGAAGGAAGCACTAAATAGGGAAGGGAAAAACTGGTACCAGCCACTGCAAAAATATACCAAAATATAAAGACCAAGAACACTATGAAGAAATGGCATCAACTAATATGCAAAGTAACCAGCTACATCATGATGACAGGATCAAATTCACACATAACAATATTAACCTTAAATGTAAATGGGGTAAATACCCCAATTAAAAGACACAGAGTGGCAAATTGGATAGTGTCAAGACCCATTGGTGTGCTGTATTCAGGAGACCCATTTCATGTGCAAAGACACATATAGGCTTAAAATAAGGTGAGGGAGGAATATTTACCAAGAAAATAGAAAGCAAAAAGAAGCAGGGTTGCAATCCTAGTCTCTGATAAAACAAACTTCAAATCAACAAAAGTCCAAAAAGACAAAGAAGGGCATTATATAATGGTAAAGAGATTGATGCAATAAAAAGAGCCAACTGGCTGGGTGCAGTGGCTCACACCTGTAATACCAGCACTTTGGGAGGCCAAGGCGGGAGGATCTTGAGGTCGGGAGATGGAGATCATCCTGGCTGACATGGTGAAACCCCACCTCTACTAAAAATACAAAAATTAGCTGGGCGTGGTGGTGTGTGCCTGTAGTCCCAGCTCCTGGGGAGGCTAAGGTAGGAGAATCACTCAAACCTGGGAGGCAGAGGTTGCTGAAATCATGCCACTGTACTCCAGCCTGGTGACAGAGTGAGACTCCATTAAAAAAAAAAAAGAGAGCTATACACACACACACACACACACACACACACACACACACACACACACAAATATATATATACACACACAGATTCATAAAGCAAGTTTCTGGAGACCCACAAAGAGACTTAGACTTTCACACAACAATAGTGGGAGACTTTAACACCCCACTGTCAGTATTAGACAGATCAACAAGACAGGAAATTAACAAGGATATTCAGGACTTGGACCAAGTGGACACAAGAGACATCTACAGAACTCTCCACCCCAAATCAACAGAATATAGATTCTTCTCAGCACCACATAGCACTTATTCTAAAATTGACCACATAATTGTAGGTAAAACACCTCAGCAAATGCAAAAGAATGGAAATCATAACAGTCTCTCAGACCACAGTGCAATCAAATTAGAACTCAGATTAAGAAACTCACTCAAAATCACACAACTACATGGAAACTAAACAACCTGCTCTTCAGTGACTACTGGGTAAATAATAAAATTAAAGCAGAAATAAATAAGTTGTTTGATGGTAATGAGAATCAAGACACAACGTTCCAGAATCTCTGGCACACAGATAAAGCAGTGTTAAGAGGGAAATTTAAAGCACTAAAGGCCCACATTAGAAAGATGGAAAGATCTGAAATCCTTTAATTGTGTCCTAACCCCACAATTAAAAGAACTAGAGAACCAAGAGCAAACAAATTCCAAAGCTGGCATAAAATGAGAAATAACTAAGATCAGAACAGAACTGAAGAAGATAGAGACAAGAAAAACCCTTCAAAAAAAATCAATGAATCCAAGAGCTGGTTTTTTGAAAAAATTAACAAAATAGATAGACCACTAGCCAGACTAATAAAGAAGAAAAGAGAGAAGAATCAAATAGACACAATAAAAAATGATAAAGGGGATATCACCACTGATCCCATAGAAATACAAACTACCATCAGAGAATACTATAAACACCTCTATGCAAATAAACCAGAAAATCTAGAAGAAATGGAAGAATTCCTGGACACATACACCCTCCCAAGACTAAATTAGAAAGAAGTTGAATCCCTGAATAGATCAATAATGAGTTCTGAAATTGATGCAGTAATTAGTAACCTACCAACTAAAGAAAAGCCCAGAACCAGACAGGTTCACAGCCGAATTCTACCAGAGGTACAAAGAGGAGCCAATACTATTCCTTCTGAAATTGTTCCAAACTATAGAAAAAGAGGGACTCTTCCTTAACTTATTTTATAATGCCAACATCATCCTGATTCTAAAACCTGGCATAGATACAGCAAAAAAAGAAAATTTCAAGCCAATATCCCTGATGAACATCGATGTAAAAATCCTCAATAAAATACTGGCAAACTGAATCCAGCAGCACATCAAAAAACTTATCCACCACAATCAAGTCAGTTTCATCACTGAGATGCAAGACTATTTCAACATATGCAAATCAATAAATGTAATCCATCACATAAACAGAACCAATGACAAAAACCACATGATTATCTCCATAGATGGCAGAAAAGGCCTTCAACAAAATTCAACACCCTTTCATGCTAAAAACACTCAGTAAACTAGGTATTGATGGGACATATCTCAAAATAATAAGAACCATGTATGACAAACCCATAGCCAATATCATACCAAATGAGCAAAAGCTGAAAGCATTCCCTTTGAAAACTGGCACAAGACAAGGATACCTCCTCTCACCACTCCTAGTCAACATAGTATTGGAAGTTCTGGCCAGGGCATTCAGACAAGAGAACGAAATAAAGGGTATTCAAATAGGAAGAGAAAAAGTCAAATTGCCTCTATTTGCAGATATCATGATTGTATATTTAGAAAACCCCGTTGTCTCAGCCCAAAATCTCCTTAAGCTGATAAGCAACTTCAGCAAAGTCTCAGGATACAAAATTAATGTGTAAAAATCACAAGCATTACTATACACGAATAATAGACAAACAAAGAGCCAAATCATGAGTGATCTCCCATTCACAATTGCTACAAAGAAAATAAAATACCAGCTGGGCACTGTGGCCCACGCTTGTAATCCCAGCACTTTGGAAGGCTGAGGCGGGCAGATCACAAGTTCAGGAGTTCGAGACCAGCCTGTCCAATATAGTGAAACCCAGTTTCTACTAAAAAATACAAAAATTATCCAGGCATGGCGTATGCCTATAGTCACAGCTACTTGGGAGGCTGAGGCAAGAGAATCGCTTGAACCCAGGAGATGGAGATTGCAGTGAGACAAGATGGTGCCACTGCACTCCAGCCTGGGTTACAGAGTAAACAGACACTCCATCTAAAACAAAACAAAAATAATAATAATAAATAAAATAAAATACCTAGGAATACAATTTACAAGGGATGTGAAGGATCTCTTGAAGGAGAACTATAAACCACTGCTCAAGAAAATAAGAGAGGAAAGAAACAAATAGAAAACCATTCCATGCTCATGGACAGGAAGACTCAATATCATGAAAATGGCCAGACTGCCCAAAGCAATTTATAGATTCAGTGCTATCCCCATCAAACTACCATTGACTTTCTTCACAGAACCAGAAAAAACGACTTTAAACTTAAAAAAGAGCCTGTATAGCCAGTCAAAACAATCCTAAGCAAAAAGAATAAAGCTGGAGGCATCATGCTGCCTGACTTCAAACTATACTATAAGGCTATAGTGACCAAAACAGCATAGACCAATAGAATAAAACAGAGGCCTCAGAAATAACACCATACATTTACAATCATCCGATCTTCAACAAACCTGACAAAAACCTGCAATAGGAAATCCAAAATAGGATTTGCTATTTAATAAATGGTGCTGGGAAAACTGGCTAGCCATATGCAGAAAACTGAAACTGGACCCATTCCTTACACCTTATACAAAAATTAACTCAAGATGGATTGAAGACTTAAACATAAAACATAAAACCATAAAAACCTTAGAAAAAATCTAGGCAATACCATTCAGAACATAAATATGGGCAAAGACTTCATGATTAAAACACCAAAAGCAATAGCAACAAAAACCAAAATTGACAAATGAGATCTAATTAAACTAAAAAGCATCTACACAGCAAAAGAAATTATCATCAGAGTGAACAGACTACCTACAGAAGGGGAGAAAATTCTTTTGCAATATATTCATCTGACAAAGGTCTAATATTCAGAATCTACAAGGAACTTAAACAAATTTACAAGAAACAAACAATCCCATCAAAAAGTGGGCAAAGGATATGAACAGACACTTCTCAAAAGAAGACATTTATGTGGACAACAAACATATGAAAAAGAGATCATCATCACTGTCATTAGAGAAATGCAAATCAAAACCACATTGAGATACCATCTCATGCCAGTTAGAATGGCAATCATTAAAAAATCAGGAAACAACAGATGCTGGAGAGGATGTGGAGAAATAGGAATAGTTTTACACTGTTGGTGGGAGTGTAAATTAGTTCAACCATTGTGAAAGACAATGTAGTGATTCCTCAAGAATCTAGAACCAGAAATACAATTTGACTCAGCAATCCCATTACTGGGTATATACCCAAAGGATTATGAATCATTCTACTTATAAAGGCACATGTACACGTATGTTTATACTACTCACATTCGCAAAGACTTGGAACTTACCCAAATACTCATCAATGTTAGAGTGGATAAAGAAAATGTGGCACATATACACCATAGGATACTATGCAGCCATAAAAAAGAATGAGTTCATTTCCTTTGCAGGAACACAGATGAAGCTGGAAACCATCATTCTCAACAAACTAATGCAAGAACAGAAAACCAAGCACCACATGTTCTCACTCATAAGTGGGAGTTGAACAATGAGAACACATGGACACAGGGAGGAGAACATCACACACTGGGGCCTGTCAGGGGATGGGGAGCAATGGGAGGGAGAGCATTAGAACAAATACCTAATGCATGCAGTGCTTAAAACCTAGATGACAGGTTGTTGGGTGCAGCAAACCACCATGGCACATGTATATCTATGTAACAAACCTGCATGTTCTGCACATATATCCCAGAACCTGAAGTATAATAAATAAATTTTTTAACAAAGAAGGAACTAGACAGTGCTAGGATGAATGTCCTTTGTTATTAAAGATGACAGAGTGTAAACTGTTCCCCCATCATACAAAGAGTAAGATGGCTGAGGTTATTATTTATAATTAATATGTATATATCCACTTATGTTTATAAAGTTCTGGCATAATACATTATGTCCTTTGATCCTCATGTCTCTGAGGTAAGAAGGACAGATATTATTATTATACCTGAGGTGAAGAGAAGTTAAGTAACATTTTCAAGTTCACACAGATAGCAAACAATTGTGTGCAGATGCATTTTGGTTTCTTTATTTCAAATCTTGGGCCATTTCCTTTGCACTGTTTCTGAAGTTGGATCAGAGAGCTGTACAATGTGTGGCCTATCAAGCTGGCGTGGTCAGCATGATCAGGAAGATAAAGATGAGATTAATGAGCTCCTTAACTAGGCAGCTGGGGTGGCCTCTCAGCTGTCCTTAAAGGGCAGGTGGCCAAAGAAAAAAATGCAGCCTTGAGAGCAAAAGCAGAACACAGCATGGGCCAGAATGATGAGAGAAACTGGGCCCAGAGTAGTGTCACAAAAATTATGGAGTGCAGAGATAAAGCAGCAATGTCATGAATGTAACCCAATAGAGTGAGTGCCAAACTCATCAGTGCAGGAGTTACTTGCAGAGCCTGTTAGCAATGTAGCTTCTCCAGCTTCAATTCAGGACTTCGGCTTAGAACCGAGTCTGCTGATTCTGTCCGTCTTGGGTGGGGGTGGGAGGACTTGAAGAACCCTCTTTCCCACCCTAGAAAATCTGATAGAAAATATCCATTAAATAATCCAGAGCATAAAAGCAGCAGAAAGCATCTAGAAAAGTTTTTGATGTTAGGGTGCAAAATGTTGGCAATGTAATAACATATTTTTAAGAAATAGCAGAGGGGGTCTAGGCATCTTTTAGAAAATAATTTAATAATATTTGTTGGCCGGGCATGGTGGCTCAAGCCTGTAATCCCAGCACTTTGGGAGGCCGAGGCGGGTGGATCACGAGGTCAAGAGATCGAGACCATCCTGGTCAACATGGTGAAACCCCGTCTCTACTAAAAATACAAAAAATTAGCTGGGCACGGTGGCGCGTGCCTGTAATCCCAGCTACTCAGGAGGCTGAGGCAGGAGAATTGCCTGAACCCAGGAGGCGGAGGTTGCGGTGAGCCGAGATCGCGCCGTTGCACTCCAGCCTGGGTAACAAGAGCGAAACTCCGTCTCAAAAAAAAAAAAAAAATATATATATATATATATATATATAATAATAATAATATTTGTTGACACCTGCCTTGTGCACAGTAACAGGCTAGATACTAGGAGTGTAGAAGTGAGTAAGAAATTAAGGCAGACTTAGTCTTCATTCTCAGGGAGCTTAGACTGTAGATGGAAGATCAATAATGAATAATTATATAGTTATTGTATAATGTTTTATTATGTAACAGTATGAATGGATGAATGGATGATGTCAAAACAGGAACAGACAACAGGGGAGCCTGACTATCTCTGGGAGATCAGGCAAGGATCATCCCCTGAGGAAACAGCATATAATTTCAGATCTGAAGAATTAGTTGGACTTGTCAAGAAAAGGGGGTGAGGAGGGCAAAATAGATACCCCAGTAGAATATTAAAAATATTTACTGAGAACCCACAATGTGCCAAGTATTCTTCAGTTCTGGAATACAGCATTAAATGAGTAAACACTGAGCTTTATATTCCAATTTATAAAAGAAGTAAAAAATTTAAAAAATTAATAAACAGGAAATCAGCTGATAATAACAATATTGTAAGATTTCAGTTCTGCCCAAATCAATCTGTTGACTCAATGCAATGCCAATAAAAATCCCAGTGGGACTTTTTGTGGAATTTGACAAACCAATTCTAAAATTTATATGGAAACTCATATAAAAAGAAAGTCTTAAAGAATAAGGTTAGAAAACTTCTGTTACTAAATACCAAAACTTATTTTAAAGTGATATTTTAGACAGTGTGGTATTGGCATAAGTGTAGAAAAATAGATCGATGGAACACTATAGAGCTCAAAAACAAACTCACCATATGACAAAGGTGCCACTGCAGTTTTGTGAAGGAAAAGATGGTCTTTTTAATAAATAGTGCCAGATTAATTGAATATTCCTATGGAAAATTAATACACAAATCAGTACTTGTATAAATCAAGCAATAACACTTCTAGAATATAACATATAACTATGATCTGGGGTAGGCCAAGATTTCTTAAACCAAGAGCTAATCAAAAAGGAAAATATTGATAAATTGAGCATTGCTAAAATTAAGAACTTCCATTTATCAAAGGGTCTTATTAAGAGGAGGTAAAAATTGGGACAGGCATTTTGTATATGCCCCCCCAAAAATGTGAAAAAGCGCCCAGGCTTCTTGGTAATAAAATAAATACAAATTAGGCCAGGCGCGATGTCTTGTACCTGTAATCCCAGCACTTTGGGAGGCCGAGGCAGGTGGATCACTTGAGGTCAGGAGTTCAAGACCCTCCTGGCCAAAATGATGAAACCTCTTCTCTACTACAAATACAAAAAATTAGCCTAGTGTGCTGGTGCCTGCCTGTAACCCCCAGCCTGGGTGACAGAGAAGGCTCCATCTCAAAAAAAGAAAATGTGGGGGGAATACAAATTAAAACCACAATGGGATACTACCTCACACCTGTCAGAATGGTTGACATTTAAAAAGTTAACACTACCAAGAACTAGGTAGGGATTGGGTGTGGTGACTCTCATCTGTAATACCAGCACTTTGGGAGGCTGTGGCAGGTGGATCACCTGAGCTCAGGAATTGAGACCATCCTGAGCAACATGGTGAAACTCCACCTCTACCAAAAATACAAAAATTAACTGGGCGTGGTGTTATGCATCTGTAGTACCAGCTACTCTGGAGGTTAAGGCAGGAGAATTACTTGAATGTGGGAGGTGGAGAGCCGAGGTTTTGCCACTGCACTCCAGCCTGGGTGTCAGAGCAAGACTGTCTCAAAAAAAAAAAAAAAAAGAGGAATTAGCTAGGTGTGGAGCAATTAGTGAAAGCATAAACTGGTACAACCACTTTGAAAATTAGCTTGGGCATATCTGCTAAAACTGAACATGTGCATATTGTATGACCCAGATATTCCGCTTTCAGTTATAAACCAAATAGAGATACATGCAAAAGTGCACGAAGAGATATGTATATGAATGTTCACAGCAACACTATTTGTAATAGCTCCCAAACAGGAACAACCAAAATATCCATCAACAGAAGAATGCTTAAACAAATATGGTTCATTCTTAAAATGGAATACTAAACAGCAATGAAAGTCAACAAATCTACTACATGAAACATTCTTAAGCATGAACATAATATTGAGCAAAAGAAGTCAGTAACAGAAGAGTACATATTATATGATTCAATTTACATAAAGTTCAAGTAGAGGCAATACTAATTTATGGAAGTTGAATTTGGAAGGAGATTATTTTATTTCTTGATTATGGGATGGGAAGGGAATACAAGAGTGTTCACTTTGTAAAAAATCATAAAGCTGTATACTTAGGGTTTTTGTACTTTTCTGTATGTAGGTGTATTATAACTGAGTTAAAGCATTTGCTTAAGAATTAAGACCATCCAAACCTCTAAATCTCTCTCCTTAGTGGGAAGGCATTGGTGGCTGTAATCTAAATAGCAACTTATTAAGAAAAATTAGTAGCAGGAATTATTAGAGTTAAATGTTTCAGAAAAAAATATTTAAAATTTATCTTTAGTGTGATTTAATTAGTTTCATACAATTACTTTTATTCTATCATCAAAATTAGAGGATATTCAGGTATAATTGAAGAAAAATTACACAGTGTATTAGGGCAGGCAAAGCTACAATGTGGTAACAATGTTCTCCCCTCCCCTTTACCTCCCTGCTCCAAAATCTCAATGGCTTAAAACAACAAATGTTTATTTCTTGTATTTAACACAGTCTAATGAGATGTTTGACAGGCGGCCTTCTACTTGACAGTTCAGGGACTCAGGCTCTTTGTCTCATGGCTTGCTTTCTTCTAGGATCTTGAGTTTCTCCTGGATCCTCTCTATCTGACAGCCAAGGAGCAAAAATAAAGAAAGTGGAAAAGACATATTATCTGTTAACTGCCTTGGCCCCAGGATGACACATCCCTATAATCATACAATAAGAATTTGTCTCTTGATCCCGTAAAAGACAGTGGGTCTGGGAAGGAAATGTAGTAAACTCTGTGCACAGGAAAAACAAACATATTTAGTGAGGCTCTAGATATCTCTGACATATTTGAAACCCAAGACAGACCAGGAGGTCACTATAGAAGTGCTCAAGAAGGAGCTGCCAGGGAATGGGCATTCTAACAGAAAGAGTTACAAAATGGCATCTTAATCAGGAATCCTGCTGCATTCAGAGACTTTAAAAAGAAGTTGGAAGAGGAACAGCCTTTCATGATTTGAGAGAAAGATGTTTTTTTGAGGGAGATATTAATTAGAAGAAAAATTGAGAAGGAACCTCTATTGTATTAGAGGACGAAATATATCAAGTTTAATTATTTGAAGCTGACTATTAGGAAGTTAGTGAATTCATGAGATATTGTACAGGTCAGTGAGACTTTAAGGAGATGAAAACAAAACAGAGAGACAAGGCAGGCAGGACTATAATGCATTCTTCTGCCTTCAAGAGTAAGGAAGTCAAGAATATAGTACAAATTTCACCAAAAAAGAGTTTCTCACAGGAAAACCTTAGACTTTTACCCACTTCCCAACATCCCTGACAATGGAAGCTGTACTTTAATGGTAATAATATTATAATATAGAAAAACATGTAGGAAACAGTAATAAGATTCTGATGTGAATGCCACCTTCTGGAGTTGTTCAAAATGGTGTTCCTGATCACTTAGCTTCACTTTGGGAAAAGACTGGGGACAAGTGGGTGGGGTTCGTGTCCCAGAAAATAAGGACGGGAGGTGAAGAATGTGACTTATTTTAAGACAGTTAACTTTGGTCTTCTCATTTAAGAGAGCTACTGGGAATTATGCATATCTGTTATTTCTTCTGTCGACCTTGGTCAAAGTTGCTGTAGACAATAACTTGTATCTACATTGTCTCTCTGCCCAATCAACTCACATAGCTGCCTGGAAGGAATCTTACACTTGGAATGACAAGTGCACAATCTGCTGGTGCCCAGTGTGAAAGGACATGGAACTGTAGAATCTGCTGCTTTGACTATTCTCCCTGTCCTTATTATTCTCTGCACCTAGAAGTGCTGAGACTGCACTCAAGGTATGTTAGGATAAGGCTAGCTTGCTGAAACAAAGACACCTAACACAAATTCAGTTTTTTGAAAGAAGGTATATTAGTCCACTCTCACACTGCTATAAAGAAATACCTGAAACTGGGTCATCTATAAAGAAAAGAGGTTTAATTGACTCAGTTCCACATGGCTGGGGAGGATTCAGGAAACTTACAATTGTGGCAGAAGGCAAGGGAGAAGCAGGTACCTTCTTCACAGTATGGTAGGATGGAGTGAGTGCAAGTAGGGGAAATGTCAGACACTTATAAAACCATCGGGTCTTTTGAGACTCACTCACTATCACAACAACAGCACGAGGGAAGCTTCACCTATGATCCAATTACCTCCACCTAGTCCCATCATTGACAAGTGGGGATTTTGGGGATTATAAGTCATGATGAGAGTTTGGGTGAGGACACAGCCAAACCATATCAGAAGTAAAGGTTTCTTCTACCCATGCAATAGTCTGCTGTGATTATCCCAGACTGGCAGACAGCCCTTCTGATGGTGATAATTTAGGGACCCATGTTCCATCCATCATGTTGTATACTGTCATCCTTGGGGCACTGATGTCATCTGCATGGTTAAAACTGGGTCATTTTGAGTTCTTACTGGTGGAAAAGAGAATATATCTGAACGTTTGAATCAGAAGTGACACACTTCACTTTCATCACATTTTATTGTCAGGAACTCTGTTATTCCACCTAACTGCAAGTTGGAGTCACAAATACTGTTCCTAGTGAGATAAGCTCAGTTATAAATTCATTCACATGAAAGATGAGAAAAATGGATTTTGGTGGATATCTGGCAGTATCTATTCAGGAAGAATAGAGAAAGTTAAACAGAATCACTTAAATTACACCTATTATCAAAGAAATATATAGTTGAACTTTGTTCTTACTACAGTTATATATATGATTTATTGTAAAATATTCTCAAATTCTGAAAAGTATGATTTTTGAAACTACCATCATACATTACAGTTGCAGAGAACTTTTATCCCCAATTTTGACTTTAAACAACTAAGATTTCTAAGTCTATATCTTTAAGATTTTCTGCTCCCTCCTTTCCTGAGTCAAATTATTAATGATAAATAAGCAAATACTTTGAAAGTTGGGAGTGATGTAGTTACTAAAGAAATGAAGGCAGAAGTTCCTTTTTGCAGTAAGTTTATAAAGCAATAATCCTAAAAATATTTTGAAAGTTCGTATTAACACACTGAAAGTGTAGGCTTGTTGGTTACAGAATATGAGACTTTTGTGATTTAGAGTGCGTAGAGTAACGTACTGAAAGACAATCTTATTTTCTGGTTTTGGGTAAGACTAGAAAGAATGTTTTATACAAGTCTTGGTGTATTCAAGGAAATCACCTATCTGGGCCCAATATTTTAGTAATATACAAGACTTAAAATAAATACTGTTCTGTATTTTTTTATTAAGGTAGTGATTTCACTGATACATACAACTATCATAACTCATTAAATTGTAACTTTTAAATAGGTGCAGTTTATTGACATAAATATTGTACATATCAATTTATTGCTTCTGGTATGGAGGAAGAAATGAGAAAAATGAGAAATGCTAAATATGTGGGTAACTGTGGAAAACTATTTTTTCTATTAATTTCTTTAAAATATATATAATTTTGAAAAGCAAAAATTAAAACATTGCCTTGAAGGTTTTAAAATATTATGTAGAAGTAATGTAGAGAACTATAGCATAAATTATGTCAGGAATGAGGAAGAATAGACCTAGATTGCTACAAAAAGTACTATATTAACTCTAAGCAGACTGTGAAAATTTAAGGATATATATATTGCAATACCTAAAGCAACTACTTCAAAAACTGTGAAAAGGTATGATTAAAAAGCTAAGAGAGGCGGGTCATGGTGGCTCACACCTGTAATCCTAGCACTTTGGGAGGCCGAGGCGGATGGATCACAAGGTCAGGAGTTCAAGACTAGCCTGGCCAATATGGTGAAACCCCATCTATACTAAAAATAAAAAATTAGCCAGGCATGGTGGTGGGCATCTGTAATCCCTGCTACTTGGGAGGCTGAGGCAGGGAATTGCTTGAACCCAGGAGGCGGAGGTTGCAGTGAGCCAAGATCACTCCACTGCACTCCAGCCTGGGCAAGGTGGGTCATGCCTGTAATCCCAGAACTTTGGGAGGCCAAGATGGGCAGATCACCAGGTCAAGAGATTGAGACCATTCTGGCCAAAATAGTGAAACCTCATCTCTACTAAAAATACAAAAATTATCTGGGTGTGGTGGCTGGCGCTTGTAGTCCCAGCTACTCAGGAGACGAGGCAGGAGAATCACTTGAACATGGGAGGTGGAAGTTGCAGTGAGCTGAGATCATGCCACTGCACTCCAGACTGGCGACAGAGTGAGACTCTGTCTCAAACAAACAACAACAACAACAAAAAAGCTAAGGGGTAGATTCAAATAAAAATATAAGAAATATTTAATAATTTGAAAGAAGGTAGGAAAGGGAGAATGAAGACACAAAAACTGAGATGACAAATAGAAAATTAATAAAATAGTAGACTGAACCCAACCATATCAATAATTACATTAAATATAAATTGACTAAACACTCCAGTTAAGAAACAAAGATTATCAGAATAGATTTAAAAGCAGATCTGACCACCTGCTGACTACAAGGAAATACTCTAAATATGAATGTACACTTTAAATATAAAAATAAAAATAAGATAAAAATATAGATATTAATGAAATTAGAGTCCAGAAATAGAACCACACATGTAGGGCTGATTTATTTTTCAATGAAGGTGCCAAAGCAATTCAATGGGAAAACGAAATCAACAAACTGCTGGAAAAACTGGATATCCATCTGGGAACAAAAAGGAAAAAAGAACATCTACTCTCACCTCACATAATATGGAAAATTAACTGAAATGTATGACAGACCTAAAGATAAGCTAAAACTGCAAAACTACTGGAAAATAAAATAAGTGAAAATCTTCTCCTACTTAACATAGGCAAACATTTCTTAGATGGGACACAAAAAGCATGAATCATGAAAGAAAAAATTTATGAATTAGAATTCATCAACATGAAATATTTTCTCTTTGAAAGACACCATTAAGAAAATGAAAAGGCAAGCCACAGTATGGGAGGAAATACTCTCTGTCATGTATTTGACAAAGGATTGACTGGTATTTAGAATAGATAAGGACTTCAACTCAACAATAAGAAGACACCTCAATAACATTTCATAAAAGATATTGAGTATATGAAAAGATGCTCAACTTTATTAGTCATTAGATACCATTACAATCATTAGAAAGGATAAAATGAAAAAGACTGACAAAAGCAAGTGTTGGCAAAGCAGAAGATTAACTGTAACTCAAATACAGCTGGCAGGAATGTAAAATCATAGAACTACTTTGAAAACGAATATAGAACTTTCTTTAAAAGGTAAGCATACACCTATTGTATAATCTAGTTATTCTACTCCTAGGTATATACACAAAATAAATGGAAACATATGACCACAAAACTTTTACACAAATGTTCATAGCAATGTTATTCACTGTAACTCCAAACTGAAAACAACCCGAAAGGCCATCAGCCAGTGAATGGATTAAAAAGTGTATTATATTCATATATGGAATACTATTCCCCAATAATACTAAACTATATTGAACAACATTCAGCAAAAGGAATGAATTACTCATATATAAAACAATTGGGATGGATCTGAAAATCATTAGACTAAGTAAAAGAAACCAGACACAAAAGAATACATGATATATGATTCTGTTTATATAAAATACAACTACTATATAGTGATAAAAAGCAGATCAGTGTTTGCCTGCAGCCAAGGGCAGGTGGAGCAATTGACTGTAAAGGAAATGAAGAATTTGGTGGTGGTGGGGGCTAGAAATGTTCTGTGTTTTTTTGTTAAGGTGATTTCACAGATACACACAACTATTGTAACTCATTAAATTGTATCTTTTAAATAGATGCAGTTTATTGTACCTAAATTATTCATCAATACATTTTATAAAGAAAAAAGAGGAAAACCTTTTTTGTATAATTCTTCATGGTGGAAATCTATTTCTCACTCAGTAACAACCCTAATTCAGTGGTCCTGGTTTAGCCTTCAAACCACACATATAAAAGCAAAGAATATTTATTCCACTACAAGAGTTCCTCAAATATTTGAAGAGTCAACTATTTTCTTTTAGTCTTTTCTTCTCTATGTTATATACTATCCTTCCTCAATCCCCCAGCTTAAACATATTGTTTAAGTCCTAGGCTCTTTAACTTTCTTATTTTCCCACCTTTGAAAACACTTTGTTGTCAATATCCTTATAAACTGAATGCAAAACTCCAAGTGTTATCTGCTGAGTCTTGTCCAATGAAAAGAGTATGGTTTGTGGAAAGAGCAAGAGACCAGGTATACAGAAATTTGAGTTTGCTGGCTCTGCCAATGTCTATTTTTTTTTTATCTTAAGCAAAGCAATAACTGTATATTTTTCAGTATAATGAGGGAGTTGGAATTATTTATTTACCTAAGATTTTATTCATTTTTAGTATCCAGAAATGAAAGTATAGGTAAGAAACTTCTGAGAATCTTTCTCAATTAGGAAATATAAATCAACTGAGACATCCTGGTTGCAAGTTACTGAGGCTTAGAAATATTTTTTTTGGTTTAGATGTTGGGGTATTAATAGAAAATTTAAATTTTTTTTGATATGATTTGAAAAGAATCATTTAGGTTTGTACTTAAGTTGTATCCATTTTTCTATTTGTATATGCATGAATAGCCCCTAATTTCTGATGTTGGAGATTTTCCAGTCATGTGCTTTAAACTGAGAAGAACAAATACTGCACTTGATCTTAGCCAAAAGGCTGAGAAGTGATCCAGTCATGTGCTATCAGACCATACAGGTTTGTGATCTGCTACAAAATCTCCTTAAGTTCAAAAAATTCAAAACATATGGCAGCACAGCTGTTAGGTTGGGGAAAATAAAATATTTAAAAATTTAGAGCTGTTTAGAGGATGCTTTGCTATATGTATTTTTAATATGACTTCTGTATATGAGTATGTTGGGAAAGATGCCACTTGGAAGTTAAGTTGAAAGAAAAAAATCTTTATGCCTTAAGTCCACTCTGGATAGCCGTAGATGTTACAAATAAAATGAGAATTTGTTCAAATCTAGATATTTCAAATATATACATCTTCTAATTGTAATGTTTAAGTAACAATAAAAATCAGTGCTAACTGCTATTCAAAGGAAATAGTGTGGTTTGTAGAAAGAGTGGGAGATCACACATAGGGAAGTTGAGGAAAAATCACCATATTAGATATCAAATATTCATGTCTAGGATACTATTTCCTCCAATTTGGGGAAGATATCAGCTAAATCATGTGAATGGTACTTTTATCCAGAAAAAAAATGTTTAACCTTTCCAGTATTATATCTTATAGCCTACAAAATAACTTATTTTGTCAAAACATCCCCCAAATGACTTGTGATACAAAGCATCTTGCTGGAAAAAGAAACTTCCTACTACTTGAGTGAGCTACTTGCTCATTCCTAATGTGTGGATGAAATAGACAGTCTGAACACAGGTTGCGGGATTTGGCAGGACTTCTTTTTCGAGCTAATGCTGTAATTTTTTTTCCTAGGGTAGCAAATTTTGTATTTTCTGTTAATTAAGAAACAAAATAGGTGAATAAAGTTCCTAACGTTCAGTGACACTTCACAATTGGTTAGCTGTTTTACTTCACAAGTATCTGAAAGATGTCCAACATACATTAACTCATTTGACTCTTATATTAATCACTCTCTTATCTTACTTGTTGTTTTCTGGGCTTATAGGGTTTTAATTCCCACTCAGTCTCCATGTCTTTTCTTAAATCCTCAGCCTTCACCTTTTAAGTTGTGTTCCTGGGCAGAATGCTTTCACTGGGACTTGCTGTAACCCACACTACTCTACTTACCAGTGGAAGGACAATGTTCTAATACATCTAATACATTTATCTAATCTGTTCTCCATCTGCTTGGTTTCATGCCATTGCCCTTCTCTCCCCATAACACATGCATACAAGGCACCTACCCTCAGCCACTCACTCAGACATGCACACACACCATTTTTATGAATTCTCAGAAATTTTCCCCATCCATTAAATGAGCAAATGCTTTAAAACTGTAGAATGCTACTAAATTTTGTTGTGACACTGATGATTCATAAGCCACTAATCAGAGTTAGACAAAGCAAGATAACAATGCAGGTAACTCATTTACTACCAAAGACCATGAAAGATTATTACTCTGAGACCATGCCCCCAGTTGTTGGAATCCTAGATTCTCTGACACTCCCTACTTAATAGTCCCTCTGGTTTCTCAGCTGACAACTAGGGAAAGGGGCTTGACAAACTCTTCTGGCTTTAGCAATCAGTTCAATAAATCATCATAGTAGCATACACTTTCATAAACCAGGCTTACATTCTTGTATGATTTCATAGCTCTTAGTTCTGGAGCTGCCCCCGAAGCCATGGTGACAGTTCTGCTTGCTACCTGCTTCACTGTTTCTACCCCGGTAACACACTGTTCTGAAGCTAGCAGATCTTGCCCAAGGCAGGATTCTCAACTCTGGAAGACTTACTGGGGCCAGGTCCAGGGAATGGTCTGTAGGTATTGCTTAAGCTGCCTCTCCTCCATAGCCTGGTCCCTGCAGCTTCTCTTGCTGCTTCTTGCTCCATCTGCTGTACCCTGGATTCGAATGTGTCTCCATTAGGGCACTTGGGCACTGGGCTGAGCGGGTCCTAACCTCACCACTCATTCCCTACTGAAGAGCTACTCTATTTTGCACTTCAACATCCCTCTCTCCCTCCAGAAAGCTATTTCATATTCTCAGGACTGGTGGAAGCCATGAGCAGCCAGAAGTTCTAGAGAACATGTTCAAATTGAGCCCCTTTTCCTTCTCTAGTGATTATTGGTGGTGGCAGCTGTTGTATAAAAACTGATGTGTCTATTTCCCCTTGTGGTGGCTTCAGATTCTGGGTAGACAGGTATACAGCACTCACAAGTTTGTTCCAAGGATTACCCAAAATGCTAAAATACATGCTATTTTATGTACTGTGGTTTCTCAATGCTTTGATGCAAACATGAGATAACCTGTGCTTGAATGCATCCTAACTCAACATATATCACAAATGAATAATCATCTGCCAGTTGTGATAGCATCTCTTCCCTCTCCCCATTTCCTGGAAGGGATTCTAGACAAATGCATTATTTCTGCTTCTACATAGTGTTTCTTATTTCTTATTCTGTCTATGCCTCAATTTGTCCAGTATCTTAACTGGTTATTTGTACCATTGCTATATCTCTTGATTACAAAATTACATAACCTGCAGAAACTATCTTATTTCTGGACAACATACGTATAATATTAACTAATCTTGGA
Source organism: Saguinus oedipus (assembly GCA_031835075.1). Lineage (NCBI taxonomy): Eukaryota > Metazoa > Chordata > Mammalia > Primates > Cebidae > Saguinus > Saguinus oedipus. The sequence continues at coordinate 114,563,082 of CM063175.1, forward strand.
TGATATTGCTGCAAGATTCTGCTAATTGCTTTTTGTCCTGTGATAAAAAAAAAAAACCATAACAAAAATGCTTATTTATTTATTTAAAATTTATTATACTTAAAGTTCTGGGGTACAAGTGCAGATCGTGCAGGTTTGTTACATAAGTATACACGTGCCATGGTGGTGGTTTGCTGGATCCATTGCCCCGTCATCTACATTAGGTATTTCTTCTAATGCTATCCCTCCCCAATCCTCCCATCCCCTGCTATTCCTTCCCCCAGCCCCCCAGCCCCCAGGCGCCTGTGTGTGATGTTCTCCTCCCTGTGTCTGTGTTTTCATTGTTCAAAACCCACTTATGAGTGAGAACATGTAGTGTTTTATTTTCTGTTCCTGTGTCATTTGCTGAGAATGATGGTTTCCAGTTTCATCCGTGTCCCCGCAAAGGACATGAACTCATCCTTTTTTATGGCTGCATAGTATTACATGGTCTATATGTGCCACATTTTCTTTATCCAGTTTATCATTGATGGGCATTTGGGTTGGTTCCACATCTTTGTTATGTGAACAGTGCCTCAATAAACATACATATGCATGTGTCTTTATGGTAGAACACATAGGATTTATAATCCTTTGGGTGTATACCCAGTAATGGGATTGCTGGGTCAAATGGTATTTCTATTTCTAGATCCTTGAGGAATCACCACATTGACTTCCACAATGGTTGAATTAATTTATGCTCCCACCAAGAGTGTAAAAGCATTCCTATTTCATCCTCTCTAGCATCTGTTGTCTCCTGATTACAAAAAATGCTTTTTTTAAAAGTATGTTTTCTACTCTGATTCCTGAAATTTAAATATCTTTTAAAGATATCTGTCAGTGGAGTCTAAGAGTTTCTTTAAATAATCTTTTTGAAGATATAATGTGTTGCATGTTTCATTAAGACAATCTTATATAAAATTCTGGATGCCAGAATCTTAATTATAATGGTCAGGTAAAGTCTACTTCAGACCAACCACCTGAAGGAATTGTTAATCCTTATTTATAGAGGGACTTTATTATAATGGCAAAAGAATTTGCTAAGAATGACTAAACCTACTATACTCAATGTGAAGTATGTACAGTTGCCTCACAAACCTAAATACAACTAACCATAGAACACCCATACACCTGTTATGAGTCCCCACATACTCCTCCTGAAGAAAGTGGCATTAATTTTTACTTTGGAAATAATTCTATGCTGGTGTAGAATATTTCTCTTTGTCCTCAGGGTTCAGTCCCGGGATGTTTGCTTTCTTTTTTTTTTTGAGACGGAGTTTCGCTCTTGTTACCCAGGCTGGAGTGCAATGGCGCAATCTCGGCTCACCGCAACCTCCGCCTCCTGGGTTCAGGCAATTCTCCTGCCTCAGCCTCCTGAGTAGCTGGGATTACAGTCACGCGCCACCATGCCCAGCTAATTTTTTGTATCTTTAGTAGAGACGGGGTTTCACCATGTTGACCAGGATGGTCTCGATATCTTGACCTCGTGATCCACCCGCCTCGGCCTCCCAAAGTGCTGGGATTACAGGCTTGAGCCACCGCGCCCGGCCTGGATGTTTGCTTTCTACTTCAGAGTTTGTGTTAACACATTTTGGAATCTACTTATACAGTCAAGTACAACCAACAACCATTGGATGCTGAGTCTTTCTCACCTGATTTCTATGGGAAACTTATGTTCTTTGTAATATACCTTAGCTGTCTGTGGTTGTGTGGTGCATTGGTTCTAGGTCTAATTGGAACACTCTGTCTGGCAGTTCTATTAGGATCAACATTTTTGACTTTGGAGAACAGAAGATATTTTAAATTCATTTTGGTATGAGGAGTCAGTTTCTGCCTGAAGAGAAAAGAAAAACAGATTTCCTGAAATATGAGTATAGAATTTGATATAACACCATTAAATACTCTCCTTAGCCAGCTGTAACTCATGGAATTGCTTTCTAATCAATTTAAGTCTATTATGTTCTTGGTTACATAGATATTTACTAAATCTTTCCTAAAGAAAAATTATCCTGTCCTGGTGTGGTGGCTCATACCTGTAATCTCAGCACTTTGGGAGGCCAAGTTGGGTAGATTGCTTGAGGCAACCACTTTGAGACCAGCCTAGGTAACATAGCAAGACCTCATCTCTACAAAAAATAAAAATAATTTTTTAAAAATTAGCAAGGTGTAATGTGGTGGTATGTACCTGTGATCCCAGCTACTTAGGAGGTTAAGGCAGGAGGATTGCTTGAGCCCAGTAGGTTGAGGTTGCAGTGAGCCATGATCACACCATTGTCCTCCAGCCTGGGAAACAGAGCAAGACTCTGCCTCAAAAAAAAAGAAAAAAAATATTCTTTTGGTTTGTGCTTAATTTAGTCTTCCTTTTGCTATTTAAATATCTACTGAATTGGGCCTAACTCCCTAAACTTTTCTTTCCTCCCAAGAATCCCATCATATCAAACTACTTTTATTTCCTTTTTTCTTTTCTTTTGTTTTTTCAGACATTAATTTTGTAATTTTCAGATTCTTGCCAAATGATCTCTTTACTGTTTCTTGTCCAAATCTGACAATAAAAAACAATACATTTCTGGCTGTCACCTGCAGGATAATAGTCTTGAAATCTCAACGTTTCTTGGTTCTTGCTTCTCTAGAGCCATCAACACTAATTTTTCTTTTCTTTCTTGCTTTTTTAGATACAGGGTCTTGCTCTATTGCCCAGGTTGGAGTGCAGTGGTGGGATCACAGCTCACTGCAGGCTGGAATTCCTTGGTTCAAGTCTTCTGCTGCCTCAGCCTGCCAAGCAGCTAGGACTACAGGCACATACCACCATACCTGGTTAGTTTTTAAAATTTTGGTAGGGATGAAGTCTCACTGTGTTGCCCGGGCTAAGATTAATTTTTTAAATATCAATTCCAATTGACTAATCAGAGTGTAAAGAAGTAAAGAAAATTTGGGTTATGTTGGATATATCAGCTATAACTCATGGCATTGGCTGTAATAACATTACCATATGTCTCAGCAATTCCACTCCTAGGTACATATACAAAGGAATTGAAAGCAGGGACTTGAACAGAGATATTTACACACCAATGTTCATGGCAGCATTATTCACAATAGCCAAAAGGTGAAAATGTGGAAACAATTCAAATGCCCATCAGACAGGATTACTAATGGATAAACAAACTGTGGTATATATATAAAATGAAATATTATTGAGGTCTTAAAAAGGAGTAAAATTCTGATCCATGCTACAACATAGATGAACCCTGAAAACATTATGCTAAGTGAATAATTCAGAAACAGAACAAATATTGTATGAACTTATATGGAGCACTTAAGTTAGGTAAACTCATAGAAATAGAAAGTAGAATAGAGGTTACCAGGAATTAGGGAAAGGGGAAAAGAAGGAATTTCTGTTTAATGGGCACAAATTTCTTATTGGGAATAATGAAAAAGTTTGAATATGGATAACAGCGATGGTTATACATTGTTAGTGTATTTAATGCTCCTGAGTTATACGCTTATATATGATTAAAATTATAAATATTATGCATGTTTTACTACAAAGAAAGAAAGAAAGAAAGAAAGAAAGCCTCCCTTCTAGTGGGAGCTGGGTGCAGAAAGAGCTCTGTATTCTTGGCTGCAGCTGTCTAGAATGGATCCTGTCTTCCTAAGCTGGGACTGGGGAATCTTGGATAAAATACCACAGACTCTTGCCTTTCTTACCAAATATTTATATCTCTTTCTTGAAGAGATGTTTCTTCTCTTGCTGTTTGCCCTGAGGATCATCTCCAGAGAGTCTAAGTTGTTTTTCTATAATTTTCATCAGTTTCACTGAGAAGTGAGTTAACAGAGCTCTTTATGCAGTCATGCCAGAAGTTGATCCAGAAGACTATTATTTCAAATGTTAGTTATGTTACTCAATTTGGAGGACTGCTTATAACGTTTTGCACTGGTTGTACAATTAAATTTTTAGGATTATAATGTTTTCTTGAGAAATGTGGCAACATTACTAAAAACCATGGCAACCTATCACCCTAACATAGGATTTTTAGTAACTTTATCACTGTACTGAGGTTTCCTTTTAAAAATTGAAGCTTTGACATTTTTATGACATGATTTTAAGAGAAAGATAAGGCTCTAAAGATTCCCCACTTATTCTTGAATTAATGAGTGAGTGAATGAATGATTTTGTTTATGAACATGTGGCCATTTGACAGTAAGACTCCCCCTGCACCTGCCTGTTGCTGAATTCTGCAATTCTATCACTCAAACCCAGTCTTAGTTCAAGCTGCTATAACAAATTACCACAGGCTGGGTGGCTTAACCAACAAACATTCCTTACAATTCTGGTGCCTGAGAAGTCCAAGATCACAGTGAAGGCAGATCCGGTGTTTGGTGAGGGCCTGCTTCCTGGCTTGCAAATACCATCCTCCCGTGTCCTTACATGGTAGAAAAAGAGCAAGCTAGTTTTCTGGCCTCTTACAAGGGCACTAATCCTGCTCATGAAGGCTCTACCCTTATAAGTTAATTACCTCACGAAGGTCCCACCTCCAAATATCATCACATCAGGGGTTAGAATTCAACATACGAATTTCAACACATTGGGGGGTTCACTATGACAAATGCACTGTTTTGTTAAGATAATTTCCTCTATGCAGTCTATGGAAAGTAACTTTCCTCTCCAGTATTTTTGAGAGGAATGATAATTCAACCTTTCTATTAAGAATAGTGTATGCAGTCAAAATGTTATTTTCTCCAAGAGACAAAGACTTGTTATTTTACCAATATCCAAATAACTGGCCTATCCAATTACTGGAATAATTTTACATTTTAGAGAAGGTGAAAGAAATTAATATTCATGAGCATTTACTGTGTGGTAGGACTATTGCAAATATTACTTTATTTAACCCTTGCAGCAATATCTAGGAGTTAAGAGCTTATTAGTATCACTGAGGATGAAGAATTAAGACTTAGAGATTGGGTCTTTTCCAAGGTCATATAGCTAATTAACAGTAGAGGTGTAAGGAAACAAGAGAACAGGAATAGGGCAGCCAAACAGCGGTAGGTTGACCCTAGATGTCACAGGTATGGGTTTCCAAAGGAAGGATAAATGTCTGCAAGAAAAGCATCTTTGATTCGTTGCTATGTTATCATCTACAAAACCTTCCCTGTCAATCTTCAGAGGACAATTCTAAAGACACTTAAAAGGATTAACTTATAGTTTGTTCATGTTTACAGCTTAAGAACACATTACTGCCCTGTTTTTTATAAATTCATGTTGGCTAAACATATTTAAATGTCATTGTGTTTTAGAGCACTTATTTCTGAAATTTAACTTTATTTCTGAATCAAGTTTCTCAGTAATACTTACCTCATGACTACCATTGGGATATTTCATAAATAACACAGGTAAAACACTTTTTAGGTAAGTAGAGACTGGCAGTCCCAGAGCTGAGGCCTGGCTAACTTTTATGAGAAAGGCAGGCTGGGGTATGTTTGTGGAGTCGTGGTTGTGGGGGTAGAGAAGCAGGCTAGCTTAGGGAAAGGGTACCACTTAGTAGACCCGTAGAACCCAGATTAGGAGCTGTATTTAATAAGAATAGACACAGTAACTTGTGAGAGATAGTCAAAACCAGTTATGAACTTTTGGAGAAAAAACAAGAGGCAGGAAGGGAGAAGTAGGGGGCTCGAGCGATCCATTGCTTGGAGCTCGGCTTAGCCAGGCTGGGGGTCCTCCGAGTGACTGATGAATCGGCGCTCGACTGGCCTCGGAGCTACCGGCGGGGAAGTGAAGACAGGGGCTCGCACGCCTGCGGGTTAGGTAGGTACCGGGGTCAGACGCCCTTGGGGAGGTGGGGATCCAGCCCAGCCGCCCGAGCAGCGGTCGAGCTCTGGAGCTGTCTGCCGGGCAGGCAGTGGACAGACGGGCATAGTGAGTTGTTGGTCACCAGCCGACCCGAGGCTGCATGCAGGCCCGCGCCCGGCGCTTCAGCTGCGTTTCAGTCAGAAAGGGCGAGGCCTGAGTTTCGCTCGGCCGCAGGCCGGACCCGGCTCCCGCCCGGCTGGGACCTGCTAGGCGTCCGGCCCGCCCCTAGAGTCGGTTGATTGGTGTTTGGTTCTTGTGTCTGTGTTCTGGTGTGTGGCGCACCCTGAGCCAGCGCAGCGTGCGCGTCTGAGTCGCCGGGTTTCACAGCGGTGGGAGGAACCGGGAACCCGGGATTGAGGTGAGGCGCCCCAGCGCCCCGAACTTACGCCACTCTCGGGGCCCTAAGGCCCCTGCGTTGGATTTAGGATATTCTTTGGGGACTCCACAAAGCTGTTTTCGGTCCTCAGACTGATCCTTCCGACCCGGTTGGAACTTTGGGAGAGGGGGTGAAATCTGGGCTCCGACAATTGTGTGGTCCTTTCCCTGTCCAAGCCTCGGAGTGATTTGTTCCCGTGGATTTTTCCTTAGTCAAATTCTCAACAGTTATTTGTGACGGTCGGTTATTCCCATAAATGTTGGTCCCGAATTCTTCCTTCACTCACAAAAATTTCTAGCAAATCATCTTGAGTTTCTGTACTTTTAAAATTAGGAATACATTTTTGTGTAAAAATTGTAAGAAATAAATAATAGACCTGAAATTTTATACAGTAAGTAAAGATTATAGAAGACAAAATGGTGAATGGTCATTAATATAACTAAAGAAGGTGCAGATCGGCACCGCAAATTATATAGTGTTAAAAATATTTTAACAGTGATTGTAGTAGAGCAGACACTTAAAAATAAAAACTACTTGGAGGGCCGGGCGCGGTGGCTCACGCCTGTAATCCTAGCACTTTGAGAGGTCGAGGTGGGTGGATCACCTGAGGTCAGGAGTTCATGACCACCCTGGCCATCATGGTGAAACCCCATCTTTAAAAAAAATAAAAATAAAAATAAAAAATAAAACTACTTGGAATGATATTGTTTATTGTGTTTGGCAGTCTAATTTTGTGCCACACGCTGAAACTAAAATTTAATAATAAATAATAGGAACTTAGAAAAGCTGAATCTAAACCTAGAACTTTAACTTAAATAGCATTCGCTCACATCACAAACTCATACTGAACTGTAGCAAGGTCCCTTTGAGGACCTGTTTTTTTTTTTTAAAGATGTATTTACATAATGAAAGTGCTAAATCCATCATCTTTTGGAACCTTCATGATGTTACTTACATAAATCCTGAACTAGAAAAAATTTTCACACTTTTAAACTGAACGTTGAAGATTGGGGATCAAATTTTAAGTTTATAAGTTAACAGAAAAGTATTTTTATTTAACATTATTTTTATAAACTGATATTGTTTATGCATTTATTCCACAATAAATTATTATGGACCATTTGCTGTGTGCCAGGCACTGTTCTGGGTTATTGGAACACATTAGTGAGCAAAAAGTCCCTGCTTGCTCTAAAGGGAGAAACATGTTAAACAACTAAGCATATACTATAGTGTTAGTTATCAGTTCATGCTATGAAGAAAAATAATGCAGGATGAGAGGATGCACAGTTTTAGATAACGGGTGGTTTTTTCCCATAAGAGTGTATCAGAACTAAAATATTTACCTGATGTTTTTATTCTGAACCAAAACAAGTTATATTCTTGTATGCTAGAACTAGAAATCAAATCAAAGATTCTTTTGAAAATATTTGCTGTTTGTATAGGAGGTTTATGCAACACTTTTCTTCCCAAATGTTTTAAATTTGTAGTTTTACTGTCTATTTGTAGCTCCTTTGGAAAGAAAATTCAGATATATAAATGTTAGCCTTAAGATCTTTGACTTAAATTCTAAGGTAGCAAAGCTGTACAAAAGTGGTCTGGTGAGTTTTATTTTAGAAAAAGTTTGTTTTGTTTGAACATAGTTTTCCTAAAACTAGAAAGGGAACATTTTATTTGTTACTTTTTGGGCAATATAAAAACATGATTAACATTTTCATTTATATTTTTTCAGTAATTGTTTTCAAGTTCTGAAATTGTTTACTTAAAGATGTTAAAGACTTTGCATATTTCTGAATGACTACTTCCTTCTCTATTATCCTAGGCTTCTATTTTTCATACAGTCAAATCGTTTTAGACATTTATAGAATCACACTAATTTGTTTCATTTTTACTATTTGTTTTTGTCGGTAACTGATTAAGAGATAGAGAAAAATGAAGAAGACAGTTACATTAAACAGATGGGAGGGGAAGAACCCAATTACGAAAGCAGCAAAAAACCCCACAATATTCTGTATCAATAAGAACAGCTCTAAAGTACATATACAGGTTTAGGTCTCTTACCAGTAGCATTTGTCAAGCCGTGTATGTGGAAACATTCTCCCTTCCCCATATCACTACTACTTGTATCTCATCCCCACATCAAGGAGGATTCAAAATTGGAGAGACATAATCTGACTTGGTAATGCGTATTTCTCCACTAGGTGGCATTAATACAATTTCTTTTATTGTAGTTTCTATCTTGAGGACAAATTTACAGTGTATTAACTATAACAGAAGAAACAAATGTGATTTATGTTTTACAGTTTGTTCATCTGATTTTATGTTTTGTCATATCGAATGTTCTATCATGTTTAAGAGTTTAGAAAAAATTGGGATATGCAGGGAAACAATAATTCTAATGTGAAGGGAGCAATATATGTTTGTAGAGAACTAGTTTTCTACCACGTTTCAGTCTTTGTTCATCCTTAGATTTTTGTTGTTCCAAAGTTGCCAATGCTGAATGTTTTTATCCTTTATGTTTAGATAATATCTCTGAGTCCAAGAATTATCTTTTAAAAAAGAGTGTAAACATATGTGGTATATGTATTATATAGTATGAATGTAAATATACATACATATGTTAAACTTGTAATTTTTCTATTTTGAAAAAGTTCAAACATACTTAAAAAACCATATTATAATGAATTCTATGTACCTATTACATAGCCTTAGCTGTAATCAACTTGTTTTCAATATTGCTTCAGTACTCCTTAATCTCTCCTCTTTATTTTGAAACAAATCCCTGGATATGTACATAGTATATTGTTAGAGGCGCACACAGTCACAATAAAATATGCTGTGCTAACTCAAAAATAATGGTATCAACAAAGTATTAAGAGCCCAAGAAGACTAATTCTGCCTTGAGGAAGAGGACAAATTCAGAAAAGCCTTTGAAAAAGTGACATTTGACCTATACCTTGAGGATGGATAGGAATTTGCCAGTTGGAGAATGGAAGAAAACACATTTTAAGCATGGATACACTACGAAGAGAAGGGAGCAAGTGTGAATCCATGAATGCGTGAAAAACAGAGAATAATGTATTAAATATTGAGGTGCTTTGGAAGAAATTGCAGACGATGAAGCTGGAAGGATAGTCTATGATTATATTTTACAGGAGTCTGTGGAAAATTAGTGATTATCATTGATATATGCAAAATTATTTTTCTATATTTTTATAAATAAAATATAAACTACTTTTTCTGTGTTTTGTAGATTTATGACAAAGTTCAGTTTTCAACAATGCTGAAATCAAATGATTGCTTGTCTTCTTTGGATAATTTGTTTTTGGAAAAACCAGATGAAGTTGAAAAGTAAGTCTTCCTTAAAGATTGTTAACATAGTTTATTACTTTAGGGTTTTTTTAATTTGGGGGAATTTTAATTTTCTCTCTGGTAAATATACAAATAAAAATGAGGAATCAACAGAATGATATTTCGGTTATGTATAAGGTAAACGTGGAGTACTCTTAGCAGTAGCATAGGGGAGAAACTGAAATTTAACATCTTAAATGTTATAATTTTTTTTTTAAACAGAGTGTTGCTCTGTCACCCAGACTGGAATGCAATGGCACGCTCTTGGCTCACCACAACCTCCACCTCCTGGGTTCAAGCAGTTCTCCTGCCTCAGCCTCCAAGTAGTTGGGATTACAGGTGTGCACCACCATGCCCGGCTAATTTTGTATTTTTTTTTTTTTTTTTAAGTAGAGATGGGGTTTCACCATGTTGGTCAGGCTGGTCTCGAACCCCTGACTTCGTGATCCACCCACTTCAGCCTCCCAAAGTGCTAGGATTACAGGTGTGAGCCACCGTGCCCAGCTGAATGTTATAATTTTAAAAATAGAATAGATTTGAGCCGGGTGCAGTGGCTCACGCCTGTAATCCCAGCACTTAGGGAGGCTGAGGCAGGTGGATCACCTGAAATTGGGAGTTCAAGACCAGCCTAGCCAACATGGTGAAACCCTGTCTCTACTAAAAGTACAAAAAAATTAGCCAGGCCTGGTGGTGCATGCCTCTAACCCCCCTACTTGGGAGGCCAAGGGATGAGAATCACTTGAACCCAGAAGGCGGAGGTTGCAATGAGCCAAGACACTGCACTCCAGCCTAGGCAACAGAGAGTGAAATTCCTGTCTCCAAAAAAAAAAAAAAAAAAAGAGAATAGATTCTTGTCTATTTGGTTTGCATTTATTTGTGTTTCTGGTTTGTTCAGATTATTTTTGGCCAAGTTAAAAATGGGAAATAATGCTCAAAGAATAGCCAAGGACAAATGCTGTCACCTTTTGGAAACATAATGGACAGTATGCCTAAGGCAGAGAGTATGATAGGCACATTAAGTGCTGGCAGGAAGTAGGGGTGGGAATAAGGATGTGAGACCAAAGAAAACAAGACTAGAGCGTAGGTATTATGTTAAATGCTTTTATGGATTTTCAAAATGTGCATTGTTCAATTTTGAATTTTCTGTTTATTTTTAGTGTATTGTATTATCCTATTTTAATGAGGTATATTTATTGCCTCATTCTTTTCTTGCTCATTCAAATATTGAAAGCTGAAATGGTTATAAAAGGATTAAACAGACTTTTATTTGCAAAATACTTAAAATCTAGTTGAGAAGATTAAACACACAAATGGAAAGGCATTAATAAGTAATATGACCATGTAAATAATCATCTATACTGGGATACTTTTGAGAGTGAAAGAGTATATCCAACTGGGGCAACATGTGTTAATCAGGACTGGCCAATGCACATTTTGTAACATATGGTCGTCCTTCTCAAAATACAGTCAAAAATATGTGCAAAGCAAATGACAGGCATATGTTCATGCAATCAAATTTCAGACTTGGAAGGAAGGTTGTCTTGGACTACACAATCAGGTCAGGTTTTTCGGTAGTAGGGGGAGACTTCAGGAGGCTTTGAAGAATTTGGTAATTCCTACAGGAAGAGAAGAAGTAGGCATTTGAAGGCAGAGTGTTAGAGCAAGGGAAAAAGAATAGAGATAGGACAATCCATGATTCTTTTGTTTTTCTTTTTACCTCTCAGTACAGTGGTAAATCCATGGTACTTTTATCTTTTTTTTTTTTTTTCCTTGTTGTGGAGAATGGGGTCTCACTATATTGCCCAGGCAGGTCTCGAACTCTTGGGCTCAAGCTATCCTCCCGCCTCTGCCTCCCTAAGAGTTGGGATTACAGGCGTGAGCCACAGCGCCCGGCTCCATGTTACTTTTAAGGGAGAATGTGTAGTAAAGTTTCCTGCAATAGACAATTCATGAAGGAGAAACATTGGGACATAAAATTAGAAATTCTAAGTTGAGGGTAGATTGTGATGTGCATTAAATGCATGAATAAGGATTTTGGACATAATTAACTATGTTTTAAAAGCCATGGAATTAAATCAACAAATATTTTTTGAATAGTACATGTAATTATGTAAAGGACTCTGCTAAGTACTGCTGAGGTTAATGCACATGAAAACGAAACTCTTATGTGTTTACAATCTGGAGGGAGTATCAATTACCTATCTGTCATATCTATCCATCTACTTATCTGTCTGTTTATTTCTATGATCTATCTATACATTCACACAACTCAAGGCAGACTACATATTATAGGCTCCCTCTATAAGAAGAAGGGAGGGAGAAAATCTTTGGGAACCTAGGGAGATTTCTTGGAAAAGGTAGGATTTCACCCAGCCTTTGAACATAAGCTCTAGTGCTTAGAACAGTACCTGGCACATAGTACTCAGGAAATAATTACTGAATGGATTAATGAATGAATAAAATAGTGGAACTTCTGTAGGTGGATATTGGAATAGGGCAGGGCTCAGGGGCAAGCTGAGTAAATACATTTAAATGAAGGTGAGGAGTGACCAGCTGTGATGGCTCCCAGCACTTTGGTAGGTCAAGGTGGGTGGATCACTTGAGCCCAGGAGTTTGAGACTAGCCAGGCCAACATGGCGAAACCCTGTCTCTACTAGATACAAACATTACCCGGGCATGATGGTATATGCCTGTAATTCCAGCTACTGGGGAGGCTGAGGCACGAGAATCACTTGAACATGGGAGGTAGAGGTTGCAGTGAGCCTAGATCTTGTCACTGCACTCCAACCTGGGTGGCAGGGTGAGACTCTTGTCTCAGGAAAAAAAAAAGACAGAATGCATTATCTATTTGTTACACAACAAGGAGTTCAGTTTAGTTTGGACTATAAGGTATGTGTAGGAGAGTTTAAACTGAAAGGTGGTCTAAGGCCACTAGGAAGTTTGGCAATCTTTGAAAGCCACTGAAGGATTTTGCATGGATTAATGTAATGAGAACAATTCCAAATGAATGTGGTAGGAATTTGTTAAATATATTAGATAGAAAGCCTGGAATCAGTGAGGGCAGTTAAGACAAATTAATAAGAACCTTGGTTATGATAATGACAGTGGAAACACAAAAGAAATGATTAAGAAACGTTACAAGGAATATAAAATAAGACCTAATATGTATCTAGATATAGTTAGTAAAAAAAAATACTATGGTTTGGATTCTGGGTGACTGGGATGATAATGTCACCTCTGGAAAAACAATTGGGAAATTATAAGATTTGATTTTATTAAGAAGCAGAATAGTAGAGCTATTATCCTCTTTCTTGGATTTTCTGAAATAGTCCTTGTGCAAGACAGAGTTAACATAGCAGGCTTAAACTGCTGTTCATGAAAAGGTTTGCTTGCAAGGTTGGCTTTGGCTAGAGTCTGAGAACTTAGATTTCAGGAAGATCCCCTCCATTAACTGAGAACCGTGGCTTACTAGGTGTAAACTGTTTATACAAATAATATAGTTTATGTTGAACACCTGCTTTTTTCCTGAGATTCTGGAATTTAGGTGTGTCCCAGACAGGGGATGCTTGTGTTAATGTTAGCCCCCAATAAAAGCCCTAGACATTGGGTCCCTGAAGAGCTTCACTTCTTTCAAGATTTCACTGGTATTGTCCTAAGCTTACCGGGAGAATTAAGTGCCTCCCATGTGAGTCTGTTGGGAGAAGACTCTTGAATGCTTATACCTGGTTTTCCTTGGGCTTCATCCTGGTAGCCATGAGTAAGACTATATGCTGAGTCTTATGAGTCATTTTAGGGAACTATTGAACCGGGGTTCTTGGGGACCCTCTGACATTGTCCTAAATTTTAAAAAATCTGGCCTGTTATTAAACAGTCTGTAAGACATTGTCAGATAATGTGTTGTAGATTTTTTGCTTGGAAAATATGGCCAGAGTAGCTATGTGCTAGGTGCTCTGAGAGACAGAAAAGTAAAAGGCTGAATCGCTCACTTTAGAGAGCTTAACATCCTAAATGACTAGATCTTAAAATCTCTGAGACTTGTAGACAGAATATATCATGCTCTTCTGGACTATATTTCCTGTCACCTAACACTTAATCTTTTTGTCCTAATGAAGAACAAGTCAACTTTGATGGGAAAGGAACCATTAAAGCAGTATCAGTTAACAGGATCACAGTTGAAAGATAAGGAGGGGTAGTTAATGATGCCAACAGGATGGCAAAAATATCAGTTACTGTAGGTTATAAAGAGATTGTCAATTTTAAATGATTTCTTGGATTTTCTGTAGTTTGTAGATGGTTCTGCATTAGAAATATTTATGTTAGGACATTAGTTTGTAATAACGTTATAGCAAAACTATACTCTAGAACAACGGTCCCCAACCTTTTTGGCACCAGGGACAGGTTTCATGGACAGTTGTTTCACGGACGGTTTTGGGATGAAACTGTTCCACCTCAGTTCATCAGGCATGAGTTAGATTCTCATAAGGAGCATGTAACTTAGAAGCCTCTCTTGTGCAGTTCACAATAGGGCTTGCACTCCTCTGAGAATCTAATGCCGTTGCTGATCTGACAGTAGTCGGAGCTCAGCAGTAAGGCTCATTCGCCTGCTGCTCACCTCTGCTGTGCAGCTGGGTTCCTAACAGGCTGTGTGGATCAGTACTGGTCTGCGGCCCAGGGGTTGGGGAATCCCAGCTCTGGAATACCAGTAATGGTGTCATTTACAGGTTGATGACCCATGATTAGTTGTGAGGTATGTCAAGTAATTTGTTACTTGTAATAGTTAAAATGCTAAAATTTGAGGATGATTTACGACTTTAGTTTTATATTGGAGCAGATTTAAGATTCCTGTTACTGGCATTTGAATTGGAGAAAAGGAGATAAGAGTTATTGCCGTTATTTAGGTAGCATATCTCTCGCAGCAGTATCATTAATCCTATGATACACAAGGGTGAGAGCTTGAACACTGCTGTATAGAGATAAAGTCCTGACAGAAAGTTAATTTATAGGATGTTTAAGAGTCTATAATTGAGTAGTGTTTAATAAATACATAGTTTCTCATGTTACTTCTTTATTAACATATATACTCACAGTTTTTATATTTTATGTAGCCATCTAGACAATGAAAAGTCATTGGATTGGTTTCTCCCTCCTGCTCCATTGATTTCAGAAATTCCAGATACTCAGGAGTTAGAGGAAGAATTAGAAAGTCATAGACTATTAGGTAAATTATCATGTTTGTTATAAAGCCAAATCCATACAGTTGATGGCAATGTTTTTTAAAAACTCTGATTTGATCATTACATATTGTGTATGCATGTATCAGAATGTCACATATACTCCCAAAATATGTATACTCATTATGTATCAATTAAAATTTCCTTATTTTATTGAAATAAAATGAAAGTCAGATCCTTCTTTTATTAAAAAGAGTGCTCACCAAGCTGGATGCAGTGGCATTTGCCTGTAGTCCTAGCTACTTGGGAGGCTGTGAATAGTCACTGCACTCCAGCCTGGGCAACATAGGAAGATCTCATCTCTAAATAAATAAATAAATAAATAAATAAACAAACAAACAGACCCCTCCCCAATCTCCAAATACATACATACATACATACATACATACATACCTCCAAAAACAAAATAGTGCCCACCAAATCTTAAAATTTAAAACATTTTCCTTCTCTCTATATAATGCGTATACATATGCACATGGAACTGCACACAATATAGTATAATACACACATATTTTTATTTTTGTTCTATGAATATTTTTTCTTTTACTATCAAAACTCCTGTCACTGCTATTCAGTTTTTGCCTTGCTGTTTACTAAAGGTAAGATCTCCTGATAACCAGATCCCAGAAATACTGAGTGAAAAAGTGAGATACAGAAGATTACATACAGTCTGATACCATTTTTAAAAAGCTCAAAAACAAGCACACCCAAACAATGTATGTGATATAATGTAATATTAATAACATTTTAATTTTTAAATTGGGTCATAGGTTCATGCATATATATTTTATTTTTAAGCTTCATAATTTACATATATGTTTTATATACATATACTTGTTTCAAATATATAGCATAGGGTGTAATGTACATAAATAGATGCTAAAGCAAATTTAAGTTCTAGTCAGACATCCAAACTCTCCCTAACCCCCTAAACTTCCCTAAAAATTGTTGTAAAGCCTCTAAAGAAACCTTTAAAATTGTGTCACTCTGATGAAAACATTCCTTTAGTTTGATTTTAGAAGCAAGATTGCAAACTTAAAAGCATTAGATATATTAATGAATTGTTTTGTAACATTTTATGTAATTGGTCATTGTATTTCTGGTGTAAATCATACAAATTTTAAATCTTCATAATCACTTATAAAATCATTTGTTATGGGTCAGAAATAAATTAAACCTATTTTATAATGCAGGTGCTATATAAACTTCAAATTTAATTCAGTAATTCCACATTAATTTCTGAATGTCTTTCAATGATGTAATATACCATAAGAGTAACAATCACCTGTATTTTAAAACCATATATGATATTACAGATTATCTTACTATTGTATTAGTGCTTTGCTTTTGGCTTTCATATTTAACTTGGAATTTTAAAGTTTTTCATTATCATTTTGAAAATTTCCTTTAATGGAGAGCTTATGATAATTAATATATTCCTTTTTTGTAGGTCAGGAAAAGAGGCCAAAAATGTTAACATCAAATTTAAAGATAACTAATGAAGACACAAATTATGTTTCACCAACACAAAAATTCCAATTTGCCTTTTCTTCTAATAAATATGAACAGGTTGGTCTAAATTTAGAAGGGGTAGGTAACAATGACTTATCACATGTT
This sequence comes from Saguinus oedipus, assembly GCA_031835075.1. Classification (NCBI taxonomy): domain Eukaryota; kingdom Metazoa; phylum Chordata; class Mammalia; order Primates; family Cebidae; genus Saguinus; species Saguinus oedipus. The sequence goes on from CM063175.1 coordinate 114,579,520, forward strand.
GCTGGAAAGCTGACATATGGTTCTCAGAAATGGAAAAATCACATTGACACTGAGATAGCACCGGAGAATAGTGTTCCTGATAATACAAAATTAGTTACGTTTGCAGAAGATAAAGGAGAGAGCACATCAGTATTCCGGAAAAGGTAATTATTTAAATTAAATTAAATATTATGTGAATAAAGTTGAATATTTGTTTGTACATTTAAAAGTATTAAATATAGAATGTGAATGAGAAAAATAGAAAATTCTATCTCCTAAATAATTCCTGGCTTTCTCCATTCCTGCTGTTATAGTCCTAGTCCTACATGTAAAAATAACCATAATTATAATATTTAACTATTTTTATCTACTACAGATGATACCACAACAGTCCAGGTGGGACACAGGAATCTTCATTTTTAACAAATTTTCTAGGTGAATATTAATGCACACAAAAGTTTGAGACCCATTTTCCTAATGCCTTGGGTTTTAAACGGAGGAGTGAAATTAGATTTTCTTTTATTTAAGAGTTCATTATTGGCACCAGAATGGAGGATGAATTATAATAGAAGGGAGTTAAAATAAATTGTGAAGGTCCACTTTTAAGGTTATCTTATTAGTCCAGATGGAAGAAAATGGTAGCCTGACCTAGGACTATGGAATCAAGAGTGGAGACAATCCAGAATTATTTGGGAGATACAATCCCACAGGACTTAAGTGATTATTGGTTATGCGATCTGACTCCTAGGTTTATGGTTTGAGCCAGAATTATGAAGGTTGGCAGTACCCTTTTAGGATATAGAGAACTACAAAGTAAGAAGAGGTTTGGGGGATGGTGATGAGTAAAGATCTGGACATATTGATTTTAGATATCTATAAAGAGTCCAAACAGACAATTGGGTGTATGGATTTGACATTCAGAAGAAGTTTAGTTGATAGTTTTTGTTTTCTCTATGATATAGTAGATGTGGTTATCTGTGGAGTTTGAGGGGAAAAGTATTGAGCAAGAATGAAAAGAGTGGAATAAATTATGGAGAATGGTAAAGCAGTCTAATTAGAATGATGGTGGAATTGATGGACACTGTAAAGGGTCCAGCTGAGGTTGATCTCTATAGTGTTTTTAATAACAGCTTTATTAAGCTATAATTCACATACCATAAAATTCACCTTTTTGAAGTGTAGAATTCATTGTTTATTTTTTATTTTTTTCACTCAATGTATTTACCCACCTTGGTTTTTATAATACATAGTTTTGCAACCATCAGTATTAACTAATTTTAAAACATTTTCATCTCCTGCAAAATAAATTCCTTACTAATTAACAGTTACTCTTCATTCCTCCCTTTCCACAGCACCTGGCAACCACTAATCTACTTTCTGTCTCTATGGATTTACCTATTCTAATCATTTCATATAAGTGGAATTATACAAAATATGGCCATTTGTGGCTGGCTTCTTTCACTTAATATAACATTTTCAAGGTTCATACATGCTGTGTTATGTATCAGTATTTCATTTTTTTTAATGGCCAAATAATAGTCCATTGTATGGATATATCACATTTTGTTTATTAACTTATCAATTGATGGACATTTGGGTTGTTTTCACTTTTTAGCTATTGTGAACAATATTGCTATGAAAATGCATGCAAATTTTTGTGTGAATGTGTGTTTTCAGTTCCTTGGATATAAGCCCAGAAGTAGAATTGCTGGGTCATATGGTAACTTTATATTTAACTTTTCTGAGGAAATGCCAAGTCATTTTTCCCAAGTGGCTGCATCACTTTACTATCCCATCAGCAATATATGAGGGTTCCAGTTTCTTCACATTCTGGCCAGCACTTGTTATTGTCTTTTTTATTATAACCATCCTACTGGGTGTTTGAAAAGATATCTCATTGTGGTGTTGATGTGCATTTTTGTAATACCTAATTGTCTTGAGTTTGGGCTGCTATAATGAAATACCATAGATTGGGTGGTGTAAATAACAAACATTTGTTTCTCATGGTTCTGGAGGCTGGAAGTCAGAAATCAGAGTGCCAGCATGGTTGGGTTCTTGATGAGGACCCTCTGCCTAGTTATATTCTCACATGGTTTTTCTTTGGTGTTTGTATAAACAGAGAGAGATCTCATGTTTCATCTTCTTTTTTATAATCCCATCATGGGGAGCTACCCTCATGACCTCGTCTAAACCCAATTGCCGTCCAAAGGCCCCACCTCCAAATACCATAACATTGGGGATTAGGACCTCAACACATGAATTTGGAGGGAGGGACATAAATATCCAGTCCATAGCAATAGTGTTAAGAATCTTTTCATGTGATTATCACCATTTGTATATCTTCTTGGGAGTAATGTCTTATTCAGATCCTTTGTCCATGTTTTAACTGGGCTATTTGTCTTTTAATTGTTGAGTATTAAGAGTTATTTATTCTCAATAAAAGTCCCTTATCATCTGTATGATTTGCAAATATTTCCCTCTATCTGCGGGTTTTCACTTTTTTGATGGTGTTCTTTGTAGCACAAAAGTTGTAAATTTTAATAGAGTCCAGTTTATCTAATTTTTCTTTTATGCTTATGCTTTTGCTTTTGTATAATACTTATTTAGCATCACTTTGGTTGCTTTTGTTTTTGGTGTCATATCTAAGAAACTATTGCCCAATCCACAGTCACGGAGATTTACTCTTAAGTTTTCTTCTAAGGGTTTCAGAGTTTTTAGCGCTTATGTTTAGGTTTGTGATCTATTATGTTAATATTTTAATATTTGTGTGAAGTAAGAATCCATCCTCTTTCTTTTTGCATTTAGATATTCAGTTCCAGCCTCATTTGTTGAAAAGACTGTTCTTTCCCTACTGAATATCATGGCACCATCATTGGAAGTCAGTTGACCATAAATGTAAAGACTGGGTGTTGACTGACACTGACCGATTCTCTGACAGCAACTTGGTGTCTAACAATTTAAATCAGTTTGACACTTAACTCCTGGAATTAGTGTCAGACCCCACGGCTTAGAGGCTCAGTTCTATAAGACTGACCCTACTTTGAATGCCAGCTGAAAATGGGATTCTCAGACTACCCACATTTCTGTTTGGCCAACTACAAATTTGAGGATTCCCATGACCTCATCTTAGGTTTAATAATTTGCTAGTATGACTCAGAGGCCTAAGGGAAACACTTTACTTACATTTACCAGCTTATGATAAAGGGTACCACTCCAAATGAAAGAGATATGTAGGGCAAAATATAAGAGAAGGGGTACAGAGCTTCCGTAACTTCTCTGAGCATGCCACTCTGTCAGCACCTAGATGTGTTCACCATTCCAGAAGCTCTCAGAACGCTGTTGTAATGGCATTTTAGTGGAGGTTGCATTTCATAGACATGATTGATGAAATCACTGGCCATTGCTAATTAAACTTGATCTTCAGACCCTGAATGGATAAGTCATCTCCATTACTTATTCTATAAGATGTGAGTATTGTATTAGGAACCTTAATGGTTACTTCATCCTTTAATGATAGTGTGAACAAGTTACTTTGATAGGTTGTCTTTTGATCAGTCAAATATAATACAGTATAGTCATAAAGATAGTGTTTTCTTGTTTATAGAACTTTGCAAAGAAGTAGTTCTTTGTTTGGGATGATTTGATTTGCTAATATACTTAGTTTACATCTTTTCCTTTTTTAGGGGGTACACAGTGCTGATTTGATTGGCTAAGAAAACGGTTTCTTATCTGATAGCTTCTGTGGTGTGAATTACAGTTGCTGACAACTTTTAATTCATAATGAGTCTGTTAATTTATTCCTATACATTTATTATGTTAATATAATTCAGTTACTTGAATCACTTTAGTTAAATTTAACTACTATTAGGTGTTATAAATTTTACTATTTACTGTGACTATATTTAGTGGCTTTTTCTCTCTCTAAAGCACGTTACTGACTTTAAATGGAATCTGTTGTTGTGTAATAAAATTATCCCAAAACTTAGTGTCTTAAAACAACAATAAACATTACTATCTCTCACAGTTTCTCCAGGCTAGGAATTTAGGAACAACTTTGGCTTAGGGTCTCTTGTGAGAATGCATAAAGATATTGGGAGCCTCTCACAAGAAGACCACAATCAAAATGTTAGCCATGCTGCAGTCATTTGAAAGCTTGACAGGGGCTCTCAGGTCTGTCTTCAAGGTGGCTTGCTGTCCTTGACTGACAAATCGGTGCTGGTTGTTGACAGGAGACCTCAATACCTCTCCTCCTAGGCCTCTCCATAGGGTTTCTTGAGTGTTCTCTTTATGTGGTGACTAGCTGTCCACAGAGTGAGAGATCTAAGAGACCATGGGAAAGGGACGATGTCTTTTATTACCTAGCCTTGTAAATCAAACACTTGCACTTCTGCAGTACTCTGTTAGTTACACAAGCCAGTCCTGATTCAGTGATTTTCAATTTGTATGAAACTGTAAAAGGGTGAGGATCAGGCAAGGATCATTGGGGCTGTTTTGGAGGCTGACTATCACAAATGGACTTATCCGAGTTTTAGGAAAATGAAAAGACGTACTTACCACTGGTAAACTTAACAAGTTATATTTTAGGAGAATGATTTAGCTTGTTTGTTTTGAGTAAACCATAATCTATGAGTGTTTTTAAAGGGGCCAATTTTATGCTAGTTTTTCATATTTCAAGCAAGTGTTACAACTGAGAAAATACGTGGGTCTTTTTTTTTTCCCCCACAGATTATTTAAAATATCTGACAGCATACATGAGAATGCTTATTTTAATGACAGTGAATTGGACTCTGACATTGGCTCAGTGAAAACTGTACAAACAGAAATGAACAAAGGGAAATCAAGGAACTGTAGCAACAATAAGCAGAAATATCAATATTCCGCAAATGTGTTTACAGCAAATAATGCTTTTTCTGCTTCTGAAAATGGAGAAGGCATGTTCAAAGCACCGTCTTTTTCAGTTGCTTTCCAGCCTCATGATATTCAAGGTAATTTCTTGCTTTTTCAGTTTATTTTATGAGTACAGACTAATCTGCATTTCTTAGCATGGGGAAAATATAAAAATATAGTAAATTTGACTAGGTTTTCTCTCTGCAATTTCTGCATTTGTTTATTATGTTGCGTTATTTTGTAAGCTGTGCTGTGTATTAAAATATTTTATGCTGTGTGCAACTTTATTCTCAATAAAAAAGTTATATTAGTTTTATTGAAGCAGTTTTTATGAAAAGGTTAAAAATATTCATTGCAAGTCCTAGCCTCTGACCATAAAATTTATTTTTAATATTTATATAAACATGTAGGATTTTTTTTCAGAGGTAACAGAAAAGGGTTCATTGAAGGCTGTCACAGAAATTCGTATCCTTTAAATTATTTACAATAGCTGCTTTGTATTTATGAAATAATAATTTTAAACATTTTGTTTAATTGTGTTCCTGTTTGTTTTGGTTGATAGAGAAAAAGAATGGAAAAGTTAATCTTTTTGGTTGTGTAAGAGGTACATGTGTGTGATAGTGCTAGTCAAAATGTGGTTGCAGACTGGTGCCAATTTGTGAACTGTTTATTATCAGTTTATGACAGGTTAAGTACTGAAGTCAGATTTGTATTACTGGCAGAACTCTGAGTATATTTACTTACAAATAGGTACAGATAATTCCTCATTCTTTGAGACAGAGCAGCCAAATTGGGTTGAACTGGCCAGGGGAAATGGATGAGAATGGGACATTGTGTGGATTAGGAACATTTCAATAATCTAATATTTTTGAAAATCTAATTTGGAGTTTATACATATAATCCAATTTTCATATCTGGACATTTCCAGTGTAATTATTTTGAGTATGTTTGCATGTTCTGGAGGTCACATTGTCTTTGCTTCTTTAATACCCTGTGTATGCCTATAGCAGTGTACTTATTCTGTTTTAATCCACCAGCAGTTTAGTGACTATTTTCTCATGCTCTATGAACTCTTTGAAGGCAAGGATCATGACTTATTTATCTATTTCCAAATACAGTGAAAGGAAGATAAAGTAAGGCAGGTAAAGTAAGGAAATTGTTCTGGCAAAAGTATAGCCATAGCAAGGGTAAAGGTAAAAATTTTGAAATATGTTTGGAAGGAATAAGCTTTCCAGTTTGGCTGAAGTGAAAGATATGATTAAAGAAGTAATAAGAAATAATATTAGATAGGTATCTTAGAATCATTTCATTTAATATCATAAATACCAAGGTCAAAGGTTTTTTGCTTTCATTTTTATTTTTTCCCTGGCTTTGTTGAGGTGTAATTGACAAATAAAAATCATATATATTTAAGGAATACAATATGATTTTTTTTATATGTAAACATTGCAAAAATAATTACCACAATCAAGCTAATTAATGTATCTGTCAGCTTAACAGTTACTTCTTTCTTGTAGTAAAAATACTTTGGGCCGGGCGTGGTGGCTCATGCCTGTAATCCAAGCACTTTGGAGGCCACGGCTGGTGGATCACCTGAGGTCGGGAGTTCAAGACCAGCTTGACCAACATGATGAAACCCCGTCTTTAAAAAAATAATAATAATTAAGATCTCTGTAATGAGGAGAAACCGTGTAATATTTTTGAGCAGGTCAAATATCATCTTTACAGCTATGCTCTAGGAAAATATAATTCATGGCTCAATGCTTCGAAGTGCCCTAGCATCCACAAAAGTTATCATCTAGTTGACAAAATGAAAAATGAATTCCAGACATTGGGTAGCTGTGCTAAAGAAATCTAGGCAACAATAACTCTAATCCTGGGTACTCTGGGGATCATCAGATAATTCTGAAGTATGGTTAGAAAATATTTGCCTGACTTCTCATGAAAAGCTGCTTCCAATGCAGATAGCTGATTTGAGTTAAAATAGGGGAGAGTGATCAATAAGAGAATTGTACATGTTGATACAGTAACTATAAACATAGCCATTGTTTAGCACTTTATTGAGCATGGTGTCTCAGTGCTGCCACACTTTCTCTTCTCTGGGGATCAAAATAGGCTGGAAACATAGGAAATATATTAGCAGTAAGCTGTTAAAGATGTTCATCTGTATGATGGCTTCTTATTGTTTACTGGAAAGCTTTCTATAATGACACTGCCTTTTGAAGAATTTTGAGGATCTTTGCACTATATTAGCACAGCTGAAGTGGTTCTGTTGTTTAGGGGTCTTTATTAGTTAGGACTGCTGCCTACACTTGTGTCCACTGATTTATTGTCCAAAATGTTCATTTGCTGTAAAACCCATTGTGCTATACCTTATTGTTTCCAAGTATGTATTTAAGGTGGAAGACTGAATGCTATTTGTGATAATTTGAGAGTTTGTAGATTGGACACACCTTATTTTCTTATTCTTTTTAATCCATTTGAATCCTCAGGGCAGTAGAAGTTTTGTCAGTAGTCTTGTCATTTTCAGTTCTGCATACGTTTTTCCCATTATATGATTTCAGTGACACTGCTGAGAGTTTGTTGAATGAAAGGAAAAAAGTTGATTTCAAGTGTTGATAGTTATGATAAATGGTGTTAGCATTGAGCTTTCTTATGAGCTGTAGCACTGATTCTATATCTACTCTGAATCAAAGATTCATTTTTGTGAATATAAATTGATATGAAACTATCTACTAAGAGATAAACCAGCATGATGGCCCACTTGTGGGCTTATTACAAATAAATATTTGATAGAAAGAGACATATTTTGAAGGAAAATGAGATTCCTTCTAAAGCTGATAGATTTTCAAATGCAAAATTACATTTTTATTTTGGCACAGATATGACACTGCACAACAGAAAGTAAAATGAGGATTTATAAATTAGTTGCTTGATGTAATAATTGCAAATGTATATTAACTGAGTACTTACTATGTGTCAGGCACTGTTCTAGGTATTTGGGATATGTCACTTAGGAAAACAGATGATGAATCCTTGTTTTTGAGGAGATGACATTCTTGGGATGAGGGTGTGGAAGAAGCTGGATCTCAATAACTGTAATAGCATATAAATAAGTCAGATAGTATTTTAGAAAGTGGTGACTATTGTGGGAAAAGAAAAAAGTAGAGCAGGGTAAGAGGGTTAAATTGGGGCTGCTGGGATTCAGGGATCAGGATATAGAATTAAACAGTACTCAGGGTAGACCTTCTTGAGAAGGTCAGATTTAAGCACTTAATGGAAGGAAAAGAGCCAAGGTAATACAGAGGGAAGAACAATCTAGGCAGAGAGAAGGCCTTATGGCAGGAAAATGGCTGATATTTTTGAAGAACAGCAGAGTTCGGTCTAGCTAGAGGAGATGAGTCAGGGGGAAAGAGCAGTAGGACATGAAGTCAGATAAAGGCAGGCGATATTAGGGGGAGGGAGTGACCGTGGAGAGACAAGATCATGTAGGGCCTTATAGCCATATACTTTGAGAGAAAGGGGGGAATTTGATCAGAGAAGTAATATGATCTAAGTTTTAACAGGATCACTACAGCAATCCATCAGTTCTTGTATATCTTTGTAAAAATCCAGTTATTTAAATAAGTGTGTACTTGTGTTCTCAGATATATTATTAACCATCTTAAATCTTCTAATAGATTATAACAGTGTCAATTGTAGGAGCTCATTTTTTTCTTTATTTACAGCTTTCCACAGCTTTCTAAATCTAGTAATATGTTTTGTATATAGTGTTCCATAAATCTAGTTGATATATTGTAAGCAGCATACCATATAAATACAAATACCTTCCAATTGTCAATAGACCCTCACCTTGGAGAGGGGACAGTTTATTCTTCATATCTATTAATATTTTTGAACTTTCTTACAGGGGAAGGATGATTTAAGTTCTTCCTATCAAACCAGTATGTTGATAATTAAAATTAAACCCACCACTTAATACAACTAAATTATCAAAAACAAAGAGATTTAGTATTAGGTAACCAGAAACACACCAAGAAGAAATAAAAATCAAGTGACCTTCTCAGGTAAATAAGAAAAAGTACTACTTTGGAAAAGATAAACTACAAGTGTAGCTCTGATTTACTTGCCATTATGTACTTGCATTTCTTCCATCATATTTAGCACTCAAGTATAACCCTTATATAGTCTTTTATTTCCCTATATGAACTCTACAAGTTCTTTTCAGAATATGGAATGTGACTGGAGATTAGAATAATTTCTGATATAATTGCTTTCTTAACATACCAAATAGCAAATATTAAAACCTCATCATTAAATATTGTCAGAATCAGTATTAATGTAACTGAATTTTAAAATTAAAAGTAACCAATTTTTAAAATTCTGAAATATTTGACTCCTTAATGTTACTGCAAGCGGCAAAATTTAGAAGTATTTTCAAAGAATTTCCATATTTCAACTATATACAGTCCAAAGCCTTTGATGATGTAAGTATTTTATTTTACTTATTTTTTTTTTTTACCTTTCACTAGATTATGATCACTAGATTGGGATCTACTAGATCCCAGGATTTATTAGATCTTTATGTCTGTACTGCCATACTCAGTGTCTAGCACATTATAGGAGCTCAGAAAATATTTGGTAAATGAATACATGTGATTTTCAGAGGTGGATTTGTTTGTATTTGAATGCAGTTTTTATTAAGGCATATTTTTTAACAAATTGAGAATGTATGTGAAAAATTTTATATATTACATGCTGATTAATTTTTATTCTTTAGCTTCTTTATACAGATAGGAATTTTGTGATTTGTGCTCCAACTGGTTCTAGAAAAACTGTAGTGTTTGAACTAGTTGTAACAAGATTGTTAATGAAAGTGCCATTGCCATGGTTGAATATTAAAATTGCAATCTCAGCTCACTGCAACTTCTGCTTCCCAGGTTCAAGCAATTCTCGTGCCTCAGCTACCCAGGTAACTGGGATTACAGACATGAGCCACCATGCCTGGCTAAGTTTTGTATTTGTAGTGGAGACAGGGTTTTGCTATGTTGGCCAGGCTGGTCTCAAACTCCTGACCTTAAGATATCTGCTTTCCTTGGCTTCCCAAAGTGCTGGGATTACAGATGTAAGCCATTACACCTGGTCAGGAATGATTTTCTCCTAGATCTAGCATTGACAAATAAAACAGCATGATAAAATATTAATAGTGTTATTTTTTGAGAGTAGAGGTTCTGGAGCAAAGTTATAGTTTTATACATTTAGAGGAAAAGTGTTTGAATTGTTAGTCCTTAGATTCTTATTAAGGCATATTTTTTAATAAATTGAGAATGTGTGTGAAAAATTCTATATATTATATGATTGATTAATTTTTATTTTTTAGCTTCTTTACACAGATAGGAATTTTGTGATTTGTGCTCCAACTGGTTCTGGAAAAACTGTAGTGTTTGAACTAGCTATAACAAGATTGTTAATGGAAGTACCATTGCCATGGTCGAATGTTAAAATTGTTTACAGTAAGTATTTACTGTAAGAGTGATGATTAATTGTAATAACGAAAACCATTGAAGCAAAATAAAGAAATAAATTCAGTTTCTGGCCATAGAAATTAGTTGGTTTTCTATACATTTCCAGTAAAGTCTGGTATTATTTGTCACTACATTTAAAACACACTTTCCAGAATTATAAATAAAAACTGAAACTTGAATTGAGAATTTGACTTTAACGTGCTTATTTTTGAAAGGACCAGCAAAATGAACAAATGAACAAATAAAATAAAATGTTTTGTAATTCTAGGAATTTGCATAGGAACTTTACTCTCCTTTTTGAGGTGTGTATTTTTAAACTTTTTAAAATTAATATATACATATGGCTTAAAAATCAAATATGACTAAAGGCCTTATAATGAAAAGCAATAATCTTCTGCCCTACCTTTCCCCACTTTTAGTTATACTTGCCTGAGAAATCATTTCTATTTCTATTTTTAGTTCTTTTTGGTTATTACTTTGATATTTCTAAATTAAGCTTGTTTAACTTTTGGTCTGCAGGCCGCATGCAGCCCAGGATGGCTTTGAATGTGGCCCGACACAAATCTGTAAACTTTCTTGAAACATGATGAGATTTTTTCTTTTTTAAACTTATCAGTCATCGTTAGTGTTAGCATATTTTATGGTGGTTCAAGACAGTTCTTCTTCCAGTGTGTCACAGGGAAGCCAAAAGACGGGACACCCCTGCTCTAAGTAATATGCCTATATTGTTAATTTTTAACTTATCAATATTAGGAGTATGTAGATGTGTATTTTTTATTCTAACTTTATTGACCAAAATTTGTGAAAATAATTTTAAAATTGAACTGATGTTCAAAGTGAATATTTTGTATTGTTACAGTGGCACCAATAAAAGCCCTGTGTAGTCAGCGTTTTGATGACTGGAAAGAAAAATTTGGACCAATAGGATTGAATTGTAAAGAAATTACTGGAGATACAGTAATGGATGACCTGTTTGAAATTCAGCATGCCCATATTATTATGACAACTCCAGTAGGTATTATTTATACTTTATGATTTTGTTAGTTTGTTAGAAAATACCTATTTTTATTTACCAAGACAAAGTTTGAAAAATACAAACTAGAAGCGTATATTTATAATATAAACAAACAAACATTAAAAAAAATTACAATTCACGGTACAGAAAAGGTACCTACAAATCAGTAAGTAAAAGACAAATGACCAAATAGGAAAAATTGACAAAGAATAGGCAGTTTGCTATTGTGGATATTTTGTAATCATATTTGTTGCTTTTTTTTTTTTTAACCTAAGTAGTATGTATTGTAGAGGTAGAATTTAAAAATAGGTAATAAAACTTGAACTTAGAATATTTTGTGGTTCAGTGTAAAAACAATTGAGGGCCCAGTTTTTAAAACACCTGTAAGACTGTAAAAATTCATTAAATATTTTTAAATATATAAATATTTTTCAGGATACTCTTAAGGGATCAACCAAAATTGCTCATTATTTGTAATACGTCATGTTAAAAATTTTATTGGTATCCTAAATAATATTTATTATAATTCCTTATCACATTAAACTACTTGTATGTTTTGTTTTTTTTTCTCTAGGAAAAATGGGATAGCATGACTAGGAAATGGAGAGACAACTCTTTGGTTCAGCTGGTTCGACTGTTTCTCATTGATGAGGTAATGAATGCATTCACTTTCAGAAATAAACATAAAAAGATAATTAGAATAGATAGAAAAAACATTTCAACCAACTATATGTTTGTTTTATCCCTTCAAGTGAAAAATGCTCATTTTCTCAAACATGAATGTTAATATAATTGAATATTTTAATTGATTAAACATATTTTTAATTGTATAGCTAATTATTTTTTCTTGATTTCCTGCTTAGGTACATATTGTAAAAGATGAAAATCGTGGTCCAACTCTTGAAGTTGTAGTCAGCAGAATGAAAACTGTACAGTCTGTTTCTCAGACTTTAAGAAATACCAGCACTGTTATTCCAATGCGATTTGTAGCTGTATCTGCAACAATTTCAAATGCTGAGGATGTGAGTTACAATTTTAGCTGAGCTCTTGTTTTTTATGACTTGTGAAATATTTAGTCATTTTGATCTTAGAAAAAAGTGAAATTTTTTGTCCTTTCCTTTAATAGGAAAGTATGTTGTAGAAAAATGTGGCTAGATCTCATAAATATGACAGTACTGAAGGCTATAAAATTTGGTTAATCAGGTTTAACAAAACTTTTTTTGTGGAAATTTTTTGTTTGCGAGTATCTGAAAGTCTTAGTTTCATGTGCCTCATAATAACTTCACTAATGATATGAGATGGTTGTTGTAACTAGCTGACTCTAGTTATTTAGTGAAATGTGGTGGAAAATAAAAATAATTGCTTAGATGATTACCACTTGCTCTTCAATTCTGTGTGCTTGGCATTGTAGAAAGCACTAATAATAGATGCAAAAGTGAATGAATATACGATTTAATTTTTTCTTCAATTCTTAAGAAAACTTCCTGAAAAATAATAGTCTGACTCTACTTTCTCACTCCTCCTCACTTCTCAGCCTAATATTGCTTTTCCCCTACTACTTCTTAGAAATTGTTTTCACAAGTAGCCACTATATTGTCTATTCCAATGGAATATTTTGTCTTTGTCTTTAATTTGGCACAGTTAATCATTTTCTTGTTCTTAAAATGACAACTTGTTTTGCTCATATTTGTCAAGAATGATATAGAAAAATTATATAGAAAAATTTAAAGTTTATTAAAACAACAAAACTAAATCCTAGTATTTGTTCTTCCACATGTAGAAAGCATAATGTACATACTCTTTTTTTGACCTGCATTTTACCTATAAACATTTTCATATCATTAAATATTCTTCAATATCTACTTTTGTGGTTTTTATTGTAATTTATCACACACTTTAATAGTGGAATATTAAGTTATTCCCAATTTTGCTATTGTAAACAGAGTGAAAGTAATATATCTGAAACATCCATGATTATTTCCTTAGGATGAACTTCTAGAATGAAATAACTGAATCAAAGGATACATAAAACTCCAAGGAAACACTTCCTTCAATAAATGTTATATTCATTTACACTTCTACCAGAAGCTATTTTCCTGTATCCTAACACCGGATAGTATAATAATGAAATTATTATTGCTATTATTATTTTTAAATATAGGATTTATTATTTAGTGTAGTATCTCATTAAAAATTTTTCCTCTGATTTCTACTCAAGTAAATATTTGTAATATATTCATCAGCTGCTTTACGTTCTTTTTTTGCAGTTTGCCAGATTATGTCATTTTTTCTTTTTTCACATTGAGATACCAAATTTTTCTTACTTATTTGTAAGCGATTATTATGTACTAGTACTCTCTAATTCTTGAAACTTTTCCCCTTTGTGGTAAACACTACTTCTGTGAATGCTGTTTTTCTGTCTCTTTTGTCAGATCTTCTTCCTCAGTTTTTCTCTAAATTAAGGTCTTTATCCTTGGCCTGTTCCCCTCTGACTATAAATTCTTGTGTGATTTCCCTACTCATGATAACCTTGAGAAAACAATAAATCTGTTTCTCAGACTTTAAAAAATACCAGCCCTGTTATTTTAATGCGATTTGTAGCTGTATCTGCAACAATTCCAAATGCTGAGGATGTGCATTAATGTTTTCTTCCTTTGCAATATGTAACTCATTTATCTACCTTCTTTCTGTCAAAACAACAGTCAGTTTCATAGCAGGGCATGGAGCCTGATTATTAACTGGGCTATGTAAAGATAAGGATTGCTTACTACAGTTCCAGAAACTAGTGACTCTAGCATTGAGTATGAAGTGTGCTTTTGACACTGCTATCTCTCAAGTGTTTGTTGTTTGCTTAATAACTTGTCAACCCTTGTCAGCGTAAGCCAACCATTACTTTGATATTATTCATCTAATATTTAGGACAACACCAAAGAAATGTCAGCCATTTTGAGACATAGTTTTCAAAAATAGTGAATAAGTTAAAATGACAGTGATAAATTTGGCCTCTATGACAAAATTGATTTTAATTTTTCTTTGGATTCTTATGAAAGAAAATAAAACAAAATAATTAATTGGAAGTTTACCATGGTGAAAAGTGGGTATAATCTTGAAATAGTGTGATTGGTAGTGTTGGCCACTATATCAACAGAATAATATTAATGGAATATGTAATATTGAAAAAGTCTACTTGATTAAATACTTTTATAGCTTGACCTTAAAGTGATGTGTAATTGAGTTGTTTTTAGTAATAGGTCTTTATTAGAAGAAAAATGAGAACACATAGACACAGGGAGGGGGCTACTACACACTGGGGTCTATTGGGGGGAATAGGGGAGGGACAGCGGCGGGGGGGGGAGCTAGGGAGGGATAGCCTGGGGAGAAATGCCAAATATGGGTTAAGGGGTGGAAGGCAGCAAAACACACTGCCATGTGTATACCTATGCAACTATCTTGCACGTTCTGCACATGTACCCCAAAACCTAAAATGCAATAAAAATTAAAAAGAAAAAGAAAAAAAAAAAGAAGAAAATTTTAATGCACATGTTTTTGTGTTTTAAAGATTGCAGAATGGCTTTCAGATGGTGAAAGACCGGCTGTATGTCTGAAAATGGATGAGAGCCATAGACCTGTGAAACTTCAGAAAGTGGTCCTTGGATTTCCCTGCAGTAGTAACCAAAATGCGTTTAAGTTTGATTTAACCCTCGACTACAAAATTGCCAGTGTTATACAAATGTACTCTGATCAGAAACCCACACTTGTGGTATGGATTGTTGATGCTTATTTTTTAGTATATTCAGTTTTTAACATGATTAATACAAAAGTTATGAATTTATTTTCAGTTTTGTGCAACAAGGAAGGGTGTGCAACAGGCTGCCTCTGTTCTTGTGAAAGATGCTAAATTTATTATGACTGTGGAACAGAAACAGAGGTATATTTTTTCATTTTTTCATGGAAGTAGATGAACTTTTAGGGCTCATCAGATGAGATGAGAAAACTAGGTTCATCCCTTAACCTTGGGGTAAATCTCAGTGTCCTCATCTATAAAATAAGGATAATGGTAATTTTGAGGATTAAGTGAAATAATGAATCTTAGTGCAGGTGTGACCCAGATTTCTTGAATGATAAAGATTATCCATTCTGATAATCTGATAGTCAGATTTCTTGAATGATAAAGATCCATACTGCTGTTTTTTTAAACCTAATTTCAATCCAGCCTCTTTTGTAGGCTTTCAATAAAGCTGATCTTGTGAATTAATCTTTAAGGACTCTAACATATTTGGCCACTTCTACCTTACTTAATCACTCTGAACTCTGTGCTTCCATGATTATCTCTACTGATTTTCTTCTTACTTTCCAGGCTGCTCAATCATCTCACCATGTTTCTATGATAATTAAATAAGGCAGCATTTCTAAGATACCTAGCAGTGGGTAGCAGAGTTTGTACTTAATAGTAACATATCCTTTCCTCTTGCCCTATCTTCATTTCATTGTGAATCCTTAAAAGAAGTCATGAGTGTTATAAAAATAATTCCTCCTAGTGTCATGTCTGCAACAAGGAAATAGAAAAACACTAGATATTTTTATGTACTTAAGAACCAAGCCTACCAACTTCCAAAATCTTTTAACATACCCAGAATTCATTTTCAAATTATCAACACACCTTCTTAACTTCCTTTTCTCTTTTAACTTAACCTAGTTTGCTTTTTTAAAAAATAAATTTTATATGGCTTATTTGAGATTTACAACATGATGTTATATGATACATATAGCTAGTAAAATGGTTACTATAGTGTTGCAAATTAATATATCTCTCATCTCGCATACTTTTTTTTACAAGAGCAGCTAAAATCTATGTATTTGACAAGAATTCCTAATTCAAAATAATTTTATTAACTGCAGTCTTCATGTTGTACATTAGATCTCTAGACTTGTTCACACTATATATCTGCTATTCTGTGTATCTTTTAACCTATATCTCCCCATTTATTCTCCTGTTCCCACTCTTACTGCCTCCAATAACTACTGTTTTATTCTCTGTTGTTTTTTGACTTTTTAATAATTGTCATTCTGACTGGCACTAGATAGTATCTCATTATGGTTTTGATTTACATTTCTCTAATGATCAGTGATGTTGAGCTTTTTTTCATAATGTTTGTTGGCTGCATGTATGTCATCTTTTGAGAAGTGTCTATTCATGTCCATTGCCCACTTTTTAATGGGATTTTTTTTTCTTGTAAATTTGTTTAAGTTCCTTGTAGACTCTGGATATTAGACCTTTATCAAATGGATAGATTGGATAAATTTTCTCCTGTAGGTGATCTGTTTACTCTAATGATCGTTTCTTTTGCTGTTCAGAAGCTCTTTATTTTAGTTAGATGCCATTTGTCAATTTTTGCTTTTGTTGCAATTGCTTTTGATATTTTCATCATTAAATAATTGCCCATGCCTGTGTCCTGAATGACATTGCCTAGATTTTCTTCTAGGGTGTTTATAGTTTTGGGTTTTGCATTTAAGTCTGAAATCCATCTTGAGTTAATTTTTATGTAGGATATAAGGAAGGCGTCCAGTTTCAATTTTCTGCATATGGCTACCCAGCTCTCCTAGCACCATTTATTAAATAGGGTTTCCTTTCCCCATTGCTTGCTTTAGTCAAATTTGTTGAAGATCCATATTTGTAGGTGTGTGGTCTTATTTCTGAGTTCTCTATTTTGTTCCTTTGGTCTGTGTGTCTGTTCTTATACCAGTCTCATGCTGTTTTGGTTACTGTAGCCTTGCAGTATAGCTTGAAGTTGGGTAGTGTGATACCTCCAGCTTTTTTTTTTTTTTTTTTTTTTTGCTTAGGATCTTCTTGGCTATTTGGGCTCTTTTTTGGTTCCATATTAATTTTAAAATAGTTTTTTTCTTATTCTGTGGAGGTAGTTTAGTGGGAATAGCATTGAATCTATAAATTACTTTGGGTAGTATGGTAATTTTCACAATATTGATTCTTCCTATCCATGAGCATGGAATGTTTCTCTATTTGTTTGTATCCTCTTTGAGTTCTTTGAGCAGTGGTTTGTAGTTCCCCTTGAAAAGGTTCTTTACTTCTCTCATTAGCTGTATTCTAGGTATTTTATTCTTTTTGTAGCATTTGTGAAGGTGAGTTCATTCACTGTTTGGCTCTCTGCTTGCCTGTTGTATAGGAATGTTAGAGATTTTTATACATTAATTTTGTATCCTGAGACTTTGCTTAGAAATTGCTTAATAACTTAAGAAGCTTTTGGGCTGAAATGATGAGATTTTCTAAATATAGGGTCATGTCATCTGCAAACAAAGATAATTTGACTTCCTCTCTTCTTATTTAAATACCATTTATTTCTTTCTCTTGCCTGATTGCCCTTGCCAGAACTTCCAATACTATGTTGAATAGGAGTGATGGAGGAAAGCATCCTTGTCTTGTGCCGGTTTTCAAGGGGAATTATTCCAGTTTTTGCCCATTCAATATGATATTGGCTATGGATTTGTCATATATGGCTCTTATTATTTTGAGGTATGTTTCTTCAATACCTGGTTTGTTGAGAATTTTTAACCTTTCAGAATGTTGAATTTTATCAAAGGTCTTTTCTGCACCTATTGAGATAATAATGTCTTTAATTCTGTTTATGTGATGAATCACATTTATTGATTTGTGTGTGTTGAACCAACCTTACATCCTGGGGATGACGCCAACTTGATCATGGTGGGTAAGCTTTTTGATGTGCCACTAGATTCAGTTTGCCAGTATTTTTTGAGGCTTTCTACATCAATGTTCATCGAGGATATTGGTCTGAAGTTTTCTTTTTTTGTTGTATCTCTTCCAGGTTTTGGTATCAGGATGATGCTGGCTTCATAAATGAGTTAGGGAGGAGTCCTTTCTTCAATTTTTTGGAATAATTTGAGTAGAAGTGGTGCCAACTCTTCTTAGTAACTCTGGTAAAATTCAGCTGTGGATTTGTCTGGTCCTGGGCTTTTTTCAGTTGGTAAGCTAGTTATTACTGCCTCAATTACAGAACTCTTTATTGGTCTATTCAGGGATTCAGTTTTTTCCTGGTTCAGTCTTGGGAGGGTGTATGTGTCCAAGATTTTATTCATTTATTTTAGATTTTCTAGTTTATGTGGGTAGAGATCTTTGTAGTATTCTCTGATGGTCATTTGTATTTCTGTGGGGTCAGTGGTGATATTCCTTGTATCATTTCTGATTGTGTTTATTTGATCCTTCTCCTTTCTTCTTTATTAGTCTAGCTAATGGTTTATCTAGTGTATTATTTTTTTCAAAAAACTAACTCCTGGATTCAGTGATTTTGTTGAAGGGTTTTTCATGCCTCTATCTCCTTCAGTTCAGCTCTGATCTTTGTTTTTTCTTGTCTTCTGCTAGCTTTGGGGTTTCTTTGCTCTTGGTTCTCTAGTTCTTTTAGTTGAATGTTAGGTTGTTAACTTGAGATCTTCCTGGCTTTTTGATGGGGGTATTTAGTGCTGTAAATTTCTCTCTTAATGCTGCTTTAACTGTGTTCCAGAGATCCTAGTACATTGTCTCTTTGTTTTTATTAGCTTCAGAGAACTTCCTGATATCTGCCTTAATTTTGTTATTTACTGAAGAGTCATTTAGGAGCAGGTTGTTCAGTTTTCATGTAGCTGTGTAGTTTTGAGTATATTTCTTTCTTTCTTTCTTTTTTTTTTGAGACGGAGTTTTGCTCTTGTTACCCAGGCTGGAGTGCAATGGCGCGATCTCGGCTCACCGCAACCTCCGCCTCCTGGGTTCAGGCAATTCTCCTGCCTCAGCCTCCTGAGTAGCTGGGATTACAGGCATGCGCCACCATGCCCAGCTGAGTTTTTGTATTTTTAGTAGAGATGGGGTTTCTCCAAGTTGACCAGGATGGTCTCGATCTCTTGACCTCATGATCCACCCACCTCAGCCTTCCAAAGTGCTGGGATTACATTGAGTATATTTCTTAATCTTGAGTTCTAATTTGATTGCACTGGAGTCTCAGAGACTGTTTGTTATGATTTCCATTCTTTTGCATTTACTGAGAAATGTTTTACCTCCAATTATGTGATCAGTTTTAGGGTAGGTGCCATGTAACTATGAGAATAATGTATATTCTGTTGAATTTCAGTGGAGAGTTCTGTAGCTATCTATCAGGTCCACTTGATCCAGAGCAGAGTTCAAGTCCTGAATATCTTTTTTAATTTTCTATCTCAGTGATCTGTCTAATAGTGTCAATAGGCTGTTAAAGTCTCCATTATTATTGTGTTGGAGTCTGAGTCTCTTTCTAGAGTCTCTTTGTAGTCTCTTTGCTTCATAAAGCACTAATAACTTGCTTTATGAATCCGGGTGCCCCTGCATTTGGTGCATATATATTTAGGATATTTAGCTCTTCTTGTTGAATTGAACCTTTTACCATTATGTAGTGCCCTTCTTTGTCTTTTTTGATCTTTGTTGGTTTAAAGTCTATTTTGTCGTAAACTGGGATTGCAACCCCTGCTTTTTTCTGTTTTCCATTTGCTTGGTAAGTTTTCCTTCGTCCCTTTATTTTGAGTCTGTGTGTGTCTTTGCATGTGAGATGGATCTCTTGAAGACAGAATACCAGTGGTTCTTGGCTCTTTATCTAGCTTGCCATCCTGTGCCTTTTAATTGGGACATTTAGCCCATTTACAATTTGAGTTACAATTAGTATTGTTATGTGTGAATTTGATCCTCATGATCCTGATCCTGATCATGAGTTCAAGAGATCGAGACCATCCTGGTCAACATGATGAAACCCCGTCTCTACTAAAAATACAAAAAATCAGCTGGGCATGGTGGTGCATGCCTGTAATCCCAGCTACTCAGGAGGCTGAGGCAGGAGAATTGCCTGAACCCAGGAGGCGGAGGTTGCGGTGAGTCGAGATCGCGCCATCAGCTGGTTATTTTGCAGATTTGTTCATGTGGTTGCTTCACAGTATCACTGGTCTATGTACTTCAGTGTGTTTTTGTAGTGGCTGGTAATGGCTTTTCTTTCCATATTTAGTGCTTCCTTCAGGAACTCTTGCAAGGCAGGCCTGTTGGTGACAAATTCCCTCAGCATTTGCTTCTCTGAAAAGAACCTTATTTCTCCTTTCTGTTTGAAGCTTAGTTTGGCCAGATATGAAATTCTGGGTTGGAAATTCTTTTCTTCAAGAATGTTGAATATTAGCTCCCAATCTCTGCTGGCTTGTAGGTTTTCTGCTGAGAGGTTTGCTGTTAGTTTGATGAGTTTCCCTTTGTAGGTGACCTGACTTTCTCTGGTTACCCTTAACATTCTTCTTTCATTTTAACATTGGAGAATCTGACAATTATGTCTCTTGAGGTTTATCTTTGTGTGGAGGATATTACGTGGGTTCTCTGGATTTCCTGAATTTGCATGTTCATCTGTCTTGGTAGATTGGGGAAGTTCTCCTGGAAGTTCTCTTGAAGTATGTTTTCCAATGTGGTTTCATTCTCTTCGTTTCTTTCAGATACCAATCAGTTGTAAGTTTGGTCTCTTTACTTAATCCCGTATTTCTTGGAGGTTTTGCTCATTCTTTTTCAGAAAGATAATCTTCTAGCCCAAAGATTCTTTCCTTTACTTGGTCTATTCTGTTATTGATACTTGTTATTGCATTGTGAAGTTCTCATGTTGTGTTTCTCAGCTCCATCAGATCAGTTATGTTTCTCTCTAAACTGGCTGTTCTGGCTATCAGCTCCTGTATTGTTTTATCATGATTCTTACCATTTTTGCATTGGGTTGTAACATGCTCCTTTAGCTCGGTGAAGTTTGTTATTACCTACCTTCTATAGCCTACTTCTGCCAATTCAGCTGTCTCAGTCTCAGCCTAGTTCTGTGCCCTTGCTGGAGAGGTGTTGCAGTCATTTGGAGAAGAGACACTATGACTTTTGGAGTTTTCAGCCTTTGATCTTTGAGGTTGCTGACCTTTGAATGAGGTTTTTTTGGGGGTCTTTTTTGTTGATTTTCTTGTTTTCTGTTTGTTTGTTTTGCTTTTAACAGGCCTGTAGGACTGCTGCAGTTTGCTGGAGGTCTGCTCCAAACCCTAGTTGCTTCAGTTTCTCCCTTCCCTGGTAGTATCACCAGTGAAGGCTGTGGAACAGTCAAGATGACAACCAGCTACTTCCTCTAGAAGCTCCATTGCAGGGTAGTACTGACCTGTTGCCAGTCCATCTGTACCTGTAGGAGG
This sequence comes from Saguinus oedipus, assembly GCA_031835075.1. NCBI lineage: Eukaryota > Metazoa > Chordata > Mammalia > Primates > Cebidae > Saguinus > Saguinus oedipus. Next base: position 114,601,135 of record CM063175.1, read on the forward strand.
TACCTGGAAACTCCAGTTGGGATGTCTCACCCAGTCAGTGGAATGGGATCAGGGACCTGCCCAAAGAAGCATTCTGACTGCTTTTTGGTAGAGCAGGTGTGCTGCATCGTGGGGGACCCTTCCTTGTCTGGACTACCTGTCTTCTCCAAAGCTGGCAGGCTGGAACAGCTGAATCAAACAAAGCACAGAGATGGCAGCTGCTCCTGCCCACGGGAACTCAGGCCCATCTCTGGTGGACTACAACCCACTGCCATTGGCTGGCTGGGATTCCAAGCCAGTAGATCTTAACTTGCAAGGTGCCATGGAAGTGGTGCCCACAGAATGATGTTTCTTGGCTTCCTGGATTCAGCCCCCTTCCTAGAGATATGTACCAATGGATTTCTTGTCTTACTAGGGATCCTGGGGCCAGAGTATGTAAAACTCCTGGATCTCTGTGTGTGCCTGAATGTCTGCTCTCTCAAGACTCCACATAGCTCTGTATATCAGACCTAAGACCCTGGTGGCATGGGCACACTAGGGTATCTCCTTATCCATGGGCTGCAAAGATCTGTGGGAGAAGCGTGGTTTCTCTAGTGGGGTTGCACCATCACTCATTGGTTCCCTTGGCTGAGGGTGGTGGTTCCTTTGGCTCCATGCCACCCCCAGGTGGGCCATAATACCCCCTACCCCCAACAGTTTTCTTCATTATCCGTGAGTTGTGTTTACCTAGTGAGTCCCGATGTGAGGATCTGGATATTTTAGTTAAAGGTGCTGAATTCGCTCACCCCTTTTCATTCCTTTCTGTGAGTGTTGTAGGCTGCAGCTACTTTTAATAAGCTATCAATTTTTATGTTTTGTTTGGAGAAATGTTCTTTCAGATCATTTGCTGACTTTTAAATTGGCTTTTTAATGCTATTAATTTGTAAGAATTATTTGTAAATTTTGAATATTAACCCCTTATCAGATATGTGGTTTCCAAATTTTGTTTTTCTAGTCCATAGATTGTCTTTTTATTTTGATGATTGCTTCCTTTGCTCTTCAGTAGCTTTTTACTTTGATGTATTCCCATTTATTTATTTTTGCTTTTGGTATGATATCCCAAAATTTCATCTCCAAGGCCAATATCAAGGTGCTTTGCTCCTATGTTCTCTTCTAGGAGTTTTGTGATTTCAGGTCTTACATTTAGACCTTTTGTCAATTTTTGAGTTGATTTTTGTGTATGGTATAAGGGTAGAGTTTTATTATTTTGCATATGGAAATAATTTTTCCAGCCTCATTTATGGAAGAAACTATTGTTTTCCCGTTTTTCTTGGTGCCCTGAAGGAAAACTAATTGACTACATATGTTTGGACTTATTTCTGGGCTCTCTATTCTGTTCCATTTGTCTATGTTTCTGTTATTATGCAAGTGCTATATTGTTTTGGTTAGTCCAGCTTTGTACTATAATTTTTTATTTTTTGAGATGAGATGGCGTCTTGTGCTATCACCCAGGCTGTGTGCAGTGGTGCAATCTCAGCTCACTGCAACCTCTGCCTCCCAGGTTCAAGTGATTCTCCTGTCTCAGCCTCCTGAGTAACTGGGAATACAGGCATGTGTCACCATGTTTGGCTAATTTTTTGTATTTTTAGTAGAGACAGGGTTTCACCATGTTAGCCAGGATGGTCTTGATCTCCTGACTTTATAATCTGCCCACCTCAGCCTCCCAAAGTGCTAAGATTACAGGTGTAAGCCACCATGCCCGGCCTGTAGTGTAATTTTAAATCAGAAAGTATACCTCCAACTTTCTTTTCCTTCTCAGTTTTGCTGTTGCTATTCAGGGTTTATTGTAAGTCCATACAAATTTTATGATTTTTTTTTCTATTTCTGTGTAGGATGCCATTAGAATTTTGATAGAGATTTTATTGAATCTCTACTTCTTTGAGTAGTATGGACATTTTAACAACATTAATTCTTTCAGTCCATGAGCACAGGGTATCTTTCCATTTATTTTTGTCTTCAGTTTCTGTCACCATTGTTTTATAGCTTTCAGTGTACTTTACCTCCTTAATTAAACTTATTCCCAAGCATTTTATTTTTTGATGCTATTCTAAATGGGATTGTTTTCTAGATTTCTTTTTCAGCTAGATTATTTGTATTTAAAAATGCTGTTAATCTCTGTTGATTTTGAATCCTTCGACTTTACTGAATTATTAGTTCTAACAGTTTTTTTTAAATGAGTCTGAGTTTTTTTACATGTAAGATAATGTTATCTACAAATAAAGATAATTTTATTTCTTCCTTTCGAATTTGAATTCTTTTTTTTTTTTTTTCTTATCTGATTGGTCTTACTAGCACTCCCAGTACTATGTTGAGTAGAAGTGGTGACAGTGGGCATCCTTGCCTTGTGCTGTATCTTAGTGGAAAAGCTTTCAGTTGTTCACCATTGATTATGATGTTCGCCTTGGGTTTTTCATAAATGGCCTTTGTTACGTTAGTTGAGAAGTTTTCCTTATATGCCTGCATGTTAAAAGATTTTATCAAGAAAGGATGTTGAACTTCTCAAATGCTTTTTCTGTACCAATTGAGATGATCTTATGTTTTTTATCTTTATAATTATAAAGTGATATTTCACAGTGGTTGATTTGCATGTATTAAACCAGTCTTGCTTGCCAGGAATAAATCCACTTGGCACGATGTATAATCTTTTTTGATGTGTTGTTGAATTAAGTTTGCTTATTTTTTTTGAGAATTTTTGTATCAATGTTCATCAGAAATACTGGCCTATAGTTTTCTTGCAGTGTCTTTATGTGGCCTAGGTATCAAAGTGATAATAGCCTCAAAAAATATGTTTGGAAGTATTCCCTCTAGCTCTATTTTTTTGGAATAGTTTATGAAGTACTGGTAGTAATTCTTCTTTGAATGTTTGGTAGAATTCAATTGTGATGCCATCTGGTTCTGGGCTTTTCCTTGTTGGAAGATTTTCATACAGTCTCATTATGTGTTATTGGTCTGTTTAAGCTTTGTATTTCTTCCTGATTCAAATAGCAGGTTTTATTTTCCTAGGAGTTTATCCATTTCCTATAGGTTATTCAATTTGTTGGTATTAATATATAATTGTTCATAATACTCCCTTATGATCTTTTAAATTCCTGAGGCATCTGTTATAATTTCCCCAGTTTCATTTTGTATTTTATTTATTTGTGTCTGTGTCTTTTTATTTTCTTAGTCTAGTGAGGGGTTTATTTTATTTTTTCAAAGAACCTTTCAAAAGTCGGTTTTATTGATCAATTTATATGTTTTTTTGATTGTTTTTCTCTCTCTCTCTGATTTATTTCTTTTCTGATTTTTACTATTTCCTTTTTTCTGCTAACTTTGCATTTAGTTTGTTCTTTTGCTAGGTCCTTTAGGTATAATGTTAGACTGTTTATTTAGGATCTTCTTTTTTAATGTAGACACTTGCTGCTTAAAAAAATTCTTCTTGAGTTCAAGACCAGCCTGACCAGCATGGGGAAACCCCATCTCTACTAAAAACACAAAATTAGCTGGGCATGGTGGTGTATGCCTGTAATCTCAGCTATTGGGGAGGCTGAGGCAGCAGAATCAGTGAGGCAGGAGAATTCAGTGAGCTGAGATCACGTCATTGCACTCCAGCCTGGGCAACAAGAGTGAAACTCCATCTCAAAAAAAAAAAATTCTCTTGTAGTCACTTTTGTTGCATCTCATAGGTTTTGGCATGTTGTCTTTAAATTGTTACTTGTCTCAAGATATTTTTAGATTTTCCTTTTGGTTTCTTTGACCCATTGATTGTATAGGAGCATGTTGTTTAATTTCCACAGATTTCTGATGGTTTTCAAGATGTTTCCTATTACTGATTTCTAGTTTCATATTGTTGTGGTCAGAAATGATACTACATATTATTTTAATCATCTTGAATTTAGACTAATTAAAAATAGTTAGGTTTAGTTTTGTGGCTTAATGTATGATTTGTCCAGTAGAATGTTTCATATGCACTAGAGAAGTATATACATTCTGCTGTTATTGAATGCAAAGTTCTATATTTCTCTGTTAGGTCAATTTGACTAAAAGTACAGTTCCAGTTCAGTATTTCTTTGTTAACTTTCTGTCTGGTTAATCTATCATTATTGAAAGTGGGATATTGAAGACCCGTACTATTATTGTATTGCGCGTGCTCGCTTGTGCTCTCTCTCGCTCTCTCTCTCTCTCTCTCTCTCTCTTTCTCTCTCTCTCTCTCTCTCCCCCCTCCCCCCCCCCCCGTGTCCTTTAATGATGTTTTATATATTTTGGTGCTTCAGTGTTGGGTGGTTACATATTTACAATTCCTATGTGCTCTTGATGAAGTGACCCCTTTATCATTAAATTATTACCTTCTTTGCCTCTTTTAACAGTTTTTGACTTGAAGTCTATTTTATCTTATGTAAGAATAGCCACCTGCTCTCTTTTGGTTACTATTTACATAAAATGTTTTCTTCTACCCCTTCACTTTCAGGCTGTGTCCTTATAGCTAAGATGGATGGATCTCTGGTAGGCAGCATATAGTTAGATCTTGTTTTTGTTTCTTTTCTATCAATTTAGACACTCTATGTCTTGACTGGAGAATTTGATTCATTTACCTTCAGGGTTATTATTGATAGATAAGGACTTACTCCTGCCATTTTAATTGTTTTCCAGTTTGGTAGATCTGTTGTTCCTTTCTTCCTTTTGTTGTATAAGTTTGTGATTTGTCATTTTTCTGTAGTGCTGAGCTTTGATTTCTTTCCTTTCTCATTTGTTTCTCCCGTAGCTTTTTGCTTTGCAGTTATCACAAGGTTTACATAAAATATCTTATAGTTATAATAGACTATTTTAACCTGATGATAACTGAACTTCAGTCACATACAAATACTCTAGATTTTTGCCCTTCCCCTATAATTTATGTTTGTTGACACAGTTTATATCTTTTTGTATTCAGTATTCCTTAACAATTCATTGTAACTCTATTTTTTACCATTTTGGCTTTTCACCTTTATATTAGAAATTTGAAAGACTTACACACCACTATTACGGTAGTTGCCCATTCTTAATTTGACTATGTATTTACCTCTACCAGTGTGTTTTATGCTTTCATATGTTTTCATGATACTAATTATTCTTTTGTCTCTAGTAGAATAACTGCTTTAATCATTTCTTACCAGGCAGGTCTATTAGTGAATTTCCTCAGCTTTTATTTATATGGCAGAGACTTTATTTCTCCTCATTTCTGATGAACAGCTTTGCTTTATATGGTCTTGTTGACTGGCAATATTGTCTTCTTTTAGGACTTCAAATTTATCATCTCATTCTCTGCTGGCCTACAAGGTGTCTGCTGAGAAAGCCACTGATAGTCTAATGGAGATTCCCCTGTAAATCACTTGACACTTTTCTCTTACTGCTTTTAAAATTCTCTTTTTGTCTTTGACTTTTGATATTTTGATTATAATGTGCCTCAATGAGGACCTTTTTGGGTTTGAACATGTTTGGGGATTTTGAGATTCATGGAACTGGATGTCCATATATCTCCCAAAGACTTGGGAAGTTTTCAGCAATTATTTTGTTAAATAAACTTTCTATGCCCTTTCCTTCTTATTCTCCTTCTGGAACCCCCATAATATGAATACTTGTTTGTTTAATGGTGTCCCATAAGTCCTGTAGGCTTTCTTCACTCTTTTTTATTCTTTTCTTTTTTTTCCTCTGACTAGGCTATTTCAGAAACCTAACTTTATTTCATAGATTCTTTCTTCTGCTTGTTCTGGTTTGCTGTTGAAGCTCTCTGTTTTTCATTTCATTAGTTTAATTCTTTAGCTCCAAGATTTCTGTTTGGTTCTTTTTGAATGACTTTCCTTTGCAGATAATGAATTGTTTTCCTGATTTTATTGGGCTGTATATCTGTATTCTCTTGTATCTCATTGAGTTTCCTTAGGATCATTAGTTTGAATTCCTTTTTAGGCAGTTTACAAATTTCTGGCTTTTTTGGAATCAGTTACTGGAGAATTATTGTTTCCCTTTGGGGGTGTTGTGTTTCCTGTGTGTGTATGCATTTTTTCCCCATGTTTCCTGTGTCTCTGTATTGATGTCTGCACAACTAGTAGAATAATAATCTCTTTCAAATTTATAGAGAGGCACTTTCCTTTAGTCAGTCTGGTCAAAATGTAGTTAATTGCTTATTCATTGTTTTGCTCCTTTTTTGTGGGGGAGGATGAGCTTTAGGCATCTCTAGTTGATCATCTTGCTTCCTCCCAACCTAGTTTTCTTAAATGCCATGTCTCCCAGCACTGCAAACAATATTGTTTATTACCATGTTTTTTTTTTTTTTTTTTGGCTTACTTACTAGTGATATAGTAGTTTTAGAAATTATTACTTTCTACAGAATTTTTAAGGGAAATTATGAGAGTAGACATACCTGACTCAAATCACCAATTATGTTTTTTCTTGTGGAAAGTGAGTTTTCCAAAGTCTTGGTTTAAAAGTGAGCTTTAACATTACAGCTGATAAGTTTAGGGACTTTTGAATATGGAACTTAGATATTTTCTACTTCTTAAAGATAGTTTTCAGATATTGATATTGAGAAAATTTTTTGATATCTCTTAAGTTTTAAAATAATTAATAAAAACATTTCAGAGTTCCCTAATGTTACTAGGAGTAACCCAATAATTTTATGGTATTTTTAAATAGGTTACAGAAGTATGCATATTCCGTAAGAGATTCAAAACTGAGAGGTAGGTTCAGAGATAATTTTTGAATAGCATTTTCACATATAGATAAAAAGTGACAATTATTAATAAAATATTAATAGTAACAGGTGATACATTTCTGTTACAGATATCTTAAAAGATGGCGCTGCTTATCATCATGCTGGTATGGAGCTGTCAGATAGAAAAGTAGTTGAGGGAGCTTTTAGCGTTGGAGATTTACCAGTTCTTTGTAAGTAAAACATATTTTTTGTGGATACTATAAAATATTTTGGAAAATTACTTCTAAGAGGAAAAAAAGAAAAAGCTCAAGTATACTGCTTGTTTCTGCTTTTCTTCTGATAATCTAAAATTAAGTGGTTACCTATGCATGTAGATGCTACGGTAAATTCTCTGGCAGTATTTAGTTGTTTATCATATTATTGAACATAGTGTAATTTGAAAAACAATAATTTAATAGGTTTTTGGATTTAAGGTGCGTTAATATTTTAGCTTGTAATGTTCTTTTTTCTTTTCTAAATTTCTTATATATGAGTTTTTATTACATTTATAAGAATGTCTTTTATTTAAAAAAAAAAAGTCTTCCTAAAGCAATAAAGTTACATGGATTGAAATTACTATGTCTTAATCTGATGCAGTTACTACCAGTACTTTAGCTATGGGAGTAAATTTGCCTGCTCACCTAGTAGTTATAAAATCTACAATGCATTATGCTGGAGGACTGTTTCAAGAGTACAGTGAAACAGATATTCTACAGATGATTGGTAGAGCTGGTCGACCTCAAGTAAGTGACAATAACTTTGCTTTTTATACTTAAAAACATGATAAAAACAAAAATCCATTTTTATTATTTTTTGATTAGCATGTCATAATTATATCAGGCTTAAAAATAATATTAGTGAGAGACTATTTAATATAAAATGAAAGTCTTGAGTTATTGCAGAGGACTGGTACCAAGATGTGCTCTTCTTCATTAAATTTCTCTGTTTATTTTTTCCCCAGTTTGACACTACAGCCACTGCCGTTATCATGACTCGATTAAGTACAAGAGACAAGTACATTCAGATGTTAGCATGTAGAGACACTGTAGAAAGCAGGTAATACAGAAAATGTTCCAAAAAGATACTGATGCTAATATAGCTTATTTTATTTCCTTTTAAAATATCAAAAGAAAATTTGGTTTGGAGATTTTTTTTTTAAGGCCATCTTCTGGAAAGTTTTCAACAATTTAACTAGAAAGTTTATATATTTTTTTAAAAGGTAGTAGTTTTATTCAGTGGTATTTCTTGGCAAGCATGTATTCTTATTTATAACCCTAATTTGTAATAAAGCCTTAGTAATTATTATTATCTTATAACATATATGAAGTTACATAAATATAATTACTAATTTATAATAGAGGAGAAATATCATTTTCACATCTTATTTTAATTTAATAATAGAGGCAATTCAGGACCTATTAGTAAGGTATTTAATGTATTCTCTTTTGGAGAAAATAGGATATAATTTATGCTTCAACTTTTGTTAAAGCAGTAGTCTGTCTTCTATAGCCGTAGAGTAGACAGATATATCTGAAGCCTTTTTAAAAGTTGAACCGACTTTTTAAGGTTTTCTATTATGTTTTTGGAAATTAAATTATATTTCATGAATTAGTAAAGTAGCAATGGGTATATTATATATTATTAACTTTGAAAAGTAAGAGTTATCGCATTGAAATGCATATCTGTAATGCAAAGTTTTTTTTTCATTAGTTTGCACAGACATCTTATTGAGCATTTAAATGCAGAAATAGTACTGCATACCATCACGGATGTGAATATTGCTTTGGAATGGATTCGATCAACCTTGCTTTATATCAGAGCCTTGAAAAATCCATCTCATTATGGTTTGTTACTTTGACTTGGAAAAGTGGTAATTTTTTCAAGCCAGCCAGGCCTGTATTTATATTAATAAGTTACAGAATAGATAGATTATAGAAACTAATAGAAAATAAAAATAAATAGAAAATAAAAATAAAATGTAGTCTCAACTACATTTAGAGACAATAGTAGGCAAACTGAGAAATTTTTATCTGTTTTACTTCTAGTGTTTCAATAAGGTTTGAAATCAGCACCATTAAAAATAAACCTAGTAGAAAAAAATTCAGCTCTGATAAAAATAACAGAAAAAAATGAATAAATCATTGAAAATAAGTTAAAGTTAGAAAAAGTTTTGAATTTTATCTGTATTTGGTGTTCAACTACTCACTTATTCTGAGTTTATGACTGTTTAGTTTTTAATTTATAAGACATGAAAGTATATAGTACTATGTTTGCTGCTGCAATTTTCATCTTGCTTCTAAAGCTAACCCACATCTGGTTATGTAGCTACCAGAAGGTTTTTTCATATGGTATAGGTTATAAAATAACCTATACCTGAGGTTGTTGAGTATCAGATTAAAGCCTAACTCATTACAGTATCATTCTAATGCATGAGGTTCAAAACTTTCAGATCTCAAAGAGTAATTAATATAAGCCTATATTAAACGAATATCTGTATAAATATTCATATCACTTTAAAATTTATATTTCAACTAGGTAATACATTTACTTGGCTCAGAAATCATAAAGTTAAGGAATATATACAGCTAAAAGTCTTCCATGCGTATTCCCACCCACACAGTTGTTCAATTCTCATATCTCCCCTTTCCCTCCCCTAGTTCTGTAATCATTAGTATACCCTTTTTATATAATATTTTTTCGCATATAAAAGTAAATAAGAAAATGTAATTTTATTTTCCCACCTTTTAAACACAACTGGTGGCATACTGCATTAGTTTTCTATTGCTTTGTAACAAATTACCCCAAAACAAGTCATCTAGAAACAACCAGAATTTGTTATCTCACACAGCTTATGTAAGTGAGGAATCTGGGAGTGTCTTAAGTGGCCCTGGGTCAGAGAGTCTCTTCAGTTTGCAACAAGATGTCAGCTAGGGCTGCAGTCGTCTGAAGCCTTTCCTGGGGCTTGAAGGTTCACTTCTAAGTTTTCTCACTCGCAGAGCTATAGGTTAGAGGCCTCAGTTTCACAGCTGTTGGCAGGCCTCAGTCTTTTGCCAGTGGGTCTTTCCTCATAACATAGCAGCTGACCTTCCTCAGGATGAATGACCCGAGAGAGAAAGAGAGAGGGAGAGACAGAGAGACAGGGACAGAGACAGACTAAATCAGAAGCAGCAGTACCTTCTTGTAACTTTGTCTCTGAAGTCACACATTATTATTTTATTCTGTTTTTTAGAAGCAACTCAACTGAGTCCTGGTCATATGAAGGCGAGAGGGATTAAGTTCATCTCTTAGAGGGCAGAGAATCAAATAATTTGTGAAAAAAAAATTTTTTTTGAGACAGTCTCGCTTTGTAGCCCAGGCTGGAGTGCAGTGGCACAATCTCGGCTCACTACAACATCCGCCTCCCAGGTTCAAGCAGTTCTCTGCCTTACCCTTCTGAGTAGCTGGGAATACAGGCATGTGCCACCACGCCTGGCTAATTTTTTGTATTTTTAGCAGATATGGGGCTTTGCCATGTTGTTCAGGCTGGTCTCAAACTCCTGATCTCAAGTGATCCACCTGCCTTGGCCTCCCAAAGTGCTAGGATTACAGGCATGAGCCACCGCACCTGGCCTTGTGGGCATATTTTTTTAAACCTCCATTATTTTAGTCTTCTGCATATTCATTTTTTCTTAGTATGTCTTGGAAGCTTTTTTGAGACAGGCTGTTGCTCTGTTGCCCAGGCTGAGGTACAATGGTGTGATCACAGCTTACTGCAGCTTCAACCTCTGGGCTCAAGTGATCTTCTCACTGCAGCCTCCTGAATAGCTGGTACTACAGGCACATGCCAGCACACTTGGCTAACTTTTGAAAAAAAAAAAATGCAGAGGCAGGGTCTCCCTGTGCTACCCAGGCTGGTCTGGAACTCCTGGGCTCAAATGATCCTCCCGGCTGACCCTCCAAAAGTACTGGGATTTGTGAGCCACCATGCCTGGCTGGAAGCTTTTTTTAATAGCTAAATAATATTCCACTTACTTATGTATTGCCCGTTTAAATGATCCTCAGTTGATGGACATTTATAGTTTTTCTAATTGTTTGCTATTACAAACAATGCAGCAAAAAATCCCTGCATTTCTTACATGTATAACTCTATCCGTATGATAAATCTCTAGAAATGAAATTCCTGTATCAAAGGATATATGCATTTATAAATTTGATACCTGTTGCTAAATTGCTACTTTAGTAGTTTATATACCTATCAGTAGTGTTCAGAAATGCATATTTTGTTTCTCCAGCCTTTCCTTCAGGGTGTATACTTGTGTATTTTTATCAATATTATATATGAATATTGATATCTTTTCATGTTTTAATTTTCATTTCTTCCTTTTCATAGTTACTTTATCTTCTGTAGTTACTTTTTTGTATTGAGAGATCACTTACAGTAAACTGCACAAATATGAGGTATACAGGTCAAGGAAGTTAAGTATATATGTCTATACACACATGTAACAACAGCCCAGGTTAAAATAGAGAACATTTTCTAGATGTTCCCTTATGCTCCTTCTCTGTCAGTATTTGCCCCCAGAAGTATATGCTGTTCTGACTTACATACTGTAGGCTAGCTTTATCTATTCTTTAATGTCATATAAATGGAAAATATTTCATTAGATTTATTTAAATCTTTTGACTAAAGGAAGTTATTAATTTTAAATAATCTTGCTGTGAACATTGTTATATATGTTTTTGGATACACATGTATACATATATCTGTGGATATGTGCCTAGGAGTGAAATTATTGTGTTAAAGGGTATGTTTAGTTTCAACTTTAGTGAGTAGCACAAAATGATTGTATTACCAAACATGTTTTCATTGGAACATTCATGTTACAATGAAAGTTCATTAGAACATGTTAATCACTTAACAGATATTTGCTATATGTAAAACATTTGGGAATTCCATACCATTGTTGTTAAAATATGATATTCCTGTTTGCTATTTCTATGGATATTTAAGCCTTGTTTGAACTCACTAAGCTGAGATTTTTTTTTTCTTATGTAATATTTAATTAGACTACTCCTCTCTAGTTAACAGGGGTATAAACTGAGCCTGTAGAGATGAATTAAATTTATTCTATTTTACTCTTTGTAAATTTTCATGACATGCAGGTTTTGCATCTGGATTGAATAAAGATGGAATTGAAGCAAAATTACAAGGTTAGTTGCATTTCATTCTAAAAATTAGGTCTTAGATATTTTAGTGAATAAGTTCAGTTATTGTGAAAATAAGAATATGCTTTTGTAAATCATTTTTTAAGAAGAAAACTTGTATGCAGAAAAATAATGAGAACTATTTCTTTTTTACACATAAATAAAGCTTGACAAATGTACGTTTTTGCTGAATTAATGAATTTATTAATTCTATCAGAATATATTTCTGTTTAAATGTTAACTTAGTTTATTTGGTTTTTATTTCTAACATGACTCCAGTCTTTGAAAATGTGCCTACAGATACACAATCTGTATTTTCTTTCTTTTTTTTTTTTAAAGAGACAATTTTACTCTGTCACCCAAGATGGAATGTAGTGGCGTGATCATAGCTCATTGTAACCTTGAACTCCTGAGCTCAAATGATCCTCCTGCCACAGCCTCCTGAGTAGCTGGGACTATAGGCATGAGCCACCATAACTGGCTAATTGTGTATTTTTTGTAGAAAGCAGGTCTCACTGTGTTTCCCAGCCTGGTCTCAAGTGATCCTCCCATGTTTGCCTCCCAAAGCACTGAGATTATAGGTGTGAGCAGCCATGCCCAACATGTATTTTTTCTTTTCTACTTAATTGAAAAATATAAGCCTAGATTGCTTATTGGCTTTGTATTCCAACCTGTGCCAAAGATATATTCCTACTTAATGTCAGCTTTCTTATTCAATTAGTCACCTGGTGTTTTTAACTTGTTTTTAAAAATATCAAAATATTGTTAGGCATTTATTTGGATTAGAAATTACTACCTTTTCATTGTGTTGAGACTCTCTTTTTAGTAAAAGAAAAAATGTTAGATCCACTAAAAATATTTAGCCAATTTAAATTTATTCTCTACTTGGATATACATGTGTGGCAAATAAAAATGCGGAGGTAAAGATGAAGCAGTAAAATTGTCTTGCTTAAAGAATAAATATGTTGTTAAAACATGGTCATGGCCAGGTGCAGTGGCTCACACCTGTAATTCTAGCACTTTTGGAGGCTGAGGTGGGTGGATCACAAGGTCAGGAGTTCAAGACCAGCCTTACCAACATGGTGAAACCTCGTCTCTACTAAAAATACAAAAATTAGCTGGGCATGGCAGCACGCACCTGTAGTCCCAGCTACTCAGGAGGCTGAGGCAGGAGAATTGATTGAACCTGGGAGGCGGAGGTTGCAATGAGCCAAGATCACGCCACTGCACTGCAGCCTGGGCGACAGAGGAAGACTCTGTCTCAAAAACAAAAAACCATGTCATAACTAATAGCATATATTCATAATACTGCTGAATTCATGTTGAAATACAGGTTATAAAATAGTTGTGTTATTTTAAAGGTATTGATTAATTTTGTAATGGAATTTTTTAAATGAAATATATTTTGAAAATAGTGATCAAATACACTCAAGCAATTAGACATTTCAAGAGATATATTGCTATATTTGAATAACTTTAATGTTTTATCTTTTATTAAATTAGCAGAATCACAGTTCATATTTGCCTTATCTTCAGTCATTAGGGTTAGCAGAGTTTTGCCTTTTAAATAAGAATAACTAAATATAACTGAATATTAAGGTTTTGGTATTGTAGGAGAGAAAAAAAGTAACATCTTTTTCTCATTCATTGCAAGGTTCACAGCTGACACTCTTGTAACAAGACAGATAACAAAAGAAAAGCATAAGAAATTTATATAATCAAAGTTGTATATGACATGGGAGCCTTCAGAAATTAAAACCCAAAGACCCAGGGAAAACTGTATTTCTATGGCAAGTTTAATGAAAAAAAAATGGGTGGTTGTCAGGAAACGTGATTGAACAAAAAGGGTATTATCTAATGTTAGTAAATTGGGAGGAACTTATCAAGGCCTATTTGTTCAGATTCTTATTGGCCTCTCTGTGTAGCATTCTTTCTTTCTGGGTATGAGACAGGACCATTCCATATCCTGGAACTAGGGTCTTAGACTTTTAGACAAGGTATGTCAGAGAATTCCTTTATGACCATGCTTCACACAGAAAGGCAGGGAGAGGTTAAAGTGACTTTCTTGTTTCTGAGGTCCTCTCCAGTCTCTCTCTTTTATTCTGCTGTCACAAAATTGGCCTCTTGCTATGCCTTAAATACACCAAGCTTGTTTCCACATCAGGTCCTTCGCACACTTTGTTCCTTATTTTTGGAACACTCCTTGCATATTTTACATGGTGTACACCTTTGTTTTACTCAGGTCTCTGTTCAAATATTAACTTTTTAAAGGGGTCTTCCCATAGTATCTTATTTACATCCACCTTTACTGAGAGGAAAACAGAATTATTTTATAATGTTATTGTTGTTGTTTTCTTTGTTTTTAGAAAAGGTAATATGTTTATTTTGACAATTAGGGTGAGTATAGCCTTACTCTATATTAGAAAATATATCGCATTTATGAGAAATACATATAGGTTAGGCATGGTGGTTCGTGCCTGTAATCCCTTTGGGAGGCCAAGCTGGGCAGATCCCTTGAACTCAGGAGTTTGATACCAGCCTGGACAACATAGGGAGATCCCACCTTTACAAAAAGTTTTTTTTTTTAAATTAACTGAGTGTGGTGGTACAGGCCTGTAGTTCCAGCTACTCAGGAGACTGAGGTGGGAAGATTGCTTGGGCCTGGGAGGTTGAGGCTACAGTGAGCTGTGATCATGCCACTGTATTTTAGCCTGGGTAACAGAGTGAGACCCTGTCAAAATAAAAAAGAAAGAAAGAAGCTTTAGTTAAAAGATATTAAAACTCTACACAATCATTCTATATAGGTTTTTTTTCTCAGCCTTATGTTTCTTTATAGTATATGTGAAACTTTATTATTTATTTGTATGTTGATTGCTTTCTTCTGTAAAATACAAGTTCTAAAAAAGAAGAACCTTATTCTTGTTAACTGCTGTAAACATAGAGCTTAGAATCATTCTCAGCATATAATAAAGTAAGCATTTTTCATTGACTTACTGAGTCATGGTAATGAACTGATTTAATAGTGGATAATTAAGAAAATTAGAAAAGACTTCAAAATCTTTACTTAAACACTTAACACTATCAAGCTCTCTGAACAGTGTTGTTTACATTAAAGTGTTTTCCAAAGAGCTCTAAGGGCGTTTTTGTGAGTGGCTGCTTGATTTAGGATTGAACTATTACATTTCCACTGTCTGTTCTGAACTGTCTTACGTCTCCTGGACTATAACATGAGGCAGGGAAGGAACTGTAAGCAGCAGATTACTACAATTGCTCTGATCCCCATCAATAGTAAGCGTGAACTAGCATTGCTTCCTGTCAGAGAAACAAAAGTAAACACCTAAAAGCATCATTTAAAACGGTTTGACGTTGTTGCTTCAAGAAAGTGGCAAACAGGGAAGGGAGTAAGAATGGTGATTTTTGGAATAATCTTTGCAGAACTATTTGACTTCTTATACTTTGTGCACATATTAATATTTTTTTGATCGAAGTTTAAAGACAAAAAGAAAACCACTGCCTTAATGGAAGGCAGATAACAAAGTGGTTACTTAGACCTGCAGCAAATTACTTAGCCTCTATTCTTTAGTTTTCTAACCTGTATATGAAAATATCAGTGTCTACCTCATTGTGATGTTTTGAGAATTAAATTAATACATGTGTATATTTAAATATTCCAAGTTTAAAGTGTTATTTCTATTTACTGAATGTTATTTTTATTACATGTATTCTTGTTACTATTAGAAAACATTTTTAGCATGTTAGTTTTCTTATTTAATTTAGGGACTATGGTTTATTTAAGTAGGGACTGTGGTTCTTCTAGAACAATTACATGGTAATTACATAACTTTAGCATATTTAACAAGTTATTTTGCCCCACTTCCCTATTTTACTAAAATTAAAAATGTGTTTTCTATAATTAAACAGAATTGTGTTTGAAGAATCTGAATGATTTATCATCCCTGGACTTAATAAAGATGGATGAAGGTGTTAATTTCAAACCAACTGGTAATTCCCTATCATTGTTAGTAAACTTAGCAATTATTTACTTAAAACGAAATTAATAATTTGTTTTACTAAAATTTAAATGATAAAACTAAATTATGATCTCAGTTCTCAACAGTGTATCATCGTTATTACCCATAAGGCATGATAAATTTAAACAAGTCCTATTTGTAAAAGTATAAAGGCGCACAGAATTGTCTTCACTGATTCTTGTGACTTTTGGCAGAGAAATGAAATGCTTGAATCTTTGGGTGACTTTAAACCTGTTATAACTATTATAGATATACTTTTATTGGTATGCTTTTATATGCTTTTTTATATTCTTACATATTCAACCATTGATAATCTGGTGGTTAGGCTTCTGTAAGGTTAGGAAGAATATCTTTTCCTTCTACTTATCTTATGTTCATTGACTGGGACTCCTATAACAAAAGATATTAACAAGAGAAAAGCATACAAATTTATTTAATATGTTTTATGTGACATGGGAGCCTTTATAAGGAAATGAAGAGCCAAATAAATGGTCAAACCTGAATATTTTTATGCCAGGTGTGATGGAGAAATATAATAAGACAAAGGGGATATAAACTATGCATAATACATTTGGGGAAATTTAGCAAAACCTGTTCATTCAAATTCCTCTCTGTGTCTGTGGAGATAAAGATGCTCCATTCTTTAGGTATAGGAAGGGCACCTCTCACATGAGGGTCTTATGACTTGCTTCAGGAGAAGACCAGAAAAATTCTTCTTGTACATGTTGTTTCTCAAATTCCTACAGCCTAAAATATTCAGTATGCCAAGATGCCACATTTTGGGGTAGCTTGTCCTGAACCGTGTCACTCTGTCTCTAAGTTCTGTTTAGAGTATAATAGAAGAGGGAAAGGATGTTTTGTGTTTTTTAGCATTCATGATTAGAAGTTTTTGGAGAAAATGACTTTATTATTCCAATTAATCTTTTTAAGTAAAGGTAATTTATTGTTTGAAAGTTGGGTAATAGGAATTTGTCTTCGAATTCAGAATCTATCTGTTAACATTTGGCATGTCCTGTTCATTTTTAATGCATTTTTTACTTACTTGCAACCATGCTATAGAAATATATGATTTTGTAACATGTTAAAATTTATATGAATATAAGGTTAAGTTTTAAAACAATTTGCTGCCCTCACTCTCAGCCCTACATTAATAATATTTTTTCCCCTTCTTCCTTGGTCCTTACTCTGATAAGCCTAATTTTACTTGTGAGAATTGTCTTCTGTGTGTTCTAGGGCACTTCACTAGAGGGGGCATAAGAATCACTAAGGCTTCTTCATCTGTTTTTATATACTTTGATTCTCATCAAGAATCTTATTCCCACTATCACTTCTTTCTTATGGTACTTCTTGAATCCACTGATACCATTCTTTCTGTCTTTAAGCATACCCAGTAATGGGATTGCTGAGTTGAATGGTAGTTTCGTTTAAAGTTCTTTGACAAAAATCTTCAAAATGCTTTCCACAATGGCTGTACTAATTTACATTCACAACAGCACTATGTAAGCATTCCCTTTTCTCCATAGCCTCACCAACATCTATTATTTTTTGACTTTTTAATAGTAACAGGCATTCCGACTGGTATGAGATGATGTATCATTATAGTTTTGATTTGCATTTCACTAGGGATTAATAATATTAACCATTTTTTTTCATATGCTTGTTGGCCACATGTATGTCTTCTTTTCAGTAATGTCTGTCCTTTGCCCATTTTAAAAGTAGGGTTGTTTGTATTTTGCTTTTTTTTTTTAACTGCATTTTAGGTTTTGGGGTACATGTGAAGAACATGCAAGATAGTTGCATAGGTACACACAGGGCAGTGTGGTTTGCTGCCTTCCTCCCCTTCACCTATATCTGGCATTTCTCCCCATGCTATCTCTCCCCAACTCCCCACTCCCTGGTGTCCCTCCCCTAGTGCTCCCCTCCCTGTGTTCATGTGTTCTCATTGTTCAACACTTGCCTATGAGTGAGAACATGCAGTATTTCATTTTCTGTTCTTGTGTCAGTTTGCTGAGATTGATGTTCTCCAGGTTCATCCATGTCCCTACAAAGGACACAAACTCATCGTTTTTGATTGCTGCATAATATTCCATGGTGTATATGTGCCACATTTTCCCTGTCCAGTCTATCATTGATGGGCATTTGGGTTGATTCCAGGTCTTTGCTATTGTAAACAGTGCTGCAGTGAACATTCGTGTGCATGTGTCCTTATAGTAGAATGATTTATAATCCCTTGGGTATATACCCAGTAATGGGATTGCTGGGTCAAATGGAATTTCTATTTCTAGGTCCTTGAGGAATCGCCACACTGCCTTCCACAATGGTTGAACTAATTTACACTCCCACCAGCAGTGTAAAAGTGTTTCTATTTCTCCACATCCTCTCCAGCATCTGTTGTCTCCAGATTTTTTAATGATCACCATTCTAACTGGCGTGAGATGGTATCTCAATGTAGTTTTGATTTGCATTTCTCGAATGACCAGTAATGATGAGCATTTTTTCATGTGTTTGTTGGCCTCATGTATGTCTTCCTTTGTGAAGTGTCTTTTCATATCCTTTGCCCACTTTTGAATGGGCTTGTTTGTTTTTTTCTTGTAAATCTGTTTTAGTTCTTTTTAAATTCTGGATATCAGCCCTTTGTCAGATGGGTAAACTGCAAAAATGTTTTCCCATTCTGTTGGTTGCCAATTCACTCTAATCACTGCTTCTTTTGCTGTGCAGAAACTGTGGAGTTTGATTAGGTCTCATTTGTCTATTTTGGCTTTTATTGCCAATGCTTTTGGTGTTTTGGTCATGAAGTCCTTACCTACTCCCATGTCCTGAATGGTTTTGCCTAGATTTTCTTCTAGGGTTTTTATGGTGTTAGGTCTTATGTTTAAGTCTTTAATCCATCTGGAGTTAATTTTAGTGTAAGGTGTCAGGAAGGGGTCCAGTTTCTGCTTTCTGCACATGGCTAGCCAGTTTTCCCAACACCATTTATTAAACAGGGAATCCTTTCCTCATTGCTTGTTTTTGTTAGGTTTATCAAAGATTGTATGGTTGTAGATATGTTGTCTTGCCTCCGATGCCTCTGTTCTGTTCCATTGGTCTATATCTCTGTTTTGGTACCAGTACCATGCTGTTTTGATTACTGTAGCCTTGTAGTATAGTTTGAAGTCCAGTAGTGTGATGCCTGCCGCTGTGTTCTTTTTGCTTAGAATTGACTTGGCTAAGCGGCCTTTCTTTTGGTTCCATATGAAGTTTAAGGTGTTTTTTTCCAGTTCTGTGAAGAAGGTCATTGGTAGCTTGATGGGGATAGTGTTGAATCTGTAAATTACTTTGGGCAGTATGGCCATTTTCATGATACTGATTCTTCCTAACCATGAACATGGAATGTTTCTCCATCTGTTTGTGTCCTCTCTTATTTCGTTGAGCAGTGGTTTGTAGTTCTCCTTGCAGAGGTCCTTTACATTCCTTGTTAGTTGTATTCCTAGGTATTTTATTCTCTTTGTAGCAATTGTGAATGGCAGTTGGTTCTTGATTTGGCTTTCTTTAAGTATGTTATTGGTGTTTAGGAATGCTTGTGATTTTTGCACACTGATTTTATATCCTGAGACTTTGCTGAAGTTGCTTATCAGTTTCAGGAGATTTTGGGCTGAGACGCTGGGATCTTCTAGATATACTATCATGTCGTCTGCAAATAGAGACAATTTGGCATCCTCCTTTCCTATTTGAATACCCTTTATTTCTTTTTCTTTCCTGATTGCTCTGGCTAGAACTTCCAGTACTATATTGAATAGAAGTGAGAGAGAGGGCATCCTTGTCTAGTGCCGGATTTCAAAGGGAATGCTTCCAGTTTTTGCCCATTCAGTATGATATTGGCTGTTGGTTTGTCATAAATAGCTTTTATTATTTTGAGATACGTTCCATCAACACTGAGTTTATTGAGGGTTTTTAGCATAAAGGGCTGTTGAATTTTGTCAAAGGCCTTCTCTGCGTCAATTGAGATAATCATGTGGTTTTTGTTTTTGGTTCTGTTTATGTGGTGAATTACGTTTATAGACTTGAGTATGTTGAACTAGCCTTGCATCCCTGGGATGAATCCTACTTGATCATGGTGGATAAGCTTTTTGATGTGCTGTTGCAATCGGCTTGCATGTATTTTATTGAAGATTTTTGCATCTATGTTCATCATGGATATTGGCCTGAAGTTTTCTTATTGAGTTTCTGCCAGGTTTTGGTATCAGGATGATGTTGGTCTCGTAAAATGATTTGGGAAGGATTCCCTCTTTTTGGATTATTTGGAATAGTTTCAGAAGGAATGGTACCAGCTCCTCTTTGTGTGTCTGGTAGAATTCGGCTGTGAACCCATCTGGACCTGGGCTTTTTTTGTGTGGTAGGCTCTTAATTGCTGCCTCAACTTCAGATCTTGTTATTGGTCTATTCATGGTTTCGACTTCTTCCTGGTTTAGGCTTGGGAGGATGCAAGTGTCCAGGAATTTATTCATTTCTTCCAGGTTTACTAGTTTATGTGCATAGAGTTGTTTGTAATATTCTCTGATGATGGTTTGAATTTCTGTGGGATCTGTGGTGATTTCCCCTTTATCGTTTTTTTATTGCATCTATTTGATTATTCTCTCTTTTCTTTTTTATTAATCTGGCTAATGGTCTATTTTGTTGATCTTTTAAAAAAACCAGCTCTTGGATTTATTGATTTTTTTGAAGGTTTTTTCGTGTCTGTATCTCCTTCAGTTCTGCTCTGATCTTAGTTATTTCTTGTCTTCTGTTAGGTTTTGAGTTTTTTTTATCTTGCTCCTCTAGCTCTTTCAGTTTTGATGATAGAGTGTCAATTTTGGATGTCTCCTTTCTTCTCATGTGGGCACTTATTGCTATATATTTTCCTCTAGAGACTGCTTTAAATGTGTCCCAGAGATTCTGGTATGTTTTGTCTTCGTTCTTGTTGGTTTTGAAGAGCTTCTTTATTTCTGCCTTCATTTCATTGTTTATCCAATCAACATTCAAGAGCCAGTTGTTCAGTTTCCATGAAGCTGTGCGGTTCTGAGTTAGTTTCTGAATTCTGAGTTCTAACTTGATTGCACTGTGGTCTGAGAGACTGTTTGTTATGATTTCCGTTTTTTTGCATTTGCTGAGGAGTGCTTTACTTCCAGTTATGTGGTCAATTTTAGAGTAGGTGTGATGTGGTGCTGAGAAGAATGTATATTCTGTGGATATGGGGAGGAGAGTTCTGTAAATGTCTATCAGGTTTGCTTGTTCCACATCTGAGTTCAAGTCCTGGATATTCTTGTTAATTTTCTGTTGGGTGATCTCTCTAATATTGACAGTGGAGTGTTAAAGTCTTCCACTATTATTGTGTGGGAGTCTAAGTCTCTTTGTAAGTCATTAAGAACTTGTCTTATATATCTGGGTGCTCCTGTATTGGGTCTGCATATATTTAGGATCGTTAGCTCTTCTTGTTGTATTGATCCTTTTACCATTATGTAATGTCCTTTTTTGTCTCTTTTTGATCTTTGTTGCTTTAAAGTCTACTTTATCAGAGACGAGAATTGCAACTCCTGCTTTTTTTTTTTGCTCTCCATTTACTTGGTAAATCTTCCTCCATCCCTTTATTTTGAGCCTTTGTGTATCCTTGCATGTGAGATGCGTTTCCTGGATACAGCACAACGATGGGTTTTGGCTTTTTATCCAATTTGCCAGTCTGTGTCTTTTGATTGGTGCATTTAGCCCATTTACATTTAGGGTTAATATTGTTATGTGTGAATTTGATACTGCCATTTTGATGCTAGCTGGCTGTTTAGCCCTTTAGTTGATGCAGATTCTTCATTTTGTTGATGCTCTTTACTATTTGGTATGTTTTTGGAGTGGCTGGTACTGGTTGTTCCTTTCTATGTGTAGTGCCTCTTTCAGGAGTTCTTGTAAAGCAGGCCTGGTGGTGACAAAATCTCTGAGTACTTGCTTGTTCACAAAGGATTTTATTTTTCCTTCACTTATGAAGCTTAGTTTGGCTGGATATGAAATTCTGGGTTGAAAGTTCTTTTCTTTAAGGATGTTGAATATTGGCCCCCACTCTCTTCTTACTTGTAGGGTTTCTGCCGAGATACCTGCTGTGAGTCTGATGGGCTTTCCTTTGTGGGTGACCCGACCTTTCTCTCTGGCTGCCCTTAGGATTTCCTCCTTCATTTCAACCCTGGTGAATCTGATGATTATGTGCGTTGAGTTTCCCCTTCTTGAGGAATATCTTTGTGGTGTTCTCTGTATTTCCTGGACTTGAATATTGGCCTGCCTTGCTAGGTTGGGGAAGTTTTCCTGGATAATATTGAAGAGTATTTTCCAGCTTGGATTCATTCTCTTCTTCACATTCAGGTACACCTATCAAACATAGATTAGGTCTCTTCACATAGTCCCACATTTCTTGGAGACTTTGTTCATTCCTTTTTGTGCTTTTTTTCTCTAATCTTGCCTTCTTGTTTTATTTCATTGAGTTGATCTTCGACCTCTGATATCCTTTCTTCTGCTTGGTCAATTTGGCTGTTTAAACTTGTACATGCTTCGCGAAGTTTTCGTGTTGTGTTTTTCAGCTCCATCAATTCACTCATATTCCTCTCTAAGTTGTATGTTCTTGTTATCATTTCATCAAATCTTTTTTCAAGGTTCTTAGTTTCTTTGCATTGAGTTAGAACATGTTCTTTTAGCTCACGGAAGTTTCTCATTACCCACCTTCTGATGTCTGATTCTGTCATTTCATCACACTCATTCTCCATCCGGCTTTGTTCCCTTGCTGGCGAGGAATTGTGATCCCTTGTAGGAGGAGAGGTGTTCTGGTTTCAGGTGTTTTCCTCCTTTTTGCACTGGTTTCTTCCCATCTATAGATTTATCCACCTGTCATCTGTGTAGTTGCTGATTTTCAGATTGGGTCTCTGAGTGGACGTCCAGATTGTTGATGATGAAGTTATTTCTGTTTCTTAGTTTTCCTTCTAACAGTCTGGCCCCTCTGCTCTAGGACTGCTGAGGTCCACTCCAGGCCCTGCTTGCCTGGGGATCACCTGCAGCAGCTGCAGAACAGTAAGGGTTGCTACCAGTTTCTTCTTCTGCTATCTTTGTCCCAGAATGATGCCTGCCAAATGTCAGTCTGATCAGTCCTTTGTGAGGTGACTCTTTGGATATATGGGGGTCAGGGAGCTGCTTGAGGAGACAGTCTGTTCTTTATAGGAGCTCAAGTGCTGAGCTGTGAGCTCCGTTGTTCATTCATAGCTGCTAGGCAGGTACATTTAAGTCTGCTGCAGCAGAACTCATAAATCCCCCCCTTTTTTTCCCCAGGTGCTCTGTCCTGGGGCGTTAGGGCTTTATTTATGAGTATCCGTTGTGCTGCTGCCTTTTTTTTTCAGGGCTGCCCTGCCCAGCAGGGAGGCAACCTAGTCACTGTCTGCCTGCAGAGGCTTTTCTGAGCTGCTGTGGGCTCCACCCTGCTGCTGTGTGAACTTCCCTGTAGTCCTGTTTATATGGGTGTGGTTAGAACTGCCTCAGCTGTGGTGGCCTGCCTCTGTAATGGTGGAGTCTCTCTGTTATGGCGGGTTGCCTCGTCAATGGCGGGTTGCCTACCTCCGTAGGGGTGGATTGCCTCGTTAATGGCAGATGCCACTCCCCCACAGAGCTGGGCCATCCAGGGTTCAGCTGTGCTTGCCGTGAAACTCTCAACCCCGAGCATTTCCAATTTCTGGGGTTTTTTTGTTTTCTTTTTTTGTGGGGGTGGGACCCGCCGAGCCTGATCACCTGGCTCCCTGCTTCAGAGCCTTTTTTTTTTTTTTTAAGTTGAACGGTTGACTCTCTCCCAGGTGTTCCAGTCGCCTGCTGAAAGGGTGCTGGGATCTGTGTGATTTCCCGTGCGGCGACCCACTGCGCCGGCTGAAACAATGGTGCTGCCCGGGAATCTCCTGGCCTGGCTTCCTGTTTAATCAGATGAATCTGATTAATCTGTTTAATCTGATGAATCTGCCTTCTCGGAGCTCTAATTACCAGCTTAAAAGGGAAAGCAGACTAGTGCATTTTATATGGAGAACCACCATGCCGGGGCTCTGGCAAAACAGCCGCACCGGCTGAAACAGCCACGCTGGCCAAAACAGCCACGCTGGTGACCTGTGAGGCTCCTCTGCCTGGGAATCTCCTGGTCTGTGGGCAATAAAGATTCATCTGGAAATGTGGCGTCCACTCACCCTCTGCGCTTTCACTGGGAGCTGCAATCCTGAGCTGCTCCTAAAGGGCCACCTTGGATCTTCCTTTCTGTATTTTGCTTATTAAGTTTGTTACAGATTCTGGACATTCGACCTTTGTCATATGCATAGTTTGCAGATAGTTTTTCCTGTTCTGTAGGTTGTCTGTTTACTCTGTTGGTAGTTTCTTCTGCTGTTCAGAACTCTTTAGTTTAATTAAATTTCACTCAACAATTTTTGTTCTTGTTGAAGTTGCTTTTGGAGTCTTTGTCATGAAGTCTTTGCCAAGACCTATGTCCAGAATGATATTTCCTAGTTTTTTTCCTAGGGTTTTTTTTTTTTTTTTAATCATTTTAGGCTTTACATTAAAGTCTTTAATCCATCTTGAGTTTATTTTTGTATATGGTGAAAGGAAGGGGTCCAGTTTTAATCTTCTGCATGTGACCAGCCAGTTATCCCAGCATTGTTTGTTAAATAGGAATCCTTTCCCCTTTTGCTAGTTTTGTTGACTTTGTCAGTGATCAGATGGTTGTAGGTATGTGGCTTCATTTCTGGGTTCTCTAACCTGCTCCATTGGTCTGTGTATCTGTTTATATAGTACCATGCTGTTTTGGTAATATAGTCTTGTAGTATATTTTGAAGTGGGGTAGTGTGATGCCACTGTCAGTGGGGTGTTGAAGCCTCTCAGTATTATTCTGTGGGTATCTAAGTCTCTTTGTAGGTGTCTAAAAACTTGTTTTATGAATTTGGATGCTCTAGTATTAGGCATATATATTTAGGATAGTTTAATCTTGTTGTATTGAACTTTTCATCATTATCAGGGTCCTTTGTCCTTTTGGTATAAAGTCTGTCTTGTCTGAAATTAGAATAGCAATTTTTGGGTTTTTTTGCCCCATTTGCTTGGTAGATTTCTCCATCCCTTTACTTTAAGTCTGTGGGTGTCATTGCATATGAGATGGGTCTCTTGAAAACAACATACAGTTGGGCTTTGCTTCTTTATACAACTTGTCACTCTGCACCTTTTAAATGGGGTATTATAGTCTGTTTACATTCAAGGTTAATATTGATATGTGTAGATTTGTCATTGTGTTGTTATGTAGACATATTATATAGTTGCTTTTTAGTGTCAATGGTCTAGATACTTAAGTGTGTCTCTATGGTGGCCAGTAATGGTCTTTCATTTCTATGTTTAGGATTATCTTAAAGACCTCTCATAAGGCAGGTCTGGTGCTAGCTTATCTGAAAGGGATTTTGTTTCTCCTTCAATGATGAAGCTTAGTTTGGCTGGATATGAAATTTTTGGTTGCAGTTTCTTTTCTTTAAGAATGCGAAGGCTGGGCATGGTTGCTTATGCCTGTAATCCTAGTGCTTTGGGAGGCCAAGGCAGGAGGATTACTTGAGCCCAGGAGTGTCAGACCAATCTGAGCAATATAGTGACACCTTGCTCCTGCAAAATTTTTTTTTAGAATTAGGCGAGCTTGACCGCATGTGCTTGTAGTCCCAGCTACTTAGGATAATGAGGTGGCAGGATCACTTGAGCCTGGGAGGAGGAGGTTGCAGTGAGCCAAGATTGCACCACTGCCATCCATCCTGGGTGATGGAGCAAGACCCTGTCTTAAAAAAAAAAAAGAAAGAAAGAAAGAAAAGAAAAAAAAAAAGAAACATTGCTTAATACAGGCCTCCAAACTCCTCTTGCATGTAGGATTTTTGCCGAAAGATCTGCTTTTAGCTTTATGTGTTTACCTTTGTAGGTAACCTGCCCCTCTGTCTAGCTGCCCTTAATATTTTTTCTTTCCAGTTGACATTGGAGAATCTGATAACTGTGTCTTGGGGGATGGCTATTCTATATAGTATCTCACTGGGGCTCTCTGAATTTTCTGAATTCGAATGTTGACCCCTCTAGCAAGGTTGGAGAAATTTTTTGGACAGTATCCTCAATTATGTTTTCCAAGTTTTTTGCTCCCTCTCTCTCTCCCTTTCTTTCAAGGTTACCAGTGAGTTTTAAATTTGTTTTTTTTACATAATCCAATATTTCTTGAAGGTTTTGGTCATTCCCTTTTATTATTATTTTCTGTATTTTTATCTGACTGAGTAGATTTGAAGACCTAGGTTTTGAGCTCTGAGATTCTTTCCTCAGCTTCGTTTATTCTGCTGTTAATACTTCCAATTATATTATGAAATTCTCATAGTGAGCTTTTCAGCTCTATCAGATCAGTTTAGTTCTTTCTTAAAATGGGTATTTTTGTCTTTCACCTTTTGATCATTTTACTGGATTCCTTAGATTTCTTGGATTGGGTTTCAACTTTCTGCTGAACCTTGATGATCTTCATTGCCATCCAGTTTCTGAATTCTAGGTCTGTCATTTCAGCCATCTCAGCCTGTTTAAGAACCATTGCTGGGGAGCTGTGTGGTTGTTTGGAAGTAAGACAACACTCTGGTATTTTGAGTTGCCAGAGTTCTTGGTTTCTGGCAAGAACATCAACCCAGACGGATGAATTATTTTTCCTCTGTTTGGGTTCCTTTAATATTTGAAGTTGCTGTCCTTCAAATAGGGCTTTTTCTTTTATACTCCTTGATGCCATTGAGGTTTACTGTGGCATAAGTTGGGTTTAGTTGACTGGCTTTGTTTCTGGATGATTTCAGAGGGCTCAGGCCCAGCTCAGTGCTCCTGGGCTACATGCTCTAACCGTGGGGGACTGGGACCAGACTCACGGCTTTGGTTGCTGGCCTCTTGAGGTTTAGCACCTGCTGCACTGGAGGGTTTGAGGTGTTCCTAGTACACTGGCAACCATACTTCAATGAGGCAGTGGCAGAAGAATTTGCATTCATGTGTACATGCCAACAGTGGCTGAGTAATAGCATGGTGAGATCTGGGCATGTGCACCAGTGGTGGTGGCACAGCAGGGTCCATGTTTGCAGTATATTGGCAGTGGCAAGACAGCAGCATAGTAGGGTTCACATATACCAGTGGTTCACTGGTGGGGATGGGAGTGGAGCTCTGTTGCCAAGGCCATGCACCATGTGCATGCTAGGAAAAGCAGTGTGGGAAAGCATAGTTGAGTACATGCCAGCAGAGTGGTTGGGGGGAGCTGCAGTGCAGACAGGTGTGCGCTGGCAAAGCAGTGTGAGGAGGCTATTGGTGGATGCACATTGGCAGGGTCCGTCTAATGGTAAGGTGGCATCTGCTGGCCAAGGAGCTATATTGGTGCCACTAGGAAGTGCCCCAGTTGGGCATCTGAGGCCACACTGCAAGTGAGCTTGGCCATGGAGGAACCCCAGAAAAGGCTGGCAGACAGGGGGCACTCAGATAAGACTGGCCCTATCACATGGGCAAGACTCCCCTGCTCTGTCCAGGTCCAACAGTCAATGAAGGCCAATGCCACTTAGAGGAACATAGCAGGTCTTGGGGAGATTGGTGTCCCTGACTCTACTCCACTGTAGCCATTCCTGTGCCAAACTCTTTGGGCTCCATACAGGGTGGAGTCCTTTTCCTGCCACTTTTCCAGACAGTTCTCTTTGCCAACTGTGGGGGTCATGAGGTCTTCTGCAGCTAAGATCCAGAGGTCAATGGCAAGAGTGGGTGACTCCTCACCTGTTTAACTCACCCCTTCCCATGGAGCCACTGGGTGCTGGGAATGAGTCATGGTGCTTGGCAGCCCAGTGCAGTTCTCAGCTTCTACCCAGGGTCTGTGTCCTCCCTCCAACCACCCTCAATGCCTTCCTTCTGAAGATCTGTGCGGGTCTTCCTGATGGTCTGGTCTTTTGGTGGAGATGCTCTTCCTGGCTGCGTCTAGTCAGCCATCTTGGTTCCCCTCCTTCTTTCTCAGTTCCTGGAGGATGGAAGTCTGAGTTAAGTGTGCTGACAGGGTCAGATTCTGTTGAGAATTATCTTCCTTTGCACATAGTCACTATCTTGCTCTGTGCTCACATGATTTCTTATTTGTACATCTAATTTCTTGGCTTTTCTGGTGCTCCAGAGATCTAGTATCTGCAGGTCACAGAATGACAGAGGCTGCAGCCAAGTCACCTGAGGCCTCCCAGAAAAAAGGGGATACAACACTGGAGACGGGTCTCTGAGCTTGGTGGGCACACAAAGTCCCCGCCAAATTGTGGAAGATGCTGCATGGTGCTGGGTTTTTAATTTCTTAGCCTGTTATTAAGGTAGATGTAATGTTCTTACATAGTATTTCTAATTAATTTATTTTTATGACTTTTTGTTTCTTCATATTACTAATACTTTCTTTTTTCTCTTTGAGTTTATTTTTTGTATATCTGTTTTTAGTTTGTGTGTTCCTATAATTCTGCTTCATATAGTTTTTGCTTTTTAGGTTGTAATTATAATACTCAAGTATCTAGGTATTTTCATCTGTATGTTTGAATTGAGGTTTTTGCCTGTTTTGCCGGGTAATGTGTACTGAGAAAAGGGCTCAAAAGGCCAAATTTTTTTGCCCTCAACGTTTATGTTAAGCTCTGGTACATGTGCAGGATGTGCAGGTTTGTTACAGGTAAACATGTGTCATGGTGGTTTGCTGCAAAGATCATCCCATCACCTAGTTATCAAACCCAGTCTCCATTAACTATTCTTCCTGATGTTCTCCTTCCCCTCGCCCTCCCAACAGGTTCCAGGTGTGTTGTTCCCCTCAATGTGTCCACATGTTCTCATTGTTCAGCTCCCATTTGTGAGAACATGTAGTGCTTGGTTTTCTGTTCCTGTGTTAGTTTGCTGAGGATAGCAACTTCCAGCTCCATCCATGTTCCTGTAAAGGACATACTCTCATTCCTTTTCATGGCTGCATAGTATTCCATATGTATATATACCACATTTTCTTTATCCAGTCTATCATTGATGGGCATTTAGGTTGATTCCATGTCTTTAATATTGGGAATAGTGCTGCAGTGAACATATGTATGCATGTATCTTTATAAAAGAATGATTTATATTCATTTGGGTATATACCCAGTAATGGGATTGCTGGGTCAAATGGTATTTCTAGGTCTTTGAGGAATTGCCACACTGTCTTCCACAATGGTTGAACTTATTTACACTCCCACCGCAGTGTAAAAGTATTCCTTATAATTTGCAACCTTGCTGGCCTCTGTTGTTTAATGTTTAATGCGAATTTAAGAAAGATTAACCTTCTGAAGATAGGTGGTAACTGCAAGAGGTTGGAAGAGTCATTAAACTGGGATGCAGATCTTACCTCTTTGAAGGATAGGAATAGAGGGAAAAAAGAAAGAAGAGACGGAAGGAAGTAGGAAAGGAAGGGATGGAGGTAAGAGAAAGGAGAGGAGGGTAGGAAGGAATGTGGAGGGAGGGAGGGAGGGAACATAGTAGGGTGGGGAGGGAGAAAGTACAGAAGGAAGAAAGGATGGGAAAGTGGGAGGGATGTTTTTAGACAAGTTATAATTGAATCGAGTAACTCTGGGGGAGGGAGAGACATAGATCTTAGCCTGCAGGCAAGAGGGGAGGGAGGGATCTTAACTTGTAAGAAGGGAGGGAGGAGGGGCAGGCAGGAGGGATTTTAGCCTCCAAGAAGGGTGCGAGAGAAGGGTGCAAGAGAAAGCCCTTGCAGGATCTTAGCTTGGAAGGAGGAGAGTAGAAACACAAGGAGGGAGGGAGAGAGGAGGTTTTAGTCTGCAATGCAATCCTAAGAACATTTGGAAAAGTTTATAGGAAATCTCATAGATCTACCTTAGCATCCCTGCCATGCTCAGTCATTGGTTGGGAGCATCTCATGAAAGTATGATCTCTGTGTAAACATGACGATTATTCAGAGTACAGCAGCTGGGTCCATCAGTCACTGACACTTCTTGCAGTAGGAGGTCTGCAAGGTACATTCTCATGGTCTCCATGCTCCCCACCACTCTTATTTTGTTGCTCTACTTTGAAATATCCTGAATTTCCTGTGAGAATATTGATCATTCAGTAGCTATATTAATAGCAAATTGTTTCTTTATTTCCTCTCTTTACTTGCAAATCTTTTTTGTTTTGTTTTATTTGATGGATTGTACTTTAAGCTCTGGGACATATGTGCACATCATGCAGGTTGTTGCATAGGTACACACATGCCATGGTGGTTTGCAGTCTCTGGTCCCCCATCGCCTATATCAGGCATTTCTCCCAGTGTTTTCCCTCCCCAGCTTCCCCACCCCTGCTATCCCTCTTCTAGCCCCCATCCCCAAACCTACTCTAGTGTGTGATGTTCCCCTCCCTATGCCCACATGTTCTCATTGTTCAACACCCACCTATGAGTAAGAATATGCAGTGTTTGGTTTTCTGTTTTTGTATCAGTTTGCTGAGAATGATGGTTTCTGCATTCATCCATGTCCCTACAAAGGACACCAACTTATTGTTTTTTATGACTGCATAGTATTCCATGGTGTATATGTGCCACATTTTCCTTGTTCAGTTTATCATTGCTGGGCATTTGGATTGGTTCCAGGTCTTTGCTCTTGTAAACAGTGCTGCAATGAACATACATGTGCATGTGTCTGTACAGTAGAACAATTTATAATCCTTTGGGTATATACCCAGTAGTGGGATTGCTGGGTCAAATGGAATTTCTGTTTCTAAATCCTTGAGGAATCACCACACTGTCTTCCACAATGGTTGAACTAATCTACACTCCCACCAGCAGTGTAAGAGTGTTCCTTTTTCTCCACCTCCTTGCCAGCATCTGTTGTCTCCAGAATTTTTAATGATCACCATTCTAACTGGCGTGAGATTATATCTCAACGTGGTTTAGATTTGCATTTCTCTAATGACCAGTAATGTTGGGCATTTTTTCATATGTTTGTTGGCTGCATAAATGTCTTCTTTAGAAAAGTGTCTATTTATATCCTTTGCCCACTTATTGATGGGGTCGTGTGTTTCTTTCTTGTAAATCTGCTTTAGTTCTTGGATTCTGGATAGTAGCCCTTTGTCAGATGGGTAGATTGCAAAAATTTTTTCCCATTCTGTTGGTTGCTGGTTAACTCTAATGATTGTTTCTTTTGCTGTGCAGAAACTCTTAAGTTTAATTAGACCCCATTTGTCTATTTTGGCTTTTGTTGCCATTGCTTTTGGTGTTTTAGTCATGAAGTCCTTGCCTATGCCTATGTCCTGAATGGTATTGCCTAGGTTTTTCTCTAGAGTTTTTATGGTGTTAGGTCTTATGTTTAAATTTTTTTTAATTGCATTTTAGGTTTTGGGGTACATGTGCAGAACATGCAAGATAGTTGCATATGTATACACGTGGCAGTGTGATTTGCTGTCTTCCTACCCTTCACCCACATCTGGCATTTCTCCCCATGCTATCCCTCCCCAGCTCCCCACCCTGCTGTCCCTCCCCTATTCCCCCCAATAGACCCCAGTGTGTAGTGCTCCCCTCCCTGTGTTCATGTGTTCTCATTGTTGGTTCATCACCTGCCTATGAGTGAGAACATGCGGTATTTCATTTTCTGTTCTTCTGTGAGTTTGCTGAGAATGATGTTCTCCAGATTCATCCATGTCCCTACAAAGGACACTAACTCATTGTTTTTGATTGCTGCATAATATTCCATGGTGTATATGTGCCACATTTTCCCAGTCCAGTCTATCATCGATGGGCATTTGGGTTGGTTCCAGGTCTTTGCTATTATGTTTAAATTTTTAATGCACTGGGAGTTAATTTTAGTGTAAGGTGTAAGAAAGGGGTCCAGTTTCAGCTTTCGGCACACAGCTAGCCAGTTCTCCCAACACCATTAATTGAACAGGGGATCCTTTCCTCATTGCCTGTTTTTGTCAGTTTTTTCAAAGATCAGATGGTTGTAAATGTGTGGCATTGCTTCCAGGACCTCTGTTCCGTTCTGTTGGTTTGTATCTCTGTTTTGGTACCAGTACCATGCTGTTTTGATTACAGTAGCCTTGTAATATAGTTTGAAGTTAAGTAGCGTGATGCCTCCAGCTTTGTTCTTTTTGCTTAGGATTTTCTTGGCTATGCGGGCTCTCTTTTGGTTCCAGATGAAGTTTAAAGTGGTTTTTTCCAGTTCTGTGAAGAAGGTCAATGGTAGCTTGATGGGAATACCACTGAATCTGTAAATTACTTTGGGCAGTACGGCCATTTTCACAATATTGTTTCTTCCTAACCATGGGAAGAGCATGGGATGTTTTTCCATCTGTTTGTGTCCTCTCTTATTTCATTGAGCAGTGGTTTGTAGTTCTCTTTAAAGAGGTCCTTCGCATCCTTTATTAGTTGTATTTCTAGGTATTTAATTCCCTTTGTAGTAATTGTGAATGAGAGTTCACTCATGATTTGGCTCTCTGTTTGTCTGTTATTGGTGTATAGGAATGGTTGTGATTTCTGCACATTGATTTTGTATCCGGAGACTTTGCTGAAGTTGCTTATCAGCTTAAGAAGATTTTGGGCTGACATGATGGGGTCTTGTAAATATGCAGTCATGTTATCTGCAAATAGAGACAATTTGACTTCCTCTTTTCCTAGTTGAATAACCTTTATTTATTTTTCTTGCCTAATTGCTCTGGCTAGAACTTCCAGTACTGTATTGAATAGGAATGGGTAAGAGAGGTCATCCTTTTTTACTGCCAGTTTTCAAAGAGAATGCTTCTGGTTTTTGCCCATTCAGTATGATATTGGCTGTGAGTTTGTCATAAATAGCTTTTATTATGTTGAGATATGTTCCATCAGTACCTAGTTTATTGAGAGTTTTTAGCATAAAGGGCTGTTTAATTTTATCAAAAGCCTTCTCTGCATCTATTGAGATGATCATGTGGTTTATTCTTTGGCTCTGTTTATATGATGGATTATGTTTATAGATCTGCATATGTTAAACCAACCTTGCATCCCTGGGATGAAGCCTACTTGGATCGTGACAGATAAGCTTTTTGATGTGCCAGTATTTTATTGAAGATTTTTTGCATCGACGTTCGTCATGGATATTGGCCTGAAGTTTTCTTTTTCAGTTGTGTCTCTACCAGGATTTGTTAGCAGGATGATGTTGGTCTCATAAAATGAGTTAGGGAGGATTTCCTGTTTTTGTATTTTTGGAATAATTTCAGAAGGAATGGTACCAGCTCCTCTTTGTACGTCTGGTAGAATTTGGCTGTAAACCTGCCTGGATCTGGACTTTTTTTGATTGATAGGCTATTAATTGCTGCCTCAACTTCAGATCTTGTTATTGGTCTATTCAAGGATTCAACTGGTTTAGTCTTGGGAGAGTGTAAATATCCAGGAATTTATCCCTTTCTTCTGGATTTGCTGGTTTATGTGTGTAGAGTTCTTTGTAGTAATCTCTGATGGTGGTTCATATTTCTGTGGCTTCAGTGGTGATAACCCCTTTATCATTTTTTATTGCATCTATTCAAGTCTTCGCTCTCTTCTTTTTTATTAATCTGGCTAGTGGACTGTCTGTTTTGTTGATTTTTTTCAAAAAACCAGCTCTTGGTTTTATTGATTTTTTGAAGGGTTTTTTTGTGTCTTTATCTCCTCAGTTTTGCTCTGATCTTAGTTATTTCTTGTCTTCTGCTCACTTTTGAATGCTTTTGATCTTGCTTCTCTAGCTCTTTCAATTTTGATGATAGGGGGTTGATTTTAGATCTTTCCTCACTTCTCATGTGGGCATTTATTGCTATAAATTTCCCTTTAGACATTACTTTAAATGTGTCCCAGAGATCCTGGTACATTGTGTCTTCATTCTCATTGGTTTTGAAGAACATCTTTATTTCTGTCTTCATTTCATTGTTTATCTATTTTTCATTCAGGAGCAGTTGTTCAGTTTCCATGTAGTTGTGTGGTTTTGGGTGAGTTTCTTAATTCTGAGTTCTAATTATATTGCGCTGTGATCTGAGAGACTATTTGATATGATTTCCATTCTTTTGCATTTGCTGATGAGTGATTTACTTCCAATTATGTGGTCAATTTTAGAGTAAGTGCGATTTGGTGCTGAGAAGAATATATATTCTGTGGATTTGGGGTGGAGAGTTCTGTAGATGTCTGTTAGGTCCCCTTGGTCCAGATCTGCTTTCAAGCCCTGGATATCCTGGTTGATTTTCTGTCTCATTGATCTAATATTGACAGTGGAGTGTTAAAGTCTCCCACTGTTATAGTGTGGGAGTCTAAGTCTCTTTGTAGGTCATTAATAACTTGCTTATGTATGTATCTGGGTGCTCCTGTATTGGGTGCATATATATTTAGGATAGTTAGCTCTTCTTGCTGTATTGATCCTTTTACCATTATGTAATATCTGTCTTTGTCTCTTTTGATCTTTGTTATTTTGAAGTCCGTTTTATCAGAGACTAGGATTGCAACCCCTGCTTTTTTTTTTTTTTTCTCTTCATTTGCTTGGTAAATCTTCTTCCATCCCTTTATTTTGTTACTGTTTGGTTGTTTTGCCTGTTAGTTGATGCACTTTCATTGCATCATTGGTCTTTACCATTTGGTACATTTTTGTAGTGGCTGGTACTGGTTGTTCTTTTCATGTTTAGTTCTTCCTTTAGAAGTTCTTGTAAGGCAGTTCTGGTGGTGACAAAGTCAGTAGTTGCTTGTCTGTAAAGGATTTTATTTCTCCTTCACTTAAGAAGCATAGTTTGGCTGGATATAAGATTCTGGGTTGCAAGTTCTTTTTTTAAGGATGTTGAATATTGGCCCCCACTCTCTTCTGGCTTGTAGAGTTTCTGCCAAGAGATCCACTTTGAGTCTGATGGGCTTCCCTGTGTGGGTGACCTCACCTTTCTCTCTGGCTGCTCTTAGCATTTTTTTCTTCATTTCAACCCTGGTGAATCTGATGATTATGTGCCTTGGGATTGCTCCTCTTGAGGAGTATCTTAGAGGAGCATCTTTGTGGTGTTCTCTATATTTCCGGGATTTTAATGTTGGCCTGCCTTGCTAAGTTGGGGAAGTTTTCCTGGATAATATCCTTGAGAGTGTTTTACAGCTTGAATTCATTCTCCCTGTCACATTCAGATATACCAATCAAGTGTAGATTAGGTCTTTTCACATAATCCTATATTTTTGGCAGCTTTGTTCATTTCTTTTTACTCTTTTTTTCTCTAGTCTTACCTTCTTGTTTTATTTCACTGAGTTGATCTTCAATCTTTGATATCTTTTCTTCTGCTTGATTGATTCAGCTATTGAAACTTGTGTACACCTCACGAAGTTCTCGTGCTGTGTTTTTCAGCTCCATCAAGTCGTTTATGTTCTTCTCTAAGCCGTTTATTCTAGATAGCATTTAATCTAACCTTTTTTCAAGGTTTTTAGTTTCTTTGCATTGGGTTAGTACATGTTCCTTTAGTTCAGAGAAGTTTGTTATTACCCACCTCCTGAAGCCTGCTTCTGTCAGTTCATGAAACTCATTCTCCATCTGTTTTGTTTTCTTGCTGGTGAGGAGTTGAGATCCCTTGGAAAAGGAGAATCATTCTGGTCTTTGATGGTTTCATCCTTTTTGTGCTGCTTTCTTCCCATCTTCATGGATTTATCTAGCTTCGATTTCAGGGAGCTGCTTGATCATGCAGTCTGTTTCTTGTCTGCCTGTAGAGTTGCTGCTGGGCTGCCACCAACTCAGTCTGGCTGCTGAGTAGGCATCCTGTGTCTTTTGTTTACACAGGGAGATGAGG
Source organism: Saguinus oedipus (assembly GCA_031835075.1). Classification (NCBI taxonomy): domain Eukaryota; kingdom Metazoa; phylum Chordata; class Mammalia; order Primates; family Cebidae; genus Saguinus; species Saguinus oedipus. The sequence continues at coordinate 114,636,865 of CM063175.1, forward strand.
CCTGCCTCTGTAATGGTGGATGCCCTTCCCCGCACTGAGCTCGATCCTTCCGGGTCCAGCTTGAACTGAAGTGCTGGCTGCAAAACCCTCAAGCAAGAGGGCTTCACCCTGCTGGGCTTTCCGCAGGAAGGGACCCACCTAGCCTATCGTCTGTCTCCCTACTTTGTAGCACCCCCTCTTTCTAGGGGGCCGTTAGCTCAGTCCCGCAGACTCTCCTGGCCAGCCAGTGCATCCGCCTAGATGTGTGCCCATAATCCGCAGCACCGGCTGGGGCTGCTATTCAACTCTTTGCAGGTAACTCGGGTGCCTTTCAGCCTGGCGAAGATCTCCTGGTCTGTGAGTTTCAGAGGCTTTGGGAGAAGCGCAGTATCTGGTCCCACGTGCCAGAGGGGGAAATCCCCGAATCTTCCACTCAGATGCACTTCCCGGGTGGAGCAGCACCCTTCCCTCCTCAGTTTGCCCTCTTTGGGCTATGCCCACTATCCAACCAGTCCCTTTGAAATGAACCAGGAACCTCATTTGTTTCTATTCGGCCAGCTTGGCAGAAGTCCCTGTCTTTTTCAGATTTTTTTTTCATGGACTACTTTTTCATTTTTTGGTATCCTCTTCAATTTCTTTTATCAGTGTTTTATAGTTTTAATTACAGAGATCTTTCACTTTATTCCTTAATTCCTAGATATTTAATTTTAATTGTGGCTATAATAAATGGGATTCTTTTTTATTTCTTTTTCAGATTTTTCACTGTTAGCATACAGTAATGCTACTTAATTTTGTATGCTGATTGTGTATCATGCAACATTACTAAATTTGTTTATTATTTCTGACAGTTTACTTGTGGAGTCTGTATGTTTTTCCAAAGGATTATATCACCTGCAAGCAAGGATAATTTAACGTCTTCCTTTCCAATTTGAATGTCTTTTATTTATTTCTCCTATCTGATTGCTCTAGCTAGGACTTCCAATACTATGGTGAATAATAGTGATGAAAGTGGATATCCTTGTCATATTTCATATCTGAGAGGAAAAACTTTCAATTTGTCCCCATTCAGTATGATACCAGCTGTGGGTTGTCATATATGGCTTCATTATTCCTTCTATACCCAGTTTTTTGATGGTGTTTGTTTTGACTGAATGTTGAATTTTATCAGATGCTTTTCAGCATCAGTTGAAATCCTCATATGATTTTTGTTCTTCATTGTCTTGATATGCTGTATCACGTTGATTGATTTGCATACATTGAACTATCCTTACATCCCTGGGATAAACCCCATTTGGTCATATTGAATAATCTTTTTAGTGTGTTGTTGAATTTGGTTTGCTAGTATTTTGTTGAGGGTTTTTGCATTAATACTCATCAAAGATATTGGCCTGTAGTTTCCCTTTTTTGGTATGTCTTCTTCTGGTTTTGGCATCAGGTTAATACTGTCCTCATAGAGTAAGTTTGGAAGTGTTTCATCATTCTCTATTTTTTGAAACAGTTTAGGATTTGTGTTAGTTCTTCTTTAAATGTTTGGTAGAATTCAGCAGTGAAGCCATTGAGTTCCAGGCTTCTCTTTACTGGGAGACTTTATTAGGGCTTCTATCTCATTACTTGTTATTTTTCTGTTCAGGTTTTGGGTTTCTTCATGGTTCAATCTTAGTAGGTTGTATGTGTCTAGGAATTTTTTCATTTCTTTGAGATTTTCCAACTTAATTGGCATATAGGTGCTCCTACTAGCCACTAATGATCCTTTGAATTTCTGTGGTATCAGTTTTAATGTCTCCTTTTTCATCTCTGATTTTATTTATTTTATCTCCTTTTCTTCTTAGTCTAGCTAAAGGTTTGTCAATTTTGTTAAACTTTTCAAAAAGCCAACTTTTTTTTTCTATTGGTCTTTTATATTGTTTTCTTCATTCAATTTTATTTCTGCCCTGATGTTTATTTAATTTTTTTCTACTAATTTTGTGTTTGCTTAGTGCTTGCTTTTTTAGTTAGGATGCATCATTAGGTTTTCTGTTTGACATTTTTCTTCTTTTTTGATGTAGGCACTTGTAGTTATAAACTTTTCTCTTCATGCTACTTTTGTCCCATCAGTTTTGGTTTGTTGTATTTCCAATATCATTTGTTTCAAGAAATTTTTCAGTTTTCATCTTAATTTCTTCATTGACCCACTTGTTGTTCAGGAGCATATTATTTAATTTCCACGTATTTGTATAGTTTCCAAATTTCCTTTTGCTATTTATTTCTAGTTTCCACTGTGATCAGAGAAGATGTTTGATATTAGTTTAATTTTTAAAAGTGTTTTAAGACCTGTTTTGTGACCTAACATATGGTCTTTCCTTGAATGATCCATGAGAAAGATGTATATTCTGCAGCTGTTGGATGAAATATTTTGTAAATATCTATTAGGTCTATTTGGGCTACAGTGCAGATTAAATTCAATGTTTGATTGTCGGTTTTCTGTCTGGATGATCTGTCCAGTGCTGAAAGTGGGGTGTTGCAGTCTCCAGCTCATATTAGGGCCTATCTTTTTAGCTCTAATAATATTTGCTTTATATATCTGGGTGCTCCTCACTATAACCTCCACTTCCCAGGCTCAAGTGACCCTCCTATCTCAGCCCCCACCAAGCAGCTGGGACCACAGGCGTGCACCACCATTCCTGGCTAATTTTTTTGTATTTTTGGTACGGATGGAGTTTTGCCGAGTTGCTCAGGCTTGTCTCAAAATGCTGAGCTCAGGCAGTCCTCCTGCTTTGGCCTTTCAAATTGCTGGTATTATAGGCATGACCCACTGTGCCCAGCCTCACTCTATGTATTTTTATTAGAGAGTTTAGTCCGTTTACATTCAATGTTATTATTGATAAGTAGAAACTTACTCCTGCCATTTTGTTATTTGTTTTCTGGTTGTTTTACATTCTTCTCTTCCTTCTTTCTGTCTTTCCGGTCTTCCTTTTAGTGCAGGTGATTTTCTCTGGTGGCATGCTTTAATTCCTTGCTTTTTTATTTTTTGTGTATCTGTTGTATGTTTTTCAATTTGAGGTTACCATGGGATTTGTAAATACTATCTTATGACCCATTATTTCACACTGATGATAACCTAACACTAATTGATAAACACTCTACACTTTAACTTCATCCCCATGCTTTTTACCTTTTTCTTATTTCCCTTTACATCTTATATTCTATGTCCTGAAAAGCTGTTGTAGCTATTATTTTTGGTTGCTTCCTCATTTAGTCTATTTAAGTCAAGAGAAGTTTACATACCACAATTACAGTGTTATAATATTCTGTGCTTTTCTGTGTGCTTACTATAACCAGTGAGTTTCGTACCTTTGAATGATTTTCTTCTTGTTCATTAATATCCTTTTCTTTCTGATTAAAAAACTCCCGTTAGCATTTCTTAGAGGACAAGTATGGTGTTTATGAAATCCCTTAGCTTTTTTTTTTTTATCTAGGAATGTCTTTATTTCTCCTTCATCGTTAAAGGATATTTTCACCAGACATACTATTCTCGAGTAAAAGGGCTTTTTTCTTTAGCACTTTAAATATTTTATGCCACTCTCTCATGGCCTGTAAGGTTTCAACTGAAAAGTCTGCTGCCAGACACATTGGAGCTCCATTGTATGTTATTTGTTTCTTTTTACTTACTGCTTTTAGGATCCTTTCTTTATCCTTGACCTTTGGGAGTTTGATTATTAAATACGATGAGGTAGCCTTCTTTCGTTTAAATGTTTGGTATTCTGTAACCTTCTTTAACTTGCATGTTGATATCTTTTTCTGTCTTTGGGATGTTCTCTGATATTATGCCTTTGAATAAACTTTCTATCCCCATCTCTTTCTATACCTCTACTTTAAGACCAATAACTCTTAGATTTGCGCTTTTGAGGCTATTTTCTAGATCTCAAAGATGTGCTTCATTGTTTTTTAAAATTATTTTTTCTTTTGTCTCCTCTGACTGTGTATTTTCAGATAGTGTGTCTTCAAGTTCATTTATTGTTTCTTCTGCTTGATCAGTGCTGCTAAGAGACTCTGATATATTCTTCAGCATGTCATTGCATTTTTCAACTCTAGAATTTCTGCTTAATTCTTTAATTATTTCAATCTCTTTTTATTTATCTGATAGAATTCTGAATTCCTTCTCTGTGTTATCTTGAATTTCTTTGAGTTTCTTCAAAACAGCTATTTTGAATTCTCTGTCTGAAAGGTTATATGTCTTTCTTTTTCTAGGATTGGTTCCTAGTGCCTTGTTTAGTTCATTTGGTGAGGTCATGTTTTCCTGGAGGTGTTCTTTGGTGTCTGGACATTCAGCAGTTAGGTATTTATTCTAGTCTTCACAGTCTGGGCTTGTTTTTGCCTGCCCTTTTTGAGAAGGCTTTCTAGGTATTCAAAGGGACTTTGGCCAAAAGCCCGATTATGCTGTGGTTTTTGCAGATTCATAGACGTACCACCTTGGTGGTCATGAATAAGATAAAGAAGAATTCTCTGAACTACCAGGAAAAGACTCTTGTTCTTTCCCCTTACTTTCTCCCCAAAATACAGATTCTATCTCTGTCTCTCTGTGCTGAGCCACCTGGAATTGGGGCTGTGCTGATGCAAGCACTCCTGTGGCCACCACCACTGGAATTGTGCTGGGTCAGACCTGAAGCCAGCACAGCACTGGGCCTTGCCCAAGGCCTTTCCCTTCAGGATGTTGAGCTCCCCCAGGTTCTGGGTGTGTCCAGAGATGCTGTCTGGGAACCAGGGATTGGAGTCAAAAACCTTAGCAATTTACCTGATATTCTGTTCTACTGTGGCTAAGCTGGCATTCAAACCAAAATACACATTCCTTTTCACTCTTTCCTCTCCTTTCCATAGGCAGAAGTGTCTCTGCCTGTGACCACCACCTTCACTTATCCTTGGGGGGTTGGGCCAGGTCATCACTGATATTCACTTAAAGTCCAAGGGCTCTTTTGTCAGTGTATAGTGAATGCTCCCAGGCCTGGGACTCATCCTTCAGGGCAATAGGTGCCCCTCTGGCCCAGGGCAGGTCCAGAAATGCTGTCTATGAGCCTAGCCCTGGACTTGGAGACCCCAAGAACCTCCTTGTTTCTCTGCCCAGCCATGGCCAAGATGGTACCTGATTTTTGATTCTTGTGACAGTGCTTTTCTGTGTGCAGATTCTTGTTAAAATTTGGTGTTCCTGCAGCAGAGACCAATGATCTAGGCTTCTGTTCCACAATCTTGCTTCTTCTTTCTTCAGGAAATGTTTGTTAAACATAAAAACACAAGTTGTTTCAGTCAGTGAGGGGACTGTTCATTTTTCCATCTTTTCTTACAGAAGCAGGAAGATTGATGGCTTGGTATTATATTACCTTTGAGACAGTGAAGAAATTTTATACAATCAGTGGAAAAGAAACCTTATCAGATCTGGTAAATTAATTTTCACTAGAAAATAAATACATAATGATGTAGTATAAAATAATATTTGAGAAACAACTAATTTGTATATCTCATATAATTTAAGAATTAATGAGCAGAAAGGAAAGCATTTCTAAGAATGCATATGTCTCCTCTGGTATCAGAGCTAAAAAAATTTATGTACAAAACCAAAGTAGGTATGGCAACTACTTTACAACTTAGGTGATAATGCTAATTACCTTGGTAGTGGCTATAGTATGTAATAACATGTAAGAAAGATTCCAAGATGATGTGGTGTGATATATTAGGAAAGTCTGCCATGAGTGAATGACAGTGAGTTGCAGCATGTGTGCCATGTACTTACAACCTCTCCTTAAATCTTTGCGTCAGAATAGTGAGAACAATGGGAATAGAATAGTATTGGTGATGACCCAGATCAAATATTGGTTGTAGAGAAAATGGGAATAATAACAGGTTGTGCTAGAATATCAACAGTAGGGCAACTTTGCAGCTGCAGCAAAGAACAGGGCTGTAGGCATCTCATTGGTGCATGGTAACTGCATTGGTCCTTTCTTCCTTCACTTAGAACATGAATATGAAACAATATTTATAAAAGAAAATATTTACTCTCAAATTTAAGCCATTCATTTTTATTTAAAACATCGAATTTGATTGCTGTTGTAAGATTATTATAGGAAAAATTGCACACTAGGATTCCAGTTATGATTGAGGAGTCACATAAACAACAATTGATGAAAAATAGAAGGTTTGTATTTTTAGGTAAACATTCTTAACTAAGGAGAAATCAAGAGTAGAAAACACCCACTATTAACATTAACTCATCTGATCTTGAGTTCAGCAAGTGTATAAGAAAATTAAAACAAGTGTTAACTCCATTTTAGATATGTGGAAAATGAAAGCACAGAGACTCCTTTTTTTGTTACTTGGCAGAAGTAGGCTCTAGAATCCAAATTTCCTAATATCTAAAACATTCTTTCTATGACTAAATTATCCTCAATTGAGATAATGATTTGCAAACTATAGAACAGTAGAATAGTACTAGTAGTAGTAGTAGTAACAACAAAAGCAATGTTTATTGAGGACTTATTTATTACTATATGGTAGGCACTGGGCTAGATGTTTTAAATTGTATCTTGTTAATTTTTAAATTCTTATTTGTATAGTCCTGGTGTCTAATGTAATGTCTGGTATATAATAGGAGTTTGTAAGCATTTGTTAGTGAATGAATGAATCCTTAAAGAAGCAAAATGTATAAAGCAGGTTTTTAATTCTTGTTATGTTAATTGATAAAACAGTGATGGTTTAAAGCAGTATGAAAAATAAATAAATTTTGAGAAAGAAGATGAGAGGAAAGAAACAAAAAATAGACTTCATTAAATGGACAACTTCTGAAATGTTATAGGTTACAATGATAGCTGGCTGCAAGGAATTTCTAGATATACAGTTAAGAATAAATGAAAAGAAAACACTGAATACTTTGAACAAAGATCCAAATCGGATAACTATCAGGTACAGAAATTATGTATATTTTAAATAATTTAAAGAGGCTTTATTTAATTAAAATAAATAATACATGTCTTGCCATGTGGTTTTATTTGTAGATTTCCAATGGAAGGAAGAATTAAAACAAGAGAAATGAAAGTGAATTGGTAAAGATGATTCATACTTACGAATGTTTTATTTTTTTGGTTTAAAAACATTTTACATTTGATTTTCTTGATACAGAAAAATATACATAAAAAAGAGTCAGAATGTAGAATTGAAATTAATTTCTTAGAACTCTCAGACTTTAAAATTGATGATTTTGAATACTTTTTCTTAAACATTTGTTCAGAGTAGATTCTGTTGAGGCAGGGTGGACAGTTGAAAGAAGACATGCTGCTTCTGTTTCTCATTGTCAGGATTTTTCAAGTTAGCTTGAATGAGAACAATATATATAAAAATAATGGACTATATGAAAACCTGTGTAATAAATGTCTATTGAATGGTAGTGGCATTCTGGGAGAGACAGAGTAAAAGCAACATTATGAGTAAAGGTGTGTATATGTGACAGTGGATGACTATTCTGCCATAAATAGGGAGTTTAAATAGAGATTAGTAATTGAAAGAGTTAATTAAGGCTACACCGTAACTTGTGTCTTTTAGCAGTTTGCAATCACAAATACAATGATACTGTCTTCTGCCATGCCAACTGCTTGGTTTTCTGAATATGCAGGTCTTAGTGTTATGTAATTTAAGGTGAAATGGTTTTTTTAATGTGGCTCAATAAAACCAATTAGCCAAAGAATTTCTTTTCCTCCATAACTAGAGGAGGCCATCCTTTCTTTAGGATTCTTCCTGACATCTCATTAAATTTTATCTTCCAAATACCTTTAAGTCTATAAAGCAATCTTCTCATTGCTTTTTACATCTCATCAGGCAGATTTATAGCTTGTACCACAGAAGTTAATGTTTATTTTCTTAGCTGTATTTCTATATTCAAATATTTATTTCTATAAATTCATATAACCTTAGAGATTATATAGCTTAGTCCTCTCATTTTACAAATGATGTAAGTGATCCACAGATAAGTTATGACTTCGCCAAGGTTATGTTGCTATCTAAAACTCTTGATTTTCTCATTTTTCCCTGAGTATACTGTGTTGCATAAATTATTGAGTCAAATTAAATCAAGTATTTTTCCACACTCATTTTCTTGGAAACACTTTATTTGCAATTTCAGTGCTTCCATTAACTTTGCCTTAAATTGGGTAATATATTATGTTGATTGAAGCTGTCAGATTTTAAAGTTAATTATTATACTTTATAATTGTTTTTATACATATCATAATTTAGATTCCCATTATCATTTCCTGCTTTTGTACATCTTACTTAAGCATAGCCAAGAAAAGAGAGCGTGTGTATATATGGGATGGAAGGGCCTTAATCAAACATTTATAGTATATTTGTAGGCAATGATGGCTAATAGTTAACTTTTTCATGGCTTTGTCATATCCCTGTTACTTTGCTGAACTTCACATACATCTGTTCTTTTCCAAGTAGATGTTAATCCTCTTAGTTTTAGGATTTTATCCTTCAAGTTTCTGCCCTTTTAATATTTTTTTTTTTTTTTTTTTTTTTTTAGACAGAGTATTACACTGTGGCCCAGGCTCAAGTGCAATGGCATGATCTTGGCTCATTGCAACCTCTGCCTCCCAGGCTCAAGTGATACTCCTGCCTCAGCTTCTGTAGCTGGCATTATAGGCACATGCCATCACACCTGGCTAATTTTTGTAATTTTCATAGTGACGGGGCTTCACAATGTTGGCCAGGCTGGTCCCGAACTCCTGACCTCAAAAGTGATCCCAAATTGCTGGGATTGCAGATGTGATCCACCATGCCTGGTTCTGACCTTTTAATTTAAGTCTATTTTAAAATTCTTCCTAGCTTTAATTCCTAGGTCTTCCCTTTTCAGCACTAGCTCTGTTTTTTTAACTGGTATTTTTCAGTGAACTGACAGGGTATGATATGGAGCCACCATACAGAGCCCTGGACTTCCCAACTCTGGCTTTCTTTTACACGTGAGAATAAACTGTTTGTGTATAGACAGATAGGGTCTGGTCATGGTTTAATCTAATTCTGACTGAATCAATACCTTACCTCATTTAATTCTTGTATTAACCTTGCCTTAGTCATAACTGCCATGTAACTCTGCCCCTGTTAGTTGAGGTGGTAGAAGTGCCACCTCACCTGAGGCTGTGGAACTTCTGTATCTACTGAGGACAAGCTCAGGGGTAAGATTACAGGACATCACTTCTTGCCTTATCTGGTGCAGAGAAACTGAGAGTCCTGCCATGGTTCTGTACCTACTAGCATAAATCTCTGTCCTTTCTCCTATCCCTGTTTTATTACTGCTTCTTGAAATAAGATTTCTGACAGGGAAGTATGATGTTGAAAAGTCTCTTATTTATTTACTAGAAATAATTGCTTTTTATCATGAATAAATATTTCTTCAAAAGTCTTATTTTTACTCCAGCAATTTTGTACTCCACATTTATGTATCCCTAGGTAGCTTAACAAGTTTTATTTACCCAGCATTTAAAAGCACCCTATTCACATTTTTCCATCAGTTCCTTCTTTGTTAGTAATTGTGTATCTTTATAACTATTTCTTAATAGAAAATATAAAATAATTTTCAGAACCATATACCATAGCCAAAAAAAGTTAATAGTTTAAATTTCAGCTGTATGGATCCATTCCAGGAAGTGAGTTGATTACTTCTTTCAATTTTCACATATCTTCTGCTAATCTAAATCATGAAATATAACTATTCTGTCCTTTTTCTTTGTGTAGCTGACTGTTTCGGTTTTATTGAGAGACCTCCTTCTGTTGAGCAGTTTAGTAAGAAATTTGTTTTTTAAAAAGAGATTCCCTCAGGAGAGTAACAATACGTATAATAATTTTAGTTAGAACCATCAGTGATTTACATATCAATGTCTGATTAGGTAAGTTTATGGGCAAAACAGGTAGCAGAGAACCTGGGATATAGTAGGCACATAGGCACTAGTGTGTTTTTCCCCCTCATAACAACTATCACCTCAAATTTAGGAGCCAAGCAGCTGCTGGTTTTGAATAACCAGCTAATATGCTGCTGACCTTCATACACTGAACAGAATTATCAGCACATAATACTATGTCTGGCATTTAATAATATTTAATAAGAATTTGTTGATAAAACAAATTGTATTATTTTTCTATAATTCCTTGAAAAGAAATAGTAGAGCTAAAAGACAGAACTGTCTTGGAGGAGAATATGAAAACAATTTGAGATGTGTTGAGATTAAAATAAAAGTCTAAGTGAAGGTCTCCTGTAATTTGTCAATCTAGAGATTATAATGAAAATTTGAGATGAAATGAGATTTTTGAGACAGAGAGATTGAATAAAGAAGAGCAATAAATAATAAATAAAGACAACTTTGAGGAGTTAGGAAAACAGGAATGAACTTTTATTGTTGACCTGCAATAATAATTATGCAAGATAGAGAATCATGTAGTATTGCAGAAATAAAGGCAGAGAAATGTTTTAAGAAGGAATATTTCAGTGAGTGATACCAAATACTGTGAGATAGATAACTCTTACAAAGGAGTAACAGATTTTTTTTCTTTCTCCAAGTCTTATTCAGGCTCAACTAGGATGTATTCCCATACAAGATTTTGCTTTGACACAAGATACCGCAAAGATTTTCAGACAAGGCTCCCGAATTACAAGATGTATGTTACAGAATTAGTGGATTTTAAGTATTTTTTTTCCCGATAAACTGGTACACTAGAATATTCTAATATTCCAATATTAATTGGAATTTTTTTTTTTAGGGTTGTCAGATTTTGTAGCCGCTCAAGAAAAGAAGTTTGCTGTACTATTGAATAGTTTGATTTTAGCTAAATGTTTTAGGTGTAAACTTTGGGAAAACTCTCAGCATGTATCCAAACAATTGGAAAAAATTGGTAAGTACTGAATACAGGTAGGCAGTTTGGCAGTGTTTGCCATTTATTTTGTATTCACTGTTAGTAAAATTGTTCTGTGATGATTACAGACCTTTAAAGAAGATATGTATTTGTAGGCTTAAATAAGTGCTGTACTCTACTTTCAGAAATCTGATTTTCATTTGCTACTCCTTAAAGGATTCCATTTGAAATCAACTGAATGATACATGAGTACATGAGAAACCTAATAAAAATTAATGCTCTTATCTGAAAATTTTTTCTTATACCATGAGTGAAATTTTGTTTTAGTAATTAGGTAACTATGTGATGCCCTCTCTTCCACTTTTATGACTAATATTTTGTTTTGATCTCGATTACAAGGCACAGATTTAGCAATCCCAGCCATTCCTAATTCATTACAGAAAATTATGTCACTTCTTTATGTCTTAAATTTTTTTTTGGTTTTCAATAACAGTAGAGTATTAATACCGATTTTCATAGAGATTCTGTACACAAAAGATTGTGCCTGATTATTTTGTCTGTAGGGACCTTGTGTAGGGTGTGCTCTGAGACTGTAGGGAGTACCATTTACAAAGGATTTTCCTGTTTGATACCTGTGACCTTGTGACCCTATTCCTTCTTAGATAGCTAGAATCCTAAAAAGAGAGTTACTATCTCATGACTGATAGCCTTGTTAGTTTTGCAATTTTGTCTACATCTTGGGGGTATCAACAAATTAAATAATGGATTTTTGGGGATTGTCTTGTTACTTACTTGAACAAAGATTACCAACTGTTTTATGAAGTCTTACTTTTTTTATCCATGAAATTTGAAATCAGTGAGGTGACAGAGGGCTAACTAGGAAGTCATGGGAGCTGGGGTGAAGCGGGGGTTGGCTGGTAAAAGTTAAGGGGAGAGATTCTGATGGAAAGGCTTACCTTATTACAGAAGTCCTGGCAACCAAATACCACACCCATCCCATAAAGGCAAAAGTTCTCAATTGGAAAAGTGGTTCCATACAACATTTAGAAAATTTTTAAATTAGGCTAAGTGATTACTAATAGGTTTCATTTTACCTGAAAAAGCCAATCTTTCTGGCTTTCTAGAGTATCATCAATATGGGCATTCATTGCATTCTGTCCCTTCCAGATTGTTGAACTAACCTGTTTTCACACATACTCATTACAGCTAAACAGAAAAAAAACAAATATTGCCCAGAAAAATATCATATAATAGAAAAGTGAGAGAATCCAAACAAAAAGTCAAATCCAAGTTGTTACTGAGCATGTTGAAAAAAAAGTAATGCATACAAATTGATGTTAATGGTGGCTATAAACTAAAAAGTTAAAAGACAAACATTTTGAGGGGAAATGGAAATGAGCATTAGGAATTATGTATACTAGAAGCTGTGTCTTAAGAAGAACTAAGAGAAAATCCCAAGAACAAGTAAATATTGAGTAAGGAAATAGTGTCATACCTTTACCAGTAATATATGTAATATATGTGCCTTAGACAATATTTTGGAATTTTATACTGCTCACAGTGTCTTTTATTTTGGGATTTGGATAAATACATTCATAAGTATATAAGAACTTTAAATTCTGCCTTCTAAAAGTATAAGGAAGGAAAGGTCCAAAGATGAAAATGAACTTGATGTATTTAAGGAACAAAATAAAAGCCAGAGTGGCTGGAGAGTAGTCAGCAACAGGAGAGTGAGAGGAAATTAGATTAGAGAGATAGACCGTAGTCAAGTCATATAGGTAAGAAAATTTGGCCCCAGTAAGGAAATTGCCACTTCATTCTAAATGCAGTGGAAAAGCATTGGAAGTTTAAGGCAGTAGAGTAAAATAGTCTGGTTTAGGTACAGAAACATAGAACTGTATTTCTAAGACAGAAATGCTCAGAGAGCCATAGCTTCACGAAGCAGTGTTCCCTTGCTTCATTTAAGCATGAGCCTTGAATCATGTTGCCTTTCTTTCAAGCATGAGTACAAAAGTACATATCTCTTGGTGCTTGCCCTGTGGATGGCATATAGTAAAACTAAAGGGTGAGTCATCATGTGGACCAGAGTTTCTCTTTATTTTATAAAGCAAATGCGTATTTTATTTCAGTCTGAATAAATATCAGTAATTGAATAATGTTACAACCCAAATAATTCAATTGAAAACTTTTTACAAAAACTTTAAGTTAGTTATTTGACTGGATCTTAATTTTTTTAAAAAACGAACTTAAATATTTAAATATATATTTTATTTAAAGTTGATTATTTTTAAGTTGTTGTTTGATTAATTTTCCACAGGTATAACATTGTCAAATGCAATCGTAAATGCTGGTTTGACTTCCTTTAAAAAATTAGAAGAGACAGATGCAAGGGAACTTGAATTGGTATTTATATTCACTGATTCCTAATTCCTGAATTCTGAGGCCTCCCTTTATTTCTATTAAAAGTTATTTTCCTTCTCATAATCATAAGTATTTTAACTTACCAAGGTTTTGGGTGATAAGCATTATTAAAGCTATTTATTCTAAAAAATATTTTACTAGAATTTCAAGTGTTGTAAGAATATAATGATGTAAATGTTTTTAGATTTTAAATAGACATCCCCCCTTTGGAACCCAGATAAAAGAAACTGTGATGTATCTACCAAAATATGAACTTAAAGTGGAACAGGTAAATATTTTTTGTTTCTTAGATATTTTATTGTCTTTTCAGGAATAAAGCTACCCATAGATAGGCTTCAGCTGAGTATGAGAAGTAAGATTTTTTTAAAACACTTTTTATGCTTGTCCTTTTTTGAAGATTTCAAGATATAGTGATACCACGGCAGAAATATTAGTGACTGTTATATTAAGAAACTTTGAACACCTACAAACTAAAAGAACAGCATCGGATTCTCACTATGTTACCTTAATCATAGGTGATGCAGATAATCAAGTAGTTTATCTGCACAAGATTATGTAAGTGTGAAATTTCTTACGTTTGATTTTATTTCTAAGCATATACTGTAAAAGAAAAATTCCACTGGCAAAAAAAGTAACAAGATCATTATGGGATCAACTAAATTACATTTTCCTGACACAATAATGGGATAGTTTCTCTATTTTTCTTTTAAAGAAGATATTAACATTGGGTCTGTTGGTTTAAACTGTGACATTTAGTACTCAAATGACCAAAGTATAAAATCTATTGGCCGGGCGCGGTGGCTCACGCCTGTAATCCCAGCACTTTGGGAGGCCAAGGTGAGTGGATCACCTGAGGTCAGGAGTTCAAGACCAGCCTGGCTGTCATGGTGAAACCCCATCTTTTTATTAAAAAAAAAAAAAATTTTTTTTTAAAAAGTCTATCACCATGGTCTGAAACAAGTGAGTAGATGACCTCTAGGAGGTCTTTCTTATTTCACTGCTTTTCTACCAATGACTACTACCATGAGTAGTCATTCATGGTCCTACTACTGTTTGAATGCAGTCTTTCTCCTACTGACCTCAAAATATATCTTCTACTTTCAGATTAAAATCTAACAAATTACTATCGCTCCGTTGTAGGATCCAAGCAATCAGAGCAAATGTGTAGAGGAGGTACCCTCCCTTATATCTAGTTCTGTAGCATGCCGTTCTATAATTTTTACTTCAGCATTTTCTCAGACACTATTATTTTCTCCCAGGATGTCATAAGCAAACTCTAAGGATATCAGTTATAGCCATAGCTATTTTTTTCAACACTTAGTAGGTTATAGCTATAGGTAATTTTTTTTAGCACTTAGTAGGTTCCAAATATTGAATTATTTAATATCTGTATGAGACAGGTGCTATCCATATTTTGTAGAGGAGGAAATTGAGACAAAAAGAGTTTAATGAATTTGATTTATGATTAATCAAACCTTAATCATGGTCATATAGCTAGTTAATAGCAAAGTCTAGATTTTAACCCAAGCAGTTTGACTCCAGAGCCTAGACTCTCGACTATCTTACTGTACTTGTAAGTTCAGGAATGGCAGTGGTTCTGAAATGAGATTCTCCTAATTGCTGCCAGTATATACTAGAATATTCTTTCCCAAAAAGTCACATGCAAAGTTTCCAAAGGGACTGCAGTGACCAGCATAACCCTTTCACTGGTAACTGCTGTCCTGTAACTACACACGTATAGAAAATATGCTATTGTATAAATCTTTTTTCTCTGTGACTAATAAATCTGTGACTACATGAGACTAAAATGAGTTCAGTCATAAAATTGGTTGCTGGTTTGTTTATGATGTTATTAGATACAGACTATATATCAATTGAAAAATACATTTGAAATTGTTCTCATAATACATGTAACTTACATATAGCCAGTTTTAAATGGTAATGATTTAGGGGCAAGATCATGCATTATTGATAGCAAGTATATATTCTTATTGGTACTGAAATGAGTAAATGCAACTTGGAAACAGCTGTAATTAAGAAAATTATGGACTAGGTGTGGTAGCTCAAACCTGTAATCTCAGCACGTTAAGATGCTGAGGCAGGAAAATCACTTAAAGCCTGGAGTTACAGACTAACCTGGGCAACAAAGTGAGACCCTATTTCTACAAAAATAAATAAATAAATAATCTGAGCATGGTCCAATGTGCCTGTGGTCCCAGCTACTCAGGAAACTGAGGCAGGAGGACTGCCTGAGCCTAGGAGTTTGAGGCTGCAGTGAGCTATGATTGAACCACTGTACTCCAGCTCAGGCAACAGAGTAGTGAGGCCCTGTCTCAAAACAAAGAAAATTAATTTTAAAAAATTATGGTCAAGACATTTCCATTGATACTTTATTATCCCTCATGAAAAGTTGAGGAAAGCAATTTGCAGTAAATTATTTCAGTTTACTACTAGAGAATATTTTTCTTAAGAACAATTAACCCTTGAAGATTAATATATATTTCATTAAGTGTTTGGATTACTACTTAAACTATACTATTTTCAGGGATTCTGTTTTGCTAAAAGCTGGAAATTGGACTAAGAAGATTGCTGTGAAGAGAGCTCTTAAATCTGAAGATCTTAGCATAAATCTAATAAGTTCTGAATTTGGTAAGTTAATTGAAGTAATGAAGACATGAATGTAAATAATATAATTGCATTTAAAAATTACATCCTTTATGTTGGTACAGAAAAGCAGTATAAATGGTATTATGCAAAAATAATATATTTAGATAATGTGAATAAACTTTAAAGGAAGTTTCATGTATTTAGATATATAAAAGATACCATGGACCAGGATGACATTTATAAAAGTTTATCTTTTCATTTACAGATATTTTATTTTCCTAGATAAATTACAATTATTGTTAAAAGATTGAGTTTTATTTTTGTAACAATAAATATGTAATTTTTTAGTTGTCATATTTTTTAACCTTTCAAAAATATTTTAACTTTCTGGACTTCTTAGCCCTAGAAGCTATAAAAATAAAAGAGAGATAAAAAGAAATAAATGTTCTCATGTGGATTTATATGACTTAAATAAGGATTTGTATACTTTTTTTCATTTTCCAGTTGGGCTTGATATTCAGCAGAAATTTACAGTCTTTTACTTAGAATCCAAGAGGTTTGGAAATCAAATGACTATGAGAAGAAAATCTGAAACACAGATTTCCCATTCTAAGCATTCAGATGGATCTACCATAGCAGGACCTAATAAAGGTAAATAGCTCTATTAATCCCTATTTCATATTAAAGCAAAGTATGGCTAGGGAGGAGTATTCAGTATTATAGTACTGCAACACTCAGATTGAGGACACTCTGGAATAAGATACTTAAGCTTCATAGTAATTGCATTGATAGGATATAATAGAAATTCTCTCTTATAGTTAGTATTTGTCAAATTAGGGTGATAGTTGGGGGACAAATTTTTTTATTCATTTTTTGGTATGTGTATAAGTCCATTTTCACACTGGTGATAAAAACATACCTGAGACTGGGAAGAAAAAGAGGTTTAATTGGACTTATGGTTCCACATGGCTGGGGAGGCCTCAGAATCATGGCAGGAGGTGAAAGGCACTTCTTCCATGATGATGGCAAGAGAAAAATGAGGAAGAAGCAAAAGCAGAAAATCCTGATAAACCCATCAGATCTCACGAGACTTATTCAACATCACGAGAATAGCATGGGAAAGATCAGCCTCCATGATTAAATTACCTTCCCTGGGTCCCTCCCACAACACATATAAATTCTGGGAGATACAACTCAAGTTGAGATTTTGGTGGGGACACAGCAAAACCATATCATTCCACCCATGGCCCCTCCAAATCTCATGTCCTCACATTTCAAAACGAATGATGTCTTCCCAACAGTCCCCCAAAGTCTTAACTCATTTCAGCATTTAACCCAAAAGTCCACAGTTCAAAATCTCATCTGAGACAAGGCAAGTCTCTTCTGCTTATGAGCCTGTAAAATCAAAAACAAGCTAGTTACTTCTTTGATGTAATGGGGGTACAGGTGTTAGGTAAATACAGTCATTCCAAATGGGAGAAATTAGCCAAAACAAAGGGGTTACAGTCCCCATGCATGTCTCAAATCTAGTGGGGCAGTCAAATTTTAATCTAGTGGGGCAGACCTCCTTTGACTCCAGGTCTTACATTCAGGTCATGCTAATGCAAAAGGTGGGTTTCCATAGTCTTGGGCAGTTCCATCCCTGTGGCTTTGCAGGGTACAGCCTCCCTACTGGCTGCTTTCATGGGTTGGTGTTGAGCATCTGCAGCTTTTCCAGATACACAGTGCAAGCTGTCAGTGGATCTACCTTTCTGGGGTCTGGAGGATGGTGGCCCTCTTCTCACAGCTCCACTAGGCAGCACCCCATTAAGGACTCTATGTGGGGGATCCAACCCCACATTTCCCTTCTGCACTGCCTTATCAGAGGTTCTCCATGAGGGCCCCACTCCTGTAGCAAACTTTTGCCTGGGCATCCAGGCATTTCCATACATCTTCTGAAATCCAGACAGAGGTTCGCAAATCTCAATTCTTGACTTCTTTGCACCTGCAGGCTCAATACCTTGTGGAAGCTGCCGAGGCTTGGGGCTTCCAACCTTTGAAGCCGCAGCCTGGGCTGCACATTGAACTGCTTTCAGCCACAGCTGGAGCAGCTGGGACACAGGACACCAAATCCCTAGGCTGCACACAGCACGGGAACCCTTGGCCCAGCCCATGAAACCACTTTTTCCTCCTGGGGCTCCAGGCCTGTGATGAAAGGGGCTGCTGTGAAGATCGCTGAAATGGCCTGGAAACATGTTCCCTATGGTCTTCAGGATTAACATTAGGTTCCTTGCTGCTTATGCAAATTTCTGCAGCCAGCTTGAATTTCTCCCTAGAAAATGGGTTTTTCTTTTCCACACATAGGCTGCAAATTTTCTTTTCTTTTTTTTTTTTGAGACAGAGTCTCACTCTGTCACCCAGGCTGGAGTGCAGTAGCACGATCTTGGCTCACTGCAACCTCTGCCTCACTGGTTCAAGCAGTTATCCTGCCTCAGCCTCCTGATTAGCAGGGATTACAGAAGGCTGCCACCATGCTTGGCTAATTTTTGTATTTTTAGTAGAGATGGAGTTTCACCATATTGGTCAGGCTGGTCTTGAACTCCTGACCTCAGGTGATCCACCTGTCTCAGCCTTCCAAAGTGCTGGTATAAATTTTCTGAACTTTTATGCTCTGTTCCCTGTTTAAAACAGAATACCTTTTACAGTACCCAAGTCACATCTTGAATGCTTTGCTGCTTAGAAATTTTTCCACCAGATACCCAAAATCGTCAAGTTCAAAGTTCCACAAATCTCTTGGTCAGGGGTAAAATGCTACCAATCTCTTTGCTAAAACATAACAAAATTCACCTTTGCTTCAGTTCCCAAAAAGTTCCTCATCTTCATCTGTGACCACCTCAACCTGGACACATTGTCCATATCACTATCAGCATTTTGGGCAAAATGCTCTCTAGAAAGTTATAAACTTTCCTACATTTTCCTGTCTTCTTCTGAGTTCTGCAAACTGTTCCAACCTCTGCCTGTTACCCAGTTTCAAAGTAGCTTCCACATTTTTGGGTATCTTTTCAACAACACTCCACTCTACTGGTACCAATTTACTGTATTAATTTGTTTTCACATTGCTGATAACAACATACCCTAGACTGGGAAGAAAAAGAGGTTTAATTGGACTTAGAGTTCCACATGGCTGGGAAGGCCTCAGAATCATGGTGGGAATTGAAAGACACTTCTTACATGTTGGTGGCAAGAAAAAAATGAGGAAGAAGCAAAAGCAGAAACCCCTGATAAACCCATCAGATCTCATGAGACATATTCACTATCATGAGAATAGCATGGGAAAGACTGACCTCCATGATTCAATTACCTCCCCCTTGGTCCCTCCCACAACACATGGGAATTCTGGGAGATGTAACTCAAGTTGAGATTTTATTGGGGCACAGGCAAATCATGTTCCTTTTCCATACTTAATGCCATTGTTATAGCCATTGTCAGGGGAGAGCAAGTGATGTGCAAGAATCAACAGATTTGTTAAGGCAAATCAGAGTGAAAATGAATTACTATTTTTTATTATGGGAATTTTTCAAATATATACAAAAGTAGAAGTATGTGATGAACTTTCATTTATTCATTATCCACTTTAAACAGTGATCAACTCATGGCTACTACTATTTCTTTTATACCTCTCTTTAGTTTTTTTCCATCCATATTTTGAAGCAAATTTTAGATATCATAATATTTCCTCTGTAAATATTTCATTATATATCTATCTAAATGGTAAAGTTTTTTTGAACGACATTACTTTTATAGATAAAATCTATTTAATATCATCCAATATTAAGTCAGTGTTCAAATTGTCTCATATATATTGTAGATATATTATCATCTTCATGCCATCTAGATATACCAGATTAACTCCTGAGTCCTTTTGGCTGTTTCTAGTAGTTTTGACAGCTTCTTTGCTATGCAGAGTAATATGCTGTTCTAGGCTCATCTCATATATGTCTAGCTTCAGACCCATACATAAATAAACTCTTTGTCCAAGAAGCCTTTTTTTTTTAATGATAGTATGTTCTAGAGATCACAATCTGTGTCCTAGAGGAGGTCATTGCCATTGAGTGATCATGATCTCTTAGATTTTTTTCATGCATAGAGTTAAGTATTATGTGACTATTTTTTGTTTTAAAAGATATAATGCATCATGAATTCATACTTATATGTACAAATCAAATTCAGAGATACAAAATTTATCCTTAAACTCAATTATCTATATAGGCCTTCTATCATGCTGGGAAACTTGGTTCTTGATGGCTCCAAAAATGATAGAATATCACTAATTTTCTATCCTTTATATACATTACACACAACAAACAGTCTGAGAATAACAATACCAGATTATCACTCTTAATATGATCATTAACATTTGAGAACTGTTTTGCATATATTTTTGTTCTTAGACTGTATCTTACTACCTTAGATTATATCTCAGTAGTCAAATTAATGTGTTTAAAAATCACTTGGAATAGATCCTCTGTATGTGGCCATGCCACTCTGAATGTATATACTTTCATTTGTTTTATTTTATACTCTTAGGAATAGCTTTCAAAAATTAATTTTGTTTTATAATAATGTAAAATATTTACATAGCTCTGTAATTAAATCTACAAAACAAGCACTAAATATGTAAACACTTGCAGCATAGGCAGTCTACCTTGCAGCTCTTATTCAGTTGGTCCTATTTTCACTCTTTTGACCCATCAGGGGAGCAGTTAACAGATCCTGGGGAATGTGAGAGCAGCAGTATGATTAGTCATGCTCTCTGAAGAGTGCTGGCAATTATGATAAATAGTAACTGCAGTGAGTAGTAGCAGGAAGAGCACATTTAGAACTATTCTGTGAGCTCATGAGCATCTATCTTCTTCCTTTTTGAAGAACACAGAAGAGCTTCCATTTCTGTGTAGGATATAGTTTTGTGGTAGGCCAGTACTTCCACAGCTACAACTATGAAAACCGGCTGGGCGCGGTGGCTCAAGCCTGTAATCCCAGCACTTTGGGAGGCCGAGGCGGGTGGATCACGAAGTCAAAAGATCGAGACCATCCTGGTCAACATGGTGAAACCCCGTCTCTACTAAAAATACAAAAAATCAGCTGGGCGTAGTGGCGCATACCTGTAATCTCAGCTACTCAGGAGGCTGAGGCAGGAGAATTGCCTGAACCCAGGAGGCGGAGGTTGCGGTGAGCCAAGATTGCGCCATTGCACTCCAGCCTGGGTAACAAGAGTGAAACTCCGTCTCAAAAAAAAAAAAAAAAAGAAAAAAGAAAACCTTCATACCTTATAAAAATTACAATTCTTAGGGCATCAGAGATTTGTGGAAGCAATAAGGACTAAAGGAACTAAAATTCTAGTGAGGGGAAAATCATTCCAGGCAGAGCTGAAGACTCAAGGACTCAGCAGTTCTTAATGAAAAGGCTAGGTAGGCCATCCCCTATAAAGGGGTTTACATGATCAGCCACTCAGCATGTTTGCCTGACAGAGGAAGAGGGAAACCTCTTCTGGTGAAATACAATCTGGAAACCACAGACACAATGTCTGTCATAAGATAAATTATGAGGCCTGCAAAGAGACAAGACCATATGCCTGATAATCAACTGTGTAAAGAAACACACTAGACACAGTGACACATACTTGTAGTCCTAGATATTCAGGAGACTAAGGCAGGAGGATTTCTTGAGCACAGGAATTTGAGGCTGTAGTGCACTATGATCATGTCTGTGAATTAGCCACTGCACTCCAGCCTGGGCTACAAAACAAGACCACATCTCTTTTGAAAAAAAAAAGTGTAAAATAATTATGATTAATATTTTCAAGAAAATATAGAAAAAATAGATAAATGCATGAAAAGATGGAAAGTTTTACCAGAAAATTAAAATCTATACAGAGATTTAAGTGGGCTTTCTAAATTGAAAATACAATATATGAAGTGAAGAGGGAGTATGCCTCTGCCAACAACTTTATTTCAGACATTTAGTCTTCAGAACTGTGAGAGAATACATTTCTGTTATTTTAAGCCACTCAGTGTGTGGTATTTTGTTATAGCAGCCCTAGCAAACTAATATACTAATCTCTGCTGTTAAAAGTCAAGATAAAGGTTACTTTTGACAAAGTTGACTGGAATAGGACACAAAGATGGTATCTAGGGGTGTTAATATTTCTCTGTTGCAGGTAGTACTGAACCCTGTATATATTATTTCCCTATTAAGTTGAGAACTTTCACCTTTTCACTTAAAGGAAACACTTTACAGCTTCTCTTTGGCATATCCAAATGGCCAGCATCACTACTCTTGTGCTTTGGGGCCATTATGAAGTAAAATAAGGGTTACTTGAACACAAGTACTGTGATACCATGACCGTTGATTTGATAATTGAGACAGCTACCAAGTGACTAAGGAATGAGTAGCATATACAGCCTGAATATGCTGGACAAAGGGATGAGTCACATCCAGGGCAGAATGAAGTGGAACAGCAGATTCCATCATGCTACTCAGAATGGTGTGCAGTTTGAAACTTACGAATTATTTATTTCTGAAAATTTTCATGTATTATTTTCGGACCAGAGTTGACCTTGGGTAACTGAAACTGTGGAAAGCAAAATCATGGATGAAGGGGGCTACTATATATGCACATCCCAATTGTACAATTCAATTTTTATATGCAAATGTATATATCCCCAAGTAAAGATACACAATTATATCTTTAAACATAACATACATACACTATTTCTCAGTAACTGACACAATGAAGGTACAATAGATTATCCTACTAAGGTTGTGACACTAAATTTGGGCCTTTTTAAAACAATTCAAATTTCAGTTCTAATCCTTTGTTAGATGGTGTTATTAAATGATACAAACTAATATTTAGTTCTGAGAATATAATTGCAAAATGGCTATTTCCAAATGTGCTTTCAAGTTAAACAAATGTGTCAATATTGTATATCATCAAATTATAGGAGTATATATAAAAATAAAAATATACACCTTAGGGAACATAAAATAATTGAAAATTCTTTTTATGCTTTCTACATCTTGTATTAGTCTGTCTTCATGTTGCTGATAAAGACATACCTGAGACTGGGTAATTTATAAAGAAAATGAGGTTTGATGAACTCACAGTTCCACGTGGCTGGGGAGGCCTCACAATCATGACAGAAGGCTAAAGGCACATCTTACATGGTGGCAGACAAGAGAGAATAAGAGCCAGGCAAAAGGGGAAACCCCTTGTAAAATGATTAGATCCTGTTAGACTTATCCACTACTGAATGGTATGGGGGAAACTGTCCCCATGATTCAGTTATCTTCTACGAGGTCTCTTCCACAACACCTGGGGATTATGGGAGCTGCAAATCAAGAGATTTGGGTGAGGACACAGCCAAACCGTATCAAACTTTTTGAAAACATTCTTTTTTTTTTTTGGTGATGGAGTTTTGCTCTGTCTCCAGGGTGAAGTGCAGTGGCACAATCTCGGCTCACGCAACCTCTGCCTCCTGGGTTCAAGTGATTCTCCTACCTTAGCCTCCTGAGTAGCTATGACTCCAGGCACCTGCCACTATTCCTGGCTAATTTTTTGTATTTTAGTAGAGACAGGGTTTCACCATGTTAGCTAGGATTGTCTTGATCTTCTGACCTTGTGATCTGCCCGCCTCAGCCTCCCAAAGTGCTGGTATTACAGGTGTGAGCCACTGCACCCATCCAAAAACATTCTTTTAGCTGCAATTTCTCACATATAATTCCAGGAGATAAAATCCTTGTAAAATTTGAGGAAGAAGGTTTTCGTTATTTTTAAGATATGGCAATGTTAAACATATTTTTAAGTTGTAAAAACAAAAATTAAAAAATTTTAGGCCCGTTCTTAGTATATGAAGATTAGGCATTCAACCTTCTTTTCTTTTAAATATATTCTAAATAAGAATTATAGGCTTTGCTTAATTTGAAGAAAATCAATTTGACATTAATTTATTTTCATTTGCAGTGTCATTCTGAGTATGAAAATTTAAGGTACTTGGGGCCAGGTGCAGTGTCTGATGCTTGTTATCCCAGCACTTTGGGAGGCCAAGGCAGGTGGATCACCAGTGGTCAGGAGTTCGAGACTAGCCTGGCCAACGTGGTGAAATCCCGTCTCTACTAAAAATACTCTACTAAAAATTAGCCAGGCATGGTGGCAGGCATGTGTAATACCAGCTGTTTGGGAGGCTGAGGCAGGAGAATAGTTTGAACCCGGGAGGCGAAGGTTGCAGTGAGTGGAGATTACGCCACTGGACTCCAGCCTGGGCAAAGAGGGCAAAACTCTGTCTCAAAAAAAAAAAAAAAAATTAATGTACCTGAATGAATACAAAGATAAAGCCAATCCTTAGGCATATTGTGTATACATTTAAATATTAGTCAACAAGCAGTCTACTTTTCTTTATATTCTTTAGTGTATATGTGCAGTAAGTTGCAAAATCAAGGACTCCAGTTCAGTGTGTACCTTTTCTTCATAAATAAGTAACAAAATGATAGTAAAGTATTTGGCAGAAAAATGAAAAGGAGATTCTCTCATCATTTAAAAAAAAGTAAAACCATGAGTTGCATATGCTATGAATCACGTAAATGGAGAACTACAAAAGTCAAAGTAATATTAAAAAAATACTCCAGTAGTTTCTGCAGAGACCAAATTATTTGAATTTATAATTAGAAAGTTACACTAAGCATGTGAGAGATTCTTGCTATTTTCTATTTATTGCCTGGAATTTTTTTTTTAAAAGAAGTGATCTTTGCCTGCCCTACCTCCAAGCTGTTAATAACCCTGCTAAAGTAATTTTAAGTACTTTCTTTCAATACATTTATATTTGATATTATTAATAAATTTACTGTAAATACTTGGAACTGGGGACTTCATAACATATAAGTTAATATAATATGTGGCAAAACTATGAAAATATTTGCATCTCAGATTAGACAGTGATGGAATGTGAAATATGCTATCTTAGAGTATACCTAAGAGTACAGCTAGGCCGGATGTGGTGACTCACACCTGTTGTCTTAGCACTTTGGAGGCCGAGGTGGGTAGATTGTTTGAGCTTACAGGTTCGAGACCAGCCTGGGCAACATGAATGGTCTCTACAAAAAATACAAAAAATGGCCAGGCACAGTGGCTCACTCACGCCTGTAATCCCAGCACTTTGGGAGGCTGAGGCGGGCAGGATCATGAGGTCAAGATATCAAGACCATCCCGGCCAACATGGTGAAACCGCATCTACTAAAAGTACAAAAATTAGCTGGGTGTGGTGGCCCGCGCTTGTAGTCCCAGCTACTGGGGAGGCTGAGGCAGGAAAATTGCTTGAACCCAGGAGGCAGAGTTTGCAGTGAGCCGAGATTGCACCAGTGCACTCCAGCCTGGCGCCTGGCGACAAAGCGAGACTGTGTCTCAAAAAAAATTAAAAAAAAAAAAAAAAAAACTCTGTCTCTACAAAA
Organism: Saguinus oedipus; assembly: GCA_031835075.1. NCBI lineage: Eukaryota > Metazoa > Chordata > Mammalia > Primates > Cebidae > Saguinus > Saguinus oedipus. Next base: position 114,662,218 of record CM063175.1, read on the forward strand.
AAATACAAAAATTAGCTGGGTGTGGTGGTGCATGCCTGTAGTCCCAGCTACTGAGGAGGCTAAGATGGGAGGATAGCTCAAGCCTGGGAGGCTGAAGTTTCAGTGAGCCAAGATCGCGCCACTGTTGTACTCCTGTCTGAGTGATAGAGCCAGACCATTTCTCAAAAGAAAAGAGTACAGCTTAGATTAATTTTTTTCCCAAGAACCTTCTAATTAATTTTTTTCCAAGAACCTTCTCTTTCTAATTATCAATATTTATAAGCTTATATTTGCTAATAAGACAAATTCAGACAATTCTCAGGAGGTAGAGAGGGTGGGAGGGTAGAGGGAGCACTTATTTTCTAAGTACCATTCATAACAAAAATTCAGCAAAAAGATTTTTTTCAGGTAGTATATATATGGTAGTATTCTCAAACAAACAAGCAAAACTTTCATACAGCCCTCATTCCTGACAAGATTTGCCAACTTTGCCTTGAAATTTTGGGGAGCCCTCAGAATATCTCCAATTAGATTCCCAGATCCTAGTTATTGTAACTAAGAGCAAATGTGTATAGTCACTGTGCACCACCTTGTGGCAGTGTTTAGATATGCATCTTTTTAGAAGTTCCTGTATTTAAGAGACAAAGGCAACTCTTTATTCCTCATTGCAAAACAGCACTTTGCAAAGCTTTTCCTCCCAGACTTCCCACCTCAAAACAATAAGTCCCTTTTCTAAATAGCTTAAACGAATCGTTTGGGAGAGCTAAAGCAACTGGTACAAGTAGAGAGAGAATTGTTGAGAGATCAGGCTCTGGAATTAGACTGCCTTGAATTAGAATCTCAAATTTGCTACTTATTAACAGCATAATCTTGAGCATCTTACTTAACCTCTCCCAGAATTAATTTTCTCATATGTGAAATTAAGATATAATAGGAACATTATAGGCAGACAACCAAGAGTTACTAGACGTTGAGGAAAACATATAATGTGTGAAAGTCTAAAATAAGTAAATAGAAAATGGATGAAAGAGCAATAGGGTAATTCAGAAATGTCATAAAACTTAATATAAAACTTTAGTAACCTCAAAGAAATTAAATATTAAATTGCAACCATAGAACTCAATAGGATGCCATTTTATTAAAAAAGGAACCAGAGCAAGCACAGAGAAGTAAAAATTATGTTTGGAAAGAAAACTGGAGGGCTCAAAGATAAAATCAGTACTTTCTCAATGAAAGCAAAAAGTCAAGGAGACAGGAAATATAAGAGAAAAAGGAAGCAATTTAAGAGCCTAATATCTAACTTATGAGTGTTCAGGAAAGAAAGAACAAACAAATCAGAAAAAATAACTTGAGAAAACTTTTTAGAACTGAAGTGAGACAGAAATCTTTGCATTAAAAAGGCTTACTTAATGCTAGTTAGGATGAATGAAAGGTCTATAAATAAAGTATAATTGCAATATTTCAGAACATTGTGGATAAAGAGAAAATTGTAAATGCTTACAAGGAACAAAAATTAAAAATTGGAATAGTTTTTTTTGTAAGCAACATTGGATGCTAAAAGTCAATTGACTTAAAATTCCAGGGGGAAGCCAGGTGCAGTGGTTTGTGCCTGTAATCCCAGCTACTAGGGAGGCTGAGGCAGCAGGATTGCTTGAGCCCAAGAATTCAAGGTTCTGGTAAGCTATGATCTCACACCTGACCTCCAGCCTGAGTGACAGAGCGAGACCCTGTCTCCAAAACTGTAATAATAAAAATTAAAATTCCAAAGGAAAAATGATTTTCAATCTTACGTTCTATGCCCGGCCAAACTGCTAAGTATGAAAGTAACATAAAGATACCTTAATACATTCAAAGAACGATTCAGAAAAATTTTACTCTCACACATCCTTTCTTAGGCAGTTGCTTGAAATTGAGCACCAGTAAAACAAGGTGTTAACCAAGAAAGAAAAAGCCCAAGAATCCATTTTTAGTAGATTTAGCCCAGGAACTTAAGGAAAGGAAGTTCAAAGATGACAGTTATAGGACAGGTCTAGATTGCATTTGGAGGCAGATAGAGGATTCAAGGAAAGCGGCATCTATGAGGGGAGAATAAATGGGTGAGGTATTCTATGTATTTGCTTTTACCCTTGAACTGTTGAGTGAACTTAGATAAACTTAAGGTGGATATTGCTATACTAAAAGGAAGGCTGCAGAACTTCAGGGGAGGCAATGTGCTGCTCAAGAAAGAAAACCACTCCACTTGATTCTGCATGAAAAATATTTTTACCTTCTATCTCTCAAATCAGTCTATTCTATGTAACTCTACTACCACCACCACTCTAGAATTACAATCATTTCTTGTTTAGACTTCTCAGCATGCTTTTAACTGGTTTCTTACATCCTTTCTGTCTTAAGTCTGTTCTCCAGATTATACTCCATATAGTGATGTTTTTCAAAATGCAAATCTGTTTATGCCCCCTGTTTGGTTAAAACACTTCAGTGGCTTCCCACAGCTCTTAGAATCTAAATCATTAGCATCCCCTAAAAGGTTCTATGTTGTCACATGGTCAGCCAGTCCCTAAGCAGCAATGTAGTGGTAGCTACTATGTAGTCTTGCCTCACTTCTGTAGATTTGGCTGGTAAGGACACCTATGGATTTAGACAGTTTATTATTTACACAGATGGCAAAGCAAGATCAGCATGGTATTAGCTGCTTACATCCTCAAATCCACAGGATGATACCAAACTAGAGGAGTCAGATGACTGATGACATGAATGGTGGATTGCTTTCTTTTTGAGAAGTGAACTCTAGGCTGCAACTAAGCAGTTTTATCTGAAAAGGGCAAAGTGGAAAGTTCCATGCCTTATTGGAATCAGGAAGGCAGATGAGAAACTGCCTCATGGCAAATCTTCTGCAAGATAGGGGGTCTTCTGCAAGGTATAGAGAAAATGTGAAATGGCCTTTGATAGCTCGTCATAAGACTGCCTATCTTGCCAGTTTAAGGATGACCACAGGACATTCTGCCAACAGTTGAATCTTACCTACATGGCCTATGTGGAGACATGCAATTGCTGGGGTGCCACTGTGAAACTGTTCCCCTACAAACATAGGCTGCCTTTGCTACCACTACAGTCTCATCTTATGTACTTTCTCTTATTTGCTAGCATCAGTCCTACTGACCTTTCAGTTTCTCCAGTGTGCCATGCTTTTTCTTGTCATAGAGCTTTAGCATATTCTATTCCCTCTGCCTGAACCCCACTTTCTCCTTCTTTTCCTTGTTAACTTCCCCTCTTTCTTCACTACTCAGCCCAACATTCCTGACCAGAACAGTTCCCCTGTTATCACATAGCATGGCATACCTCTCCTTCACAGCATCCAGAACAACTTTAGTTTTAAAATTATTTGTATAATCTTGAATTGATGTAATAGTATACATTAACATATTTGCTTATCACTTAATTTTCAAATATTTTTATCTACTTAATTGCATTCTATCTTTTCATCTCTGTGAGATATACAGATATTATTTTTAATCTTTTTTCCTAAATAAGAGTCCATGTTAGAGCTCACTTTTTTACTCTATTTTAGTGTTCCTCTAGAGGTTTCACCACTGTGTTTTTCCTGTAAATACATTAAATATAAGGGAGCATACAATAAGCAAGAGGCATAAAGAACATGCCACAGGGGCCCAAAGGAGAGGGAAATCAGATCAGGTGATGACCATAGACCTCCAACCCAGAGGTGCCATTTGAGTGAGACTTGAAGTTTGGTAGGCATCTGGTGGGCAAGGAAGTGAAGGTCTTCTAAGACAGGAGATAGTATCAAAACTACAGTTGTAGGAAGACATGGGGCTATTTGAAGAATGACAATTGAATGTGTTTAGATGGATGTAGGGTTAATATGGGTGCCAGGACGGGAAGCTGGAATTGGATAGTGCAGGACCTTGAAGACGGAATTGATTTTTGTTGGTAGTAGAAAATAACTCACGTTTCTAAGTGGGCAAGTTGATATGATCAGCATTGAACTTTTAAAGTATTAAATAAGCAACAATATGTAGAATAAATTGTAGCATGGAGGACTGGATTCAAAGAAACCAGTTCTGGTTTAAGTGAGAGGTAACAGAATCATGACTTGGGACAAAACACCTGAAGCAGTAAGTCATGACACACCTTACAAATTTTGATGTCAAAGCCTTACAGTCAGTGACGAATAGGAACACACTTGTATTTGAGGAATTTTAGGTTTATTTAATGTACTGCAGCAAAGGAGAGCACCATAACAACAGAACTGTGGGTCATCTCAGGGAGCCGGGAGAATTTTCTTCTTACAGGATTTCAGAATCTTATTACAGGATTTCAGCATGTGCCGGGTGACTCTTAGGAAGGTTTAGGGAAAGCAGAGGTCAGTTCTAGATTTGATGCTATCAAGAAGTGAGATATTGGGTGTTTGGTACCTTTTATTTTGGAAGTGAGAGGATTTAAAAAATGGTAGTCATCTATGCTAGCCAGAAGAGGGGGATGTTTCATTATTTTTTATGGTTCCTGAGGGTTGTTTTTTTCTAGTTTCAGAAATAATTACATGGTAGTCTTATCTGTGTCTTCTACTGTGGTTACAGAGTGGCCTGATTATTTATAGTCTCAAAATTGTTTGTTCACTTGGAAATGCTGTGGTTTAGCTGTCAGCTTCCAGCCTCCAGGTGTTTTCTTTTTATTTTATCAATACCCAATACATTAATGTGCTCAGCCCTAAGGACCAGCCGTTGCCTCATATGTTGAGCAGCCTCATCCATTCACCCCAGGCTGCTATATGTATATTGTCATTATCTAGATGTGCCATGACTTGGAAAAGCTCGATTGAACAATAGGACCAAAAATGAGGAGTAAAGGACCAAGAAATGTTGTAAAGGTTTTCAAGCTCTCTGCTACCCCCAACATTTCTGTTTCACTTAAAATCTGTGCTCAAGCAAAAATAAGCTGATTTCAGCTCCTACAATCTGTGATTTGCTGCCTTTGGGTATTATGCCCTCTACCTGGAATATCTTCCCTTGGTCCCATTCTCATGTTCATATTTCCATCTGTCCTTCAAGGACCAGTTCAGACATCTCTATCCTTCCCCATGCTACTATTGAAAGCTAAGATCAAGAAAAAACTGATGTAAAATATAATAAATGAGGAATAAATTATATGTTTGGAGATGTTAATTCTAACTTAGAGGAGTCAAGATGGAAGCAATCTCTCTTTTCTGTGAATTCATATAGCAAATTCCCTAGATCCCTAAAGCATTTAATTCTAATATTTATTAAATATGCATTATATGCTGTTTGCTAACTTCTGTCAGCAGTATCATCAAAATGTCATGATGTTTGCTGCTGCTTTTTTTTTTTTAGCATGTGGCAGGGTGCTAGATCTACAGAAGAGTCAAGGTCAACGTTGGTTTCCTTCTTGTGTGTGTGTGTGTGTGTGTGTGTGTGTGTGTGTGTGTGTGTGTGTAATTTTTTTATTAAAGAGATGGGGTTTCACCATGTTGTCCAGGATGGTCTTGATCTCGTGACTTCGTGATCCACCCGCCTCGGCCTCCCAAAGTGCTGGGATTACAGGTGTGAGCCACTGCACCCAGCCAATGTTTGCTTCTTTCAGGATTTTCAAGCTTAAGTACAAAGCAGCAAAAGAGGTTTTAAACTTCACCCTCACTCTTACCTCATTTAGTATAAAAGTTACTGATATGTGGCCATATTTGGCCCTATTTTATACACACACACACACACACACAAAATATATACCAGGGAGGTTGAGAGTATTAAGTTTTATGTATATATATGTGGTATTATATATATATATATATATATATATATATATATCAGGGAGGTTGAGAGAAGCTTGTAGGTGGCTAGATGTTTCATGTTGGGACTAATAGTGAGGCAGGGAGTAACTTATTGAAAATATATTTTAAAAATTACCAGGCATGGTGGTAAGTGCCTGTAGTCCTAGCTACATAGGAGGCTGAAACAGGAGGATCTCTTTAACCCAAAAGATTGAGACTGCAATACTAATTATTGTGCCTGTGAATAGCCACGGCACTCCAGCTTAGACAACATAGCAAAACCCCATCTCTTTATTTGAAAAAAAAAAATTACATGGATTACAAAACATTTGAGGAAGTGTAAAAATCAATATTTTATATTATCTGAAATGAAGGAAACTGGATGAAAATTATATTAAATTATCAATAATAAATGTAGTGACAAAGAGGTTTGTTTTTCTTATATTAATTTAGGAATGACTGCCAGCAAAAAACCTGGGAACCGAGAATGCAATCATCCTTGTAAAAATAAACATACATGTGGACATGACTGCTGTGAGTTCCTTAAAACAAGTATATTTCAAGTGTTCAAAATTAAAAGGTCTTTGGTGGATAGTAATGACATCCTTATTATTTGTGTATGATATTTATATTATGCAACTTATAACTCTCAAATAATTTTCTTTCTTTTGTGGGCAACATGAAAAAAGTAAATACTAGATTTGAAATTTTAAAGAAATTTGACTTTATATGAATCAGATCTGAAGTTTAAAGAATCTGAAGTTTCTTTTCATAGGTAAAATTGGAGTTGCACGGAAGTCAGAAATTAAAGAGTCAACAATTTCTTCGTATTTATCTGATTTGAGAAACAGGAATGCTGTTTCATCTGTTCCTCCAGTTAAACGTCTGAAGGTTAGTTTTAATAGCATTTTTCCCTTTGTTCTGTAATTAAATATATATAAATATTTTTTGTTCTGTGTATCAATTAGGTAGATATCCACAGTGTACTTTAGAATTACTTGTGGGCTTGACTAAGAATATTACCATTATTCATAATTCATCTTCCCTTCTTTCTTCTTTCCTTTTTTCTTCTAAATCTTTCTTCTTTCCTTCTATCTTCATTGAGCACCAAGAGTATGCCAAAGTGCTAAGATGCAGTGATGAATGACAGTCTTATTCCCAGTCATAGAATTTGTAGTTGAGTGAGAGATACAAATAAGTAAACATGCTTTTTAAATATAGTGTGATGACTGATTCTGTAACAGAAGTATAGCACACTTAAGTTTAGATAGAAAATGTACTCAATCCACATTTGATGGAAGGATTCCTAATAGATGTGATTGAGACCTGAAGGATAAGCCAAGGATGGAGGGGCAGGCACCAGAATGATAGCAGAAAGGGATAGCTAAATATTCCAGACATAGAGATTGTACAAAGGGCCAGAGGAAATAAAGAAAGAGAGAAAGGGAGATCTTTAAAGAAACTCTTTCTCAGTAATACAGTATGTCTAGAATTCAATTACAAGTAAAGGAGTAGAGACAGATGAGGTAAGTAGAAGCTAGATCATGCAGACCTTTTTGCTTTTTTAAGGAATTAGACTTTATCGTGAAAGTACTGGGAAGCCAATGAAAAGTTTTAACCAGCGACATGATCAAAATTGTATTTTATAAAGGTCGGTCTGGCTGCAATGTAGAAAAGGGATTAGAAGATGACAGAATAGGAACAAAGAGACTCATTAGGTAGTTTTTACAATAATCTTGGCAAAGTAATGGATTAGTTTAGGGTGGTGGCAATAGCAATGGAGAGAAGTGAGTGGGTTAAAATATTTTTCAGAGGTAGAGTCACTACCTTGCTACTTCATTGGTTATAAAAGACAAAATAGAAGGAGTTAAAAATGATGCCCAGCTTTCTGGTATTAGCAACTGGGAGAAAAGCTTAGCCTCATTCTGGTAGGTATTCTGAAGGAAAAGCAAGTTTGCTGAAACAGGGTAAGTTCAATTTGGGAAACATTGAATATAGAGGGCCTGCAAGATGTCTAGATAAAGATGTCCTACAGACCAGTTGGATATAACTGTTTGAAAATCAGGAGAGAGAGCTAAGCTAGAAATAGAGATTTAAGAGTCATTCACACGTAGATGATAATTGAAGCCACAGGAATAAATGAGATTTTGATTGAGAAGGTGTAGTGTAAGAAGAGACCTAGTAAAGAACCATGAAGAATGCTGACACTTAAGAAGGGCCTGAGTGAAATATTCGAGTTGGGAACTAGCCTGAGTTTCTCCTAGCTCGTTCATTTGGGGACTTTATGTACCAGCAGGAATTTTGTTGTTTGGCTCATGTGTTAAAAGTTCTTGATGTGAAACTGAGAGTTGAACTTACTTTTGTTTCATTAATAGATGCAGATGAGTAAGTCTCAAAGAGTGGACCTTAAAGAGTTTGGTTTTACTCCAAAACCTTCCCTTCCTAGTATATCAAGGTATAAATATAATATTAATATCTAAGGTAAAATATTTATCATAAACTCTGTTCCTGCAGGTAACTACTTATTCAAGGAAAGATAGTCACGGGTTACCATCAAATCACAGTTATCATTTAATTCCATAATGAAGCAATAACATCATAATGGTTTCATTTTCTTTGCTACCCTAAATTTATTTAGAACTCCACAGTAAGGGAATAACATTCATTAAATCCTCTCTTTCCTAGGAAACTTCCTATCCTATATCATTCCCTTAGGTTTTCTCTTTATAGGGAATAGAAATTAAGTGACAAGAGTATACTTTAAAAATGGAAATCATGTTGGTGTACGAAGTCTGAATTTCCATTTAGAGGCTCAGTCCATATTAATAATATCTCAGATTTATAATTTGAAAATTACACATTTGCACATTATCTTTTCTGACTTAACAACATGGCCCATAAAATGAGCCATAAAATTTTTTATCCCATTGTATAGATGGAAAAACTGAAGTTCATATTCCTAGTTAGCAAGCAGAAGGCCTTAGGTGATAACTCAATGTTATTTTCCTGTATCATGATGCCTACGGGACAATCATATATGTAATTTCCCTTTCAGATAAGGGCATTATTCTATATGCAGTAATGACATTCAATATATTTAACAACTAGTACAGAACAGGAACTGACTCATTAGAATAGATTCCAGCACTACTTCTAGAGATCCTGGCTTTTGTTATCTAACTAAGGGCATGTAAAGATGAGTAAGTATTGGTCACTTCCATTAAACACCTATTTATTTGCTACCCAGGCTGGGTACAGTTTATTATAGAAGCATTAAAAAGATAAATTATTATTTTTGTTTATATGAATAAATAGTTTTCAGGCTTAGATCAATTTTTGTATTTTCTTTAACATTTTTATGGTTTTATCTATATAAAGTTCAGAATATTTAAACATATCTGAATTGCCTATAATGGAGCAGTGGGATCAGCATGAAATCTGTGGAAAATTTAGACAAGAACCATCTGAATATCAAGACAAAGGTAAGTTACCATTGATACTTACTTGAGAGAGAGTAAATTATTTGAATTGACAAGTTATGTTATTGAAACACCAACATCTGAAATTATTATAATTATTAACTTGGCAACATTTTTCTCTTAGATTACTGAATTATTTTCAGATTCTTGGGTCTGTTATTCAGATGGTCTTACTATGTTTGTCATATTTAAAAAATATATATCTTTCCTACATAATGTTGACTATTTTAATGTAAAGATACTATGAGGAAAATCTTAGCAAATAAGGGATCCTTGGGTATAAAGAGTATTAAATGATGAATGATTACATTCATATATATTTAAAATTATTTAAAATAGTTTCATGTTTATAAAACTAGTCCAGTTTTACAAAATATCAGTGTGACCTTGGGCAAGTTATTTAATCTCTTTGGGCTTTAGTCTTACCTTTAAAATGAAGGTATTGAACTGGGTGACCTTTAGTATCTCTGCAGTTCTTAAACCTATGATTCTTAAAACTTCTATGTTAGTATGAGAATATAACTTAGGTTATGGGATTAGCTAGTATGTAATCTAGATTTGCTTTTTGTCTGTCATTAATGAGATAATGCATTTTATCTGTGTCTGTCATTAAATTAATGAGAGAAATTCAACACTGTGTCTGGTTCATCATTACTCTGGTTCCTGCCGTTAATATAGCATAATTTCCCTGGATCATGCTATTAACAGTCAGTCTGTTAAAACATATGAGACAATACTGGCCATTGAGTTATTTCATCAAGTGGCTGTATGTGGAAATGGTAAGCTTAGGGATTTCTGAAAATCATTTCATGTGTTCAGCATTGGCTTCTGTTGACATTCTTTTCTTCATGCTGCTGTCACTTTTTTTTCCTCTAGTCATAATTTAAGATTTTACGGAGGCAAGGGCTGGAGTATTCACTACCTCTTATGATACTATGGCAGCCATTACATTCAATATGAGATCAAGAAAAGTTCCCTAATCTCATCTAGAGAATCAGAGCATTTATCCAACTTATTCAAAGCCTGAATATCATTGCAAAGTAGATAGGAAGTATAAAATTGTCAGGCCTCTTATGTTTATCTCTAACTTATTTCTTCCTTATACTACTGCACTATTACCTGTCCTTCTGCACACACGAGTTTATCTTTCCTTCTGCTTACTTTTGTGTTATATTTACATGGTTTTTCTACTTTTCTTTCCCACTCACTATTCCAAATCCAATTTACATTATGATATTAAAGCCTCATCTAGCTACTTTAACTCCCAATAATAATTGTATTCCTTTTTTATTGAGTGGGCCAGTTTGTTTTTTTTTTTTTTTGAAAGAGCTGTATAGTATAGTAGTTAAGTTCACAGGATCTGGAAACAATCTGTCCAAGTCCTAGCTCTGACTTTTAGTGTAACCTTTCATAGTCTTTAACCACTTTGTGTAAATTTCTCATCTGGTTATATTTTAGGGGGTTTTAAGATTAAATGAGATAATGTACATAAAGCTGTTATAGTTTCTGGTACTGTTAGTAATAGTAATTGGGTTTATTTTTCACATATTAGTCTTTGGTAGCAAAACATACTTTAAATGTATTCAAATAGTGCTTTTGAGAATTTTTTTTTAAAAAGCATGGCAGTTTTATCTTCTGTATTCCAATTTCAAGAAGGGAAGAAGAAAAAATGTTAAAAATTATGTGAGAAAGCATGTTGAATCATAAGATTTAAATTAGAAGGGACCTTTGTGCAATTTCTCATTTTACAGTGAAAGAAGCCAAGACTCCAAGAGATTAAATGACTTGCCCCAAAATTGTATATCTAATTAATGGCAAGGCCAGAAATAGATTCCATATCTTTTGATTCCCAGACCAATGCCATTTCTATAAAATGAAATTGACTTTTAGTTATCAATGGAGAATTGAAAATTGAACCAGTAGTATATGAACTCTTTCAGCTTTTCACCCTACCACTCAATGATATATTTCCCTGTCTCTGCATCCATCTAACCATCTATTTGTCTCAAAAGAAAAATTATCTTTTCTTCAGTTCAAGGCATATCTCTCTTCCTGTAATCTTAATTCTATCCAATCCTGGGATGATGATCATTATCCATCTCCTTTTTCCTGTATTTTCATTCTTTCCTCGCCACTGTGTCTTTCCCTTTAGATAACAATATGCTGAAGACTCTTCCTTCTTCAACTTTGTGTCCTCATCTGGCTGGTCGTGACTTTTTTTTATTATAAATGATAAAATTCTACTCAAAATGACTTAAGCACAAGAAAGGGAAAAAATTATCTCATGTAAACTGAAAAGTATCTGGCTTAATTCTGACTAAATCAAGGAACTCATGCCTCTGGCTTTCTCTCAATCTTTTAGCTATGCCTGTTGCTAATTGGCTTTACTTTTTAAATAGGGTTTCTCACATGGCATAAGTTAATAGCCCCTGACTTATATCTTACCAGTTTAGCAGCCTCAGTGGAAAAAGGTAATCTTCCCTGTTAGTTTTGGCAGACCAGAGCTCATTCAGACTGGCCTCATTTGAGTCATGTGTTTATCCCTTGATCAATCTCTGTAACCTGAGTATCGGGTCATTATGTAACTGTGGCCCCAGGGAAGGCACATTACCATGAATGATGGCCTTACAAGGATCACTTGGAATTGTAGAAATAGTTTCCCCAAAGGAAAGGGAGGGTACTCCCACTAAAAGAAGGGAAAGCATACCAGGCAGACAAAAACTGGAATTCTCGAGTCCCTATACCCTCTATCTCTTGCTTTCTCATCAAAATAATAATTAATTGAAAGAGCACCATCATGGCCAACATAGAGAAACTCTGTCTCTACTAAAAATACAAAAATTAGCCTGGCATAGTAGCACCGGCCTGTAGTCCCATCTACTTGGGAGCCTGAGGCAGGAGAATTGCTTGAACCAGGGAGTTGGAGGTTTCAGTGAGCTGAGATTGTGCCACTGCACTCCAGCCTGAAAGCAGAGCGAGACTCCATCTCAAAAAAAAAAAAAAGAGGCCAGGCATGATGGCTCACGCCTGTAATCCCAGCACTTTGGGAGGCTGAGGCAGGCAGATCATGAGGTCAGGAAATCGAGACCATCCTGGATGACTCAGTGAAACTTCATCTCTATTAAAAATACAAAAAGTCAGCCAGGCGTAGAGGTACATGCCTGTAGTCTCAGCTACTCAGAAGACTGAGGTGGGAGAATCACTTGAACCTGGGGATGAAGTTTGCAGTGAGCTCAGATCATGCCACTGTACTCCAGCCTGGGCAGCAGAGCAAGACTCCATCTCAAAAAAAAAAAAAAAAATCTATGAAGAACTAAAACAAATATACAAGAAAAAAACAACCCCATCAAAAAGTGGGCAAAAGATACGAACAGACACTTTTCAAAAGAAGATATTTTTGTGGCTAACAAACATATGAAAAAATGTTCATCATCACTCATTATTAGAGAAATGCAAATCAAAACCACGTTGAGATATCATCTTACCACAGAATGGCAATCATTAAAAAATCAGGCGACAACAGATGCTGGGGAGGATGTGGAGAAATAGGAAAACTTTTACATTGTTGGTGGGAGTGTAAATTAGTTCAACCATTGTGGAAGACAGTGTGGCAATACCTCAAGGATCTAGAAATAGAAATACCATTTGACCCAGCAATCCCATTACTGGGTATATACCCCAAGGATTATAAATTGATCTATTATAAAGACACATGCACACATATGTTAATTGTGGCATTGTTTACAATAACAAAGACTTGAAACCAACCCAAATGCCCATCAAAGATATACTGGATAATGAAAATGTGGCACATATACACCATGGAATACTATGCAGTCATAAAAAAAGGCTGAGTTCATGTACTTTGCAGGGGCATGGATGAATCTGGAAACCATCATTCTCAGCAAACTGACATAAGAACAGAAAACCAAACACCACATTTTCTCACTCATAAGTGGGTTTGAACAATGAGAACCAATGGACACAGGGAGAGGAACATCACACACTGGGGTCTGTTGTGGGGTGCAGGGCTCGGAGAGGGATAACATTAGAATAAATACCTAATGTAGGTGACGGGATGGAGGCAGCAAACCACCATGACACATGTATACCTATGTAACAATTCTGCAAGATCTGCACATGTACCCCAGAACTTAAAAGTAAAAATCCTTTTTTAAAAAGCAATTGACACTCAATATGCTCACTTCATTAAACCCTAGTTACTCTTTATTCATTAAAATTTGGGTTTTCTCTGCATCACTCCTTTGAAACTGCTTTTGTTCAGGCTGTTTAGTGACTTTCTATGTTCTGAATTCAGTGAATTGTTTTCAACTGTTACTCTTTGACCTCTGTAATATTTGATACTTCTGGTCTTTCCTGTCTTCTGGAAATCTCTCCTTTGGTTTCAATTAAACCATTATACTGGTTTCCTGTTACTTCTTAGACCACATGGGCTTTTCTTCCTGTTGATGATGCAAAATGATTCTTTTTTTCTTTCTTTTTTATTCTCACTTCAAAAACTTTTCCTAGACAATATCACCCAAATCCATGTCTTTAATCACTATGTATTGATAATTTCTAAATTTGTATCTCCCACGTAGATCTTTTTTTCTAACTCCAAATCCATCTATATAATCTCCTTCCTGGACATATCCACCTAAAAGTTAACATATCAGACATGTCAGCATCTAAACTCTGTCTTCTTTGTACCTCACTCTGCACCTTCTCTTTTTTCCTTAGCTCAGTGAATGGACTCTTTTCTTTGTTAAGCTGCTAAAGGCAGAAAAAGCATCCTTCTAAATAGCTCACTCCACATGTAAATAATAACCAGATCTTAATTATTTTGCCTCTTGCACATCTCTCTTATTTGTTATTTCCTCTGTATCCTTTCTGCTGTTGCTGTAGCTTAATAGAGTATTGTCTCTCATTCACTGCAGTAACTTACTTTTATCTCTGCCTTTGTCTCATTTTCCTTCAATCCATAATATTCCAAGTGATCTAATGGGCAGATCTGGTTGTATAAACCTTTTGCTGCAACATCTTCAATAGTTATCCTTTTCCTTCAAGAAAAAACAGCAAAAGAATCTCCTCAGTATGGCAAATAAGCTTCAACATGATCTAGCACTTAACTACCTGTGCAGACACAGTGGACCCTTGCCTTCTCCTACTTTGTGCTCCAGAAATCCTGAAAACTTAACAGTTACCCCAAAATTCTCTTTCCTCTCATATTGGTGTGTCTTTTACATGGTGTTCTCCTTTCATGGAATAAGTTGCCTTTCCTTTTGCCCTGCTTCTCAACCACAGCTCTATCAAGCTGAAATTCTGACTACTCTTCCTTCATATGTTATCACCCTAGGAGTCTGTCTGTCATGTAGTATCACCTTAGAAGAGTACATCTCACTTCCATTGCAGGTTTAGATCCCTCTTCCTCTGCATTCCCATTGCATTCTGTATCTACTTCCATTTTTAGTACACATATACATTGTGTGTCTCAGTGTGTGCATTTTAACATATAAAAGTAGAATAATGTGAACTATAGTACAGTTGAAGAATAAAGAAGGATTTGGGTAGGTGAATAAATGGATAAGGAATATTTAAAGTGGAGGAAACTCAGTGATATGTTGGAGCAAGTTTATACTGACTTATGAGAGATGATTATTAAATTTTCAAGAATTCAGCCATTATTAAAAATTTAATTACATAAACTTTGAATTAAATTATGTTAAAAACAAAGGCAAAGGCCAGGAATGGCCTGTAATCCCAGCACTTTAGGAGGCTGAGGCAGGCAGATCATGAGGTCAGGAGTTTGAGACCAGCCTGACCAACATGGTGAAACCTCGTCTCTACTAAAAATATGAAAAAATTAGCTGGGTGTGGTGGCACATGCCTGTAATTCTAACTACTCAGGAGGCTGAGACAGGAGAATTGCTTGAACCCAGGAAACAGAGGTTGCAGTGAGCCAAGATTGTGCCACTGCACTCCAGCCTGGGCAACAGAGTGAGACTCCGTCTCAAAAATAAAGGCAAAAATACTCAAAACTCTTCACTTCCTAATTGTTCTACTTCATTTTACTGTTATCTGTGTTCTTGAGGTTATTTATCTATATGGTAGAAATACTATGTAATAGGGTGCTATTGTGCATTTTCCCCAACTTCTTAATCGATTATGTCATATTAATAGCTTGAAATCAGTTATGGAGGGAACATTTATACCATAGGAATCAGCAAATCTGGGTTTGATTTATTGTTTTGCTTATTTTTAGACCTGAGAAAGTGATAGATAAAATTTTAATAGTGTAGATTAAACAACCGTGTTTTGTTACTGTAGCCATTACATTATGAATAACACAAAAAATTGAGAGAATGTTCTTCTAGTATTTGAAAATTACTATCTAATTCAGGAAAGAAGTTACTCAAGTCAGTGACGAATGAGTAAAATCCCAACAGATGTCTTTGTCGTTTATTAATACTTTCAATCTTACTTGCTAGAGTCAACAAAAATGTCAAACAACATTCACATGAGAGCTACATTCGTTACTTGCAACCACAGGTTGACAACAGATAGAAGAGTGGCAAAACTTAATGAAAATATTCAATGAGACTCAATTAGATATGTGGAATTTACATTTAAGCATACCATATATGTCATTGTTATTTGTAAATTATGTGCTGTATAGACTTTACATCAGTAAAGTTTATAATAAACATATGTATTAATATGCATATGCTTTTTGTAGAGGTAGTTATTTAGCATGTATTAACACAATACTATGTAAAACTGTACAACTAAAGGCATTTAGCTCTCCTTAACAATCTTTTGAGGTAGATACTGTTGTTGTCTTATTTTGCAGAATCAGTAAGTTTGAATTACTTGTCTATGACCATACAACCAATAAATGAGAGAGGTGGAATTTTCACTTAGGTAGTTTGGCTCTAAATCCAGGCTGTAAACAGTCAATAACACTGAGGATTTTTTAGCAGGAGAATAATAAATATTCTTTATTTTGGACAAATACATTTTATAGCAATATTGAAAATTAACTTTAGGAAGAAGATCTGAAGGAGGAAGACCATTACAGAAACTATTATAATACAATCTTGAAGTAGAGTTATTCTAATATCAGAATTAAGAGGAAAAATTAATTGCCTAAAAATTTTTTTGAAAATTAAGTTTAGTGCAACTGTCAGCACATGAAATACAGTTAACAGAATTGGCTGAATACCATATTCAACAATGCTTTTGAAAACTACTACTCAAGAACTCTGTTTAGTAGTTGAAAAATGTGTTTGATATATCAATAGACTATGATGCTTGTGGTTTAAAAAGTACCTATAGTCTTTTATACATACACATAACAGATTTTTCCAGATAAAACTATTCTACAACTTCAAATGAGAAAGTCCCTTAAACAGTGTTCTTCAACAGAAATCTTAATATATCTGGAAACCAAAATTTGACAGATGCAGATAAAAGCAATTTTCCATTTTCAGAAGTTTTGAATGTGAACTTTGAATTGGGAGATGAAGTTTGGGATGATTTTGATGATGAAAACTTAGAAGTGACTAGCTTTTCGACTGATACTGAGAAGACAAAAATATCAGGTAAAATCGTACGTAGCATGGAATCATTTCATTAAAAATTCTTGGAATATTTTTCATTTCAGCTCCTGGAATGAAGTTTCTTGCCTTTTTTGTATGTGCTTGTTTAGTTAAATTTGGTTTTTTGAGATTGTAATTTTTAGTAAAACTGAAAATATGACCCTTGTGCAAAGAGCATTTGCCCCACTAAGGACAGAAATCAAGGTTATTCCATGATGATAATGTAGCAATGAGCATTTTCTATTCTATTTCTCCTATCTTGTAAAATTCAAATTCCAATTGTTTGTTCAATTTTCTCTCATGAAACAGACTATTTTATTCTGCATTGTAAGATCACAAATGGTCTAATATTTGTGAAGGACAAAAAATTCATTTTTAAAATTATTCATCTGTTTGCAAAGAAAATAAAATAGCTTTCGTTTTTAGTTAAAATATGGACTTTCCAGCTATACCTAAATAAATAGGTAAATAAGAAAGAAATGATTAGTTTCTCCTGTATTAGAAATTCTATTTAAATCATATACAATGCCAAAATAATGAGACATTAGCTCTTTGAGTGGAAGGCAAATTTACTCTATTTTACAAAATGGACAATTGAAAATTTGGCAAATATACGACAAAATAGCAATGGAGATACTGTCTCCCATTAGGGCTGACAGAAAGAAATCAGTCCCTCAGCCTTCTCACTGCAGACTGGTATTCCCACAATTACAGATACCTCTTACTATACCACACCTCATGTTTTTAAAAGAGTATTTCAAAGGGAAGCAGTTAGAAGTTGAAATGTTACTGTGTTGGGGCCCGTACAATTACCTAGAGAACTAATACTGCTTCTGAAAAGAACAAGATTTGACCACCTTCACAGAATAGGCCAGGACAATCTCCAAGATGTGGAGTCATTAGGCACAGTTTTGTTTATCAGTGGACAACTACTGTTCCCTACCTCAAGCTTAAATGTCATTGGGTACTGCAAGTTAATAGGTAATGTGTACTGATCCTTTGAGGTAGTCTAGTACTATAAGGGCATAGCCTTGTCACTGGGACAATCAGTTTCAATAAACGCCATTTCCCCCCATGTATAGAGCACTTTAAATGATTATGAGCATTGAAAATACTGAGTGAACTTTAACTTCATCATTTATGTGAACTGAAATGTAAGTATATAAATAATAAGGGTGAGTGGAAAAACAATTTTTCCTCGCTCTCACACCATGATCACCCCAGAAGACATCTGTGACCAAAGGTTTGTGGGTTTTTTCCCACACACCAAGCAAGCAATCAGTTCCACAGTGAATACCAGCTGGGTGTCCTCCAAGCCAGTGGAGTTAGAAACAGGAGTCAAAGACCAAATATGTATTTTGCAACAGCACAGGTGGCTTGAGGACCTTTTTAATATAGTTAATAATAAGCTAAACTGTGTGTTTTATAGCTTTACTCCCTTAGCTTTCTGCCCCTAATTTTCTATGCAAATTAAATTTTGTTGTTGAGAATTATTCATTCCTTCCTTAACCAGATCATATCTGTTGGGGAGAGCCCTTGTAGAACTTGTGAAAAGCTTCATTCAGCTGTTACTTGGCATTTTGTTTCAAAATGTTATCTCTTCACATAGGATTTCGAAACACTTTGAGTTCAAGTACCAGGGGAAGTAAGCTACCCTTTCAACAGTCAAAGGACAAATTCCAAAGAGAAATGTCAAACAGGCAAGTTTTAGAACTTTGGTTTGTAATACTTACAACTTTATATCCTCTTGACACATAATTGGAGATGGGATCAAGTTATTAGAGATGCTAAAAGGTATTAGCCAACCTAAACCCTCTTACTCTTAGAGGTGTGTTTCTCAAAGTGCTGTTGTCAAACCAACTACATCAAAATCACTTTGGGGTGCATATTAAAAATGCACATTCCTGAGCCCCACGTTAGACCTACTGAATTTTTGTCTCTGGGACTGGAGCCCAGGAACCTTCATTTTTAATGAGACTTGAAAACTGAATAGGAGTTTTACAACTAGAACAGAGATAGATAGGCATTCCAGGTTTAAGGAAGCATCTGTAAAGGGCTAAGGCTTGAAAAGCCATCCTGTGCTCAAAGATCAGTAAAGTGTGGTACATGTGGCCATAGGATAAAGACTGAGATTGCTGAGGTCTTATTGTAAAGGCTTTGAGTGCTGTGCTTCAACACCTGCCCTGTACTCAGACAGTCAGGGGTCACAAACCCAAATGCCTTCAAGATTTGGTGGGCCAAGGCCAACTGTGGAGTATCTCATCCAAAGGGAGCAGCCACTGCTCAGCTCCAAATAGTTGTTGCTCTGCAGGCAATGTGAGTTGTATTATAAAATGTTCTGATTTTTCAAGAAAAACTAGGAATCTGAAATTTTATGTGGTACCTTACGATTTTTAAATTTTGACAACTAATTCAAAAAAAAAAGTGATATACTCTACGTCACTCCCCTCCAAATAGCAATAATAATATCTGTAGGCCAGATATATCCTAAGACCCTCTAGTTTTTACCTGTATGGTAGGCAGTGAGGAGCCATCCAAAATATTGAAGCACAGGAAAAACAATTTGATTTAAAAAGTCATTCTAGCAGTAGTTTGCAGAGTGAATTGTAGGGAGTGGGACTGCCAGAGGCATGGTGACCAATGAAAGACAGGCTATAATGAGGCCTAAACTAGGGCAGAGATGATGGGAACAGAGACGTAGGATTTGATCTTTTTTTTTTTTTGAGACAGAGTTTTGCTCTTGTTGCCCAGGCTATAGTGTAGTGGCCGATTTTGGCTCACTACAACCTCTGCCTAACAGTTTCAAGCGATTCTCCTGCCTCAGCCTCCCAAGTAGCTGAGATTACAGGCATTCACAACCACACTGGGCTAATTTTGTATTTGTAGTAGAGACGGAGTTTCACCATGTTGGCCATGCTGGCCTCGAACTCCTGACCTCATGATCTGCCTGCCTCAGCCTCCCAAAGTGCAGGGATTACAGACGTTAGCCACCGCACCTGGCCCAAGGTTGGATTTTAAAAACATTTCAGAAATAGAGCAGATTCAATGTGGCAATTGGTAGGATAGGACAGTTGAGGAAGAGGGAAGAATAAATGGCATGTAGGTAGATGTTATTTGCAGAAATTTTATAAATGTTTAATTTGAAGTATCTTTACAAATAGATACAAAATGCATTGGGAAATACTGGACTTGATTAGAAGTCAAGGGAGAGAAATTTTGGCCAAAGTCAAAATTTCCAAAACTGAAGAAATACTAACAACATTTTATTCAGGGTCTGATTTTCTACTTAAGGATTATTTATTTCTCTGCTTTAAAAAACTACTAAATTTGTGGTATCTCATGGAATTTTTGCTATTATTTAGCCATTACCAATCATAGCATCAGCATCATAGACTCGTAGTTTTCATAGAATTCCAGAGCTAAGCGGGGCTTAAGTATTGGTTAGCCTCCCACTCACTGGATCCTTGAATCACCATTCAACATCCCTGGCAAGTAATCATGCCGCCTCTACCAAGACAGTTCCAGTGACCAGGAGCTTATTCACCCTTGTTCCATGTTAGGATTTCTCAGATCATTGAATAGCTTTTAAAAATATTTGCTTAAAATATGTATTTTTATCACTTCATTTTGTTGGTTATAACTCTGAGTCACATAGAATAAATGGATATAAGCATCAAAGTGAGATAAAACTATAGGTGTAGAGAAGCAAAAAGTTGATAAATCATAAGGAGGAAGATAACAAGACACATGAACAATTTTGTGCACCACACCTTTAAAAAGCAACAAATAATTTTGGAAGAGTTTAGAAGTGACCAGCAGAAGATTTGTGGGTTTAAAAATGGACTCTAACAAGAAGCCACTGAGAACCTGGTGTAGAAGTTGCTGCTGGGAAAAAGGCCTGTGAGACCTGAGGATTTGGGGTGGAAAGGAGATTTGCTTTTTTATTTATTTAAGCTAGAGTACAGGAGCATAATCCTGGCTCACTGCAGCCTCAACCACGTGGGCTCAAGAGATCCTTCCACATCAGCCTCCCAAGTATCTGGGACTACAGGTACATACATGCCACTATGCCTCACTAATTTAAAAATATATTTTTTTTTCTAGAGGTGGGAGTCTTGCTATGTTGACTAAGCTGGTCTCAAACTCCTGGACTCAAGCTGTCCTCCCATCTCAGCCTCCCAAAATGCTGGGATTACAGATGTGAGCCACTGTGCCTGGCCTTTTTCTTTTATACACTTTTCACTATTTTAATTCTTTGCCACGTATATATGTTTATTAGTCGGAGACAGAATGATTCAATCCTATCAGTATATGTGATTCTTCCCTGTCCCCACCCACATTGCTCATTTCTTCTTACATGGCTGTCACATTTTATCCAGATATCAGCTTAAATGGTTACCTCACCAGAGATGCATTGATGATCATGTTTTAAAAATAGGTGTATGTCTCCACACTATTATTTCTTATGATATTGCCCAGTTCATTTTCTTTTTATAATTTCAGGATCTATATTTGTTTGTATTCATTGTCTGCTTGATGGTAACTCCCTGAGGTTTTATTTATCACTTTATACCCAGCTTCTAGTACAAATCTGGCATATGGTAGTGAATAATAAATGTGTTTTAGTGAATGAGTTAATACAAAAGGTTCAGAGTGAATTCTTGTATACAGTTATATATAAGAAGATAAGCAGAGATGTCTATCTACAGTGAGACCAGAATAAAGAAAGGAGATTAAAAGTTAAGCAGAATTTCAAAAAGATTTATAGGGCTCTATGTAATGGGCAATTAAGCATAAGACTCAATTTTAAAGAAAATAGTTGAATAATTATTTCTATAGTCCCTTAAAAATAGTATTTTTTCCTAATTTGGGATATATAAATTATGGTTTGGTCTAAAGGAAAGGAAATATACCAAGTTCTCCATGAGTATTAGAAACAGTGCATTACATTTTGTGATAAATGTGGTATAAACTTTGCATATTTCCCAAAATCATTATGTCCAAATTAAAATGGTTTGTTTTCCTTATCTGTTCATATTTTACAAATAATTAATTTTAATTTTTAGTTTTGTTTCATCACCTGAGGTGTCAGATATTTCTTTATCCAATTCTGCTATGCCCAAGTTCAGTGCATCCTCCATGACAAAATTACCTCAACAAGGTATGAAGGTACGGAAATGCAGTTATTGTAAGAAGAAGCACTTCTTTGTTATTTTTTAAAATTTTGCCCAAATACTTAAACTTTCAGTGATTATTATTTCTTATTTCATATATAGGTACATTTTCAAGAAGGAAAACAACAAAATCTATCACCAGAGATTGAGAGGCTATGCTTTACTTGCTCTGAAAAAAAACCAAATTCTTCAAATTATAAAAAAGTGGATTTTTTTATTAGAAATAGTGAATGTAAAAAGAAAGTTGATTTCAAGTAAGAACCTTTTAAAGATACTTTATATCAATACAATTTTTTTCATAAAGAAATTCAACATTCCCTTATCCTTGGTTCATTTTAAAGATCAGAACCTAAACATTTTATTTATTAAAAAACATGAAAATTTTCAAGCCTTAGTGAGCTAAGCTCCTAAAGATGTTTCAAACATCATATATCTGTTTTTGAAACCCCATATGTTTGATGCTGTTTATTCAAACATTATATTGAGTTGATAAACTTATTTTTATTGATTTGAATACAGAATGTTAATTTTGTAAAGTGTAAAGCCACTTGAAAACTCCAGGCCGGGCGCGGTGGTTCACGCCTGTAATCCCAGCACTTTGGGAGGCCGAGGAAGGTGGATCACGAGGTCAAGAGATTGAGACCATCCTGGTCAACATGGTGAAACCCTATCTCTACTAAAAATACAAAAAATTAGCTGAGCACGGTGGCGCGTGCCTGTAATCCCAGCTACTCAGGAGGCTGAGGCAGGGGAATTGCCTGAACCCAGGAGGCGGAGGTTGCGGTGAGTCGAGATTGCGCCATTGCACTCCAGCCTGGGTAACAAGAGCGAAACTCCGTCTCAATTTAAAAAAAAAGAAAGAAAAGAAAAGAAATCAGCCAATTTTTCAAAAGTCGAAGTTGTATTTTAGCCAACCAGTTATTTCACGATCAACAGGTTCAATGAAAATGTCAGATTAAATCTCATCGGTTCCCCTACTGCTGGCCATTTTAGAAAAGGAAACTCCATTGCAGTTTCTCTCTCCTTGAAGAGTCAAAAAACATTTGGGACCTGTTCACACTGTTTTATTTTTATTTGTTTAAGACTAGTCAAGTGAAGCAGTGGGAGTGCAGAAGATACAAAGAAATTTGTAACTGGTTATGATCATTAGTTGTAAACCACTTCCCTTGGACCAGGCTACACAGTTTTATTAAATGGACCAGGCTATTCACAGTTTTATTAAATGACATAACTTTTCAATATATTTAAAGAAATACCTTTACAGTTCCTACCGTTTGCAGTTTATGAAGTCTAATTTTCTCCAACAGACTTCCTACAAAGTTATGCATACTGAATTTTGATACATT
Source organism: Saguinus oedipus (assembly GCA_031835075.1). NCBI lineage: Eukaryota > Metazoa > Chordata > Mammalia > Primates > Cebidae > Saguinus > Saguinus oedipus. The sequence continues at coordinate 114,685,594 of CM063175.1, forward strand.
AACTTCACAGCAATCTTCAAGTTTATTTTACTGTATTTAGTATTATGTTATTGTTTATTTTAAAATAAATTGTTTTACAAAAATAGTTATTTTTACTTTTGCTTCTCTTTCCCAGTAGGTATCATCCTGATGGTGAAACTGATGAAATGAAATCTTTACTGGGAATATTTGATGGTATTTTCTAAAACAAACAAATACTTTTTATATTAGTAAGAGAAAGAATAAAGACACCCAATCACACTTTTTATTTTTAAAAAGTAGTTCTTAATTGTTCAGATTATTTTCTCCTGAATTTGATTAGCTTTGTTCACTTTTTACAACAAAATATATGGACTAATTTATTTTCCCATTATATTGTAACTTCTCAGAAAGCTCTTTTAAAGCTCTGTTTCAGTAAGCCCGTAATTAAGTTGTACTTAGAAATAATTGTTTGGTTGTTAATTGAATTTTGACAAGAACCAATGTAAAATTTTATTTTTATGTTTTCTTAACAAGAAGAAAAATATTCTATGAAAGCAAAATAATGCTAATTTAATGAATCTGCTTATTGTATGGATTAATCACTAATATTATTCCCATGTATTTTGTTTTACTAAAGATTTTTAAGAATCCGATGGCTATTTGAACCTACTCTTATCTAACTTTGAGCAACAATAAATGAAACATTAATCAGTATAGATTGTTGTTTTTATTTAGCTTGTTTTTCAATGTTGTGAATTCTAAAATTCTGTTATGTAAACTTTTAGTGTAGTAAAAAGATATATTTTTTCCAATGAATTATATTTCAAATTCATTATTGATAAGTATTATGTAGGTACCCTAAGCAATGTTTATTATCAAATTTATTTATAGGAACCATGAAAAGTTAAAGCTGCTTAAGAACTTTTAGAAAATATTTTTTCCTTTTTTTAAAAACTTGTATTTTAGGTTTAGGGTTATCTGTGCTGGTTTGTTATATAGATAAATTCATATCATGGGGATTTGTTGTATCGATTATTTCATGACCCAGGTATCAGGCCTAGTACCCAATAGTTGTTTTTCCTGATCTTCTTCCTCCTTTCACCATCCACCCTTAGGAAGGCCCCAGTGTGTGTTGTTTACTTCTTTGTGTCCATGAGTTCTCATAATTTAGCTACTGTTATAAGTGAGAACATAGAGTATTTGCTTTTCTGTTCTTTTGTTAATTTGCTAAGGCTTCCAACTCCATGTTCCTGCAAAAGACATGATCTTGTTCTTTTTTTATGGCCACTTATGTAAAGCATGGTGTATATGTAAAATATGTTCTTTATCCAGTCTGTCATTGATAGACATTTAGGTGGATTCCATGTCTTTGTTATTGTGAATAGTGCTGTGATGACCATAAGTGTGCATGTATCTTTATGTAGAATAATTTTTATTCCTTTGGCTGTATATTCTGTGATGAGATTGCTGAGTCAAATGGTGGTTCTGTTTTTAGCTCTTTGAGGAATCACCACATTGCTTTCCACAATAGTTGAACTAATTTACACTCCCATTAACAGTGTATATGTTCCCTTTTCTCTGCAACCTTGCCAGCATCTCTTATTTTTTAACTTTTTAATAAAAGCCATTCTTACTGGTGTGAGGTGGTATCTCACTGTGGTTTTGATTTGCATTTCTCTAATGATCAGTGATATTGAGCTTTCGTTTCATATGCTTATTGGCCTCATGTATGTATCCTTTTGAAACATGTTTGTTCATGTCCTTTGCCCACGTTTTAATGGTTTTTTTTTCTTGTAAATCTAAGTTCCTTAAGATGCTGGATATTGGACCTTTGTCAGATGCATAGTTTACCATTTTTTCCCATTCTGTAGGTTGTTTTTTCACTCTGTTGATAATTTCTTTTGCTGTGCAGAAGTTTTTAAGTTTAATTAGATCCCATATGTCAGATTTTCCTTTTGTTGACATTGATTTTGGCATCATTGTCATGAAACCTTTGCCCATTCCTGTGTCTCAAATTGCCTAGGTTGTATTCCAGGGTTTTTATATTTTCGTGATTTACATTTAAATCTTTAATCCATCTTGAATTGATTTTTGTATATGGTATAAGAAAGGGCCAGTTTCAGTCTTCTGCATACAGCTTGCCAGTTATCCCGGCACCATTTATTGACTAGGGAGTGAGTCCTTTCCTCATTGTTTTTGACAGCTTTGTGAAAGATCAGACAGTTGGAGATGTGCAGCCTTATTTCTGGGCTCCCTATTTTGTTCCATTGATCTGTGTGTCTGTTTTTGTACCCATACCATGCTGTTTTAGTTTTTGTTGCCCTAAGTACAGTTTAGTTGGGTACTGTGATACTTCCAGCTTTGTTCCTTTTGTTTAGGATTGTCTTGGCTATTTGGGCTCTTTTTTGGTTCTATATGAATTTTCAAATAGTTTTTTCTAGTTCTATGAAGAATGTCATTCAGAGTTTGATAGTAGTAGTATTGAATATATAAATTGCTTTGGGTGGTATGGCCATTTTAATGATGTTGATTATTCTTATCCCTGAGGATGGAATGTTTTTCCATTTGTTTGTGTCATTTCTGATTTCTTTGAACAGTGTTTTGTAATTCTCTTTGTATATATCTTTTACCTACTTGGTTAGCTGTATTCCTAGGTATTTTATTTTTTTTGTAGCAATTGTGAATGGGATTATGTTCCTGATTTGGCCCTTGACTTGGCTTTGTTGGTGTGTAGAAATGCTAGTTATTGTTGTAGATCAATTTTGTATCCTGAAACTTTGCTGAAGTTGTTTATCAGCTGAAGGGGCTTTTGGGCCAAGACTCTAGAGTTTTCTAGATAGAGGATCAAGTAATCTGCAAATAGGGATAGTTAGACTTTCTCTCTTCTTATTTGGATGCCCTTTATTTCTTTCTCTTGCCTGATTGTTCTGGCCAGGACTTCCAATACTATGTTGAATAGGAGTGGAGAGAGAAGGCATCCCTATCTTGTGCTGGTTTTCAAAGGAAATGCTTCCAACTTTTCCTCATTCATTGATGTTGGCTGTGGGTTTGTTATATAGATGGCTCTTAATATTTTAAGGTATATTACTTCAGTACCTAGTTTGTTGAGAGTTTTTTTTTTAACATGAATGAATATTGAATTTTATCAAAAGTGTTTTCTTGATCTATTGAGAAAAATATTGTGGTTTTTGTCCTTAGTCTGCTTATGTGATAAATCACATTTTGTGTATGTTGAACCAGCCTTGCATCCAGGAATGAAGCCTACTTGATCATGGTGTACCAACTTTTTGATGTGCTGCTGGATTTGGTTTGCAAGTATTTTGTTGAGGATTTTTGCATCAATGTTCATCAAGGATATTGGCCTGAAGTTTCCTTTTTCGTTGTCTCTTCCAGGTTTTGGAATCAGGATGATACTGGCTTCATAGAATGAGTTGAGGAGGAGTCCCTCTTCCTCGATTTTTTGGAGTAGTTTCAGTAGGAATGGTACCTGCTCCTCTTTGTACATCTGGTAGAATTTGGCTGTGAATCTGTGTGGTTGGTCCTGGGATTTTTTTGTTTGGTAGGCTTTTTCTTACTGATTCAATTTTAGAGCTCATTACTGATCTATTCAGGGAATCAATTTCTTCCTGGTTCAGTCTTGAGAGGGTCTATGTGTCCAGGGATTTATCCATCTCTTCAGGGTTTTCTAGTTTGTATACACAGAGGTGTTCATAGTAGTTTCTGATGGTTATTTTTATTTCTGTCGAGTCAGTGGTAACATCCCCTTTGTAATTTCCAATTGTGTTTATTTGAATTGTCTTTCTTTTTTCTTTATTAGTCTAGCTAGCAGACTATCTTATTAATTTTTTAAATAACCAACTCCTAGGTTCATTGATCTTTTGAATGGTTTTTAGTTTGATCTTGCTTCTCTAATTTTTTTCAGTTATGATGTTAGGTTGTTAATTTGAGATCTAACTTATTAATGTAGTCATTTAGTGCTATATATTTCCCTCTTAACATAGCCTTAACTGTGTCCCAGAGATTCTTCTATTTTTATCTTTGTTCTCATTAGTTTCAAAGAACTTCTTAACTTCTGCCTTAACTTCATTATTTACCCAAAAGTCATTCAGGAGCAGGTGATTTAATTCCCATGTAATTTCATAGTTTTGAGTGATTATTTTAGTCTTGACTTCTATTTTTATTGTACTGTAGTCCAAGAGTGTGTTTTATATGATTTCAGTTCTTTTGCATTTCTAAGGATCGTTTTATATCCAATTGTGTGGTCAATTTTAGAGTATGTGCCATGTGGCAATGAAAAGAATGTGCAGTCTGTTGTTTTGGGGTGGAAAGTTCTATAGAGGTTTATTAAGATCTATTTGGTCCAATGTTGAGTTCAGGTCCTGAATATCTTTGTTAATTTTCTGCCTTGCTGATCTGTCTAATACTGTCAGTGGAGTGTTGAAGTTTCCCACTGTTATTGTGTGGGAGTCTACGTCTCTTTGTAGGTCTCTAAGAACAGGCTTTTGGAATCTGGGTGCTCCTGTGTTGGGTGCATATATATTTAGAATAGTTAGGTCTACTTGTTGGATTGAACCCTTTGCCATTATGTAACACCCTTCTTTGTCTTTTTAAATCTTTGTTGATTTAAAGTATGTTTTGTCTGAAATTAGGGTTATAACCTCTGCTTTTTTCTTATTTCCATTAGCATGGTGATTTTCCTCCATCCCTTTATTTTGAACCTATGGGTGTCACTGTGTGAGAGATGGGTCTCTTCAAGACAGCATACCATTAGGTCTTGTTTTTTTTTATCTAGCTTGCCACTCTGCCTTTGTTTGTTTGTTTGTTTGAGACATATTCTCACTCTGTTACTCAGGCTGGAGTACAGTGGCACAATCTTAGCTTACTGCAACCCCCAGCTCTCAGTTGTAAGTGATTCTTATGCCTCAGGCTCTCAAGTAGCTAGGATTACAGGCATGTGCCACCATGCCCAGCTAATTGTTAGTATTTTTAGTAGAGATGGGGCTTCACTATGTTGACCAAGCTGGTCTCAAACTCCTGGCCTTAGTGATATGCCACCTCAGCCTCTCAAAATGTTGGGATTACAGGCATGAGCCACTGTGCCCAGACTCTTTGCCTTTTAAATGGGGGCATTTAGCCTGTTTGCACTAAATGTTAGTGTTGATACGTGTGAATTCAATCCTGTAATTTTATTGTTAGCTGGTTATTATGCCAGCTTGTTTGTGTGGTTGCTTTATAATGTCACACTAGTCTGTGTACTTAGGTGTGTTTTTGTATTGGCTGGTAATGGTTTTTCCTTTCCATATTTAGTGCTTCTTTCAAGATCTCTTGTAAGGTAGGTCTGTTGGTAATGAACTCCTTCAGCATTTGCTTATATGAAAAGGATTTTTATTTCACCTTTGCTTAGGAAGCTTAGTTTGGCTGGATATGAAGTCCTTAGTTGAAGATTTTTTTCTTTAAGAATGTCGAGGGGCCAGGCACAGTGGCTCATGCCTGTAATGCCAGCATTTTGGGAGGCTAAGGTGGGCAGATCACCTGAGATCGAGAATTCAAGACCAGCCTGACCAACATAGAGAAACCCTGTCTCTACTAAAATTGCAAAATTAGCCAGGCGTGGTGGCACATGCCTGTAACCCCAGCTACTTGGGAGGCTGGGAGGCACATGCCTGTAATCCCAGCTACTTGAACCTGGGAGGCAGAGTCTGCAGTGAGCCAAGATCAAGCCATTCCATGCCAGCCTGGGCAACAAGAGTGACACTCAATCTCAAAAATAAAAACAAAGAATGTTGAATATAGGCCCCCAATCTCTTCTGGCTTGTAGGGTTTCAGCTGAATGGTCTGCTGTTAGTCTGATGGTTTTTCCTTTTAGGTGGTTTGCCCTTTCTCTCTAGCTGCCTTTGACATTCTTTGTTTCATTTTGATCTTGTGAAGTCTGATGATTATGTGTCTTGGGGATTATTTTCTTGTGCTAAATCTTGCAGGGATTCTCTGTATTTGACTGTTGGCTTCTCTAGCAAGGTTGGGGAATTTTCATGGATGATATCCTAAAGCATATTTTCCAGTCATTTGCTTTCTCCCTTTCCCTTTGAGAGATGCCAGTGATTTGTAGATTTGGCCTCTTTTTATAGTCTCATATTTCTTGGTGGTCTTGTTCATTCCTTTTCATACTTCTTTCTTTATTTTTGTCTGACTTTTTGTTTTGTTTTGTTTTTGAGATGGAGTTTCACTCTTGTTGCCCAGGCTGGAGTGCAATGGTGCAATCTTGGCTCACTGCAACCTCTGCCTTCCAGGTTCAAGAGATTCTCCTGCCTCAGCCTCCCAAGTAGCAGGGATTACAGATGTATGCCACCACATCCAGCTAATTTTGTATTTTTAGTAGAGACAGGGTTTCTCCATGTTGGTTAGGCTGGTCTCGAACTCCTGACCTCAGGTGATCCACCCACCTCGTCCTCCTAAAGTGCTGGGATTACAGGCATGAGCCACCATGCCTGGCCTTGTGTGACTGTCTTATTTCGGAAAGCCAGTTTTCAAGTTCTGAGATTCTTTATTCAGCTTGGTCTTTTCTGCTGTTATTACTTATGATTGCATTGTGAAATTTTTGTGTGGTGTTCTTCAGTTCTATCAGATCAGTTAGGTTCTTTTTTTATAGGAGCTATTTCATCTGTCAGCTCCTGTATCCTTTTATAGTGATTCTTAGTTTCCCTGGATTGGGTTTTGCCATTCTCCTGAATCTCAGTGATCTTCATTCCTATCCACATTCTGAATTCTGCTTCTGTCATTTCAGCCAACTCACCCTGCTTAAGAATCCTTGTTGGAGAACTAGTGTGGTCATTTGAAGGACATAGATACCCTGAGTTTGAGATGCTAGAATGCTTGCATTGCTTCTTTCTCAACTGTGTGTGTGGGTGTTTTATTAACTGTGGTGTAGATTGAGTATGGTCAATAGATCTGTTTTCTAGATGTTTTCACAGGGCCAAGGCTTTGTGCAGGGTCTTTATATTTGTAGCTGACTTCTTGTCTTGGTTTCACAGTGGGTATGTTAGCAAGGTATTTTTGGTGTTGAAGCTTTGGGGTGTAATCCAGTAGGTGGTGCTTAGGGGTACTGGACAGTTGGTAGGTAGTCTCTTACTCAGTTATGTGGCTCCCTTATATTTCCACAGCTACAGCTGTGCTCCCCTTCAATGCTCTGAAAGTGTGGGTTCCTCTCCCACTTGAATACTGGCTGTAGATTGTGACTTGGCCCTCGGCCAGGCTGCCCACCACAGCTCTGGGATGATCTCAGGGTTTATGATTTTCCTCCTCAACTTGGAAGTAGCAGAGGAAAAGACCTTCATAGTGGTTGTGACCAAGGATCTTTTACTTGTTTCCTGTGGGCTCCACCCCCAGAGAGATGCAGGTCAGCAACTGATCAGTGCAGTCAGCCCAGGATGGTTTTGGGTTGGGGGGTTCTGTGTTGTGGGCCCAAGTCAAGGGTTCCCTACCTGGTGATGAGCAGAGGATGTGGGTGGGACCCATAGGAGACAGACTGGCCTCTTCTCCTTCAATTGACTGTAGCTTGTTGGAGGTGTGGATAAGTCACTTAGGGTCTTCATTAGTCTGAGAGTAGCAGGGGTAGTACCACTGCAGAGGCAATGGCAGAGAGGCTTTGGGTTGCCCTTGGGGGCTCTGTCTCCAAGAAATGTAGAGCTTCTGTGACTAGAGTGTTCAGCCAGTGGAGTGGGATAGCTGCACTGCTGGCATGCGCTTGGGGCTCTGCTTGTTGAGGAGCGGGGGATTGAGGGCTCATCAAGGAGAGAGGCAGGTATTTGTTCCATATGGTTCCTGTGGTGTGCTGTAAACTAAGGTGTATCCCTCAAGCTCTGGTGGAGTGGATTCATGAGAGGATCTCCCGACCCGAGGGTTGCAAAGATTCGTGGGCGAAGTGTGGGTACCAGGAGTCACTCACTCACCACTTCCCTGGGCCAGAGAGGCTCTCCTGGCTCCATGTCACTCCTGGGTGGGCAGTCATCCTGCCTTGCTTTTCTCCATTTTCCATGCATCACATTGTTTCCTTGATGAGTTCCAATGCATGTACTTGGATGTTTCCGTTGAAGGTGCTGTATTTATTTGCCCATTCCATTTCTCTTCATGAGAGTGGCATACACTAGCTGCTTCTATTCAGTCATGTTGGACAACCCCATATCAGTATTTTTTTCTTTAAGCATAAAAACCTTGGAGATAAGAAAAGTAAAGAGGAGAAACTTCCACATGAAATTGTTACTGTTATTATTGGTAAACATTTATGAGGCATCATATGAATTAAACTTAGATAAAAAGCTTAGAACTAGGCCAGGCACGGTGGCTCATGCCTGTAATCCCAGCACTTTGGGAGGCCAAGGCAGGCACATCACAAGGTCAGGAGATCAAGATCAGCCTGACCAACATGATGAAACCCTGTCTCTATTAAAAATACAAAAATTAGCTGGATGTGGTGGTGTGTGCCTGTAATCCCAGCTACTCTGGAGGCTGAGGCAGGAGAATCGCTTGAACCCAGGAGGCAGAGGTTGCAGTGAGCAAAGATCATGCCACCGTACTCCAGCCTGGGTGACAGACCAAGACTCCATCTCAAAAATGAAAAAAATCTTAAAACAAAACTAAGTCTTTGTCCCTGTGTTGAAAAATAAGGGCAATCAGTCTCTTTATTTTAGTCCTCTTTACAATTGGTGTGTGTGTGCATCTGAATCAATCATGCTACAACCTTTAAAGGTTCTTAAACACCATTAAAATGAAAAATTGGTGCACTACAGTCTGCTCATTTTACATAAGTAGATGTTGACACTAAAGAAATAGCAATTTAGTTCAGCATGACATTGTGATATGCTAAGTGAAAAATACTGTACTTGGTACTGTAAAGGATGAAAACACTTTCTTTTCTTGTGGAGCTTAGTTTGCATTCTGGTAGAGAAGTCAAGATACATAATAAAGTAATAATAAAATATAGAATACATCACAGCAACACCCAAAGACTATTTGCTAAAGAGATTAATATGGCTAGAAGGGAACCTGGTACTAATCATCAGGACAATGGAAGAAAGACCCTGAAGGCATTTCAGAGATCTTTGAGGCTGCTCCTCCCCTCACAGTCTGAGAATGTTAGGATATTGAGGGCAGCAAGGGCTTGCTATTTGAGCCCTAGGGTCTCTCTGCTCTCTGCATTCTGGAACAGTAGTCCTCAGCCAGCTGTGATTTAACTGACCTCAGGTACAGCTCAATCTGTTGCTCCAAACCGTACAAGCTGTAAACCGTGGCAGCACCACACCATGGTTCAAACAGGCCCAGATGTGGCTCATGTTCAAACTGCAGAAAATGCAAGCTGTAAGCCTTGGCAGTTCCATGTGCAGAATATAAGGACTATGGAGGTGTGGCTTCGTCCACTTTATCTGAGGGTGATTGAAAAGCCTAGGAGCCCAGGTAGTGATTTGTCACAGGGTGCAACCACTGCTGAATTCTCTTCCTAGGGTAATGCTTAGTAGAGCCACAGGGGCTGGGCCACCCTTGAGACCCCAGTATTGTAGAGTCACTGGCAGAGGGTAATGCCTGCCTCTAGGCACCAGACTCTAACCCATGAGAGCAGCCATGTGGGCTGTACCAGCAAAGCCATAGGGGCAGCGCTGTCTGCTGTCTTGGGGGCTCTACCTCCAACCCTAGTGTGCATGGAGTTTAGGGATATTATTCTCCAACTTTAAAACTTAATGTCTACCCTGCTGCGTTTTGAACTTGTTTTGGGCCTGTTACTCCCTTCTTGCCTGTTTCACCCTTTTGGAATAGCAGTGTATGCCCTACGCCTGTCTCACCATTATATCTTGGAAGTAGATAACTTGTTTTGATTTCACAGTTTCCCAGATGAGACTTTGGGCTTTGGGCTTTTAAGTTGGTACAAGACAAGTTAAGATTTTGGGGATTTGGGGGATGGGATGATTGTATTTTGCATGGTAAGAAGGACACAAGTTAGGGGAGTGAGGGGCAGAATGTTGTGGTTTTTTACCCCCAAAACTCATGTTGAGGTTTGGTCCCCAGTGTGGTGGTGTTGAGCAGGAAGTAAAAGCATGGAAAAGTTAGGTGATTAGGTTGTTAAGAGGAATTAATGCCATTCTCAAAGGAGTGAGTTCTAACTCTGTAGGACTAGTTAGTTACTGAGAGGCCAGGTAGTTATAAAAAGTGACGCTGCCTCTCATGTTTGATTTCCTTGCACTTGCCTGCTTCCCCTTCTGCTACTTTGGCATTTTATGATGAAGCATGAGGCTTTTACCAGAAGCCAGCCAGATGTGGTTATCTTATATTGGACTGCCCAGCCTCCAGAATCATGAGCCACAATAAACCTCTTTCCTTTATAAATTACCCAGCCACAGGTATTCTAATATAGCAACAGAAAACAGACTAAGACAATCTCCTAAATAATCAAAATGAATAGAAAATCAACAGCGTTATTGTAGACATGCCAAACTTTTTGCAAGTGTTTACCTGGAAAAATTATGTGTACATTAAATATATATAACTCAAAAAAAAAAACCGTGTTACATATATTAACCACTTAAGTCCAATCACTGGCTATTCTTTTCATGAAATGAATAATAACCCTAAGTTTTCCTATTCATATGTTGTTTTACATATATTGGATTTATTTATTAATATAGGATAAACCATACAATGGAGCTTTTCACAAACCTCTCTGTTGGGTTAAGTTTTTTCAAAAGATTTCCCAATTAAAAAGTTCCTCAATAGGCTATATTTTCTTATTGGGATAATGGCACCTCCCACATAGATACATAGTGAGAACTTACTAAGCCACTGCATAGAGATTTCTTAGTTTAGATGTAGATACATAGATGTGTTCAATACGTGGTAGATGTTTGTACCCCCAAAACATCCTTAATAGCACTTTAATCCATTGAGAAGGGGGAAAATAATACAATGTCCGTTTGTATTCTTTCGGTTGCACTGAGTTGCATAAGAACTTGACTGACGAAATCTTGACTTTCCACAGATGTATTATACATAAAAACAATCTATCCCAGACTACTCTCCTACATACACTTCCTCATGCTTTCAAGCAGACTCCCCTCTCCTTTTCTCCTTCTCACTAGCACTGTTAGTTGGTGTATGGTCAGAGCATACAAATATATTTTATTTACCTTAAAAAATGTAATTAGTAAATAAACCTTCTGCAAATTCTATTATAATACATTCTAAAGCCAAATTGAAATGATTGCAGAATTATTCACTGTCCTAAGTTTTGGCACAATTTACCCCTTAGTAGAGTCATTTCATTCAGTCTCTTTACCATGATCCTATTTCTAGAAACCATTCTCATCAAGCACAGTAGGGAACCAATCTTTGAGGACCTTGGCCTATGGGTCACATGGATAATATTACCTATGGCATGCTAGATAGTAACAGGTGTGTGTATTTAAGAACTTTTCTTTTGTGGGAATAGAGTAGGCACCAGTGAGGAGAAAGTGAAAGCATGGAAATTAAGCTAAGAATTAAGCTAAGTAAATAAGCTAAGAATTTCAGTTGGGGTTTAGAGTAAGTAGTAGAACAAAACTGAAAGGAAAACCCTGGCACTTCTTATCTTTTGTCATTTCAACTTCTGGCTGCCCATAGTTAAGGGCCTTACCACTCAATCTGAAGACTAGTAACATGGGAAACCCCTGGGAGCTGGTTAGAAGCTTAGTTTCTCAGGCCACACCCCAGGCTTTCTGAGTAAGAATCTGCATTTTAACAAGATCCCCAGGTGATGATGTACATATCAAAGTGTAAGAAGCACTTGTTTAAGTTGGAAAGGAAAGGAGGCACTATCAGAATTTTAAGAGAATTCATTCCAGGAGACAAATATGAGTAATGATAATTACTTGGTTTTCTGCACATATATTTCCTATTTTAAATATAATGTAATACAGCTCTTGTTTAATTGCCTTTCAGTATAGGGTGTTTCCTTCACCAACTGTGTAAATTGTCTTTATAATTCCCATGCATCAATTGGGTATTTTTCTTTTATGTAGCTTGAGAGGCACTCAGACACTCTATAATAAAGTTTTGTTTTAATTAACATAATAAAATCAGATAATTCAAAAGATAATCTTTGTTTCAATTTGAAAACCTTTTCTTAAACTAAAATATGCCTTAAAAATTCCTACACGCTTTAGCAAAACAAAATGGAAACAAACAAAAAAACGCTGATAATATTCTATTGTGAAAGATTTAGAAAAATATGCATAAACCTGCACTTGTATATTATGTGTTGTAGCTATAAAATTTGTACTTTAAAAAGGAATTAAAATTAAGCCAACAGCATTTTGCCTGAAGTACCTCCTTATGACAGTAGATGGCTTCAATTCTTTAGAAATTACATACATAATAGTCTTTTTTTTTTTTTTTTTTAAGTTTCTATATTTATCAGTTTGGAAACTTAAACCTTTTACCATTTAGAAACTAGAAAACTAGTTTTAAAGCTAAAATGGTTTTACCACAATTTTTTACATGACTGATTTACTCTGTATTTTTTTAAATTTCTATAATTTTGTTCTTTCTGTTACCTATTTTTAAACGAGGGAAATAATTGAATGGTATGATGAAAGAACCTTAGAGATTCTATTTCAAAATTTCAACTTATAAAAGGGAAAACATAGCCCCACAGAATATTAAATGTCTTGCCCGTAGTTTCTCAGCAAGTAACTTGTAGAACCAGAACTGGAACCTAGGTTGGTTTATTGCTTTTCCTACTTCAATTCCTAATGTTGAGGGTTGTACCTCCATGCTATCTTTTTAAAAACTTATCTTTTTTTCAAAAATATAAAATGTAGTTCACTGTCTTCTTCCTTAAACATGTTAAGGAGCTCTTTTCGTCTGTGAACTTATAATAATTCAATTCTAAACACATTTTTACCCATAATTGTTGCTACACTTACACTTTTGTTATATAGTGGACATACAGTGTATGGTATATGGCAAAGCAGAGTTGTCTTAATATGCATTACTGTTTGAAAACAGCCAACTATCTTATTGTTCTTTTACTTAATGGTGATTGAAGAGCTGCTCTCTATTACCCATTCTATCATGAAGAAGTCCTAGAAAGATGAATATGACCATATTGTATTTCACAGGGCTCATTGATGACCTAGGTAACAGTGATCAAAATGCCATAAAAATATATGGGTCTTTGAAATTATCAAGAGCTTTAAAAATTAATATTACCACCATCAAATTATATTACCAAATGTTGCTGTTTTCAAGTTTCCTCTAAACTCAGAAGATTTATTGTGTCTGAACTTCTTAAGGAGAAAACATGCAGACATGATCAAATTTTACATAAAGGGAAGCTACACATTCTTTTGGATTGTAGATCATAAAAAGAGGATGGAGTAAATTTGGAGAACTAAGAAGAAGTCACTGAGGAACAGATCAACCAGAGATGGTAGAAGGAGATAAAGAGGCAAGGATAGGAACTGAAAACACTGAGAAATCCTCCTCTGGCAAGCTGAGGTTAAAACCATCTGCACGCATGTAACAGGTATAGTTGATATTTGCAATCTGGGCTGAAAGGAAATTATAAAATCCAGCACTTTTCAATAATATATGAAGAAATTCATATATTAATAAATATATGAATATATATTTATTATATATAAATATATCAATATAATCATATATCAATAAATTAACTAAAAGAAAATATTTTAATTGGAAGACTTTTTGAAAACCAAAGGATTTTACTTATATGTATTTAAAATGTTGTTTTAGATAAAAAGGAAAAAACAGATATCCCTCCCTATTTTGATATATTTTGAGATATTAATCAGTATTTTTGTTTGTTTGTTTATTTTTTTCCCCTATGACTTTACTCATTGAGGCAGCTAGACTATGAACTAGACATTCCTTTTGGAAGAGTTTTCAAATCTTTGATTTTTTTAAATTTTAAAAGCCAAGATCCAGCCTTGAGACAAAAAAATTAGAAAAACAACTGACAGGTGAAAGCCAGTTTTTCCTGTCCCCAAGATTGAAGATTCTCTATACTTGTGGAAAAGGAGAGAAGTCAGAGGAAAAGAAAAGAGCCTGGATGCTGGGTACTTAAAAAGGACCTGTGCCCAGCTTTCTCTTGGATTCATTCTGAAGGAGGGTAGGGTATAAGTTTAAGGGATAGTAGAACATCTCCCTCTGCATAATTTTGGGGAATTCAAGAACAGAAGGAACATCATTTTTTTCTATTTAATCTGGAGTTCACCCTATGCTAGAGTTCACCCCCAGAGTTCACCCTATGCTAGCCCAGGAACAATATAGTAAAGGTGGCAGTATGGTATATTAGACTTACAAAGGGGGACTCAAATAACCTCACAGCCTACCTTTGTGGCCCAGTGTAATGGTTGGAGGAGCAGCAGATCATTTCCCATAAGCCAGAGGCCAATAGAGGGATGGAGTAGGGACTTTTAGTGTCTCATTAATTTTATTACTCTCCCAAAAGTTACAGAAACTAGTGTCCAATACAAGGAGGACACAACTGTCAGCTTTGTGGACTGGCAACCAGAACATGCGTCTCAGCAGATAGTAGGATGGTTAGATAATGACAACTAACAACAGATGATAGCCCCCAGAACATATATGTAATCCCAATGTAACTGGGTTTGGGAGAGGGAACCTTGAGTTGACTGAGATTACTTTTCCAGCATCTAGTGTGATGGGGGCTTGAAATAGAAATTAAAACAACATTTCTTGTATACCTGAGTTTGTGGACTAAGATTTCTACCTTATATTGTCAATAGTGATAGATCTGTACAAGTTTCATATCTTAATATTAGTAAATAAAGTCTTCTTTAGATTCAATATGATCTATCAAAAACATTACAGTATAACAATTTTAATTGGTATATAAATTCAGATCTCAGTCCCAGACAGATAGATGCTCAAATGGTAATTCTACCAGCACTAGCTAACATTTACTAAATACATCTTATGTGCCAGAACTTGTCCTAAGCCATTTAGGAGGCCTATTTTGTTTAATCCTATTAATAATCCTATGAGGTGAGGAAGCTAAATAAATTGCCAAAGTTTACAAAGTTTGAACTTTGTGAGATTCAAGAATCTTTAGCATAACCATTATGCCATTATGCCTAAAAATGAATGAAATGCTGACTGCATCTTTAAAGTTACATCAACTTATAAAAATCCATGATTTTCCTAATATTTAGTGTTTTTGTGTTAGAAAGTCTAAAGTAAATTTAAGAGGCCTCTTACTCAAGACAACATCCTATAGTCTTAGCTTCTGTTTAACTCGAGTTTCCAGAGAAATCAAGACTGCTGTGACCATTTCCCTGGATAATTTGGTGTTGTGCTGGGCCTTTCCCCTCAATTCTTTCCATTTGGCCCTGGACTCCCAAATCACTATTTTATGTGTTGTTTTCACACTTAAACTTCTGTACTTTAATTTGTTTTTCTGACCTGGCTCTGGGTCCCTGAAAACTATTTGTTTATTTTTCCTAGGTCAATTACTTTATTCTGAAACCCAATATTTAGGAAAGTGGTAGAAAAAGGAGGCCTGGTTTTCAACAAAATACTCTTAGTAAGAGTAATTTGGTTTTGTCTTCTAATGCTGTGTTAGAAACTTTCTCAACTAGTAAAAACTAGCCTAAATAAGAAAGAGGAGAAAGGTTTTCTGACCTTGACTTGACTTGCAATACTTTAGTAACATCTGCTTTGAAATACGACTCTCATCTTGCCATTTCCCCTTATAGTATATAGTCATATGCAATTTTCTTTCATACCTCTCACCTAGGAATATGATACCGTTTTGAAGAAAAGTTTGAAAGTTAAACACAAATCTTTACTGAGAGTATTTGATATCTTTGTTATAAAAAATATGACTGAATAAAGTTACTCTTGAAGTTCTATTTTTATCCTTAAATTAAAGTTTAAAGAAAGGTAAGGGATTAGCAGTTATTATTAGATTTTTATGTTAAAAATTATGAACTTTCAATATATAAATTTCAGTTTTTCCCAATAGGCTTTATTGCTTCCTCTGTCTTTTCATATTCCTGTGCTGTCCATCAACTGTTTCCTATCCTTTTGGGATTTTCCTTAATTTCTGTTTGTATTACAATATCATATTTATTTTATTTTTAATGATTTTAATTTCATTTTTAATATATAGTGAGAACACACTGTAATAATTTCTTTCACTTCTTTTAGCTTTCAAAATAACTTTGTCTTTTAAAATTTTTGCCTTCTAAATTAAGTCAAGCATTTTAGAGTCTACATAGAAATAAATATTCTCTCTTCTCTGAATTTTCTGTATTTATGGAAAAGAGTTCTATGTATCCAAATACTTTTTAAATGTAGAGATGCTTGGTAAAACAGAATCTCCAGTATAATGAATATTTCTTCATTTGGATAATTCCATTGACAAAATTGTGTGCAATAATTTGCAACTTTATGTATGCTTTTAGGTTTGAAGAAGCGTAGTTTTCTTTCTTTTTTCCCACAATAAAAATAGCTTTATTATATTTTTATCTAATTGTGAAGGTAGCACATGTTTAGAGTTCATAATACCTATATTATAAAACAGTTTAGCAGTTGTATGCAGTAGACTAGGTATACACATAGCAACATAGATCTAAAAATTATAGTATTATGTAAAAATGTAAGGAACAGGATATCATACTATCTAAGTAAATCTAAATACCTACACAGAATACAAAAATATGCTTTGTAGAAATACAAACTAAAAGATTTATATAAAAATCTTTTTATTGTGTGTGTGATGGGGGGAGGAGGTATTGGGTGATCTACATGGGAAATGGAGATAAAAGAGAATAAAGAAAGAAATTTCAGATAATAAAGAAATGTACAAAGAAGTTAAAATCATTCTCAATCCCAATACTTGGTGATGATCACAGTTAACATGTTTTGACATATGGCCATCCAGATAACACAAACACACTTTAAAGTAGAATTATAATCTGTTTTACAATCTTTATTTTTAACAATAATACAATATAAATGTATTTATTTGTAATTATTGATGTAGTACATTCATGGATGTGCATAACTTATTTAATGACTACCTTATTGATATATATTTAGATTATTTGCAGTTTTTGTTTATAACCAAAGTTATAACCAAACACTCTTGTACCTACAGCTTTATCTATTTGCTTTTTATAACCTATATTATAACCAAGCATTCTTATACCTACAGCTTTGTCTATTTGCTTTTTGTTAGAAATTTGCATTTAAATTAGTGAAACAAGTTGGGCCCAGTGGCTCACACCTGTAATCCCCGCACTTTGGGAGGCTGAGGCGGGCGGATCGCTTGAGCCTAGGAGTTCAAGACCAGCCTGGGCAATGTGGTGCAACTCCGTCTCTACAAAAAATACCAAAATTGGCAGGGCTTAGTGCTGCATCCCTGTACCCTAGCTGCTTGGGAGGCTGAGGTGGGACAGTCACTTGAGTCCAGGAGATTGAGGCTGTGGTGAGCCATGATTCCTCCACTGCACTCCAGCCTATGTGACACAGTGAGACACTGTCAAGAAAAAAATATTGAAACATGTTATCAAATTGCTCTCCAGAAATGTACACTTTCATATTCTCAATATGAAACTTTAAACCTGGAAAAAAACAAAAACAAACAAACAAAAACCAACAAAAACAAAATTACCTCCATATTCCAGACCATCCAAATGTCCAGCTCTCAGCCATAGCCCAAATTTACTCAGTTTTTTCTGTTCAGTGTTATGTGAGATGAAAGACTATGAAACACTCTAATGTCAGTGCACAACTTACAATTTAGCATTGTCTTTGTCTGATCTAAGCATCAGGGACTGAGAGAAAGCAGAAAGGATACACCTAGAACTGCCTCTCATTTATATGTATTCACTTCAGTAGTACATCAACTTTCTTGTGCTAAGTTTTGTATGTGCATCAGAATCCTGAAGTTAAAAATAAATTAAAGCCTTTTGCTGGGTGTGGTGGCTCATGCCTGTAATCCAAGCACTTTGGGAGACTGAGGTGGGTGGATCACCTGAGGTCAGGAGTTTGAGACCAGCCTGACCAACATGGTGAAACCCCATCTCTACTAAAATACAAAAAATTTAGTGTGGTGGCACGCCTGTAATCCCAGCGGCACGCCTGTAATCCCAGCTACTCTGGAGGCTGAGGCAAGTGAATCGCTTAAACCTAGGAAGTGCAAGTGGCAGTGAGCCAAGATTGCACCACTGCACTCCAACCTGGGCAACAGAGTAAGACCCCATCTCAAAAAAAAAAAAAAAAAAATTAAAGCCTTTCATTTCTAATAGTGGGACCTGGACCTGTGCTCTGAAAAATTGTGTTTTCTACTTCTCAGCCTCATTTCTAAAAAAAAAATTCCTAATTTTCCTTGATAGTTCTGACATCAATGATAACCCTATGCCCTAAATAGTTGAACGTGTTTTCAAATATAGCAACCAAATCAGACAGCAGTTCCAATGCCACAGCTGGAGCAGCTTGCTGGGGTGGGCTGAGTCACGCTGTTGAGCCTGGCAGACTCTGAGCTTTGCCTATACCCATGCACTGCAGGGCCTTGGGCTAGCCACTTAATTCCCCTAAGTCTCACTTTCTTCAACTATTTCATGAAGATAAGGATACTTGCTTGGCTCTCTCTAGTATTTAGAGAAAATATCTCAACAAATATTTCTTAGTAAGTTAACTATTAGGAATAATAATGTAACAATTAGGAGTGATGAATGAGAAATGCCTAGAACCTAGCAAATATCAGTAAGTGGTAGCTATTGCCATTATTAAGATAAAATATAGGGATGTTGTTGGAGAGAAGCACATGGCGAAAAACTTCAAATAGTCCTGATGGCTGGTAGGAGTCCATGGTTAGGTACTGGGGCCAGTATGATTCTAAAATGTGGGAATTGATATTGACAGGTTAGAGGAAGAAAGGGAGTTACTCTCAATGATGCCTGGCACTCTGGGTTACCAACAGCCTCTCCAAATGGAAAACACCCATGTAGCTTTTAACAACGTGCAAATGTGAATAATCAACTAATCAAGGCAAAGTCCTTAAGCTTTATCTACCCAATATCATTGCTATACCCAAAGCCACATTGCAGGAAGAATTGCTAGGTGCATATTTTCTTAATGCTACTATGTGGCAGGAATTTAAATTGAAAATCTCTTTTCAAGGCACATGTGCATTAAAAGAATATTATTCAAAGCTATCTGAGTGGTAATTATTATGTAAAGGCTAATTGACCTGATTAATCTAATGTGGGTCAGCAGCTCTATCATACCCAAAGAAGAGCATTTTCAAATGATATTTTAAAAAAAGAAACTCCAAGAGGAATTTCTTTAAATAAACCTCCTTAAATTTAGTGACTCTGGTTTATTTCTTGCGCACAGATATTATATTGCTGGAGTGCCTGCGCGGGGATAAAAAGAGATAGAGACTAATTCTCTGAGGAAACTAAGGAATATTCTGTTCATCACTCAGGGAAAGGCACTATATAAATTACATTATAACAATACTGCCTCTTTCTGATAACATACCACTGAGAGAAGAATTCAACATGATAAGAAGTCAAATTTACTATCATACTGTTTTGATTCTCTTGGTGATGTGATAAAGTGCATGCTGATTCCTGCTTTTTATTTGATTAACTTCAGCTTCTCTGAATGCCAACTTGTCCCATTAGAGGTCTTGACTGCAAAATATAAACTGGGTCTGATAATATCTGCGTCCTATGACTATGGAAAGAACATATAATCCACACCTATGTTAGACAAAATAATGGATCCTGAAGATGTCCACACATTCTAATCCCAGAAATTCCATAAATATGTTACCTTACAATGGCAGAAGGGACTGTGCACATGCGAAATTAAGGATCTTGAAATGAGACTATCCTGGATTATCAGAATGGGCTCAGTGTAATCCCAAGGGTCGTCAATGTAATCCCAAGGAGGGAGGCAGGAGAGTCAGAGTCAGAGAAGGAGATGTGATGATGGAGCAGAGGTCAGAGAGAGAATGCGAGAGGGAGCTAGATTTGAAGATGCTACACCGCTGGCCTCGAAAATGGAAGAAGGGCCCTAAATTACAGAAAGAATGCAGTCCTGGGATTTTGAAATCAAGCACCAGCCTTCATTTTTCACTCAGGGACACTGATTTTTTGGACTTCTGGCCACCAAAACATAAATTTGCATTGTAAGGTATAAATGTGTGCTATCCATGTTTTTGGACTCATGACACAGAGTGACCTTCATATCATTTTAGTTGGGTTGAACTGACTTTCCCAAACTGTGTGATAATCCAAGACAGAACTATGACCACAAACCAGGGAAACCCTACAGCAGAAGATCTGGCTTTGATTTTTTATTTTCAGCATAAACTCACTTCACTTCTTTGTTCCTATATATTTTCAGGCTTTTTGAGAAATGGAGTGCTAGTGAAGGTTTGTTAAGTGTGGGAAGAAACCAGTCCTTTCATGAGTTAATTCCTCTCTCGCAGGTTTTAAAACTCGAAGACAGTATGTCAAAACATATTTACAACTATAAACAGTGTCTTTTAATCATTTGGTTTCTGTTTTGTGCTCAAAAGTAAACAAGAATGAACCACTTAGAGGATGAGGAGAAAGTTCACAAAACCTTTAGAAGGTGGGTAAGTGTCTTCACCAGGAGTCACAAGCTGTGGATATGCCGTTGGGCAGCTGATCAAAATTTCACATGGGGCCAAGGAGTTGAATAATGATAATATTAACATCTACTGTGCTAAGGAGCACTTGAATCACAGTAATGAATATATGCATTATCTCATTGTCCCATACTTATCCCTTTTTTCATTTGAGGAAATTAAAACGTAAGAAATGGCACTATTTCCACCTTACATATGGTGGACTCGGTGTACACTTGTGTTGTTACCTCTATTGTATGTCCTTTCTCTTCTCCACATCAGAACCTAACAACTTGGAAAGTTTTCTATGTGATGCAGTCATGGTGGGCTCATTTTCTTGATTTGCTAAGTGTGCTGCCTACCCAGGAAAATTCCTGAGAATGCAAGAAGAGTTTACTAGAGGAAACATGTTATCACCAAGCAAAGTCCTATTCCCAAATGCAGGTAGTAGAGAATGGCTAGACAATGCAGGACAAGCTCGGCTTTCTCTGAAGTGCACTAGTTCTTATTGGCCCAGTGGAAAAGCTTGCTAACTGATGCCATGATGGTGACTTCATTAGAAGTAAGGTAGACAGTGAAAACAAATACTTCGCACATTTTGATTCCGATCATTGCAGTCGTTCCACTGAGGAAGAAAAGCTAAAGGAATTCAATGAGACCAATTAGGATAAATAACAAGCTTTCTGATGAGCATGGATGAAAGGTAGACAGGATGACACCCCCAAGGTATTGGAGTAACTCAGCAAAGAACACTGGGAATGAAGACTAATGCTTTGAACAAGATAAACATGCTAAAGAATGGCTGGGCATGGAGTTTGAAATCAGCCTGGGCAATGTAGCAGACCATGTCTCTGCAAAAAAAATTAAAAATTGGTCAGGCATGGTGGTGTGTGTCTATAGTCCCAGCTACTCGAGAGGCTGAGGTGGGAGGAGGATTACTTAGCCTAGGAGGTCAAAGCTGCAGTAAGCTACAGTTGAGCTACTGCATCCAGCTTGGGCAACAGAATGAGACCATCTCCTTAAAAAAAAAAAAAAAAGAAAGAAAATCTAAACATTAAATTCAGATCAGAAAGAGTTCTGGGAAGAAAAAGGCCACAGCTTGAAAATGATGGTAGGTTAACATACAACAATGAAGAAGTAGAACTTCTCTACTCCTGTTTTACTACCGTTTTCCCCCCTGGGCAAAGAAATGGCCCATCAGAGTTGAGTGAAAAGGATAACAATAACAAGGAATTGGAGGTCCAACTTGTTTAAGATTCCACATCTAAATCACTGTATCCCAAGGGATGGGAATATCATATTGATTGAGAAAATAGGTTTTGGTGGAGGCAGATGTAGTATCTACCGTGCTTTCCTGGCAAACAGTTTGACAGCAATAAATTTCAGTAGTAACTACCTCACGGGGATAGGGTGATAATTCAGTGTAAAGCACTTTAACATAGTATCTGGGACATAATAAATACATGATAGCTATTCATTTTATCATTTGGTATTTTCATTGACTAATTGAAATGACATCAGTAATCGTTAAGAAAATATGCAAAAAATAAATATCATGAACAGTCAATAAGACTAGAACTAATAATTTTAAAGATAGTTTTTCTAATTGATAAAGTAAGTAGGAATAGTAAGAATAAACCATGCCAACCTAAGTGCATTTTCCTTTTTTTAAAGGACTACTTACTAGAAATAAAAAGAATTTTATGTACAAAGAGTATTAGGATTTCAGCATGACCAAGAATCTCTTTTGAAAGAGTCTTATGAAAGAACTGTGGGCTGCTTATGACAGAGAGGGGGATTTTTAACTTGCTGAAAAACCGAAATGGTGCTAGTTAAGAAATATTCCAAATAAAAAAATACCCTAAATTTTTCAGCAGTTTCACTAATGACTGCTATGCTGACATCTGCAGGATGCTGATCAATGAAATGATGTTGAGTTACCAAATTCAAATTCAAAATATTTTGAAATGGCTGAAACAACAGACCAAGTCTAACACTATGAAGTCTGTCTACAAAAATAGTCTAGTCTTTTACTTTAGTTCAATATCAAGCAGAGGATGGGGTACATTACATGTCTTAGAAGCTTGTATTATTTAAAGGTTTTATTCAAGAGCAAGACCTTGAATGTCAACCTAAAATAATAATTTTTTAAAAAAGTCAAATATAGTTTAAAGAGAATTTATTCAAGCACAAAGGTTGAGGGCTACATCCTAGAACACACTTCCAGGTTGCCTTGGGACTTGCTCTGGAGAACAAAAGAGTGGCTCAAGGTTTTAAAGAAAAAAAAGAACAAATCAGGAGAAGGGTTGATTACCGAAGTTATTTGTCAGTAATTCTCATTGGTTTAAAAAAATAACACTGGGTGGCGATTGAGTATACATTGCTAAATGGTATTTTGTGGCTATTTGGCATCAAGATGGTCTATGGCCCACATAACAAGTGGCTTCAAGAGTTAATTATTTCGCTCAAGGGGGAGTGAGACATGACTGGTGTTACATTTTAAATGCCTTTCTGGGCCTGATAATTTAAAGGGACTCACATTCCTCAGATAAAAGGGTTTTTTCTTTTTTATTCCCCCCTTTTGATGAAAATCTTTCTTCTTGAAAGCACTTATGATCAAAATCTGACTGTCAAAGTGTCCCTTGTCACTGGGAAGGCTCATTTCCAGATAGTCCTGTCCCATGTCAAAGGGGGAAAGAGAGGCAGTCTCAGTGAGGATTTTTTTAAAGAGTGTCCCAAAGCTGATTTGGGATGGCATCACAGAGTGGCAGAAGTGAGAACTCTGTCAAGCCATTGATTTATGTAGCTGCTGTTGCCTGTCGAAACATAAATACCATGATTTTAGTTTTCTCAGAAGTAACACATAAGGATTATAACCAAAGAGAATTGGTATGCCAGAATGGAAAAACAAAAACAAAAAGACCCAAACCTGTTCCTTTAGAAAGCCAATTAAAAACATCATGAAGAAAATTAAATCCAGGTTCTTTTGAAACTTATTTTAGCCATGAAATAATTCAGGATTTAGTCCAAATAGTAGGAAAATAATAAAACTCAAAAACAATGGTCAGGGCTAGAATCTAATAACACGTGTGCTCTAGTTTTTCTCTGAAACTTAATTTCTCTCTCCAGTTTCCCATTTCTACCAAAGATAGATAAATTTTTGGTAGGACAAATTTACCTAAGACCAATACTAAATAAATTTTAGTATTATATTTGGCCTGATTATTTCCATAAAATATAACAAGAATAGTGATTGGCTATATAGGCTTCCTTTTTTATTTTTTATTTATTTTTTCTGTCTTTACAGGCTGTTAACAAGGCTCCTTTTTAAGTTGGTTTTGCTGGAACTTGATCATAAGGAATTGCAGATTAGACTTTTAAAAGCTTCTTGAAGTTATAAAGCTAAGCCAAAAACTCAGCATCAGACTGTGCCTTTAATACCTGTATGAACTGGGTGAATTCCTCTCTTTTTGAGGTCCCCAAATATCTGGAGGTTCCTGGCCCTATCAGAAAGCAGTATTTTTTACTTACCTCATCAGGAACCTTGTAAGAGAACCACATAGACAAGGTACCAGGCTAGTTCTGTAAAGTCAAGTTAATTCCTCAAAGCAGTCTGGTCATATCTGAAAAGATGTCATTCCACTCAAAGCCTTGGGAAAATTACCAGTGTCTCCAATTATGTCCTGTTGTAAAAGAAAACAGATTTTTATTGAACTTATATAAATTCTTTTATTGCTATAGAATAAGAATACTCACAAACAGTTTCTGAATTCTGGAGGAATCAGGTAGAGAGAAAGGCTCCATTTTTGTTCACAAAAATATGCTTGGCTGGGCATGGTGGCTCACGTCCATAATCCCAGCATTTTGGTAGGCTGAGGCAGATGGATTATTTGAAGCCAGGAGTTTGAGATTAGCCTGGCCAACATGGTGAAACCTCATCTCTACTAAAAATACAAAAATTAGCTGGGTGTGGTGACTCACACATGTAATCCCAGCTACTCTGGAGGGTGAGACATGAGAATCACTTGAACCTAGGAGGTGGAGGTTGAAGTGGGCTGAGATTGTGCCACTGCACTCTAGCCTGGTGGCAGAACGAGACCTTGTTTCAAAAAAAAAAAAAAAAGTATACTTTGCCCAAATTGCTATAAGCTATAAGTAACTCAAGAGAAAAAAAGTTTGACTCTGGAAAAAAAAACATTATTACTTCAGGTGGAGCCCTTTAATGAATAGGGCAAAGAAGATATTTGAAGCTTCCAGGGCCTAATATTTAAATATGTAAAAAGCAGGCACAACTGGAGGACAACACATCTAAAGAAGTAAAGAAACACCATGACACAAGATCACACAGGCTTCCCCAGTATACCTCACTACAAAGACATTCTCCTGGCTGGTAGGTAACCCAATGTCAATCAGCACTCTCTGTGAACAGCCCATCCCCTATAAGAGCTTTATCCCTTGGTGGTGAGCACTCTCATGACTCCCAAGTGTGCATACCTTCACTTTTATTTAAATGTACAAGGATTTTTTTTTTTTTTTTTTTTGAGATGGAGTTTTGCTCTGTTGCCTAGGCTGGAGTGCAGTGGTGGGATCTCGGCTTGCTACAACCTCTGCCTCCTGGGTTCAGGCAATTCTCCTGCCTCAACCTACTGAGTAGCTGACTACAGGCATGTACCACCATGCTTGGCTCATCTTTTTGTGTTTTTAGTAGAGATGGGGTTTCACCATGTTGGTCAGGCTGGTCTTGAACTCCTGTCCTCAAATGATCCACCTACCTCAGCCTCCCAAAGTGCTGGGATTACAGGCATGGGCCACCATGTCCAGGCCCCAAGGATTTTCATAGTTTTGAGTTTTACATTTAAGTCTTTAATATGTCTTAATTTTTATATAAGGTATAAGGAAGGGATCTGGTTTTGATTTTCTGCATATGGCTAACCAGTTTTCCAAACATCGTATATTAAATAGGGAATCCTTTCCCCATTGCTTGTTTTTGTCAGATTTGTTGAAGATCGGGTGGTTGTAGAGGTGTGGTCTTATTTCTGATATCTCTATTCTGTGCCATTGGTCCATGTGTCTGTTTTTGTACCAGTACCATGCTGTTTTGATTACTGTATCCTTGTAGTATAGTTTGAAGTCAGGCAACATTATACCTCCAGCTTTGTTCTTTTTGCTAGAATTGTCTTGGCTATATGGGCTCTTTTTTGGTCCCATATGAATTTTAAAGTAGTTTCTTTCTAAATCTATGAAGAATATCAACAATAGTTTAATGGGAATAGCATTGACTCTATAAGGCTGGGTGCAGTGGCTCATGCCTGTAATCCTAGCACTTTGGGAGCCTGAGGTGGACAGATCACCTGAGGTCAGGAGTTCAAGACCAGCCTGACCAACATGGTGAAACCTCATCTCTAGTAAAAATACAAAATTAGCTGGGTGTGGTGGTGCATGCCTCTAATCCCAGCTACTCTGGAGGCTGAGGCAGGAGAATTGCTTGAACCCATAAGGTGGAGATTGCAGTGAGTCAAGATTGCTCCATTGCACTCCAGCCTGGGCAGCAAGGGCAAAACTCCATCTCAAAAAAAAAAAATAAAAATCATTGAATTTATATGTTATTTTGGGCAGTATGGCCATCTACATCTAGAACATTTAGGATATTTAAGGACATAGACACTGGCAAAGATTTCATGATGAAAACATCAAAAGCAATTATAACAAAAGCAAAAATTGGCAAATGAAATGGAATTAAACTAAAGAGCCCTGTACAGCAAAAGATACTATCATCAGAGTGAACAGACAACCTAGAGAATGGGAGAAAATTTTTGCAAGCTATCCATCTTACAAAGATCTAATATCCAGAATCTACAAGGAGCTTAACCAAATTTACAAGAAAAAAACAGCCCCATTAAAAAGTAAGCAAAGGGGCCGGGCGCGGTGGCTCAAGCCTGTAATCCCAGCACTTTGGGAGGCCGAGGCAGGTGGATCACGAGGTCAGGAGATCGAGACCATCCTGGTCAGCATGGTGAAACCCCGTCTCTACTAAAAAAAAAAAAAAAAAGTACAAAAAATTAGCTGGGCATGGTGGCACGTGCCTGTAATCCCAGCTACTCAGAGGCTGAGGCAGGAGAATTGCCTGAACCCAGGAGGCGGAGGTTGCGGAGAGCCGATATCGCGCCATTGCACTCCAGCCTGGGTAACAAGAGCGAAACGCCGCCTCAAAAGAAAAAAAAAAAAAAAAAGTAAGCAACGAACATGAGCAGACACTTCTCAAAAGAAGACGTACATGTGACCAACAAACATGAAAAAAGCTCAGCATCACTGATCATTAGAGAAATACAAATCAAAACCACAATGAGATATCATCTGATGCCAGTCAGAATGGTGGTTATTAAAAAGTCAAGAAACAACAGATGCTAGGGAAGTTGTGGAGAAATAGGAATATTTTTATTCTGTTGGTGGGAATGTAAATTAGTTCAATCATTGTGGAAGAGGGTGTGGTGATTCCTCAAAGACCTAGAGGCAGAAATACCATTTGACCCAGCAACCCAATTACTGGGTATATACCCAAAGAAATATAAATCATACTATTATAAAGATACATGCACATGTATGTTCATTGCAGCACTATTCACAATAGCAAAGACATGGAATCAACCCAGAGGCCTATCAATGATAGACTGGATAAAGAAAATGTGGTAACGTGGTACATAAACACCACAAAACACTATGCAGCCATAAAAAGGAACAAGATAATGTCCTTTCCAGGGACATGGATGGAACCAGAAGTCATTATCCTCAGCAAACTAACACAGGAACAGAAAACCAAACACCACGTGTTCTCTATGATAAGTGAGAGCTGAACAATGAGAGCACATGGACACACTGGGGCCTGCTGGGAGTGGGTGAGGGGAGGGAGACCATCAGGATAAATAGCTAATGCATGTGGGGCTTAATATCTAGGTGATTGGTTGATAGGTGTAGCAAACTAAAACTGCCTTTGCAAAATTATAACTGAGGAAATTATGACAGTGAAAGAAATCAGACCTAATTGACTCCATCTTGCTTCTAACCTTTAAGCTGTTCTTGTTCATTCTTCAGCTTAGGCCAAAATAACTTTGGGAAGGAAATTAGCTCGTGGTTTGACTCTGAAACAAAATTACAGTTTAGGTAGGGGTTATGCAGCCTCTGGCTTCAAATGTCTGAATCTCCCCAAATTGCTCCTGGAGATGACATCACTATTGTAAAATCTAAGACCAGTGCTTCAGATATTTTGCAGACCCTTTACTGCTGGATCAGCTGACAGCACACAGACCAGTAATCTGGCTCAACCAGATCTGCCAACTCACCCAGGAACAGAAAACAGCAAGAAAAACTCACTTGGACCCCTTAGGATTCCATCTCCAACCTGACCAATCAGCACTTCCCACTTCCTTACCCCCTACCCACCAAAAACTCTGATCCCTGAATGCTCAAGAAGACTGATTTGATTAATAATTAAACTCTGGGGCGAGGCGCAGTGGCTCACTTTTGTAATCCCAGCACTTTGGGAGGTCAAGGTGGGCAGATGACCTGAGGTCAGGAGTTTAAGATCAGCCTGGCCAAAATGGTGAAACCTTATCTCTACTAAAAATACAAAAATTAGCTGGGTACGGTGGCAGGTGCCTGTAATCCCAGATGCTCAGGAGGCTGAGGAAGGAGAATCACCTGAATCTAGGAAGCTGAAGTTTCAGTGAGCCAAGATTGTGCCACTGTACTCCAGCCTGGCAACAGAGTAAGACCCTATCTCAAACGAAAACAAAAAAAAAAAAACAAAAAAATACTCTGGTCTCCTGCACAGCCAGCTCTGCATTAATTACTCTTTCTCTATTGAAATTACCCTGTCTTGATAAATTGGTTCTGTCTAGGCAGCACTACAAGCTGAACCCCTTGAGCAGTTACTTAACCAGTATGGCACACATTTACCTTTGTAACAAACCTGCACATCCTGCACATGTACTTGCGAATTTAAAATTAAATTAAATTAAAATGTAAAAAAAGACTAAATAAAAAAATAATAAACGCACAAGGAAACGAGTATTTCCTTGTAGTAACTACCATTCATTACAACTGTAATCACCCAATGGTTCACCTTCCCGGCTGCTTAGACACAATGGGCTTATCAAGGAAGGAGAATTGCAATGGTGAAAGAGTCATTGACACAGAGCCGTATGTGTGGGGTGACTGGAGTTTTATTATTACTCAAATCAGTCCTCTGGACCATTCAGGGATCAGAGTTTTTAAGGATAATTTGGTGGGTATAGGCTCAGTAAGTGGGGAGTGCAGATTGGGTGGGTTGAAGATGCGATTACAAGGGGTGGAAGTGAGTTCTTGTTGACTTCCCTTCCTGAGTGGGATCCCAAAACTGTCTGAGCCGGATAATCAGTCTGGGTGATATCATCTGCTGCATCGAAATAAAGGGCCTGCAAAATATTTCAAGCACTGATCTTAGATTTTACAACAGTGATGTTATTCCCAGGAGCAATTTGGGGAGGTTCAGACTCTTGCAGCCAGAGGCCGCATGGCCCCTACACCATGATGTCTAATTTTGTAGCTAATTTGTTAGTCCTACCAAGGCAGACTGGTTTCCAGGCAAGAAGGGTTTTTTTGGGGAAAGGGCTATTATCCATTTTGTTTCAGAATTTAAACTATAAACTAAATTCCTTCCCAAGGCTAGTTCAGCCTACATCCAGGAATGAACAAAGACAGTTTAGAGGTTAGAAGGAAGATGGGGTTGGTTAGGTGTGATCTCTTTCATTATTTTCTCAGTTATGATTTTTGCAAAGGCGATTTCACAACAACTGTCAGCCACCCCACTGCCGCCCCCAGAATGCAGCTCTCACCAGTGATCCACCAGTCATCCTACATACAAAACCAGATTGTCCCATGGTTCACCAATAATCTCTGGTACCTCTAAAAGCCAAAGAGATTGGGTAATTGATGTAAAAGACAGTAGAACTTTAGACCTGAGAGGAACGTGTCTGTGACTCTTCAGACTAAGACCTTAAAAAGCAGATGAGTGGTGACTCTTTCTGTGTCACTTAAGGGGTCTGAGTCATTAGAAGTTCCCTCTAGATTTTTTTTCTTTTTCTTTTTCTTTTTTGAGATGGAGTTCTGCTCCTGTTGCCCAGGCTGGAGTGCAATGGCAGGATCTTGGCTTACTGAAACCTCCACCTCTTGGGTTCAAGCGATTCTCCTGCCTCAGCCTCCCGAGTAGCAGGGATTCCAGGCATGAGCCACCGGGCCCAGCTAATTTTTTTTTTTTTAGTAGAGACAAGGTTTCAATATGTTGGTCAGGCTGGTCTTGAACTCCTGACCTCAAGTGATCCACTTGCCTTGACCTCCCAAAGTGCAGGATTACAGATGTGAGCCACCACACTTGGCCTAGATTTCTTTGTGTAACACTGAAGACAGCAAATAGGAAGAAAGAGCTTGAATATTAGCGTTTAACGAAGCTAACCTCAGACCATAGAACACCTTTTAAAAAATTCTTTTAAATATCTTATGTCAGATTTTAGCCAGGAAAAACAGCTGAAATTCCAGGATTTTGAACTTTTTTTTAACTGAAACTACCCTCCAAATGACTCACTAAACCAATAAACTTTAACCAACATACCTTCACCAAGGACACATGGGGCATCTCCAGTGAGGTGCAAAGAAGTCCTTACAAGATCCAGAACCACCCTAAAAATGGTTCAAAGAAAACATGATGGTTTTGCCAGCCACAGCAGGAAAAAAACCCGCATTGATCAGGCCATGTTTTTCCAAGTCTCGGCTTCTTAGCTGGTGATTTATACACAAGGACCAAAAACTGCCCCTAGAAATGGAAGAAGACAGGAAATCAAAAGTTATTCATAGAAGGGGAAAGGATCAATAACAAATGGGTGCTCCAAAATGTCAAAAGTCACAAAATATCAAACCACAGGAACTGGTTCCCTATCTGGGAATTGAACCAGGCCATGGCAGTGAAAGCACAGAATTTTAACTACCAGACTACATGGCAGAGCAGCCTTTATTGAGTCCCACAGCAGCTCCAAAGCAGGCTGTTTGAACTTAGGAAGGACTTGAGCTTTGTTTTAGGTCAGATTCTGGCTCTTTAATTTTGCTGAGAGAATTTCTTTTTTTTTTTTTCTTTGTTGAGGCAGAGTCTCGCTCACACCCAGCTAATTTTTGTATTTTTAGTAGAGATGGGGTTTCACCATGTTGGCCAGGATGGTCTTGATCTCTTGACCTCATGATCTGCCTGCCTCAGCCTCCCAAAGTGCTGGGAGTACAGGCGTGAGCCACTGTGCCCGGCCAACAAGAGAATTTCTAAGCCTAGCCATGATACTATTATTTGTCTTAAAAAATTATTTTTCTGATCTCCTAAAAGTACAAGTAGGCAATTGCTTAGAATGAGAGGTTTTTTTTTTTTTAATTTAGGATTTATTCTAACTTAAAGGATCCATCTTTTAACTACCAATGATTAGAATTTCCAGTGGTGTACTTATTCCAATAGCAAGAAAATCCAATTATTATAGCAAAAATTATACCAGAGTCCCTACACCCAAGACTAGTCACAAAAATCCTTTTCTCTCATTAATCAACATTTGCAGAGGAAACAGAGGCAAACAAAGATTTTGGATGGTAACATCCACTCAATCTGTTAATGGTGGAGGGTGCCCAGGTTCTCAGTGTCTTGAACAAAGAATTGGACAAAAAGCACAAACAGAGGAACACTAGGAAGATGGTGCTGTAGAAGCAACTCAGGATTGCAGCTCTCAGTGAAGACACAGAGGGTGCGTTCACAACACATTTCCAGATGGATCTTTTTGCCCACAGAACAGGGAAATTCCCAGGTGTAGGAGAGACATGGGACACCAGCGCAGCTGTTTTGGCTGGCGTGGCCATTTCGGCCAGCGCCGCAGTGCAGCGGCACTCCGCACAAAACGCACTGGTCTGGGTGCCCTGTTAAACCAGCAATTTGAGATTTGGAAGGGCAGATTAGCATATTCATCTGATTAAATGGGACTTGGACAGTGAGCCAGGCCAGGAGATTCCTGGGAAGTGAACTGTGAGCTGGCGCAGTGGGTCACTGCACGGGAAATCACACAGATCCTGGTGCCCTTTCAGCAGGTGACTGAAACACCTGGGAGAGAGTCAACCGTTCAACTTAAAAAAATCAAAAGGGCTCTGAGGCAGGGAGCCAGGGGATCAGGCTCGACGGGTCCCACCCCCACAGGGACAAACAAAACAGTGATTCGAAATGCTCAGGGTTGAGAGTTTCATGGCAGGCACAGCTGAACCCAGGATGGTGCAGCTCGGTGGGGGAGGGGCATCCGCCATTAGCGAGACATTCTGCCCCTACTGAGGTACTCTCCCATTGCTGACACAGCCTGCCATTGCCAAGGCAACTCGCCATAACGGAGAGACTCTGCCAACAGGGTGGAGCCCATGACAGCAGGGCAGAGCCCACAGCAACAGGGCAGAGCCCACAACAGCAGGGCGGAGCCCACGGCAGCAGGGCTGAGCCTTGGCAGGCAAATAGTGACTAAACTGCCTCCTAGCTGGGTAGGACAGTGCAACGGATACTCATAAATAAAACCCTAACTCCCCGAGACAGAGCATATGAGGGAAAAAAGGGGTTTTATGAGTTCTCCTGCAGCAGACTTAAATGTACTTGCCAAGCAGCCCTGAATGAACAACGGAGCTCACAGCTCAACACTTGAGCTCCTATAAGTACAGACCTTCTCCTCAAGCAGTCCCCTGACCCCCGTATACCCAAAGAGTCACCCCAAAAAGGACTGAGCAGACTGACATTTGGCGGGCATCATTCTGAGACAAAGATAGCAGAAGAAGAAACTGGTAGCATCCCTCACTGTTCCGCAGCTGCTACAGGTGTACCCCAGGCAAGCAGGGCCTGGAGTGGACCTCAGCAGTCATACAGCAGAGGGGCTAGACTGTTAGAAGGAGAACTAAGAAACAGAAATACTTCATCATTAACAATCTGGGCCTCCACTCAGAGACCCAATCGAAAAATCAGCAGCTACTCAGAAGACAGGTGGATAAATCCACAAAGATGGGAAGAAGCCAGTGCAAAAAGGAGGAAAACACCCAAAACCAGAACACCTCACCTCCTACAAAGGACCAAAACACCTCACCAGCAAGGGAACAAAGCTGGACGGAGAATGAGTGTGATGAAATGACGAAATTAGACTTCAGAAGGTGGGTAATAAGAAACTTCTGTGAGCTATAAAAACATGTTCTAAAACAGAAGAGGGAGAGGGGGAAGATGGCACTACAAAAGCAACTCAGGATTGCAACTCTCAGTGAAAATGCAGAGGGTGAGTTCATGCCGCATTTCCAGATGGATCTTTGTTGCCCACAGAACTGGGAAATTCCCAGGTGTAGGAGAGACACGGTACGCCAGCACAGCTGTTTCTGCTGGCGCAGCCATTTTGGCCGGCGCTGCAGCATAGCAGCACTCCGCACAAAACTCACTGGTCTGGGTGCCCTGTTAAACTGGAAATTTGAGATTTGGGAGGGCAGATTAGTATATTCAGCTGATTAAACGAGACTTGGACAGTGAGCCAGGCCAGGAGATTACCAGGAAGCGAACTGTGAGCTGGCACAGTGGGTCGCTGAACGGGAAATCACACAGATCCCAGTGCCCTTTCAGCAGGTGACTGAAATATCTGGGAGAGTCAACCCTTCAACTTGAAAAATAAAAAACAAAAGGGCTCTGAGGCAGGGAGCCAGGTGATCAGGCTTGACAGATCCCACCCCCACAGGGACAAACAAAACGGTGATTCAAAATGCTCAGGGTTCAGAGTTTCACAGCGGGCACAGCAGAACCCAGGATGGTGCAGCTTGGTGGGGGAGGGGCGTCTGCCATTACCAAAACATCCCACCCCTACTGAGGTACTCTCCCATTGCTGACACAGCCTGCCATTGCCGAGGCAACCCGCCATAAAAGAGAGACTCCACCAACAGGGTGGAGCCCACAACAGCAGGGTGGAGCCCACGGCAACAGGGCAGAGCCCACTACGGTAGGGTGGAGCCCATGGCAACATGGCAGAGCCCACAACAGCAGGGCAGAGCCCACAGCAGCAGGGCAAAGCCCACGGCAGCAGGGCAGAGCCTCAGCAGGCAAGTAGTGACTAAACTGCCTCCTAGCTGGGCAGAACAGTGCAACAGATACTCATAAATAAAACCCTAACTCCCCGAGACAGAGCATATGAGGGAAAAAAGGGGTTTATGAGTTCTGCTGCAGCAGACTTAAATGTACTTGCCTAGCAGCCCTGAATGAACAACGGAGCTCACAGCTCAGCACTGGAGCTCCTATAAAGTACAGACCATCTCTTCAAGCAGCTCCCTGACCCACGTATACCCAAAGAGTCACCTCAAAAATGACTGAGCAGACTGACATTTGGCGGGCATCATTCTGGGACAAAGATAGCAGAAGAAGAAACTGGTAGCATCCCTCACTGTTCTGCAGCTGCTACAGGTGTACCCCAGGCAAGCAGGGCCTGGAGTGGACCACAGTCTTACAGCAGAGGGGCTAGACTGTGAGAAGGAAAAATAAGAAACAGAAATACTTCATCATCAACAATCTGGGCCTCCACTCAGAGACCCAATCGAAAAATCAGCAACTACTCAGATGACAGGTGGATAAATCCACAAAGATGGGAAGAAACCAGCACAAAAATGAGGAAAACACCCGAAACCAGAACACCTCACCACCTACAAAGGACCAAAACACCTCACCAGCAAGGGAACAAAGCTGGATGGAGAATGAGTGTGATGAAATAATGGAATCAGACTTCAGAAGGTGTAATGAGAAACTTCCTTGAGCTACAAAAACATGTTCTAAATCAATGCAAAGAAACTAAGAACCTCGAAAAAAGAGTTGAAAAAAGATTTGAGAAAATGATAACAAGAATGGACAACTCAGAGAGGAATATGAATGAACTGAAGGAGCTGAAAAACACAACACGAGAACTTTGTGAAGCATGCACAAGTGTCAACAGCCGAATTACCAAGCAGAAGAAAGGATATCAGAAGTCGAAGATCAACTCAATGAAATAAAATGAGAAGCCAAGGTTAGAGAAAAAAGTGTAAAAAGGAATGAACAAAGTCTCCAAGAAATGTGGTACTATGTGAAAAGACCTAATCTACGTTTTATAGGTTTACCAGAATGTGACGAAGAGAATGAATCCAAGCTGGAAAATACTCTTCAGGATATTATCCAGGAAAATTTCCCCAACCTAGCAAGGCAGGCCAATATCCAAGTCCAGGAAATACAGAGAACACCACAAAGATACTCCACAAGAAGAGCAACCCCAAGGCACATAATCATCAGATTCACCAGGGTTGAAATGAAGGAGAAAATGCTAAGGGCAGCCAGAGAGAAAGGTCGGGTCACCCACAAAGGGAAGCCCATCAGACTCACAGCAGCTCTCTTGACAGAAACTCTACAAGCCAGAAGAGAGTGGGGGCCAATATTCAACATCCTTAAAGAAAAGAACTTCCAACCCAGAATTTCATATCCAGCCAAACTGAGCTTCATAAGTGAAGGAAAAATAAAATCCTTTGCAAACAAGCAAGTACTCAGAGATTTTGTCACCACCAGGCCTGCTTTACAAGAGCTCCTGCAAGAGGCACTACACATAGAAAGGAACAACCAGTACCAGCCATTCCAAAAACATACCAAATGCTAAAGAGCATCAACAAAATGAAGAATCTGCATCAACCAATGGGCAAAACAGCCAGCTAGCATCAAAATGGCAGTATCAAATTCACACATAACAATATTAACCCTAAATGTAAATGGGCTAAATGCACCAATCAAAAGACACAGACTGGCAAATTGGATAAAAAGCCGAAATCCATTGGTGTGCTGTATCCAGGAAACCCATCTCACATACAAGGATACACAAAGGCTCAAAATAAAGGGATGGAGGAAGATTTACCAAGCAAATGGAGAGCAAAAAAAAAAAAAGCAGGAGTTGCAATTCTCATCTCCAATAAAATAGACATTAAAGCAAGAAAGATCAAAAGAGACAAAGAAAGACATTACATAATGGTAAAAGGATCAATACAATAAGAAGAGCTAACGATTCTAAATATATATGGACCCAATACAGGAGCACCCAGATGTATACGGCAAGTTCTTAATGACTTACAAAGAGACTTAGACTCTCACACAATAATAGTGGGAGACTTTAACACTCCAGTGTCAATATTAGACAGGTCAACCAGACAGAAAATTAACAAGGATACCCAGGGCTTGAACTCAGACCTGGAACAAGCAAACCTGATAGACATTTACAGAACTCTCCACCCCAAATCCACAGAATATACATTCTTTTCAGCACCACATCACACCTACTCTAAAATTGACCACATAATTGGAAGTAAAGCACTCCTCAACAAATGCAAAAGAATGGAAATCATAACAAACAGTCTCTCAGACCATAGTGCAATCAAGTTAGAACTCAGAATTCAGAAACTAACTCAGAACCACACAGCTTCATGGAAACTGAAGAACTGGATCTTGAATGTTGATTGGATAAACAATGAAATGAAGGCAGAAATAAAGTTCTTCAAAACCAATGAGAATGAAGACACAACATACCAGAATCTCTGGGACACATTTAAAGCAGTATCTAGAGGAAAATATATAGCAATAAGTGCCCATATGAGAAGAGTGGAGAGATCCAAAATTGACACCCTGTTGTCAAAATTGAAAGAGCTAGAGGAGCAAGATCGAAAAAACTCAAAACCTAGCAGAAGACAAGAAATAACTAAGATCAGAGCAGAATTTAAGGAGATAGAGACACAAAAAAAAACCTTCAAAAAATCAATAAATCCAAGAGCTGGTTTTTTGAAAAGATCAACAAAATAGACCACTAGCCAGACTGATAAAAAAGAAAAGAGAGAACAACCAAATAGACACAATAAAAAACGATAAAGGGGAAATCACCACAGATTCCACAGAAATTTAAACCATCATCAGAGAATATTACAAACAACTCTATGCACATAAACTAGTAAACCTGGAATAAATGGATAAATTCCTGGACACCTGTGTCCTCCCAAGCCTAAACCGGGAGGAAGCCAAAACTATGAATAGATCAATAACAAGGTCTGAAGTCGAGGCAGCAATTAAGAGCCTACCACAAACAAAAAGCCCAGGTCCAGATGGGTTCACAGCTGAATTCTACCAGACACACAAAGAGGAGCTGGTACCATTCCTTCTGAAACTATTCCAAATAATCCAAAAAGAGAGAATCTTCCCCAATTAATTTTATGAGACCAACATCATCCTGATACCAAAACCCAGCAGAGACTCAACAAGAAAAGAAAACTTCAGGCCAATATCCATGATGAACATAGATGCAAAAATCATCAATAAAATATTGGCAAGCCGATTGCAACAGCACATCAAAAAGCTTATGCATCATGATCAAGTAGGATTCATCCCGGGGATGCAAGCCTGGTTCAACATATGCAAGTCTATAAATGTAATTCACCACATAAACAGAACCAAAAACAAAAACCACATGATTATCTCAATTGACGCAGAGAAGGCATTTGACAAAATTCAACAGCCCTTTATGCTAAAAACCCTCAATAAACTCGGTATTGATGGAACGTATCTCAAAATAATAAAAGCTATTTATGACAAACCAACAGCCAATATCATACTGAATGGGCAAAAACTGGAAGCATTCCCTTTGAAATCCGGCACTAGACAAGGATGCCCTCTCTCACTTCTATTCAATATAGTACTGGAAGTTCTAGCCAGAGCAATCAGGAAAGAAAAAGAAATAAAGGGTATTCAAATAGGAAAGGAGGATGCCAAATTGTCTCTATTTGCAGATGACATGATAGTATATCTAGAAGACCCCATTGCCTCAGCCCAAAAACTCCTGAAACTGATAAGCAACTTCAGCAAAGTCTCAGGATACAAAATCAGTGTGCAAAAATCACAAGCATTCCTATACACCAATAACAGACTTAAAGAGAGCCAAATCAAGAACCAACTGCCATTCACAATTGCTACAAAGAGAATAAAATACCGAGGAATACAACTAACAAGGAACGTAAGGGACCTCTTCAAGGAAAACTACAAACCACTGCTCAACGAAATAAGAGAGGACACAAACAGATGGAGAAACATTCCATGTTCATGGTTAGGAAGAATCAATATCATGAAAATGGCTATACTGCCCAAAGTAATTTACAGAATAAACGCTATCCCCATCAAGCTACCATTGAATTTCTTCACAGAACTGGAAAAAACCACCTTGAACTTCATATGCAACCAAAAGAGAGCCTGCATAGCCAAGTCAATTCTAAGCAAAAAGAACACAGCGGCAGGCATCACACTACTGGACTTCAAACTATACTACAAGGCTACAGTAATCAAAACAGCATGGTACTGGTACCAAAACAGAGATATAGACCAATGGAACAGAACAGAGGCATCAGAGGCAACACAACATATCTACAACCATACAATCTTTGATAAACCTAACAAAAACAAGCAATGGGGAAAGGACTCCCTGTTTAATAAATGGTGTTGGGAAAACTGGCTAGCCATGTTCAGAAAGCAGAAACTGGACCCCTTCCTGACACCTTACACTAAAATTAACTTCAGATGGATTAAAGATTTAAACATAAGACCTGGCACCATAAAAACCCTAGAAGAAAATCTAGGCAAAACCACTCAGGACATAGGAGTAGGCAAGGACTTCATGACCAAAACACCAAAAGCATTGGCAACAAAAGCCAAAATAGGCAAATGGGACCTAATCAAACTCCACAGCTTCTGCACGGCAAAAGAAACAGTCACTAGAGTGAATCGGCAACCAACAGAATGGGAAAACATTTTTGCAGTTTAACCATCTGACAAAGGGCTGATATCCAGAATTTACAAAGAAATCAAACAGATTTACAAGAAAAAAACAAACAAGCCCATCCAAAAATGGGCAAAGGATATGAACAGACACTTTACAAAAGAAGACATACATGAGGCCAACAAACATATGAAAAAATGCTCATCATCACTGGTCATTAGAGAGATGCAAATGAAAACCACATTGAGATACCATCTCACACCAGTTAGAATGGCGATCATTAAAAAATCTGGAGACAACAGATGCTGGAGAGGATGTGGAGAAATAGGAACACTCTTACACTGTTGGTGGGAGTGTAAATTAGTTCAACCATTGTGAAAGACAGTGTGGCGAGTCCTCAAGGACCTAGAAATAGAAATTCCATTAGACCCAGCAATCCCATTACTGGGTACATATCCAAAGGATTATAAATCATTCTACTATAAGAACACATGCACACGAATGTTCATTGTTTACAATAGCAAAGACCTGGAACCAACCCAAATGCCCATCAATGATAGACTGGACTGGGAAAATGTGGCACATATACACCATGGAATATTATGCAGCAATCAAAAATGATGAGTTTGTGTCCTTTGCAGGAACATGGATGAATCTGGAGAACATCATTCTCAGCAAACTGACACAGAACAGAAAATGAAACACCGCATATTCTCACTCATAGGCAGGTGATGAACAGTCAGAACACGTGGACGCAGGGAGGGGAGTACTACATACTGGGGTCTATTGGGGGGACTAGGGGAGGGACAATGGTGGGGGGGAGCTGGGGAGGGATAGCCTGGGGATAAATGCCAAATGTGGGTGAAGGGGCGGAAGGCAGCAAAACACACTGCCATGTGTGTACCTATGCAACTATCTTTCATGTTCTGCACATGTACCCCAAAACCTAAAATGCAATAAAAAATAAAAATTTAAAAAGAAAAAGCACAAACAAACTAAGGAAAAAATGAAATAATTTATTGAACATGAAAGTATGCTCCACAATGTGAGAGCAGGCCTGAGCTTGGGGGCTCAAAGTCCTCACTACAGAATTTTTGGGAGTTTAAATACACCCTAGAGGATTCCATTGGTTACTTGGGGTATGCCCTATGTAAATGGAGAGGATGAAGTAAAGTTACAAAGTCATTCACTTGACCTAGGTCCTATGGAGAGAATATTTTCTGTCATAGCTGAAGTATAAATTGGCCTTATGTTCTCTGCCTCCAGACCCTATTTTCCTGCCTCATCTTCCCCCTGAGAGATATGATCCCCATAAATCTTTAAGGGAGGCAGAGGGACCAACTGTCTTTTTTTTCTGTAAGTGCTTGATGCTGGCTTGGGGCATAGTCCCTACCTATGTGGGATCACAGAACTCTTGCCCGGCTCAGTCTGGTGGAGGTAGGTTCGCTCCTTGATGGCCAGGGGTGGTGTCTTCATCTGGAACTGAATGGAACCTTTGTTGCATGATCATCTGAAGCTTGATGGTCTCTAGGTGCAGGGAATTAATGTGATTTAAAAAATTTAATGGCAGCTTCAGGGAGTGGATACCTATGCCGTCAGAAATGTTTGTTATAGAGATTTGCAGGAGAAAAAAAACCAAAACCTGGTTCTAGAATCGATGTTTCCTTAAAGCTTTAGTGTGAGCAACTCCATTTTGGTTTGGGTTTGCCTAGTGCATGAGCTTAGCCCAAAACAATGGCCTCCCATAATTTTGTTTAAAAACATTCCCCCTTTTTGGTCAGGTTCTCACTTAGGTAAGAGTGTGATCAAAACTTAGGGCCATAGTGCCACTCTCAGTTACCATCATTTTGAGTTTCTGGGCTCAGCACATCATTTATAGGTTTCCTCACAGTTGCACATTTCTTTCAGCTCCTGTTATTTCAGTTGAAGAGAGACCGTATGACATTCTAGAGATGGCTGCACGCAAGCATTTAAAACCTTTGAGAGAATACAGTGCACCAGGGAGACTATTATTATGACTATTGGGCGGATAATACCAAGAGTTTGGAGTATCCTCCTACCTAAGGTCCCATAAACCAACCTCCTAAAATCAAATAGATCAAAGAATGAGCTAAAGTTTACTCAGTTAACCGAGTAATTTGTCAATCCCTTATCACTAAATTTCTATTATCTTCATTAGATGTACTTCTGAATAGGCCTCAAGTGCCAGCAGCTACATAGGTACTTTTCTGTTTAGCTAATTCTATTATTTAGCATGACTTTCACAAGACAATTTAAAGTCTATTGTGTAACTGTAGCCTTCATAGTAGAATTGCTGTAGAGCATATTGTGCAGGATACATTTCTAATCATTGCTTCTTTTACTTCAAACCACGGAAAAAGGACCTAACAAATGACGCCCTTTTAGAAGAGTGAAGGCGTCCCGGCAATGTTCTTACCCATGGTGTGGGTCAAGAGGAGAGAACCAATGTTTTGTTTTTGACAGATTCTGAGGTAACATATGTACCATTAAAGTTTCTTACCTACATTGGACCTTCATCCTTTATCTGTTAGAGTATAAGGTAATCCATGTATAAGGCTTGGGGCAAACTCCTTCACAAATAAAAGTACACCCCATTAGTGTACATAACAGACCCCTTTTCCACTTGTACTGTTCATAGAGGCATAAGAGAGAAAAAACATTCAAAGATAAGAGTTTCCTGACAGTAGAAGTCTTAATCTGTGAACTTGGGAAAAGCTGTTCTCATCAAGGATGGCATCTTCTTCTTGGGAGAAATTTCCTGGTTAACTTTACTTCAAGGGTTCCAATGGGTGCACAGTTCCGAAAGTGCGGAGGGACCCTTCTCAGTTGAGAGACCATGAACCCCAAGCCCAAAGTCCCGAAGTGTTGTAGTAGTGTGGATGGCAGGGACAGCCTTTCTCTGATGTTTCCAGATTCTAACCATAAAAAGCTAGCTTTTACCTGGTGAAAAATATGCTGTAGCATAATAATCTACTGTTATAACATCAGCCCTCTTGAATGGGAAATCTACTATACAACCAAAAAACATGCACTGAAAATAACAATTGAATGAAATCCCTTTATAAAATGTTTAAATGGCCCACCAGGTGACCAAATGCACCTGAAGCTTTAATTGTTTTCCCGGGAATATGGGATCAAGCATTAGTTATAAACTATTTCAAACAGTTTCAGTATTAGCTGGTTTAACATGAAAATATTTCTTGATATTCAATTAATTTTTTGTTTTATTTTGGTTAATAGCTTTATACAAGGAAAGTTGGTGGTTTACAATAACTTAACATAATAACTATAATTGTGATTGGTAGCATATACTTAGACATTAGAATTCTAGAAATCCCATACAATTTTGGAATATGTATTAGTATTATCCACAAAAATATAACCTAAAGAAGATATGACAGCATTCTGGCAATCCCATGTACCTAAACACATCAAATAATCCCATTTCCCTCTTTTCTGGATGTTTTCAGGGGCCCTCTGATCCATCCAGAAAGCCAGGCATTAGGAAAGACAATTTTGAAATTGAAGTTTGATTTTGGAATTCCAGATTACCATTAATTATTTATTTTACCAAACTCATGACAGAAATTTTAAAGAAGCAAAAACCTTTTATAACCTTAAAAAACACACACATGGCCAGGCACGGTGGCTCATGCCTGTCATCCTAGCACTTTGGGAGGCCGAGGCGATCAGATTGAGCTCAGGAGTTTGAGACCAGCCCATCTCTACCACAATACAAAGAAATTGCCTGGGCATGGTGGTGTGTGCCTGTGGTCCCAGCTACTCTGTAGGCAGAGGCAGAAGAATTGCTTGAACCCAGGAGACAGAAGTTGTAGTGAGCCAAGATTGCACCACTGCACTCCAGCCTGGACGACAGAGTGAGACTCCATCTCTAAAACACACAAACAGACAAAGAAAACAGACACACACACACACACACACACACACACACACACTACTGTTCTTACACACCTTTCATGTAAAACTGTTTCTAATAGTCTTAATTGCATGTTACAATGGTGACTCCTGGAAATTTTAACTCTAATTTAAAACCTCGTAAGTTATGTTCTGATAAGGTTTGACTGTTTCCAGCATAGGTAGGGCATGGCAAACTCCACATGCATGTTCCCAGGTGTCTTACCTAGCCAGAAAGCAGTTGAGTTGAACAATTTCCAAAAGCTGAAGAAGCAGTTTATGACCTTAAAGCATTTAGAAAACCTAACGTTTGAACATAATTTAGAACACGTTTACATTTGGAAGGCAATTGTATTTTACCAAGAATCTTTAAAACTGTCTTTATTTCCCAAAGATTAGCAAAGTCATATGAACTAAAAAGCATTACACTTTCTACTTTTCTGACAAAATATTTGATTTAAGTTATTATTTTTATTAAACCAATTAACTTAAAACTTCACAGAGGAGATTAACCAGTTTGCACAGAGCAAAAGTGGTCAGAGACTGACTGGTAAGATATTGTTTCCCTTTTACCAGTTTGCCAGGTTTCTGGTTCTCTCTCCCTGAGTGGCCCTGGTGACCCTGTTTTGACTATATGCAAACAAACACATTGCCATGAATTAAGAATATTCACAGATAGTTTATAAATTTTGGAGAAACTAGGCAGAGAGAGAAATATGACTGAAATTCTATTTGTAAGGGTATACTCAACACACTTAAAGTATCAGGAAGCCTAAAATCTGAAAAGTTAGCTTAAGGATAAAAAGCTGGTGTGCTCCATTAATTCCTGCAGCCTGACAAAAGTAGCCTAGGAATTCTAGACAAAAGTAATGAATGACAACTTGCTAGAAATGCATAGGAAACAAAATAACTATTCACAGAACCGAACAATAGCTTTCCACTAGCATGTTTTTATATATATGGTTATACAAGCAAAGCCAGAGGAGAATAAACAGCAAACAAATGAATACTAGAAGCAAAAATAAATAAACAAAAACCAACCCTAAACTTTCATACTCAATTTACCCTGGAGGCTGCAGTGTTACCTAGGGCCCCAAAAACCCCACATATTGAATATTTTATTTCTAGTATGCAATTCAGTGTCCTTAAGTTCACCAATATCACTATACATTCTGTGTAATAAAGAAATTCACGTTAGGCATATGACCAATAAGTACTTTAGCACTATCCATGCAAAACAGTAAACATAGTGTGAAACAATGCAAGCATGTATGTGAAATTTGGCTTCACACTAAATCCAGCTTCATGCTTAACTATATTAAAAAAGAATTGCCAAGCTGCCAGTGCATTTTTGTAATACTTCTTACTTTAATCAAGACTAAGAGCTTTAATTATGAAAATGTTAATTAGCCAAATGTTTCCAATTCTTTATCAGGTTTTAAAGAATATTTTATTAAACTTTTTCCACTCCTTTCTTCCCTACTTAATTCCTTACTACGTTGTTTCATAAATAACCTTTTCAAATCTGTCATTTGAAATAACTTTTAGGTAACTTCTGAATTAGACAAAATTATTATTTTTCCACTGATAACATAACCCTTTCTGGCACATTTTGTATACAGAATTACATGTTA
Source organism: Saguinus oedipus (assembly GCA_031835075.1). Lineage (NCBI taxonomy): Eukaryota > Metazoa > Chordata > Mammalia > Primates > Cebidae > Saguinus > Saguinus oedipus. Next base: position 114,729,672 of record CM063175.1, read on the forward strand.
ACTAGAATTTTATCCTTGGTAAACTAAAATTTTAGTGAAACCCTAAAACTCAAGAAATCCTGAACTCTTAGATATGGATATTTATAGGTAAGAACAGTTCCACAATTTTAGAAATATTCCTCCACATTACAACCTTTTTAGTAGGAAATGACCCAGATATCAAATGAGCATTGAAAATAATTTTTTTTGGGGGGGCAGCAACTCCTTTCCTTTATTTCTTCCCCTTGTAAAGGGAAATTCAAGTTCAGCAGCATTCCTTTCTTGCCCCCAGGTCCTCAACCAGACAAGAGGCTGCAGGCACCAAATCTTGGGCTGGATAATGGCAAAGGCCTCAGACCCTCACCTCCAGCTCTGCACTTCTACAGCTGTTTGTACCAATGAGTCAGCATTAAATCCACCAGAAAAGAACAGCACCACCCAAAGACCAGGGGGCAGCTGGGCCTGAAGCTGTAGGGTGAACCAGAGGCAGGCTTCTCAGTGATGGGTCTTCAGACAACTGGCCACATAAACTTGGCTGGATGGAACCTCACAATAAGGTGGTCACCTCTGCTTTTTTAGAGGGATGCCAAGGATAAGGCCAGGTCAGTTATCTGAAGAAAAGTAGAACAAACAAGCCTTTCAGAGAAATGGATGCAATCAGAGTGGTATCCTGGTCACATGAAGGTCACACTCCACCTTCATGTGTCTGAGTGGTTGCCAGGTCAGCTGCAGGTCAGAGGCAGTCTTCAGAGGAGAAAGGGAGACAACAGGGGACTTCAAGCCATGCAAGCTTGTCTCTTGGAAGACTTCTGGGAAGGAAAGCTCACTCTTGGAGTCGGCTGACCATGACTTCACCCAGGGCCTCCAACACCGCCCGCTTGTAGTCTTCAAAGTCACCATCAATCTGGCTAACACTCTGTTCCTCCACCACCCACAGCGGGCAGTTGGTTTCTGTGATGAGTCGGGCATCATGGCTGACAACAATCACAGCACCCTTGTATTCATTGATGGCCTCCCCCAGAGCATCAACAGACTCTATGTCCAGGTTATTGGTTGGCTCGTCCAAGATGAGGACATCTGGCTCCCGACAGGCCAGATCAGCAAACACAACTCGCGCTTTCTGACCACCAGAGAGTTTGCAGATCTGGATGGTGTGGGCATGACTCTCCAGGCCGAAGCAGCCCAGGCACTTGCGAGCATCTTGGTAGGGCAGGTTGAAGCCCCGCTGCAGGTACTCAGTGGGCGTCTCCACCATGTGCAGCTGCTCTGCATACTGCTGTTTGAAGAAGCCAATTTTCAGCCGGTGATTCTTCCTCATTTCCCCATGGGTCGGTGTCAGCTTGCCGGTCAGCATCAGGAGTAGTGTACTCTTCCCCACACCATTAGGGCCCACAATGAAGATCCGTGAATCCATGTCGATGCCAAAATCCAGGTTCTTAAAGAGTGGTTTCTGCCCCTCATAGCCAAATGTCACACCATGCAGACCCAGGATGGGAGGGCTGAGTGGCGGGGGACCTGGAAAAGTGAAGCGCACAGTGTACTCCTTAGGGCGCTTCAGGAGCTCAGGGGCCTCCTGGGATTCCTCATCCTGGTTTTTCCATCAGCATTTCTGCTGCTTACGAGTCAGAGCTTCCTTCGTTTGCTTTTCTGCCTGCTTGGTGGACTTCCCGCCTACCTTCTGCTCCTTCAGCTTTTTCTCTTGCTTCTCATACTGCTTCAACAGTTCTTTCTGCTTCTGCTGGTACATCTTTTTGAAGGTCATGTAATTGCCCCTATAGTAATGGAGCCGCTGGGCATCGAGGTGGATGATATCAGTGCAGACATCATCCAAAAAGCCTGGTCATGGGAGACGATCAGCAAGGTCTTCCGCCAGCCCTGGAGGTAGTTATTGAGCCAGATGACAGCATCAAGGTCCAGGTGGTTAGTGGGTTCATCCAGCATCAGCAGTGTGGGCTCCATGAACAGTGCCCTGGCCAGGGAGACATGCATGCGCCAGCCTCCTGAGAACTTCTGTGTGGGTCGATTCTGCATTTCAGGGTCAAAGCCCAGGCCAGCCAGGATCCGCCGTGCTTTGGCCTCTGCAGCTGCTGCCCCAGTGGCCCGCAATTCCTCATACACCTTCTCTAGCCTCTCGGCAGCTGTGTCATCCCCTTGTTCTAGCTGTCCCTGAAGCTGCCGCTCCTCTTCCAGCAGTTTCAATTGCTTGGTGTCAGCTTGAAGAACAGCCTGCACTGCCGGCCCCTCATCTGCTACCACCTCCTGCTCATACAGCAACACATCAATGTTGGGAGGGATGCTCAGGACTCGGTTGGCAATGTGCTTGAGAAGCGTGGTCTTGCCCTTGCCATTGGGCCCCACCAGCCCATAGTGGCGGCCAGCTACAATGTACAGGTCTGCATTGATGAACAGCTCCTTGCCATGAGCTGAGACGCTGAACTTCTCCAGCTTGATATCAGATGCATTTTCTAACATGGCTTGGCGGGAGGACATCTCTGCCTGGGACACGGAGAAGTCATTTTCAGCTGCATTGGCTGCTTTTAATGAAGCCACTTGGCGCTCATACTCCATCTGTTTTTTCAGCTTTTTCTTCTCCTTTTTGCTAAGATGAGCATAGGGATCATCTGACTTAGATTCTCCTCCTTCCTCCTCCTCTTCCCCTTCTTCTTCTTCTGAACCCTGCTCTGCCTTCTTGGCCTTCTCCTTCCCTTGTTTGCAAGCCTCCTTTTCCTTTATTATTTCTTCTTCATCATCCTCCTCTTCATTGTCCAGAGCAGCAAATTTATTTTGAGGCTTAGCCTTCCCCTTTGACTTCTCTTCCTTTCCCTTCTTGCCCCTGAACGCAGGCTGCTGTTCCTCAGATACGGCCTTATTGATTCGATTCTTCTCTGGCTTGGCAGGCTTAGGATGTTCTTCTTCCTCCTCCTCTTCCTCACTCTGATCTTGAAGCAGGGCTGCAATAACATTACCACCCTTGGTTTTCTTCCCTCTGTGGGGTTTTGGGGCAGGTACCTCCTCCTCCTCATCACTGGCTGGCACTGAGAGCTTCCGGAGACACTCCATGAGCTCTTTCTCTTCTCCATCTTCATCCACGTCCTTCTTCCGCCTGCCTTTTCTGGTATCTCGCTTCTTTTTTTGCTGCTGCTGTTGCTGTTGCTGCTGCTCCTTCTCCTTGAGGACTTTCTCTTCTTCCCCAGCCTGTTTATCTTCTACTGCTAGCTCTTAAAAGAACTTTTTTTTGATCTTCTTGTCCTTCTTCCCTTTCTTCACCACTTTGTCTGATGGGCTTGTGCTCTCTCCGTCCCCGATCCACTCAGGCTCCGGCGGCTGCTGCTTGGGCCCCTTCGGCATCGCGGTGGAGGTTACAGCTACTAAAAAAATAATTTTATTTTAATTTACACTAAAAGTTTACTTAAAACGATTATTCTATACTTTGTACTTAATTTTTTACTTTTAACAAGGGAGACCTGAGACATCAAAAAAAAATCAACGCATGTAAAACAAATACTGATTTGGCCCAGAAAGGCGGGACAACTCTAGGCCAGGAGGGGGCTTGAAGGCTTTCAGATCACAGGTGGGAGACAAACTGTTGCATTCTTTTGAGTTTCGGATTACCCTTTCCAAAGGAAGCAATCAGATACACATTTACCTCAGTGAGACTTCGAAGACAATGGGAGGCAGGCTCACCCCAACCAGCTCTCCACTTGAATTAACACTGACATTTAAAAATATCCAGCAAAGACAAACATAAAACTCAGACAAAATGTGTGCTGACAATTCTGAAGGTCTTTTTAATTTTATTCCACCAATAATTTTAAAGCTAGCTTGTTTACTAAAGTAATACTTAAGTCACGTGAACTTGAAAATTGCTTAGGCTTATTTACTTAATTTATGAACGCTCCAAGCGTACTTACAAGCCAAATTTGGTAGACACAACATATAATAATAAGTGCACATACAAATAAACATATCTAGACATGTATACACACACATAACCTTAGCCATGAGATAACAATACAAGCTTGCCAGTTTCACTTTGCCCAATAGACAAATCAAGGAAGGCTGTGAACCAAAATTTTAGGTAAAGCAGTCTCCATGGCAGTTTGATTTTTAGGGCTAAACCTTCCCAGACTCCAAGGAGCATGGGGGTCAAACAGCTCCACAGAAGGGAGTCACATGTTAACCAGGCTCCCTTCTCGGAACAGCAGCACAAAAGCCTGGATACATGCAACACCATCCCACTTTCCCATTAAACAGTATACTTCAGATTCTAAACAATTTTGGAGCCAAGCAGCATTGCAACTTCGAGAGGAAATTCTAAGAGCTTAATACTAGATCTCAGAACCTCTACCAAGAGCGTCCTCTTTGGAGAGTCTGAGGTCTGGAGGATCCCCCATGGCATTCTGTGGAGTCCAGTCCTAGAGTTCCAGACATCTTTGGGCTTACTTAGGTGGGCACCAGCGCCACTTTGCATGCAGCCCCCAGAGCCTACTACGAGCTTTCCTTTGGTACCTGGGTGTACTCCTCAACTTTTGGCATTCTTATAATTGGATAAGGTCATGCTTTCCTATTCCTCCTGTTCCATGAACTTTAATGTTAGGAACTGTGGGCTGGGTGGGTTTCCTTTGCCCTTAGCTAGTTGAATAGAGGAAGAGAAGAATTTAGCATAATACAAGAAGATCTAAGTCACCTAAAACAAGTAGGAGTTTGCTCCAAGCTGTGCTGCACATGGGAATCAAGGACCACCTGCAGAAAATATTTTTTAAAAAGTCCTTTCCCCTTCAGGTCAGGGCGATTATTCTTATTCATTCCTATGCCTTTGGGCAACACTAAGAAGTGACCCCAGCCAATTGCCCTCAATTTCCAAAGAGGTACTAGAAAACAGCCACTCAAAGACTGAAAAAGAAAGAGGAAAGTTATGAAAAAGACCCAGGGTCCTTAAGCAAACCAGCAGTGGCGGTCAGGCTTCTCCACATGGAAACCCCTTAGTTTCACTTGCCATGGCCAGAGACCTGCAGTTGCTTCCATGTTCAGGCGCTGCCCATGAAGCGTCCTAGGTCGGAAGGAAAAAGCTATTTCCCTCTACAGAGCAGAAAGGAAAAGGAGAAAGGAGGAGAGTAGATCCACAACTGTTTTACCTCTTCCTCTGGGCTGGATCAGCAAAATATGTTAACAGTGGAGGGTGTCCAGGCTCTTGGCATCTTGAACAAAGAATTGGATAAAACGCATAAACGAAGCAAGAAAGGAATGAAGGGATTTATTTAAAATGAAAGTATTCTCCACAGTTTGGGAGCAGGCCTGAGCACAAGGGCTCAAAGGCCCTGTTACAGAATATTTGGGAGTTTAAATACCCCCTAGAGGATTCCATTGGTTACTGGGAGTACACCCTATGTAAATGAAGAGGATGAAGTAAAGTTTCAAGGTCATTTACTTGGCCTTCGCCCTATGGGGAAGATATTTCCTGTCATAGCTGAAGTGTGAATCAGTCTGATGTTCCTTGTGTTAAATACAGTGAGTTCCAAGTTTCTCTTTAAAGAATCAGTATGTCAGTATGTTCACTTCTCGTATTCTTTGTTCTCCATTTTAAAGTTTAACTTCCTTGTTCTCCTTGTTCCCTCTCCCCTAGTTTCAGTAAACAACCTCCAGGCCAGCTCTAATCAGTAGTTCACATCTGTTCCCCTGGTTACCTGCACCTATTCCTCTTGCCAAAACCACACATCCCACTTGCACCCACATATTTAGAATCCTGATTCATCCTGGTCACCTTCTCCATCCTGAGTTACTCCTGGTCACCTGCTCTGACCTGAGTCACCTTTAGCTACCTGTTCTATAACTGTCTTTCCCTCCAAAATTGCTTACTCTGCCACTCTGGCTCCTACCCTTGCTCTCTTTAAAACAGCCAACCAGAATTATCTTAGACTGTGTGGTCCAACCCTAGCCAATAGGAGAATGACACAACAGTAGGGGCTAACTGCTTCTCTTCCCCTCCCCTGTTCAGGTGTGCTCTTGCCATTGCTCCATCCATGAGATGTACCCTTCAATGGAAGTGAAATTGCCTTGCTGAGAAAATTTATGTTCAAATGCTATTTCTTTTGCAGCACTGAAAATTTGCTTCTAACACCTTCCTCCAGATCCTATTTTCTTGCCTCAAATCAGATTTCACAGACAGAGAGACTACAAGTCTGGTTAAAAGTTCTTACCTCTTTTCTGGCTTGTCAGGTACCCTTTTCAAAGCGCCAAAACTGTATGGGCCAAGGGAAAACTTCCCCTTCACCCTCTGAAGTTTCACTGAAAACTCAACTCACAAAAGGAAATTAATAGGAGAAATAGCATGCACATTTTTCAATGTGCACATGGAGGGTAAACCACAGAGTGATTACCCCTCTTTTAAGAGGAAGAAATGTGGGTATTATATAATTATAAAAAGTATCCGCCTATCAGATGGATGGGGAGTGAGGGAACCAAGATGAAAACATGTGTTCTTTGTAGGAAACCTAATTGAAAATCAATGTTGGCAGTATTTTTCAATTTAGAAATTGTTTTATCCAGTCTAGTGCCTTTGGTGAAAAAAAAGAAATTGTTTTAGACAATCTTGTTTTCCTCTTAATAAGTGATTTTATTAAAACCTTTCTTAGAAGCTTCTAAGTATGTTGAAACAGATCTCCCTGGCCAGGTGTGGTGGCTCACACCTGTAATCCTACAACTTTGGGAGGCCAAGGCAGGTAGTGTGCTTAAGCTTAGGGGATCAAGACTGGCTTGGGCAGCATGGTGAAACACTGTCTCTACAATGTGGTGGCTCATGCCTGTACTCCTAGCATTTTAGGTAGCTGAGGTGGGTGGATCACCTGAGGTTAGGAGTTTGAAACCAGCCTGGATAACATGGTAAAAACCTGTATCTACTAAAAATACAAAAAATTAACCAGGCATGGTGGCGGATGCCTGTAATCCCTGCTATTCAGGAGGCTGAGACAGGAGAATCACTTGAACTGGGGAGGTAGAGGTTGCAGTGAGCTGAGATCATGCCACTGCACTCCAGCCTGGGCAACAGAGCAAGACTCCATCTCAAAAACAAACAAACAAAATTAGCTGGGCATAGTGGTGCATGTCTGTAGTCTCCAGCTACTCAGGAGGCCGAGACAGGAGAATCTCTTGAGCCTGGGAGGTAGAGGCTGCAGTGAGCTGAGATTGCACCACTGCACTCCAGCCTGGATGACAGAACAAGACCCCATCTAAAAAATAAAAAAGAATAGATCTCCCAGTTATTTTGCTTTATTCTTTGGCTGGCTTTTTTTTTCAGCTGAGTGTACAGATAATTAGAAGGTTGTTTAGAGGTGTTTATTCAAGCACAAAGATTGAGTACTACAGCTAAGGACATACTCCAAGTTGCCTTGGGGAGTTTTCCAGAGAACAAAAGAGAGGCTCAAGATTTTAGAAGAAAAAAGGACAAATCTGGAGAGGGGGTGATTACAAAAGTCATTCATCAGGAATTCTCATTAGTTTACAGAAATAACTTTGGTAGTTACTGGTTATATATTTTTAAACTACAGGGTGTGATATAGTTTGGATGTTTGTGTTCTCCAATTTCATGTTGAAATCTGATCCCCAGTGTTGGAGGTGGGGTCCGATGGGAGGTGTTTTCATCATGGGGGCAAATCCTGCATGAATGGCTTGGTGTCCTCCTTGTGGTAATGAATGAGTTCTTGCTCTGAGTTCATATGAGATCTGGTTGTTTGAAAAGAGTCTGGCACCTCCCTTCCTACTTGCTCCTTCTCTTGCCATGAGACAGGCCTGCTCCCCCTTTACCTTCATCATGATTGGAAGCTTCCTGAGGCCTCACCAGGAGCAGATGCTGGCACCATACTTTCTCTACAGTCTGCACAACCTTTAATCAAAAGAAACTGCTTTTCTTTATCAATTACCCAGTCTCAGATATACCTTGATAGCAACAAATATTTACTAACACAGGGTGAATGGCATTTTATGGTTACTTGGCATCGGTTAGTCTAGAGCTCACATAGCAAGGGGCTTCAATAGGTAATTATTTAGCTCAAGGACGAGTGAGGTGTGACTAATGTTACATTTAATTAATTTATTTTTTAGACAGAGTCTCACTCTGTTGCCCAGGCAGGAGTACAGTGGTGCAATTTCAGCTCACTGCAGCCTCCACCTTCCAGGTTCAAGCAATTCTCCTGCCTTAGCCTCCCAAGTAGCTGGGATGACAGGCGTGTGCTGCCACACTCAGCTAATTTTTTTGTATTTGTAGTAGAGACAGGGTTTCACCATGTTGGCCAGGATTGTCTTGATCTCCTGACCTTGTGATCCACCCGCCTCGTCCTCCCAAAGTGCTAGGATTACAGGTGTGAGCCACTGACCCCGGCCTTGGCGTTACATTTTAAATGCCTCTCTGGGCCTGATCATTTAAAGGGTCTCACATTCCTCAGATAAAAGGGTATTTTTTTCTCTCTCTCATTCAGTATAAGTCATTGCTTTCATCCCTAGAAATGTTCAAGCACAGAGAAAACCACCACCTGACAGGACTTTGTGAGGTGGATTCCACTCTGCAGATGGAAGCCTGTACTAGATCAATATTGAGATCCTAGAATCAGTCATTCATTAGATCCTGTGTGTTCTTCGTCCTACAACTAAAACATGGCCCAAGGATCTAAGAGGTGGTTCAGCAGAGTCCCACTGCAATGAAGATGAGGAAACGTGTTTTAAAGAGAGGCCTAAAGGTCAGAAGTGGAACTTTCCATGTTGCTGATTATAGCTGGTGCGGTGACAGGGCTGACTGTTGTAAGCATCCCAGCTGTAATGCACACTCTCACTGTCCTGCGGCACGGTGGGGGTTGGGCAGGTGGACCCACCTGTGCCCAGTTTGGAGGCTGATGTTGGATATGGATTGGGCAGGGACTGACCACAGTACTGCCAGCAATGGTACCACAGGAAAGGTGACAGCTACCAAGCTCAGCTGCCACTCTCTGTGAAACAGAACTGAGTTGACTTGAGCTGCCATCCATTCATTCACATGAGGGCTGAGATTCACTTTCTCTTCCTTGACTATTTCAAATGGAGACTGGTTCACATTACTGACTACTGTTCAGATATTTGAAAAGGAGTACTATCTGGTGACCAATTTTTCCCTGTCTCTGCTGATAAGCCCTTCTCAAATTTTAATGCTCAGATTCATTACCTGGAGATCTCTTTAAAAATGCAAATTCTGGCCTGATGCAGTGGCTCATGCCATAATCCTAGCACGTTGGGAGGCCAAGGTCGGTGGTTCACCTGAGGTCAGGAATTCGAGACCAGCCTGGCCAATGTAGTGAAACCCCATCTCTACTAAAAATAGAAAAATTAGCCAGGCGTGGTGGTGCACGCCTGCACTCTCAGCTACCTGGGAGGCGGAGGTTGCAGTGAGCCGAGCTCGCATTCCAGCCTGGGAGACAGAGTGAGACTGTCTCAAAATAAATAAATAAATAATAAAATGCAGATTCTGATTTGGCAGGTCTGGGTTTAAGCCAGATATTCTGAATTTCAAATCTCTCAGATGATGATGATAATGACCCCAAAACCACAGTTTGATAGGCAAGCAAGTAACAGATTTTAAATAGCAATACATGGATAAAGTTTAGCAGAGCTCATCATACTACAAGCACCAGAATCACCTGGGGACCCTTAAGAATACTGACACCTGTGCCTGATTAAAAACAAATAAATTAAAATTTCTGGGGGTGAGGGTGGAGCACCTGCAGGCTTTTAAGCTTTCCAGTGATTCTTATCCTCTAGATTAAGACTGATTGAGTCAGGTATGGTGGCTTATGCCTGTAATCCCAGCAGTTTGGGAGGCTGACACAGGAGGATCCTTTAAGCCCACGAGCTGGAGGCTGCAGTAAGCTATGATCACACCACTGCAATCCGGTGTAAGTGACAGAGTAAAACCCTGTCTCTAAAACAAAAAAGAAAGAAAGACTGAGTGATGTATCTAAGATGTTTTGTAAGTATATATATATATAAAACTAAGAAGCTGTGTAATTTATATATACATTTATAAATTTAAAAACTTCTTAGGTATCACTGTACATGTATATATGAAGTGTGTGTGTGTGTGTGTGTGTATATATATAAAGGCATATAAATAACAGGGTACAGACATGATTTTTAAAATTAAGGAAACAGGCTCAGAGAAATGAGACTAGACCCCAAGATTCCTGACCTATAGGGCTAGATTTCATTCCCCTCCAAATCACCCCTGGCAGCACTTTGCTTCCAGTGTCTGAATTTTGAGGTGGACGTGAGTATGTGTGTGTTTTCAGTTTTCTAGATTAATATTGTGCTTGGAGGTTTTTGCAGTTATGAACATCTCTGATAGGTTGGCATGGCAGAGATGTTTGTCTCTTTACCAAGCTGGTGACAATGTAATGATAGTATTGTCAACCAGTGTCTTCAATGATTATGTACATTTATCAGACAGTATAATCATCTCTACTATGCCAGTTGCTCACACACCAGAAATGAAGCTCCAGAAACAGTCTATTGCTCTGACAAGGGTAAGAGGTCATTATTACTAAATCAGCAGCCAGTGAGCCAGTGCTTTAAAAATAAACGATCCTACTTCCCATCATTATTTATTTTTCATAAGTGCCTCAGGTTTGTCTTGCATCTAACAGCAGGAGACAATTATCCTGTAATATTTTTCTGCTTTTTAAAAACATGTCTTAAATGGTAAATGGAATGTTTCTATTGACCCCACGGTAGAAGCATGGGTTATTTTTACAGGAGCATTAACAGAAAATGGGTAGAATTCATGATATGTGCACACCAAGTACATACAATCTTTTCCTTTTCCATCCAGCTCTCTTGAAAAAGAACGACCAGCGAGGAAAATGGGGATGGGGTGATGGTGGGGATGGGGCAGAAGGAAGAGTACTATGTGATTATCACATGACTTAAGGTGAGTTCGCAATGCTGTCTTACGGTTGTTTGATTGGGCAGAGTGTACAAATAATCCCCATACATTGTCCCTTCCCTATATAGAGTGTTTTAAAAGAGAATCTTATAACTCATAAAAGGAAAAATTCTTCTCCACCTGCCCAGGAGTTACCCCTCCTCCTCACCAGACAGGGCGGCCTGAAGGGAGCTGGGGTGTCTTTCCCAGCTGAACACCTGCTCTTACCACCTGCTAAGAGACTGTGCTTAGAGGACACCTCTCCTTGTAATGAAGTCTGGATTAAACTCCAACCCAGACTGGAGATTGTACTATACCTACAACTGCAATGGGAAGGAAGGCACAATTGAGGAAAAGGGCATCTTTTTCTAAGGAGGGAAAGGGGAGAGCGGCTGGATGAGGAACTGCATTTCTCCAACAACTGAGAACCATCCTGTTAGAGGTGGCCGCTCTCGCTTTCAAAACAAAAAGAAGCTTGTAACTGTAAAAGGCTGTGATGGGTTTCCTGCTCCCCCACCCATTTAGAGGAAAAACCTATTTATGAGGCTTTATTAAGTGCAAATAAGTCCCTGGGCTTCAACGGAGAAGCAGCAGCTGCTGAAGATGTGGTCATTTGCATATAAATGACATGATTTCAGCTCAGAGAAGAATATTGAAAAATATACATGTCGACAATGGAATCTTCATAGATTCCCACATATTAAGGTCAGATATTGTAATTTTTAAGGCTGCTGCACGCTGATGACGGCATCACATCACACATTGGATTCTGTCTGGGTTATATCACTATTCTATGAAATGGAGGATTTTTATTGTGAATTAATTAAACTACTCATTTTCATCTAAAGATGAGAACATTCAGGTCAATAAGCTAAATGATCTACAAATATATGGGCTCTGGGACAAGCAAAGTTACCAGCTATAAACTTGGTCTTCTTCACAGTTAACAAGGAGGGTTGCTCAGGTGTCTCCTGGAGAAGAGACCACAGAGCTTTCTCTCGTTTCTCTCCCTCTGTGGCAGGGTCAACCTTTTTTCTTGAAGGACGAAGGAAGTTTCAGTTTCCATATTCTAAGAAGTTCTCCAAAAGCTGGCTCAAAGATCAGGGGGGAAATTATTGTAGCCCAGAAATGTCCACAAGTTTGCTACGGACCCACCATTGTTTCCTTGCTCCATAGCCTATGCTGAGGTTCACCGCTGGCAAAAAAACAGCTTCTGGAATCCCCACACTGATTCCAAGCACAAATCCTCTATGCTGATTGGAGGAAGTAAGTGGGCTCGCCTGAAATCTGCCTCGGATTCTGGCCCTGCATCAGGTCAGGTGCTTATTGGCTTCTTTCCCACCTGCAACATAGATTTTTTTTTTTTTTTTTTGAGACAGGGTCTCACTCTGTCACCCAGGCTGGAGTGGAGTGACACGATTGTGGCTCACTGCAGCCTCAGACTCCTTCTGGGCTCAAGAGATCCTCCCACCTCAGCCTCCCAAGTAGTTGGGACCACTGGCATGCACCAACATGCCCCGCTAATTTTTGCAATTTTTTTGTAGAGACAGGGTTTCATCATGCTGCCCAGGCTGGTCTTGAATCCCAGGGCTCAAGTGACCTGCCTCGCTTGGGGTCCCAAAGTGCTGGGATTATAGACATGAACCACCATGCCTGGCCAAAGGATATTTTTCTTTCTTTCTTTCTTCTTAGCTGCTGGGAAGGCATGGTAATATATTATGGAACACTACCTTAACCTTGCCAGTCAGTCCACAACTCCCTCAGAAAGGAAGTTTCCCCATAAATGATGATTATTTGCATGATAACTTTGGATCTTCACTTTGAAAATCAGCATCTTGTGTTCTGTTAAGTAACAGATTGTATTCATATCAATTCAACATTTATCACTGAATTATTTATTAATTAAGTCAGAGGTCATGAATTTTCAACATTTTTAAAACTATGTATTAACATTTACTGGATGAATAAAGTCCTTAGTATACACACACTCTTTTAAAAAGATAATTAAAGATGGCTGGTAAATCATTACATAGCTAGCAGGGAAAAAGGAAAATTTAGAAAGTCACCATAAACATGTTTTTTATAGAAACATTTATAGAAAGCTTTAGAGCCATTAGAGAACTCTGTGATGCTAACTTGGAAAAAGATCTGAATGTCAGTTTGCTGAGGTGTTCTGTATGTTCTCTTAAAATGACTTATGGCAATACCTATGGTGATTTAGGGTTAGCAACGATTTCAAAACTATAAATTGTAAAAAGATCAGTCTTAGTAATTGATCAAATTATACATGCAGAAAATGATTACATTATCCAGGATAAGAGAAGGGTGATTTAGACCACTCAGGAGTAGATCCAGGTATTGCAAGGCCTGGCGCTTATAAAATTTGGAGCGCTCTCTTTAAGAAAAGGAATAGAAAATTACTGACACAATATTGAGTACCAAATTAAACATTTATTTAGAATGAGAAAAACAACAATTTGTAAATTTAAAAAAAAGAAAAAATTACAACAAATTATAAATCTCACAGAAATCATTAACTGGCTGACAAGCCTCTGTAACACTTTTCTCCTTACAACGGACTGTCTCTTCAATACAGTGGACAAAAATTTGGTTTTTAGTATTGGGAGTTTAGAAAAAATTATTTCACCTCCACAACTTGCTACCTGTAATTTCATGTAAGTTTTAGAAATGTAAGATTTGGTAAAAACCTTTATTTCTTTTATGTGTGAGCTGTAAAATCTGTGGGAATGTTGGATTTTTTTGCTTTATGCCTAATCCTAAATAGTGCCACATATCCCTAGCACCTGGGACCTGGGCACGTTGTTTTCTATAACACGCTCTCGTGTACTCCCGTGTCCCTGGATGCAGGAGGCAGTGTTTCCGGAAGCTGTCCTTGTATTAGGATGGCTACCTTTACCATATACAGATGTGACTGTGAAACACAAAACTAAATATATTCCCAAATTAATGTACTCCCAACTCAACTTTGCGACAGGGGCAGGCAGGAAAGACTCTAACAGTGAGCCCTGCTAAAAGATTTCCAACCCTTTTTGCCTTTGGGTAATTTAATGGTTCTTTATGCCTGATCATTGCTGACTTTCAAGGCATCAGATCTGTGATAAGGGAAGAGAGGTTGTGAAAAGCAGTAGAAGATAGTTGAACACCGTTTCCCTCTGGCAGCACAAGCTTCTTAAAGATTTTTTTTAAAGCTCTCCTCTAACTTCACAAAAACAATGCCCTCCAGATTCCCTCCTACCAGCGTACTCTGTACAACAGTTCAGTTTGGCCAAAGTAGAATTAAAACCAGAAAAGCCAGGAGAAATAGAAAGATGAGTGCCCCAAGTGGATGCCAATCTCTCTCGGGTGTGAATGACTGCACACAAGCAATTCTCTAGTGGATCAATAGCCATCATCCCTGGGAAGAGCTTGGCTAAAAGCCGCACATCCCAGAGCTGCCAGAGATGAAATGGACACTCCGTTCTGTCCTAGAAAAAAGATGAAGCTGGCAGTTTAGGTTGCTGAAAAACAGTTTGAGATAAGCTTGTGGTTCCATAGAAATTAATTCGTGCCTCTAGACAGCACGTAAGCCTATTGGAAAGCTTCTTCAATTCAAGCAGTTAATAATATATCAAGTCTTGTAGCTTAAGGGATACAATTTTCAAAATTATTGTACTGAGGGAATCATAAATTCCACCAAGAGGAAGGTTGTAGTCCAGATATTTTATTTCAGATTTCCATCTAGGGTGCATTATGACACTCCACATGAAAGTCAAATCGTCCGTGTAAAATGGTTTCCAGGTGATAAGTTTACCCCAAGGGGTCCAGTAAAGTAATACATTCAGAGTTATATCTGACTTTCACAATCTATAAAGACTAGTTATCAATTTTTTGAAAGATTTGATAAGCAGGAACAAAAATATAGCTTATGGATGCTGACATTTGTCTCATTAATGGGAGCAGCATAAGAAGTACCAGCTCCTTCTGGATTTGGCTGTAAATACACCACTGACATGCATTTTGGAAGGTTGCTGTTTTGTGCTGGTGGGAATGTATTTGTCTAACCTTGCACAGACTACAACAGGCGTAAGGAAGCAGTGATACTACCGTCAGCCACGTTCAGCTTTTTAAAACAGGGGCACCCACTCTGCCAATATCTGTCAGATTCCAGGACACTGCATATTAAAAATGATGCTCCATTAACACTGTCTGCCCTAGTAAGAAGTTTTATTAGGAAATAATAATTCTCCTGCTGTGTTTGGGGAAGGGAAGAAAGAAACACACACTTTACACAATGGAATTCAAAGGAATAATTAATGTTTCTTCCTACTTCGGAATTGGAGTGCTGCTGACTTCTCGTGTTTCATATGGAACACCGCAGCCCACTTTGCAGGGGCAGAACTAATAAACATGTTCGAAATAGCAGGAGACCAAGTACTAATTAATCACCAGTTTGAATATTGCCTATCACTGCATCATTCTGTGTATTACAGAGCAATATTTTCCATAAGTTATTCCTTTGTTACCAGGGAAAAAGAATTAGATCCTTTTTTCAAGAAGATTGGTAAGTTTGCTGAAGATGTTTATTAATGCAATAATAGTAAATAACATGTTGCTTACATTTACTTGGCCCTGGATAAACTTTCTAGGGTAAAGTGCACTCCTGGGAGGATGCTGACTGCTCAGACTGCCGAAGTGCTTTGAGCTGCCTCCATCCTCTCTTGGGTTCATGGGGTGAAATACATGAATGGATACACGATTCAGCTGTCCGGAATTTAACACTAAACATAATCTTCAAAAAAACTTGCCATGCACTTCAGTAAAAGTGTATTCCAATAATACCTCATTTATCTAACACCATCAGTTAATGAGTTGTTTTCCATAAAAGTGAATTTTCCAAATAACTATATTTTTCTTTTACTGCATTCAGTGTAACCATGTTACATTTTAGCTTTTCTAAAAACAATTGCGTACTTCCCTATCTTTTGATGTTAAGTAAATATAACTTTTTCTTTGTGAAAATGAATTATTGTCACCAGTTACCACCTAGGCTTCCAGGGCTACTGAGGTGCCTAAGATTCTTTGATGGTGGCGTTCAGGCCCCTTCTTTGCCTTTGCATCTTCCCCTGCTTTCCGTGTATTTATCTGTAAATCCTACTTACCTAGTCTCATCAGAAGGAGGTGGAGTATAACAGGCTAGAGCAGGAGTTTGGGACTTTGACACATCTGGAGTGAATTTCAGCTCCACCACTAATGCCTGCATGAACTTAATTAATACCTACTGGGTGTGGTGGCTCATGCCTCTAATTCCAGTGCTTTGGAAGGCAGATGGAGGAGGATAATTTGAGGCCAGGAGTTCAAGACCAGCCTGGGCAACATAGCGAGACTCTGTCTCTACAAAAAAATTTTTTTAATGAGCCAGGCGAGGTGGTGCATGCCTGTAATTCCAGCTACTCAGGAGGCTGAAGCAGGAGGATGGCTTGAGCCTAGGAGTTCAAAGTTACAATGAACTATGATCATGCTATTGCACTCCAGCCTGTGTGACAGAGTGAGACCCTGTCTCTAAAAGATAAAAATATAACTGGCGTGGTGACTCATGTCTGTAATCCCAGCACTCTGGGAGGTCAAGGCAGGCAGATCACCTGAGGTCAGGAGTTCAAGACTGGCCTGGCCAACATTATGAAACACCATCTCCACTGAAAATACAAAAATTAGCTGGGTGTGGTGGCATGTGCCTGTAATCCCAGCTACTCAGGAGGCTGAGGCAAGAAAATTGCTTGAACCTGGGCGGCAGAGGTTGCAGTGAGCCAAGACTGTGCCACTGCACTCCAGCTGGGTGACAGAGGAATATTCTGTCTCAAAAAATAAGTAAATAAAAATACAAAAAGTTAGTGTTGTCAGTTTTCTCATGTATAAAGTGGAGAAGAAATACCTACACCTACCCATAGGATTGTGAGACAAAGTGATATTAGCATAGAATCAGGCACAGAGACTTCTGGGGTCTGAGACATCAGCTCCTCAGCTTCTATAAAGTACAACTAAAAGTAAACAGGTTCTAAGAAAAAGCCCTGGAGCTTTGCAAAGGCTCATTTTACTGTTATGTACTTGCATATCCTTTGCTGGGTGTTAGAGGCTAACCTTGCCAGCACCTCACCTCTAAAGACATGGACAGACCTTTGCTGCAATGGTCCAGCACCCAGGGGTTTAAAGCAGTGCCATCCAGTATCTTCTCAGTGCCTTTCTGTGTCTTTGTATATAAGTACAATTAAGTTTTTGAATTGTTTTTCCATCACCTGAAAATGATGGAACAGATTTCACCATACAGTATATGCGGTATATTTCAATTTCTTTCATTCAATGTCTTTACCTTAATGACACTGCAGGTAAATAAAGGCATCCCAGGGAACTTCTCACCAGACCCAAAGAGGAGAGCTAGAGCCGTGGGCCAGGCCTGTGTCTATGCATGGGCTGAGGAGAGAAGTGGGCAGTTCAAAATCCTGGGGGTTAGAGGAGGGGTGGCCAAGGGACTTTTAGGAAGAGGAATACCGAATTTTCCACATAAATGTGTTGACATCTTGTTCTGTGATGAAATCCCCAACTTCAGGATGAGGCTGCTGTGCTCTGTACTGACAGGGTACAGTGGTCTCCACAGGATGAAAACAGCCCCGAGACCATTTCAGTGCATGTCAGGCACAGAGTTAGCAGGCCTGAGAACTTAGTGAGACAGGTAACTCAGAGAACTGAGGCCTCAGGGATTTACTGAGATTTTGGGGGTGGGTAAGCTGGAACTCCCTGAAGCCTCAAACTCCTGGGCTCAAGCAACCCTCCAGCCTCAGCCTCCTGAGTAGCTAAACTACAGTCAGGTGCCCCCATCGGCAACTCGTTTTTAAATTTTCTGTAGAGATGGGGGTCTCACTATATTGCCCAGGCTGGCCTTGAACTCCTGGCCTCAAGTGATCCTTCTGCCTCTGCCTTCCAAAGAACTGGGATTACAAGCATGAACTACTGTGCCCAGCGGACATGAATTAAGTTTATACAGGAGTAAATAGTAAAAATAAGGGGACACCCAGGTGAGAAACTTCTGCGTGACCTCAGGTCATAGGAGGGTTATGGAATCTCAACACTAATTTTGCCTTCATCCTTGTTCAGGTATCTCCAATCTGAAGAAAATACGTTCATCTATTGAACAGATATTTCCAAGCGGCTGCTGAGGCCCGGTTGTGTGCCAGGTGCTGGGGACACAATGACAACCAGAAGCTTGGTCCTGGTCTCAAGCAGCAGGGTTTCCCAGCTCTCCCCTGTGTCCCCACTCCCCTGAAGCCTGGTCCTGTCACATTTACATGACCCCTCCACCTTCCTCTTCTGCACTTTCATCAATGACCCTCCCAGAGCCTCAGGTATTCATTCATTTATTCAACAACTGTGTGCCAGGCCCTATTCAGGGCAATGGGGACTCGGCAGTAAACGGAATCGATTACAATCCCTGCCTTCTTATACTGTGAGGAGAAACAATAACTAGGATGAGATGCAGCCAAGATACAGCATGTGGGCAGTGAGAAAGAGAAACAACAGAGCAGAGGAGAAGAGAAGGAGTCTGGGTGGGGTTTGCATGGTCCAGCCAGGCCAGGTGTCTTTCAGAAGGTTTAAGACAGGAAGGACTGAAGAAAGGGTCCCAGCAGTAGGAAAAGCAAGCACAAAAGCCAGGGGTAGAGGTCCACTCCTGATCTCACAAGCAAGAGTAGGGGGACAGTGTGGTTGTGGCAGAGTTCAGGGGGAAAGAGTGGGAGGTGAGCCCAGAGCGGGGTGGAGCTGGAAAGCAGACTACGTAGGTCCTTGCAGGAGGAGGAAGAATCTGGCTTTTCCTCTGAGTGATGCGGGAAATCATGGGTGGTTTTTAAGCAGAGGGGAAACATGGCATGTCTTAGTTTAACGGGCGGCTGGCTGCTGTGGGAATAGCATGAAGGAGCAGGAGGCTACTATGGGATCCAGGTGAGAGATTTTGGTAGCGTGGACCAATGTGTGACAGTGGAGTGGGAGATGTGGTAAGATTCAGGATATATTTTAAGGTGGGGCCAGTGGGATGTGTTGGCAGATTATGAGATATAAAAGGCCTAAAGATGACATCAAGTGTCTTGACCTGAGCAATTACTAAAACCAAGGAGACTGCAGTAAGTGCAGATGGGGAAGACTTTGGACGTGCTGAAGTTTGAGGAGCCTGTCAGACATCCAGGTGGAGATGTCAAGTAGGCAACTGGATACCTGGTTCTAGCTCAGGAGAGAATTCCAAGTTTGAGATGTAGATTTGGGAGTCATTATGACTGACCGTGGGCTTTAGGCTGGGAAAGGAGAAGATGAGGGACTTGAAGGACAGCAAAAGGGGAAAAGGATTATTAGATGTGGGGGTGGAGGGTGGGGACAGCCACTACCATACTGAGCCACTGAACAAGCCATTGCTTGTCTTCAGCAGAGCAAGTTTCAGCAAGGGAAAGGGAACATTCAGGGAAGAAGTGGTGGAGATGAGGATTTTGCTGATGACTGGCAGTGAATTCCAGAGAGCACAGACGTTTCAAGAGAAGCAGGGGAAAAGAGAAGATGGGGCTGGAAAATGTGACATACTGGATAGAATGTGTGTGCGTAAGAGGACAGAGGATAAGGATTGGTGTCTGAGTTTGGGGCCTGTCATGGAGACAGAAGTAAAGAGGGATAAAGGCATAAGGAGGCTGGACCTCTAAGTCCCAAGACCATGGAGGTGAAGAGGGGGTGAATGTGCAGGAGCATGGGGCAAGGGTGGGCCTGGGGCAGGAGCGCTCCCACTGGACCTCAGAGGTTGCCCTTGCATAGTTACTTTTCCAGCCTTGGCCTTGGGCTACACTGGTTTTCTCCATTCCATC
The DNA here is from genome assembly GCA_031835075.1 of Saguinus oedipus. Lineage (NCBI taxonomy): Eukaryota > Metazoa > Chordata > Mammalia > Primates > Cebidae > Saguinus > Saguinus oedipus. The sequence goes on from CM063175.1 coordinate 114,749,478, forward strand.
TCAGCCTCCACGAAGGGCGCTTTCCTTCTGACTGGTTGACTGCAGGCTCCCAGGCTTCGGTCCTGAGCCAGGGTCTTCTTTCTTTTGCACTGCTCTGACAACATCACCACCTGCAAAGATCCCTTCTGCTTCATGTAGGCGCTGCACTCGCCTTCTTCGAGGTCCTGAAAGTAAAGATGTGTTTGGGACTCAAGGGATTATCCAGTGTGTGCCCAAACTGAGCTCATCCTTCATAAGCTGTCACATTTTCCCAACACCAATATATCTGTTTCCTTTTCCTCACAGGCACTTCCTTAACCAGCCATAAATGAAACCAGACTTTTTAAAGCTAATATTTTGCATTCCTTGCTTTAAATTTTTTAAATAAAAGTCAACTGTCTTCCTCCTTCTGGGCTCTCCCACAACCTTTTCTTTTCCTTTTTATTTATTTATTTATAATATTTGTTTATTTATTTATTTAGACACAGGGTCTCCTGTCACCCAGGCTGGAGTGCAGTGATGTGATCACAGCTCACTGCACTCTCAACCTCCTGGGCTCAAGGGATCCTTCCACTTCAGTCTCCAGAGTAGCCGGGACTACAGGTACACACCACCACACCTGGCTAATTTTTACATTTTTTTTTATAGAAATGGGTTTTTGCCATGTTGCCAGGTGGGCCTCAAATTCCTGGCCTCAAGCAATCTACCCACTTTGGCCTCCCAAAGTGCTGGGATTACAGATGTGAGCCACCACACCTGGGCCACCTTATTAAAAAAAAAAGAAACTATAAGATTGATAGCCTTTTGTGATGAAAGGATTCCCCTGTGCTCCTCTAGCCCTTTGAAGCATTTAATTTCCAACAGAATTTTTCTGAGGGCCTTCTCCTATCTGGGCACAGTGTACACCCACAACCTTTCTCCAGCCTGGGGCTTCTACCCTTTGGCCCATATTTTCTGGGCCCCGCTTCTTGACCACCAAGCTAGGCACTGGCTCTCCAGGAACCCCATCTGTCTTCAAGCAATACTAAAGGCAAAAACATCACCTGGCAGAAGAAAGAAATGGGAAGATGGTGTTTGATTTACTACCCATTTGATATGGTTTGGCTCATGTGTCCCCACACAAATCTCATGTTGAGTTGTCATCCCCAGTGCTGGTGGAGGGGTGGGAGGTGATTGGATCATAGAGGTTGATATCCCCCTCGTTGTTTTCATGATATGATAGCGAGTGAGTTCTCTGAAGTTCTGATGGTTTAAAAGTGTGTGTCTGGCAGTCCCTCTTCGCTCTCTCTCTCTCACCTGTCAAGCTGTGAAGAAGATGCTTGATTCCCCTTCACACTTCAACCATGATTGTAAGTTTTCTGAGGTCCCCCAAACCATACTTCCTTTACAGCCTGTGGAATTGTGAGTCTGTTAAACCTCTTTTCTTCATAAATTATCCAGTCTCAGGTAGTTCTTTATAGCAGTGTGAAAACAGACTAACACACCATCCAAGAATGAGCAGGAACTGAAAAGACACATTGTATCCAGTACTGTCAGATGGAAAGCACAAGGGTAATCAGGACAGAGAAAAGAAACCCCTTCAGTGGCTGGGCTATTCTCTCTAGAGGCGTAGTCTTTTTTAGCTATCATTTGCAGTTCTGCCAACAGTTTTCCTGTCAGATATTCCAAAGCAGAACAAACTACTCACCACTAAGTGTTCATGAGCAGCTACCACAGAGTTGGTTCAGAGCAAGTGATGGCTGGGTTCTTGGTTTTGCTTTATTTCTTCCAACAGAAGCACACGGCATTGGTAGCCCTGACCTGCAGACAGCTGGGCCTTCCCTATGCTCCTGCTGGGCTCATCGGAGCAGATTTTTAAAAACAGGTCAGGGAGGAATCCATCTCACATGACGCACTGCACATGAACAGCTCCCACGTGTTTCCTCACCCTGAACATGTCCCCTTCTTAATTATGATGACAATCTGAAGCTTTGGGCGCTTTAGAAAGTCATCCATCTGCCTGTGTGTGTGTGGTGGGGGTTGGGGGATGTGCTGTGTGTATGTGGTTTGTGCTCTGTGTGCATGTGTGTTCTTTTAGACAAGAAAAAACATATTTTTGCTGTTGAAAATATCTAGTTGATGTGTGGGTGGTAGACAAGATGGCCAAATAGCTATAGCTCTAGTCTGCAGCTCCCAGTGAGATCAACGCAGAAGCTGGGCAATTTCTACATTTTCAGCTGACATACCCAGCTCATCTCACTGGGACTGATTAGATGGTGGATGAAGCCTGTGGAGGGTGAGCAGAAGCAGGGTGGAAAGCCATCCCACCTGGGAAGCACAAGAGGTTGGGAAACTCCCTTTCCTAGCCAAGGGAAGCAGTGAGGGACTGTGCCATGAGAGATGGTGCACTCCAGCCCAGGTACTACACTTTTCCCATGGTCTTTGCAACCTGCAGACCAGGAGATTCCCTTGGAGGCCTACATCACCAGGGCCCTGGGTTTCAAGCACAAAACTGGGTGGCTGTTTGGGCAGATACTGAGCTAGCTGCAGGGTTTTCTTCATACCCCAGTGGCTCCTGGAAAGTCAGTGAGACAGAGAACAGTTCACTCTCCTGGAGAGGGAGCTGAAGCCAGGGAGCCAAGTGCTCTAACTCAGTGGATGCCACCCCCACGGAGCCCAGCAAGCAAAGATCCACTGGCTTGAAATTTTCACTGCCAGCACGGCAGCCTGAAGTTTACCCGAAACGCTTGAGCTTGGTGGGGGGAGGGGTGTCCACCATTACTAAGGCTTGAGTAGGCAGTTTTCCCCTCACAGTGTAAACAAAACCTCCAGGAAGTCTGAACTGGATGGCGCCTGCCACAGCTCGGCAAAGCCCTACACTCAGACTGCCTCTCTAGATTCCTCCTCTCTGGATACAGCCTCCCTGAAAGAAAGACAGCAGCCTCAGTCAGTAACTTATACATAAAACTCCAATCTCCCTGGGACAGAGCACCTGGGGGAAGGGGCAGTTATCGGTGCAGCTTCAGCAGACTTAAACTTACCTGCCTGCCAGCTCTGAAGAGAGCAATGAATCTCCCAGCACAGCACTCAAACTCTGCTAAAAGACAGACTGACTCCTCAAGTGGGTCCCTGACGCCTGTGCCTCCTGAAGGGGAGACACCTCCCAGAAGAGGTCGACAGACATCTCATACAGGAGAGCTCCAGCTGGCATCTGGCAGGTCCCCCTCTGGGATGAAGATTCCAGAGGAAGAAAAGGCAGAAATCTTTGCTGTTCTGCAGCCTCCACTGTTGATACACAGGCAAACGGGGTCTGGAGTGGACCTCCAGCAAACTTCAGCAGACCTGCAGCAGAGGGGCCTGACTTTTAGAAGGAAAACTAACAAACAGAAAATAATAGCATCAACATCAACAAAAAGGACGTCCACACAATAACCCCATCCAAAGGTCACCAACCTCAAAAACCAAAGGTAGATAAACCCACGAAGACTAGGAAAAACCAGCACAAAAAGGCTGAAAATTCCAAAAACCAGAACACCTCTTCTCCTCCAAAGGATCACATCTCCTCATCAGCAAGGGAACAAAACTGGATGGAGAATGAGTTTCATGAATTGACAGAGTAGGCTTCAGAAAGTGGGTAATAACAAACTCCTCCAAGCTAAAAGAACATGCATTCTAACCCAATATAAGGAAGCTAAGAACCTTGAAAAATGGTTACAGGAACTACTGACTAGAATAACCAGTTTAGAGAAGAATAAAACTGACCTGACAGAACTGAAAAACACAGCATGAGAACTTCGTGAAGTATACCCAAGTATCAATGGCTGAATTGACCAAACAGAAGAAAAAACATCAGAGATTGAAGATCAACTTAATGAAATAAAGCATGAAGACAAGATTAGAGAAAAAAGAATGAAAAGGAACAAACAAAGCCTCCAAGAAATATGGGACCATGTGGAATGACCAAATCTGTTTGATTGGTGTACCTGAAAGTGATGGGGCGAATGGAACTACATAGGAAAACACTCTTCAGGATATTATCCAGGAGAACTTGCTCAACCTAGCAAGACAGGAAAACATTCAAATTCAAGAAACACAAAGAACACCACAAAGATACTCCTTAAGAAGAGAAGCCCCAAGACACATAATCATCAGATTCATCAAGGTTGAAATGAAGGAAAAAATGTTAAGGGAAGCCAGAGAGAAAGATCAGGTTACCCACAAAGGGAACCCTATCAGACTAACAGGAGATTGCTCTGCAGAAATCCTACAAGCCAGAAGAGAGTGGGAGGCAATATTTAACATTCTTAAAAAAAAGAATTTTCAACCCAGAATTTTATATCCAGCTGAATTAAGCTTCATAAGTGAAGGAGAAATAAAATACTACACAAACAAGCAAATGCTGAGAGATTTTGTTACCACCAGGCCTGCCTTAGGAGATCTCCTGAAGGAAGCACTAAACATGGAAAGGCAAAACCAGTACCAGCCACTGCAAAAACATACCAAATTGTAAAGACCATCAATACTATGAAGAACCTGCATCAGCTAACAGGCAAAATATCCAGCTAGCATCATAATGACAGTATCAAATTCACACACAACAATATTAACCTTAAATGTAAATGGGCTAAATGTCCCAATTAAAAGACAGAGCGGTAACTGGATAAAGAGTCAAGACCCATCGGTGTGCTGTATTTAGGAGACCTATCTGGTGCAAAGACACATATAAGCTCAAAATAAAGGGATGGAGGAATATATACTAAGCAAATGGAAAGAAACAAAGGCAGGGGTTGCAATCCTAGTCTCTGATAAAACAGACTTCAAACCAACAAAGATCTAAAAAGACAAAAAAGGGCATTACATAATGGTAAAGGGATCAATGCAACAAGAAGAGCTAACTATCCTAAATATATATGCACCCAATACAGGAGCACCCAGATTCATAAAGCAAATTCTTAGAGACCTAAAAAGAGACTTAGATGCCCACGTAATAATAGTAGGAGACTTTAACACCTCACTGTAAATGTTAGACAGATCAATGAGGCAGAAAATTAACAAGGATATTCAGAACTTGAACTCAGCTCCAGACCAACTGGACCTAATAGACGTCTATAGAACTCTCCACTGCAAATCAACAGAATATACATTCTTCTTAGCACCACATCACACTGATTCTAAAATTGACCACATAATTGGAATTAAAACACTCCTCAGCAAATGTGAAAGAATGGAAATCCTAACAGTCTTTCAGATCATAGTGCAATCAAATTAGAATTCAAGATTAAGAAAGTCACTCAAAACTGCAAAACTACATGGAAACTGAACAGCCTGCTCCTGAATGACTACTGGGTAAATAACAAAATTAAGGCAGAAATAAATAAGTTATTTGAAACCAATGAGTACAAAGACAAAATTTAGCGTAATCTCTTGGACACAGCTAAAGCAGGGTTTAGAGGGAATTTATAGCACTAAATGCCCACAGGAGAAAGCAGGAAACATCTAAAATTGACACCGTAACATCACAATGAAAAGAAATAGAAAAGCAAGAGCAAAAAAATTCAAAAGCTAGCAGAAGACAAGAAATAACTAAGATCAGAGCAGAACTGGAGGAGATAGAGACACAAAAAAAACCCTTCAAAAAAATAAATGAATCCAGAAGCTAGTTTTTTTTTAAAGATTAACAAAATAGATAGACTGCTCACCAGACTAATAAAGAAGAAAAGAGGAAAGAATCAAATACGCACAATAAAACATGATAAAGGCAATATCACCACTGATGCCACAGAAATAAAAATTACCATCAGAGAATACTATAAACACCTCTATGCAAATAAACTTGAAAATCTAGAAGAAATAGATAAATTCCTAGACACATACATCTTCCCAAGACCAAACCAGGAAGAAGTTGAATCCCTGAATAGACCAATAACAAGTTCTGAAGTTGAGGCAGTAATTAATAGCCTACCAACCAAAAAAGCCCACGGCCAGATGGATTCACAGTCGAATACCACCAGAGGTACAAAGAGGAGCTGGTGCCATTTCTTCTGAAACTATTCCAAACAATAGAAAAAGAGGGACTCCTCCCTAACTCATTCTATGAGGCCAGCGTCATCCTGATACCCAAACCTGGCAGAGACACAACAATAAAAGAAAATTTCAGGCCAATATCTCTGATGAACATTGATGCAAAAGTCCTCAATAAAATACTGGCAAACCAAATCCAGCAGCACATCAAAAAACAGCCACCATGATCAAGTTGGCTTCATCCCTAGAATGCAAGGCTGGTTCAACATAATCAATAAACATAACCCATCACATAAGCAGAACCAATGACAAAAACCACATGATTATCTCAATAGATTCAGAAAAGGCCTTTGATAAAATTCAGCATCTCTTCATGCTAAAAACTCTCAATAAACTAGGTATTGATGAAACATATCCCAAAATAGTAAGAGCTAATTATGACAAACCCATAGCCAATATCAAACTGAATGGGCAAAAGCTGGAAGCACTCCCTTTGAAAACCAGCACAAGACAAGGATGTCCTCTTTCACCACTCTTATTTAACATAGTATTGGAAGTTCTGGTCAGGGCAATCAGGCAAGAGAAAGAAAGAAAGGATATTCAAACAGAAAGAGAGGAAGTCAAATTATCTCTGTTTGCAGAGGACATGATTGTATATGTAGAAAACCCCATCATCTCAGCCCAAAATCTCCTTAAGTTGACAAGCAACTTCAGCAAAGTCTCAGGATACAAAATCAATGTGCAAAAGTCACAAGCATTTCTATACACCAACAACAGACAAACAGAGAGCAAAATCATGAGTGAATTCCCATTCACAATTGCTAACAAGAGAATAAATGCACCTTACAAGGGAAGTGAAGGACCTCTTCAAGGAGAACTACAAACCACTGCTCAAGAAAATAAGAGAGGACACAAACAAATGGAAAAACATTCCATGCTTATGCATAGAATCAATATTGTGAAAATGGCCATACTGCCAAAAGTAATTAATAGATTCAATGTTATCCCCATCAAGCTACCATTGACTTTCTTTACAGAATTAGAAAAAACTACTTTAAATTTCATATGGAACCAAAAAAAGAGCCCATATATAGCCAAGACAATCCTAAGCAAAAAGAACAAACCTGGAGGCATCACACTACCTGACTTCAAACTATGCTACAAGGCTATAGTAATCAAAACATTATGGTACTGGAACCAAACCAGATATATAGACCAATGGAACAGAACAGAGGTGTCGGAAATAACACCACACATCAACAACCATCTGATCTTTGACAAACCTGACAAAAGCAAGCAATGGGGAAAGGATTCCCTATTTCATAAATAGCGTTGGGAAAACTGGCTAGCCATATGTAGAAAGCTGAAACTGGACCCCTTCCTTACACCTATAAAAATTAACTCGAGGTGGATTAAAGACTTAAGTGTAATATCTAAAACCATAAAAACCCTATAAGAAAACCCGGGCAAAACCACTCAGGACATAGGCATGGGCAAAGACTTCATGACTAAAACACCAAAAGCAATGGCAACAAAAGCCAAAATTGACAAATGGGATCAAATTAAACTAAAGAGCTTCTGCACAGCAAAAGAAACTATCATCAGAGTGAAAAGGCAACCTACAGAATGGGAGAAAAATTTGCTATCTATCCATCTGATGTGGTTTAATATCCAGAATCTATGAGGAACTTAAACAAATTTACAAGGAAACAAAACAACTCTCTCAAAAAGTGGGCAAAGGATATGGATAGACACTTCTCAGAAGAAGACATACATGAGGCCAACAAACATACGAAAAAAAGCTCATCATCACTGGTCAGTAGAGAAATGCAAATCTAAACCATATTGAGATACCGTCTCACACCAGTTGGAATGGTGATCATTAAAAAGTCAGGAGACAACAGATGCTGGAGAGGATGTGGAGAAATAGGAAGGCTTTTACACTGTTGGTGAGAGTGTAAATTAATTCAACCATTGTGGAATACAGTGTAGTGATTCCTCAAGGATCTAGAACCAGAAATTCCATTTGAGCCAGCAATTGCATTACTGGGTATATACCCAAAGCATTATAAATCATTCTACTATAAAGACACATGCACAGGCATGTTTATTACAGCACTATTCACAAGAGCAAAGACTTGGAACCAACCCAAATGCCCATCAATGATAGACTGGATAAAGAAAATGTGGCACATATACACCATGGAATACTATGCAGCCATAAAAAGGGATGCTTTCATGTCCTTTGCAGGAACATGGATGAAGCTGGAAACCATCATTCTCAGCAAACTAACACAGGAACAGAAAATCAAACACTGCACGTTCTCACTCATAAGTGGGAGTTGAACAATGAGAACACATGGACACAGGGAGGAGAACATCACACACCAGGGCTTGTTGGGGGGATGGGGGAATACTGGAGGGATAGCACTAGAAGTAATAAGGGTTGATGGGTGCAGCAAACCACCATGGCACATGTATACCTATGTAACAAACCTGCACGTTCTGCAGATATATCCCGGATCTTAAAATATAATTAAAATATATATATATGTATGTATAAATATATATATATATATATATATATATATCTTGTCATGTTGTTCTTTTAAGGAAACAATCTGAGGCAGTAGGCATGGGGGAAAATCATACTTAAGGGATTTTTAAAATAAAAAATGATGAACATGAAAATAAATAGAATAGACAAAACCACATTTTAAATGGTTTTTACTAGATATTTACTAGGCATGTCTGCTGGATGTTATAGGCATTTTATACACAAGAACTTGCTTAAGGTCTTTAATAGCCTCAATTGGGTAGGCATTATTAAGGCTATTTGATGTATAAGGCAAAGTACGTTTTAAAAAATATGCCATTAATAAGAGATAAAGCAGAGGTTTGAAAACAATTCTTTCTTATTCTAATATATTCATGTTTAGTCCCTACATCATGACGACTTTTAAAGCAACCGAAGGGCCCATCTATAAAGTGAAATGTCTTTTGCCTTGCTGTTATGGTTTGAATGATGAGGTCCCCACCAAAATTCATGTTAAAACTTAATCCTCAAGGCAACAGTATTAGGAAGTGTGGCCTTTGGGAGGTGATTAAGTCAGTCATGAGGGCTCTCCCCTCATGAGTGAAATTAGAGCCCTATAGAAGGGCTCACAGTTGAAGGAAGCCCTTCTGCCCCTTTTGCCAAGTGAGAAGACGGTGTTCCTCCCCTCTGGAAGATGCAGCAGTGAGGGACTACCTTGGAAGCAAAGAGAAGCCCTCAGCAGACACCAATCCTGCCGGCACCTTGAGCTTAGACCTCGCGGCCTCCAGAGCCCTGAGAATAAATTTCCTTTGTTTATAAGTTACCCAGTCGACAATGTTTTGTTATAGCAGCACAAATGGACTAAGATACTCACAAATAACCAAGAGTTTATCAAATATTGACTAGATGGGCATCACCAAGATTGAGACTAAGAACTCTTCACACATTCCAATGGACTGAAGCTAATTCTCCTGAGTCGTAGTTGGGGAACGGCTGGGAGGGCAGCATGTATTTTTGCTTTGTCAAGATTGCTTCCCAGGTAGCAAAGGGTGAAACTGCCGACCCCTGAAGGAGGCAGCAAGGGACTAGGCATTTCTACACTGTCTTGGGTCGTGCGTCAGCTCTGACGTAAGTCGTAGTATTACCTGGGACTGTGTGTCAGGCTTGGCTCAGAGGGCAAGCCCGGCCTATATTCCGGATAGAACACGCACACCCCTCCCCACACTTTACCTGCCCCCAGCTGATGCAAGTCAGGGGCAGCTGGCAAAGCCTTCTAAGGAGGCCCATTCAGGCAACCCCGCCCCACTTATTACTATGAGTTATAGCAAGTTGTTCCTGTCCCCTCTGACAATTTGAAAGAGCCCATACCACACCTGGCCAAAGTAACTTTGCTTTTCTCAGGGAGTGTTTCTTAGAATTTTTTTTTCTCCTAGAGCCTACTAGACCTAAAATAGGCTCCAAATACACACATGCATACATGTCAGCAGCCTCCTACGGGCCTCACTGACAAACACTCTGCCTTCACACACTAAGCCTGTGAAAAGGAATACCGGTCCCCATTGTTCTCAACAAGGCTGTGGGAGCCCCAGGCTATTGGGGGGAACCCCAGGCCACTAAGTGTGATGCCAAGGCCACTACCGTGAACAACTTTGGGCAGCACCAAGTCTTGTCCTGGTCTTGTCCAAGGTAACCTGGAGCTGGGAAAATATTTGCCAGGATCTTGGGATTTGTCCCATAATTGGCCGTCTCGCCCTGAAAGAAGCCGCCACAGCAATTAAAAATCAAACAAAAGACAGGCCATGCACACACACCTCCCTACCTCAAGGAAAAGGAACCCCATGGGGGAAATAAAATTTAGGAGGTTTATTGAACCCTCTGTAGAGCTGATCCAGAATTTAAATTGATTCCATAATTTATTGCATTTTAATTAGCAATCACAGGAGACCAAGTATTGTTTACTCTCTTGTTAGGAGCTCTAGCTGGAAACAAATACCAGTGAGTCTTAATAAGGATGAGTTATATTTACTGTTTTCCATTTTACAGTCTTGTTATAATCATCACAAGAAGAGATTCATTTAGTGCTCATCTGTTCTTGGTATGACATTTGTTGACCACTAGGGTGACATAAAATCAGAACATACCCCACAAGCCAAGCAAGAGCCCCTCTACCGTGTCCCACCCCATGCTCGATCCTGCATTGTTTCCAATAATATCATTTAATGTGGAAATATTTCTGGCTTAGGTTAGATAACATGAGTTCCCATGCGCCATTGTCACCCAAAAAGCATCTATATGGCTGTTGTTGGTTATTTATTTAGAAAAGAAAAATGTTACAAACGGACAGCTGTATTTATATGCGTCACTCCAACTTAGATACACCAGCCTCTCGGCCACAGCGCACACCCTTCACTTAGCAGTCATCCATCCCATGCGTGATCCCACTTGCTTGCTCTCACTCTGTATTTTTGTTTTGGGGGTTCATGGAATGTTAATTCTTTTTAATGACAGTTCTCCAGGGCCAGAGCTTTTGGGACTTCTTAACAGCTCTTGTTATTATTCCTCAAACAGAAAGAATCCTGCACTTCTACTTGTGGGTTGGGACTCTCTGGAGCAATGCATTTCCTTGGGAGCATTCTGGGTTCCTATTTCTTGCTAGGAACATTATGAAGTACTTTTTAAGTACCATTGCTTACTGTTCCAGTGATTCCCATCAGTCATCCCAATTCTCCCTATTGGATTGGGCTCCCAGCAGGTAAGGGAGCTCATTATCTCGTCTCAAAGATTTTTCAATGAATAAGGAAGGAGGATTTGATTCCAAAATGCCACCCTCACAAAAGGGATGTTTTGTGTAACCCGAATACACATTCCCTCTAGAGACTTTTCATTCAAAATGGGCTTCTCCCCACCTCAGGAAAAGTAGGTGAAGGAGGTGCCATTGTTTATTTACTCCTCTTTTTCTTTTCTGACCTAGTTTTTCTTCATAGCCAGAGAGGTTCCAATCCTATGCTGAAGTTTTAATTAAACCTTGCTCTCTGTTAAAAAGCTCCTATTGTCCTTTTCATTTAAATAGGATTCCTCTTAGATCTTTAACAAGACCACGGAGGAGTAATAAATCTAAGTAATTGTCCTTATTAAGAGGAGATTATTCTCACAAGACTATAACAGTCACCAAAGTAACTAAAGCCATTTTCGGGTAGCACTTAGAGTATTCTCCTCCTACCCAAATACAGAAATGCCTCGTTAGTCACTTTCTTTGCTGCTCAAATTAAATTAGATGGCATTCTGTTTATTTTTCATATCTTTTGCTAACAGAAGGGGATTAGCCTTTTGATGATATTAATCAGGAAAACTCAAGTTCAACTATATTGAGTCCATGGGATGAAGATGACCCCTCCCTCCCTTCCTTCCTTCTTTCCTTCCTTCCTTGCTGTTTCAAAGGCATCAGTGGCCCCAAGATAAAAAACTTAGGCCCTTGGATGGCATATTATATGTTCATCTAATATTTACTAAACATCTTCTGTGTGCAAGACACTGCAGTAGGTTCTGAGTTTTCAGAGGGGGAAAAAGCCCACCTTCTTGAAACCTAAAAGTAGCAGGAATTTAGACATTAACCCAATAATTACATAACTGACTACGGCCATGGTGAAAAGTTATGAAAGAGGGGACAGGCTACCACGTGAGCATGTTCCAGGGCATTGGAAGCAGCCCACCAGAACCATCCACTTAGTTCATTCTATTACAAATGCAGAACTCTGCTTTCTGCTCTTAGAAGACTGGCTTTCCCATTTCCCAAGTTCTTGTAGTCAGTGGCTTCTGATGTTTTCAGTTTTTATTTAAAACCCATGTTCTAAACAAGCCTCCCTTAGAGAAAGCCAAACTAACATTTCTAGAATATAGTTGTCAAACAAACAAACAAACAAACTGGGTGCTAACTTAAGCATCCCTTAAAGATTAAGAAGTGCTGGCCGGGCGCGGTGGCTCAAGCCTGTAATCCCAGCACTTTGGGAGGCTGAGGCGGGTGGATCACAAGGTCAAGAGATCGAGACCATCCTGGTCAACATGGTGAAACCTCGTCTCTACTAAAAATACAAAAAATTAGCTGGGCACGGTGGCGTGTGCCTGTAATCCCAGCTACTCGGGAGGCTGAGGCAGGAGAATTGCCTGAACCCAGGAGGCGGAGGTTGCGGTGAGCCGAGATCGCGCCATAGCACTCCAGCCTGGGTAACAAGAGCAAAACTCCGTCTCAAAATAAATAAATAAATAAAAAATAAAGAAGTGCCTTTCAGGGCCAGGCGCAGTGACTCACTCCTGTAATCTCAGCACTTTGGGAGGCTGAGGCAGGCAGATCACAAGGTCAAGAGTTCAAGACCAGCCTAACCAATATGGTGAAACCCCATCTCTACTAAAAATACAAAAATTAGCCAGGCATGGTGGCAGGTACCTGTAGTCCCAGCTACTTGGGAGGTTGAGGCAGGAGAACTGCTTGAACCCAGGCGGCTGAGGTTGTGATGAGCCTAGGTTGTGCCACTGCACTCTAGCCTGGATAACAGAGGGAAACTCTGTCTCAAACAAAAAAAAAGAAAGAAAGAAAAGAAAAGAAGTGCTTGCCAAGAAATGGACTCCCTAAGGAGCTTGGGGAGGGGCATTTAAGTCAAAATGAGAAAGCATTGTTTGTCAGTCTTATTGGCTTTGGACTTTGTCTTCAGATCTGGAGAGCAGTGTTGGCATCAGCTTAGCTCTTATACACACAGCACGTTGAGTGTTCTGTGATGTTTGGGAATGGCTAGTAAGAACTGACACATTTGTCACCCCCAAAATACATAGACCTTGTGAGTATTACTTGCAAAATTCATTTTCAGGGCACAAAAAAAGAAGCAACCTGAAGCTGTGCAGAGATGAAAACTAGAATCTTGCCATTTGAGATGGAAAATTTCCGATTATATAACAATAGAAAAAATTAGCTCTCTTTTCACGCATCCAACAAGTCGAAAATTTTCTTAAAGAACAAGATCAGCAGTTCATCTGCTGGGAAGCCTTGACCTGAGGACTTCATTGTCTTGTGAATTGTCCATGAGCTAGGCTGGTCTTCAGCCTTGCAGATTCAGAATTTAGATAACATACCAAGAATAGGTCCATTTTTCTGAGAGAGCCATTGGCTAAGCAGTGAGATTGAAGGATAAAAGCACTATGCCAGAGTACTAACTAGCAATGAGAACTAACTGTCAAAGGGGCTGGCATTTTCCAAAGTCTGCAGGACCAGCACATTCTTTTCCTGAGGTACACTCCAAGTCATGGTCAGAAGACTCCTGGGGGAGTGCATAGATGACTTGAACATTTAGTGAAATAAAACTCTTACCATTTAGTGTTTCCATTTGGCAATCGAACTAACCGGGACTAGAAGACTAGAACTCAATTGGCCTTACCCCTCCACATTCATAGTCACATTAAAGATACTTCTGCCACTGGGAGGGAGTGACTCAGTCTGTTGAGTAGATCTCCTTTAACCTTCTTTAAGTGAATCTTCCCCAAATGGCACTTTGCGATTCACCATAATCAAGAGAGCATTCTTGTGAAAACGTTTTTGAAGTCTTAAAAGTAAGGCTATTTCCTCTTTACCAAGGGATACTTAAAAACAAGATCTTCATCTTATATTTGAGCATATATGATAACCATTTATAATTAAGAATCAGTAATTAAGTAGGGACCAGAACCACGACCTCTGTAGGGTGGGATTCTCTTCCCTGGTTTCCCACTGTTATAATGGACCGAGCGTAGAAAGTCAACACCAAGACAAAAGTATGCCAAATTGCAGGGTTTATTGCTGGCGACCACGAAGGACTCACGTCTCTCCAACCCGTGGTAGAGAAGGAAGGGTGACAAGGCCTTTTTATACCCATAAAACCACCTTGGGAGTGGGGGTGAGGAACAGGGATGCGGATGAAAAGCTTCAGTCATTTCGAGGGCTAGTGGATTCTGTAAATCACCTCCTGGGCCGAGACGGTGGGGGGGGGGGGGCTCCAGACATTCCAAGGGCCAGGGGACTTCTGTCATTCTGATTGTTACTTAAGTGGTTTACAGAAGTCAAGATAAACATTAGTTTATACATTGTCTGGGCAGTATTAGAATCCACAGATCTTTAGTTACTTATTACGAGTCGCAGGAGCCAGGATGGAATTAACTTGGGCTGCTTATTCTGGTTGTTACCGGTAAGCAAAGGCCAGCAACTCTGGCAGTTACTGATAATAGAAAGTAAGCAGCTTTACCTCTCTGCATTCTGCAAAGTAAACTAGCAGTCTTATTTACAGAAGCCAAGGTTAGCAGTCATTGTGAGGAGAATGGGGTAACTTATTTTTGGAAAACAGCTTTTGTCTTTTATAAAATGGCGTTGCTCAGATTCCAGCTATAGCACACCACAGCCTCTGGGATCCAGTCACAATTCCTTTGCACTGTCACTCAAGACCCTTTGCTTATGCCACTAGCACATGCCCTGAACCCTCTCGTCCCTTTAGGCCACCAAAGCTGACTAGCTTTTCTTCTAACGGACACATTCTTCCTTTATCTATGCTACCTCTTCCCTGGATTGCTAGTGGGGTTTTAGAGGCCCTGAAGCCATTTTGCCTTCATCGAGAAACTTAGCCTTCCGATGTTGGTCTTGTTTGGCTCTCAAAGGGTGTCTTATTTCTGGTTCTCAGGGATGCAGGGTGAGGTGAGGGAGTACCTTACTAAAGCCCCCAAGTACACAAATAAGGGCACCATCATCATAGCATACTTCAATCTATAGAAGGAGTTGGACTTGCCCGTTACCAGTATACAGCAAATGCACAAGTGTGAAAACACATACACATACACTTCCTCTTTGCAGTCCCTGCTTTGAGATTCATAGTGAGAAAATTCTTTCTAATGAAAATGTAATGACCCAAAGTAACAAAGGGGAATATCTGTATTTTCCCTTAAGCTTAACAGAGTTCATTATTATAACTTTCTCTCTCTCTCTCTTTTTTCGAGACAGAGTCTCACTCTGCTGCTAAGGCTGGGGGAACGTGCCATGACCACAGCTCACTGCAGCTTCGACCTCCCCAGCTCAGGCAATCTTCCCACTTTAAGCCTCCCGAGTAGCTGGGACTACAGGTATGTGCCACCATGCCCTGCTAATTTTTGTAGTTTTTGTGGAAATAGGGTTTCATCATGTTGCCCAGGCTGGTCTTGAACTCCTGGGCTCAAGAGATCATCCAGTCTTGGGCTCCCAAAGTGTTGGGATTACAGGCGTGAGACACTGCACCCAGCTATTATAACTTTTTCTAAAATGACTTAGTACAACAGATCTTTAGTGACAAAGAACTGTAAACAATGATCAGAAAACTTAATATTAACCCACGACTCAGGTTACGCCATATTCTCTGGGTTTGTGTGTGGGTCCCCAGAATAATAAGGTGGTTTCGACTTCCTTACAAGTTAGTTCTCTTTACAGAATTCGTGCGGCGTATGTTGTTGTATTTCTTGCGTTATTAGTATCCATTTCTTGAGAAATAAAGAGGCTGTCCCCAGTGTGCTCCTATCCTACTGTACAGGGCTGTCCTGTGGGTCTGGGCAGGAGGTGGATCATTCAGACCACCTGTGCTGAAGGGGCTCTGATTTCATGATGATGGACACAGAAAACAAAACATCTGGTAAATGGAAGAGAACATCTCCTGAAAGTATGAGAATTGATCTTTGAGCTTTACGATCATCCCCAGCAGAAGTGGCTCCCTACTATGTGTAGCAGAGACTGCTGGTGTTCAATGAGACCACAGGGTCCTCTGTTCTCAGCCTCCTTGCAGTTAGGAGGGGTGATATGACTGGGTTCTATTCGATATGGGCAGAGAGTGTATGCCACTTCAAAGCTTGGCCCCTAAAATGACCTGCAAGCTCTTTTGTGGTTCCTCTCTTTGCCAGCTGTGTTCCTGGAGCAAAGGACTCTGAGAAGTCAGAGCCATATGCCATGTCAGGAGCTGGACCCCCAAACTCATCACTTAAAGTTGCCCAGCCTTTGACATTCACATTGGACCTCGTGTGAATGAAGAATAGCTTTTATTGTGTTAAGCCACTAAGATTGTGCAGTTGTTTCTTGCCACACTTAGCCCAGCCTCACCTGACTGAGGGAGGTAGGCAAGCCCAGTGAGTCAGCAGCTGCCGACACTCCACGGAGTCCATCCCCAGGTGCCTCTGTCCTCTGTGTTCTGATGCATGAACACAAGATGCACGCACCACCCAGGACATTTTCACCCTGGGAATCCAGCCAGCCCCACACTTTCTAGCACATTTGTAAATGATTTTCTTATTGAATAAATATTCCAGATGGAAAAGCCCATCAGACCTACTACCGTGCCCAAACTCACCTGGGACCTACTCAGAGTGAACTGTTTTAAGGCTGGGTCTAGGCCAGGGTCCTTGAAAAGCAGCCAGATCAAAGCTTGAATCCAAATGTAAGCCAGTGCTGCCGCAGGTCGGAACCTCCACAAGCATGGGTTTTAGGAAGGAAGGACAACAACCTTCATCCTGATCCAAAGAGACAAGCAGGAAGCAAAATCAAGGGGTAGGAGTTTGCAGAAACTGCGGTAGAGCAGGAAGGAGTGATCGATCTGAGGAGCAGTGCCGGCGGGGCCATGGCTGCCTGCATTGGCAGGGAAGGCTTGAGCAGTTTTAGGTTCATAGCAAAATTGAGCAGAAAGTACAGAGAGTTCCCATACACCCCTTGCCCCACCCCACATGCGTAGTAAGCCACCCCCCGCCATTATCAACATCCCTCACCAGAATGGTTCATTTGTTACAATTGATGAACCAACATTGACACATCACAATCTCTCAAAGTCCATACTTTACATTAGGCTCAGTTTGATACTGTCCCAGCTTGGACAAATGTACAATGACATATATCCCCCACTAAATATCATGCAGAATAGTTTCACTTCCCTAAGTGTAAGAGACACATTTCAACAGTGGACACAAATAAACAGCTTTGTCCATAGCTTTCTCCTAAAAGGCATTTTTCTAGTACACAGGCAAAAGACCCCAAGAATTCTTTAGATATCCACGTAGGAAAGGAAAGCCCATCTAGGATCCTGCTAGACGTGAACAGAGCCTGTGGCTCCATTCCCAGCATTCTCTGGAGTTTAGCTTGAGAAAATAATATGAATCCTATAGGATCAGTGATCTCACTCATTTGGACTACAGTAAATCTCTTCTATATTACTGCTCAGCCTCTGAGAATATTATATTGGGTCTCATTTTATTAAAGAATGTCATGCCTACCCAGAAGTCGCTATTTAATTTTTAGCTGCAAGATACAATTTTGAAAAACCATTATCTAGAAAGTGCAATAATCAAACAATGTAATCATGAATGTTAAAGCTCCTTGGAATATTATTTTAAATGCTTGCCAGCTGGAAGCAAAAGTTGATAAGGAAGTATCTGATTTGGTTGGCTTTCTAATTTGTCAAAGCATCTACACTTTCCAACATGATATATTTGTTAAGATATGTTTTATTTTCTCTGCATGATTGTTTTGAAACTATCAAAGAATACAAAATCCTTAAACAAGGAAGACAGATTTGCATTTCCTATTTGTTCCAGCCTAAGATTTAGGATTAAATCACTTTAAGAGACAGAATTGAATCCTTTCTCAGAGGAGCCAGACGGTCCACATACATCATCAATTGCCTCTGAGCTTTCTGGCTGCTCTGTGAGATCAGACTCGTAAATTCTGTGACATATGGAAAACATCAGAAAGCCACGGCATGCATTTTAAGAGAGCCCAGAAAGCTGGGCTTATGCTGTCAAAAAGATCCCCGGCAATTTCCCTCTTCTTCCCATCACTCAATCTTGAATCTCTACAGAAAGGGTCGACTGGATATTTGGCCAGTGTGGGAGTCTGGGGGTGATCCAGCTATCTGGCAAAGGTGCCACCCTCCCTGCCTATGGGGGCCCAGCAAGTCTATGCATCACTGAGAAGTTCCCCAGGAAGGACATCCTTTTTCTGAGGGGGCACTGACCATGTGCCTCTCTCTCAGCACTTGTTTCATTGCAATGTAACTTACATACCTGTCTTCACTATTGGGCATTGAACTTACAGAGGGTGCCTCCTTTAGCCCTTTGAATGACTAAATATCAATGTCTGCTCCTTAAAAGGAAGCCTGGAAGCAGGGTCATCACGCTTCCTTCCTCCCCTGTACCATCTCTAAGGAGTCCTCAATGGACCCCGGAAGGGGTGGTGATGTCCAGCCTAGGCCTTATTGTCTTTGTATGACCTGAATTCGACACTTAGCAGGCATACAGCGGGCAGGGGTGGGTGAATGTGCCCACCTGCTTGGGAAGCCTGGGGATGGAGCAGGGATGGATGTTAGCTACCGGCTTCTCTTATTCACACTACCTTCTACCTTCAAAACCTAACGCAAGATATTTACCCTTTCTTTACTTTGTTCTGGTCTATAAAATGGGAATGATAGTGCTGCCTAACTAACAGGATGTTATATTGAATGGTTTATATATCTATTATATAAACTAAAAGCTAAAGTGATAGCTTGCACTAGTAAGAGCTCAATACATCTTAGCTAACAAAGTAAGTTCTCAAAAAATGTGAGCTGTCCTTCCTAGACATAATAGTGCCTTTCTAAATGGCCCCACTCCACTGAACTTCCTTCTACAGCCAAGTCTCTATGTAAAAGTGACAGTTATTGGGTTTACTTAGAGGAAATATTTGCTGGGGCCTCAGGGATTCTGGTAAAGTAAATAGGGATGTTTTTCTTTTTTTCTGGGAGTGGGCTTCCCTTAGCACTTTGAATGACTGAATATCAATGTCTGATCTGTAAAAGGAAGACTGGAAGCAGGACCCTCATGCTTCTTTTCACCCCAATGCCATCTCTAAGGGGTCTTTTTGGACCCTGGAAAAGGTGGTGATGTCTGGGTCTGGCTTTGGACAGTGCTTCAGGCTTTAATGTCACTGAAAGTCCACAGACCCAAGAAGGGCTCTGATGGTCGCTGGGAGCCACGGCCCTTGAAAGCAGCAAGCTCTGCCTTGTGCGGATGATGGGAGAAGTCTTGGCCACCAGTCAAGGCCAGCTACTCACTTTGGAGGCATGAACTATCAAGATTTAAACATTTCCAGGCAAAAGGGTAAGGCTCTGTTTGAGAGAATGGGAGTGGGCATGGGCTGGGGTCGGATAGCTGTACAAAGCTTCCCCAGTCCTGAGGGCAGCTGTCTCCATCCTCAGATCTGCCTTGCCCTCGGAGCAGGCTGAGAACTGGGGAGGCAACTATCTGAGTGATGTCTGGGGTGGGGGGAAATGGAAGAGTAAGAATGAGGCACCCTAGAGCCATTTCCCTGGAGACTCCCGAAATCCAGAGGCCCTTACCCACAAAGGAGGAGATTGTGTGATGTTGGCCCTGGGTCCATAGACAGGTGACATAGGAGCAAGTTCTAGCTCTCTGTCTATCTGTTCGGGGCCTTGGGTGGTCACTTAGCCTTGCCTTAGCCTCTCCTCCTGTAAAATGAGGCTAATACAACTATGTCCCAGAGCCACTGTCAGTCTCTAATGAAGTAAGGCTTGGATGTGTTCTGAGATCTATAATGTGATACATTAATAGCAACCATTTTACATATAATAATTGTACTTATGATTTAAAGACTGAACCAGGATTGAAGTGAACCAGGTTTGGTCTCAGAGGCTAATGGTTGCAGTGGTGATGGAGAATGACTCCCATGAGGTTGGATGCCTCTTTCCAAACTAGCGTCTCTCCCTCATCCTTCCTCCACAGCCTGGATAAAACTGGCAGTAAAAGACAGTGGTTGAGGATGTGGAAACCAGAAGGCCTGCATTTGAATCCTGTCCCTGTCACTGACTAGCTTCATGGCCTCAGGTAAGATACTTAAGTTTTCTGTGTCTCAGTTTCCTTGTTTGTAAAATGGGGATGATATTGGTGCCTACCTTGTAGGAGGTTGTAAACACTGAATGATCTAGTGCATGTGTTATTGTTAAAAATGAGAGCTAACAAAGTGAGCACTCAGAAACTGGGAGCTGTCTTTATCAATCATGGTAATGCCATTCCAAATGGTCCAAGTCCATTGACCTCTCTGCTCACTCAAAGAATACTGGGTTTGCTGGGTTTGGTGGTGCGTGCCTGTAATCCCAGCTGCTCACGAGGCTGATGTGGGAGGATCACTTGAGGCCAGGAGTTCGTGACCAGCCTGGGCAACAGAGTGAAACCCTGCCTCTTAAAAAAAATACACGACACACACACATACGCATGCACACACACACGCTATATATGTGTGTACACACACACACACACACACACACACGGAACGCTGGGTCCTTTCCACTCCAGCAGGTCAACCAGGAAGGCTGAAGAAAACAAAATTAGAAATCTCTGAAGAATGACAATGTCCTTTGAGGGGAGAGGTTACACACCATGGGTATTTATACGATTCACCAGAAACCCAGTAGATCCAAAACTGGGGCTGTTCCCTTCCTGTAGAGGAAGGCTGTTAGGGAGGCACTGCCTTAGATGAGCGGGACCTGCTCTCTTCTTCAGCTTCTCCAATGCTACTGCCAGTGAAGCATCATACACTTTAAGACTGGGAAGGACCCTCCAACATCACTCAGGACAATGGATTGTGAGGTCTGGGGGCAAAGACAGTTGACTGAGGGAGTTCTGTTCTTCAGAGGCAAAATCCACCACCTGCCTCCCAGAGCCAAATTCAGACGATGGAGCCCTTGCTGCGGAGGGAAGACTGAGGACCTGGTCCACAGCGCCATGACACTCCCTGAGCACCTACCAACCTGTCACAGCCCTGTGTCGCTAAGAACCTCACAGTTTAGTAGAGGGAGGTACACGGCAAACGTCATCCCAACACATTGTGGTTAGCGGCATGCTTTGCGTATTCACAGGGTTCTGGGGAAGCCGAGGGCAAGGGCACCAAGCCAGCCCCAGGGCATGCGAGGAAGGTGCACTCCAGGAGTTGGTGACACTTGAGCTAAGTTTGAAAGGATGAAGAGAAGTAACTCTAGGAGGGAAAAATGTAAAGACCCTCCAGGTGAGAGTGGAGAGAATGAAGAGAGGATCAGTGTGGCTGGAGGCTAAGGTGCCAGAGATAGGGGAGGCTGACAAGGCCAGAGAGACCAGGAGCCAGTGTGCAGGGCTCGTGTTCCTGAATGGAACAGGACTTTAGCTTGATCATGGGAGCCACAAGTAGGGTTTTCAGCAGAGGAACTGTGCAAATGTGCAGTCACCTGGGGGCTGGCAGCTAGAGGATGGATTGGGGTGGGCAGACCTGGAAGACGTTCAGCCGGCTTCCCTGAGTGCGGCTTGGTTTCACCATTTCCTTAGTGAACAACAGGGCCTCCTAGAGACAGAGGGCAACAGACTCACAATGACATTCCACATGTGCCACCAGCTATCTACCCACCACCCTGTGGTAACTATCCTTAATCATCCGGGTATTCCCTCACCCCAGCACAGCTCATGTACTCACAGGGGACACTTTACTGCACTCATGGGGCATGATGCATAGGCTCAAGTGAATGCGCACAACTCTACCCCTCTGGTCATAGTATTTGCTTTAAGAATGGTCAAGTGGCCAGGCGTGGGGGCTCTCGTCTGTAATCCCAGCACTTTGGGAGGTCGAGGTTGGTGGAGCACCTGAGGTCAGGAGTTCAAGACCAGCCTGGCCAACCAGATGGCAAAACCCCATCTCTACTAAAAATACAAAAATTAGCTGGGCACAGTGGTGTGTGCCTGTAATCTCAGCTACTCAGGAGGTTGAGGCAGGAGAATCTCTTAAACCCGGGAGGCAGAGATTGCAATGAGCCAAGATTGTGCCATTGCACTCCAGCCTGGGTGACAAGAACAAAACTCCATGTCAAAAAAAAAAAAAAAAAAAAAAATGTCAAGTGGTTCAATTCAAGCCACTGAGACTCAGGGCAACATTTTCCTGAGGGCTCTGGAAGGTGAAATGTGCAGATGTGAGGCCGGGAACTGCTGCAGCTATTTGCCATCATGAGTGAAGAGAGGTCTAGGACAAAGTTGGTCCATGGAAAGCAGAAAACGTCAGGAAAAAAAAAAAAAAAAAAAAAAAAAGCAGAGGCCCTAATGATGGGGTGAAACTGAATCAGAATGGGATCTCCCTCCCCACAGAACAAACCTCAACTTTTCAGTGACAGGAACCAATACATTCCTTTTGTTTTCTAAAGCTTTCTTTCTTGCTTGCAAAAGCTCAGAGCTCAGGGGCACTAATGAATCATCTAGAGCACAGTGGTTGGAAAGGATCAGCTCTAAACAGGTGAAAAAAAAACAAAAACAAGGTTTTCCTGACATTGTTTTGGAAAACTTAAAAATTGTTTTAATTGAAAACGATTTTTCAACGCTCTCTGCTCTGCGGGACTTGCCTCCCAAATCCACGTCTGGGTTCCCCCTAAAGCAGTGGTGTGCTGCCACCTTCTGGCTGCAAAGCAGAATGTGTCCTAGAAAGTAGACGGAGAGCATTAATGCTGGAAAAGGCCTTAAAGGTCAGCGTGGGAAATACAATTAAGGGAAAAATCATCCTCTGCTAATGTATATTGTTGAGCCGTTTGAAGTTTGATTGGTAGTTTTATTTTTTAAAAATAAAATAGTCACTTTCGGAAATATAATATTCATATCTTGTGGCATTTATTTATTACCCTTGGTTCTATTCATCAATACCTGACATTTCCTTGAAAAGTAATAACAACGAGAACCACAAAAAAAGCATCCTCTCTCTCTCTCTCTCTGTCTCTCTCTCTCTCTGCACAAGCATATCTGGAAACACGTATGCACATGCTTTGTCTCTGCTAACTCTGCCTGAAGCAGCAGCCACCTACCCTTTACTTCCGTTTCTGGGGCAGCCGGCCAGCCCATTTCTTACCTGTCACATTTTCTAGGCAGAAGTCTGATCTTAGTCCAGTGCCTTTTTATTCAGGAAAAACTTATCAATCTCTCCAAATATCTCCTTAGAGCCTCCCTCCAGACTTCAAGCAAGGCGCAGCCACAGATCCCCGCCCACCAACCCTAGGGGAGATGGGATTTAACAGCTTCTCACTTTAAAAATTCTCTTTGCAAATCCTCTTTGCCTTTTCCTGTTTCAGGTCTTCATACAACTTTGAAATTTCTGCACAGTAGCCCCTTTGGGATTTAGCATCTATTGTATTTATGCGTCAACCAAAACTGTAATAGTAAAAATCCCATCATGAATGCTGTTACAAATTCCCTCCTGGCCTCCATTTGGGGTGGACCTGCCCAGGACCAGAGTAGTAGGAGCCGCGATCTGCCAGCAGGTGGCGCCCAAACAAGCCTTATCGCCATTGCCCCATCTGGGACTGGGCTTCGTGCCAGCGTCCACCATCACCTCTCCGCACAAAACCTCCCTCCACTACAGCCCCTCTTCAGCCTGCTAAAGTGTGACTTAGATGTTTCCTGGACTTTGGCTTCTGTTCCTGGCCCTGACATTATCAGGCCTGATACCTGCCCAGCTCCAGCGGGCCCCTCCTCCAGGGATCTTTCCCTGTGTTGCTCTGACACAACCCCAACCCTAACCCCACACTGGGGCTGACCTGGCTGCCCGCTTCCCTCTGAGATGTCCACAGCCATATTCCGCTCTGCATGACCGTGCTCTCTTGAACCAGGCTTGAATTTTCCAGGTCTCTCTAGACACAGCATTGTGGATTGGCAGCCCACCCCGCGGAGTTCACCCTGTAGCCAGGCCAGCTTTCCCTGGCCTCTTTCTACATCATCCAGGAGCCTCTTACCTGTGAGGCAGTGGTGGGGCTGCTCCCCACATCCCCAGCACATGTGCATTTGTGGCCTGGAGCGGATGAGGCCCAGCGTGATGTGGCACTGTTCCGACATCATCTCATCTGCCTGTCTCAGCCTTCATCTCCACGATGCATGTTAGGAGAACCTCCAGTCTCTTGTAAGAGCCTGCTCTGTCACTATTTCAATATTCTTCTCTTTTAGCCCATTCAGCTGCCATGTGGTACCTGGCAGTTTTCTCCAGTCCAGTTCCCAGTGGAGTTCTGCTGCTAAGGTTTCTGAGGCGCACCAAGGCCGTGAACGTACCCAGGCCCGGCCACAGCTGCCATTTCCCTCAGAGTCCACCTATGTTGTATGATGTCACCTTCACTCAGCCACAGCTCTGGGCACCGACGGCTCAACTGCATGGGAGGGCTCCTCTTCCCTGTTCCGTGTGGCCAGAATGTCCTTGCCTGTTTTGTCCCTCAGTCATCCTTTAGGAATCAGCACTGATGGCCTTCTCTGGGAACCTGATCCTGCATTTGGAACAGGAGACTCACCTGGATTGAAGGTGTGGAGCCTTCACCTGGGGCCTGCAGCTCCTCTGGCCCAGCCTCCTCAAGCACTCCTGTCTCTCAAGCCCACACTGATTCCTTCTGAGCTGGCGACACCAGGGCTCTTTGCATCCCTCTGCCCATGGGGTTTAAAGTAAAGTGTACCTGGGCTCAAAACCTGCCTTCTCTACCTATTAACTCTGTGTGACTTTGGGCAAGTTACTGAACCTCTCTGAGCTTCTGCCCCCTCTTTGTAAAATGGGGTTGATAATAGCATCTGCCCCATAGATTTGCTGTGAGGCTCCAGTGAGATGGACAGTGCACATAAAACACTTACTAAAGGCCTGGCAGAGTTCGAATTCCATAAAGGGCAGCTCTTACCATCGCAAAAACCAAGGCTGCTCCAACATTGCCCTCACTTGGGTGGGAGCTGCCTTTGAAGACAGGAACTACCTTCCTCAACTTTATGTGCCCACCTAGGATGGTGCCTGATACAGTGGGGGCTCAAATGTCCGTGAGTTGAAATATTTGATAGCACTGTGTTCTCTCTTCTCATTTACATTTTATCTTTCTTGAGGATAAAAATTGCATGTATCTTTTGTAGACTGACTTTTTAATTTTAATAAGTTATACCTAACATAAAAGTTAACCATGGTCACAGGTTTTAATGCACAGTTCAGTGGCATTGAGTCCATGCACATTGTTGTGCAACCACGTGGCTTTTTTTTTTTTTTTTTTTTGAGACAGAGTCTTGCTCTATCGCCAGGCTGGAGTGCAGCAGCGTGATCCCGGCTCATTGCAATTCTCCTGCCTCAGCCTCCCGAGTAGCTGGGACTTCAGGAACGCACCACCAGGCCTGGCTATTTCTTTTGTATTTTTTTGAGTAGAGATGGGGTTTCACCACGTTGGCCAGGATGGTCTTGATCTCTTGACCTCGTGATTTGCCCGCCTTGGCCTCCCAAAATGCTGGGATTATAGGCCTGAGCCATCGCGCCCGGTCCATGTGCCATTTTTAAAAACATCCACAGCAGCCAGCTCAGGACCAGGCATAGAAGTTGAATCTCTATCAACTGAATGGACATGAATAGAGAAGCCCCGCACCAGGAGGCAGGCTTCATTCAAAAGGGACCACCCCTGTCCCCCTAACATGTGGCACAGTTTCTGGACATAGCAGGTGCTCAATAAACGTGAAATGTGTCACAAGCAGAAGTTGCACACTGGCAGGAAAGTGGGATGGGGCCATGAGGCACGTTGTTTGGGGCCACACAGTTTTTCTTTTTTCAAGTTAAGAATAAATTGTTTTGAATAAGTTGCACTCTCACATAAAAATCCATATTGTAGCTTTTCTTGAAAGACAGAAGGCTCTGGCAGCTTTGGGCCTGCATGTTTGAATGGCAGCACTCTGCTAGCACTGAGCGCAGGCTGCCCCTTTGGATGGAGTGGACGGTCTCCGGGCCACTGCTCTCACTGAAATGACTCCCTTGCTCCCCTGAGCACTTGAGTTTGAGACCCTGCTGTAGGGTCAGATGAACAGGACTTGAGACTTACTTCCTTAGCTGAACAGCTGAGAGCACTTAAGGAGGTGAGCCAGCCTCTGAGCCTCCACATCCTCATCTATAGAATGCAGAAAACGGCAGCTTCCTTTCCGGGTTTCTTTGGAGAGTTATGAGATTATGTATATTAAAGTATGTGCGAGGTTGGGTATCGTGGCTCATGCCTGTAATCTCAGCACTTTGGGAGGTTCAGACAAGAGGACCACTTGAGCCCGGGAGTTTGAGACCAGCCTGTGCAACAGGGAGAGACCCTGTCTCTACAAAAAAATTAAAAAACAACAACAACAACAAAACTGGGTGTGATGACATGAACCTGTTGTCCCAACTCCTTGGGAGGCTGAGGCAGGAAGATCTTTCGAGCCTGGGAGGTGGAGGCTGCAGTGAGCCGTGATCGCAGCACGGTACTTCAGACTGGACGACACAGTGAGAACCTGTCTCAAAAAAAAAACCCCAAAACCCACCAAGGGTGTGAGAAAATGTCAGGACCATGATACAAACACTGGCCCCTCACCACAGGCCTGCGACCTGCAGTCTTTGTGCCTGCCCCGAGATGTACGGATCCTCCTGCCAGTTGGAACCTCCAGATCTTTTGCATTGCATCCTCACCTGGGAAGACACCAGCACCTGGAAAAGCCAGGGTGCTGGGGCACCATCTGGTCAGCGCAGGCAGCTACCAGGTACCTGCAGCACCTGTCAGTCACCTCAGGGCTTTCACACAGTCCCTGCCTGGGTGTGGCACAGTTGAGAGCTAGTTTCTTGGGCACAGGCCTGCTCTCCAGTGCCCTTTCATTACGGGCCCTCCACACACTGCACAGCAGCCCACAGGCGTTGGACTGCACGGCACACATCAGGGCATAATACACTGCGTATTTGCCACACCTTAAGCCAACTCCTAGGAGTGAGGTTTTTGTTCTTAGAACACCACCAGTTCCCTCCCCTACCTCCTTCTCTCGCTCTCCCTGCCCCTCCTTCCCTTCCCAGGCTTAGTTTCTGTGGTACCTCTTCAGCCTCTGCTGTTAAAACCATCCTTTCCAAATCTAAAGGAAATGAGGGCTCTTTCCCTTTAAGTGCTTTTTATAAACCCCTTTCTCCCAATTCACCTAAAAATTCAGGTCCGCTCTGTTTCATTAACATCTTGGCCGGGCGCGGCGGCTCAAGCCTGTAATCGCAGCAGTTTGGGAGGCCGAGGCGGGTGGATCACGAGGTCAACAGATCAAGACCATCCTGGTCAACAAGGTGAAACCCCGTCTCTACTAAAAATACAAAAAATTAGCTGGGCATGGTGGTGTGCGCCTGTAATCCCAGCTACTCAGGAGGCTGAGGCAGGAGAATTGCCTGAACCCAGGAGGCAGAGGTTGCAGTGAGTCGAGATTGTGCCATTGCACTCCAGTCTGGGTAACAACAGCGAAACTCTGTCTCAAAAAAATAAATAAATAAAATAACATCTTGATATCAAAAAAGAATTCAAGACAAGAAATAAATAGGAAAGTAAGTCAGGTGATTCTGTTTTGAAATAAAACAAGTTTGTATAGTAACTGGTTCCAGATTGCCTTACAGTCTTGCTTGGCAGGTAGAGATTTATTCCTGATAGCGAACCACATGTCACACTTGCTCTTCTAAGACGTTTCCTTTTATCTCCAGCAGTTCATGATGGAATATATACAAAGAAAATACTAGAGCCTTGTTTAAGCAGGGACTAGCGTGTTCGCATTCTGACACCAGAGAAGATCTGATCATCTGAGAGTTTCCAATCTAGGGCTTAACAGCTTTAAAAAAAAATCAAACATGTTAAAACCAAACAAAACAATAGAAAACAAAAGTGCAGAGAGGCGGCTGCACGTATCGCAATCTTTTGTGTAAGAAGCTGTAACATGCCCATGATACAAGAACCAGCCACCGCCTAAAACAAGATGAGTGGTTTGCCTCTTCTAGAAGAAAACAAGGCCTCCAGAAATTGAATATTAGTTTCCTAGGAAAAGCAGAGGGTCCTTTGACAGCATTTCATTGTGACAATGGCCCAGAAACTCCTCTGAAACTTGCTTTCACCAGGAGCAACAGGCTTCTCCCAAGCTGGCCCCTTAGGTAGCAGCGCCTGCCCTGGGTTTTTCCTTCCTTTCCCGTCTCCTTCAGTCCACTATGCAGTCCTGGGGGCACTCCTTGGCTTGATAAATCTAAGTACTGAGGCTCTTTAGCAAGTCACACAAACCCACTACAAACTGGCTTAAACAAAACAGCACAGCATAGTCCTCAGAAACTTAGCAGGACTGATGCACAGTCTGGATGCTCCAGGCCTGTCATTGATGGGATCAGCTCTGGATCTCAGCGTCTCTCAGCTCCACATCCTGGGAGAGAGACTCTGTGTGCTCCAGCTTGGATTGCATGTTCCTCCTGCTACAGTCAGCTAAGTCCAGGTAGGAGAGTCTAATGGACATGTGGCTCTTGAAACTCATCCTGGATTTGGGGAGGTGAGCAAAGGGGCAGGTCATGGCTGGCCAGACACCCCAGGAGGAATCTGCCACTTCATACGACTGGGTTTTGATTAGTGGCTGTGGCAGTGTTACAGTAGGTAGTGAATCAAACATGAACAGGTTAAGAAAGGGCCCCCTACTCCACCAGGAATGCCAGGCAACCATCAGGTTACACTGTCTCTCTAAAGTAAGAGTTGGTGGCAGCCGGGGACAGGGCAAGGTAGTCTCCATATAGAGAGGAAGAAAATCTGAAACCGATGATCAGCAGCTTCCTGTTAAGATCTCAGGAGTTGAGTGAGTGAACTGAAATGTGCTTATTAAGAGGTAAAATGGGCTGGGCGTGGGGGCTCACGCCTGTAATCCCAGCACTTTGGGAGGCCGAGGCAGGCGGACTTCCTGAGGTCCGGAGTTTGAGACCAGCGTGAACCACATGGAGAAACCCCGTCTCTATTAAAAATACAAAACTAACCGAGCATGGTGGCACATGCGTGTAATCCCAGCTATGCAGGAGGCTGAGGCAGGAGAATCACTTGAACCCGGGAGGCAGAGGTTGCAGTGAGATGAGATCGGGCCACTGCGCTTCAGCCTGGGCGACAGAGCAAGACTCTGTCTCAAAAAACAAAAACAAACCAAAAAAATAGTCCAGCCTGGGCAACAAGAGTGAAATTCCATCTCAGAAAGAAAGAAAAAGAGGAGAAATGGTGGAATTTAACTGGTATGTGACCTCAGGGACCAGGTTGAGCATGGGCACATGCCGGTAAACACACTGAGCATGCTGCCCTCCCAGGCGCTGGCAGGCCACTGCGCATGCAGACAGCCCACCCCAAAGGAAGAGTCAGAGGAGAAGGAAGGCAAGACCCCAGAAGCATCCAGAAGCATGCCAGCTTATAAAACCCCACGTCAAAAGGTCGGATCGTGCACTTGTCTTTCCAGTTGCCCAGTTGGCCGTCTTCCAAGTATGCTTCTCTTCTTTTTCTTCCTACTCTAAAGCTTTTTAATAAACCTTCACTTCTCCTCTAATACGTGCCTTGATCTCTCCTTCTGCCTCATGCCCCTCGAATTCTTTCTTCCGTGGAGGCAAGAACGGAGATTGCTGCACACACGTATTGATTCACTGCCGGTAACAGCAGGGGTGGGACTTCTGTAGTGACTTACTCCCAGCATGGAAGCATTATTTATAGGGGAATGAGAGATCACATGGCAAACTTAGGAGCTGTGGTTGGGGGAGGTTCTATTAGTGGTTTTCCATGGCTGTTATAACAAATTACTACGAACTTATTGGCTTAAACCACACAAATATGATCTTACAGTTCTGTAGTTCAGACGTTCAACACAGGCCACTGAACTAGGAGCACTGCATCTGGTTCCTTTCTGGAGATCCCAGGAGAGAAGCTGCTTCCTTGCCTTTTCTAGCCTCTGAGGCCACCAGCATGTCTTGGCTTATGGCAACTTCTTCTGTCTTCAAAGTTGGCAACATTGCATTTCTCTGACATTTCCGTCATCACCACTCTCTCCCTGACTGCAGATGGGAAAGATTCTCCACTTTTAAGGACTCAAGTGACTCAATTGGGCCCCCCCAGGATAATTCAGAATAATCTTCCCATCTCAAAGTTCTTAACTTTAATCTTCTGCAAAGTTCCTTGTTAGGAGTTGAATTGTGTCCAACAATTCATATATTGATGTCCTAACTCCCAGAATGGGGTCTTATTTGGAAATAGGGTTGCTGCCATTGTAATTAGTTATGTTGAGATCTTATGGTAGGCCCTAATCCAAAATGAGGCGTCCTTATAAAAAGGAGAAACTTGGACCTGCACGCATGCATAGAGGGAAGATGAGATGAAGAGACACAGGTTGGAGACGGCCATCTCTAAGGCAAGCAGAGAGGCCTGGAACAGATCTCTTATTCACAGCCCTCAGGAGGAACCAATCCTGCCCATGCCTTGATTTCTTACTTCTAGCCTCTAGAATGGTGCCACAACAAATTTCTGTCATTTAAGCCACCTAGTCTGTGGTAGTTTGTTACAGTATTCCTAGCAAAATAATACATCCCTTTTGCCATGTAAGGTAGCTTTTCACAGATTCTGAGGATTCAGACATGGGAATCTGGGGACCCAGGGTCATTATTCTGCTTACCACAGGATTAGACAGAAGATCCTGGCCAAATGACTTTCACTTGACCTTGTGGGACTGTGGTTGGTATTCCCTCTGCCAGAAATGAAATAATGTCCTAGATCACAGGACTGCTGCTTGCAAACACCCTACCAGCATGAGAGGAGACTCAAAACAATTGGTCTTTGCATGGGACACTGTCCAGCTCCAGGCTCACTGGTTTTTATAAACGATGGTGAAAGGTGTCTATATTTTCTGCTGTTTTTGAGAGGAAAGATTGTGTTCGCAGAATCCACTGAACTGGATATCGTTAGCTACTTTTATACAACAAATTAAAAACATATATTCTGTGTTACCCTCTGTGATGGTTAATACTGAGTGTCAACTCGATTGGATTGAAGGATACAAAGTATTGATCCTGGGTGTGTCTGTGAGGGTGTTGCCAAAAGAGACTGACATTTGAGTCAGTGGGCTGGGGAAGGCAGCCCACCCTTAATCTGGTGGGCACCATCTGATCACCTTCCAATATAAAGCAGGCAGAAAAACGTGAAAAGGAGACACTGGTCTAGCCTCCCTACCTACATCTTTCTCCCATGCTGGATGCCTTCTGCCCTCAAACATTGGAGTCCAAGTTCTTCAGTTTTGGGAGTTGGACTGGCTCTCCTTGCTCCTCAGTACCTCAATTTGCAGACAACCTATTGTGGGACCTTGTGACCATGTAAGTTAATACTTAATGAACTCCCATATATGTGTGTGTGTGTGTGTGTGTGTGTGTATCTTATTAGTTTTGTCCCTCTAAGAGAAGCTTGACTAATACACCCTCCAATGTGAGTTCACTGTAAGTTGCTTCCCCTACGTTATAGTGAGCAAGTGTCACTCCCAGCCCTCCACCCAGCTCCATCCCCTACACGGGGACCAGGCCAGCTTGGCACGGACCCTCTCCCCTGCCTATTGGAATAGCCTAGATGCCAGATAGAGACACTGAAGTAGTGTTATAGCTGGTGAGACATGAACAACAACATTGGAAAGTAAATCTGTGACTGATAATAAAACAACGGGTTCATGCTCACTACAAGAGTGCTCACCTTGCTCCACGTCCCTGCCACTGCCCTAATCATGTCCTTATTCTCTTTGATTTGGGCCATGCAACACTCTTCTAGGAGTTCCCTATCCTCAATCTCTTTCCTTCCATTTTTCATCCTCGATCTGTTCTTGTAATCGGAAAAAAGAACAGCAAAACACACACAGAAATCTGAGAGTGTCATTCACCTGCTCAGGCTTAAAAGCACCCAGTGGCTCCCCCTGACATAAAGTGCAAGTTTCTCACAATGGCATTTGAAGTCCATCCCACATAGGCCCAGCCTGCTTTTCCAACCTCACTGTTCCCTGCTCCACACACCCAGGAATCTATGACAGTTTTCCCCGAAGTAGGTCCTTGAGCACCAGAATTAGCATCACCTGAGTGCTTGTAGAACCTCCCAGTCCTTCTGACTCAGAATCCTCAGCAAGGGCAGGAAGCCATTTCTGTACACACTACAGCTGGGATCACTCACCTAGAGCCACAGTGTTCTTCCCCGCTCTGTCTCCCAAGACGTTCCCCCTTCTTGGCTGCCTCCTTTTGAAGCACTGTTCACGTAGCCTCTTTTCCTTTCATAGCCAAATAAGTCGTTCCTCTACCCCTGTGTCCTTAGCACTTCATGCAGACTCTCATAATTCATTTTTGTTTTACAGATCTCTTTCCTGTTGAGTTCTGAATTCCTTGTTGTTAGGAAGCCGGTCTTATTCATACTTTTTCCTGTAAGAAACTGTACAGCTTCTCTGTTTCTACGGTGGGAATGTGTATTGACCAGGTTTTCCTTTTCCTTTGGCCGCCTAATGTGCTTAGGGTAAAATATCCACCTCAAGTATAACAATTAGGAAGGCCTCCCCGGGCTGCGTATCTGTGTCCTCTTTTCCCTCTGGACTTGACCTATTTTAATTTATATTTCCCTCGCCCTGAGTTTTAAAAACCTGCATTTGCATGTTTTATTTCGTATGTTTCTGCCACAAGCTGCCTCACATCCCTTCTGAAACAACGTGGGAGAGAAATAAATTATTCATCTCAGTATTTCTACCAACCTGGACAGCATCTGGCGGATAGAGAATACTCAATAACTGTTTGTTAAATGTAATCAAAGGAATAAAGTTACGTAGATTCTGTGACAGCTATTTGAATTGTCACTTAGAAGACTTTCTGCTGGGTGCTGTAGGCTTAAAAAAATAAATAAATAAAAAGAGAAGACTTTCCGCTGATTTTTATCACAGTGTTCAAGAGCTAAAAATGCTGGAAGGATGCCTGGCAGATAAATGCCTGTTTCTGTAGTAGGTCGACAGAAAATTCATTTAATTGCAGCAACCAAATTATTGTGATTTTCCACCTTGATCCAAATGTAACCCACTTGAGAACTCACTACTCGTCAACTCTGTACCCCGTGATTAATCTCAGAAGATGGTGACTCGGTAGCTGGGAAATGAGAAAGGAAACCAGGACAATGCAGCTCCATGAACAGGGAAGAGAAGCGTTCAGATGGGATTGCACGAGGGTAGAGCCAACGACGGAACACAGGAAGTTAAGGACAGGACCTCAGAGATGGGGAGGTGCCCCAGAAATAGCAATAGAACAAGGGTGAGGAGCCCACGGCCAGAGGCAAGACTTGTGTTTCCTAAAGACAAACCGTCATCATGCCCCCGTGTGCTGCTGGAAAGATGAGTGTGTTTAAGCACACAGTTGAAGATGTAAATATCAAATCTCTACGTAATAAAACCAAAGAGATAAGAGGAAAAATCTTCAGAACAAAAAACAATCTCACTTTTTATACTCATTTTTCTTCAATTTGCAACTAATGTTTCCTCAAGAAAAGCCATCTTTTCCATCCCTATGTATTATATCTGAAGAAAAACCAGCAGCACCCACATCTCTTTAAATTGGAGACTTTTTTTTCCCGAGGAAACACATGAGCATGTGTAGTCTTGACTTTCAGTTGTCACCTCAACTTTCCAAACAAGTCCCTCACGCTTCCAGTTAGCTGTTTTCAAAGCATCATTCAAGTGGAATTGTTTTCTCTTTGAAGAAAATAAAGGTATGCTAACCTATTGATTGCACACATAACCAACCGCATGTAAACCACATGTTTAATTTAAATTTGCTCCAGACATATTCGTTTCAGTCAAAACCATCAATGTGTTGACTTTAATCATATTTTTCTTCATGAAAACCTAAAGAATCTGAGTGAATTCTTTCAACAACATAAAAGAAAGGTGTTAATATTAAGTATATTTAAACGGAGAGTGTGTAGGAATGAATTTGGTTACATTGTTACCATGTGAAAACATACACATGTGAGATTAAAGGGCTGGTCTATCACGATAAAGTATGGCTCTTTCCCCCCAAATGATCTGAACAGAGGAACTGTGAGTTAAGGTTTGAGACACATGTTTTTTTATGTTGTCTTGGCCCAATGATCTACTCGTTCTGCCTGGGAGTTTGGTCTGGGCCTCAAAGGATTAAATGTTAATGACAAGGCAATCACCTCATCAGCCAAGACAAGGAGGCCTGGTTAACCTATGCTCTGAGGGTCAGGTGCCTGGATATGTCAGACCAGGATTGGGGTCAGGGGTCATGTGCCAGCCCCTCTATGGCAGGGGTCTCCTGCTCAGCTGCAGCTAAGCTGTCACCATCAGCCCTAGCTGATGGCACCAATACCCTCAATTTGTAGGCTTAGCCCTCCCACATTATAGCCTGGAAATCATACCATGTATATGGACGAAACAGTAAAATCCAAAGGGATTCGATGCTTGGCATCAGATTAGTCAGGCAGCTGTAAGCCTGGGAATGTGTTTAGGGACAGCCTGGAAGCATCTCTGCACCCATCAGGCTGTCTGGGCACTTCCTTGAACCATTCTGCAGTCCCCAGTTTCCAGAATTTTTAACTGCTCATATCTGCTGCTGTTTCCTCTGTGGCATTCCAGTTTCCCTTCTGAGACCTCAGCACCCATAATGGAAGTCTTCATACCTCGTCAGACTTTGGCCAGTTCCATCCCCAAAGCTGTATCACTTGTTAAACAGAGGCACAATCCCCACCCCAAATTCCTATTGGGAGCCTGCCTGGTTCATCCTCCCTCCAGTCCTAGTCCTGAACAGCCCCCTTTCTATGCTCCTTTATGGCTCATGACTACTGCTGTTGTGATGTCAAATCACAACAATAATACAAGCTGACATGATTTCAGCCCTTGCCGTGCACCAGGCTGGGTGCTGAGAATTTAACATACAGTATCTCAGGTCATTCTCACTATAACAGGATGAGATGGATATACTGTCTTAATTTTACGAAGTAAACTAAGGCTCAAAGAAGTTAAGTCACTTGCTTAAGAGAACAACATAAATGATAGAGCCAGGATTCAAACCTAGGACTGAAGAAGGCAAAATCATCCTATTTTCTCCCTTACAATGAATGAGAAATAAAGAGATCATAGGAGTCATCTAGAATCTTAATGATGTTTCATTGCAAATAGTTGGTTTATTGACATATCTTGAGAACCACTCCAAATCCCTTCAGCCCTACTTCTTCAAGCCATGGAAAACACAACCTGTTCTATGCAGGCTGCAATCTGCCTCATGCCCAACTAACCAGGCAGTGTCTTGCCTCATCCTGTGTCTCCCATCCTCTCACTTCCTGCCCTGTGACTTCCCTGATGTCACACCATAGGACACCATGGCACAACGTTTCTACAGGACAACTCAAACTGTAGGGCGTTAACCCCCTGGGGCCACTCTTGACCAGTGGCAGATGAGAGCTGATAAATAGATGTTTTATTCTTCCATTCCCACATTTCATCTGGCTCCTCAGGAAGTTCCACTGAGAAGAGTTCTAGTTGCCTATGACTGTGGCCAACCCAACAATACATCCTTATATTGGCTTTCATCCCTCATCCCTGCCCACTGGGACCACATCCCAAGTTACCCATCGGTACATAATCCTTTGTGTCAGGCTCTGCTTTTGGAGCCCAGACAGGTGAACAGAGAAATGCCCATTTCTCTAAAAACTGGTCCATTCACTCATATATTGCTTTCTACTAGTGACCATGGAGATTTTTCTCTCTGTTTCTGTTCAGTATTTTTCATCATGGGATCCCAGGCCCCCTTTCTCTTTCCAAAGTCGTTACTGATTAAAATGTTCTGAAAAGATGAGAAAGAAGATCTCACTGTGGCAGAGAGGAGAGCCAACATCTCCAAGCCAAAGGCTTAGTGAGGACAGGGCTTCCACAACACAGATAAAGATGTGCATGTAAACAAGATAAAAACTCTTCCTGTTACAAAGATAGAATAATTATTTGTGGAAAGAAGGATCTCTCAGGACTGACAAAACACACGAAGATATCACTCATCACCTAAATGTAGGCATCTGGGATGGGGCCGCAAGTGTTTCTAACCTGCTCCCACCAGGCTTCCTGGCATTTCTCTCCCAATAGCAGGCAGAGTTCCGGCCTCTTTGTTTCCTTGAACCAGTTACTTTTAATCAACATAGTTGCTTCTTCTTTCCACATATACTCTCAATGGGGAGGTCAGTGTTATCACTGTCAGCCTGAAGATGGGCCTAGGGAAATCAGGAAGATGAAACGGATCAAGAGAATCCCCATTGTAGCCATATTTTTCATCTTATCTCAGCAGCTCAGGTGCGCATTGAGCACTGCTGAGTGCCCTACTTGAATTCCTCCATCTACTTGAGCACAGGCAAAACCAAGGAGTGTGCCAGCCTCTTTTCCAGACCCGAAATTAAATTTATTTGTATTTTTCCAGATGTTTATTTATTTTGAGACAGAGTTTTGCTCTGTTACCCAGGCTGGAGTGCAGTGGCGTGATCTCAGCTCATTGAAACCTCTGCCCCCCAACACCGGGTTCAAGTGATTCTCCTGCCTCAGCCTCCTGAGAGTAGCTGGGTTTACAGGCATTTACCCCCATGCTCAGCTAATTTTTGTATTTTTAGTAGAGACGGCATTTCACCATGTTGGCCAGGCTGGTCTCAAATTCCTTACCGCAGGTGATCCACTCACCTTGGCCTCCCAAAATGCTGGGATTACAGGGAAATATTTATTTAGAGTTAATTTTACGTGAAGTCTTTCTGCTAAAATAGGCATTTTACCCTTTTAATTATTTTCATCCTGGTGACCCATTTTTTTTTTTTGCTTTTGGATGCAATAGCTTCTTTTCTAAAAAACCTAGAATTTAATAAAATCATAGCTCTCATGTCAGATAATAAATTACACTAAGAAATGGCAGTTCCTCTTTTTGTTCTGTTCCTCTAGTAATGACCACATAATTGCCTACAGTACCCTAAACCACTGTAGCCACAGTCATCTCAATGGCCACTACTTTGCAGGGCTGTGTCCCAACCTCTCTCTCTCTCTCTCTCTCTCTCTATATATATATATATATATATATAGAGAGAGAGAGAGAGAGAGAGTCTCGCACTGTTGCCCAGGCTGTAGTGCAGTGGTGCAATCTCAGTTTACTGCAACCTCCGCCTCCTGGGTTCAAGCAATTCTCCTGCCTCAGCCTCCCGAGTAGCTGGGACTGCAGGCGCACACCACCACGACAGCTAATTTTTGTATTTTTAGTAGAGACAGGATTTCACATGTTGGCCAGGATGGTCTGCATCTCCTGACCTTGTGATCCGCACCCCTCGGCCTCCCAAAGTGCTGGGATTACAGGCCCGAGCCACCACACCCAGCCAGCATATTTTCACTATTAAAATGAGGTCCTAGTGCTCCAAAAAGATTAGGGTAACTGGTGTCATGGAAACCATACCCAAGACAAGGTTCAGAAGACTTAGGCCCATATTCTAAACTATTCTAAACTCAGTTGTTGGTGTGCTCGGAAACCTTAGGCAACACATGGGTCTTGGTAAACCTGAGTTTCTTCATCTGCAAGAAGATAATCAAACCCACATCACAGAACTTTTATAAGAAATACAATCTGGGCCGGGTGTGGTTGTTCATCTTGTAATCCCAGCACTTTGGGAGGCCAAGACAGGAGGATCACTTGAGGCCAGAAGTTTGAGGCCAGTGTGGACAACATAGTGAGACCCTCACCTCTACACAAAGTTTCTACAAGTTACCCAGATGTGGTGGAACCGAAGGGAAAACCAGGCAGAAATACAATAATAGTAGAGGACTTCAACATCCCACTTTCAGCAATGGATAGATCATCCAGATAGAAAATTGACAAGGAAACAGTGGACTTCAAATGGGCCTAAGACATATGGAACATTCCATCAAATAACAGCAGAATACACATTCTTAACAAATACACAGACATTCTCCAGGATATATCATATGTTAGGCCATAAGACAAGTTTTATCAAGTTGAAGAAGACCAAAATTATATCAAGTATCTTTGCTGACAGCAATGGTATGAAATAAGAAAATATGAGAAGAAAAACTAGAAAATTCACAAATACATGGAAATTAAACAAGCACTTCTTAACAATCAACAGGCAAAACAAAAACTCAAAAGGGAAATAAAAAATAATTTTGAGGCAAATGGAAAATTCCAAAATGTATGGAATGCAGCAAAAGTAATTCTAAGAGGGAAGTTTATGGTAATAAACACCCACACTATAAAACAAGAAAAACCTCCAACAACCTAACATTATACCTCAAGGAAATAGAAAAAGAAGAACAAACTAAGCCCAAAGTTAGCGGGAGGAATGAAATAATGAAGGTCAGAAGTGAAGTGGATGAAACAGACTAGACGTACAATTTTACAAACCAATAAAGCTAAGCATTTTTTAGAAACAATAAACAAAACAGGCAAACCTTAAACTAGACTAAAAAATGGAGAAAAATCAAGTAAAAAAAATTACGAACGAAAGAGGACACATAAAACTGATACCAAGGAAATACAAAGAATTATGGGAGACTATTATGAAAATGCAATATGCCAACAAATTGGCGTATTAGAAGAAGAAATGAACTCCTAGAGACATATAGGCATAGCTCATTATATTGCACTTTGCTTAAAGATTTGTGGCAATTCTATGTTGAGGAAGTCTATTGTTGCCATTTTGTCAATAACGTGTGCTCCCTTTGTGCCTCTGTGTCATGTGTTGGGAATTATCACAGAATATCAAACTTTTCATTATTGTTATATAAATTATGGTGACCTGTGATCAGTGATCTCTGGTGTTACTATTATAATGGTTTTGAGCTGCCACAAACTATACCCACATTTATTTTGATCAAGATGGTAAATTTAATCAATCAATGTTGTGTATATCTGACTGCTCCACTGATCAGTTAGTTGTTCCTTCACTTGTCTCTCTCTCTTTGGGCCTCTCTATTCTCTTAGGCACTACGATATTGGAATTAGGTCAATTAAAAATCCTACAATGGCCTCTAAGTGTTCAAGTGAAAGAATCACGTGTCTCTCATTTTATATCAAAAGCCAGAAATGATTAAACTCAGTGAGAAGGCATGCCAAAAGCCAAGATAGGCTGAAAGATAGGCCCCTTGCACAAAACAGCAAAAGTTACTGGATGAAATTAGAACAATGATCTTGTTCCTCATCTTAGAGGAAGAGCTTTCAGTGTTCATCATTGAGTATCATGTTGGCTGTGGGTTTCTCGTATTATGAATAGGAGGGGTTTGGAGCAAGATGGCTGAATAGAAGCCTTTATCAATCATCCCACACACAGGAACACCAAATTAACAACAATCCATACAAAAAAATCACCTTCATAAGAACCAAAAATCAGATGAGCAATTACAGTACCTGGCTTAACTTTATATCTCTGAAACAAGCTCTGAAGAGAGTGGGAAAGACAATATTGTCCAGGCACAGTGGCTCACACCTATAATCCTAGCACTTCGGGAGGCGGAGGCAGGTGGATTACTTGAGGTTGGGAGTGTGAAACCATCCTGGCCAACATGGTGAAACCCTGTCTCTACAAAAAATACAAAATAATTAGCTGGGCGTGGTGGTGGGTGCCTGTAATCCCAGCTACTTGGGAGGCTGAGGCAAGAGAACTGTTTGAACCCAGGAGGCGGAGTTTGCAGTGGGCCAAGACCATGCCACTGAACTCCAGCCTGGGAAAAAGAGTGAGACTCTGTCCCCCCTGCCAAAAAAAAAAGTCTTTAATTGCCATGCCTGCCCCACCTCCCTGGCAGTGGCCAGGTGACATGGAGAATCTCTGAGTTTGGGGAAGGGAGAGCACAGTGATTGTAGGACTCTGCACTGAATTCAGTACTGCCCTGCCAGAGTGAAAAGCAAAACAGGGTTTAACACAGCTGACACCCATCCACAGAGGGAGCATTTAGAACAGCCCTAACCAGAGGGGAACAGCCCAACCCAGCAGTCAGAACTAGAGTTTGGCAAGCCTCACCACCACGGGCTAAACATACTTGAATAAACCTGGATCCTAAGTAAGCTTGAAAGGCAGTCTAGGCAACAAAAACTGCAATTTCTAGGTAATTCCTAGTGCTGTACTGGGCTTAAACCCAGTGGATTAGGGGGCACAAGACCTAGTGAGACACCAGCCCGGGCAGCTAAGGAAGTGTTTATGCCACCCCTCCCCCAACCACAGGCAGCACAGCTTGCAGCAACAGAAATGACTCCTTCCTTCTGCTAGAGGAGAGAGGAGAGGTAAGAAAACCTAGAGAAATTCAAGATAATGCAGAGGAGGAATTCAGAATTTTATCAAATAAATTTAACAAACAGATTAAAATAATTAGAATCAAACAGAAATTCTGAAGTTGAAAACTGCAATTCGCATATTGAAGAATGATCAGAGTCTCTTAATTGCAGAATTGACCAAGCAGAAGAATTAGTGAGCTTTCAAACAAGCTATTTGAAAATACATAGTCACAGCAGACAAAAAAAAAATAATAAAAAAAGAATGAAGCATGCTTTCAAGCTTTAGAAAATAGCCTTAAAAGGGCAAATCTAAGAGTTATGGGCCTTAAAGAGGAGGTAGAGAAACAGATAAGGGTAAAAAGTTTATTCAAATGGATAATAATAGAGAACTTCCCAAACCAAGAGAAAGATACCAAATTTAAGTAAAAGAAGGTTATAAAACACCAAGAAAATTTAACCAAAGGAAAATAATCAAATTATTAAAGGTCAAGAATAAAGAAAAGATCCTAAAAGCCACGAGAAAAAAGAAACAATACAGTGGCACTCCAATGCATCTGGCAACAGACTTTTCAGTAGACGTCTTCCAGGCAAGGAGAGAGTGACATGAAAAGGTGTTGAAGAAAAATAACTTTTATTCTAGAATATCAGGTGAAAATATCCTTCAAACATGAAGGAGAAACAAAGACTTTCCCAGGCAAACAAAAGCTGAGGGATTTCATCAACACCAGATCTATCCTACAAGAAATGCTAAAGGGAGTTCTTCGTCAGAAAGAAGAAAATGTGAATGAGCAGTAAGAAGTCATCTGAGGGTATAAAACTCACTGGTAACACAGAATATTTCACACTATGCTTCTGGTGTTAAACTACTCTTAAGTCAAAATAATAACTACAACTTTTGAAGACAGAGACAGTACAGTAAGATATAAAAAGAAACCATAACAAGTTAAAAAGCAAGAAGACAAAGTTAAAGTGTAGAGTGTTTACGAGTTTTCTTTTTGCTTTCTTGTTTATGCAATCTGTGTTGTCATCAGTTTAAAATAATGGGTTATGTCATATTTGGAAGCCTTATAGTAACCTCAAATCAATATATATAAAACGGCTGGATGCAGTGGCTTATGCCTGTAATCCTAGCACTTTGGGAGGCCAAGGTAGACAGGTCACTTGTGGTCAACAGTTCAAGAC
The DNA here is from genome assembly GCA_031835075.1 of Saguinus oedipus. Classification (NCBI taxonomy): domain Eukaryota; kingdom Metazoa; phylum Chordata; class Mammalia; order Primates; family Cebidae; genus Saguinus; species Saguinus oedipus. Next base: position 114,791,309 of record CM063175.1, read on the forward strand.
CAGCCTGGCAAACAAGGTGAAACCTCATCTCTACTGAAAATACAGAAATTAGCTGGGCATGGTGGCGGGTGCCTGTAATCCCAGCTACTCAGGAGGCTGAGGCAGGAGAATCGCTTGAACCTGGGAGGCAGAGGGTGTGTTAAGCCAAGATTGTGCCACTGCCCTCCAGCCTGGGTGACAGAGCAAGACTTCATCTCAATAAAACAAAAACAAAAACAAAAAACTCCATATGACAGAAACACGAAAAATAAAAAGCAAAAATTAAATCATACTACCAGAGAAAATCACCTTCAATTAAAGGAAGACAGGAAGAAAGAAAAAAAGGAAGAGAAGGCCAGCAAACACATAACAAAATGTCAGGAGTAACTCCTTATTTACCAATAATAATATTGAGGTAAATGGATTAAACTTTTCAATCAGAAGACAGAGTAGCTGAATGGATAAAAAGAAAAACAAAGACCCAGTGATCTCCTGCCTGTCTACAAGAAACACACTTCACCTATAAAGACACATAGACTGAAAATAAAAGGATGGAGAAAGATAGTTCATGCAAATGGAAACAAACAAAAAGAGCAGCTGAAGTAGCTATACTTATGTCAGACAAAATACAAAAAGAAACAAAGAAGATTATCACATAATTCTGAGAGTTAATTCAGCCAAAGGATATAACAATTTAAAATATGTATGGACTCAGAACTGAAGCACTTAGATATATAAAGCAAATGTTATTAGAACTAAAAAGAGATAGACTCCAATACAATAATAGCTTGAAACTTTAACATCTCACTTTCAGCACTGAACAGATCTTCCAGACAGAGAATCAATGAACATTGGGCTTAACCTGTACCATAGACCAAATGGACATAGCAGATATTTACAGAACATTTCATCCAACGGCTGCAGAATACACATTCTTCTCCTTAGCAGACGGACCATTCTCAAGGACAGATCATGTGGTAGGTCACAAAACAAATCCTAAAACATTCGAAAAATGTTAAATAATATCAAACATCTTCTCTGACCACATGGAATTAAACTAGAAATCAATAACAAGAGGAATTATGGAAATATACAAACGTGTGGAAATTAAACAATATGCTCAAATGACCGGTGGGTCAATGAAAAAATTAGAAGCAAATTAAAAATTTTATTGTAACAAATGATAATGGTAACATGACATATCAAAACATGACATTCATGATATAGCAAAAGCAGTACTAAAAGGAAAGTTTATAGCAATAAGTGCCTACATCAACAAAAGAATAAAATATTCAAATAAATAAACTACTAATACATCTTAAATAACTAGAAAAGCAAGAGCAAACCAAACTCAAAATTAGTAGGGCCCTTTCTGTTGACCAATGCCAGTATGAGTGTTGCAGGTTTCAGTGTATCTCATTGATTTGCTGAGCGTACCTCTTAGATGTAATGGTTTTGTTGGGATTTAGAAAGCTGTTGTGGATCAGACTGGCAGCAGATCATCAAACAGTGACCATGACCTTTTTTGGTGCAAGTTCGGCTTTGGGAAGTGCTTTGGAGTTTATTCTCAGTCCAGCCATTGCGCTGGTCATCACCAGTTGTCATATAAAATCCACTCTTTGTCACACATCACAAGCTGATCAAGAGAAACGGTTTGTTGTTGTTGCATAGAATAAGAGTAGATGATACTGCCAAACAACGATTTTTTTAAATTTTCACTTTGCTCATGAAGCATCCACTTACCAAGCTTTTTCACCTTTTCAGTTTGCTTCAAATGCCGAATGACCGTAGAATGGTCAAAAATGAGATCTTCAGCAACTTCTCATGTAGTTGTAAGAGGGGCTGGTCAAGAGGAAGTGCCCAATTCTTCTCTACAACAACTGCTGACCGCACGTCACACCACCAATACTTCAAAAGTTGAATGAATTGGGTTACGGAGTTTTGCCTCATCTGCCATATTCACTTGACTTCTCACCAACTGACTACCACTTCTTCAAGCATCTCAACAACTTTTCCACAACCAGCAGGATGCAGAAAATGCTTTCCAAGAGTTTATCGATGCATGGATTTTTACGCTATAGGAACAAACTTATTTCTCATTGGCAAAAATGTGTTGATTAGAATGGTTCCTATTTTGATTAATAGAGACGTGTTTGAGCCTAGTTACAATGATTTAAAATTCATGGTCCAAAACCACAATTACTTTTGCACCAACCTAATATGATACATAAAGAATTTCTATAACTCAGTATTAGGAAGACAACAACACAATTTAAAAATGGGGTTTGAACAGTGACTCCATAAAGTGAGACCTACAGATGGCAAGCAGGCACATGGAAAGCTGCTGTACGTCATTAGACATTAGGAAATGCATACCACCACACAGCCGCTAAAATGGCTGTTACAAAAACAAGTTCTGGGGAAAACGTGGAGAAATTAGAACCATCATAATTGCTGGTGGGAATGTAAAATAGTATAGCCAATTTGGAAAACAAATTGGAAATTTCTTTAAAACTAATCAACTTACTATACAGTTCAGCAATTCCATTCTTACCTATTTACCAAAAAGAAATAAAAGTGGCCAGGAGCGGTGGTGCATGCCTGTCATCTAAGCACTTTGGGAGGCTGAGACGAAAGGATAACTTGAGGTCAGCAGTTTGAGATCAGTCAGGCCCACATTGCGAAACCCCGTCTCTACTAAGAATGCAAAAATTATATGGGCATGGTGGTACATGCCTGTAATCCCAGCTACCTGGGTGGCTGAGGCAGGAGAATCACTTGAACCCAGGAGGCGGTGACTATCCAGTTCCCCATTCAGGGATCCTGCACATCTAGAGCTGTTCTGGCATAGGTATATGGTGTTGAGAACCTGTCTGAGAATGAAGTCAGTTCTTAGCTAAGAAGTGGTAGGAAGAACAGAACCTCTTGTGTTAATATTGGGCTCATGGAGCTAGCTATTCCTGCCCAGATGGTCCTTGAACTGCCTAGTTACTTGAACTAATACATTCCTTTTTCTGTCTAAGCAAATTTGAGTTGGCTTTCTGTTTCTTACAAGAAAAGGAGTTCTGCATAATGTATGTGTGTACTATCAGGTAGTACTAGAAAAGCACTGGCTTATGTCATACTAAATGAATTCCCTGGGAAGTTGTTTTAAAGCTCTGGGCCCAGGTTTCTCATCTCTAAGTAGAAGTGATTGGGGTGGGACAATAGTTTCTCAGAAGAGTTGCACAAAACGAAGGCACCACAGTGACCTCAATGGGAAATGAGGGAGAAGCACAGTCTCTACCTCAGCTAGACTGGAAGTAAATCCTCCTTTAAAGAAGTTTAAGATGTTGGAATTACACACAGACTGTAATGTGAATTTTTTTTTTTTTTTTTCTTAAAACAGTGGGTGGGGGCAGTGGTTCATACCTGTAATCCCAGCACTTTGGGAGACCAAAAAGGGCAAATCACCTGAGGTCAGGGGTTCAAGACCAGCCTAGCCAACATGGCCAAACCCCATTTCTACTAAAAACACAAAAAATTAGTAGGGCATAGCGGTGGGCACCTGTAGTCTCAGCTACTCTGGAGGCTGAGGCAGGAGAATTACTTGAACCCAGGAGATGGAGGTTGCAGTGAGTCAAGATCATGCCATTGCACTCCAGCCTGGGTGACAAAGGGAGACTGTCTCAAAAAACAAACAAACAAACAAACAAACAAACAAACAAACAACCTTTTGTGGTCTCTCTAATTCCAAAATGCCAATATTCTGTGTTGGATTTTCAGAGGCACGAAGCACTGGGCATTGTATTCTAACACGTCAGGCTGCCTGGGGTCTGAATCCAGCTCCACCCCTTACTAACTGTGGGATCTTGAACGAGTTTCTCTATTCCTTGGCTTCTTCATCAGTAAAATAGGAAAAATAATACTATCTATTTCAAAGGGTTGTTATGAAGGTTAATTGACAATATATGCAAAACCTTTCCAGCCATGCCTCGCACCTGGTACATGCTTGATACTGTTAGCAATGATGATGACAAAGAGAAGGCCTGGAAGATTTCAGTGAAACTGACTTTGGGTTTGCCTTTGTCACCTCTCCCAAGGAGTAAGCTGGAAAAGAACAGAAATGCAAATCGGTCACCTGCTTGTTGCCTGCAATTGTGTCAATCGCTTGAGAGTAGTGATAACCTCTGTCTCTGTTGTTTTCTGAATATAATGTAATTATCCTTTCAACTAAAGACAAGCCTAAATAATGTTTTTTGGTAGGCCAGGTGCGGTGGCTCACACTTGTAATCCCCAGCACTTCAGGAGGTGAAAGCAGGCAGATCACTTGAGGTCAGGAATTCGAGACTAGCCTGGCCAACATAGTGAAACCCCATCTCTACCAAAAATACAAAAATTAGCCGGGCATGGCGGCAAACATCTATAATCCCAGCTACATAGGAAGCTGAGGCAGGAGTGAGCAGAGATTGTGCCACTGCACTCCAGCCTGGGCTACAGAGCAAGACTCCATCTAAAATATATATATGTGTGTATATATATATAGTATGTAGCTTAAATAGACTTTTTTTCTGATAGTTGATAGCATATATACATTACCAAACATTTGAAAATTTAAGAAGAAAATATTAAAACACTTATAAACCTACTGTCAACAGATAAATACTCTTAGCATTTTGATGATTTCCTATTTCAACTTCGTGTTATTTTCTTCCAGGTTTTCTTTTAAAGCATTTTAAAAAATATGTAAATGCATATTAAAAATTGTGTATGTGTGTGTTTATATATATGTATATGCATTGTTTTATGCCTTTTTCTCAAAGTTGTGTTGTAATTTTCCATGACATTAAATAATCTTTGAAACAACATTCGTATGACTTCTCAGCATTCATTGTATCACTCTATTATCATTTATTTGACAAGTTCCCAATGTTTGGACCTTTTTGTTGTTTTTAGTTTGGCTGTAGTATAAATAATGCTATTATAAACATCCTTGAATAACGATCTTGAAACTCACCTGATTAGGATCCCCAGGATACTACTCCTAGAGGTAGAATGTCTGAGTCAGTGTATATGATCAGTAAGGTCTCTGGTACATGTCATCAGATAGTCCTCCAGAAAGTGTGCACCAATTTACAACACTGACCGGCGCTGTGGGAGTGTTTGGAAACAGCAATTTTTTAGAAGTTACAAACAATTTTCATTATAGAAACTAGTGGGTAAGCAACCTCTTGTATGTGTTGCCCTTGTTTGAGACATTGGATTAAGTTACTTTTTAAAGTGTTTTTCTTTAAAGCTTACGAAACTAAGTTTTTTGGGCCCAATTCAGATCACATATTTTTTTTCTCTAGCCCTTAAAGTTTACTAACTTTGTTTTTAAAATCATTCCTGTAGGATCATAAAAATGAGAAGTTCATCACATCACAGAGTGATTCAGAGTCTTTATAAGCCACAGTGCTTACTAACTAGAAAATGAAGAAAACCATTTTTATGATTATTTTAATTACCACATATTACCCAGGCCTTTCTTGCCATGCTTCATGAAGGACAAACATCCTATAATTTCAATAGGGTGGTCACATGAATTCCCTGCATCCCACTAATGCTGACTTCACACTGGCCCTAGGACAATTAATGCTCTCTGGTTTAGATCAGTGGTCTGTGGTTCATTAAACATGATCATTTGAATTTAAGTGTGAAAGACAATTTGAAAATATTCCTTACACGTCTTTCATTCAAGCCCTGGAAACTTTAAGTAGAAAAACAGAGCAAAGGGGCAATTCTGTGATTGGAATGCCAAGTTGTGAAAAGCAAAATGGCATCATTTAGAATTTAAAACACTTTTTTTAAAGCCTCAATTTAAATTCCCCGGAGCAGTAACTGTGTCCTGACTGACATTCTGCTTCTCCACGAGACCTGAATGTGCAGCTGATGTGATAGATTCTTGGCCTTCCCCTCAGTGTATGTCTTTACCCTCAGTGTATGTCTTTACAAAGAACATTAACTGCTCTTTGTAACCTGAAGGGAACGAGTGGAGGTGAACTGATCATGTACCCATCCTCCCTGCTTCTTAAGCATCTTGTCCAAGCATCAGCATGACAAGCAGACACCTGACGATCTGGATCCTGCTATTCCACCCTCACCGTCTGTCATCCTCCTTCATCCTTCCCTCTGGTCACACAGATTCTCCCACCACTCTCTGGACTCACCTCGACCTTCTGTGCCTTTATTCCCGCATCAGCTGTGTCCCATGGAAGAGACACAGCTCTTTTGTGTGGTTTGGTAAATTATATTTTCCCACACAGTTCCAGTTCATGAGCACTAAGACCAAGATTCACATTTGTTATTTTTTTTTTGGCTGCAAGGGACAGAAGTTCCTTCAAACAGTCTAAGCAATGGAGTTTGTTATTAACATAACAATGAGGGTAAGAGACAGGTGAAGAATCTCAGAAACCAAAAAGCAGCCCACCCACTTCCTTTCAAGATCCAAGACAGGCCTTGGATCTGAGTAGTTTCATCACCCTCCATTCTTATGCTCCCTTGTTAGGGTGCCTCCTACTCTCTGGCCCTGTGTATCGTTGTCTGTGACATCACTTTCTTCTCCCTACCAACAGCTGGCTCTTCCTCTGGCTCCCCATTCAGACTTGCTTGAAGTGGTCTCCTGTGCAGAGCTCCTCAGATAGGACCAACTCATTCCCATGTGTACAATCCCAGGATTGGCTACCTTTGCTGGCTGCCCCAAACTGGTCCACTCCAGTGGCCACCCTTGTTTCAATCCCAGCCTAAGACCCTGCTTTTTACAACAGAATGGTGTAGGAGGCCAGATGCCCTTCATAAGTGTATGAAAGACCGGGGGAATCTTGCCAGATACCTCTGATGCACCAAGTTTCTACATTTGGCCCTATGAATGTTACTTTTGCGGGTAGAAGATGGAACACCGTAGTTTTTATGTGCTTCATATATTGTAAGGGAGAGAATTTATAGTAATCTTTCTTTCTTTCTTTCTTTCTTTCTTTCTTTCTTTCTTTCTTTCTTTCTTTCTTTCTTTCTTTCTTTCTTTCTTCTTTCTTTCTTTCTTTCTTTCTTTCGATAGAGTTTCACTCTTGTTGTCCAAGCTGGAGTGCAATGGCGTGATCTCGGTTCACTGCAACCTCTGCGTCTCGAGTAGCTGGGCTTACAGGCATGTGCGCCACCATCACGCCCGCCTAATTTTGTAGTTTTAGTGGAGACGGGGTTTTGCCACGTTGGTCTTGAACTTCTGACCTCAGGGGATCTGCCCACCTTGGCCTCCCAAAGTGCTGAGATTATAGGTGTGAGCCACTACACCTGGCCTTATACTGATCTTTCAAGCACTATGCTGGAATGATATCAGATTTTTAAAAACTTGTTTTACCTATTCCTAGATCAACGAGCTGCTGCCCAGTGTCCACTCCATCCCTAGCCCTATAAATGGGACTGGCCTACTTACATTGGAAGTACCTGGAAAGCAGCCTTGGGCCACAGCTCCCCACCCACACTGACTTCCAGCTGACCTTCCATAATCCCTTGTCTTCATCCTCTGTTCCCACCACCTGCTCGAGGCCATCTTCCCCTTTCCCGTGACCCACTCTGCTGTGGCTCAGCACCTCCTGCTCAGAGGAAAAGGTGCCTTCTCTGCTGGCCGGAATTCGCCAGCACCCCTGGCTCTACCCACTCACTACTCCATCCCTTACCCCCAGCCCTCAAGAGAGGAGATTCATGATGCAGGGCAAAGTGGAGGATTGCCTGAAATGAGCTTTTGGTTTGGACCGTGGCTAAGGAACCAACATATTCTACCTAACTCAGAGATTTGTTGTGAGGACTAAATAATATATGTGAATCACTTTAAATAGCTTATTTATTTATTTGAGGCAGGGTCTTGCTCTGTCTTGCAGGCTGGAGTGCAGTGGCATGACCATAGCTCACTGCAGCCTCCAACTCCTGGGCTCAAGAGATTCTGCCTCCTCAGCCTTCTGAGTAGCTACGACTACAGGGATGTGCCACTACACCCAGCTAATGTTTTTACTTTTTGTAGAGTTGGGGTCTTACTAGTTGCCCAGGCTGGTCTTGAACTCCTAACCCCAAGGGATACTTCTGCCTCAGCTTCCCAAAGCACTGGGATTACAGGCATGAGCCACTGTGTCCAGTCTAAAAAATAATGTATATGGTTTTTTTTTCATTTTTTAAATAATGTATATATTATTATATTTTAGCATTTGAAATCCTTTTGGCAATCTCCTGAATTGCTCCTCCTTTTAGAGCAGGATCTACTCTGTGCAAGAGTCCAGTTTATGCAGAACAATTACATTACCAAGAGATGACCACGAAACATTTCATTTAGAAAAAGCATGGACTGTTACTAATAATAGCTAGCATTTATTGAGAGTTTTAAAAATTACAGGCCCTATGCTAAGTACTTTGTAAATTTTATCTAATTTAGCCCTCAGGAAGTATGTTTTCCCATTATCCCCGCTTAATTAATGAAGAAACTAAGGCACAGAGAGATTAAGTAATTTACCCAAGGTCCCTTGGTCAATAAGTATCAGAGTCAGCATTCAAACCAGGGAGTCTCTTCTGGAGCCACCAATTTCTGACCTTACCACTAACTAGACTAACTGCTAACCAATGGCCTTGAAGATCAACTCGCCCCCACTGACTTGTTTTACAGATGGAGAAACTGAAGCCCAGGCAAGTGAAATGGTTTTACTAGATTGCAAATGCTGTTAGAGCACAAGGACTAGAACCAGGACACTGCTTTCATTTCAGGGGTTTTTAAATTACACTTTATATGTGTATTAGGGTTCTCCAGAGAGACAGACCAACAGGAGATAGGTGATAGATATAGGTAGAGATAGACAGAGATAGAGATATAGAGATAGAGACAGAGATACAGGGAGAGAGAGACAGAGATAGAGCTAGAGATGCATATGAGTTTATTAGGAAGAACTGGTTCACACAATTAGAAGGTGACGTCCCAGTATAGCTGTGTGCAAACTGGGGAAACAGAAGCCTCCAAACCAGGAAGCCAACAGTGCAGTCTGCAGTCGGTGGTGAAGGACTGAGAGCCGCCGGCAAGCCACTGGCCCGAGTCCCAGAGTCCAAAGGTCGAAGAATCTAGAGTCTAGATGTCCACGGGCAGGAGAGGAAGCAGGCATCCAGCTCAGGAAGACAGTGATCCAGAAGACACAGCAAGCACACCGATCCCCCTTCTACCCCGGCTTTGTTCCAGCCACACTTGCAGCCGATTGGATGGTGCCCACCCACATTGAGAGTGGATTTTCCTACCCCAGTGTACCATTCAACTGTCAGTCTCTTCTGGAAATCCCCTCACAGACACACCCAGATACAAGACTTTACCAGCTATCTAGGCATCCCTCAATCCAGTCAAGTTGACACCTAATGTTAAACATCACAGAAAGTTTGTACATTTATGCCTTTTAAACCACTTTTATTAGCATCTGCAGAAATGCTATCATCAGATAACAGTGAAAATCAGGTCCATTTTGCTTGAAGGAGTTGTTTCTTCTTCCCATTTATCAAAGCCAGCTTCTATATTCAGATGTATTCTCAAAACTTGGACAAATTACATAACTTTTCAGAAATTAATATCTTAACCTCTTCCCGTTTAGGAAAAAAAAGTGCACCTCACTGCCGGCAATCATGTGATTTTACATAAACACACTCTTTGAGGCTGAAGCAAATCTGACTAATCTTCAACGTGAAAATAAAATATAAAAACTGTTATTGGAGTTATTCTAAACAGAACTAACATCAAAATCGTCTATTTTGAAAAAATCAGATTTATAAAATGAATCTTCCATCAACAACTGTTCGAGAACAATGTTAACATCACATGTAGAAATGCTATGTTTTCTAGGATTTGACATTTTTAGCGCTTGAGAATTACTGTATTTCATAAATGGAAAAACTACTACTAAAAACAGAATGCTATAAATAGAATGATGTCTCCTGCTTCCAAAGTCATATACTAGAGCCATGCTAAAATAATAATGAAAGCTAGATGTTTCATGGCAAAATTATCTAGGGGTAAATGGAGCAGCCTCAAGCGTCATGGCAAGTATTTTCAGGGCAAATGAGGTAAGTATTTTCAGGGCAAATGGTGGTTGAATTTGATGAGTCATTTCTAGATTTTGAATTTCCGCAAACAATAAAACTTCAAAAAACTTAGAGATGAAATAGAATTCCCAACTTTTTGTTTTTAAAAGTAGAGATTTAAAAAAACCCATGTACAAAAAATAAAAACAAACTACCATCTAAAATACTATCATCATTCTGTAATACAAGGAATATTTCAACACGAGAAAACTAGGATGACCATAATATTGGAATAAAAGATAATCATACAAAATGAATAAAATGTATTGCATGGAAAGACAAAAAATTGTCTTAATTGTTTTCATAGTGGCCCAGTGGAAATTTCATCACGGACTGGCATTTGAGAATCTGCGTTAGATGACCTTTGAGAGTCTCTCCGGTTCTTAAACTCTGTGATTTTGAGCATAATTTTTTCTTTTACAATGATTTTAAAGATTTCCAGTTGTTGGCTCTTTGTAAATTAATTCTTCTTAAGCTTGTCCTTAAAGGCTTTGCTATGTTGTATGTGGGATGAGTATCAGAGATTTTACACTCAGAATAGCAATTCATGGACAGACGTATAATTAATTATCTGTACCCCTTCTTAACACTTTGTAAGACTTCCAGCTTCCCTCAACTCCACTCCAGAGAAGCGGAGCAATAAATCTGAACTCTGACCTCTCCCTTCTCCCCGGACTCCTTCAGACCAAGGGACTCAGGTAGAAGCTGCAACTGAAGATTCGCTTCTCTCCTGAGAGCCCTCTGAGATTTGACTTCTCTGTCCAGGGCCTAACTACAGAATGTTGCCATCATGGCCATGGGTAGCCGTATGTTAATTTTCCATCCTTACAGAAGGACTACTTGATCGCATGTAACAACCTAGAGGAAGAGCAGAAATCTGGCCCCAGACTCCTTTGCATTTGTCCCTTCAAAAATTCATTTCTTTGTTTTCCACTTCATACTGCCATGTCGTGCCTATGTGTGTATTTGGAGTGAGAGGTGGGGATGGCAAGGGGAGGTCAGAGGCTGCCAGGACTAGAGCCTAAATGCATTGAGGGCAGATTTGTCCACTCTGCCTGTGTAACTCGAGCAGCCCGGCCATAGCAAGAGCTCCACAAATGTTTGCAAAATAAATCAAGTATTCAGCACACAAATTTAATAGCAATAACCCTTTATTGTGTGACTGTTAGTGCCTGGTCACTGTGATTGATGCTTTACCAAAGTTATTTCTAATTCTCACTAGAACTCCATTTGGTAAGTGCATCATTGCTCCCTTTATGTGGACAAGGAAACTGACGTACAAAGTGGTTAAGGAACTTTGGCCAAAGTCATAAAACTAGTTTGAATGACAACCAAATCATATAACAGTTCCAGTGTGCTGAGCTGCAGAGTCTGCACATAAGTTCCAGAAGAAAAAGGAGGGGAAAGGTGGCTGTCACGTCCCTCCAAGGGCTTAGCAAATCTCCTTTCTCGGCCAAGTCTCTGCATAGGCAGAAAGACAATTGTGTCATCATCAGAGAGGACAGACTCATTGACTTTCTTTTTCTTTTTCTTTTTTTTTCTTTTCTATTTTTGTAGAGACCGGGTCTTGCTTTGTTGCCCAGGCTGGTCTTGAAATGCTGGCCTCAAGCAATCCTCTTGTCCTGGCCTCCCAAAGTCCTGAAATTACAGGTGTGACCACCCTGCTCAGCCTGACCTTCTTAGTATCTCTAAATGCTCTTCATATCTCTGAGGGTGGTTAGATCCATCAGGAAGAGACAGGTAGAGCCCAGACTACAGCCAGCTCCCCCGACAGCCTATCTGGTGCTTCAGTCAACCTTCAGGGACCAGCAGAACCTGAAAAAGTTCATTGTAGCTATTAGAATAGGTGAGCTGCTACGGCCAACACCGCAACTATCTAATACAAATATCAGTAGTTTAACACAAGAAGAATTTATTTCTCATTTACATCACAGTCTGATGTAGGGAAGAGGGAAAGAGGTGAACCTCTTCTCTTCCCTCTGGGCTGGCCCTCTCTTAGGCTGTTAGTGTCCTTGGTGTTCTATTTCATCAATAAATGAAAAAAGAGCCAGGATTGTACCGAGAGGGTTTACAGGCCAGCCCTGAACGTGGCACACCTTACTCCCACCCACGTTCCATTGTCCAGCACTCAACCTGGTGGCTACATCTAATTGCACAGGAGGCTGAGAGAAGTTGTCAAACTGTGTGCTCACGAGGAAGAGCCCTCATGGACATTTGTCAGTTCTAGAAGTGTCTTTTGGGACAAGTTCTTGAAGTCTCTTCTGGGACCAGTTCCCAGATTGCAATTTTGTCCAGAGAATACTACTAGCACTTGAACTTTAGGTTTCTATAACATATTTATTTAAATATAATTTTCTTTGACAGTCACGGTAATTAGCATGCTTGCAGACAAGGGTGGAAGGGAAAGGGGCAGGGGCAGTTTCAAGCAGCTAAACAACTGTACGTGGCTCTTCAGGGCTTCTTGTCCTGCTTTTGTTGTTGTCTTGTTTTGCTAATGTTTAGGGTATACTTATTTCTTGCCAAATACTGCACTAAGCATTTGGCACATGTTATCTGTGTTAATTCTCACAGCAACTCTGAGAGGTAGGCATTATTATCATCCCCATTCCCCAGATGTGAAAAGGGTAGCTTAAAGGCATTGAGGACTGACCTAGGTCACAAAGCCAGGAAGTGTGAGAGCTGAGATTTTAACCTGGGTCTCTCCCATTCCAGATCCTATGCCATCCACTCCATTGTCCGCTGACTGGCAAAATTCTGGCCAGAGCTGAAACTGAGTTACAGCCTGGGACAGTTTCTCTGAAGTTTACACACCTCTGAAGTTTAAACTCCGTTTGTTGACATGTTGAAGCAAAGGTCACTATGTGTGCTCCTTACTAATAGAAGCTGCCAGGGGATACCGACTGTCACCAGCCTTCTGACCACGTGAAGACATCGGCATTGTCTCAACTCATCCTTGAGTATAGAACAAGTTCGTTTATGTACATACATCTTTGGTCTAAGTTTAGAGACCAATTTCACCCAAAATGAAATAATTTACGTTCAGTCAAATATCTTCTAATAATTTTTAATTCACTGGAGTATTTCAGAAGGAATACTGTAGCAGTTCTCTTAAACTCACCATGGTTGTAGGCTAGTCAGATCTTTCAATACATGCTTTTAAATACTTAGAATGCCCTAGGATTGAAGCATGGGATCAATTAGGGCAAACTAACTAAAGGTTAATTTCACAGAGCCCTGAACTGATGCTCTGCTGTCCTGGCAGCTCGATGGTCTAACAAGCTGAGCTGCTTTGACTGTGTAAACACCATTAAAGTATAACTGGTCTTGTACCCACCCCACCATTAGAGAGTAGCTGAAAGAACCTTATTAGAGGAAGCCATTGGGTGGAAGGCTGCGGAGCAGAAGGTGGACAGAGGGGTCTGTAAGCTATTGAACTCTAATTGAACTATAAACAAGTGCTTATTATAAGCACCACTCCCATTACTCTCAGCATGTGATCTCCTTTGGGAGTTTCACTGTAAGCAGAATTTAATCGCACACCTGTCTTTCTCGGGCATCATGCCACTCTACTTGCCTCTAATTCTAGTAACCAAAAGGTGTGAACAACTGATTTTGAGAACCTGGTGCTTAAAAGGTAGACTATGCGAAGATCGCTTAAGCAGCACCAGGCTGAGACCACTCTGAGACGGTCCTGTGGCTCAGGACGCAGACTGGGAGCTGGTTCCAATCCCAAGCGCTCTTCTCTAGCAGTGACAGCCATCACGGCCATGGGCAGCAATATGTTAATTTTCTAGGGACTTGTCACCTGGTTTTTAACTTGTCCTCATAGAGGAAGGGGGAGCCCCATGAATACCTGAGTGTCCCACTTCTTGTCTAGCCAGTAGTTTTGCACCCTGGCTGCATTTCATAATAAGCTAGGGAACTCTTAAAATACTGATGCTTGGGTGTCTCCCCCAAGAGATGGTACTTTTCACAAGCTCCTTGGGAGGACCTAATGTGCAGCCCAGGTTGAGAGCCATGGATGTGGCCCCCAACCTTTTCTGGTTGGGTGATTCTGTAGCAGGTGGAGTGATTTGGTCCTGCTGGACATCTTGCATATAGAAAATGGAACAGAAGGAGGTGAGTCTGAGAACTGCTAACTGTGACCAAGAGCAAACACTGGGTGGTCCAACATGCCCAATTTTATTAATGAATGGGGAAGATGGTAGTGTTGATAATCCTAGGGCTTCAGATCCCAACGCAAGGCCTTTGCTTTTCCTTCCCCCTGCCACATTGCCTTACTTCTTGCCACATGACAATTTAATGAACGTTTATTGAATGGTTTCTATGTGCCACGCGCTGGGCTGGGGCACCATTAGGAAAAGGAAAAGAAGAGAAAGGCATGATCCTTATCCTGAAAGAATTTACCAACCTTCGCCAGGGAAAGCAAATGGTATGGAAATGGTATGGAAATCAGTTTCCTACTTATTTACAGCTCTTATTAAAGGTTCCATGGGGCAAGATAAAAATGTCAAATTTTACATTTTGAAGGATTATGGGTGCTTTACCGTTATAGAAGTAATAAAGAGTTGTCAATATCCCTTCTCTAGATCCATTCACATATGTGGTGCGCACACACACACACACACACACACTTCCAAAACAGGAAAGAGCTAAACATAGATATTTTACACACCAGTCACAGGCCTGCTACCTTGTTTTATACAGAACCTGTTTGTAGAAACACCTGGGTGAGCTAAGTTTAAGTAAGGCCCCAGAGTCCCTCTAGTTAGTCCCAAATCAACAAGAGCTTCCCATGGAGCTCATTAGGCCTTTTCACAGGACTGCTTCAGACTCCTACATTTATTCAAGATTTGAGTCCTATTATGCACCAGACACCATCCTAGGCACTGGAAATGTAATAGTGAGCCAGAAAACCATCCATACCCTAATGGTGCTTAAAATCTAGCAAGAAGTTAGGTATCAATTTAAAATTACTGTTGCAGTAAGTGAAGATGTACATAGAGCATGTGAGAACATTAAAGGGGGAACATAGAAAGTCATGGAAGGGCCCCTGAGAACTCGATCATGAACCCAGGCTCTAGGCACAGAGTGTGATGTCCTGGTGAAGAGGGCCGGAGTGGTCCAGCCGGAAGGAATGGTGGGAGTGAAGCGATGAGAATGGGCTGGATTGGTGATTCTCAAAGTGTTCTCAGACCACTGGGAGTTCCAGAAATTCCTCCAGAGGTTTTGTGAGGTCAAAATTGCTTTTATAATGACACAAAGATGCTACTACCCTTTTCATTTGATTGACATTTGCACTGATGATATAAAAGCACCAGTGGGTAAAACTTCTGGTGCCTGAGCATGAAGCAAACTGTACTAATTGTCATCGTATTTGTGTTCTTTACCCCATGCACTTGCAGTAGAAAAATTAAAAAAACCTGTTTTACTTTAAAATGTCTTCAATTAAGTGTAAACATTATTTCTCTTATTAAATCACTACCCAGGAGTATACATCTTTTTAATATTCTGTGTGACAAATGAGAAGTATGCATAAAACCCTTCTACTGCATACCCAACTATGATAGTTGTCTTGAGGAAAAGCACTTGTTTGATTTTTTCACGCAAACAGAACTAGCCGCTTTTATCCTGGAATGACATTTTTACTTGAAAAAACTGACAAACTATAGTTATTCAAACTTGGATAGTTGGCAGACATTATCTTGAAAATGAATAAAGCGAGCCTGTCACTTCAAGAAAAATGACTGACAGTGTTTGTTGCTAAAGATAAAATGCAAGCTTTCAAACAAAAATTGGAATGTTAGAAAACTTGTAGCCACCACTATGAGTGACATAGCTTCCAGCACTTGAAGATTCCAGTAAGATGAATGGTGATATTAATTAATGTGATTTTTAAAATATTGTATAAGGAAATATGTTAGCATTTGGAAGATTTGTGTAACTCAGTGAACTAATCTTTTCCAAATAACCCATCATGAGGTTACAAGACCATGTATGGGTAAAGGATTCTTTCCAAGTGCAAGAGAGCCTAAACATTTTAACGTAGCAGGGTGTGAAAAGTTCATTGACATGATTTCAGATGATACATTGTAACTAACTTTTAATGAACTACCACTCGGATGGGGCGTGGTGGTTCGCGCTTATAATCCCAGCCCTTTGGGAGGCTGAGGGAGGAGGATCACCTGAGATCAGGAGTTCAAGAACCAGTTCATGCTGGTGAACATGGCAAAAGCCCAGCTCTACTTAAAAATACAAAAAAATTAGATAGGCATGGTGGTGGGCAGCTGTAATCCCAGCTACGTGGGAGGCTGAGGCAAGAGAATTGCTTGAACCCAGGCGGCAGAGGTTTCAGTGAGCTGAGATCACACCATTGCACTCCAACCTGGGCAACAGAGCTATAGAGTTTCAATGTAGTATCCAAAAATAATATCCACCATTATCAGAAGAGGCTATTAAAATACACTTCTTTTCAACTACATTGTCTGTGTGAGGCCAGATTTTCCTCATATGTCTCGACAACAAAAACAATAACAAAACAGACTGCAACTGATTAAATGCAGAAGCAGATATCAGAATTCAGCTGTCTTCAATTAATCCAGAGATTTGCAAAAATATAAAACACTGCCATGAGTTTGTTTTGGCAGCTAGCTGTTTTTCATAAAAACATTTATGTTAAACTGTAATGGCTTTATTATTGTTATTTTAAAATTAATATATATACATCTTAAAATTTTATTAGCTTTGATTTCTCATATGGAAATATTGATGGATGTAACCCACATAAACCAAAGCTCTTTGGGATCATCAATAATTTTTAAGGGTTTAAAGGGATCCTGAGACCAAATGTTTGAGAACTACTAGGATAAATTATTTGGCAGTAACAAAGTTGTCTTGAATTTCAGTGGCTTAACACAACAAATGTTTATTTCCCACTCATGCACCATCAGGCAACTTTCTAAAGACAGCTGTCCTCCACGTGCTGACCCAGCAGTCCAGGTTACTCCATTGTGCAGTTCTGCTGTCTCAACACGTGGCCTGCACGATTGCAGCTGCAGAAGAGAAAGCTGGAAGATGGCACACAGCTCTTCAATATTCTGCTGTGTGTCACTTCCACTCACTGCTCACTTGGCAGAACTGGTCACAAGGTCCCACCCAACTAAAAGTGGGCTAGAAAATGTGAGGCAGCTTGTGAATATTTGGTGAACCACAAATGACTGTAAACACTATGTGCAAAGAACTTGTGGTGAGAAACTGTAGTTCCATTGAACAAACTGATGGAGCACATCTGGTGAGATAAGATGTAATGCAGAAAAAGGCCGAGGAGACTTCTAGGGCCAGATCATGTAGGTTGGTCTCATAAGCTGTGGTTTAAAGGTTGTGGCCTTTTTCAGAGCAATGGGAAGACAATGAATGATTTAAACATTGGAGACAATGATCAGCTTTATCTTTGGATAGATCACTGCCGCTGTGGGGTAAAATGAATGTAGGGGGATGGGAGTGCATGTAGTGAAGTGCTGTGCTGACAAATCAGAACTTTAGGAAAAACCAAAGGCCTTGACTCATGGTGCTTGCCAATTTCTGTAGTGTAAACATTTCCACCATGGCCAATTTCAAGCTTGCAAATTTGATGTCACTGAATAAGGTTAGGAAGAGGCATGCACAATGGGCTATGAGCCAGTAAAGCAGGCTTCAGCACCCCTGAGGTAAGAAAACTATTTGGGAGGCTACTCCAGACATAAGATGTTTGTAGCTTAAACTTTCCTCTCCTTAGCCGCCAGCATTTAGTCATAAACTGCATTTCAGTGACTAAAACCCCTTGCCTACACCGCAAACACAACCACCACTGACACTGCATATCATCAAGATTTTTCATGCTATTGCTATAATATATGAGGGCGAGGGGTGTGGCTATCTCCCCGCTTCCGTCCACAGACTTGCTTCCAGTCCAAAAATCATGGGCCTATGTCCTGTAGGGATAGGCAAAGAGATTCTCTTCCACCATTAGCTCATTTTCCCAGCACCACATTTGCAAACGCCTCAGATATTCTGGCATAATATTCCTCCTCAACTCTTCCAAGAAGAGGGCAGCCCAGAAAGCTGCTAGGAAGGCCCTGCTTGGGTTTTCAGCCTCTCCTGATTTATGCAGAAAGATTCACAAGAATCAAAATAGTTAAAAGCTCTACAACTACAGGTTATACTAAGGACTTTGCAAGCTTGTAAAGGGGTGAAACCTCGACTTTCGCTAGCTGGCTCAAAATGGAACCAGATGACTGTCTGGCAGGGATGAGAGACTTAGCGAGAATGCCTACTTGGGGCGCTTTTGCTAAAGTTACCAGGTATTGAGGCTTGCAGTAGCAGACAGGCATGCCCTTTGTCTACCCAACCTCAGGCTTAGCTAGTTCACCCAGGCTCTTTTTCCTTCTTCCTCCCGGTGCTCAAGTTTCCAGTGCAGATTAACAGCTTGTATATACCTGAAGTACTGTCTGGAGTGCTGCTATTTAAATAATTCTGCCTCTAAATACAACAGGTGTCCCTCACAAGTAGCTCCCAAATTTTAACTCTTTTGTATTTTTCTCCAGAGAGCCATATAGATTTTTTTTTTTAAACGGCTTGTCTGGCTCAGATAGTAATCCCTTCTTTTTTCTCTCCCTCCATCCTTTCCCTCCCTCCCTCCCTCCCTTCCTTCCTTCTTTCCTCTCACTTTCTCTTTTCTTTTTGCTTTTCTCTTCATGTAAAGCCACAGGCTGTAGTCTTCCTCAGCTGCCTCACCCATCCCTCCTGCTGATTCCGGAAGTCACTGACCCTTGAGCAAAGTGGGACATTGATGTGCTGGCTCCAAAGTTCTCTTCCTTGGCTTTGCCGGTTGGACAAACCTCTAAAAAGTAAAAAGGGACTCTAACCAGTCTAACCAGTCGAGGATGCTGTATCTGCATCCTCAATCAAAGGTCTCCCATAACCCATGTCACTAGACACCCTAGGAATCAAAGGACAACAAAGGTAGATGTAGAGGACGGATGTGGAAGAAAATCCACAAAAACCCGGATGCCATCAAATGCTAATATTCTCTCTTAAAACAGATTGCATAGTATGTACTTTAACATCCTGTTTTACACATTTCAGTTCATATTCCTAAATTAACTGAAACCACAGACCACATAGAAGACCTGAAAACCAAAGAGAATGCACCTCTTATGTTGCTGGAGTCACCTGATCCAAATATTCCTGGCTGTGCTGGCAGAAATCCCGAGTGAATGGATTAAGAGGTAAAGATACTTTTAAAACAATTATTCTTTTTATCACCATCATGTAATGAAATAAAAGATATTTAAAAATATCAAATATTTTAAGGAATTTAGCATGATGAAAATTCCCTACATTGTTATTTTTAATCTGGCAGGAATGGTGAAAATTATGGTCCACTTAGCAGCATTTGAGAATCCAAATCTCAGTGCATTCGGCAACATCTAAGGGAGAGACACTGTATTTGGCAGGGATTCCCATTAGATCTATGGAGAAATAAAGGATCAGAGGGATTAAACAACTTGTCCAACACCACACAGATAATAATTGCAGAGTTAGAACTCAACCCAAGATAGAACCTTTTCCATGGGGGAAAACAAAGGGTAGCAGTAGATTTTCCCAGCCTCAATGCCGAGTATATTTTACTAAGCCTATTCTTCCTGTTGCATAATTCTCTGCCCATCAAGCAGTCTTCCAATCATGTTTTTTATTTCACAAGGACACCTACTACCAGGTAAAGAGATTCCAAAATAGACTGCATCCAGTTGTAAATTATTAGCTTTGTTGTTTACAAATCAATCTCAGCAGAGTTCAGGTGTCATAAGCCTATTTCCTGAGGCAGGGCTGAGGAAATGAAGAACAGATTGTAGGGGTTTAGACTTGAAAAACCTGACTTTCCAGCCCTAGAATTCAAAGGCAACAAACATGCTGATAAGCACTGACAGGGCTGTAGAGAACATTCTGTCGGGCTGTGACCAAGGATGAACCCTCCACCTGCCAAGCAGATGGGTCTCCAGCAGGTATTCTCTGCCAGGTGATGCCAGTAGCTGACTGTGAGCTTGGGTACGTCACTACACTCTCCACCCAAGTTCTGGTTTCTTCATCCATGCATGGGGATGAAGGATCTGGATAAAATGGTCTTGAGAGCTTCTCTTAGATTGACAAGCAAAAGCAGTAACAACGACCAATGTAATTTTAAGAACATTTTCTGATGCCAAATGTAGAGATCAGGCATTATTCTTGACTTTCTTTTTTTAAATTCTAATTTGGTTTATATGGCATTTCTTGTTGTTAAGCTACACACAATCTGGGAACCAAGCAAGACTCATTTCCTTCATTTTCTTCTGCCAGTGTCATCCTCTTCCACCAGCCCCCAGCAAAACACACCCTGGGCCAGCCAAAGCTACTTGCTTTTGAGTTCTTATTCATAGATGAAATGAGAAAGTGGCTGTGATTCTCATAGCATACGGTACCCTACAGCAAGCAGTCACTAAATGGTCATTATTATTATCATAAGTCTACGTCTACTGCTTGACAGTCTCCACTTACTCAATAGTACGACCTCAGTCCACACATCAAAGTGTCTGCAGAGGGGACACATTTTACGCCCAGTTGGTCAGCTGCTGTCGCCACAATGCTTGCTCTACTGTTGGCTCCTGCTGCTGTGTGTCTGGCCCCACAGACCCACGGGCTTTGGCCTTAAGGTGATTCAGAGGCGAGCCAATGTCAAAGTTCACCAAAGGAGCGAACCCTGGACACTCCCAAAGCTCCCAGACCCAGCATCAGAACAAGGCTGGGTGGGATCTTAGGCAGCAGAAAGGAGGAAGGACCCAGGAGAAAAATGTGTCAGAAGTCAAAAAAGGTTGCCTCTTATCCAGTCATCCCTGCCCTGCCTGCTTTGGCACCTACTGGGGCCCAGTCCAACCACAAGCTACGGAGATACTGACTGACTATGCCATTGTTCATCGATAGAGGTTGAACACATTTGCTTGAAGAGGCTTCCTCCACCTCTGCCCCACCTTCCAATAGATCAAGTAAGACTACCTTAAAAGGTCATCTCCACCAGGCTAATCCTTACTTAGCCAGACCCAGAAGTGACTTCATAGTTCTCTAGCTGGGCTCCCTTAACCCTTTGTTCAGAACTTGCTTCCGGCAATGATCTCTGCAGCACATTCGTTTGGGTCTGTCTTACCCACTAGATGGTGAGCAGTTTTAAAATTCCCCTCCCAACCCCAGTGCTGAGTTCAGCCCTGGAAACAGAGAACTCAGTAAATATTTACAAAATGAATAAATAATGAAAAAAAATAGAGCATGGGTGCAGTTATTTTGAGAGCCAATGAGCAAAAGTAGCTGAAACACTTATAGCAAATGAAAAGGGTGGGGTCAAAAACATTTTTAACGGAGGGAAGGGTGGAATGTTTATTCAGTATTATTGAATAGATAAGTCATTTGGCAAGCATGCTCAGGGAAAACTGGGTTTTCCAAATCCCAGCCCAGTGTTTTCTCCTAGCGCCTTTATCACCTCTGTCACATTACTTTTGTTTGTGATTTGCAGCCTTTTGAGAATTACAACATCATCCATTCATTGTTTACTGGGTTCCACAATTCTCCCTTCCACAAAGCATATACAATAACTGCTTTTTACAAATCTAAGAATTTAAATTGTATTTTGTTTTGCAAACTTCATGACACCCCTTTGAGATAACTGGGAACACCTGGGGTTGTTGCGAAAGCAGGCCTAGGAACGGCCTCTTCACAGTGTGCTCAGCCAGGCTCCACAGCTGAGAAAGAACATGCAGTTCCCTGCCTGTAGTTTTCTTCTTTATATGTGCATCTGCGCCTATGCTCAGAACTCTCCATGTTCAACTCAGCTGGAACTCAGGAGAAAGTGGCAGGATAGTCCAAATTGTTGAGGAGCCAAAAAGCTAAGCAGCAAGAAGCATTTTCCTCCAAAATAGGTCATTCATTTAAGCACAGATTTTTGTTTTGATTTTTTTAGAGATGTGGTCTTGCTCTGTCACTTAGGCTGGAGTGTAGGGGCACAATCACGGCTCATTGCAGCCTGGACGTCCTGGGCTCAAGTGATCCTCCTACCTCAGCCCCCCAAGTAGCTGAAACTAAGGTATGGCCACTATACACAGCTAATTTTTTATTTTTCGCAAAGATGGATATGTGGAATGTGTATAGTTAGACAAAGGTGGTATGACCTAATGGTAATAAACTGGGGGTGGGGGGAACTTAGCTACGCCTGTTCAGATTTTTCTGAATCTCAGTGTGACATTTATTTCCCCTAGGTATAGAGAAGGTATCTCTGAAAGGTCCTATGATCTATTTCAGAGGAAGGTTAAAGAATTCTTTTCTGGCATGCTCAGGGGAGAAGGAGGAGCGGAAGGTAAGAGTGACTCTTCTGTTGCTGCTGTTTTCTCAAATGCCAAGATGCCGCATTTTGCTGTAGCATATCCTGAACCCCATCATAGGCTTATTCTAAAGAATAAATGAGCTTGTTGGGGCTCAGAATACAGTACCCAAAAGTATGACACCTTTATGTGCTGAGTACTTTGAACTGAAGATTGGAAAGACCTCAGGAGCAAAATCTTCTCCAACCTTCTCCTGCCTTTCTTTCTCCCCTGAAGGGAGTCATAGAAACCAGAGTTTCTCCTCGAGCTGGGTCATAGAAACTAGCACTCCTCTTTCACAAAGCAAGCCATGAAAGCTAAAAAGATCACACTCTCTCCCTTCTCCCTTTGTCCTTAAAGAACCTCAATTCAGAGGACCCCTGGCCCATGGGAGGTGGAGAATGCTTTACAGAGAGACCAAGAAGCATCTGAACAGACAGGCTTCACTGGGTTTCCCCCGTCAGTCCATTACTAGTCAATCACACCCGTTTGTCCAATCATATTTCTACATAGCTGTCTATCTCTAAGTATAAGATTGGAAAACAGACAGTTTTCCTCGGTCTTCTGGTCTTCATTTCTGAAGGCTCCCATGCCATATAAAACTTTGATTAAATAAATTTGCTATGCTTTTATCTTGTGAACCTGTCTTTTGTTATAGGAATGCCAGCTGTGACCCTTATGATGGGTGAGGAAAGGTCTCATACCTTTCTACCACTACGAGCTGATGTATGTGAAGTGCTTCATGCAGTTTCTGGCATACAGGAAGTGTTAGATGTAAAACGGCAATCATAATCATTTATCCAGTTAGTCGAAGTCAAGGGAGAAGGGCGGTACAAAAAAAGAACATGTGAACCAGGTATGGTGGCTTATGTCTGTAATCCCAGCATTTCAGGAGGCTGAGGTGGGTGGATCACCTGAGGTCAGGAGTTTGAGACCAGCCTGACCAACATGGTGAAACCTGTCTCTACTAAAAACAAAAGAAAAAAATTAGCCAGGTATGGTGGTGCATGCCTGTAATCTCAACTACTTGGGAGACTGAGGCAGGAGAATCACTTGAACCCAGGAAGTGGAGATTGCAGTGAGCTGAGATTGCATCATTGCACTCCAGCCTGGGCAACAAGAGTGAAAGTCCATCTCAAGAAGAAAAAAAAAAAGAACATATGCTTTGGTGTCAGATCTAGAAATATGTTGGTTCAAATCTATATATTTGTGGTCTCAGAAAAGTAACTTAATCTTTCTGTGCTTCAGTTTACACATCGGCAAGGTAGAACTCCACCTTGTAGGCTTGTTATGAAAATTAAAGGGGACGTACTAAATATGCACATGATGCAACTATGATTATTGCTATTAAGATATCTTCAATTTTAGCCTGAGATACCCACCAGTTTTACGACCTCCCAGCACGCAGCGCACCCCACACACCAAGCTTCCATGGCTACATTCCTGCTCTCTCACCTGTAAAAACTGACCATGGTACATTCAAATTTCCCTACCATTCAAAATACTGCTGAAACCTACTTCCTTAAATGTCCTTTCCTCTCCCCAGACAGAGAAGGTGGCTCTTCTTTGCTCATTATTCCCTCGTTTAATCCATTCCAATGAGCCAGGTTGTGTTTCCTTTGGATAATTTCAGCCTTCTACACCAACAGTTCTTTTAAAAAGGCAACATGGAGAAAAATAATAATACTATAGTGAGTTTTATAAACCAATTCACATATCCTTTCTTCTTTTAAAATCAGTGCTAAAATCTTTATTTTATATAAGCATGATAATGATAGATGATAGTTATCTTTTTTTAGTGGCCTTCATCTTTTGTTTTATTTTTGTTTATTATTTTTTTTGAGACAGAGTTTTGCTGTTGTTACCCAGACTGGGGTGCAATGGCACGATCTCGGCTCACTGCAACCTCTGCCTCCTGGGTTCAGGCAATTCTCCTGCCTCAGCCTCCTGAGTAGCTGGGACTACAGGCATGCACCACCATGCCCAGCTAATTTTTGTATTTTTAGTAGAGACGGGGTTTCACCTTGTTGACCAGGATGGTCTCGATCTCTTGACCTCGTGATTCACCTGCCTCCGCCTCCCAAAGTGCTGGGATTATAGGCTTGAGCCACCGCGCCCGGCCTATTTTTTATTTTTTATGATTACACAGCATGATATGATTTTGCACTGTATCCTCACTAAATCTCATTTTGAATTGTAATCCCCATGTGTCAAGAGAGGAACCTATAATTCCCATGTGTTGAGGGAGGATGTGACTGTATAACGGGGGTGGTTTCCCCCATGCTGTTCTCGCGATAGTGAGTGAGTTCTCGTGAGATCTGATGGTTTTATAAGTGTGTGGAATTTCCTCCTTCACACACTCACACTCACACCTTACCTTGTAAAGAAGGTGCCTGCTTAAGCTTCTGCCATGATTGTAAATTTCCTGAGGCTTCACCAGCCATAACTGTGAGTCAGCTAAATCTCCTTTGTTTATAAATTACCCTGTCTTTGGTAGTATCTTTTCCTTTTTCTTTTTTTTGAGATGGAGTTTCACTTTTGTTGCCCAGACTGGAGTACAACGGTGCGATCTTGGCCCACTGCAACTGCCACCTCCCGAGTTCAAGCAATTCTCCTGCCTCAAGCCTCCCAAGTAGTTGGGATTACAGGTGCCCACCACCATGCCTGGCTAATTTTTTCTTCTTTTAGTAGAGATGGGAGTTTCACCATGTTGGCCAGGCTGGTCTTGAATTCCTAACCTCAGGTGATCCACCTGTCTTGGCCTCACAAAGCGCTGGGATTACAGGCATGAGCCACCATGCCCGACCTCCAGTAGTATCTTTATAGCAATGTGAGAACAGACTAATACACAATAGGTTTATATATTTATGGGATACATTAGATATTTTAATACAGGCATACAATGGGTAATAATCACATCGAGGTAAACGGGGCATGTATCACCTCAAGCGTTTATTATTTCTTTGTGTTGCCAATGTTCCAATTAGACACTTAGTTATTTTTAAATTTACTATAAATTATTGTTAACTGTAGTCACCCTGTTGTGCTATCAAATACTAGATCTTATTCATTCTATCTAACTATATCTTTGTACCCATTAACCATCTCCACTCCCCACTGCCAACCCTACTACTCATCCCAGCCTCTGTTAACCATCATTCTACTCTCTACCTCTATTAGTTCAATTGTTTTAATTTTCAGCTCCCACAACTGAGTGAGAAAATGTGAAGTTTATCTTTCAGTGTCTGGCTTATTTCACTTAACATAAGGTCCTCCAGTTCTATTATGCTGTTGCAAATGACTGGATCTCCTTTCTATGGCTGAATAGTACTCCATTTTCCATATATAACACATTTTCTTTATCCATTCATCTGTTGATGGACACTTAGATTAATTCCAAATATTGGCTCTCATAAATAGTATTACAGTAAACATGGGAATTCAGGTATCTCTTTGATATACTGATTTCCTTTCTTTTGGGTATATACCCAGCAGTAGGATTGCAGGATCACATAATAGTTTTGTTTTGAGATTTTTGAGGCCCCTCCACACTGTTCTCCATGGTGCCTGTACTAATTTATATTCTCTCCAACAATGTATGAGAGTTCCTTTTTCTCCACATCCTCACCAGCATTTGTTATTGCCTGTTGTTGAGGTAAAAGCCAATTTAACTGGGGTGAGAAGACATCTCATTGCAGTTTTGATTGACATTTCTCTGATGATCGATGATGTTTAGCACCTTTTTGTTGTCGTTGTTGAGACAGATTCTCACTGTCAGGCTGGAGTGGAGTAGCACAATCTCTTCTCACTGCAACCTCCATCTCCCTGGCTCAAGCAATTCTCTTGCCTCAGCCTCCCCAGTAGCTCGTGAGTGGAGATGTGCCACCACGCCTGGCTAATTCTGTATTTTTATTAGATACAGGGTTTCACCATATTGGCCAGGCTGGTTTTGAACTCCTGACCTCAGGTGGTCTGCCCACCTCTGCTTCCCAAAGTGCTGGCATTACAATGGTGAGCCACTGTGTCGAGCCTTTGAGCACATTTTTATATGCCTGTTTGCTATTTGTATGTCTTCTTTTGAGAAATGTCTAGCTGGGACTACAGGCACATGCCACCACACCAACTAATTTTTATGTTTATTTATTTTATTATTCTTATTTTTAATAGAGATGGGGTTTTACCATATTGCCGAGGCTGGTCTCAAACTTTGGAGCTCAAGCAATCCACCTACCTTGGCCTCCCAAAGTGCTGAGACTACAAGCCTGAGCCATCATACCCAGTGTATTCTGCCCATTTTTAAATCAGATTATTAATTTTTTTCATATTCAGTTGTTTGACCTCTAATACTATTATTATAATAATGATTCTTAATCCCCTGTCAGACAGTTTGCAAATATTTTCTCCAATTCTGCCTGTTGTCTCTTTACTTTGTTGATTGTTTCCTTTGCTGTGCAGATGCTTTTTAACTTTTGTACATTTTACCTTTGGTTGCCTGTGCTTTTGGGGTATGATGCAAGAAATCTTTGCCCAGACCAATGTCTTGGAGAGTTTCTCCAATATTTTCTTTTAGTAATTTCATAATTTTCAGCCTTAGATTTTAAGTATTTAACCTTTTTGATTTGATTTTTGTATATGGAGAGACATAGGGGTCTAGTTTCATTCTCCTTTATACGGATTTACAGCTTTCCCAGTATGGTTTATTGAATAAACTATTCTTTCCCCAGTGTATGTTCTTGGCACCTTTGTTGAAAATAAGTTCATGGTAGATATATGGATTTATTTCTGGGCTTTCTATTCTGTTCCACTGATTTGTGTGTGTCTGTTTTTATGCCAGTAGTATGCTGGCGTTACTATAACTCTGTGGTATAACTTGAAGTTAGATGATTTCTCCAGTTTTCTTCTTTTTGCTCAAGATGACTTTGACTATTCTGGGTCTTTTGTGGTTCTATATAAACTTTAGAACTATTTTGTCTATTTTTCCGCCAGGTGCGGTGGCTCACACCTATAATCCCAGCACTTTGGGAGGCCAAGGCAGGTGGATCACGAGGTCAAGAGATCGAGACCATCCTGGTCAGCAAGGTGAAACCCCGTCTCTACTAAAAATACAAAAATTAGCTGGGCATGGTGGTGTGTGCCTGTAATCCCAGCTACTCGGGAGGCTGAGGCAGGAGAATTCCTTGAACCCAGAAGGCAGAGGTTGCAGAGCCGATATCGTGCCCTTGTACTCCAGTCTGGGTAACAACAGTGAAACTCCGTCTCAAAAAAAAAAAGAGCTATTTTGTCTATTTTTGTGAAGAATGCCATTGATATTTTGAAAGCAATTGCATAAATCTATAGATTGCTTTGGGTAGTATGGACATTTTGACAATACTGATTCTTCTAATCCATGAACATGGAATATATTTCCATTTTTGTGTGTGTCCTCTTCAATTTATTGCATCAGTGTTTTTTAGTTTTTATTGGAGAGATCTTTTACTTGTAAATGAGATTTTTTAAAATTTCTTTTTCAGATTGTTTGTTGTTGGCATAGAAATGCTACTGATTTTTATATGTAAATATTGTATCCTACAACTTTACTGAGTTTGTTTACCAGTTCTAATAGTTTTTTGGTATAGTCCTTAGGTTTTTCCAAATATAAGGCCATATCATCTGTAAACAAGGATAATTTGACTTCTTTTTTTCCCTCTTATCTGATTGTTTTACCTAGTATTTCAAGTCCTATGTTGAATAAAAGTGGTAAAAGTGGACATCCTTGTCATGTTCTAGATCTTAGAGGAAAGGCTTTCCATTTTTCCCCATTCAGTACTAGCTGTGGATCTGTCATATTTGGCTTTTATTGTGTTGAGATACGTTCCTTCTATACCCTGCTTTGTTAAGGGTTTTTATCATAAAGGGATGTTGAATTTTATCAAATGGTTTTTCAGAATCAATTGAAATAATGATAGGGCTTTTGTTCTTCATTCTGTTGATATGATGTATCACATTGATTTGTTTATGTTATGCCATCCTTGCCTCCCTGGGATAAACCTCGCTTGGTCATGATGAATCATCTTTTTAATGTGTTGTTGAATTTGGTTTGTTGGTATTTTGTTGAGAATATTTGCATCAATGTTCATGAGAGCATGGCCTGTAGTTTTCTTTCTTTTTCTTTTTTAATGTATCTTTGTCTGGTTTCGGTATCAGGGTAATTCGAGCCTTGTAGCATGAGTTTGAAAGTATTCCCTCCTCCTTTTTTTTTCAGAATAGTTTGAGTAGGATTGATATTAGTTCTTTAAATGTTTGGTAAAATTTATCAGTGAAGCCATTAGGTCTCAGACTTTTTTTTTTTTCTGGGAGACATTTAACTATGGCTTCACTCTCACTACTTGTTATTTGTCTATTAAGATTTCCAGTGTCTTAATGGTTTGATCTTGGTAGGTTGTATGTGTCTCAGAATTAATTCATTTCTTTTAGGTTTTCCAATTTATTAGCATATGGTTGGCCATAGTAGTCCCCAGTGATCCTTTGAATTTCTGTGTTATAAGTTGTCATGTCTTTTTTCTCATCTCTGATTTTATTTGAATCTTCTCTCTTTTTTTCCTAGGCTGGCTTAAAGTTTCTTTTTTTCTTATCTTTTCAAAAAATGAAATTTTCACTTTTTTGATTTTTGTGATATGATATTTCACATTGATGTTTTTGTTTCAATTGCATTTATTTCTGCTCTGACCTTCCTTTTCCTTTCTTTCTTTTTTTCTTTTTTTTTTTTTTTTTTGAGACGGAGTTTTGCTCTTGTTACCCAGGCTGGAGTGCAATGGCATGATCTTGGCTCACCGCAACCTCCGCCTCCTGGGTTCAGGCAATTCTCCTGCCTCAGCCTGCCGAGTAGCTGGGATTACTAGCACGTGCCACCACGCCCACACGCCCAGCTAATTTTTGTATTTTTAGTAGAGACAGGAGTTCACCATGTTGACCAGGATGGTCTCGATCTCTTGACCTCGGGATCCACCCACCTCGGCCTCCCAAAGTGCTGGGATTATAGGCGTGAGCTACCACGCCTGGCCTGGTCTTTTCTTCTAATAATTTGAAGCTTGTTTTACTCTTGCTTTTCTAGTTCTTTAAGATGCATCATTAGGTTGAAAGTAGGCACTTATTGCTATAAACTTTCCTCTTAGTGCTTTTGCTGTATCCCACAGGTTTTGGTATGTTGTATTTCCATTTTCATTTAAGAAATTTTTCAATTTTCTTCTTAATTTCTTCATTGACTCACTGGTCATTCAGGAGCATATCATTTAATTTCTATGTGCTTTTATAGTTTCAAAAGTTTCTCTTGTAATTGATTTCTGGTTTTATTCCTTTGTGGTCAGGTGAGATTCTTGATGTGATTTCAATGTTTTTGAAATTTTTAGGACTTGTTTTGTGGCCTAACTTATGGTCTATCCTTGATAATAATCTATGTGCTGAGGAGAAGAATGTGTATTCTGTAGCCATTGATGAAATGTTCTGTAGCTGTCTATTAGGTTCATTTGGTCTAGGAGCAAATTAAGTCTAATGTTTCTTTGTTGATTTTCTGTCTGAAAGACCTGTCCAATGCTGACAGTGGGGTGTTGAAGTCTTTATCTATGACTAAATTGAGGTCTATCTAGCTCTTTAGCTCAAATAATATTTGCTTTATATGTCTAGGTGCTCCAGTGTTGGGTGCATATATATATTTACAATTGTTATATCCTCTTGCTGAATTAAACTTTTTATCACTATATAATGGCCTTCTTTGCCTTGAAATCTATTTTTTTTCTGATAGAAGTAAAGCTACTTCTGCTCTTTTTTGGTTTCCGTTTGTATGGAATATCATTTTTCACCTTTTTATTTTCAGTGATCACATATATATATAGTTTTTTTTTTTTTTTTTTTGAGGCAGAGTCTTGCTCTGTCACCTAGGCTGGAGTGCAATGGCACAATCTTGGCTCACTGTAACCTCCACCTTCCAGGTTCAAATAATTCTCCTGCCTCAGCCTCCCAAGCAGCTGGCAGTACAGACATGTGCCACTATGCCCAGCTAATTTTTGAATTTTTGTATTTTTAGTAGAGATGGGGTTTCACCATATTGGCCAGGGTGGTTCTTAAACTCCTGACCTCATGATCTGCCTGCCTCAGCTTCCCAAAGTGCTGGGATTACAGGCGTGAGCCACCACACCCAGCAATCTGTGTATTTCTTTATAGTTGAAGTGGGTTTCCTGTGGGTAGCAGATTCTTGGATCTTGTTTTTAATCCAATCAACCATTCTATATCTTTTTATTGAAGAGTTTAGTCCATTTACTTTTACTGTTATTATTGATAAGTAAGAACTTATTATTGCCATTGATAGTTACTATTTTTCAATATTACTTGGAAAAAAAAAAAGTAAGGGCCCTAAATTGATCACCAAAATGTTTTTAGTTTTGTTTTGCT
Source organism: Saguinus oedipus (assembly GCA_031835075.1). NCBI lineage: Eukaryota > Metazoa > Chordata > Mammalia > Primates > Cebidae > Saguinus > Saguinus oedipus. The sequence continues at coordinate 114,822,244 of CM063175.1, forward strand.
ATTTCACTGATTTACAAAAAAACAAAACAGTCTGGAAACTACTCCTTTACAGTGTGCAGTATAGAAAAAGGAGACAAAAGGATGGAGGGGTTGAGATTAATAGAAACTGGCCAGACTATAGAGTCTCAGTGTAGTGACTTTCTGCAGGCAAAATAGGGCCCAAAAGGTTCTATTCAGGTGCTAATCAGGCACCCACATAAAACAGGCCACAGTTAAGAGTACATTTATTTGCTAGAACCAATGAATAATCATGTAAACCAGAAATAAAAATCTAAGCCCCCAAATAACTGAATAGACCCTTCTCTCAGCCAACAAGACCCAAAGAAACCTAAATAAGTGGTTCAGGCCATGATGAGAAGAGAGGGTCAGACATGCCTCATTATAATTTCCTCTCTTTGGAGTTCAGGCAAAACTGAGTAGCATTAACATTAAAACAGAGATCTTAAGACTGAAAAAACAGACCATGTAGCAATAAGATACTAAATTCCAACCTGACTGTAGTGTAGCATCATATGACAAAAAGCAGGCCCTAAAAGAAATAAAAGTATTTTACTCCAAAATATGTTTCTTTGACATATTTTTAAATGGCCCTCCACAGCTGTCTCTTATGGGAGAAATTTGCATTCTGAAGAGAATCTTCTTCCATTTCTAGGTCTTTTCTAGAAAGTTTAACACCTTTTAAAGGTCTTAATAGGGAACATTGACCATCTATTGTCTCTAAAATTAGCCACTTATGTAATTTCATTTACATGAGGAGAACCTTGGTCTTCACAACTACTTTTTTTTTTTTTTTTTTGAGATGGAAGAGTCTCACTCTGTAGCCCAGGCTGGAGTGCAAAGGTATGCTCTTGGCTCACTGCCACCTCCAGCTCCTGGTTTCAAGCAATTCTCCTGCCTCAGCCTCCCAAATAGCTGGAATTACAGGCACATGCCAACACACCAGGCTAATTTTTGTATTTTTAGTAGAAACTGGGTTTCATCATGTTGGTCAGGCTGGTCTTGAACTCCTGATCTCAAATGGTCTGCCCACCTCCCAAAGTGTTGGGATACAGGTGTGAGCCATGGCACCCAGGCCACAACTACTTATCTTAACCCAGACACTCCTTTCTATTGATTTCAGATTTTTAGATAATAACAACTCTTTCAACCATTGCCAATCAGGAAATCCTTGAATCTGCCTATAATCTATACACCTGCCCTTTGAGTTGTCCTGCCTTTTTGGACTGAACATGTGAATGTATACCTTGCATGTAATGATTGATGTTTTATGTCTCCCTAAATGTATAAAACCAAATTGTAACCTAACTGCCTTAGGCACATGTCCTCAAGACCTCTTTAAAATGTGCCTTAGGCCATGGTCTCTCATATTTGGCTCAGAGTAAATCTCCTCAAATATTTTACTGAGTTTGGTATTTTTGTCAATGATCATCTCTAACTCCAAGTTGCAGCAGATAAGCCTGGTTGCCTCAGTTTAAAAAAATATGATTTTTAAACTCCAACATGCAGAAGACGCATCTGAAAAGTTAAACTCTAGAGTCCAGAGCCTCCCCACAGAGACTCTGATTCAATAGATCTGGAGCATCTGCATTTTAAACAATCCTCCTGGGAATTGCTGATGTAGGTGGTCCCCATGGTCCCCAGGCCAGCCAGACATTGAAAACACTGTGCTGGAAGACAAACACTGACCAATCGGCTCTCTCCTATGTATCCAAAGGTCCACTCACTCCAAACCTCTACCTTTACCTGCCTCTGTCTGATATTGCATCTGCTTTCACAGATGTGCAGCCTTAAGGTGTCCATAAAATTTTTTTGCAGGGGACCTTAGTAATGAAAAGATGAAGAGAAATGAAAGGAGAAATTAGATGGCTAACTCCTGGATCAAAATGAAGTCCATGTCAGTTTTTGGCAGCTTATTTAAAACTCACAAATATTGTGAATATCTGTAGGTTCTGAGAGAAAGGAGCACAACTTCTACCTCTCCATCACTACATCCAATCCATCTCTAGCAAGAGGCAAATGTTTTTCTTCTGCAGGACTATATTGTGCAAGAAGCAGCAGGATTCTTTTTCTTAGAGCAGATGCTTAGGTGTTTGTTCATGATCAACTATCTGAGTTTAGTACCACAGGTTTTCAGATGCCCCAGGAGAGAAAACATAGCTTAAAAAGCTACCTACTCTAAATTGGCTGGGCATGGTGGCAGGTGCCTGTAGTCCTAGCTACTCAGGAGGCTGGGGCCTCCTCAGGAGATTCCCTTGAACCTGAGCGGAGGTTGTGGTGGGCCAAGCTCACGCCACTGCACTCCAACCTGGGCAACAGAGCGAGACTGCGTCTCAAATAAAAAATAAAAAGCTACCTATTCTGAATGTAGCTGATGTAGAAAAAAACAAAGGTAGACTTTAATGTGGAAGTTGGCTCTTTTGTTTTATCAAAATTACTTAATTTCACAGACTTCACCTTCAGCCTATACTCACGACACTTGTCTATTTTCTTGTCTTAATCACCACTTACTGTTGCTGTCAGATTTTAATCATTTATTTGCAAAAATCCAGACCAAGATTCATGCAGATAGCCCAAAAGAAAGGAAAAATAACCTTTCCTAAGAACCCCTATTACAGTTTGCATCCTGGTGTTTATCCAGAATCATAAAGACTTTTGAAAAGACTTCACAGGTAGGTAAAGCTCTCAAAGAGACTGATTTACAAAATGCCATCTAGGGGCCAAACATACTCCTCAAAGACTTGAGTTTCTGGAGGAGTGAATTTTAGGGGCCTAGGAACAAAGCCTAGATTTGGTAAGCTTAGGAGGATAGCTGAAGCAAGGAAATTCTTTGCTTTACGTACGAAATAATTGAAAAAGGAGATGTATCAGTGAGAAGTGTGGGGGAAGGGTGCTCATTCCTGTGTTAAAAGAACAGAAAAGGACCATATTTTGCTTTTTAATTTTTTTTATGCAAGGCAGATGGGCTGTTGATCGATACTAAATAAATCCTTGAATAAACGAATCTCTCTAGCACTGGGGAGAGGTGGTGATGGAGGGAGTCGAGGGAGGATGGGAAGTGCCTTGTGCATATGGAACAGATACCTTTTTAAGGAAAGGGGGATTAAAAGCAAGAACCTCAGGGCATTTAATAACGGTGGTGTTTTATTCTTACTTTACGTGGATTATTGGGGATTACCTGCTAAAAGCATGAGCCCAGTCTAGAGTTACTTTTTGACTCACCCTTCCTTTTCTCTCATTGAGAATCTTCTGTCTCTTCCATGATTTTCATTTGGCTAATGGCTGACAAACTCAGAATGCAAAAAAAGTTTTCCTGTTAAATGGAAGGCTCTACACAATCAACCTTCACTATGGGTTTTACTGTCAAATTCCACCTTTATAAAATCAAAAAGCCCAATTAAATGCATTAAACAGTAGATCCGTAAAAAGCTTTTCAACCAACTGCAATGGCTTAAAGCTTTGAGCTGCTGAAGCTCAGCCAGTGAGTGGCAGAATATGGGCTGAAACTCAGGCATCAATAGCAAAGTGCTAGCTTTTCATCCCACCACGCCATCTCTGCAGGCTTTAGGTCATGCATGTTTATGAATACACTTTGCCTCTCAAACATCACCGATTACCTGCATTTCAAAAAGGAAAAGTCTTTCCTTGGGCTTTGTGGAGACAGAAGAAAAAGAAATTTTAAGCTGAAACCCAACATAGGTGAGATTTAGCCTCTCTCTCTATATATAAATTCAATTTGGGAATTCTAGACACATGGGATAGTCTACATATGGTGTTGGGCTTCCCCTTTGCCCTTGGAAGTTTTGCTGAAAAATCAGCTACAAAAGGCAGACTAATTTGAGAAAGGGATACAAATTTATTAATGTGTACTCAAGGGATAATCACAGAGTGATTACCCAATATACCATTGGAGCCAAAATACTTACATAGTTTGTTTCACCTAGGGGTAGGGGAGATGGGAAAATATGGATAGTTTTGGGGGAATAGTAAATGATTTTTAGGATTAATTTTTTTTTTTTTTTTTGAGACATGGTCTCCCTCGGCACCCAGGCTGGAGTGCAGTGGTGCAACCTCAGCTCATTGCAACCTACACTTCCTGGGTTCAAGCCATTCTTGTGCCTCAGCCAGCCTGAAACTGCCTTTGCAAGAGATCTAACTACTTAACCTACTGCATCTTGCCTCTAACCTCCAAGCTGTCTTTGTCCATTCTTGGGCCTAGGCTGAACTAACTTTGGGAGAAACTTAGTTTATAGTTTTTAAAAAATACAATAACAGCCCTTTCCCAAAGCAGGCCTCCTTCTTGCCTGGAGACTAGATTGCCTTTGTAGGACTGACATTTGCCACAAGATTAGAAATTATGGTTTAGGAGTCATGCATCTGGAGGATAGAAGATTCTGACCCTCTCTAAACCTTCCTGAGATCAGTGCTTGAGATATTTTGCAGACCCTGCTCTTGATGGATCAGCCAGCAACACCCAGATTAATAAACTGGCTTAGGTGATCTTATGGCCCCCAGCCAGGAACTAATAGAGAGCAAGAAGACAGTTTTGACTCTATGATTTCATCTCTGACCAATCAGCACTCCTGGCTCACTAGCTTCCCCCGACCTACCAAGTTTTCCTTGAAAACTCTGCTCCCCGAATGCTCAGAGACTGATTTGAGTAATAAAACTCCAGTCTCCAGCACAGCCAGCTCTAGGTGAATTACCCTTTTTCTATTGCAATTCCCCTGTCTTGATGGATCGGCTCTGTCTAGGCAGCAGGCAAGGTGAACCCCTTTGTGTGGTTACAATCCGAGTAGCTGGGATTACAGGAAAGTGCCACCATGCCCAGCTCAGCTGATTTTTGTATTTTTAGTAGAGACAGGGTTTCGCCATGTTGGCCAGGCTGCTCTTGAACTCCCAGCCTCAGGTGATCGGACAATTTAGTGAGTTTGAAGAACACAAAAATGGCCTAGTGTATAAGCTCTGTTGGGCCCACAGAGTGGACAATGGTTTGTGACAAGTCTGTCCAGATGTGTTGACTGACTCTGTCTTTCTTCCTGCAATATGAGTGAAGTTAACAGAAACTCAGGGAAGGGATCAGAGATCATTGTTTTCCTTTTGGGGAGTGTGACAGTTAATATTGAATGTCAACTTGACTGGATTAAAGAATGCAAAGTATTGGTCTGGGGTGTGTCTGTAAGGGTATCACCAAAGGAGACTAACTTTTGAGTCGGCGGACTGGGAAAGGCAGACCCACCCTCAATCTGGGTGGGCACAATCTAATCAGCTGCCAGTGAAGCAAGAATAAAAGCAGGCAGAAGAACATGGAAAGAGAGACTGCCTTAGCCTCTGAGCCTTCATCTTTCTCCTGTGTGGATGCTTCCTGCCTTTTAATATCAGACTGCAAGTTCTCCAGCTTTGGGACTTGGACTGGCTTCTCACGTCTCTCTCACAGGGTTGTTGTATTTGTAATATAATACACAGAATATGCAAATACTCCGTAAATATTACTTTCATTTCCCTCCTTTCTCTGTCTTCATCCCACCACCTACTTCCAAACTCCTTAGTCCAACCAAGACTCCTCAGTGCTGCGATGAGGAGCACTGCCCACATGCCTCAGTCATGCTTCAGCCATCTGGCTCTTCTTTGAGTCTCCTATTTGCAGAACTCCTACATTTGATAAATTCCACATTAATAAATTCTTAAACTTTTTTCTATTAATCTATCCATTGTCAGTTCATTTCAACAGACTTAGATGTGAAACTTCACTGGTGAAGAAATATATCTCCTGACTCCTACATTATCCACGTCACCTCTAAACAGAAGCTATAGAGCAGGATGATATTAACAGGAAAACTAGAGTTAGGCAGAGTAGAGGCCAAATGCTTAAACTCTTCCTTCTATATAATGGGAATAATAAGATCTTTCTCCTAGATGTTTTTTTATTCCTCACTTGACATTGGTGGGAATAAATGTGACGTTACATTTAAAGCACTCTGGAAGGGCCTTGTATGTAGAATGCCATTATGTTATAAAGGATGTTGTTAATGATAAGGAAGGTGGTGATAATGACATGATGATGAAAACATACATTTTCCATGTAATACACTGAAGAGCTCTCAGTAGGCTAAGCACATATGGTTGCGTATTCTTCTCTATAAAATACAATGGCACGTCAGTCCAAAGCCAAATGGCAACTCTCCATAAACAGACATCCACCTTTATGTCCGGTTACGGCTGATGAGGATGTGGCTTGGTGCCTCAAGGTGCATCAAGAACCTTCACATCCATAATCTTTTTTACCCTTCACAGCTGCCCTTGATGGTAGAGAGTGAGGGTATAGCAATGGAGTGTAGACCACTGGACACAAGTCGGGCTTGAGTTCCACACTAGCCCTGTGACTTTGAACAAGTCCTTTCACCATTGTAGTCTCCAATTGCTCACTTGTGAATTGGGATACAGTTCCTGTTTTGTGGGATCCGTACTCTAGTGGGAATCAAAAGGGAGACTGTATACCAAAGTGCTAAACCACCCTGCCCACATACAAAGATCTGATCTGCCCTTCTTTTTGAAGATAAGGAAACTAAAATTGACAGAAATGACCTGACATGTGCAAAACCTCTCAGCTTGCAAGAGGGAGAGGCAGAATAGGAAATTGGGTCAGTGTGTCTTCCTTCACACAGCACTGCTTCCTGACCGCTGACATTCCCTGCAGGCCCTTCACTGCCAAGGCAAAGTAAGAGAAAGACTCCAGTCACACAAACCCCTGCGGTCAGAGTTTGCAAAGCAGACCTGGCCAACAGATCACTGCACCATGTCCCCACAGGTCAGGTCACCACCTCTCTGTGGGAAGCACAGCTTCCTGTATCAGGCTCTGTGCCAAACCAAAGCCCTTCGCGGGTATTTAACTCTTTGCTACGTCCCAATTTATACAAGGTTCATGAGACGCAGAGTGAAAGTGAGAAGGTGCAGGGTTTAATGTCTCTGCTGATACACTTGTAGCCTTTATGAATTTGTCAGAGGCATATGAACCAGAGCAACTCCATCTTAAATAGAAGCTGGGTAAAATGAGGCTGAAACTTACTGGGCTGCATTCCCAGATGCTTAAGGCATTCTGAGTCACAGGATGAGATCAGGAGGTCAGAACAAAATATAGGTTATAAAGACCTTGCTGATAAAACAGTTTGCAGTAAAGGAGCTGGCCAAACCCACCAAAACCATAACAGTGATGAGCATGACCTCTGGTCGTCCTCACTAATACACTTCCATCGGGCCATGACAGTTTACAAATGCCATGGCACCGTCAGGAAGTTACCCTATATGGTCTAAAAAGGGGAGGCATGAATAATCCCCCCCTTGATTATCTGTCATCAAGAAATGACCATAAAAATGGGCAACCAGCAGCCCTCAGGGCTGTTCTATGGAGTAGCCATTCTTTTCTTCCTTTATGTTGTTAATTAAATTTGCATTCACTTTGCACTGTGGACTTGTCCTGAATTCTTCCTTGTGGGAGATCCAAGGACTTTCTTTTGCAGTCTGGATGAGGACTGCTTTCTAGCAAAAAACGGATCGTTTAACTCACTCTTTTGTTTTTTTCTCTTTTTTGTTGAGACAGAGTTTTGCTCTGTCACCAGCGGCGCTATCTTATCTCACTGCAACCTCCGCCTCCCAGGTCCAAGTGATTCTCCTGCCTCCACCTGCTAAGTAGCTGGGACTACTGGCACGCACCACCACACCTTTTTGTATTTTCAGTAGAGACAGAGTTTCACCATGTTGGCCAGGCTGGTCTCAAACTCCTGACCCAAGGGATCCGGGCCGTCTCGGCCTCCCAAAGTGCTGATTACAGGTGTGAGCCACTGCACCCAGCCTATCTTTCTTTTAATTCAAGGTAACAGTAGTTCTCATTTCTTGAGTGCTTCCTATGGGTACTTTACTCATTATCTCATTTAATCCTCACTACAGCCCTTTGGGAATGTAGGTGTTATTATGATCATCATCTCTCAAGTGAGAAACTTTAGACCCTTACAGATTAGGTTATATTTCCAAGGTCATGCAACCATGTCGGCTGCCTCAGAAGTTCGTGTTCTTGAGAAACCCTGCCTCACTGTTTCTCAAGGAATGGCCTACAGGATACATATATCAAAATCAGCTGATGAACACTCCTTCACCTAACCCCACCCTCACCTATCGAATCAGACAGGGAGTGGGAGCAAGAATGGGAGCCCAAAAATCTGCATTTCACAAGGCTTACAGTTGAGTCCCATAGCCATCCAAGTTTGAGAACCACAGTCAGACTCCCCAGCCTCCCAGAAGCATTCAGTCAAAAGACAGACGAGGAAGGAAGCAGTGTGACCTTCAATACTGAATGTTTCTTTGGCATCATTGCGGACAACAAAAGCCAAGTCCCTTTCCCCTTACAATTTGCTGAATAACCTGCACAGCTCTTCTTTAGTAGGTCTGAGTGGGACAAGGTTGTTTCTACTAATTGACAGGGATTTTAGCATGAATATTTAATGGGCAGGGCAGCTGGTACAGTGGCTAATGTGATATTTCAAGCTCTACTTTCACACTGCAGGGATTTGCCCTCCCTTAATGCATGTCTACATCCTGTCCCAGTCCTTCCAACAGCATTTCCCACACAGATAATGCCAGTTCAGGGAGGCTCTATTTCCCAGTCCTCAGAATAAGCTAGCACTTATTCTTATTTTGAGATAAGGTCCTTCATGCTATTGGAAAGCTACTGGGCATTCTCTTGATTTTTACCATTTCCTGCCCAGGCCCTCTATGCCATCTTGGTTAAAACCCATTGTCAGAATCCACTTGGCTGATGTGTTTTAGATGAGTCACTTGCAACTTTACCATTATCTGTATCATCTCTATATCTTTCTCTATCTCTCTGTCTCTATCTCTGTCTCTCTCTTCCTTTCAGCCTCTGATGTTTCCCAACTTGCAAAATATTTGGTTCCAATATTGTACTTGTGGTTTATTTGAGCCAATTAGGGGGACAGAGAATACTGTCATCAAGATGAACAGTCTTGCTTGCTATGTTGCTGAAAATTCTTGGAGAGTAATTTCATACAACTAACATTATTCTTAATAATGAGGAACTGCCGGGCACCGTGGCTTATACCTATAATCCCAGCACTTTGGGAGGCCAAGGTGGGTGGATCACCTGAGGTTAGGAGTTCGAAACCAGCCTGACCAACATAGAGAAACCCCATCTCTACTAAAAATACAAAATTAGCTGGTGTGGTGGCACATGCCTGTAATCCCAGCCACAAAAAACTAGTGGACCTGATAAACAGTTTGTGAGGTTATAAGATTCAAGAACAATACACCAAAAACCAATTATGCTTCTATATATTAACAACAAACAATCCAAAAATAAAATTAGGAAAACAATTTCATTTATAATAGCACCAAAAATATATGTAGCAATAAAGGTAATAAAAAGAAATAGGAAATGTACACTAAAAACCACAAAACATACATGAGACACATTGAAGAAGATCTAAATAAGGGTGAAGACATTCCGTGTCCATATTAACAGACTCAATATTGTCAAGGTGGCAATTTTTCCCAAACTGATTTATAAAGTTAACACAACCCTATCAATATCATAGCAGCTTTTGTGTGTGTGTGTGTGTGTAATTCACAAATGAATTTTAAAATTTATATGAAAATGTAAAAGACCTAGAAAAATCAAAATAATTTTTCAAAAAGAGAACAATACTACTAAATATTAAAATTCACTCTAAGGCCATAGTAGTCAAGTCAGTGTAGTATTAGTGAAAGGACAGGCATAGAGATCAATGAAACAGAATTGAGAGTCCAGAAATAAACCTTACATTTATGGTGAATTGATTTTCAACTAAGGTGTCAAAACAATTCAATGAGGAAATTATAGCCTCTCCAACAATGGTGCTGGGACAATTATTAATAGACACCCATATACAGAAAAGTGAACTTCCTTCATAGAATACACAAAGATTATCCCATAGACCTTAATGTGGGATCATAGACACTGTTGGTGGGAATGTAAAAGATGTAGACACTTTAGAAAACAGTTTGGTAGTTTTTTTTTTCTGAGTAGGGTCTCACTGTGTTGCCTAGGCTAGAGTGCAGTGGTGTGATCTCAGCTCATCGTAACCTCCGCTTCCAGGGTTCAAGTGATTCTACTGTCTCAGCCCGAGTAACTGGGACTACAGGTGTGCGCTACCATGCCTGGCTAATTTTTTTTGTATGTTTAGCAGAGACAGGGTTTTGCCATGTTGGCCAGGCTGGTCTCAAACTCCTGACCTCAAGAGATCCACCTGCCTTGGGCTCTCAAAGTACTAGGATTACAGGCACGAACCACCATGCCCAGCTGGCAGTTTTTCATAATGCCAAACAGAATTATTACATGACCCAGCAATTCCATTCTTAGATATCTAACAAAAATAAATGAAAATATATGTCCATGCAAAAACTTGTACATTAATGTGCGTGGCAGCATTATTCATAATAGTCAAAATGTGAAAACAACTCAAATGTCCATCAACTAATGAATGAATAAACAAAATATGGCATATGCATACAATGGACTATTATCAGTAAAAAAAAGAATGAAGTACTGATATACGGTACAACATAAATGAATCTCAAAAACATTATGCCATACAAATAAAGCCAGTCACAAAAGACCACATATTGTGTAATTCCACTCACATGAAATGTCCAGAACAGGCAAATTTATGGAGACAGAAAGTAGGTTACTGATTACCAAGGGTAGGAGGAGGGAGAGTGAAGAATGACTACTCATGGATATGATATTTCCCTTACAGATGACAATATTCTAAAATAAGAGTAATAAGAGTATGATGATAATACCAAAAAACAATAAAAACCACTGAATTGTACACTTTAAACAGGTGAACTTTATAGCATGTAAATTTTATCTCAAAAAAACTATTTTTTGTTGTTGTTTTAAAAAAAACTAAAAATAACAAAAACCACACCATGAAGAAAAGGAAAAGACAGACTGGAAGAAAATATTTGCAGGTTATATATACAATAAAGAACTTGTATCCAGAATATATAAAGAACATTTGCAACTCAATAAGAAGACAGATGATCTGGCCGGACGCGGTGGCTCATGCCTATAATCCCAGCACTTTGGGAGGCCGAGGCGGGTGGATCATGAGGTCAAGAGATCGAGACCATCCTGGTTAACATGGTGAAACCCCATCTCTACTAAAAATACAAAAATTAGCTGGGCGTGGTGGCACGCACCTGTAGTCCCAGCTACTCGGGAGGCTGAGGCAGGAGAATTGCTTGAACCCAGGAGGCTGAGGTTGCGGTGAGCCGAGATCATGCCATTGCACTCCAGCCTGGGTAACAACAGCGAAACTCTGTCTCAAAAAGAAAAAAGAAAAGAAAAGATGCTCAATAACATTATCATTATCAGCCATTAGTCATTAGAGAAATCTAAGTTAATTTTTTAGTTTTTATTTTTTTAAGATGAGTCTCACTCTGTCACTGAGGATAGAGTGTACTGGCATGATCTCAACTCAAACCTCCGCCTCCCAGATTCAAGCAATTCTCCTACCTTGGCCTACCAAGTGCCTGGGATTACAGGTGTGCACCACCATGCCTGGCTAATTTTGGTATTTTTAGTAGAGATGGGGTTTTGCCATGTTAGTCAGGCTGGTCTCAAACTACCGACCTCAAGGGATCTGCCCACCTCCACCTCCCAAAGTGCTGAAATTACAGGCGTGAGCCACTATGCCCAGCTGAGAAATCATAATATAACTACAATGTTATATCACTTCATATCTACTGGAACGGCTATTAGCAAGAAGACAGATACTTGTAATAATCAGTGTTGGGAAGGATATGTTGAAATGGGAGCACTCATACTTTGCTAGGGGAATATAAAATGGTACAGCCCATTTGGTAAACAGTTTGGCAGTTTCTCAAAAAGTTTCACATTAAGTAATCATGAAACCCAGCAATTCTACTTCTAAGAATCTAGAGAAATGAAAACACATATTCACAAAAGGCATGTTTGTGAATTTTCATAGCAGCTCTGTCATAGCCAAAAACTGGACACAATCCAAATATTCATCAACTGATAAAGAGATAATGTGATATATCTATAAAAATATTTTCTTTATTACTATTCAGCAAAAAAAGAGAGAAGAAAAGGAAGGAAGGAGAGAGAAAGAAAGAGAGAAAGAGAGGAGGGAAGGAAGGAAGAGATAGAAAAAAAAAACAAACGATAAGTCGTTAGAAGACAATCCTCCATGGTCTGAGACACTGATTGCCTGTTCCAGACCATCCTTTCAAGGATGATTGTGCAGCAAACAGCTTCAGCTTTGGAAGATTGAGATAATACCTCACTCTAAAGCAGACAGATGGCTTGTCTGATATCTAGTTTAATAAAGACAATGTCTCTCTCCAAGGCAAAGGTTGAGTAGGTTTGCTTAAAGCCTCTTACAAAAAATTAGGACCAGGCATGGTGGCTTACACCTGTAATTTCAGCACTTTGGGAGGCCAAGGTGGGCACATCACTTGAGCCCAGGAGTTCGAAACCAGCCTGGGCAATATAGTAGGACCCTCTCTCTCCAAAACAAAACAAAACAAAAATTAGCTGAGTACATGTCTGTTGTCGCAGCTACTTGGGAGGCTGACGTAGGGGGATGACTTGAGCCCAGGAAGTTGAGGCTACAGTGAGCTGTGATCATGCTACTGCACTCCATCCTGGGTGACAGTATAGTTAATTGCATAAGTGCAATAAGAATCTGTTTTCTTTTGTAACAGGACACAATTGGAGAAATTGGTTAATTTATCAAGGCTTTGACTGGAATGGCATGCTTCCTTTAAAGAATCATTGACTTGTACAGCCAATTAAAGCCTGTTGGGGAATCTGGCCTCATACCTTGTCCACACAGAATCCCTGTACAAGGTTCCTGACCTCTGGTAAGTAAAGAATGTCACTTTCTAACAGGCCCAGCAACCCCAAATTATCTTGGGACCTGAAGAGGAGAGAAATTTACCCAACTCGTAGGTATTTGAGGGTACAAACCCATGGCTGGGCTTGGCTTTTAAAACTCTTGTCTGAGATTCTTCATGGAACAGAATTCTATTAAAGCCAATTTAAAAAGCCTAAGTGAAAAATAATTATTCTTGCTGCATTTTATGCAAATAATCAGAGCAACTATAGTAAGACTAAAGTTTATTTTGAAAACAAATCAGTTGTGTCATGATTTGTTTTCAAAAAAATGAGGCCTGAAGAGAGAAAAATTATACTTCCAAAGAAAAACTATACCTGTTCTCTAGGTTTTCTTCTGCAGTTTAGACTAAATTCTAAATTCTTTGTGGGTTAGAAGTCCCCAAACTAATGCTTTCAAATATTTGCTTTTAAAATCGGGAATTGTACTCCTTATCCTAGGATTTGTTATTTATCTTATAGTAGACTGTTCACTTAAACACTGTACTAAAACTATAGATGAAAGCACTAATGTTTTCTCTGTGCAAGTCTTGAAAGTTCAGCCAGGCCTGCATGCGTACACTCAGACAGGTGCAAAGTGGTTCCACTCTTCTCACCTTGGGGTTCTCTCCCTTTCCCACTACATCCCTGTCAGCAAGAAGAAGCCATAGTGATCAATGGTCTTTTCCCATCTTCATACTCTACACCTCAAGATTAAGGTGTTATGTTATAAAACCCAGAGGAAGGGATTCAAACCACCTTTGCAAAATTATGACTGAGAAAATGAAAGAGATCTAACTTAACTGACTCCATCTTGCTTCTAACCTCCAAGCTGTCCTTGTTCATTACTGGGCCTAGGCTGAACTAACTTTGGGAGAAACTTAGTTTATAGTTTAAACAAAGACAATAACAGCCCCCAGTCCAAGAGAAATAGGCAGCTGCATGGATCCATCACTAGGGGAAGAGAAGCGACTGAACCATGGGGAGGTAGCCACAGGGCAATTCCTGTATGCGCCACCAAATTTGTAACTGCCCAAGGGGTTCACCTTGCCCACTGCTTAGACAGAGCCACTTCATCAAGACAGATGGGAATTGTAAGAGACAGGGGAATTGCAATAGAGAAAGAGTAATTCACGCAGAGCCAGCTGTGCAGGAGACTGGAGTTTTATTATTATTCAAATTAGTCTCTCTAAGCATTCAGGGAGCAGAGTTTTAAGGATAACGTGGTGGGTGGGGAGAAGCCAGTGAGCCAGGAGTGCTGATTGGCCAGAAATGAAATCATAGGGAGTCAGAGCTGTCTTCTTGTGCTCAGTCAGTTCCTGGGTGGGGGCCGCAGGATCAGATAAACCAGTTTATTAATCTGATGGTGCTGGCTGATCCATCAAGTGCAGGGTCTGCAAAATATCTTAAGCACTGATCTCAGGAGCAGTTTAGAGAGGGTCAGAATCTTGTATCCTCCAGCTGCATAACTCCCAAACCGTAATTTCTAAACTTGTGGCTAATGTCAGTCCTACAAAGGCAATCTAGTCCCCAGGCAAGAAGGAGGTCTGCTTTGGGAAAGGGCTGTCACTGTCTTTGTTTAAACTATAAACTAAGTTTTCCCCAATGTTAGTTCAGCCTATGCCCAGAAATGAACAAAGACAACCTGGAGGTTAGAAGCAAGATGGAGTCAGTTAAATTAGATCTCTTTCTCTGTCTCAGTCATAATTTTGCAAAGGCAGTTTCAATCCCAGCACTTTAGGAGGCCAAGGTGGGCAGATTACTTGTACTCGGGAGTTCAAGACCACCGTAGCCAACATGGGGAAACTGTCTCTACAGAAAAATACAAAAATTCGCTGGGCTTGTTATGTGCTGTAGTCCCAGCTACTTGTGGGGCTGAGGTGAGAGGATTGCTTGAGCCCCACAGGTCTAGGCTAGGGTAGCAAAGATTGAGCCACACTCCAGCCTGGGTGACAGTAAGACCCTGTCTCAGTTAAAAAGATTTTTTTGCCAGGCGCGGTGGCTCAAGCCTGTAATCCCAGCACTTTGGGAGGCCGAGGCGGGTGGATCACGAGGTCAAGAGATCGAGACCATCTTGGTCAACATGGTGAAACCCCGTCTCTACTAGAAATACAAAAATTAGCTGGGCATGGTGGCGCATGCCTGTAATCCCAGCTACTCAGGAGGCTGAGGCAGGAGAATTACCTGAATCCAGGAGGCGGAAGTTGTGGTGAGCCGAGATTGCGCCATTGCACTCCAGCCTGGGTAACAAGAGCGAAACTCCGTCTCAAAAAAAAATTTTTTTTTAAATAATCATAATCCTTGTATCCTTAGATATTCATAGCAACAATTCTTACCCCCAGATTTTTGTTCATCCTGACTATTCTTTTTTTTTCTTTTTATCTCTTCATGAAAACCTCATGTTTTCCTAAAATTAGAAAGTTTTTAAAGATTGTTAGAAGAACTGAACTGAATATTAAACACGGACATTTTGCCTTTCAAGGAAGGAAGTAAAAGAATGACCACAGGTTCTGGAGTTTATCTGTTTTCAGTAATCTATGCATTATTCTACATTGCTCTAGGTAACTCAGGTTGTCTGAGATCAGTTTTTGTAAATGCTTAATTTTACCTGCTTTTTACAAAATAATCATTTAGCAAAAGAATTTCCAAATAATTTCTCATTTCAGCAGTAATAGGCAAGAGAAGAAGATCAAATCCTTGACTATTTACTTAGATGAACAGAAATACCCTTTTTTGAAATAATGGATATGCAAGATTTAGCCATTAAAGGGTTAGGGTAAAATGAAAATCCTCTCAGTAATAGTTGAAATCTGAGAAAATCTTTCAAGAAAATTAAGCACTTGATCAAAAAGAGGAGAGGGTTATTGGTGAGAGCTGAGATTAAACAGCAGAGTTGTCTGAGAAGAGGCCTCAATTATAAGAAGCATGCAGTTAAAATATCCTCCCAGGGATCTGCTTTTCCTCAAGGTATCAATTTGGGAAAAAATGTAATAGGGTTTCGTTTTTTTTTTTTTAACTAAGATAGAACATGTAAATAAAAATTTAAAAAGTAAAGTTAGTAAAAGTTAGAACCAAGAAGGAAGAATTTAGAAGTATACTTTTAGAATGATCTAAGATATAGGAAACTGTTACCCTAGATTGGAGTGAAAGGCATTTTAAAAGTACACAACCATTAAATTTTATTTTGTAAACTGAAATATAGAAACAAACCAAAAGCAAGATACTATTGATTCACACTCACTGCCATGAAAATAACTAAGCATTTCCGTCATTTAAGTTTTTTGGCTCCTAAGAACACAGAAATCTCCAGAATGAGTCTTTGTCAGTGACTCATCACGTGGTCCTGAAGAAGAACCACTCTCCCCTGTTGCATTTCTCCACTGGGAAGTATGAGAATGCTTTACAGTCAAATGTTCACCATCATTATCATCACCAACCACCACCATCATCACCACAACTACCACGTATTAACTGCCACCTAGTATGGGCATTGTACCGGGTACTTTCCATAGTTTGTTGTTTATTTATATATTGAGTCAGAGTCTCACTCTGTTGCCCAGGCTGGAGTGAAGTGACACAATCTCGGCTTACTGCAACCTCCACCTCCTGGGTTCATGCGATTCTCCTGCCTCAGCCTCCCAAGTAGCTGGGATTACAGGGGCCAGCCATCATACCTGGCTACTTTTTTGTATTTTAGTACAGATGGGGCTTCACCATGTTGCCCAGGCTGGTCTTGAACTCCTGAGCTCAGGAAATCTGCCCCCTCAGCCTCCCAAAGTGCTAGGATTACAGGCATAAGCCACTGAGCCTGGCCCATACTTAATTTGTATAAAAGCACCAAAGGTTAAAGTATTATTATTCTCACTTTACAGATGAAATATCTGGTGTTCAGAGAATTCACAGTTAGTAAGCAAAATAGTTAAGTTCAAACCTAGTTCTGGGCGGGGCATGGTGGCTCACGCCTGTAATCTCAGCACTTTGGGAAACTGAGGCAGGCAGATACCTGAGATCAGGAGTTTGAGACCAGCCTGGCCAACATGATGAAACCCCACCTCTACTAAAAATACAAAAATTAGCGGAACCAAGATCGTGCCTGAATGCCAGCCTGAGCCACAGAGTGAGACTCCGTCTCCCCCTGCAAAAAAAAAACAAAAAACCCTTCACTCTTTATCCCTGCCCCCGTGGTTCAATAGTTTAGTATTTCTTGTGAGTAATTGCATTTGTAACTGCAGCCAGTGCTCAGGTTGTCTTCATCACACTTGTGCTTAGAATTAGCTGAGTCCTTTGAAGGACAGTAAGGACTCTGCCTTGTCTGTGGGCATAAGGTTAACAGAGGATGGAGCCCTACAACTCAATGGGGAATAGGCAGCTTGAGGCAGTCATCGTAACTAGGTTGTGAAGATAGCTGTGATGGGTCCCAGCAGCAGACAGACCAATCTCTGAATTGGAAGAAACTCTCTTTCACACTCTACTCCAATATCATACAGTCCCTTATAATATTCAAAGTTCTTTTTGATAGCATTTCAAGTATATATGCCTTCTCTTACAACATACTCCCTTTTGAGTAAATACACAAACAAAAAAGATTTTTACTGAAGTAGTATGTTAGAATTCTGGTTGAATGAGACAAAACCTCAACTTTTGCCTAAACAAAACAGATAAATCTATCGACTTACATAGCTAAATTGTGAGAAGGCAGGAATAGAGCTGGCCTGAGAAAAGACAGAATTCAGAGGACCAGGTACTATCAGACTTAACTCTCTCCCTCTTCATGAGATCACTGGTGGCTCCAGAATCATACTCCAGACTCATACAATCATCTCAGAGGGTCACAACTAGAAAGGAGAAGCTGTGCCTGTGAATCTGAATGGCTCCACTTTGAAGAATCCTGGGAAAGAATTGTGTAGTTCCAACTTGGGTTATGTGCCAATTTCTCGGACCAATCACTAAAGCCAGGGAGACAGAGTCACAGGAGAGGGTGTTCATTCCCATTCTGACTAAAGGGCTAGAATGCAGGAAAGACGGGTGGTTTCCCAAGAAGAAGGAAATGACACTGACATGGGGCATTACTGTGCAGCCTCCCTAGCCCCTGTCAATCAAAGGTCATACCTGAAGTAGGGATTGGGGTCTAGGGTCAGCCTGAAGGAGAAACATTATATATATTTAAATCATCCTCAAAAATCTCTAAATTGGGGCTGGGCGCGGTGACTCAAGCCTGTAATCCCAGCACTTTGGGAGGCCGAGGCGGGTGGATCACGAGGTCAACAGATGGAGACCATCCTGGTCAACATGGTGAAACCCCGTCTCTACTAAAAATACAAAAAATTAGCTGGGCATGGTGGCGCGTGCCTGTAATCCCAGCTACTCGGGAGGCTGAGGCAGGAGAATTGCCTGTTCCCAGGAGGCGGAGGTTGCGGTGAGCCGAGATCGCGCCATTGCACTCCAGCCTGGGTAGCAAGAGCGAAACTCCGTCTTAAAAAAAAAAAATCTCTAAATTGGTTACACATCCCTAATTCTTAGTCGCACTAAAGATTGAAAACCACCAACCTTGATTAAAGGAAAGAGCAACAAAAAAGTCTATAAAGTGATGTTTTGGCATTTAAATGAACTTGCTTTTTTTTTTTTTTTTTTTTTGAGATGAAGTCTTACTCTGTTGCCTAGGCTGGGGTGCAGTGGCTCAATCTCAGAAATGAACTTGCTTTTAAGACGGAAATCATATCCCTTCCCAAGAGTAGGGGATGCCAAAACTGTGTCCTTTTTTCCATTTTTTTTTTTTTTTGAGTTGGAGTTCTGCACTTGTTGCCCAGGCTGGAGTGCAATGGTGTGGTTTTGGCTCACTGCAACCTCTGCCTCCCAGGTTCAAGTGATTCTCCTGCCTCAGCCTCTCAAGTAGCTGGGATTACAGGTGCCCACCACAATGCCCAGCTTATTTTTGTATTTTTAGTAGAGACGGGTTTTCACCATGTTGGACAGGCTGGTCTTGAACTCTTGACATTGGGTGATACACCCGCCTTGGCCTCCCAAAGTGCTGGGAATACAGGTGTGAGCCACCGTGCCCAGTCAAAACTGTCTCTTCTTAACTACAGGGTACACTCCATCATTTTTTTGATATTAAGCTTTTATTACCTTAAAACAAAACAATAACATCATTTGTTAAGATGATTTTAAAAGACATGTATAAATATATAGCACAGGGTCTGGTCATAGAAGGTATTCAATAAATGATTGCTGGATTTAAATCCAAATCTTCCTTGAATCTGAAAGAGAAGTTACTATTGCGGTTGACATCTTATGCTGTGGTTCCTCCAATCAGCAATCATCTCCTGATCATCTCGGCTTGCTCTCTGACCTTCAGTGGAATTGTATGTTAGAGGAGTTTCTTACAGCATGGGTTTGTGCTAGGAGAGGCGGCTGGAGGAAAATGAAATGTGCTTAGATGCCTTTAAGAGCCTGGGTTCTCAGCCTGGCTCTGACAAAATTAGTCATGAAACTTAAGGCAAACCCTTTCAGTTTGCTGGGCTTCAGTTTTCTTGCTGGCAAAATTGGGATGTTAATGCCTCTCTACCAGTAAAGCTGTTGGAGGAAGATAAATTGGATAGCATATAACTGATAGTTGGCTCTTATTAAACCCTGAAATGATGTCAGTTTCTCCCCTTCCTGAGAAAGAATTACACTATGGTCTCAGGATACTGACAACCAAAGAGAGTCTAGAAGGCCCACTGACGCATCTGGTATAAAATAGTTACAGGAGCAAATGCTAACCCAGAGAAACATGGCATGCAGTTCTTTATTGCCATTTTCTCAGGTGGACAGAACTTTTCTTAGTTTCTATCAAGTTGGCCAAAAATGATTTTTAAAAAATATTTTTAAAATAATTATATATATATATTAAATAAGTATATATAATTTTTCAAAATTAAAAAGTTGCTGGGCAGGTAATTCACCATGCTCAGCAACTTTAAATATATTAAACTGTGCCTAATGAGAAAAAATTCTTTTATTTGGATTTATAGGTGTACATGTGATAGGATGTTGGTAAAGACGTACAACTATTGAGCTATTGAGCTTTGAAAGGCATTCTGGACACAGTGCTGACTGTTACAAATACTCATTTATAGTTTAAAACTTGTTCTAGAAATAAGGTTTTTTTTTTTACTGTTTCATTGCTGGCAGTTGAATTTTTTCCTTTCTCAACATAGGCATTAGCCTCTGTAACCTTTCCTAATTTATTGCTCCAAAATGGTTTACTATTGTTCATTATAGTAGAGCTCGTATGTGTATGTGTAATACATGTTATAATTATGAGCAGCCCTTTTGGCTCACAGAAACCCAGATGCAGCACAAATATTCATCACACATGGCCCCTGGAAATACCTGGCCTGGAAATCTAAGCCAACATGGGATTAATTTGAGGTAATTCAATTTCTTGGAAAGACTGTCTAACATAATTGCCTTACATTATATTTACTGATTGGCTAATTTGGATAGAAATATATTCTTTTTTGATAAGTGTGAATTAGAATCATATGCTAATTTTACAGAGGAGATTAAGTTATTCATTTCATTTTAATGTCCTTCCAGCACTCTGGTTCAATTGTTGGTGAAATACAGTGTTGCACAGTAAGTTGACACCCAGATTTAATTAGTTTCTTGGGGGAATTATTACAAGATGGCATAGACCTTAGCAGCAACCCCAATTTTTAAAAACATATATCATGTGATATTTATTTTCTTGGGGCATGCATTCCCTATTACTGTAGCTTATCTCTGGGATACACATTTCTCTAAAACAAATAGAATATTCATGACCTTTACATAGGTTAAAACACTTACACACTAGAGAGGGTCCAGTACTGGGCTCCAAACTATACCTAGAAGATGGCTTAGCACACACTCATGAAATTAGTTATCCTAAGGATCATGGGTCTGTGAGAACATATGCCAGAATGCAGGACATGTACATGCAGATATATAGCTAACTTTTGTAAATAGGAAACATGAAATTTTACTAAAGCCAAGATCGAACCATTTGGTATTCTAGATCCTACCACCTCTTGCCTTGTTCACATTGGCAATCACAGCAGCACCAAGTGATTCCTAGTTTATTTGTTAGTCACGGTGAGACTGCGAGTATAGAGAATTGCAGGAAGAGAGAGCAGCATGCCGAGAGGTGAGAGAAAGCCTCAGATGCTCATGGAATTAAGTCCAGGAGTGCTGGGATATGCAGACTAAGGGGAAGAGTGACGAGAGGGTATAAGGGCCAAAGTCTGCAGGAGTCTTTGGCTCATTCTAAGGGCAGTGGGAAGCCACTGAGGAGTGTTAAGCAAGGAAGTCACATGATCTCATCTGCATTTTTATAAGTTTTTGTCTAGCTGCAGGATGGAGACCAGGGGTCAGGAGAGTAGGTAGGAAGTAGAAGGAGGCAAGGAAGACTTCCAGGCTTTTGACTTGAGCAGCTGAGAGTCTGGGCTGTTTTTGAAGCAGGGCAACACTGGAGGAAAGGCAGGGTTTTGTTTGTTTGTTTGTTTGTTTGTCTTGCTGTTATTGTTTGTTTTAAAAAGATAGCGAAGAGTATGATGAATTCAGTTTTGGTCCTACTGAATTTGGGGTGCCTATTGCAACATTGTATTAGTCAGCTTGGATGGCCATAACGACATACAACAGACTGGTTGGCTCAAACAATAGAAACTTATTTCTTATAGCTCTGGGGGCCGGAAAGGCCAAGATCCAAGTGCTTGCACCGTAAATTTCATTCTGAGGCCTTGTCTCCTGATGTGTTGGGGACTACCATCTTGCTGTGTGCTCACATGACTTCTTTGTGCTCTTGGAGGGGGCAGAGAGAGAGAGAGAGAGAGAGAGCACTTCGGTGTCCTCTTTTTATAATGACAGTAATTCTGTTGAATCAGGACTCTACCCTTATAACCTCATAGGCCTTAATTACTTCCTTGGGAGCCCTGTTTCCAAATATAGCCGCACAAGAGTTAGGGCCTTAGTAGAGAAATCTGGAGGGAGAGGGGAACAAACAGTCCATAACACTCACCCAAGCAGAGAGGTTAAGGCTTCAGCAGGAATGGGGGTGGGAGGGGCTTTGGAGCTCAGAGAGGAGGCCTGGGCTGGAGGTCCTGATTTGATAGCTATTGGTATAAAATTGCCAACTTGAAGCTTCAGGAGTGGGCTGAAATCATCCAGGGAGACAGAACTCCAAAGAGAAAAGGGAGGGTCTCTGTAGGATCTAAACTTAGGGTAGAGGAGGAAAAGCCGGCAAAGGGGATTGGAAGGAGAGCTGGGAAGAAACCAGGGGAGTGCAGTAACTTGAGAACTAACAGAAAAAAGATCTCAAGAGCGTTGTCCCATTTCCCTTTTCATGGCCAGGCCTGCATCAGACTTTTGGATCTGGCTCTGGTTCCATCCCTCCCCAAGGCCAGAGCTGTGATCACTGAACAGACGTCCGGTCCGTTGAGCAGTTAGTGTGTCCTGGCTCTAGTACGGCCTCCGTGGAGGACAGGAAGCGGCGGAGGAAGCAGGTCCCATTCAAGGAACTTATGGAAGAGCCGGGAAATATTTTGATAAAGAAATAACTCCCGGGGCAGAGCCATGAATATTAACTGACATAAGGTTTATACAGTGACCGTTGTAAGAGTTTAGAGGGGGCAGTGACTGCTCTGGCAGTGAGAAGGGCTGTGTCCTTGTGTGAGTGAGCAGGCATTTCAGGCAGAGGGAATTGCATGAGCGCAGGACACAGAGATGACAACTCTGACCTTGCCATCAGTCCCAAAAGAGCTCCCGGTTGCTGGCACAGGGATTCTGGAGTCTTTAATGCTCTGGCCTCTGCCTGTAGCCCACACTTACCTCCCACTCTTACGCTGTAGTCCACACTCCCTTCCTACCCCTCTCTTCTAGAACGTGCTTTGTATTCCAGCAGATCTGGACTTTTTGTTGCTTTTCACACACGAACACACACACACACACACACCCCAAGCTTCTGCCTTTATTTATGCCATTCCTCTGCTTTGAATGCCACCTGCCCCTCCATCTGGTCTACCCTTACTCGGCCCCTAGGGTTGAGTCTAAGCCTGGGTCCTCACTGAGAAGCTCATCACACTCCATCACCTCCCCCTCACCCTGCTCACACAGCAGTGTGGGCGATGCATCCCCATGAAGATCCCGACTGACAGTCTTTGCTAAATGTCTAATTGTTTATGTGGCTGTCACCTGCACTAGACTGTCAGATTCATGAGGACAGGAACTGTGGTTCGGGGTTGTTTATTTTTTTGTTTGTTTGTTTTTGAAATGGAGTCTCACTCTTTTGCTCAGGCTAGAGTGCAGTGGCACAATCTTGGCTCATTGCAACCTCTGTCTCAAGCAAGTCTCCAGCCTCGGCCTCCCGAGTAGCTGGGATTAGAGGTCTGCACCACCATAGGCAGCTAATTTTTGTATTTTTGTAGAGAGAGGTTTCACCATGTTGACCAGTGTGGCCTTGAACTCTTGACCTCAGGTAATCCACCCACCTCAGCCTCCCAAAGGAGGGTAATCTGCTGGGATTACAGGTGTGAACCACCACACCCAGCCTTGTTCTGTTTTTTCTAACACGACCGCAACATCTGACCCACACAATACATTGCAGTGGACAATGTTAATGAAACAAAACACAAATTCTCCACTCCACCGTACTGAATTTGACTTAACTGACATTCAACCTTAGACTTCTTCCCTAACACAATAAAATACAATACAACATTAGATGTAAGGAAACGCAAGGTAGGCAGGTGCAGGCTTGGACACCATGTGACAGAAAGCATTAGCTAAGCAGCTGGGACCACTTTGGGTTCCCGCCTGTTTTGTTACTGTGAGCAGCATGCTTGGTAACTCAGTGGTTTACACAGATCAAATTTGGAAAGTGCCATGATGAATGAGAGTGCAAAACCAATTTATAAGCATGATAAATGTATTTTGAAACATACAAGGAAAATACTGAACTATGAAAAACCATAATAGCTAACCTTCAGTGGGGACTTACTGTGTGCTAGAGGCTGACTACTATGTGTTCTTTACAAATATTAACACGTTTAATTTTCACAATCACCCCACGAGATTATTTTTAAGTGAGTTAACATTTAAGGAATGAGTGAAGTATATGAGCATATAGTAAGCACTATGTACATGTTAGCTATTTCTTTTTTCTTTCTTTTTTTTTTTTTTTTTAGACAGAGACTCGCTCTGTTGCCCAGGATGGAGTAGAGTGGCATGATCTCAGCTCACTGCAACCTCCGCCTCCCAGGTTCAAGCTGTTCTCCTGCCCCAGCCTCCTGAGTAGTTGGGATTACAGGCGCGGGCTCCACCATGCCCAGCTAATTTTTTGTACTTTTAGTAGAGACAGGATTTCACCATGTTGACCAGGCTGGTCTCGAACTCCTGTGTGTGTGTGTGTGTGTGTGTGTGTGTGTGTGTGTGTGTGTGTACAAAGTTTGTCTATTTTTGCCCTAGATTCTCCTCCTCTTCGTGTTACAGCTTCTAATACCTGATGAAACATAATACAAGTTCTCAGTGTCTTTGTGATTGCAACTGTATCCTGACTAGGCAGGATTTTTGCAAATAAAGAGATGGTGACAATATAGTTACTCTCTGAAATATTTTCTCTGAAAAGAGTGATAGTGCTGCCTGCTGAGGTCTCTACACCAAACGTGGTTCTGAATTACACACAGTCATGATTATAAAAGCGAAACTGACTCCATAACATATTAGCTCTTTTGTGGAAAGTGACTTTCTGATATCAGAAGAATGTATTGAAAAGAATTGAGGCAAAATTATTATTGTGCCTTATACAGAGAACTCTAAGAAAAAAATTTTTTTTCTAAGTTAATTTAATAAGCTTCTTAAAATAAGATCCTCAGGTACAGTCATTTATTCCTACAGTGTAACTTTAAAACCAAAAAGAGCTTCCATCCCCCAAACATCTCCCTGCCAACCTATAAAAAAACACAGCGCAGGGAAACTGCCAACAGCAGGATTCATAGGCTGTTTTGCCTTTGCGGAGGTGACTTTCCTCTGACGTTATCTGGGGTCCAGGTTCTCTGCCCCTGAGCTCACAATCCCTTTCCCTGCCTTTCTCCTGTAAGTACTCCTCCCTCTCTCTGTTGTGCCTCCTGATCCACTTCATAAGACTTTTATAAACTGTTTTTAATACAGTGAGAGGAACTCAGGATCATACAATAAATACAAACTTGGAAACTATCCCAGTACTGAATTGTTTGACACTCGAACCACGTCCCACCTTACACCCCTCTTCCTGCCACAAACTCAAGCTTTTTTTCAATTCTTTCCAGCCCTCTTTCATAGTGAACTCAAGCTTCCTCCACTGGAAAGCAATCTTGCCATTTATGTGTCAGCTCCCTCCCAGTCCCTCTATCCCTTAGTGCAGGCCACTTCAACCCGACTTTACACAACGGGTGGAGTGCTGGAGCCAGCTCATGCTGTCTCAAGAGAGCTGATTATAAAATTTTTAGAAATTTTGCAATCTGGAGGCTGGGCGCGGTGGCTCACGCCTGTAATCCCAGCACTTTGGGAGGCTGAGGCAGGTGGATCACGAGGTCAAGAGATTGAGACCATCCTGGTCAGCATGATGAAACCCCATCTTAAAAAAAAAGAAGAAAGGAATTTTGCAATCTGGATGTTAAAACAGTTATTAAAAATTAAATGACATGAACTTAAAATCAAGAAAAGTATATAAAAACAAAGGTTATAAATAGTTCAACTCACCACTGCCTAATTACTTTACTACATATTATTATATTTTGTGTATTGAAGGTTATTTATGTCCATTGTAGTTGTGTGATGGAAATGGTATATAATAACGTGCCACTGGGCATCTCTTTCCCAGCCTGAGTTCAGTGGCATCATATTGGTAGCCTGCAATCTGTCATGATTTATACCACTGCTACAAATCAGGCTTCTGGCTGGGCACAGTGGCTCACGCCTGTAATCCCAGCACTTTGGGAGGCTGAGGTGGGCCCAGGATTTTGAGACCAGCCTGGGCAACATGGTGAAACCATCTCTACAAAAAAAAAAAAAAAAAAAAAAAATACAAAAAGCTAGCTGGGTATGGTGGGGCATGCCTGTAGTCTCAGCTACGTGAAAGGCTGAAGGTGGGAGGATCATCTGAGTGAGCCATGATCTTGTCACTGCACTCGATTGTGGGTGATGGAATGAGATCCTGTCTCAAAACAAATCAGGCTTATTCCCATCACGCTGCCTAAAGCCAGTTGTGAAGTATTTACCAGCATATCCTCATGTAGCACAATGGGCAGGCCCAGCTATTTAGTCTACAGAGCCAAGGGAAGCAGAGAGCCCTGACAATGTGGTTAGGCTTTGTTTCCCCACCCAAACCTCATCTTGAATTGTAATCCCCAGGTGTTTAGGGAGAGACCTGGAAGGAAATCACTGGATTATGGGAGCAGCTCCCCAATTCTGTTATTATGATAGTGAGTGGATTCTCATCAGATCTGATAGTTTTATAAATAGTTTTTCCTGTGCTCTCACACACTCTCACCTGCCACCATGTAAGATGTGTCTCTTCCCCTTCCACCATGATTGCAAGTTTCCTGAGGCCTCTCTAGGCCTGTGGAACTGTGAGTCAGTTAAATTCTTTCCTTTATAAATTACCCAGTCTCCAGTCTGTCTTCATAGCAGGTTGAGAACAGACTAATACACCCACATATCAACACCAGCAGAAATCCCATCAGCTTCAGCTGGGCCCTCAGCACTGCTCTGCAATCTTTTACACTGCTCTGGTCAATTTTCTCTTTCTGCTCCAGATGCTATTTTTTTCCCTGATTTTCTTCACTTCCCTCCACCATCTAGTCATCTTTTTCTTTCCTTCTTACTCGCAGAAAATAAACTAAATTTCTATTTCACAGAGAAAACAGAAGCCATTCAAAAAGTGCTCCCTTAACTTTCTGGCTCCAAATCTATCAACGGATGTGTGTGTGCACCCTGCTTCTTCCTGCTGCAATGAAGGAGGCATCCCTGCTTCTAAGGCTTGTCTTTCGACCTCAGCCCTTGTCCCAGCCTCTTCTGCCTCTTCAAGAACTTCCCTCTCTCCATTATCCTCTGTCTTCTCTGTTGTCACCTCCTTATCCAATATTTTAACTTGTATCCTGCCCTCCTATTTATACAAATGAGCTTTCTCAATTCAGTGTCCTTCTATAGCTACCGTCCTACCTCTTCCCTTCTCTTCATAGCCAAACTTGAAAACACTTGTCCAAACTCTTTGGGTCTACTTTCTTTTCTCCCACTCTCTCTTCACACTGGTTTCCCACCAAATTGCACTAAAACACTTGCTAAAGCCATCAGTGGTCTCCATGTTACTAACTCCAATGGACAGTTCTCAGTCTTTATTTTAATTGATTTCTCTATAATATTTGAGCTGGTTTGACCTTCTACAAGATTTCCATCACTCTCTCTCTCTCTAATTCATTTTTCCTTGGCCTCTGGGATATTGCTCTCTGCTGCTTTTCCTCATATTTTTGTGACCTCTGCTTCTCAATCTTCTGTGCAGTTTCCTTTTCTCTTTCCTTAGGAGTAAGGGAGGAATGTAGACAACCAAATGTTCTTGATAAAAGCTGGCACTGATTTTTCTGTATCACTACTGTCCTTACTGTGATTATTATCAGCAATATTTTGACCACCAGCCCCTCAGACCCAAACCTGATAAGATGAGGGAGAAAAATTCTGAAATATGTCTGTCTTATTATAAAGTAGAAGCGGGGTGTGGTGGCTCACACCTGTAATCCCAACACTTTGGGAGGCCCAGGTGGGTGGATCACCTGAGGTCAGGCGTTGAAGACCAGCCTGGCCAACATGGTGAAAACCCATCTCTACTAACAATACAAAAATTAGCCAGGCATGGTGGTATGTGCCTGTGATTCCAGCTACTTGGAAGGCTTAGGTAGAATTGCTTGAACCTGGGAAGTGGAGGTTGCAGTGAGTTGAGTTTGCACCATTGCACTCCAGCCTGGGCAACAAGAATGAAACTCTGTCTCAAAAAAAAAAAAAAAAAAAAAAAAAAAATATATATATATATATATATAATAAAATCCAGTAGTGGAAGCAAGGAAGAAGACTAACATTTATTATTAAATGTTAGGCATTATGTTAGACATATTCATGTATGTTTTTCCATTTAATCTTCATGATTATACGGTGAGTTAAATATCATCAACCCTATTTTACGGATGATTAAATTGTCTAAACAGCACACAATCATCAAGCTATCAAGTAGCAGAGGTGGAATTTAAACACCCCTTGGATTCCTAGGGTAGTGCTCTTTTCAGCGATAGCATACCTGATCTGCTTCTGGTTTATAGGGTTTCTGTGGAAAATACTACATGCTTTTGTTGAGTGTGCTGGGTTGGGAGAGAAATGCCCTATAGTTATTCAGAAGTAATGGGTTGTTGGTCTGGCTGGCCGACCTCCAGGCAAGACTTCCAAGCACAGCAATATGTTATGGAGGACATTACAGACCAGGGTGTGGTTTTTAGCTCTGCAGACTGAGACTTCATTCTGGCCAGAACACTCAGAAGCAAACAGTGTCCAGGGGACAGACATATCTGAATTCAAAAGACTGATATATAAAGCAGAATACCAATTTATACAGCTATCAAAACTCTGGTATTCACTCACTGATATATTCTGAGTCTATAGAAGTATCTCTGTGAGAAGTAAATTTTTAATCAGCAGGCAACTAAGAAATAAATTAAACAAAGAAATCCAAACTAGGGAGTTACACTGGTGGTCTTTCTTACTGGAGCAATTAAACTATCATCTTTGCTAACAGAAGGAGGAGTGGGGAACAAAATGTCAGGTACCCTTAGGCCTGGATTAGGCTGGAAACCCCTGGCAAGTTCCTACTCTATGAGCCTCCAGGTTGGCCATGCACCCCCATTCTGCTTATATGTGTTAGTTGGAGCACATGCCAAGCTGCTACAGCAAAGAAAGCATAAAATACTGTGACTCAAATATAATGGGGGTGGGAGGGCACACTGAAGTGAATGAGGAGCTCTGTACCTCAAAGTCCTCTAGGAACTCAGATTTCTTCAATCTTGCTGATCGACCATTCCCTAAGACCTCAAAATGGCAATGTTCCAAACAGCAACGTGAGCAATACCTGGGAGCTTGTTAGAATTGCAGAATCTCAATCAGCTCCAAACCTCCCAAATCAGAATCTGCATTTTAGCAGATCCCCAGGTGTTTCTTGTGCACATTGAAGTGTGAGAAGCGCTGCCCTGGGGGGTTGCTCTTGACAGCACGGTTGAAAATGGTTTAACACCACATTTGCATCCAGTGTATGGGAAAGGGGAAGAAAGGAATAGAGGGAAAGATTTTTTTTTCAAGGTGGTGACATAGACGTTGCCATTCAGATTTCATTGGTAAGAAATTAATCACAAGGCTACACACTTAGCTGCAAAAGAGGCTGAGGAATGTAGCTGTTAGCTGGGTGTCTATGTGCTTTGCTAAAACTCAGGGATTCTATTACCAAAAGGAAAAAGGAGGAAGTGCATGCCAGAGACAGTAATAATCTCTGTTATATATGTTTTTCTTCCAGAAAAAAAAATGTCAGACCAGGTATGGTGGCTTGTGCCTGTAATTCCAGCGCTTTGGGAGGCTAAGGCAGGCAGATCACTTGAGGTCAGGAGTTCAAGACCAGCCTGGCCAACATGGTGAAAGCCTGTCTCTACTAAAAATACAAAAATTAGCCAGATGCGGTGGCAGCCACCTGTAATTCCTGCTATTCAGGAAGCTGAGGTGGAAGAATTGCTTGAACCAGGAGGCGGAGGTTGCAGTGAGCCAAGATTGTGCCACTGCACTCTAACCTGGGCAACAGAGCAAGACTCTGTTTTAAAAGAAAAAAACAGATACTGATACACAGTTTCCTTTCCTTTAATACAGGATAGCTTTTCTTTTGAGAAAACTTATTATTATGTCCTTTATTTTATAAAGCCTTTTGTTTGTTTGTATCTGAACCATTAGTTGTGTGCAGACTTCACCATACATTTTTTCGTCTAATCTCCTTTTGATGGCAACACTCATTCATTGATTCATTCAAAAAATACATACTAACCACTTATTCTGTGCTAAACATTCAGTTAACAAATATTTATGGAATATCAAGTGTGTAGTGTGTTTTATGTTGGGATACTACGGATGAATGGCAGGTGTGGTCCATGCCCTCATGGAGCTTATAGTTTAGCAGGGAAGAAAGACAGTTAAACCAATGATTATCCTACAGTAAAAGGCATGTTATGATTTGGAGAAGTACAAGATATTATGAATATATAAAGTGGGCAACTCACTTAGCTTGGGACAGAAAGGAAAGGCCTCTGAAGGGAGATCATAACTGAGATGGCTAATTTGGGATCTAAGAATACAGGGATGAAATGACAGCCCTTGTCCTCAGGAAGCTTACAGTTTAGTAGGAATCTAAGCTGTATAAACTAACACCCTCAACACAACATGATAAAAACTACAAAGGTGAAGTATACAAGGCACAGTACATAAGAAAAAGGCCCTGATCATATCTGTGTTGCGGTGGGGTATCAGAAAAGACCTGATCTTCAAATGGTGTCTTAAAGGAAGTGCAAACTTTAGCCAGATAGTCAAAGGGAAGGCATGACCGAGGCTGAGGGTGCACTGTGGCACTGCAGAGCATGTTGTTGAGCTGTGCTGTCTAATACGCAGGAATTCACCATATGTAGCTATTAATACATGAAAATGTTCACACATACACAGAGTTGAAAGAATATTATGGTGAATACCCATACACTGCTTCCCAGATCTTACCATTAATATTTCTATGATTTTTTTAAATTACATATCTATCAAAACTTTCAAATATTAAATAGAAAGAAAGAAATTATGTGCTATTAAGGATACTTTTAAGCTATCATAAATTATGACGATTTTGTGGCTATTTTCAAAGTTGGACTTCCACTAGAATTAGAGGTTATATGAGTATAAAATTTTTATAAAACCTCAGATAAAGAAGTTAAGGGTTTTAAATAAATAAAAGAAAATACTATTATAGAAAAGCATAATTCATAGACTATAAAATGCCTTTTTTTGTTCGTTTTGTTTTTGTTTTGGCAACTGTAAAAGGGTTTACTCTGATTGGGAATACAGTACTAGGTTTGTAATTTAAATTACATTTGGCAGTCTAAATTCCCCCATTCAACTGATAACTGGATTTCCAGTTTCTAGATTTTTATGAAGGTTATGCTGTCAAGCATTCTTGGGATTTTTAAAGTTTTATACACTCCTTACGGTAATGTAAGTATACACGCAAGAATCTGCTATGAATTTTTATTATAAATATGATGAAAATGAAAAGATGTGCTGAGAAATAATCTCACTCATAAATGAGTGCTTTGCTAATGCATATTCCAGGTGAGAAGGCTTTAGAAAAGAGGCAATTCTGTGAATGTATGAGATCTAATTTGAAACCATGCCTTAGTTCAGTTGTTCCAAACTTTGGTGCTCATGAGTTATCTACAAAGCTGATAAATCAAATCTGGGTTGATCCCCAAAATTCTAATCAGCAGGCTTAGGATGGGGCTCCAGAATCTATCACAGGATGAAGACAGGGCAAGAGCACACTTTTAGAGACGCTACTGAGGGAGTTACCATTTTGTATGTGTGTGTGTGTGTGTGTGTGAGACAGAGTCTTGCTCTGTCACCCAGGCTGGAGTGCAGTGGTGCCATCTCAGCTCACTGCAACCTCTGCCTCCCAGGTTCAAGTGATTCTCCTGCCTCAGTTCTCATTCTGAGTACATCTTAGTTTGTCTCCCTAGTCATTTGTGCAAGATATTAGTGACCTTTTATTGAGGACTTATAATATGTTAATATTAGTACTATGGGGACAGGTTATTTGAACTAATCCTCTTGCAAAAAACAGCAAAAAAATGTTGGACAAAAATATATTTAAAATATCTTCTTAAAAGCATCTTATCTTTAGGTAATAAATCATCAGCCCAAAATCTAAGCCGAAGGCAGGCATCCTGAGGGTAACTGAAAACAAAAGCTACTTTTGCCCTGAGGTTGTTTGCTGAAAGGTGGAATTTAACGCAGTTTTCATAGTTTTGGCTTACAGAACACCCATAATAGAAAACCTTCTCTGAAGAAAACTGAGACTCTGTAAAGGCCTAGACCCCAGGGTAGGATAATTCAGAACTAAGTCCCTTCACCCACCAGCCCTCATCCCCAAAGTAAATAAGGAAAATTGCCTTGGTTCTGGTGTTAAGGAGGAGACGAGGACCATTCTATGAGAAGTTGCAACCACAACTGGTGTTTGTGCTGTTTTTCAGCCCAAATCTATCTTACTTCCTGATATGGTTTGGCTGTGTCCCCACCCAAATCTCAACTTAAATTGTATCTCCCAGAATTCCTATGTGTTGTAGGAGGGAACAAGGGGGAGGTAAGTGGATCATGGGAGCTGGTCTCTCCCTTGCTATTCTGATCGTAATGAATAAATGTCCTGAGATCTGATGGATTTATCAGGGGTTTCCACTTTTGCTTCTTCCTCATTTTTCTCTTGCTGCCACCGTGTAAGAAGTGGCTTTTGCCTCCTGCCATGATTCTGAGGTCTTCCCAGCCACGTGGAACTGTAATTGCAATTAAACCTCTTTTTGTTTCCAGTTTAGAGTGTGTCCTTATCAGCAGCATGAAGATGAACTAATACACCTGGGTAGTACCAGAAATCTCAAGGCATAAATTTAGTTTAGAATAGTCCTGGACTAGCAGATCCTTTAGTTACCTGGCAAAGACAATATTAAGTCCTTTCTGGTGAAGTATCACTTCATCCTAGGCCTCAAAGATGTCCTATAAATAATTTTCAAGGGAAATGAGTGTAATAGATTGCAACAATGGCCCCAAGTCTTTACTCCTCTTCAGAGCTATGCCTTTCACCATGTAACCTTGCAGTGCACTCCTATTACTCTCCTTGACATTGGCCTTAATTATGTGATTTGCCTTTGCAAAGGGAGTTTTTTAGATAAGACACAAGCAGAGGCTTCGAATGGGTTCCTTAGAATTTGCTTTTTGCACCTTTGCCAAGCCATGAGAATATGCCTGGGTGATCCTGCCAGCAGGTCTGAAAAAATTAAGGTAGACCCAAATAGATCTTTGCAACTGGACAAAAAAGACTTCCAAGAATCTTAAGGGGCATTTGTCCCACAGTTAACTTGATGTGCTCAAAGTAATATAATGATTAAATCTAAAGAAAGGCATGCCTCAAGAAAACACTATGGGTGTGTTTTTTGATAGCAGAGTGATTTGGAACTGAATATATAAAAAAACCCACAGAGTTTTTGAGAGAATTGTATTGGCAAACGTACTGCTGGCCTGGACTGAAACTGTTCAAAATGATGGGGGCGGGGAAAGGCTAATGGGCCCTCAACTTCCTTTGGGAAAGAAGTAGGGTGAGAAAGTTGCCAAAAGCTATTTTTCAAAGGTCTCCATAGAAATGGCCAAGGAGGGTGAAGGTAAAGGAGAGACATCTCAGAGGGAGAGCCAAGAGGCATGGAGACTCAAGCGCCCCAGGAAGCCAAACCAGGGTCTAATCAAAGAGCACTCTCCACCCCAGAGTAGGGGACATTTGCCCAGCAGAGTTTCAGAATTACTATGAACCAGAGACTGTTGTATATCTCCTGTTCGTTCCCATTTTTTGAATGGGAGTTTTTGTTGTAGTTCCTCTGTACCTGTTCAACAATTGTTGGGTGGGTAGAGAACAGATAACTTGTTAGCTCATGGGACTCCAGATTCAGAGGAGCTGCATCTGATATAGATATGATGTAGATCATTAAAATCTTGGACTTTGAGACTGTCACTGTGACTAAATAAGATTTTTTTTTTTTTTTTTTTTGAGACAGAGCATTGATCTGTCACCCAGGCTGGAGTGCAGTGGCACAATCTCGGCTTACTGCAACCTCCACCTCCTGGTTTCAAGTGATTCTCCTGCCTCAGCCTCCTGAGTAGCTGGGATTACAGACACGCACCATCATACCCAGCTAATTTTTGTATTTTTCGTAGAGACAGGGTTTCACCATGTTGGCCAGGCTGGTCTCGAACTCCTGACCCCAGGTGATCCACTCACCTTGGCCTCCCAAAGTGCTGGGAATACAGGTGTGAGCCACCAGCCCTGGATAAGACTTTATGGGGTCTGGGATGGATGTGAGCATATTTTTCATCCTGAGAGGAACATGAATAATTTTTATATGAGGGCAGCCTCTGGTAGATTGAAGAAATAGTCTTAATTTTTTTTTTTACTTCTCCCTATATCCATACCCTTTGCTAAATAATTTTATGATGCCTTTCCACCCTAAGAAGACAGACCTGCCTCATCTGTCAGAAGAAGCCTGACCATGAGATGTACTTTGGCCAGCATGTTGGCAGACATGAAAAAAGCAGCAGTTTAAAATGGACTTGCTTTCTTGTGCCTCACTCATTATTGTGAGAAAATGCCCAGACTCACCTGATAGTCCCGGGAATGAGATTATGAGAACAAATAGAGCAGAGTCCCACACAGCCGAGGTGAGCCTATTTCAGCACACGGCCTGCTGACTCCCAAGCATATGAATAAGCCTTGCTGCCGTCAGTGAAGCCACCTAGCTATCTGCAGCTGACCCTGATATGTGAGCAACTAATGCTTATTGTAATTTTGATTCTCCTCTATAGAAGCCACTCCGTTTTTGTTAACACAGATTTTTTTCAAGTTGTTAATGTAAAAGAAGTTTCTTTTAAAAGACTACTTTCCAAACATGGTAAACAGAGGCCTCCAAAGTACCTAAAGCTCAGTGTCCCACACAGGAACAGAAAACCTCCTCCCATGTTGGGCAGTACCTGGAGTAGTAGAAGATATTTGACATCAAGAGACTGTGATATGGTATGAAAGACATTAAAAATCTGCAAAGGAACCCACGCTGTAAAGAAGAGGCTTTTAATGTCGAAGCCAACCAGGTTCAGTGTCTTCACTGAAACCTTTGAGACATAAGTCAAGTATGTAATTGTCCTCGGATTCCTTCCCAAAATAGCACTGACTTTTTTTTTTTTTTGAGTCAGAATCTCACTCTGTTGCCCAGGCTGGAGTGCAGTGGCCCAATCTCGGCTCACTGCAACCTCCGCCTCCTGGGTTCAAGTGATTCTCCTGCCTCAGCCTCCGAAGTAGCTGGGATTACAGTTGCCTGACACCATACCTGGCTAATTTTTGTATTTTTAGTAGAGACAGGATTTCACCATGTTGGCCAGGCTGGTCTCGAACTCCTGACCTTAAGTGATCTGCCTGCCTTAGCCTCAAAGTGCTGGGATTACAGGCATGAGCCACCATACCCACTCTGACATTTTTTTTTTTTTCTGAAAGAAAAACATATAACAGAGATTATTACTGTCTCTGGCATGCATTTCCTCCTTTTTCCTTTTGGTAATATAATCCCCGAGTTTTAGCAAAGCACCTAGACACCCAGCTAGCAGCCACACTCCTCAGCCTCTTTTGCAGCTAAGTGTGTGACCTTGTGATTAATTTCTCACCAATGAAATCTGAATGGCAATGATTTGTGTGATGTCTGTGTACCAATTTCTTGTACATGGAGTCTTAGCTTTCATAAAAAAAACTAATCTGTTTTTGAAGTTTTTCTCTTTTTTTTGAGGGTAAAACTATTTAACAATGAGTTCTAGGTGGAATTGCATATTTTGAGGAATAAGTTAAGGATCCCAATGTATAGAAAAATTCTTTTCTCTACTTTTATTTGATTTCATTATTGTTTCATATTTTTCATTCTGAACCAATTATTGGTTATGCTGCTGAGACTTAATCCATTTGTGCACAGCTAAGTAAGTCTTTGTTTTCCTTTGCTTTTCTTTTTTTTAATTTTTATTGCATTTTAG
This sequence comes from Saguinus oedipus, assembly GCA_031835075.1. Classification (NCBI taxonomy): domain Eukaryota; kingdom Metazoa; phylum Chordata; class Mammalia; order Primates; family Cebidae; genus Saguinus; species Saguinus oedipus. Next base: position 114,858,122 of record CM063175.1, read on the forward strand.
GTTTTGGGGTACATGTGCAGAACGTGCAAGATAGTTGCATAGGTATACGCATGGCAGTGTGTTTTGCTGCCTTCCTCCCCTTAACCCTTCCTTTGCTTTTAAAAAATGGACTTAGATTTGGAACAGTCTGCATTGTAGTGATTTCCCTTTGTCTAGAGATTGTTTCAAAGTTTAGCTGTCAGTAGAAAGCTTTCTCTAAATTGTATTTCCTCACTGTTTCAACACCAATATTTCATGAAAGATACATTTTTGAGTTGTTTTCTTCTTTTCTGCTTTGAACACTAATTAAGCACAAAGAATATCTAAATGACCCCCTGAAATATTAACCTTTTACTTGTAATTTATTAAGAAAAAAATGAGTTTTCTTGTCTGGAAAATAAAGTCGGGTGGGGGGGAGGTTCTCAGATTTTTCTCCTAAAGTTTTGTGGATGTAAAACAGTAATAACATACAAAACTTGAGCTTTATGTATTTATTACTTTTGCTCTTTTCTCAAAGGCTTACACAGTGTAGAAGCTCTTCTGTATGTTTGGTTGAACCATATAAAACCACTGGCTTTCACATATTTTGAGTTAGAAAATTGGCAATTTCTTAGAGGTTTCTCATTTTAATCACATATAATATTGGTCTATCTGAGAAATGCTTACCATTATTCTGCTTCCTTTATCTTTTCTTGGACACTTTTTATTTGGTAAAATGTTCATAGTTGTCAAATGTGTTTTTCGTTCATCGTGATTAAATGAACAAGTTATTTCTGCTTCTTTAAGTTTATAAAATTATTTTTTAAAAACCAATGGCAGCCATATGTGCTTGTGTAGATTAGAGTCTAAGAGATAATTTGTTTTAAAACTTTCTTAAATAGTTCTCCTATTTTCACTTCCTTCTCTATGCTTGAATGAGGGACATCTGTTCTGCTTTCCATGTTCCTTTGTTACATGAAGTGGAATATCAAAGTTCTCCTCCTTTGACAAGGAAAGAATGCTTCGGTTTTGTTTTTTATTTCCTTTTATTTATTTTCATTGGTTTAAAAAAATTATACATGTTGTACGAAACAAAGATGAACTGCTCTCTGGAAAAAACTTTGAACAATAGAAAGTACAAAGTGAACCTGTCTCATCCTACTGCTCCTACTCCCCAGGAGCAGCCATTGATAAGAGCTGGTATGTGCCTTCCACACCTTCTTATATGCATATATATAAGTATACATGTGCATGTGTGAATGTACATACACACACACACACACACACACACATATATATATAGTTAAAAATAGAATCACACTTAACAGTCAAATGCATTGGAACCTTTCAACATATGTTGGCTACCATTGTCATTATTTTCCAACCATTATTTACTAAGCGTTACCATATAACAGGCACTGGGTATAAATCAGTGAGGATGCATACCCAACACAATTCTTACCTCAAAGGCTTACAAATCTAGTGGGAACTTAGTCATGCAATGTCCAATTATGACACAGTATGGTAAGACTGAATTGGAGGTCTCTACAAAGTACAATTAGAACATGAAAAGAGGCCGGTGTGGTGGCTCATGCCTGAAATCCCAGCACTTTGCGAGGCTGAGGCTGGAGGATCACTTGAGGTCCAAAGTTTAACACCAGCCTGGCCAAAATGGTGAAACCTCATCTCTACTAAAAATACAAAAATTAGCTGGGTGTGCTGGCACGTGCCTGTAATCTCAGCTACTCAGAAGGCTGAGGCAGGAGAATTGCTTGAACACAGGAGGCGGAGGTTGCAGTGAGCCAAGATCCCACCACTGCACTCCACCCTGGGCAACAGAGCAAGACTCCATCTCAAAAAAAAAAAAAAGAACATAAAAAGAGCATCTAGGTCTAATACCCTTTATGTGCTGATGATATTTCTAACCTTGACCCTTATTCCACATAGCATTGCCTCTGACATAGGCACTCACTTTAGGGCTGAAGAAGTGCGGCAGTGGCTCATGCTCATGGACTTCACTGATCTTACCATGTTTCCAATCGTCCTGAAGCAGCTGGTTGATAGAACGGTGGAATGACCTTTTGAAGTCATAATTACAACGCCAACTAGGTGACAATACTTTGCAGGGCTAGGGCAAAGTTCTCTAGAAGGCCGTGAATACTCTGAATCAGCGTCCAATATGTGGTTTTCTCGCATAGCCAGGATTCCAATATATGTTTCTCCCATAGCCATTATTCACGGGTCTAGGAATCAAAGGGAGGCAGTGGAAGTGGCACCACTCACCATTACCCCTAGTGACCTATTAGTAAAATCTTTGCTTCCTGTTCCTGCGACGTTACATTCTGCTGGCCTAGAGGCTTTAGTTCCAGAGAGAGGAACGCTGCCAGCAGGAGACACAATGAGTTCATCAAACTGGAAGTTAAGATTGCCACCTGGCAACTTTGGGCTCCTCCTACCTTTAAGTCAGCAGGCTAAGAAGGGAGTTACAGTGTTGGCTGGGTGAAGGACCTGGACTATTAAGATGAAATCAGTCTACTGCTCCACAATGGAGGTAAGAAAGAGCATGCCTGGAATACAGGAGATCCATTAGGGCATCTCTTAGTACTAACTACCATGCCCTGTGATCAAGGCCAATGGGAAACTACGACAGCCCAATCCAGGTAGGACTACAAATGACCCAGACCCTTCAGGAATGGTAAAAAAAGGAAGTCATTAATACCATCTATGACCACGTGATCAGTTGCAGAATTGAGGACTGTAATTGTAATGAGTATTTCCTCTCTATTTTGTTAAGAACATGTTTGTGCATGTGCACACTTGTACTAAGAAAATATCTTCATTTTATATCCTTTCTGCTTTATCATGTGACATAAGATTTATTGACTTTATATCAGCATTTAAGTATTGTTAACTTTATGTAATAGCATTTGGGTTGGTAATTGGTGCATTTCTGGTTATGTGAAGGATAATTGGATTATGTTAAGTAGAATTATGACCTTATTATTGTCTTTATTTGAAGACTATGAATCATCTCAGCAGATGTGTATAGGTTTGAGTTAACAAGTCGATGGTTAATACTGAGTGTCAACTTGATTGGATTGAAGGATGCAAAGTATTGATCCTGGGTGTATCTGTGAAGGTGTTGCCAAAGGAGATTAACATTTGAATCAGTGGGCTGGGGAAGGCAGACTCGCCCTTAGTTTAGGGGGCACAATCTAATCAGCTGCTAGCGAGGCCAAAATAAAAGCAGGTAGAAGAATGTGGAAAGATTAGACTGGCTTAGCCTCTGAGGCTCCATCTTTCTCTTGTGCTGGTTGCTTCCTGCCCTCAAACATCAGTTCTCCAGCTTTGGGACTCAGACTCACTTCCTGGATCCTCAGCTTGCAGATGGTCTATTGTGGGACCTCACCTTGTTATCATGTGAATCAATACTCCTTAATAAACTCCCCCTATATATACAACTATTTCATTACTTCTGTCTCTCTAGAGAACCTTGACTAATAAAACCCCTCTCCTGCTCCAGACACATACAGAAAACTATTTGACACTTTCTCTTTGATGCCTAACAGGCAAAACTTAAGGCAATATAAACAGAGCTCTAGATTGTTCACCCTGAACCCACTCTTCTATCTGACTTCCCTCACTTGGTAAATGGCACCATCCACCCAGCAGCTTGAGCTGAAACCTTGGAGTCAGCTCCAAGGAAAGGAAGGAATCGAGAAACCTAGAAAGAGAGCTGAAACTAAGGAATAGCTAATGGATTTTATCTTCTGGCTAATCTTTTATTTATTGGCAAATGCTCTTGGTTTCACTTCCACTTTGTCTGCTTGACTTCATTTTGGCTGCTACCACTCTCAGCCCGCCTGTGCTTCTCACTCTGAACTGCTGGAGTGGCCTTTTCACAGTCCTTCCTGCTCCTGTGCTAATTCGTCTACAGTTCTCTTTCCACAGAGCAGCTATAGAGACCCTTCCATGCCAATCAGTCATCTTCCCACCTTGCTGACAGCCTTCCTTTGCACTTAGCATAAAATCCTAACTTTTTTCCACATCCTGCAAGGCCCTGCACCATCTGGCTGCTGCCTGTGTTGCTCAGCTTGGTCTACAAGTCCCCTCTGCACTGCTCTTCTGCTATAACAACGTCTTTTCCTGACTTGGAGCATTCTAGGCTCAAGGACACTTTCATGGAGATTCTTCCATCTGAAGTCCCCTTCCACAGCTCGTCTATATGGCCAGCTCATTCCCATCCTACACATCTGCCTTCAAAGCTTTCTCTGACCATCCTACCTAAAGTAGCTTCTCCTGAATCAAAGCCCTTTCTGCCGGGTCACCCTGTTCATTTCCTTCACAGCACTTATCACAATGTGAAATGATCCTAATTATGTGTTTTAACTGCTTATTTATTTAATGTCATTATCCTCCCCTTACCTTCCATTCAGACTAAAGTGGAAGCTCCCTGAGAGGTTGGACTTTTACTGTCTTGTTCACAGTACCTAGAAGAGAACCTGGCACTTAGTAGGTGCTTAATAAATATTTACAGAGTAAATGAAAGAAAAACTGTCTGGGAGAGTTAATGAAGTCTTCACAGGAAAGGAATCTTTTGGGTCAGGGCATGAATCGTGAACTAAAATCTGCCAGGTTGACATTCAGGTGAGAGAAAGCTACACATTCTGAGAACTGGGGTATAAAAAGAACAGGAGTGGAGAGGGGTGGGAGGAAGGTGATGTCAGAGAGCAAGATAGATGACTAAGTTGGGAACAGAGAATGATAAGAGTTTTATACTGTGCTAAAAAGCTCAGATCTAGCGCCGGGCGCGGTGGCTCAAGCCTGTAATCCCAGCACTTTGGGAGGCCGAGGCGGGTGGATCACGAGGTCAACAGATCGAGACCATCCTGGTCAACATGGTGAAACCCCGTCTCTACTAAAAATACAAAAAATTAGCTGGGCATGGTGGCGTGTGCCTGTAATCCCAGCTACTCAGGAGGCTGAGGCAGGAGAATTGCTTGAACCCAGGAGGCGGAGGTTGCGGTGAGCCGAGATCGCGCCATTGCGCTCCAGCCTGGGTAACAAGAGCGAAACTCCACCTCAAAAAAAAAAAAAAAAAAAAAAAAGCTCAGATCTTATCCTGGAGTGACTGGAGCCAATGGTTAATTTTGAGCTGTGAAGCCTTGGGTGTTTTCTATTGTTTCCATAACAAATTACCACCACTTAAAGCAACACCTGTAGGTTAGAAGCCTGACAGGGATCTCAGTGGGCTAAAATAAATGTGTCAGGAGGGCTGTGTTTTGCACTGAAGCTCTAGGGAAGAATCTGCTCCCAATCCTATTCAGGTTGTGAACAGAATCTAGTTCCCTGTGGTTATAGGACTGAGGCCTTGTTTTCTTGCTGACTGCCAGCAGGATGCCACTCTTAGCTCCTAGAGCCTGTTTCTGGTCCTTGCACTCTGGCTCCTTCATCTCAGAGCCAGAAACAGCATACTGAGCCCTTCTCTCACTTGATGTCTCTCTGACTTCCCCTTTCTTCTGCATCCCTCTTCTTCCTCTTCATCTCTGTCCAACTTCAGCTAGAGACAGTTCTGTGTTTTTAAGACTTCAGCTAGGTTACACTGGGCCCATTTGGATATCCCAGAATAATTTCCATATCTTAAAAAAAAAACATAATTACTTTGGCATGCAATGTAACATATTCAAAGGATCCAGGGATTAGGGCACCTTTTGAGGGGTGTGTGGGAGTACTCTATCTTCACATTCTGTGATCACATTTTCTTGTTAGATTACTCAGCAGGCTGTGTGAGGTAATTGGACCAGAACTGAAGGAAGACAAGACTAGTAATATGGTGACTACTTTAGGTCAATAACAATGAAGGACTGAAATCAAATCAAGAAGGGCTGAAATAAGAAATAATTAATAGATTTTTATTTCCAGATTTGGTAACTGATAGATGAGGGGATTGTGGCCAGGAAGACTCCGGGATGACTCCCAAGTAGTGTCATTTAGTGAGATAGGTAAAAGGAGCAGATTTGAGAGAAAAATGATACATTTCCTGAGACATTGAAGATAACTCCACATTTTGTTGACAAGTCATTTATAATTAGAAATTACTCAAATGGTTATGTTGATCAATTTCAATATAGTATTCTTTGTAAGGGTTGTTAATATATTAAGAGGATACTATTTTAAAACAAAATTGCAGGGCGCGGTGGCTCACGCCTGTAATCCCCGCACTTTGGGAGGCTGAGGTGGGCGGATCACCTAAGGTCAAAAGTTCGAGACCAGCCTGACCAATATGGTGAAACCCCGTCTTCAAAAAAAAAAATTTTTTTTTTTTTTAAATGAAAAGAAAACAAAATTAACTGTATGTACTCACTCCTTTCCAGCCTAACAAACAGACCTAGGTCTTTCTTTGCATAAAGTGTGAATAAGACATGTAAAATCCTTTCTTGAACTTGAGATGAAAGTAATGCCTGTCTAGCAAATTAAGACATGTAGGTACTGCCACAGATTTGTTCTTAAGAATTTTGTTAAGAAAAGAAAAATCTTGTATTGAGTATTTACTTTTAAACATCTAACTTCATCCTTATAATAAACCACGTAAGAGGGGATTATTTTTATTCTCATGTTCCAGAAAAGGAAACTAAGCCTAAAGGAGGTTATGTAACTTGCCCTAAATCCCATAGCAAGTGAGTAGTAGAGGTAGAATTCAAACCAGAATTGTCTGATTTCAAACACTATGCTCTTTACCTGGGGCTACAGGAGCTTACTCTAGAAGACCAGAAGAGGAAAGGAACTTCCAGACTTGCACTTGAATGCCTTTACCTTGCAGATTCTTTCCTGATCTCTATGACCAGCTCCTTTTGGGTACTTACCCACAGTTATAATTTACTTGTGCAGGTAATGTCTGTCTCTTCTCACTAAGATCTAAATATCATAGACTAGGTATTGCACGGACTTTGGTTTACCCTTGAATTCTCAGTTCTTAGCATAGGGTTTTCAGTAAATGTATGCATGCATCAGTGAATCAGTGAATGTCTAACTTCTCTGCACCTCAAGTCTGTGATCTCTAAAATGAAGTAATCAATATCGATTAATTTATTTGTTCATTCAAAACATTTTTATCTACCTACTAAATGGTCTGTAGTTCCCTTCAGAGAGACAAAATACAGTAAAAAAAAATCTATGGGAAGTGTTGCACATATTTATTTGTATTTGTCTATCTATAACTATTCATCTATCTTCTATCTAGAAAATTTCTTTTCTACCTATAATTATTAGTTATTTTGGGCTATCAATAAAGCCCTTAATGTTTTAATGTTGGGTAAAGTATTAAATATGTAGAAATATTTGAATTCTAATATGTTCTATTATTGGTAGCATTATCACTGTTGATGTTTTAAAAATGTATCCTTTTATAGTTGAGGAAATTTTATAGATTTATAAATGCAGCTGTGTTAGGTTTATATTTCTTCTTTTTCTCTACAAACTCTTTATGTTCTTTTTTGTAATTGAAGCTGATAACATGAAGCATTGAATATAAGAGCTATAAAGTATTTTTATTTGTTGTGCCTAATTTATTTCTTTCTTATTCAGCAGTTCTGTAATTGGAGCTACAGAGTGTTACATTTTATTTTCTGCAGGCTATCACTTGCTCTTTTTCCGTTGCTTACTTTATCTTGGTGCAAATGTATTTCATTTCCTCAAATTGAAAATCTTTCTAAAAATTTTTTTCACTTCATGTGAAGGAAGGTTTATTGTTGTAACTACTTCACTTATTAAAGCTACTGTATACATCTAATATTTTATGCTATATTAACAGATAACAGTATTTTTAAATATCTTCCAGTAGGTTTATTATAGTTACAATGTACTTATATTGGGATTGATATCTGGTGACACTCTTTAATGCACAGAAACTATCTGGTTTGGGCCGGGTGCAGTGGCTCACACCTGTAATCCCAGCACTTTGGGAGGCCAAAGTGGGCAGATCACGATGTCAGGAGTTCAAGACCAGCCTGGGCAATATGGTGAAACCCTGTCTCTACTAAAAATACAAAAATTAGTCTGGCCTGGTGGTGGATACCTATAATCCCAGCTACTCAGGAAGCTAAGGCAGAAGAATCTCTTTAACCTGGGTGGCGGAGGTTGCAGTGAGCCCACATCGCACCATTGCACTTCAGCCTGGCTGACAGAGCACAACTCCATTTCAAAACAAAAAACAAACCAAACAAGAAAAATGTCTGGTTTGGGTAAGAATACCCATTTCAAGAAAATTTACTTTATTGATAAAATGCAGCAAGTCTTAGGATAAACAATAATCTATAAAAAACAGCAATTATTTTCACCTGTTATTCTTTATGTGTTGAAAAAAACTCTTCTATAATTTTTAAATAACCTTTTAATAACTGAAAACTGTTTAGTACTTGAGTACTTCTGTTGCCTAGGCTAGAGTGCAGTGGTGCAATCTCGGCTCACTGCAACCTCCACCTCCTGGGTTCAAGGGATTCTCCTGCCTCAGCCTCCTGAGTAGCTGGGATTACAGGCGCACACCACCATGCCCGGCTGAGTTTTGTATTTTTAATAGAGACTGGGTTTCACCATGTTGGCCAGGCTGGTCTCAAACTCCTGACCTCAGGTGATTTGCCTGCCTTGGCCTCCCAAAGTGCTGAGATTACAGGCTGAACCACCACACCAGGCTGAGTACTTATTTGCTATAAGATTATATGTTTAGTATTGATGGAGACGGACAAACTGAATGTCCTTTAAGTTTCCTAAACATGTAGAAAAGAAGCATAGCACAGAATGATTTTGACCTATTGACCTCTGCAACCCACTGGCCAAAAGTCTCATGCCTCACTTTCTTTCTTCCATAGTAAACTGCCAGTGTCAGGGATGTTCTGAATAGTTCAGAGCGATTCCCTGAGACCTGCTCTGGGACACTGAAATTCAGCTGTAACTAGTAGCTACAGGAGAAGTCCATTCTCATTTAAAAATACATGGTACCAACCAAAAATGATTGGAGGAAATGGAGAGAGGTATTGTTAATTATTTTCTGATAATAAAAATGCGCATAAGACACTTAAATAAATGGAGAGTAATATCATATTCAAGAACTAGAAAAGTAAACATTGTTAAGATGGCAATTCTCCCCCAACTGATCAACAGATTCAGTGAAATCCCTAACAAAATCTCAGCATGGTTTTCTTTTATTTGGTAGAAATTGACCCAAAATTTGCACAAAAAATGCCAAAAACCTAGAATAGTCAAAACGATTTTGAAAAAGATGAAAAATGTTGGAGGACCTTTATACATTATAAAACATACTATAAAGATACAGTAATCAGCCAGGCACAGTGGCTCACACCTGTTCACCCAGCACTTTGGGGCGCTGAGGTGGGCAGATCACTTGAGGTCAGGAGTTTGAGACCAGCCTGGCCAACATGGTGAAACCCCATCTCTACTAAAAATACAAAAATTAGGGCCGGGCGCGGTGGCTCACGCCTGTAATCCCAGCACTTTGGGAGGCCGAGGCGGGTGGATCACAAGGTCAAGAAATCGAGACCATCCTGGTCAACATGGTGAAACCCCGTCTCTACTAAAAATACAAAAAATTAGCTGGGCATGGTGGCGCTTGCCTGTAATCCCAGCTACTCAGGAGGCTGAGGCAGGAGAATTGCTTCAACCCAGGAGGTGGAGGTTGCAGTGAGCCAAGATCGCGCCATTGCACTCCAGCCTGGGCAACAAGAGTGAAACTCCGTCTCAAAAACAAAACAAACAAACAAACAAAAAACAAAAATTGCCTGGGCATGTTGGCTCACACCTGTAATCCCAGCTACTAGGCAGGCTGGAGAAAGAGAATCTCTTGAATCCGGGAGGTGAAGGTTGCAGTGATCCAAGATTGTGCAACTGTCCTTCAGCATGGACAACAGAGTGTGTGGTCTCAAAAAAAGGTACAGTAATCAAAACAATATGATTCTGCCATAAAGGTAAACAAGTAGATCAATGAAACAAAGTAGGAAGACAAAATAAATATGTGGCTAATTAATTTTTTTGACAAATTTTACCGAGATAGAAAGTCCCTGAATTTTAGTCAGATTTATTTCCCATCCTCAGGCCCACAAATGTCTCACCAATAAGTCCAGTGCGTTTGCTACTTCTTGCTCACTGTCATCAATGTAATGCACCAGTGTAGGTATCTTGCAGAAGCAACAAGCAATCAAGATCTCTTTGAATAAGACTATGACACAAAGCCTGAGAGTTAATATACCCGAGGGAGGACAGTAAAGGTATATTGTTGGCCTTACCAGCTGAAGGCAAATTGCTTCTGGTGGGTCTTATGTAAAGGAATGGAGAAAAGAGCATTTGCCAAGTTAATGGCTGCAGACCAGGTACCAGGAGGCATATTAATTTCCTCAAGCAATGAAACCACATTTGGTATAGCAGCTGCAATTGGAGTCACCACTTGGTTAAGCTTGTGATATGCCATTGTCATTCTCCAAGATCCATCTGTCTTCTGCACAGGCCAAATGGGAGAGTTGAATGGGGATGTGAGGGGAATCACCACCCCTGCGTCTTTCAAGTCCTTGATGGTGGCATCAGTCTCCTCAGTTCCTCCAGGGATGTGGTATTGTTTTCGATTTATGATTTTTCTAGGTAGAGGCAGTTCTAATGGCTTCCATTTGACCTTTCCCACCATAATAGCCGTTACCCTACCAGTCAGGGACTCAATGTGGGGGTTCTGCCAGCTGCTAAGTATTTCTAAGACAATTATGCATTCTGGCACTGAAGAAGTGACCATAGGATGAGTCCAGGGACCCACTGGACCAACTGTAAGTTGAACCAAAGCTAAAACTCCCGTCAATTACCTGACCTCCATAAGTTCCTACTTTAACTAGAGGATGACAATGATAGTTTGGGTCCCCTGAATCAACGTCAGCTCAGAGCCAGTTTCCAGTAGTCTCCAAAATATTTCCCTTTCCCCAGTGCACAGTTACACTGGTAAAAGGCCAGAGGTCTCCTTGGGGAAGGATGGGAGAAAGATTCACTGCAGAAATTATTGGTAATATAGTGGGGTCTTTCCTCAAGGGGACCCAGCCTCCCCTTCATTCAAGGGGTTCTGGATCTGTAAACTGGCTCAAGTCTGGAAATTGATTGTGAGGCCATGGTTCTCTGTTTTTATAATTCAAGTTGACCTTTTGTCTATTCGACCTAGAATTTTTCTTCTTATATAAATTAAGTAGGAATGCAGTAGGCTTCCTATCAATTTCACTTCTAGGAACACTGTTTTAACTCCCTGAGCTGCAACATTAAATGCAGAGTCCCTACTTAGGTGGGCCCAGGTCAACAAATGCAGCCTGATCCAACTCTTTGTTCTTCTACCATTATCTCATATCCTTAATATCCATTCCCATGCCTGTTTCTTTTTGAGTGTGGTGAACCTCCTCATGGGTCACACTCTGGACCTCACCTCTAGGGGCCTGTAGGCACTTTAGTCTAATTATAGTTCTAGAAGCAAACAGGGGTGTTGGGGGTGGCTCCTGAGGAGAATCAACATTATTATTCCTGGCAACTGCCTCAGGGAGAGGGAGGTTATCACTGTTGCCTCAGGGAGTACAGGTTTTATATCCTCAAACACAGGTGGAAAGGCTGATGGTCAGTGAGGGGATGTTGCCACTACTGGGAATGGGGAAGCTGTTCCTTCTGGCAAAAAAAGTTCATCAGAGTTTACAAACTCAGTGTCCCTAGCTTCATCAGGGTCCTCCCACATGTCCCCATTCCAACTTTCAGGGTTCCATTCTTTTCCATTTATTTATTTATTTTTTAAAGATGGGGTTTCACCATGATGGCCAGGCTGGTCTTGAATTCCTGACCTCAGGTGATCCACCTACCTCAGCCTCCCAAAGTGCTAGGAGCCACCACGCCCGGCTCCCATTCTTTTCCAATCAGTGCTCTCACTTTAACATTAGACACCTGGCGAGGCTGTGCATGCACCTTTCATTGCAGGCCAGCCACTCACATGATAAGAGCTTGTGTCTGTTTTTCGGCAATTTCAGCTCTTTCTCTACAGGAGATAAGACTCTCACTCAGGGCAATCTTAGCAGATTTGAGGCTCAGTATCTGCTTCTGAAGCAGGGAGACAGAATCCCTGAGTTCGTCATTTTCTTTCATCACTTTGTCCACTGAACTTAGGAGCAACCAACCAGCTTCATTATGTTCCCTGGTTCTGCACATATAGTCAAAGTTATTATGTATAGAGTCACTAAATTCCTTGCCTCTCATGAGCAGTGAATCAAGAGTGTCAAGTGCATTTATTTTGCATAACTCTCTAAACAGTTCATGCCCAGAACTGTCAGTGTTCTCCACACTATCAGAAGTAGAGTCCTTAGCATTTTTGGTTCTAATCATATTAAGCAGCCAGCTCCAGAAACCCCAAAATCAATGAAAGAAGTCCATCCTTAATATTCTGTTTCTCTGGAAACAGAATATATATATATATATGAGTTTATTAAGTATTAACTTACACAATAGGTTTCCAGCAAGCTTGAGGAGCAAGGAGAGCCAGTCCAAGTCACAAAACTGAAGGACTTGGAGTCTGATGTTCAAGGGCAGGAAGCATCCAGCATGGAAGAAAGATATAGACTGGGAGGCTATGCCAGTTTTGTCTTTTCACATTTTTCTGCCTGCTTTATACTGGAAGCTGATTAGTTGTGCCTACCAGATTAAGGGTGGGTCTGCTTTCCCCAGCCCACTGGCTCAAGTGTTAATCTCCTTTGGCAACACTCTCAAAGACACACCCAAGAACAATACTTCACATCCTTCAATCCAATCAAGTTGACAGTACTAACCATCACAGTGTCCCCTCCCCTTGCTTTTTGATGTCCAGTTTTGATGTTCAGGTTTTGAATGCACCTAAATCTCTCCTGACCCAGGCCCTGTAATATGCTGTCCCCTTACAGAAACTAATTACCTGGCGGGGCACAGTGGCTCATTCCTGTAATCCCAGCACTTTGGGAGGACAAGGTGAGAAGATCTCCTGAGGTCAGGATCACCTGAGACCAGTCTGGCCAACATGGTGACACCCCATCTCTACTAAAAATACAACAATTAGCCAGGGGTGGTGGTGCATGCCTGTAATCCCAGCTACCTGGGAGGCAGAAGCTGCAGTGAGCTGAGATCGTGCCACTTCCCTCCAGCCTGGGTGACAGAGCCAGACTCCATCTCAAAAAAAAAAAAAAAAAAAAAAATAAGAAGAAACTAATTTCCTTCTTCTAACTCATCATTAAGTCCTACTCACCCTTTGGGTCTAGATCAATCATCATTTCCTTGGGATTAACTTTTTTGTGCTACCAAATCCTTTCAAAGCATCATGTACTTCTATTTCATAGCACTTTTTATCCTTAAAATTTGTATTTGCATGTGATTATTTGATAAATTCTGTCTCTTCCATTCAGCTCTAAGCTATGTGAGGGAAGGCATTATGTCTTTATGTGTTCACTACTATATATCCCTAGTTCAAGACACAGTACCTCACCCATATTGGGTTCTTTTTTTTTTTTGAGACAGTATGTCACTCTGTTAGCTAGTCTGGAGTGCAGTGGCATGATCACAGCTCACTGCAGCCTTGATTTCCCAGGCTCAAGCGATCCTCCCACCTTTGTCTCCTGAGTATCTGGGACTAGAGGAGCATGAAACCACCCCCGACTAATTTTTGTATTTTTTGTAGAGATGGGGTTTCACTATGTTGCCCAGGCTGGTCTTGAACTCCTGGACTTAAAAATCCACCCGCCTTTGCTTCCAAGGGCTCAGATTGCAGGCATGAGCCTCCAAGATAGGTTCTTGATAAATGTCTGTAATTTTGAAACACAGGGATTAGAGGGGGTTAGACCTAGAGTGATGGGTTGTGAAGGTTTCACTGAGGAAGTGATCTTTAAGTGATAATTAAAGCATGACTAGAAGTAGTTAGGTTAAGAGGAAGCAAAGCATTTCAGGCAGAGGAATCAAGTGGGGAAACTTGTGAGATAAGCAATAGCCTGTATAGCAAGTCCCAGGAAAGGAGAGTTTCACAATGACTAGAGCTAAAAGAGCGGCAGCTTGGGAAATAATGTGGAATTTGTCCTAAGGGGAATGAGAAGCCTTTGGAGGGTTTTAAACAAAGTGTTGACATAGAAAGATTTGCATTTTCTGGCTGCTGTATAAAGACTGGATTGGATCGGAAAGAAGAGGCTGAAATGTGGGAGACATCACTGTAGCCCAGGTAGACTATGGCAGTGGCAATGATGGAGAAATGAACAGACTTGAGACATTCACGTCTAAGAGATAGAAGGAATAGATTTCATGACTGACTAAATGCGATGATTTGGGGAGAGGCTGGAGTCAGGAATGAGCCAGGTTTTAACTTGGACAGCATTAGAGGGGATGGTGTACTACTGAGACCAGGAACACTGGAAAGGGCTTGGCAAGGAGATTTGTTAGTTTTGGACATTCTAATTTTGAAATATTCTTAAGACACCCAAATGAAGATATTTACAAAATAATTGGAAAATGAGTCTGTTGGAAATATGAATATTTCATGAGAGATCTGACATGGAGATAAAAATTTGGGATTTAGCATTTAAGTGGTAATTGAAACCCTAGGAAACTATTGGTAATAGATGAGATGTCTAAGGAGAATATATAGAGTAGGAAAACGCCTCAGGCAGTCTTGAGCGGTTTCAACATATAATAGTTGAGGTGAAGGACACCACAAAGGAGACTGAGAAGAACTTATGAGCGAAACTGCAAAGAAACAAGGAGAGTACTCTGCTGCAGAAGTCAAAAGAATACAGTGTTTCAGGAGGAAATAGCCTCTTATATTGACATTCAATTTCTACCTTCTACATCTCAGTTTCTTGGAAGACACACACCTAAAACATTTTCACCTACTGAGCCTTTTTTATTCCATCTTCCTGAAATGTCCTCCCTCTTTTCACACTTTGAGAAAAAGAAAACGAAGTTTTATTCTCTAACTATTTCTGAAAGCATCTTTCGCATTTTACTATAGTCAGCTGTTTTCAAGCCTGTCTTCCCTGTTGCATCATGACCAGTACAGTGACAGACACACAGAGGGAATTCAATGAATGTAATTTGGAACATTCATGATATATAATATTAAGAATATCTGTTGTTTATTAAACATTTACTATTTCTGGATACCTGTGCTACTATTTGACTTATAATAGATTTTTAAAAGTCTTATAAAAAAACCGTGAGGGTGTATGATTATCCCCATTTTATAGATCGCAGCACTGAGGCTAAGAAAAAAAAGTCACTTCTCTAAAGTCGCACGGTAAGTTGTAGAGCTGCAATTCACAAACAAGACTGCTTGATTCTAAAGTCCATGCTTTCAACCACCACCTCTCCCAGGAGAAGTAAACATTCACATTTTCCAGACATCTGTGGAAGAGACATTTTTGAACTGGCAGCTTTCCCAATTCATCTCAAATCATAGCACATAAGCAACAGCCTGCTCTCATTCCAAGAATGCTTTATTCTGGGTCTGACTGAGCCCTCTACTGAGCTGCCTTCCCTACCTGCAAAATAATAGATTTTTTCCTTCATCCACTCACCTAAGCCTGCCTGCCTGAGCAGATTGTTTCCTAACCAGGAGGTCTCTCTTCAGATCAGTACCCTAATTCTGTATTTCCTTTCCCAACAGTTCTTTGCCCCAGTTGATTCATAGGATTACTTAAGAGTCCTTTGCTTGAAGTTCCCTTAGTGTTTTTTTTTATCAACTTTTCGTGTCGAGCTACACCAACATACTAAAATGTAAGCTTCACAGGGATGGGGACCCGGCCAATTTTGTTTATAGCATCATGTCCAGGATCCTGAACGGTGTGATTCCTGCGACTCAGTAGGCACACAATAGATAATGGCTGACTCAATTAGTATGTCAGTGATGGAATCCCAAACTTGGCTATTACAGCAATTTAGTCATCTTGTACCCTGGCACTTTGCAGAGAGAAATCATAAACTCATGGATGCCAGGAGCAAAACTATTTCCACGAAGGGTTGCCTGAAGGCTCTGCAGGCCAATCTTTCAGGACACAAAGAAACCTAAGTGTGGGTGAGAGGAGGCAGAGCATGTTGCCTTTGGGAAGAGGGGAAATTCTTCACAAGTCACCATAGGTAATTCACAAAGAAATCTGTCTTAAGGGCGATTTGTGTAAGTATTCTCTGGTTATTTATCTAAATAAAAAGTACTGACAGCACATTTATAATAATAATAAGCCTAAGAATTTCTTATCCCAATAGTTAAGCTTCCAAATGATGAATTCTCCAGCATTAAACCTCCTTCACTTCTAAGAGGCCGATTCATGGATATGCTCTTATTTTCTGTTACTATTTCAGCTATTCACCCTGGCGAGTATACTTGCAGACAAAATACTGATATTTGGTTATATGTATGCTTTATACTTAATTAGGGATGATGATTATCCTGGGATTCCTGGCCAGATTACTTATGACGGCTATATACAGAATCTGTGCCTGTACTATTGACATGTGCCAGAGAAAATTACATAATGATATAGAAGTGGTGTTACTGTAGATTCTTGGTCTCCAATATCAACAGAAACTCTGGCTTTATTCAAATGCCAAGAGTTCTGGGTCTGGGTTCACATATTCTCCAGCAGTTGTTTCAAACCTACTCCACCTTCTTCAAGCCTTCTGCCAACCTATTTTAGGTCATTTGTGCAGAAAGCTTTGCTATATCAATCTTACCAACAAAATAGACAGCATATGAGCAAAGAAATATCTCATCTGCCTGATATATTATGTTGAAATGTGTCAAATGGGGGTGCTATCTGACTCTGTCCAAGCATATTCTGAATACTCTTCCTATTCCACCACTTGAAGAAACTCTCTCCTTCCATTCTCTCTCTTTAAAAAAAATTGTAAGGAGTTTCATTCAAACTATTGCAACTGTATTGTAACAATAAACATTACACATTTAAAGTGTACAATTTTATAATTTTGACATATATCTATACCAGTGAATCCATCACCACAATCAAGAAAATAAACATATCCATCACCCTCAAACATGTCCTCATTTCCTAATATAAAACCCTTACCCTCACACCTGCTTCTTTTTCCTTCGCAACAGGCAACCACTGATCTGATGTCTGTCACTGCAGATTAGTTGCGCTTTCTAGGATTTTATACAAAGTCTATCATACAGCATGTATTCTTTTTGGTAGGCTGGCTTTATACATTAATATATTGATGGGCATTCATGTTGTTTCCAGTTTTTGGCTGTTACCAATAAAGCTGCTATAAAAATTCTTGCACAAGTCTTTGTGTGTTTGTGTGTGTGTGTGTGTGTGTGTGTGTGTTTCTTTTATCTTAAGTAAATACCTAGCAGTAAAAGGGATGAATCATGTTTATTATATGGTGTGTATTTCTAACTTTTAAAGAAACTGCCAGGCTTTTTCCTAAAGTGGTTGTACCATTTTACATTCCCATAAGCAGTGTAATAACAACTTGTATAACAAGTTGTTATACAGCCTTGCCAACACTTGGTATCATTGTTCTTGTTATTTTTAGCCATTCTCATTCAGATGTGTAGTGATGTCTCATTTGGAGTTTTAATTTACATTTCTCTAATGACTAATGAGTATTTTTTCTGTGCTTCTTTTTTGACATCATTATACCTTTTTTGTGAAGTCCCTGTACATTCTTTTGTGCATTTTTTAAATCCGGTTATGTATTTACTTACTGTATTTTGCGAATTCTTCATATATTATACATACAAGTCCCTTATCAGTTGTATAATTTGCAAATATTTTTTCCCAGTCTGGGATTGTCCTTTCATTCTCTTAGAGTTTTTCAAGGAGCAAAAGTCTTAATTTCAATGAAGTCAATTTTATCAAATTTTTCTTTCATGAATTGTGCTTTTGGTATCATTTCTCAAAAATTTTTGCCTAGCCCAAGCTTAAAAAGATTTTCTCCTAATTTTTTTTGGTCGAGATTTTAGATTAGGTCTATAATTCATTTTGAGTTAATTTTAGTATATGAATCAAATTTCAACCTCTTACATGTGGATGTTTAATATTTCCAATATCATTTATTGAAAAGACTATCCTTTCTCTATTGAATCGTCTTTGCACCTTTGCTGAAATTTAATTGACCATGTAATTGTGGGTCTATTTCTGGAGCCTCTATTCTCTTTTATTGATCTATTGGCTATAGTAATGCCAATACCACACTATCTTGATTACTATTTTCTATGCTGGCCATGTCATAGACTACTTGCCAGCCTATGGATTGGTTTCCTTTGGATCAGGTGCTCATCTAGTGTCCAGTCAGCTGCAGCTAAGTGTTGGGGAGAGCAGGTTTGCAGAGTGCAAAGCAGGGCTGTTGAGGACTACCTCTGCATGCAGGCTGAGGGCAGGGCAGCTTCCTGTAATATGTGCTATAATTATGCAGGTACAAGCTGCATAAATTATCTGCTTTTCTCTCTGCATCCAGTTTTACCTCTTCAATAAATTGTATATCTTTCTAAAGTGCAAATTTTATCATATAATTTCCTTTTAAGATCCCTTGTCCGGTTGTGGTGGCTCACGCCTATAATCCCAACACTTTGGGAGGCTGAAGCAGGAGGATCAGGAGATGGAGACCATCCTGGCTAACATGGTGAAGCCGTGTCTCTACTAAAAATACAAAAAGTTAGCCGAGTGTGGTGGCATGCGCCTGTAGTCTCAGCTACTTGGGAGGCTGAGGCAGGAGAATCACTTGAATCGGGGAGGCGGAGGTTGTAGTGAGCCAAGATCACACCACTGCACTCCAGCCTGGGCGATAGAGCAAGACTCCATCTCAAAAAAAAGAAAAAAGAAGATTCCTCAATGGTTTCCCATTGACCTTAGGATCAAATTCAAGTTCCTTGTCCTTAGCAATCCAACTTCTGCTTCTCTTTCCAGTTTCATTTCTTATCACGCTTACTCTTACCACTTTTTGCATGTATACTCTAGCTTTGTGGATTACTTACCATTCCATAAACATGACATACTCTCTTGTAGTTCTTAGAGTTTTTATCATGTTTCTCTCTCTGCAAAGAATATCTTTACCCTTACTGTTTCCCCACATCTAGCTTTTAAAAGTCTTTTAAGTCTTGACCAGGCTCAGTGGCTCACACCGGCAATCCCAGCACTGTGAGAGGTCTAGGTGGGTAGATTGCTTGAGCCCAGGAGTTCAAGACCAGCCTGGCAACATGGCAAAACCCCATATCTACAAAAAAATTTAAAAATTGGCTAGGTGTAGTGGCATGTGCCTATAGTCCCAGCGACTCAGAGGGAGGCTAAGCCATGAGGATTGATTGAGCCTGGGAGGTCAAAGCTGCAGTGAGCCATGATCACACCACTGTATTCCAGCCTGGGCAACAGAGAGAGATGCTGTCATTAAAAATAAGAAGAAAAAGTCTTTTACATCTTCTCTTAGATACATCAACTTAACAAATTTTTATTAAGCAACTAATATGAGCTAAGAAACACACTGCACTGTGAGTAACAAACAAGATTAATATGGCCCTTATTTTTATGTAGTGTGGAGTCTAGAGGAGGAGGTAGTCATCAAACAAGTAAATCCACATATACAATCATGTAGAAATAACACAGTGAAATTATGTTCCCTGATAGTGCAAAACCAATTTTAATACATCTGCCTGTTAATCCTGCCCTCTCCCCAGTTCCCATTTTCAATATGGTGGGCTAAAGTTCCTATCTTGAAGGGGAAGGCAAGGTGGAATGGGCCTCTGTATTCCCAGGAAGTAGGCCTCTGCATTCCCAGTATTCTCCCAACCCAATCTGCCTGTATTAGGCAGATCAAATGGCTGTCAAGAAGCCCAGGGATTCCTGGAATCAGTGCTATGATTCTGGAATTCCTGCTAGTTATAGAGCCTAGAATTATCCCCTGTATATTTATTTAAGATGAAGAAGTCAAGTACCAGCAGACTTCTCCAACTCTAGCTGAGACCAGGATGGATTTTGGTCACACAGCCAGACACTTGGTGCTCTCCAGCAAACTATGCAGGATTGCTCCAGTCATTTCATTAATCTCATAATAATATGGCCTAGTAATTTGTGAAACTGAATTTTTAGATTCCATTTGTTCAGTTATAGTGGGGTTTATGTATACATGAGATAAGTATAACAGAAGAGGAAGCAGTGAGTGCTTTGTCAGTATGAGGTAAGAGGGTGAGGGAAAGTGGCTCTGAGAGAAGCCCAGGTGAATCCAATCGGCCAGTTACATTAATTGGGACTGCTGAAGGATCAAGGCAGGCCCACAATGGTGGATTTTAAATGTGTAGGCAGGGCCAGGCACAGTGGCTCACGCCTGTAATCCCAGCACTTTGGGAGGCCAAGGTAGGTGAATCACTTGAGGTCAGGAGTTCGAAAGCAGCCTAGCCAATATGTGAAACCCCATTTCTACTAAAAACACAAAAATCAGCTGGGCGTGGTGGCACCCACCCACCCTATATAATCCCAGCTACTCAGGAGGCTGAGGCAGGAGAATCACTTGAACTCAGGAGGCAGAGCTTGCAGTGAGCCGATATCCCACCATTGCACTCCAACCTGGGTGACAGAGCAAGATTCCATCTCAAAAAAATACAAAGAAAAAAATAAAATAAATAAATGTCAAAAAATAAAAAATAAAAAAATGAATGTGCAGGCAGGCATATGCCAAGAAAGAATGTATGTAAACATAGGTATGCATACTTACATATATATGTATATTTTATACACACATGTCATATATGTATACATAAATATATGGATTTATATAGGCATATATTGTGATTATATATTTATATATACCCATGTAGATTATATTATGTATATATAAATATATGCATTTATATATAAATTATTTATATAAACATATATATCTAATATAAACATTTATTTATATAAACATAAATTATTTATATAAATGTATATATGTAGATATAAATATATAATCACAAACTGGCCTACATTTGGGTAACCTATAAAATTGGTCAAAGGATTGTTGATATTAGTTATCCAAAACCAAGGAGATTAATCAAAGGGATATTTAACTGAAATTTGAAGAATAAGAAGGAGTGGGAAGATGGTTCTAGGGAGAGAAAGTCTCCTCTGGAAGCCTTCCCTGTTCCCCTAGACTGGGTTAGGACTCCCTGTTGGTGTTCCTAAGGTCCTACTGGATATTTACTTCTAGTCCACACTTATCACATGTGTCATAATGGTGTTTTTTCTTCATCTCCCTCCATTAGACTATAAGCTCCCTGAGGATAGAGACGAAGTGATTAAGGTGCAATAGCCTGTGTGTGAAGTAGGGAAGAGGGATTAGAGAAAGACTCTGGGTAGAGAGATTGGGAAAGGTAACTGTCTATGGAGAAGAATTAGAAACATGCTGATACAGACTTATGGGATCAAGGAATGTTTCATAAGAAGAAGTATCTTTGTTGGAAGAAAATGGTACTCTTTCTTGCAGATGGATTCAGCCCTGCACTAGGGGGCATGGGCTGCTGACTAAGGAACAGGTTGAGTTTCAGTCTCTATTCACCCACTTGGCTTCTTTGAACTGTGCACAAACTCCACAACTGTACATAATGAACAAAAAAAAAATATGGATTTTTCTCTGCAGTCTCTCCAGTGACTATTATAGAGCCAAACACATATTTTTTTTTATTGCATTTTAGGTTTTGGGGTACATGTGCAGAACATGCAAGATAGCTGCATAGGTACACACGTGGCAGTGTGATTTGCTGTCTTCCTCCCTTTCACCCACATCTGGCATTTCTCCCCATGCTATCCCTCCCCAGCTCCCCCCTGCTGTTCCTCCCCTATTCCCCCCAATAGACCCCAGTGTGTAGTGCTCCCCTCCCTGTGTCCATGTGTTCTCATTGTTCATCACCCACCTATGAGTGAGAATATGCGGTATTTCATTTTCTGTTCTTGTGTCAGTTTGCTGAGAATGATGTTCTCCAGATTCATCCATGACCCTACAAAGGACACGAACTCATCGTTTTTGATGGCTGCATAATATTCCATGGTGTATATGTGCTACAATTTTCCAGTCCAGTCTATCATCGATGGGCACTTGGGTTGGTTCCAGGTCTTTTCTATTGTAAACAGTGCTGCAATGAACATTCGTGTGCATGTGTCCTTTTAGTAGAACAATTTATCGTCCTTTGGATATATACCCAGTAAGGGGATTGCTGGGTCTAATGGAATTCCTATTTCTAGGTCTTTGAGGAATCGCCACACTGTCTTCCACAATGGTTGAACTAATTTACACTCTCACCAGCACTGTAAAAGTGTTCTTATTTCTCCACATCCTCTCCAGCATCTGTTGTCTCCAGATTTTTTAATGATCACCATTCTAACTGGTGTAAGATGGTATCTCAATGTAGTTTTGATTTGAATTTCTCTGATGACCAGTGATGATGAGCATTTTTTCATATGTTTGTTGGCCTCATGTATGTCTTCTTTTGTAAAGTGTCTGTTCATATCCTTTGCCCATTTTTGAATGGGCTTGTTTTTTTCTTGTAAATCTGTTTTAGTTCTCTGTAAATTCTGGATATCAGCCCTTTGTCAGATGGGTAAAGTGTAAAAATTTTTTCCCATTCTGTTGGTTGCCGATTCACTCTAGTGACGGTTTCTTTTGCCATGCAGAAGCTGTGGAGTTTGATTAGGTCCCATTTGCCTATTTTGGCTTTTGCTGCCAATGCTTTTGGTGTTTTGGTCATGAAGTCCTTGCCTACTCCTATGTCCTGAATGGTTTTGCCTAGATTTTCTTCTAGGGTTTTTATGGTGCCAGGTCTTATGTTTAAGTCTTTAATCCATCTGGAGTTAATTTTAGTGTAAAGTGTCAGGAAGGGGTCCAGTTTCTGCTTTCTGAACATGGCTAGCCAGTTTTCACAACACCATTTATTAAACAGGGAATCCTTTCCCCATTGCTTGTTTTTGTCAGGTTTATCAAAGATTGTATGGTTGTAGATATGTTGTGTTGCCTCTGATGCCTCTGTTCTGTTCCATTGGTCTATATCTCTGTTTTGGTACAGTACCATGCTGTTTTGATTACTGTAGCCTTGTAGTATAGTTTGAAGTCCGGTAGTGTGATGCCTCCTGCTGTGTTCTTTTTGCTTAGAATTGACTTAGCTATGCGGGCTCTCTTTTGGTTTCATATGAAGTTCAAGGTGTTTTTTTTCCAGTTCTGTGAAGAAAGTCAACGGTAGCTTGATGGGGATAGCATTGGGTCTGTAAATTACTTTGGGCAGTATGGCCATTTTCACGATATTGATTCTTCCTAACCATGAACATGGAATGTTTCTCCATCTGTTTGTGTCCTCTCTTATTTCATTGAGTAGTGGTTTGTAGTTCTCCTTGAAGAGGTCCCTTACGTTCCTTGTTAGTTGTATTCCTAGGTATTTTATTGTCTTTGTAGCAATTGTGAATGGCAGTTCATTCTTGATTTGGCTCTCTTTAAGTCTGTTATTGGTGTATAGGAATGCTTGTGACTTTTGCACATTGATTTTATATCCTGAGACTTTGCTGAAGTTGCTTATCAGTTTCAGGAGTTTTTGGGCTGAGACGATGGGGTCTTCTAGATATATATAGATGACTACCATGTTGTCTGCAAATAGAGACAATTTGGCTTCCACCTTTCCTATTCGAATACCCTTTATTTCTTTTTCTTGCCTGATTGCTCTGGCTAGAACTTTCAGTACTATATTGAATAGAAGTGGTGAGAGAGGGCATCCTTGTCTAGTGCCAGATTTCAAAGGGAATGCTTCCAGTTTTTGCCCATTCAGTATGATATTGGCTGTTGGTTTGTCATCAATAGCTTTTATTATTTTGAGATATGTTCCATCAATACCGAGTTTATTTAGAGTTTTTAGCATAAAGGGCTGTTGAATTTTGTCAAAGGCCTTCTCTGCGTCAATTGAGATAATCATGTGGTTTTTGTTTTTGGTTCTGTTTATGTGGTGAATTACATTTACAGACTTGTGTATGTTGAACCAGCCTTGCATCCCCGGGATGAATCCTACTTGATCATGGTGGATAAGCTTTTTGATGTGCTATTGCAATTGGCTTGCCAGTATTTTATTGAAGATTTTTGTGTCTATGTTCATAATGGATATTGGCCTGAAGTTTTCTTTTCTTGTTGAGTCTTTGTCTGGTTTTGGTATCAGGATGATGTTGGTCTCATAAAATGATTTGGGAAGGGTTCCCTCTTTTTGCATTATTTGGAATCGTTTCAGAAGGAATGGTACCAGTTCCTCTTTGTGTGTCTGGTAGAATTCAGCTGTGAACCCATCTGGACCTGGGCTTTTTTTGTGTGGGAGAGAGCCTAACACATATTAAGTAAATATTTAGAAAAGAGTCCATGAAAGTAAAAGCTTAGTCCAATAAAGGTTTACTTAGTACCATATGTATTCTAGATTGTTAACTATGGCCATATTGGTGTCTGGCAATAAAATAGTGCTGCCATGTGTAACACAGCTGTTTCCAGCAGAAGGCTCATCAGTAGCCACTGCAGATGGCTTGCCAAATCAGAGAGAGAATGAGGTAGCTAAGACCACCTGTTCCTAAGTACAAATGCCCCCTTAAGAGATTTTGCAGGCATTTTAAGGGTCCTGCAATAAAAAGTGATGATAAAACCCAGTGAAATCTGGGTTACCTTATTATTATTATTAGTAGTAGTAGTAGTATTTTGAGATGGAGTTTCACTCTGTTGCCCAGGCTGGAGTACAGTGGCACAATCTCAGCTCACTGCAACCTCTGTCTTCTGGGTTCAAGTGAGTCTCTTACCTCAGTCTCCTGAGTAGCTGGGATTACAGGTGCCCGCCACCATGCCTGGCTAATTTCTGTATTTTTTGTAGAAACAGTGTTTCAGTATGTTGGCCAAGCTGGTTTCAAAGTCCTGACCTCAGGTGATCCGCCTGCCTCATCTTCCCAAAGTGCTGGAATTACAGGCGTGAACTACTGCACCCAGCCAAATCTGGGTTATTTTAGAAGCTAAGAATACGCTTGTGGATGAACTATCCTCCAGTGTCCTGTATCCCTTGGGAATTTAGCTCAATTACGACAGCCTGATCAGAATATGAATTGAGGAAAATAAAGCTTGGCATAGTTTTTGAACTTAGACTGTCTAAGTAATGATGTAGTGGGGCAACTACTATGTTTAGGAAAGTCAATTTACCAAAACAGAGGAAGGGGAGTTTTAAAAAATGTCATGCAATTATCGTATTCCATTAGGTTCTAAGATAACACTGAAAGGTGTGCCATTATTTTATGAACCCCTATGAAAGAAAAAACTGCTAATAGCAAATTATGATTGTAAGACACAATTTGATTGAAACGTTACATTTAAAAAAAGTGTCATAGAACTGTTGCAATATGGATTATATATACTTTATCTTTTTGTGGTTTGTATGTTATATATCTTAAAGAAAATAAGAGTTATCCTGGTGAAAGTAGACTAAACAGTCCAAGTTCCCTTGACAGATACATCATCATGGCAGAGTGCAGTTTGCTATCAAAGTTTCATGATACCATCTGCTGTGATCATATTCATCTAATTCTATGCTCATCAAGCAAGTAAATTGGTGTTCCTAGCACCCTTCTCTACAGAGAGGGAATGTGCTGACCAGTCTGCTTGAATATTCCATTATGCTTGGCAGTCAAAAATTTTACTGTAAATTAATATATCAGCATTTGATTCACTCATTAGTCTCTTACACATTTCATCTATCCGAGCTTGATCAACTCTGGTTCAACTGATTCTCAGCCTGCAAAACTAAGAGCCCAACTCTGGAGGAAAATGATACCACAGCATTATTATCACTAGATGGGGCACCAGTTGAACGATAAGCTCATCTCTCTCTTTGTCAACTTTAACATGCAAGTTGCACATGGAAGTGAACACGTGACTTTTGATCTATTCTACCATAAAATATTTGAGAGCTGAGTGTGTTCTATTTACCTTCACATCCTCCAAGGGGCATGCATAATGATATGCTGATGAATAGAATAGCAAATATGTTCCTGAATATTAGATATAATTTTCATTAAATATGTGTATGCTAAATCTATTTTGTAGTAGTTTTACGAGCCTTTGCTTTAACTGAGATTTGGAGATTTATCTATTTCCTTATCTCCTCCATTCCCTGGTGAATCAAGGGTTGATTGTACCTTTTTGTCTAGCTCTTTCCTTGAACTATAAAAGCAATACATTCATTCAGCAGTATTTATTGGATAGCCTCAAGGAACCGTCTTAGTCATTTTTTTCTGACAGTGCCTAATACAGTGTCTTGCATAGAGTAAACAATCAATGAATGAATGTTGGTTGAACTGAATGAAATTATTTATTGCATACCTGCTATGTGTAAGGCTCTGTGCTCAGGTCAGTGTGGGACGAAAATAAAACACAAAACTTGGTTTCTGTTTACATCGTCTCTGTTTCTACTCCACACATCCTCCCTACCCTGACTCCAATGAACAGACAGACTGAACTATCTGCAGTTCCACAAGAGTGACTTGCTTTACAGTTTTGGTATTAAGAGCTTGATCCAGAACTAGTGGGATACTGAGCCAAATCCAAACTTGATTTGACTTTATTACTAGTAGACTAACTATTGCTTCATTTTTTTCTTTTTGCTTGGAATT
This sequence comes from Saguinus oedipus, assembly GCA_031835075.1. Classification (NCBI taxonomy): domain Eukaryota; kingdom Metazoa; phylum Chordata; class Mammalia; order Primates; family Cebidae; genus Saguinus; species Saguinus oedipus. The sequence continues at coordinate 114,884,758 of CM063175.1, forward strand.
AAGAAGCATTGGAATGAGGAAAATTGTTTGTTTTTATCCAACACTAAATTGCGTTTTCTTTTTGAGCAAGTCATTTGAGACCACAACTTACTTTTTGTTTTTCATCAGGTAATTCCATTTGCTGGCAGTAAATAATGGATTAATATACTGTGTTAATATGGTCAGATTTTAATATATTAACAGTAGCCACATTATTAAAAAGTAAAAAAACAACAGATGGTGAGGTTGCAGAGAAAGAGAACACTAATACACTGTTGGTGGGAGTGTAAATTGGCTCAACTGTTGTGGAAAGCAGTGTGGCAATTCCTCAAAGAGCTGAAAACAGAACTACCATTCAACCCAGCATTCCTTTTACTGAGTATATACCCAAAAGAATATAAATCATTCTATCATAAAGACACATGTATGTGTATGCTCCTTGAAGTACCCCCTCACAAGAGCCAAGACTTGGAATCAACCTAAATGCCCATCAGTGGTAGACTGGACAAAGAAAATACGGTAATATACACCATGGAATACTATGCCGCCATAAAAAGAATGAGATCACGTCCTTTGCAGGAACATGGATGGAGCTGGAGGCCATTATCCTCAACAAAGTAATCCAAGGATAGAAAACCAAATACTGCATGTTCTCACTTATAAGTGGGAGCTAAATGATGAGAACACAGGGACACAAGTGGGGAACAACACCCAGTAGGGCTCACCTGAGGCTGGAAGGTGGGAGGAGGGAGAGGATCAGGAAAAAATAACTACTGGGTACTAGGCTAAGTACCTGGGTCATGAGATAATCTGCACAAAACTGCTGTGACATGAGTTTACCTATACAACAAACCTGCATATGTACTCCTGAAACAAAAGTTTAAAAACAACAACAACAAATACCAGTAGCTGCATCTTGCTTTTTCTTTCTTTAAAAGATTCACCAGGTGTATTCATCAGAGCATCATTTTATTCAGTGTGTTATGAATTTTCTCCCAGAGTCAAACTGTTTTCCACATCTTGACTTTCATTCTCAACTGTGATTTCCTTAAATATTTTGGCATTGAGCCACAGAAAACTGGTCTTTGGATTTTTCCAGTTGCCTGTATTTTCTTTTTTATTTTTTGCATTACCTTATTCAAGCTTTCTGTCATTATGTTTTCTCCCATTCATAGACAGCTTTTGAGATCCATTTTGTTTATACAGCATTTCATCAACTATTACTACTTCTACTATTATAATTACTGTGGTTACTTCTACTGCTATTATGATTTCTACAGTATTACACTTCAGTTGCTGAGTTCTAATATAAAAAACAGCTTTCTTAGTGAGACAGGTTCCTGATCATGACTGAGTTCTGAGTGGTTCTATTTGCATGTGTGATTTGTCTGCACGTTAGTCAGTGGTGTACGTTTATGGCCGAGTTATTTTGTTAGTAACTGTTTTTATAGTGATATAATGTGAGAATATCCATAGCGCAAAATATTTTTGTTGTAATTCCAATAGTAAACTGAGAATGTCCAATTTTAATGGATTCTGCAAATGAAATGATCCAAAGGGCACCCCTCCCCCATTGACTGCAAATATATATTTATATTTTATTGTTTACACATTTGTGTAAATGAAGATGGAAGATTTGCATTTTAAAGGAGCCCAAAGAACTGTGTGACTTTGAGAAAATCACCTAACTTTTTTTGTTTCATTGGGTTATAATGAAATCGAACAAGTTATAACAATGCCTGGTACACAGTAAGCTCTCAAAAGTGTTAGCTATTATTATTAAGAAATGAAGCAATTAATGTATTTAGTCAAATATTTGTTGTTTGGAATCCATGTTTGTTGCTGCTGAAGGCACCATTCTATAGGCAAGAGAATGCTTCTTATTCTTGTCAAATAAATGCAGTTTTGGTATATTCTTCTGAATGTCAACAACATCTTGAGGGTGTGGAGGGGCACAGTAATGACAGTTGTATTACTGTGGAAAACGCTTTTATTTTTAAATGAGTAAACAGAGGTTCAGAGAAGCCAAATAATCTATTAAGTCGGGACCAGTAGATTCCTCAAGAATTTTTGGCTCATCTTAAACATGTTAGCAGTTTCTTGTTGGCTCAGTCGAAAAGCGAAAGAATAGTCCCAATCAGTGTTTCTCTGCCCTCAAGATCCTGCGGTGAATAAAGGCTTGATAAAAGTGGAAATTTCCAGAACCCTCTCCGGACCTACTGATTCTCTGAAGTGTTAACCAGCATCTCAGGTGCTTCTTATATAACCTTAATTCGGAGACCCATGACACTTTCAGTAGCACAGGGAGAGAGTATCCTCGGAGAGTCAAACTGGAGCAAACCTCGGCCACCTTTTAGGCTAGGCTGTCCAGGTAACTGAGATGTCACACTTGATGCTTTGCGTGGCCATCAAGCAACTCCCAACAATCTGCCCCCTTAAGATCCTAAAACCTTCCCTCTGCCATTATTCCAGTTGTGATTGGCAAATATTGCATTCTTCGGCTGTTTTCCTCAACAGGAGAAAAATAACAGATTTTTGCACGCTGGTGATCGTGGAACTCAAACGTGGGCCTGTTCCACCTTAAAGGGCCTAGGCATGCCTAGTGCTTGGGTCTTGCAGAATTTGGGCACCACCATATTTGGAGCGTGCCTACTTTGGGGCGGGAACCTCCTTGGGAGTGATTAGGTCAGTGCTGGGGGAGGTGACCTTGTTTGGTTTCTGGCACCCGAGAACAGTGGTGCACTGTTTCCGCTGCCCCATTTGTCTAATTGGTCCAGACGCTCCACCAGCGCGAAGCTTCCCGGGAGCTCCTCGCGGGCCACCCCCGCGGCCCGCAGCCCGGCAGAGGCGGGAAAGCAGCGCGCCTGCGCCCTGGGAACCGGGGCTGGAGGCGAAAAGCGGGGAGCGGAGGGGGGCCGCTGGAGCCGAGTAGCGTACAGAGCGGCGTGTGACGCGGGGACGCCGCGCGCTCCCAACGTCGCCCCGGTTTGACGCACACGGCACCAAACTGTGAGTTTCAGGGGTTATTTGGTTAGATTCGCTGGGACCCGAGTGGGTTTCGGGCCTCTGGGCTGTGGCAGCGGCGGGACTGAGGGTGGCGGAAGAACTTGGGGGACCCGGCCTTCGGCGCTCGGGCCCGGGGAGCTACGCCCTAGGCTGGGTCCCAACCATCCAAAAGGACGCATTTTGCCGCACAGGCTAAGATGGCGGCGGCGGCCGAGGAGGCGGAGTTGGTGCTACACAAGGAGCCCGGGCCCCGGGTTCGGGGAGGCGGCCGCCGCGGCGGTCGCGGGGGGCCACGGAGCCTGAGGTGAGCGGCGGCCGCCGCCGCGGGGCGGGACTCGGCGGGGGGATGGGGGGGGCTTTCCGCTGCGGCGTCGGAGGATCCGGTAGCGGACACAAAGGGGCTGAGCTGGGCACTAGACTTGGGGGTTTTGTTTAGTCACATGAAACCGAGCAGCCAGTGAGCAGTAGGGGGAAGGGGCCGAGATCAGGCGGCTTGGGGAGCCTGGCGGTCGCCATTGCAATGCACTGAGTAACGGGGCGGGCCAAGAGCAGTCACCAACCCCTCTCGTTGAGGCTGCTCGGGGTGGCCAGAAAGAAGCGCCAGCTCTGGCTTTAACTGTACACACCCCTCCCCTTACTTGGGACAGGACCGCATAGCCCTTCCCACCCCAGTCCTGCAAGATCTTATGCGGCTAGGTGCCTGGGAAGTAACAGCAAGAGGTAAATCGCTCGAAGTGTTTGGGTTGCTAGGGGCTTGGTGGGTGTCCAGCTAAAGCTTTTTGCCTCTCCAGGTCTGATTCCCTGGCCTTCGTGGCCCTGGGAGCTTACTCTGCCAGAGGAAAGCAGGTGTGCTCCACTTCTCCCGTGAACCTGAAGATGAGTTGTCCCAGACTCTTCTCAGTGATTGGAAACTTAGGTGGTGGAGCTAAAGGTTTCTTGTTACAAGACTTCTACAGACGACTCTCTTGTTGGGATCCATCTGTGGTTTAGCAACATTAGTGGAAAAGTTTTCTTGAACTGTATAAGTGATACTGAATTGAATATAGTTGTTATAAAACTTCTATTTAGACTTCAGATTTTGTGTGATCATCAAACTCAACGAGGGGATAAACATAATTGGGGGCGAATGATGGTCCTGTCTTGTTAATAATTTCAACAGAAATGTCAAAACACCACCATCTATCCTGTTCAGTCCTGACTAATTTCCACGCTTGTTGCATCCGGATGGTAGATTTGCTTTAATTGTGTATTCCCTCCCTGCAGTACTTGGGACAGGAGTTTGCTTTAGTTATAAACATTTTTTGGTCCCATAAGAAGGAAAACATTTCAAAAAATAGACAGCTAAAGTTCCTCAAATAAAGGAAACCTGGCTCTCTGCCTTGAGTGACATGTGTAAGTATCTAGGGAACTTGATGACAGTAATACTGCATTTTGATAGGTTTACTAAGAAAAAATTAGTGGTTATAACAAGGTTTTTATAACAAGGTTATAATCTAGCTTAGACATTTTAATTGGTTGAACATAAAGCTTGATTAGTATTAATGCAGTGGTATGTATTGCTTGTAAAAGTCTTAGAATTTAAAACAAAGTTAAACTGCAATTATAGCATATTTTGTGGTGGGTATTAACTAATGAAGTACATACTTTTGAACCATCTAATGTTTTGTGCTGGCCATTAACAGAATTCCTTGATTGAAGGGATATTTAAACACATTAGATGACTATTTAGATCTCTGTGTAAAATTGGAATTTGGATTTTTCAACATTACTTAAAACTTTCATTTTCTTGTTTCTTTTCAGATATATACTCTCTCTTTTTTAGCTTTTCTTCTAATACAGGACAGTCTTGTATTGATGAATAGGAGATGCATTAACATTAGCAAAATGTATTCCTGGATCATACAGTTTTACAGTGGAAGGAGTATCAAAGAACAACTGCTCTTACTCTCCTCTTTTACAATACATTGAGGACCAGAGGATTTAGTGGCATAATGGAAAATTGCCTTTCAGCTTCTATCCATTGCTGTTTTTGTCATGTTGCTGGGATGAGATGAATATCTACAACTAATAATGGTTAAAAAAACAAGGGTTAATCAGTAAGTAATGAGAATACTTACTAATTAAATATTATTAGATTCGTGAGAACTTCTGTGGCAGTAAGTTAAAAACTTTCATATTGGCTGTGTGCATTGGCTCCAGCCTGTAATCCCAGCACTTTGGGAGGCCAAGACGGGCGGATCATGAGGTCCTGAAGATTGAGACCATTCTGGCCATAATGAACGCCCCCCCAACTAAAAATACGAAAGTTAGCTGGGTGTGGTGGTGTGCCCCTGCAGTCCCAGCTACTCGGGAGGCTGAGGCAGGAGAATTGCTTGAACCCGGTAGGTGGAGGTTGCAGTGAGCTGCGATTGTGCCACTGCATTCCAGCCTGGCAACAGAGCAAGACTCTGTCTCAAAAAAAAAAAAATTTTTTTTCATATTTTACATGGTAACGTAGTTTTTAAAGTTACTTCCAGTGAAACAAAATCAGGTACAAAGTACAGAAATATCAGATAGTTTGAGAGCAATGTTGCTTTTGAATTTTAAGGTTTTCCAAAAGCAATATTGAACCAGAAATTGAAAAATTAAAAAACAACAACCAGGTACTTGATAATTTTTTTGGAAAGTTTGAAATAAGTGCTGTTATTGACAGTTATTACATAAAAAAGGAAATGAGATCAATGCTGAAAATAATGGTGCCTTTCATTTTGTATTAGTGTTTTGGTTGGATAAATGAATGTGCCATTCAGAATGTTCCTTTTGTTTAAAACAACTTTTTAAGACCACTACTTCTGCTGAGTGGTATCTGTAAGGTCTGTTAGGAGATTCAACAAGTAGTGACAGTCATTTATGGTGGGACCCTATAGTGATCTTTAACTTCTTTGAATGTCAAACTTAGCAAAAAGTTAAATTGTTTTAAGGTTTTAAAAGTTTTTATTGGTCATTTAAGGTGCTTTTAAGTTGATTTTCGTAAATTGATAATCTATATTATAATTTTCAACATGTGAGTAGACTTACATTTTCATTTGGTAATAATTACAGTCACTTTCAGGTTATTTGTAGTTATAAAGTGGTGTCACCTGCCAATCTTAAATATTTTCCAGTTTTAATTTGTCATTTAAGTTATAAGAGTGAGTGTCTTGGTTGAATTTAGACTGTTAATGGGTAGCAGGAGGGGAAAAGGAAGTTTCAAGGAGAATAGAAGTGGTGGTATATCTCCAATCTAGAGAAAGGTCAGGTCCATTTATTCTGTCATCCTAAATACTGTTCTTTAGGGTTACTTATTTAGGCCATTTTCTTAGGATGTGATTCTGGAAGGAAAGTGAATCCTATTCTTGTGGGAAGGCTTTTCAGTCAGGTCTTAAGACGATTGTAGCTTGCAGCAAATGTAGAAATTGGCATGTTGGGTTATCTAGCCCTGATTTTATAGAGCACTGGTTTTAGCCGTTTTTTAAAAGCATGTTCTAAATGTTTTACATTAGCAGTCTTGTAAAATAAAACAAGAGAATGAAGAGTGGAAACTATAATACTATGGATACATATTCAAATGAACTTTGTATTTACATTTATTTGTTATTAATCTTTCTAGTAGAGAGAATGTCTGTTTTGTAAATGGAAAATCTGTAAATGTTAAAGTTGTAAGGTATGACATTGACTGAAGTGGTTTTAGAATTGGTGTTTTTGATTAAGGTTTATTAGAAGGAAATAAACAGCTGCTGTTAATAGTGCAAGCCATTTATACCATTGAGTTTTGGGAGATTTGAGAATCATGGAACTGATGCTAGCACTAGCTCACCCTGCTGGTTGGCTAAAAGATTTCTTCTCTTCACCTTAAAAAACAAACTTGAAAATCACAGGAGACCCAGAGGGTAGTAGAACACTAAATTACATTCTTTCTTCAGGGAGAGGAAGTTTCCATGAAAAGGTGTTTTCTTATCTCTAAGGCCTTAGTTTCTGCATTCTAATTTTTTTTTGCAGATCTGCCAAGTTGAATCGTGGAGTTACTATCCTTTTTTTTTTTCTTTCTTTTTTTTTTTGGTGGAGGCCGGGGGAACAACAGAGTCTCACTGTGTCACCTAGACTGCGGTGCAGTGGCACAGTCTCAGCTCACTGTAGCCTCCACCTTCCAGGATCAAGTGATTCTCCTGCGTCAGCCTCCCAGGTAGTGGGATTGCAGGTGCCCACCACCACACCTGGCTAATTTTTGTATTACAGGATTTCACCATGTTGACCGGGCTGGTCCTGAACTCCTGACCTCAGGTGACCTGCCTGCCTCAGCTTCCCAAAGTGATGAGATTATAGGAGTGAGGCACCACGCCAGTCAGGAGTTGCTGTCCTTTTTGAACTTCCTGAGAACTCTCATGTGATTATGGAGAGTTAGGTAAGAAATTCTTTGACAGTTGAGAGATGTGAGGGAGAAAAACAGAAAGTCCTGTGAAAATAACTTTCCAGGAGGGAAAAAACAGGATTTCAAGAGGAAGAGGAGGAGGAGCCTGCCTGGGCAGAAGCAGCAGCAGTACACACATCTCTTGGTTGGGGGAAAGTGAGACTGGATTAAGGTTAGCGTTTCTGAGAGATTTTCTTTCCACTCTCCTACTAATCTTGGCCCTGCCCCTCCTATCTGCTAGCTGTAGCCTTCCCATTTTGTTTGGAATCTTTGGAACTGGGATCTTGTAAGTAAAAGTAAAGATAAGTGATTTGTTCCTTGGAACTTAATTCTGGTAGCCTAGATTTTGGTAGAATTGAAGTTGGGTTAAAGTGATAAATGCAGATTTTATGTGTTAGCCTTTCTGTATGTGTTGAAAATACAGCTTTTAAAAGACTTTGTACAGGCAGGGCGTGTTGGCTCACATCTGTAATCCCAGCATTTTGGGAGGCCGAGGTGGGTGGATCACTTGAGGTCAGGAGTTTGAGACCAGCCTGGCCAACATGGTGAAACCCCATCTCTACCAAAAATACAAAAATTAGCCAGGTGTGGTGGCACGCCCCTGTAGTCCCAGCTACTTGGGAGGCTGAGGCAGGAAAATTGCTTGAACCTGGGAGGCAGAGGCTTCAGTGAGCCGAGATACTGTGCCATTGCACTCTAGCCTGGGTGACAGAGTAAGACCCTGTCTCAAAAAAAAAAAAAAAAGATTTTGTACAAACTCTAGAAACATAAATATGTTATGAGCCAAATAGACAATTGAAACTAAAAAATATCTTAAAAAAGTGTTAAGATTAAAATTCTTTACAGTTTACAAAGCATGTATACCTGTAGTCTATCAATTATTTAATTTTTTGAAAAGATTAATATTTTACTTACAAGTATCTTTTTCATCAGTTTCTTGAGAAAAATGTTAAGTACAGTCATGCTCAGCATAATGATGTTTTTTGGTCAACAATGGACTGCATTTATGATGGTGGTCCCATAAGATTATAGTACTGTACTTTTCTGTATTTTACATTCTAATTTAGATACACAAATGCTTAACAGTTATGTTACAATTGTGTATGGTATTCAGTATAATAACATGCTTTATGGAGCATGTTGTAGCCTAGGAACAATAGGCTATACCATATAGCCTAGGTGTGTAAGTAGGCTCTACCACCTAGGTTTGTTTGAGTATACTTTGTGATGTTTGCACAGTGACCAAATTGCTTAAGAACGCATCTCTCAGAACATACATCCATCCTTAAATGATGTATGACTGTATAACTGGTATTTTCAGAGCACTATTTATTGGGGAAGAGGGGGTGATTCCCAATTTATTGTTGGTTTGTGAAGATGGGTAAAAGCCTTCACTGAGTTGGAATTAATTGCCTTTTGTTTGCTACTGACACACAGACACACATAGAATCACAATTGCAATTGAAATTATGCATATATAAAGAGGTAGGATGTAATAAAGTTTAAAAGTCTGAGTCTTGAAGTAAAATTGGCAGGGTTCAAATTTAGCTGTGAGCACTAGGCAAGTGGAATTAATAATTACCATCTTCATACAGGTTTAGGGTTTATATTACATAATTCATGTAAAGTCCTTAGCTTTCTGGCACACAATGCTGAGTAAAGTAAGTGTTAGCTGTTAGAGTAATAATAGTTATTCTTACCTTTGTTTAATTATTCTTTCCACATTAACTTGAAATTTTCACCTATGAGTGATTTGGAGTTACATACTTCTGCTAATGTTCATTTTTAAGCCCTATCTATAAAGAAAGACAAGTGAGAGGTAGGCATCAAAGTGTGCCTTCTCTGATTTTAGCAGCAGAATCTTATAACCAGGTTAAATATTTCAGGAATGCATTTCCAGCACAGTCAGCAGATGAGTAGATGCACTTGGGAATGAGTACATTTTAATGAAGTTATTTCCCAACCAATGTGTTGGTTTGTCTTTGTTACAACATCCTGAGTTTCTTGACTCTTCTTTCAGTTTTTGACCATGAGGCCATGTGGTGGTGACCATTAGTAGGGAGAAGAAGGTGAGTGGCTATGCATGTTAGTAATGTGCACATAAACCCAAGATGAGAGTGAGGAGTGGCTAGTAGATAGCTAGATTGAGGAGGGAGTGGAATATGGTCTTTTTCATTGGATAGTCTGAGTTGGGAATTTCCCAAACAGCTTTCCTTTTGCTGTTTTCCTCTCTACACTTTTCTTTGTTTTGTATATGTCTGTGCTGGTGTGGTGTTAAAGTTACCAGTTCCCCCTCTTTAATTTTCCTTCTACCACTTACCTCCTGGCACAAACAGATTTGAAGCTTATAAGCAAATTTGTCAAAGACAGCTAATAAAAGTAATTTTAAGTTCACTCGAGGAGGGGTGCTAGCATGAAATATTGTAAGTTTTACATGTATGCTTGAAAAATATTTACAGCAATTTGGAAAGTGAAGGAGGGGAAGTCACCCATAATCTTATTACCATTATATAATTGATAGTATTAAAGACAAATGACATTGTCATTAATTAAGCATCTACTACATTCTTTTAATAATCCTGTGATATATATATTCCCACTTTACATGTGACGAAACACATCCACTTAATAGTGGAACAGCCAAGTTGTAACCTAGGTATATCTTGAGAAAGGTCTAGAGAGGAGACCTTTCTGTTCTACCTTCCTATCCTTCTTACATATATATCCTTTTGCCTTGTTACACAATTTGTTTCATCTCCTAGTTTTAAAACTTAGCATTATAAAAACATTTTTCTCCCTACCCTTGTTTCAAGTGGTGTCATATTGCTCACATTATCTATTCAGACCACTATATAAAGGCTCTTTGTCTTGGCTGCTGGACATTGGTACAATGATACTGACCAAAATGGATGCTGTCCTTTTCTTTACCGAGTGATTAAGATGAAGAAAATCAGACTCAGTCAGAACTGACACTTTATGGGATTTGAATTGCTACAGGTTTAGTCATGCTATCTCTCCATGCTGGTTGGGCATTTGACTTAGAATTGGATATAAGTAAAATACAGATGACATACGACATACTCAATTTGTAGCTATCTGAAAACTTTTAAAATACTTTTACACTTTGAAATGCCTTAAGCTTCCTTGTTAAAAATCTTAAAGGGATATTAAAATTCAATGAGCACTTTAAACTTAGTTACTATTAGTAATTCCTAATATAATATTCAATTCGTAAAAGAAAAATGCTTAATTTTGAATTCTGGCACTCATTGGGAAGATGACATTATATGTTATAAGAGATAATTTGTGGGACATAGTGACTATAATTAATATTATATACCTGAAAATTGCTAGGAGAGTGTATTTTAAGTGTTTGCATCACAAAATATAACTATGTAAGGTAATGCATATGTTAATTAGCTAAGTTTAACCATTGCATAACTTATATGAATTTCAAAATATGTTATACATCATAATTATAGACATAATTATAGACAATTTGTCTATATAGACAATAAATATAGACAATTTGTATTTATCAGTTTAAGAAGAAGAAGAAAAAGATAATTTGTGGGCATTTATAAGTAGATTGTATACGTCAGCACTGCTCAAGAGAAATATAAGTTGAGGCACATGCAATTTTAGATTTTCTATAGCCACATCAAAAATAAAATAACTAGGTGAAATCTTATTAATGTATTTTATTTAACCCAGCATATCTAAAATATTTTTATTTCAGCATATATACACATGATTGAACTATTTTACATTTTTTTCTTTTTTTAACCATGTGAGGTCTTCAAAATATGTTGATATTACATACTTAAATCACATCTCAATTCAGACTAGTCAGACTTCAGGTATTCAGTAGCCACATATAGTTAGTTACTGTATTGGACAGTGCAGTTATAGATAGTCCTATGGGGTATACAGAAAGAATAATATGGAAATTGAACCGAACCGTAAAAGATGGTTGAGAACAAAATGCTTGAGAAGAATATTTCTGTAAATAAGTGATGGGAATTAAAACAGCACATATAATTTGAAACCAGATAATATAGTGGCTTGAATCCAGTTTAGGGAATGTGGTTTGGGGTGTGTGTGTGTGTGTATGTGTGTGTGTGTGTGTGTGTGTGTGAGAGAGAGAGAGAGAGAGAGAGAGATTGGGAATATATACTGGAGGGTGCCTAATTCATGTCTCATACATGAGCACTTGATAAATATTGAATTACTCGGGTGTGGTGGCTCAAGCCTGTATTCCCAGCACTATGGGAGGCCGAGGCGGGCATATCACCTGAGGTCAGGAGGTCGAGATCAGCCTGGCCAATACGGAGAAACCCTGTCTCTACTAAAAATACAAATACAAAAATTAGCTGGGCATGGTGATGCACACCTGTAATGCCAGCTATTTGGGAGGCTGAGGTAGGAGAATCACTGGAACCTGGGAGTCGGACATGGTCCTAGATCATGCCACTGCACCCCAGCCTTCGTGACAGAGCAAGACACCATCTCCAAATGCTGAATTAATATTTATGAGAATTTATGACACTACAGAAAAGGCTAGAAGAAACATCCTAACAAAGCCTTATGGATCTTCAAAAAGGGAAAGGGTTTCATTTAGGGAATATTGATGTTCTGTGATTAGCAATATGATGGAGATTGATAAAGAAGGATGAAAATGGAAAAAAGGTTTTTAGATTTAGTCATTACTGGTGACTTGTTTTTAATAATTTTATTTTGGTGTATAACTTACATACAGTGAAGTGTACAAGTCTTAAGTACAACTCAGTGAATTTATACATGTAAGTATACCCAGTTTACATGCTCTTCTTCCTAGGTACTAGGAGGTACTGGATTACACCTAGGGAGAAGAGCATGTAAAAAAGTGGAGACATTAGAACTGTGGAATGCAGGCATTTTCCCTGCTTAGAGTCTGTTTTAAATGAAATACCCAGATTGAAATGTAGAATGTCTTTCTTCACTGACAAAGGTGGCTGTGCTCCCTCCTGTTAATTTCTTCCTGTAGAAGTAACCACTATTCTAACCTGTATCTCCATAAATTAGTTTTTGCTCGTTTCTTTTCCTTTTCCTTTTTTTTTTTTTTTTTTTTTGGAGACAGGGTCTCACTCTGTCACCCTAGCTGGAGTGCAGTGGTGCGATCTCAGCTCGCTGCAACCTTCATCTTCCAGGCTCAAGCAATCCTCGCACCTCAGCTTCTTGAGTACCTGGAATACACGTGTGTACCATCATGTCTGGCTGATTTTTGTATTTTTATTTTTTGTAGAGACAGGAGTTTTTGTTTTTGAACTTCTTATGGCATATTTGTCCTCCTTCCCAAGGGTAGTGAGCATTGATGCTTGAATCTGTCTTTTTTCCTGTCCTTGTTTGGCATTGTTATATGAATTGGGAGGTAAATCAAATGATATTTGATGCTATGGCCCTTCTTTTTTTTCCCCCAGTGACAAAATCAGAGAGGTGCTTCTTAGTGTTCACTAATAGTAATCCTTTAGAAGTTAGTTTTATGACTTGATATTTTATTTAGAATGCAGAGATTTGAATTGTCTCCACTGATAACATAGTTGTCTGGCTTGCTGTCATCACAGTATTCTCTAGGCATATAGCCAGGAAGTAGGTGGAAGAGGCTGTGGATTGCCTCCTTATATAGATGGTTTTTGGGGCCTCCTTGATGATAGTTTCCAGGCATTATGTCAGTTAGCTATTAGGCATTTCAGGTTGCTTATTAAAGTATTTGGGTATTTCTGATTGTGATTTCAGAGGTAGGAATAAATAGGTGTACTTCTCTTTATAGGTAGGTATCTACCTGTTCAACAGAAAAATAGAATATAACTAGAATATTACCTTATGAACAGTTGCTTACAAGTGTAAATGGTTAAAACTCATGTAAGAGACTTTATAAATGGAAAACTGAAATAACATTGTTGATCATCATTTTTACTTTTAGTGCTTAAGTTTTTTTTACAAATGGAATTAATAGTTGTAGCATTATTTTTCATAAATACAAGCTGTAGAAACCTTATTGTAGTATAGAAATATTAAATTGGTGCTTTGGGGATAAAGAATTTTTTCTGAAATGCGTATTATAAAGTTGTTAAAAGTACATAAAAAATATATCTTCACATTCTAGTCTACCTAGTTTTGAAGAATAAATATGTAAATTTTGCAGAAATGGACATGAAAAGACTTTCTAATTAACATTTGGATTTTGAATGCTTTTGAATTTATAAATGAAAATATTTACTGTAGGCTGGGTGTGATGGCTCATGCCTGTAATCCCAGCACTTTGGGAGGCCGAGATGGGCAGATTACCTGAGGTCAGGGGTTTGAGACCAGCTTAGCCAAAATGGTGAAACCTTGTCTCTAAAACATATAAAATAAAATGAAATAAAATAAAAAAGAAAATATTTACTCTATATAAAGAAGTTTTGTCTTTTGGAATTTTTAATAAGTTTGTTTAATATACTCTTGCTCCAAGGATTTTAGTATTTTTCTTGAAGAAATAATAAAATCTCACCTGCCAACTTTTTTTTATTGTGAAGTATAAAAGGCTAAAGCAAATTGGTTAAATTAGGCATTGCAAAAAGTATATGATTATTATCTCCAAAATATTGAGACTTTATACATAACAGCTTTTGGGGGCTAGATTTAGAAAATCACTAACATAAAACAATTAGAATGTTCTTAATTACAGTTTTTTGAACTGACTAATGTATATAGAAAAAAATACACTGAAGGCTGTGTTCTATGTTGACTTTTTTTTTTTTTGACAAAAATAAACGTCATATTTGAATTTAGTTTTGGGAGATTTGATTTTTTTTGTATTCAGAAAAATCTTGTTTGGTTGTTTTTCCCCCTGTTTTCACGTTTTATTTAACTGGGCTAGTTGTCATACAGAATTCACCTAATGCCTCACCAGGGGTAGGGTTGCATATACACAGAGCATAGGATATGTCTCCTACCCCAGAGAGCTCATGATCTAAGATGTAACTTGAAGCTTGCTCAACTATGAGACGTTTAAATTACTGAGCTGACGGCTGGGCGCGGTGGCTCAAGCCTATAATCCCAGCACTTTGGGAGGCCGAGGCGGGTGGATCATGAGGTCAAGAGATTGAGAGCATCTTGGTCAACATGGTGAAACCCTGTCTCTACTAAAAATACAAAAATTAGCTGAGCATGGTGGTGCATGCCTGTAGTCCCAGCTACTCGGGAGGCTGAGGTAGGAGAATTGCTTGAACCCAGGAGGCGGAGGTTGCGGTGAGCCGAGATCGCGCCATTGCACTCCAGCCTGGGTAACAAGAGCGAAACTCTGTCTCAAAAAAAAAAAAAAAAAAGAAAAGAAAAAGTTACTGAGCTGACAAAAATAAAATGATCTGCAATAAGTTTAATAATGCTTCTTGACAAATAATTTTTTACCTGGATTTTGAAGAAGTGGCATGTGTAGGTTGGTGGAAAGGGAATGAAATAGCAGCTAGTGGGAAGAGCATGTTTAAAAAGCATAGATATTTTGGGATGCTGAGGCAGGTGGATCACCTGAGGTCAGGAGTTCGAGACCAGCTTGGCCAACATGGTAAAACCCCGTTCTGCTAAAAATATATTTTAAAAAATTAGCCAGGTGTGGTGGCGGGTGCCTGCAGTCCTAGCTACTCAGGAGGCTAAGGCAGGAGAATCACTTGAACCTGGGAGGTAGAGGTTACAGTGAGTCGAGTTCATTCATGCCACTGCACTCAGCGTGGGTGACAGAGTGAAACTCTAGCTCAGGAAAAAAAAAGCACAGACGTGAGAATTGTAGAATGCAAGTGTTTTCCTTGGTTACAGTTTATTTTAAACAAATATAATAAAAAATAATAATGACATTGTGGCATGAGCTGGAAGAATCTAAAGAAATTTGGATTAGAAATTGGAAGTAAGGCATTCTACTGAAGATCATTGAACAGAATTACATGAAGAAATATGATTAGCAGCCAGATACAGCGTGATTGGAGAGGAGACTGAAGTGAGGAAGGCCAGTTAGTGATACTATCTTGGTAAGTGGGGAGGGTAAATTAAGAATAAAGATGGGTAGTTTTAAAGGTAAGTCAGACCAAATACTGTGGCTCCTCAGTTTGTAGTGCAGAGCTAAAATAAGAATGAAACAATTTTATTATCTTCCGGTATTCAAAATAAATGTACTTGAAGAAAGAGTTTGCATATGACTTACATTAATTGAGGTATGCCTTTTTCTAAAAAAAAAAATTGTTTGGATTTTTTTTCTGTTAAGTTTAGTTCGAAAACCAAGAAAGCTATGTTATAATGGTGTTTTCCTAATTGTTAGTATTTTGAAGTAAAAATTAGTTAAGATAACTGGTAAGAGCTTGTAATTGTGTGCTAAATTTTGAGTTAAAATTCTACATTTTAGCCATTGCTTGAGAGACATTATAATTTATGTTAGAGCTGGTGGGAAAACAGGAAATCATAAAAATTAACTGTGTGGACTACATGTTTATATTTGTTTTTAAATAGATACTTGTCTTAAAATTTAGGAACATTTGAGAATACTCTGCTTGTATAGGAAAATATTATTTTTCTATAAAATGTAGAGTTTTTAAGAATTCCTAAAATGCATATTATGTTTTATAATGGTAATGGTTGTTTCTAAAATAGAAGAATTAGAAAAACAGGAAAAATTTTAGTTGTAATACAGTTTTTTAAATCCTTTTTTTTTTAGAGTTAGAAAATAGAACAGAAGCTTGGGAGCTAATAGTTTTAGAATTTTAAGATACCATGTTTCAGTATAACATGTACATTTTAACCATTCTCACAGTTAATATTGGCTTAACTTGGACATATTAAGCTTTTAGGATTTATTATGTAGTAGTTCTCCTCTGGCACTAAGTCTTTCTCCTTCACTCCAACAGGTATTGCCCAGGCTCTCATAGCCATTTTTTTCTTTCTGTTATTATTATTATTATTTTGTAGAGATGTTGGGGGAGGGTCACACTTTGTTGCCCAAGCTGGTCTTGAACTCTTGGGTTCAAGCAGTCCTCCTGCCTTGGCCTCCCAAAGTGCTGTGATTACAGGCATGAGCCACCAAGACTGACCTTTCTTTTTATTCTGATGGTCAGTACTGATTGAGTCCTTTCCAGCTTTGGGTACACAGCCTTCCATTATTCTGCTGTCAGTTTTTTGTCTTTCTACTCCTATGCTTTTCAAACTTGGTTATTCATGTATCACGTTCATCTGTGCAGTTATTACTTACCATTTAACTGCAACAAGTAAAGATGTTAATAGTGAGGTTTTTGGGAATGTGGTAAAATAGGGAGGTATATTTGGCTCTGTCCAAGTTATCTGATGAGGCAGATCAGCTAAAGCAAAATACAGTGGGTTGCTCCCTACTATCACTGGGACCTAGAGGTTTCATCTACATCTCTGAAAAATGGGGTTTCTGTATAGATAGTATGGGTCAGAAGGAATGACAGCAGAACTGTGAACTTTTCTGAACTATGAATGTTTCTGATTATCCTGATGAACTAGTGGTACTAGAAGCTTTTCTGAAAACCCTGCTCTGAATTGCTTGCTTAAGTAGTCACTTTTTTTATACCTGTGTATGGCTCCAGAGTTCTTGGGAATAGACCCTCCTGCATTGGTTTGTAGATAAGAGAAAGCTGAACCTTCTGCTGTCGGTGGAGAAGGCCCAGAATTAGTCTAGAACTGGTGCTACAGGGCCCTGGAATGCTTCAGGAATTGGTGGCTGCAGGGACCTCTGAAGGTGCTGTCTAAAAGTCTGTAATAAGTAAGCAACACTCATGGTACCAGGAAAGGGTCTTTTACATCATCCAAGTTTCTTCTTTGACTTTCAACCTGAGGATCTCTGTATTTGAGAATATTAGGCAGAGTTGAGGTTAAGGGCAATCATACTGAAAAACAGGGAGAATTAAATAAAAATGTACATGTTGATTTGAAAGTTATTCCCAGTCTCGTTTTCCCTCCCTGTTCTGAGAATACTGGCTGACAAGTTCTTGCCCCTAGATGTGAGACTGAAAGATTCATCCTGTGACAGCAAACTGATGAGATCAGGAAAAACGTCCAACTAATAACAGATGGGGCCCTGATTGGTAATCCTACAGTATGTCTGCACATTAAGACAGAATTTCTAGGCAACTTTTAAGCCCCTTACTCTTAAATTAGAGTTTAAGGATCACCAAACATTTGAGGATAACCCAAATACGAAAGAGAAGAGGGAAATAAAAAAACTTGACTTCAAGAAGTCAAGTTTTTATAAAAAGTTCCTGATTTCTTGGGAAGTAAGGATACTGCATCTTTGAAACCAGAAAAGAAGCTGTGGAAAAGCAGTGTCCAGAAAACAAGAGCTCCTAGAAGTTTAGAATATGAAACACTTCATAGAAGAGACAGAAATTCAGGATATTAAATTCTTATTAGAAGAGTGGAAGATAAAGTTGAGAAAACTCCCACAGAGCAGGACAAAAAGAGTTGTAAAGTGGGAGAAAATAAGAAAACTAGAGGATCACACTTGCATGCACATTCACCATATGAAAAGTAAGAATTGGCTGGGCGCAGTGGCCTCACGCCTGTAATCCCAGCACTTTGGGAAGTTGAGGTGGGTGGATCACCTGAGGTCAGGAGTTTAAGACCAGCCTGGCCAACATGGTGAAACCCCATCTCTACTAAAAATACAAAAATTAGCCAGGCCTGTTGATGTGTGCCTGTAATTCCAGCAAATCGCTTGAACCCAGGAGGCGGAGGTTGCAGTGAGCCGAGATTGCATCACTATGCTCCAGCCTTGGTGACAGCGAGAATCTGTCTCAATAAATAAATAAATAAATAAATAAATAAATAAATAAATAAAATTACAAAATGGAATAAATTATTTAAGAATAACTGAGCAAGAAATATGAATGTCCACAGTGAAAGGGCTCATAAATGCTCAACATGGTAACTGAAAAAAACCACATCAAGATAGATCATGGTGAAATTTCAGACACCGGAAATAAAGGGAAGATCAAGAAAGCTTTCAGGAATGGAGCACAAAGAAGGGAGCAGAAATAGGTAGCATTTGAAAGTAATCAGTAATGGAATAATGCCTTCAAAATCCTACAGGAAAGTTATTTCCGAACCATTCTATACCCTACCCAGCTATCAAGTGTGGGAGAGGCTAAAAATATGAAACATGAGATTGATAGCATATTTACTTCAAAAGTACTGTATCAGAAAGTTACTAGAAGGCATAGGCTCCATCAAAGTGATGGGGTAACTGAAAAGAGGAGGCATCCAGGAAATAGGATGCAGTACAGGAGAAAAGTGAAGAGAATTTCTAGGATGATTATGGAGGGAGATTCAAGGATAGGACTGTACAGCAGGTCTGAAGAGTAACCAGTTCAGCTTGCAACAGGAGGAAGAAGGTGTCTAGATCGCATGTCTTAACAGAAAAAAAATGACTTTTCTGATTTAATTTTTAAGGGATATTTGTCGGTAGTTTTCTTGTGGTTAACTGTCTGATTCTGGTATGAGGGTAATATTGGCATCATAGGAGTGAGGAAGTGTTTCCTCCTGTTTTTTGGCAGAATGGATAAATGTTTGAGAAGAGTTTTGGAAGAGTTTGAGGATTGGTGTTAATACTTGAAATGTTCCCCAGATTCCAGGGAAACAATCTGGTCTTGGATTTTTTGTTTGTTTGTTTTTATGAGACAGTCTTGCTCTGTTGCCCAGGCTGGAGTGTAATGGCACAGTCTTGGCTCACTGCATCCTAGAACTCCTGGGATCAAATGATCTCTCTTCCTGCCTCAGCCTATCAAGTAGGTGCTCCCCACCGAGGTCGGCTGGGTCCTGGCCTTTTCTTTGTGGGAAGTTCTCTCTACTTGTTATAGATTTATTCAGATTCCTGTGTCATCTTTAGTCTGTTTCAACAGTTTGAGTTTTTCTAGGAATTTGTCCATTTCACTACATTATGTAATTTGTTGGCATACAGTTGCATAGTGTTCTTTTATAATCCTTTTTATGAATATAAGGTTGGTAGTATTGACTCCTTTTTCACTTCGCACTGTAGTGATTTACATCTTTCTTAGTTTAGCTAAAGGTTTGTCAATTTTCTTTTTTTCAAAGAACTATCTTTTGGGTTCATTAATTTTTTTTCTCTACTGTTGTTCTGTTCTCCATTTATTTCTGCTGTGTTTTTTATTTTTATTTTTTCCTTTTGTCTGCCTTGAGTTTAGTTTGTGTTTTTCTAAAGATAGAAAGTTAGGTTATGGATTTAAGATCTTTTTTTTTTTTTAAGACAAGGTTTCACTGTGTTGGTCAGGCTGGTCTTGAACTCCCGACCTCAGGTGATCTGCCCGCCGTGGCTTCCACAGTGCTTGGATTACAGGCATGAGCCACCGTGTTCAGCCAGATCTTTCTTTTTTTTTTTTTAATGCAGGCATGTATAGCTATAAATTTCCCTATAAGCATTGCATTTACTTCATCCCATAAGTTTTAATGTGTTGTGTTTTTGTTTTCATTTATCTCAACATATTTTCTGATTTGCAGTGCAATTTCTTCTTTGGCTTACCGGTTACTTAGATGTTTATTGCTTAATTTCCACATATTAAAAATTTACCAAATTTCCTTCTGGTATTGATTGCTATTTTCATTCCATTGTGATCAGAGAACATACTGTCTATGATTTTCATTTCTTTAGAATTTACTGACACTTGTCTGATGACCTAACACATGGTACATACTGGAGAAGGTTCCTTTTTCTGTTGTTAAGTGGAATGTTCTGTAGAATTTATAGTGTTCAAGTCCTGTATTTCCTTGATCTTCTATCTATACTATCCATTATTGATTGTGAGTATTAAAGTTTCTAAGTATTATTTTTGAATTATCTTCCTCCTTTTAATTCTGTCAGTTTCAACTTCACATGTTTTGGGGTTCTCTTATTAGGTGTGCACATTTTTATAAGTGGCATGTAATTTTGATATATTCACCTTTTTATTATTATAAAACATTCTGTTTGGTTACTTTTTGCATGTTATAACTTTTTTGATCTTTTACTTTCAGTTTGTTTTTATCTATTTAATCTCAATTGTGTCTCTTATAGCTAGTATATAGTTGGATTATGTTTTTTACCTATTCTGCCAATATATACTTTTTGATTGGAGTGCCTGATTAATTTGCATTTAGTATAATTACCAATGAAGTGGAATTTACATCTGCTATTCTGCTCTTTATTTTCTATTTGTCTCATTGTTTTTTGCGGTGTTTATTCCTCTAGTCCTCTAGTGCTGCCTTTTATGTTAAGTATATATTTTCTAGTGTATCACTTAAATCACTTGTTTTGTACTGTATACTTTTAATTCATTTTTGTAGCGGATGCCCTGGGAGTTATAGTTAACAACTTAATTTTAGTCTAGTTCAAATTAATACCAAATTAATTTTAATAATATACAAAAATTTTGCTCCTATATAGCTCTATGCTTTCCTTTCCTTCCTTTATGCTATTATTGCCATACATACATCCTTTTATACCTTTTAAATCAGACAAGAGAAGAAAAGTCATAAAGAAAAAACAATTATACTGTCGTTTATATTTACCTATGTAGTTACCTTCACCATGCTCTTTATTTCTTCAGACAGATTCATGTTGCTATCTGGTGTCCTTTCATTTCAGCCTGAGGGCCACTCTTTAGTATTTGTTTAAATCTGTAAATGTCTTAATTTCTTCTTCCATTATGAAAAATAGTTGTAGAATTCATGGTTGGGAGTCTTTCTTTCAGTACTTTGATACCATTGCCATCCGACCTCCATGGTTTCTCATGAAAAATTAGTTGTTAATGTTACTAAAGATGTTTGTCTGTGACAACTCGCTGCTTTCTTGCTTCTTTTAGGATTCTCGTTTCCTTTTTTAACAGTTTTATGGTGATGATGTGTCTAAGGTGTAGATCTCTTTGGGTTTATCCTCTGTGTAGTTCCTTGAGCTTTTCCAGTGTTTAGGTTAATGTTTTTCATCAAACTGGGAGAATTTTTAGTCACATTTCTTCAAAGGCTCTTTCTATCTCATTCTTATGTATATGATGGTATGTTGAATGTTGTCTTTTTTTTTTTTTAAATGGCAGCACTTTTATTTTTCCTTACAAAATGACGTGCTGCTGGGGCCTAATGTTCTCACATAACAGTAGAAAACCAAAATCTATTGTCATCTCTTTAAAGAATCGAGAGTTACGTACAAAAAAAGCCTTACATAAATTAAAAGGATGAATACATTTACAAGTGGAAATGCAAACTGCTTCCAACTCAAGGCAAGTAACAGCCCATGGTGCTCTGGCAGGAAAACATCAGCTAAGAAAGGAAACCGGGTCCTATGGCTTGGACTTTCCAACCCTGACAGACTGGCAGCCCTTGTCAGCCTCTAGAGCAATCCCAGAATACTCAGCCCTGACACAGATAGGAGACTGCTGGCCATGCAGACTCACCAAGCCAGACTTGTCTGCCCACGAGCACGAGTTTTTACCTCAGCCACCAAGTGACCAAACCACATGTACTAAAGGTTGAAATCAAAGATATGTACAGGGTATTAAACAAATAACAAGGGGAACAGTGAACTTGAATACAAGGTCAAAATCAGCAACAGGTTCTACAATCCAGTGCTGATATCAGATACAAGCTTCAAGGATAATTTCTTTTCGAAGGCTTATTCCAGTTTCATGAGGCTGGCATGAGGTGTATGCATTTGCCAGGGGCAAATTTATACTTCTGAATTAAACCATACAGCAAATGCTACGCATCTGCTTGCAGTCCATTTAGAAGCATTTGCGGTGGACGATGGAGGGGCCAGACTCATTGTACTCCTGCTTGCTAATCCACATCTGCTGGAAGGTGGACAGTGAGTCCAGGTTGGAGCTGCCGATCCACACGGAGTACTTACGCCTTGGGGGTGCAATGATCTTGATCTTTTTGGTGCTGGGTGCCAGGGCAGTGATCTCCTTCTGCATCCTGTTGGCGATACCTGGGTATGTGGTGGTGCCACCAGATAGCACAGTGTTGGCGTACAGGTCTTTGCGGATGTCCACGTTCACACTTCATGATGGAGTTGAAGGTGATCTCGTGGATGCCACAAGATTCCATGCTGAGAAAAGAAGGCTGGAACAGCACCTCCGGACACCGGAACTGCTCGTTACCAATGGTGATGACCTGGCCATCGGGCAGCTCATAGCTCTTATCCAGAGAGGAGGAGGATGTGGCTGTGGCCATCTCCTGCTCGAAGTCCAGGGCGATGTAGCACAGCTTCTCCTGGATGTCGCGTACGATCTCCCGCTCGGCTGTGGTGGTGAAGCTGTAGCCGCACTCGGTGAGGATCTTCATGAGGTAGTCCGTCAGGTCCCGGCCAGCCAGGTCCAGATGCAGGATAGCATGGGGAAGGGCATAGCCCTCATAAATGGGCACCATGTGGGTGACCCCGTCTCCAGAGTCCATGACAATGCCAGTGGTGCGCCCAGAGGTGTGGAGGGACAGCATGGCCTGGATAGCCACATACATGGCTGGGGTGTTGAAGGTCTCAGACATGATCTGAGTCATTTTCTCTCTGTTGGCTTTGGGGTTCAGGGGGGCCTCAGTCAGCAGCATGGGGTGCTCCTCTGGGACCACATGCAGCTCGTTGTAGAAAGTGTGGTGCCAGATTTTCTTCATGTATCCCAATTGGTGACGATGCTGTGCTCCATGGGGTACTTCAGGGTCAGGGTGCTGCGCTTGCTCTGGGCCTTGTTGCCCACGTAGGAGTCCTTCTGGCCCATGCCGACCATCATGCCCTGGTGCCGAGGGCACCTGACAATGGAGGAAAACACGGCTCGGGGCGTCGTCCCCAGCAAAGCCAGCTTTGCACATGCCGGAACCATTGTCGATGATGAGTGCAGCAATTTCTTCTTTTATTGCAACCGGCGGAAGAGTAGGGCAGCAGGGTGGTGAGAGAACACTGTACGCGAGCTGGCAGCAGTGACTGAGCTTTAATGTTGTCTTATAGGTCTCATAGGCCCTACGCATTTCTAAAATTGATTTTTCTTTCTGTTCCTTAGACTGGATAATCTCATTTGATCTATTTTCAGGTTCCCTGACTTTTCTAGTGAATTGCTCATTTTAGTTTTGCTTTTTAATTCCAGAATTTGAGTTTTTCCTCATAATTTTTATCTTTTATTGATATTCTCATACTTTTAGATCTTTAGACATGGGTTTCTTTTAGTTCTTTGAATATGCTTAAAATAGCTGATTTTAAAACTTTGTCTAGTTTATTAAGTCCCATATCTGGCTTTCCTCAGGGACAGTTTTGTGGACTGCTTTTCTCTCTGTATGTATGAGCCATACTTTGTTCTTTTTTTTGTTTTTAGTGTCTTGTAATTTTTTTGTTGAATACTGCACATTTAAAATAATGTCACAACTCTGATAATCAGATTCCGTCTCCCCTTGGCCCCAGTGTTACTTTAGTGATTTTTTTTAAACTAATTCTATAAAATCTGTATTCTTTGGCACATATGGGCACTGAAATCTCTGCTCAGTTGGCTTAGTTAGTGGTCAGCTCTTAATTGGGCAGAGATTTCCTTAAATGCCTGGGACCAATAAATCTTCCTGTTGAAGTTATATGTGTGTTGGGACACACCTTCAACACTTAACCAGGCACTTTACAACTCTGCCTTACTCTCTGCTTGTGCAGAGCCTCAAGTTTAGCCAGAGGTGAGCACGTAGGTCTTTCTTGGATGGACATGTGCACAGCCCTTTCCATGCATGTGGCCCTCAAGAGTCTCAGGAATATGTTGGAGTTTTACAAAATCCCAAGGTTTTTTTGTTTGTTTGTTTGTTTTTAGGCTTTTAAGTCTATTGTTTGCATCAGCTGTTCTTCTGTCCCTCAGCCAACTGCAATATGAAACAATTGCCTCTGATTGTTTTTGACAAATGTCTTTTGGATGTCCTAGGGTATTAGGGGAAGCTTTTATACTAGATAAGTGCTGAGTCAGGTCAGATTAAATAGCTTTGTGAGTAGAGCCTTCTGGGAAACCATCAGACATGTTACATAATGACAGTTGTCTGGGAATTAGGTACTAAAGGAGCTCTAAACTTATTCTGTCTTCTCTAGTGGCTGCCAGGCTGTTGGATTTTTGTTTTTAGTTATGAAGCAGCGGGGTCTGGCTCTGTGCCCAGGCTGGAGTGCAGTGGCATGGTCATAGCTCACTGCATTCTCAAAGTCTTGGACTCAGCTGATCCTCTGGCTTCAGCCTCCTGAGTAGCTGGGACAGATGCATGCCAACATGCCTGACTAATTTTTAAACATTATTTAGAGATGGGGTACTGCCATGTTGCTCAGACTGGTCTCTAGGACTTGGGCTCAAGCAGTTCTCCCACCTCAGCCTCTCAAGTAGTTGGGATTATAGGCATAAGCCGCTGTGCCCCAGGCTGCTGGTTTTCAAAGCTACTACCCAGCTATGAGGGAGGATGGAAATAGGGCAAGATAAAATACCTTAAAGTGTGCTGGTCTTACCAAATAAGATTCAGCCATCTGTCACTCTTCCTGGATTGCTACAAGCCTTTGGTTAATTTCCAGAGTTCACAGAATGTTGATTTTAACAGTTTTTTCCCAGTGAATTTGCTGGTTTTATGGAGGAGATGGTTTTCAATGGTCCTTATTCTGAAATTTTTGCTAATATCATACTGTTTAGTTTTGGGAGTTTCAAAATATTTTAGATACGAGTCTTTTGTTAAGTATATTGTTTGCAAATATTTATTCTAGAGGGTATGTAGGGTTATCTCAGTGATTTTTATTTTGCATTTCCCTGATTCCAGATGTGACTGAGTACCTTTTAATATATTTATTGCCAAGTTTTATATATGTGTGTCTTTTAAAAGAATGTGTATTCTGCAGTTTTTTTGGGTGCAGTCTTAGTTTGGGCTTCTGTAACAAATACTGTAGACTGGGTGGCTTACAAACAACAGAAATTTATTTCTCACAGTTGTGGAGATTGGAAGTCTGGGATCACAGTGCTTCATCGGGTTCTGATGAGAGCTCTGAACCTCTGATGTCATCTTTTTGATTTAGCATTGTTACTACTTTCCCTCTCCTCCTGCCTTTAAAACTCTTGTTGGTTTTATCTGCCCGGCCACAAACCCAATTTTTATTTTCTGAAAATAAGTTTATTTCACGTCATTTTTGAAGGATATCATTGGATATGGAAGATGTTCCAGTGTCTCCATTTTTTCTGATAGGTCAGCCATCAATTATATTGTTGTTTTAATATGTAACCAGTCGTTTGGTTTTTTTCCTTTTTTTTTTTTTTTTTTTTGGCTGCTGTCAGGGTTTTCTCTTTGGCTTTCAGCAGCTTGACTATGATATATATGCATATGTGACTCTTTTTGTTTATTCCACTTGGGTTTGTTGAGATTCTTGGATTTGTTAAGTCAATATTTTCCACTGAATTTGAGATGTTTTGACCATTATTTCTTCAACAAAAAATTTTTTATGCTCTTTTCATTCCTTTCTTTTTGAGACTTGAGTTACGTATATGTTGGACTGCTTGATAGTGTCCTACTGGTCTCTTAGGCTCTGTTTGTTTTTCTTTAGTCATTTTACTTTCTGTTCTTTGGATTAGACAGTTTTATTTCCTTGTCCTCAGACTCACCAGTTCTTTCTTCTGCTATCCCTAATCTTCTGTTGAGTCATCTGATGAATTTTTTATTTTGTTCTTTTTTTTTTTTTTAAGTTTCTGTCAATTGTTCGAACATTTTTTTTTTGAATTTTCGTAACGTTCTTAGAATAACTACTTTGAATTAATTTAGGCATACTCAGAATCAGTATCTGTTGATTTACTTGTCTTTTTTCCTAGGTCTGAGTCACATTTTCCTCTTCACATATCATGCCTTTTTTGCTTGAAACTGCACATGATGGATATGTTTTAATGACTGGATTCAGTTAATGTTCTTAGAATTGCAGGTCTTTTTTTTAAGGTTCACTTCCTGGGCCCAGACTGCAAACTGCGGCCATCTCTGCTCTCTTCTAGCTTTGCATTGCTGCTTTGTTGGCTTGGCTTCTTGGAGGTCTCCCAGTGTCTGAGTAAGTTGGTTGTTACCCAGAGATTTATGGAGATTATAGTCTGATTTTGCCCTGTGGTTTTCTTGCTTCTCAGAATTTTACTAATTTCCACCTGTTCTGCTGAGGTTTGATTCTGTCCTTTAACACTTCAACTTTGTAGACGTGCAGCTTCCTGCTACCTACACCGCATAGTTGGGGAATGCACTCTATTGAAAGGCAACAAACTCGTAATACTATGCTGTTTTCAAGGGTAGCATCATTCTTTCTAGTTTCTGCCTACTTTTCCTCAGCCACTTCAGGTCTTCTTTTTGCCTATGGTTTATCAGTCGTCCAATGATTTGGGCAAAGTTTATACTTAGAATTTTTGTTTCATCCCTCTGGTTCTCTGACTGCCATGCTTTTCCCATTTAAATTTCCATCTGTTTTCTCAGGCCTGAACGCTGAGCCTTAGGGTGATCCTGTCTTTCTCCAGAGATCATTTTTGTACACTTGCGAGGTCTCTAGCATTCTGTGATTAATTAAATTTTAGTGACTGAAGGATTGATGGGTGCATATGATATCAATAGGATGATGTATCTTTTTTTGGCTTGGATTTCTTCTGTAGCAGTTTCATTCCTAAACATGTTCTCTCCATGAAGTGTGGCAAAGGTAGCCACTGGCTTCTCTAACCTGCATCATTCTCGTAGTTGTTTCTGCTGAAGATTCAAGTGACACTTCCCAATAGTTTTTGCAAATGTACTAAGAAGCATTCTACGTCTCCCACTCCTGGATATAGTCCCATCCATGAAGAAATTACTGTGCTAGAATAGGGTATTGTGATCAGCCTAGGATTCAGGTGCCTGGGATTGGGGCCACTGTAATAGTAGAGTGAGAATGTGTCCCTAAAGGAAAATCAGGATACTATTAGTAAAAATAGAGGCAATGTTACAGATAGAAGATCGCTCTATAATAATTTTTACAGATTTTGGAGTGTCCTGAAAAGTATCACTGGATGATTGGATTCAGTAAGACTGTCTAGGAACAATATTTCACAAAAAATTGTAATTGGTGATATTACTTACAAAAATGATTTTGCTCAGTTTATGTATCTCTGAATTTGAAAAATTTTGTGACAGAATGTTTTGTAGAGTTACTGCTGATAAAAGAATAAAATAAATTTAGTCCTTTTTCCCCCATTGTCTTCAAAAGTTAAAGAGACCTAAATCAAATGTTAATCTAAAATAACTCCTGGGGCTAAGAAAAATGTATTATGGTTTTGTGAGTCGCTCTATCAATTAGCTATTAATGTGTAACAAATTACTTTGAAACTTAGTGGTTTAAATCAACAATATTGTTAGATCAAGTCTGTGAGTCAGCCAGGCAGCGTTTTTGGTCTTGACTGGGCTCATTTATGAGTCTGCATTTAGCAGCAGGTCAGGAAGGTGGCTCTGCTTCTCTTCGTTGGGTTCTCATATATTTGGGCATTGACTGCCCATAGGCTGATCTAGGATGGCCTGTAGTGAGCTGGCTATAGTTTGGTCTAGCATGTGCTGTGACATCTGAGATACCCTCCCATCCTGAAGCAGGTGAGAGTTGGCTTGTTATCATGATGGTGGCAAGGTTTTGAAAGAGACAGAGAGCAGAAGTATGCAATGTCTCTTGAGGCTTAAGCTCTAAAGTGGCAAACTATGACATCTGCTGGATTCCACTGGTGTTTCTTATAAGGTCAATCCCAGAGTTGAGAGCTCAGGGAAGGGACACTACTTCTTTTTTATTTTTATTTTTTAGGAGACAGAGTCTTGCTCTGTTGCCCAGGCTGGAATACAGTGTCACAGTCATAGCTCACTGTAACCTCCAACTCCTGGGCTCAAGCAGTCCTTCTGCCTTGGCCTCCTAAGTAGCTAGGACCACAGACATGCACTACCACACCTGGCTAATTTTTATATTTTTTGTAGAGGCAGGGTTTCCCTGTGTTGCTCAGGCTGGTCTTGAACTTTTGGTTTCAAGCAATCCTCCTGCCTTGGCCTCCCAAAGTGCTGGGATTACAAGCATGAGCCATTGCACCTGGCTTTGTTGATGAGAGAAGCTACAAAACTTCATTGCCAAATACATGGATAGTAAGGTGATACAGAATTGGGCTATTTTCACCATCAGCCTTTTTGATTCAATTGGTAAAATTAGATTAATTTTCAGTATTTAGTTCTGAACTCATTGTAATTCAGTAAGAATTGTTTGCATATAGAAATTAGGGCAGATACAAGTTTTGTATATCAATTTGTCTAGTAGTCCAGATTACTCTTTTCTATATTTGTTTGATAAGTCAGGTCTGATAAGATTTTGAAAGCATTGTTTATACATTGAATTGCCAATTGTAAGTAGATGTTGACAAATTAGCAATTGTTCAAAGGTGATTCATTTATATCTTCTTTTGGTTATAAATGAATTTTTGTGCGTGTTCATTTATTATTATTCTTACTTTGAGATTTGACTTTTTTCTGTTTATTCTTTGCATACTATGAATTTTTAACAGATTTATTGGAGTATAATTGACATTAAAAAATCACATTTAAAGTGAACAATTTGGGGCCAGGCACAGTGGCTCACACCTGTAATTTCAGCACTCTGGGAGACCAATGTGGGCGGATCACGAGTCAAGAGTTGGAGACCAGCCTGGCCAACATAGTGAAACCCCGTCTCTGCTACGAATACAAAAATTAGCCAGGCATGGTGGCACGTGCCTGTAATTCCAGCTACTTGGGAGGCTGAGACAGGAGAATTGCTTGAACCTGGGAGGCAGAGGTTGCAGTGAACCGAGATCACGCCAGTGCACTCCAGCCTGGGCGTAAAAATCCACCTCGGAAAATAAATAAAGTGAACAATTTGAACAGATTTGATGTCTGTATACACCTATGAAATCATCACATTCAAGATAAGGAACATACCCTTTAGTTTCAAAAAGTTTTTTTGTGTCTGTTGGTACTCCTCTCGTTTGCCCAGGCAGTGACTGATCTGCTTTAGGTCATTTATAAGGTAGTTTGCATATTCTGGAATTTTACATAAACCATGCAGTAAGTACTCTTTGTTTGGATTTTTTTTTTACTCAGCATAATTTTTTTGAGATTCATTCATGTTGCATATATCATTAGTTCCGTCCTATGTATTCTGTTGCAGGGATATAATATAAGGATTCACATGTTGATGGACATTTTTCTCCCAGTTTTTGAATATTAGAAGTAAAGATGGTATGGACATTGGTATACAAATTGTTTGATATGTTTTGGCTCTGTGTCCCCACCAAATCTCATGTTGAATTGTAATTCCCAATGTTGGAGAAAGGACCTGGGGAGAGGATTGGATCATAAGGACAGATTCCCCCCTTAACTGTTCTTGTGGTAGTGAGTCTTCACGAGATCTGCTTGTTTAAAAGTGTGTAGCACTTTCCCTCTTCACCCTCTCTCTCCTGCTCCACCATGGTAAGACGAGCTCGCTTCCCATCGCCTTCTGTCACGATTGCAAGTTTCCTGAGGCCTCTCCCGCCTTGCTTCCTGTATAGCCGGTGGAATTGTGAGTCAGTTAAATCTCTTTTCTTTATAAATTAACCAGTCCCAGGTAATTCTTTATAACAGTGTGAGAATGGACTAATACATTATTGTATGGACATATGCTTTCATTTGTTTGGTTAAATACCTAGGAGTTTCCACTCCATGACTGGATCCTGTGGTAGGTGTATGTTTGACATTGTAAGAAATGGTAAAACTTTTACCAAGTGATTGTACCATTTTATGGTTTCATATGAATGTCTGAAAGTTTAAGTTCCTCCACTTGTTCACCAACACTTGGTATGGTTGGTCTTCCTAATTTTAGCCATTCTTAGAGCTGTGTAGTGATACTTCATTGTGCCTTTAATTTGCACTTTTGCAATAACAAATGGTACTGAGCATCTTTTGATACGCTTGTCATTCATATATATTGTTGCCAAAGTGCTGCTTCAAATCTTCTGCCTATTTTGTAATTGGGTTATTTTATTATTGACAGTGTTAAAAGCAGATTTATTGAGGCATAATTGACATGTAATAAAGTACACATATAAAATATACAGTTAGAAAAGTTTTGACCCATATATACACTCAGGCGGCCACAAACAAGATGACGAATATATTCATCACCCCAAAGAGTTTTCCTGGTGCCACTTTGTAATTCTTCCTTTTCGTCCACGTTCCTTTTTTGGAATGTGTCTTTTAAACAGCCTAAGTTGAGGATTACTTTCCTTTTCCACTGAGGCAAGACTCTGTTTTATCAGGTGTCATGTGAATTATGAGATTTTCCACTCTGAAGAGAACACTATTTCTGGTGCTGTGTGAGACTAGGGCAATTAATTCCCTTTCATCCTTTTGGGTGACTCTTTCCTTGCTTGGATAGTTTCCACACAGAGTTGCTCTAATCATTATGTAGTTAGATACTTGAGGGTGTTCTTTGTGCAGTTATCTTCTCTTCAGCACTCTGCCCTATGTATGCTCTCTAGCCGATGGCTTCTTTGGACTTTTAGCTTAGTCTCCTCAACTCAAGGAGACCACCAGATTCTGCATAGATACTCTTTCCTTGGGCAGGGATCTGTGCTTTCTCCAGGCAGTAGTTTGCTCACATTATTTCCCTTTCAGGGTTCACCATCAGTGGTTGCCTAATGTCTAATACCTGAAAACTGTTGTTTCATATATTTTCTGATTTCTTGAGTTTTCAGGGAGGAGAGAAAACTCAATACCCATTATTCATTTTGGCCTTGTATGTACTTTCTGCTCTTCATGTTTGTCTTTTATTTTGGTTAAAACACACACACACACACACACACACACACACACACACACAAAGTAAATTTGCCATCTTAACTGTTTTTAAGTGTACAGTCTAGTAGTATTAAGTGTATTCACATTGTGTAACAGGTCTTTAGAACTTTTTGACTTTGGAAAACAAACTCTGTACTTGTTAAACACTAATTTAGCCTCCTCTCTCCCCCCAGATTTGACAACCACTCCACTTTCTGTGATTTTGACTATGTTAGATACCTCATAAATGGAATCATATAATATTTGCCGTTTTGCGATTGGCTTATTTCAGTTATCAAAATGCCCTTGAGGTTCATCCATGTTGTAGGATGTGACATAATTTCTTTCTGTTTTAAGGTTGCATAATATTCCATTGTATGTATACATATTCCCTTTATGTATATGTCGGTGGACAGTGGGTTTCTTCCTTCTCTTGGATCTTGTGAAAAATGCTGTTATGAACATGGACATATAAATATCTTTTGAGATACTACTTTGAATTCTTTGTATATATGCCCAGAAGTGGGATTGCTGGATCATATGGTAATTTAACTTAGAATTTTTTGAGGAACTGTCATGCTTTTCATAATGGCTGCACCATTTTATTTTCCCCCCAGCAGTGCACCAAGGGTTCCAGTTTCTCCGCGTTCTTGCCAACACTTGTTATTTCCCGGGTTTTTGAAAATAACAGCCTCTAGTGGGTGTAAGGTGATGTCTTGTAGTTTTGATTTGCATTCTCTGATGACTGATGATGTTGAATATCTTTTCTTTCTTTTTTTTTTTTAAACAGGGTCTTGTTATATTGCCCAGGCTGAAGTGCAGTGGCACAATTATGGCTCACTGCAGCCTTGACATTCCAGGCTCAAGTGCTTCTCCCACCTCAGCCTCTCAAGTAGCTGGTACAGGCACATGCTACCACACCTATTTATTTTCACTTCTTAAAAATTTTCAGTAGGGACAAAGTCTTGCTTTGTTGCCCAGGCTGTTCTCAAATTCTTAAGCTCAAGTGATCCTCCCACCTCAGCCTCTCAGAGAGTTCTGGGATTACAGGCATGAGCTACCACACTGGGCCAAGCAGCATCTTTTTAAAATGTGCTTATTTTATATGCTGTCTTTGGAGAATTGTCCATTCAAATACTTGGCCCATTTTTAAATTCAGTCATTTCCTTTGTTGTTGTTGAGTTTCTTATATTACATATTTTGGATAGTAACCTCTTATCAGATATATGATTTGCAAATATTTTCTCCCGCTTATAGGTTGTCTTTTCACTCTGTTGATTACTTCTTTGGATATACAGAAGTTTTTAAGTTTAATGTAGTTCCATTTTTTGTTCCCCGTGCTTTTGGTGTCATGTTCAAGAAATCATAGCTAAATCCAATGTCCCAAAGCTTTCCCCCATGTTTCCTTTTAGGAGTTTTATAGTTTTAGGTCTTATGTTTTGGTCTTTATTCACTTTGAATTAATTTTTGTATGTGGTGTAAAGTAAGGGTGCAACTTCATTCTTTTTCATGTGGGTGTTGGATTTTCCCAGTATCATTTGCTGAAAAGACTGTTCTTTCCTCACTGCATAGTCTTGGCACCCTTGTCAAACACCACTTGACTATAAATACATGGGTTTATTTCTGAGCTGTTTATTTTATTTTATTGGTTTATATGTCTGTTTTATGCAGATACCACTGCTGTCTTGATTACTATTTGTATTTAGTATGTTTTGAAATCAGGACATGTAAGGCCTCCAACTTTGTTGTTCTTTTTCAAGTTTGTTTTGGCTCTATGGGGTCCGTCAAGATTCCATATGAATTTAAGGATACCTTTTCCTATTTCTGCAAAAAATGCCATTGGGACTTTGACAGGGGTTACATTGAATCTATAGATTGCTGTGGGTAGTATGGACATTTTAACAGTCTTTCAGTGTATGAATACAGTGTCTTTCCATTTATTTGTGTATTTTGTGATTTCTTTCAGCAGTGTTTTATAACTTTCAGTGTACAAGTCTGTTGGATCCTTGGTTAATTCCTAAATATTTTCTTCTTTTTGATACTATTGTACATGGAATTGTTGTGTTAATTTCCTGTTCAAATTGCTCGTTGAAATATAACTGATGTTTGTTTGTGTGCTTTTATTTTTTGTATTCTGCAACTTCGTCGAAATAATTACTTTTAACTTTTTTTTTTTTTAAACTTAAGCATTTTCTACGTATAAGGTCACATCTGAGAACCAGGGTAATTTTACTTCTTCCTTTCCAATTTAATTGCATTTTATTCCTTTTTCTTTTCTAATTGCTCTGGCTAGGACTTCCACTACTGTGTTGAATAGAAATGGTGACAGTGGGCATTTTGCTTTGTTCTTGATCTTAACACTTTCAGTCTTTTACTGTTGATTATGATGTTGTGGGCTTTTCATGTATAGCTTTTATTATGTAAAAGTTTCCTTTTATTCCTAGTTTGTTTTTACATGTTGAATCATCCTTGCATTCCAGGAGTAAAGCCCACTTTGTCATGATGTGTAATCCTTTTAATGTGCTTTTGAATTTATTTTGCTCCTATTTGTTGTGGATTTTTTTGTATAAGTATTAATCAGAGGTTTATGTCTATAATTTTTTTCTTGCTTGTTGTGTCTTTGTCTGGTTTTAGTGTCAGGGTAATGTTGACCTTATAGAATGAATTTGAAGTATTCCCTACTTTTCAATTCTTTATAAGAGTTTGAGGAAGATTGGTGATCATTCTTGTTTAAATGACTGGTAGAATTCTTTAGTGGAGCCATCTAGTCCTGGGCTTTTCTTAGTTGGGAAGTTTTTGATAACTGCATCTAATCTCCGTTTACTAGTAATAAGTCATTCAGAGTTTTAATATACCAACTTGTTCTAGGTTATTCAATTGTTGATATATAATTGTTCATAGTATTCTGTTACAATCCTTCTGGCATCAGTTGTAATGTCCCCTCTTTCAGTTTTGATTTTCATTTTTCAAGCCTTTTTCTTAGTCTGGCTAAGGGGTTTATTGATTTTGTTGATTTTTTTTTTTTTTTTTTTTTTTTTAACTAACTATAGGTTTTCTGTTTTTTTCTTGCCTTGTATTCAGTTCGGTATTTAGTTGATCTCTGCCCTAATATGTATGTATTATTTTGCTCCCATCTGCCACTATTTGGTTTAGTTTGTTCCACTTTTTCTAGTTCCTTCAGATATAAAGTTAGGCTGTTGATTTGTGTGTGTTTTTCTTTTTTTGGAGGTAGAGTCTTGCTCTGTTACTAGCTGCAGTGGAGTGGCGTGATCTGGGCTCACTGCAGCCTCTGCCTCCCGGGTTCAGGTGATTCTCCTGCCTCAGCCTCCCGAGTAGCTGGGATTATAGGAGTGTGCCACCATGCCCAGCTAATTTTTGTACTTTTTAATATAGAGATGGGGTTTCACCATGTTGGCCAGGATGGTCTTGATCTCTTGACCTCGTGATCTGCCCGCCTCAGTCTCACAAAGTGCTGTGATTACAGGTGTGAGCCACTGCGCCTGGCTGTGATGTTTTGTTTGTTTGTTTTTCTTTTTCTTTTTCTTTTTTTTTTTTTTTGGTGCCGTGACTTGGATACTAACGTGTAAGCTTTTGCTGTTATAGGCCTTGCCATGACTCGGATACTACCATGTAAGCTTTTGCTGTTATCAGCCTCACTCTTAGTACTGCTTTTGTTGCATCTCATAAATTAATGGTTTGTTGTATTTTTGGTTTTGTCTCTGGATATTTAAAACATTTCTTTGTAATTTCTTCCTTGACCCATTTGTTGGTGGGAGTGAGTTGTTTAATTTCCACATGTATGGATTTTCCTGTTTTTCTTCTGTTACTGGCTTTTAGTGTCATTTCACAGTGATTAGATAAGATAGTTGGTATGATTTCAGTCTTAAATTTGTTCAGACAAATCTACCTTTTATATAATTTTAATGTGTATCTGAACTTTCATAATTTAATTCTGAAGACTTTTCTGAATTGTTAGTCTTTAATTTTCTAAAATATGTTCATGTCTCTTCAGCATATTTAAAATACTTTTGAAAATTAATAGACATTCTCTTTTAGAAGTTTTAGATTTGTAAAAAATTTGAGCAGGATAGATAGTGTTCCCATATTCTAACCACCCCCTCCAACTGCTGGTTTTCCCTGTTATTAATATCTTACATTAGTACAGTACATTTATTGCAGTTAATAAACCAATATTGACACATCATTATTAACTAAAGATCATGATTTATTCAGATTCCCTTAGTTTTTACCCAGTGTTCTTTTCCTGTTCCAAGGTATTCCAAGATATATTATGTCTAGTTGTTGTTTCTGCCTAAGCTTCTTAAGACACTGTTTTCGATGACCTTATAAGGTTTTCAGGTTTTTTTTTTTTAATACCTTAACAGTTTTGAGGAATATTGGTGAGACATACTGTATGATCCTCTGTTGGAATTTGTGTGATGTTTTTCTCTTGATCAGACTGTGGTTATGGGTTTTTGGAAGGATGTGTTATACTTGGCTTTTAGTATTAAGGTGTTTTCTTAGAATCCTGCTTGAAGCAAAACTAGTGGTGCCAACTACTTGTAAGTTTTAGCCTCTTTTTTTTATACCCCTCTCCTACTTATGTAATATTCCAATTATGTTTTTTAGGTATAGATTTTAAAGTACTTTCTATCATACTTCTTTGTAAAATCCTTTTTAAAAAATATGTTTACTTGCTATTATCAAAAAGACAAAAGATAACAAACGTTGGCAAGGATGTGGAGAAAGGGAACCCTTGTGCACCTTGTTAGGAATGTAAAATAAACAGCCATTATGGAAAACAGTATGGTGGGTCCGGAGAAAACTAAAAGTAGAATTATCATATAATACAGCAGTCTCACTTCTGGGTACATATCTAAAGGAATTGAAATGAATATGCTGAAGAGTTATCTGCAAGTCCATGTTCATTGCAGCATTATTCACAATAGCTAAACTATGGAAGCAACCTAAGTGTCTGTCATTGGATGAATGGATAAATGTGACATATATGCACAACAGAATACTATTCAGCCTTAAGACAGAAAAAATTCTGTTATTTGCACATTATGCTAAGTGAAATAAACAAGACACAAAAAGACAAATAACCACCTAATCTAACTTACACGTAGAATCTAAAAAAGTTGAACTCATCGAAGTAAAGAGTGAAATGATATTTATCTGAGGCTGGGTTGGGGAGTGGATGCGGAAAGAGATGTTGATCAAATGGTACAAAGTTTTAGTTAGGAGGAATAAGCTTTAGTGATCTATTATACCGAATGATGAAATATAGTGATAATGCATATATATTTTAAAATTGTTAAAAGTAGATTTTAAGTGTTTCATCACAAAAAAAAGTATGTGAGGTGATGGATTTGTTAGTTAGCATGAATTAATCATTTCACAATGTAAACATATGTTAAAGCATCACATTGTATGCCATAAATAGATAATATATACAATTACTTGTCAATTAAAAATTAATAAAATAAAGTGTCTAAAATATGCTGGTTTGGTTTGTGGGGAACAAATGCAGTTAAAAGGTTATTTTCAGATTTTGGGGGTAACTATGAGCAAAGCAAGATAATATTAAATAGCTTAAGTCAAAGTTTGTATGTGTGTGGTGTTTGTATATGCCTATATTTTTTATTTTGGTAAAATACACATAACAAAATTTACCATTTTAAAGTGTACTGTTCTGTGGCATTTAAATATGTTTATATTGTTGTGTAACCATGTATAGTTTTAAAATATGCATTGGTCCACTAGGACCATCATAAAATACTACAGACTGGGTGGCTTACACAATGGAAATTAATTTTGTCACAGTTCTAGAGACTGGAAATTCAAGATTAGGTTGTTGGCAGATTTTGTTTCTCCTGAATCTCCCTTTTGCAGATGGCCTGCCCTCTGTGTGTGCATACCTGGTGTCTCTTCTTAGAATGACACCAGTCTGGCTGGGTGCGGTGGCTCACGTCTGTAATCCCAGAACTTTGGGAGGCCAAGGTGGGCAGATAACTTGAAGTCAGGAGTTTGAGACCAGCCAGGCCAATATGGTGAAACCTTATCTCTACTTAAAAAAAAAAAAAAAAAGCCAGGCATGGTGGCGTGCGCCTGTAGTCCTAGCTACTTGGGAGGCTGAGACACAAGAATCACTTGAACCTGGGAGGCAGAGATTGCATTGAGCCAAGATTGCACCATTGCACTCCAGCCTGGGTGACTCCATCTCAAACAAACAAAAAACAAACAAACAAAAAAAAACAAAGAATGATACCAGTCTTATTGAGTGAAGGCCTCATAAATTACCTTATTTAACTAGATTGCTGAAATGCCCTAGCTGTAATGTCATATTTGGAATGAGGTTTCAATATAAGAAATTCAGGGGTGATCCAGTTCAGTTTATAATATCTTTTATGTAAGCGTGCTTCTATGTTAATTTTCTGTGGTTGCACTAACAAATTACCACAAATTGGGTGGTTTAAAACAACAGACATTTATTCTCTCACAGTTTTGGAGGCCGGAAGTTCAAAATCAGTAGTATTGGGCCAAAATAAAGATGATAGCAGGGCTGTGCTTTTTCTGGAGGGAGGCTTTAGAGGAGAATCCATTCCTTGCTTCTCCCTGATTCTGGTGGGTACTGGGGTGCTAAACTTTCCTGGCTGTGGCCCATGTCCCTCCAGTCTTCAAAGCCAGCATTTTAAACTGTCTCTGCTATGTCTTCTTCTTTTTTGGAGACAGAGTCTTGCTCTTAACTAGGCTGGAGTGCAATGGCACAAACTTGGCTTACTGCAACCTCTACCTCCCGAGTTAAGGCGATTCTCCTGCCTCAGCCTCCAGAGTAGCTGGGATTATAGGCGCATGCCACCACACTTGGCTAATTTTTGTATTTTTTAGTAAAGATAGGGTTTCACCATGTTGGCTAGGCTGGTCTCAACCTTGGCCTCCCAAAGTGCTGGAATTACAGGTGTGAGCCACCCTGCCTGGCCTCTCTGCTATTTCTCACTGCCTTCAGTGTGTGTCTCGTTCTTACAAGGATACATGTGATTGCTTTATGGCCCACCCAGGTAATCCCGAATAATCTTCCCTCTCTCAAGATTTTTAATTTAATCATATCTTCAAAGACTTTTTTTGCCATATAAGGTAACATTCTCAGGTTTCAGGGATTAGGGTGTGGATATCTTTTGTGGGATCGTTTTTCGGTTTATTCGGCTCAGTAGTTTATAGTAGACTTTCAATGTTCTTGCTTTGATTTTATTGTTTAGTTTTTAACAGGCCCCTATGTCCAGTTCTGGGTTGGTGGGAGTTGATGGTATCTCATCTTTTCTAGATACTATGCAGAGAATTCTAGGTCTGTGGTTCCAGGAAGACAAATCAGAGATGATAGTGAGTCTGGAAATAAAACAGTTGAAGTATTTTAGCTTGAGAATGGAGGTAGGTATGGTGGTGCTGTTTTTTAAAGAATAGAGAATTTAGAAGGATCACAAGCTAGTTTCAGGTAGGGGGAGGAGGAGATGTGTAGAATTTGGGACATATTCAGTTTGCAGAAATTCTGTAATATGATAAAATTAGTAATGGTAGGTATATTTTTGGCAGATACATTTTCAGTGGATTGTTGGAGAAGTCACTTTATACTAGATTGAGGATTAAATTGAAGCAGGAGAGTATTGTTACATTGTATTCTCTAGAATAACGATGCTTGGCATTTAGTAAGTACTTGATCAGTGTTGGCTATTATGATAATTACTATTGGTATATACTTTTATATGTTCCAATACTATAATGTTTTTGTCTTCAGCTTTTTGGTGTATGTCTTGATATGTACGTAATATTAGATAAATATTGATTTAGAAAGGTATGTGTTTTGTTAATAAATATTTTAATTATTGCCATGCTGTTAAAATTAGTGAAAACAAATTATTGTAGAATTTTTTAAAAAAATTAGAAAGTTTTGATTTCTCATTTAAATAGATTATTGTTTCTGTAGTTATTCATGCCTGAAACAAAAAATTAAACATTGGTCTTTGTATTCTTTCAGGTTTGATTTAATTTTGGATGAGATTGTTCTTACAGCAAGATGTTAATAAGACAAAACCTAGGTAAGTAGAAGACTGCTTTGTTAAATGTACCTATCAAGGTAGGAATAATACCAAAAAATTATGTCTTAAAAACATGCTGTTGAGTCCAGAACCAAAGAGTTTTTAAATAAAATTTTGAGATGCAAATAATTGACTTTTAAACACACTTGGTCCAATTGATTTGATGGGAGTAAAATTACAGCTATCAAATTGTGGAACTAAAATTAGTTTCCTTCTTTTGCGTTCAGGTTAACGAAAGCCTTTAAGTTTCCAATGACTGTTATAACATGTTAGAAAATCAAGTTGATGTTTGGTTCATCCACTTTTAACTGAACTCTCACCAGTTCAGTAAGACATTTATTGTGTCACTTCATTGTTCTCTCCTTTGTTGATAAAGTATATGAATAGTCATTGCTTTTGTGAATTTTGCTTTCTTATTGTGGTTAAGGAAGCACTTTCCCAAATGGGTTAAATTTGCCAAATTGTGGTTTCTTTCTGTTAACGTAGTATTCAAAATTGTAAATTATTGTTTTAATGTTTTTCTAGTGTGTGTCTCTACTGAATGACCTTTCTAATATAGCATTCTGATTAGCTTTCTAAGGCTGTTCACTTTCAAACAATTGAATTGGCATTATGTACTTTCTGTCTGATATGTGAAATAATGCTTTTTAGCAATATAAGCCATTGACAGGTTTAAAAAAGATACATTTACTGTTTATTGGTAAGTGAATATGTCTTCAAAACAGAAACATGGGAAAAAGAATACTGAAAAAATTGGAGTTAACTTGGTTTTCCCTCTAACCAGATGTTTCACCTGTCAAAAATTTGCTCATCTCAATGTTTGTTAAAGAGAAAAAAAGAAGTCTAGGATGAAAAGTGCTGTAGTTCAGTAAATACGCACTTAAGGAAATCTCAGTCAGTGGTTTGGGCATGCTTTGAAGCAAAATTTTCCTTTTATTGCTATTATACAATAATAATTGTGGTAGTTTGAAGAGCATTTATTGTGCTTTAAATTCTATTATAAAGTGCTTGTCATACCTTATTGATCATTATAGTACCTCCTGTTTGTTTTATAGAAAAATTTTAGTTTTTGCTTTATAGTAGGCTGTTTTTCTTTAGGAAGAATAATTTACTTTTATAGCATTTATTAGAAATAACATTTGCCTATATATCTTCTTAAAGTGAAGAAGCAGCCAGACTTTTATACTTTAAGGTCTTATTAGGGATTTGTTTTTTAGTTGGATATACAGTGTCTGTTAGAACTTTTGTTCTGATTTTCTGTTTGCTATTGCTTGCGGGATGACAGTGGTTTAATTTATTCTGACCTTATTTTCTGCCACACTTACATATGTATTTTTTCTTTTTTATTATGGTATACATATATATGGTAACATAAAATTTGAGGTATAGAGCTGAATGGTTTTTTACATGCACATTCATACATGTAACCACCATCAGATTAAGATATAAAACATTTCATTATTTCAGAAAGTTTCTTGTCCTTTCCCCACTTTCAGTCTAGTAGGCTTTCCCCATGAAGTAATCATCTTTCTGGATTCTGTCAGCATACTTCAGTTTTGCCTGTTCTTGGATTTTATATGTAGTATGTACTCTTGTATCTGGCTTCTTTCATTCAACATAATGTTCTTGAGTTGCATCTGTGTTGTGAGTATATTAGCAATTCATTATTTTTTGTTGCTGTTTTATTTTTGATAATATTCCCTTGTATGAACACACCACAAAGCATTTATGTTTTCTCTGTGATTTGGTTTATTGGCTTCTTCAAATCTCTGTTCTTACTTGCTAACTTTTCTATACTCCTTTCCTTCTTCTACCTACCTCTGTCATTGTCCCCCATCACCTTTGGAATAAAATGTAGTAAGCCCTATAACATGGCATGCAGTTATCTCACCGTAGCTATGCCAGAATGCTGTAGAATTATATGAATAAACTAAGTATGATGTTTCATACTACTAGTTCTAGGCCCAGGTACATGTTGTCACTTTCCCTCAACCCTGTGCCTCCCCAGTTGCCAGTGCCCTCTCTGCTAGTCGACTGTCAGCTTAACTTCTGAAATAGCCTATCTGAAGCAACATCTGATCCTTTAAACCAGGTCTGACCATGGTTTGTCTTCTTTATTAGACTATGAGTTTGAAGGTAGATACCATCCATGTCTCATTTATCATCCATGTCTCATTTATCCCCTGCACAGTGCAGGGGATACTGTGTGCATTCAGTAAATGTTTGTTAAACTTAGATCAATGAAAAAAGTTATTTTCTCTCAGGCAAATAGAGGTTCAGAATGCTAGCTGGATTGGGATGGGGGCGTTGGCACTTCAGTTGCTGTTAGGCCATAGGAAGGATCCACTGAGGACAATCCAGAGACAGCATTATAGACATTTTAGAAAGAGAAATAAAGTATTTCCCATGCGTTCTTTCAATCCAGTTGAAATAAAATGGCTAGTAATGTTTTTAGTTCAGACCTAAAATAAGACTGTCATTGTTGATTTTGATTAGTATAATACCTCCACTTGGAAAAGTGGAGGTATTAACCCATGTTGCAGAAGTTTGAAGTATTTGTTATCAAGAGTATTTTCTTTGTGGAATTGTACTAGTTATTTTTTTAATTTAAAGATTTTGAAAGGTGAGTTATACTAATACAAGTAGAATATTAGGAACACAGGTCACGTGTATAAGAAGTGAGGAAAACTTTTCCTCATTTCTCTGAAGGTAAAAAACTGTAAGGATGGAGGAAGAAATTCTAGAATCATAACCTGTAATTATGATAACATTTTTTATTCCCACAGCTTAGGAAGCTTGCTATTTGTCGAAAGTTACTTAAAAAATTTTTATTATTGTACATAATGTAACATAACACCTTATACTTTTTTTTTTGATTTTGAGATGAAGTTTCACTCTTATTGCCCAGAAGGGAATGCAATGGAGCAATCTTGGCTCATTGCAATCTCTGCCTCCTGGGTTCAAGCAATTCTCCTGCCTCAGCCTCCCTAGTAGCTGGGATTACAGGTATGCACCACCACGCCTGGCTAATTTTGTATTTTTTTTTTTTTTTTTTTTTACTAGAGACTGAGTTTCACCATGTTAAGCAGGCTGGTCTTGAACTCTTGACCTCAGGTGATCCACCCTTTTCGGCCTCCCAAAGTGCTGGGATTACAGGTGTGAGCCACTGCACCTGGCCAAAACAGTATACTTTCTTAAGAAATAAAACACTTTTTAAAATTTAAAGCATTTTGACTACTGTGGGTTTTTTTTTCTCCCTGTGTTTGAAATTTGGCTAGTTGGGTTGGTTATAGTAATCATCTGGAGATTTTTATGTCTGTAACTTGATTGTCCTCTAGTAAGTCCAAAGCAAGAAGTTATTCCCCACTGGGATCAATTTGTTGCTTTTCCTTTCTGCAGCTTCTGCCATAATGTTTGAACACAGAGTTGGACATTGACCTTTTCTCATGCTGTTCATTCTGTCTTCCCACAAGGATTTTCTTAGATGTAGAACCTTGGCTCTTATTTATTTATTTATTTTTATTGCATTTTAGGTTTTGGGGTACATGTGCAGAACATGCAAGATAGTTGCATAGGTACACACATGGCAGTGTGTTTTGCTGCCTTCCTCCCCTTTACCCACATTTGGCATTTCTCCCCAGGCTATCCCTCCCCAGCTCCCCGCCACGCTGTCCCTTTCCTATTCCCGCCAATAGATCCCAGTGTGTAGTACCCCCTTCCCTGTGTCCATGTGTTCTCATTTTTCCTCACCTGCCTATGAGTGAGAATATGTGGTATTTCATTTTCTGTTCTTGTGTCAGTTTGCTGAGAATGATGTTCTCCAGATTCATCCATGTCCTTACAAAGGACACAAACTCATCATTTTTGATTGCTGCATAATATTCCATGGTATATATGTGCCACATTTTCCCAGTCCAGTCTATCATCGATGGGCATTTGGGTTGGCTCCAGGTCTTTGCTATTGTAAACAGTGCTGCAATGAAAATTTGTGTGCATGTGACCTTATAGTAGAACGATTTTTTCTTTTTTTTTTTTTTTAAAGACGGGGTTTCACCATGTTGGTCAGGCTGGTCTTGAACTCCCGACCTCAGGTGATCCTCCCGCCTTGGCCTCCAAAGTGCTTGGATTACAGGCATGAGCCACCACTCCCGGCGGGGTTTTTTTTTTCTTAATCCTGATTGTGAAGTGTGCTTAGTCTTATTGTTGGTTAGAGTTGACGAGCCAGAGAAATTTAACTTTGAGATTGCCTAACATACATGTCTCCAAAAAGATTTTAAACTAATTTTTCTTCTCAGAGGCTGCTAGCTGTACCTCAGTTGCAGAGTCTTCCTCTTCATTTTGCGTTTCAGTATTTCACATAGGCAGCTGCTGCTAAGCTTTTTTATACTGCAGAATCCCCAAATCCAAGGATTTCAAGTACTTTATGGATATTCATCTTAGATTAATTTCTCTAATTTCTAACTTAACCTCTCTGTGCGTGTTTCTTTAGTAGCACTGTAGATGTGCTGTCCTTTGTCATAGCATGAAAAAGAAAATTTTTTAATGAATAAAATTCTTTGTTCTTCAGTATAGATGAGATTGTACAATGTAGATTGAGTCTTTCTAGTTGTATTGCCAAGTAACATATAGTATTTAGTATTTCACCTTTTTTTTAGACAAAGTTTTGCTTTTGTCACCCATGCTGGAGTGCAACAGTGCAATTTCGGCTCACTGCAACCTCCCAGGTTCACACGATTCTCCTGCCTCAGCCTTCCGAGTAGCAGCTGAGTAGCTGGGACTTCAGCCACCATGCCAGGCTGATTTTTGTATTTTTAGTAAAGACAGGGTTTCACCATGTTGGCCAAGCTGATCTCAAACTCCAGACCTCAGGTGATCTACCCGCCTCAGCCTCCCAAAGTGCTGGGATTATATGTGTGAGCCATTGCACCCGGCCACATTTAGTGTTTTCAAAATTAATTTTTTAATAAAAGTCACATGTGACTATGTATGAGCAAATAGTACAGTGATGTTAAAGTAAAAAGTAAATCTCTTCCTTCCCGCCCAGCACTGTACTCCCCATAGTTACCAAAAATAGCTGGTATGTATTCCACATCTTTCTCTTTCTGCTTATCAATACATTTTGGACATTTTTGCATGTATGTACCACATTTATTACAGCTCTTGCCCTATTAATATTTAGGTAGATCTCAGAATTTTTTTTGCCTGTATGTAAGTACTGCTGCAATGAGTATTTTTGATGATATCAGTGGGAGTGTGTGAGAATGTCAGGATAATTTGTAGCAGTAGATTGCTGAGTCAAGGATATGTGCACTTGAACTTCTGATAAAACTGCAATGAGATTGTACCACTTAATATTCTTATTGTTTATGAGAATATCTGTTTTCCCATATTTTGCTAAATATTTGTTTTATCCTTG
Source organism: Saguinus oedipus (assembly GCA_031835075.1). Classification (NCBI taxonomy): domain Eukaryota; kingdom Metazoa; phylum Chordata; class Mammalia; order Primates; family Cebidae; genus Saguinus; species Saguinus oedipus. The sequence goes on from CM063175.1 coordinate 114,929,534, forward strand.
CTAGTCTAATTGGTGGAAAGTGGTATTTATTTTACTATGCATTTTTTAAGTTGTGAGAATGCTCAAAGGTTTGAAATATCACCTTCATTACAACTTAAATGTCATTGGAGAATATATATGAAAATTTTTATTTTTTACTGTTAAGTCCATCAGTTCCATCAATTAACATACATCTGTGTTTTAGGTTATTACATTCAAAGTTATTTAATATTGAATAATCAGATTATTTGCCTTCTTTTTTCCCTTCATATTGTTTTTTTAGGATAAATGTTTCCTTACCAGTGAATTTCTTTATAGTTTGCCACAAACTAACATCAGCATAGCCTGTAAGTAAAAAGAAAGTAAAAGCCATTACTAAATATTAGGTTCATTAAGTCTAGCTTAATAGCAGACTGCTCAAAATCTGTTGTCTTTTGCAACTCAAGCATTAGAATACTTTGCTGCTTTGTGGTTGTTTTTTTTACTGTCCTTATTATATATGATAAGCTACAATTATTAGTCTTAATTCCAGCTTTAATGTGTGTGAACTCCTTTTTTTGAATTATTTAATTCTAGAAAACTTAAATTTAAAACCAGAAAAAAAGGGCTGAGAAAATCCTTTATGTTATTGTAATGGTGTTCTCCAAGTTATTTTTACGAATTGGCATATTTTGGTATTTTTTAAATAGTATTTTCTAGTGTGATGCCTTTATTCCTAGATATGTTTGTAGTACTGTGCCATATTTATATAAGGGGTTTGAGCATTTGTGGATTTCGGTAACTGGGTTGGGGGTCCTGGAACCAATCCCCTTCGGATATGAAAGGCCAGTTGTGTATCAGTCTCTCTTGAGCTACATGTCTTAAAACTCATCCTTGGTTTTACTGTGCTGGTAAATTTGTTTAAAGGGAGGCTATATTGTACTCTTTTGAAGCTGAGCTGTCAATAGTTTATACAAAGAAAGTTTCAGCCACACTTGTGTTTAGTATAAACGTTTCTATCCAAATCTGAAATGTTTTTAAATCTACCAAAGGCTCAGTGGCAAATTCCATTCCAGTATATGAACAGGAAACCATAAAACTGCTCTTTCAGACCAAAGAATTTTGCCATTGCTGTACTTTAGCCTTCTATGATTGGTTTAAACTGTAAATAAGACAAGGCATTCACCTTTGTTGAAATCCAGTATTCTCGGCGTTGTGCTATATGTTAAGGATGCATTAGTCATTAGAATTCCCAGTACCATGCAATTAATTATATTACAAGTGTTGAAAACAGTACTGCCAAGTCTGCGTAGTATAGTGTAGTAGTAGGCCCGAGGAGGATGTTTTTAAGGTATAAGTCAGGAGAGGCTTCATAGAGGAAAATGTCATTTATTAGAGTTGGAAAAAAGAATAGAATTTTAACCTTGGGAAAATATTGGCAGATTGGCTATGAACTAAAGCTCTTATTTTAGCAGCTTAGGAATTCATTATTTAAACTGTTTTCTTGGGCTGTTTTTTTTAAACTGTTTAAACAAGTTTGATTTTTGAAGCCACTAAGAAATAAATGATACTGTGAAAGCCTTCATACTGATCATTATTTTGATTATTAAAATATTGCACTTAAGGGTGAGAGATTCAGAAATAATAAACGGCTTGAGGTCAGGGAGATAATTGCAGAGACAGAATTGGAACCTAAGTCTTGTGACCTCTTACTCACTTTTCTTTTGAGATGACCATTAAAGTAGATAATTAAAACTTTTAGGGTCTTCTAACTAGGCTCAAGCCTGTGGACTCAGTACATTTTTGTTTAATATTTTATTGATTTATATGATGTTTTACAAATTGGTGATTGTAATTAAGTTGGTTTTAGGTCACACTTGATACTATTGTTACTATTCTGAGGAGAAAAGATTACTAAATATGTAATTACAATCAAGTATCATTAGTATTGTGATAGTCTTTGTTACCGGAAGGCAGGGGCCATGTTTGTTTTATTTATTAATATATATATTCAGTACTTTAATATAGCTAATACTTTACTCATAGTAGACATTTAATAAATATTTAATGACTGGATGGAAACATGGCAAGTCCTCCAGAAGTGACACCTAAACTGAGACTTGGAGGAACTGTTGGTGATTATTGTAGATAAAAAATTGGGGAAGGGGGAAAAAAAAAAAAAGGGCCCAAAGTGGCTCCGGCCGGATGTCGTGGCGCTTGCGAAGGCGAGGCCATGAATTCAAGGCCAACCTGAGCAGCCTTACAAGCTCTCATTGATAGGGAAAAAAAAAAAAATTGGGGAAGGACTGTTAGCAAAAGAAATAGCGTGTATAAAGGATGAGAGATAAGAGAAAGGGAAGATTGCTGGAACCTAAAGAAATCTAAGTTTTGAATGTAGCTCATTGTGGGTGTGGAGGTGGGGAGTGGCTAGTGTCTAGAGGTAAGACTAAAGAGGAAGGCTGGGTCTTTTTATTGAGGCTTTTTTAAACTATTGAAGGAGTTTAAATGTGAGAAAATGATGTGATTCTGTGTTTTAGCAAATGAATCTAATTAAAATGTGGAGAACAGATCACAGGGAAAGCTAGACTGGATTCAGAATGGCTAGTTAGTATGGGGAGACTGCTGGCCTGATTTGAGAGTGGCAGAAGTGGGGATAGAAAGATGTGGTTGGATTTGAGAGAGATTTAGACAACAAAAGAGACCCCTTTGGTGATTAATTGTAATAGAAGTGGGAGTAGGAGAATAAGGAGGGAGTTAAGGATGACTCATGTTTCTGGCTGGGCAGTAGTGCTGTATTCACAGATAGGAACTGTGAAGAACATTTGAAGAGAACAAGAGCTACATTTTAGATATATTAAGCTTTCAGTACCTCAGTACTTCTGAGTAGAAATGTCAGGTGGCAGTTAGATATGAGACCTATAACTTGAGATGTGAGAATCATCAATATTATATCTTACTGTCTCTCAATTTTTCTTTTCTTTTCTTTTTTTTTGAGACAAGAGTCTTGCTGTATCTCCGAGGCTGGAGTGCAGTGGTGCAATCTCTGCTCACTGCAACCTCTGCCTCCCGGGTTCAAATGATTCTCATGCCTCAGCCTCCTGAGTAGCTGCGATTACAGGCACCTGCTAATTTTTATATTTTTAGTAGAGATGGGGTTTCGCCATGTTGACCAGGCTCATCTCAAACTGCTGACCTCAGGTGATCCACCCGCTTTGGCCTCCCAAAATGCTGGGCTTACAGGCGTGAGTCACTGCGCCTAACTCATTTTTTATTCCAGTGTCTTTCTGCAAGATATTACAAAGCATGTTAATACGTTAAATGTTATATTAACCTAAAGATTGCTCCATGTAGACTTATGAGCTGATGTTTTTATTAGAGATTCTTGCCTCTGCTTTTTGTTAAACAACATTTAATACCATTAGTGAATAATTATACTACTGATGGCAAAAGGGTTACCAAAAATATGGAATGTGAAGGGTATATTAAATGTATTAAATCTTATATTAGTAGTGTCTTAAGTAGCTGAATATGAATCCTAATACTTGATAATGCAAATAATTTCCACCCTGAATAGCAGAGGTTAGGTTAAAGTGATACTGCAATCATTGGCTTAATCATAATTCAACAGACTATTAGGATAAAAGGTATACAGAACAACAAATCTTGCCTACCTTGTTAACCATTGTATTCTCACTGTCTAGAGCAGTTCTTGACACAGAGGTCCTCAATAAATATTTTTTTTTGAGTAATCAATCAATATTGACATCCAGTGCTTTAATATCAGATTTTCTTTTTGCATTGCTTCAGGTTACAGCAATGGTACACTGAGTTTTTAAGTTTAGTTCTTAAAAAGAGTCTTATCCCCAACTTAAGGAATTAATATTTTTATTTGAGCTATATTTTTCCCCTTAGATTACCCTGTAACTGTTCATATTTATGCTCCCTTCCTTGTATATACTTCCCTTCCAACAAACAGACATATTTCTCTTTCTAATCAGAACATTTTTACTGACATTTATGAAACATGTCTTCTAGTAAAAATAGTTTGGACATTTTCACTTGTGTATTCTGACATCACCATGTCTAATGGTGATTCATCACCTTTGCTTTCAAAACCTATTCTTGCTAACATGAGTACCATTCTTTCATCATTGAGCTCAAAATCTCTTCGAATATTTACATTGCTTACCTTCTGTTATAAAGATTTGGTCAGTTACTAAGTCTTTTTGCTTTTACTTTGGTAATATAGCATGTATTTATCTTTTTCTTTGCATTCTGATTGCTATTTTTGTTTGCATGTCTGTTACATTCATCTTGAATGATCTGTCTGTGTTCATTTCACTTGGATAAGACCATTTGATTCAACTTCGTAGGAAGTTACAACCTTAATTATATTACTTGTTCAAGAACATTAATTACTCCTTAAGGATACATTTTAATTCTTAGGTATTATACCTAGGAGATTCCAGATTTATGTTCTAATCAACAGTTTCATCTCCTATTTTTTAGTAAGCATTTTGCTGCAGCCTAATTGATTTTCATTGTTATTTGAAAACAATCCTCACACTTTCATCATTACTCATATCTTCTTCACCAGTCTCATCCTCAGTTTATTTCTATCCTTGAAATCTAACTCATCCAAGAAAGCTTGGCTCAAATCCTGCCTGTGCTTGAGGGGTTGATGTAGTCCTGGGTATATGGGATGTCATTCTGGTATATTTCCTCACCCACCCCTAGATTCATGGTGGAGATCTCTCTAACAAAGACAGATTAACAAGAGAAGTGTATACACATTTACTTAATAATTAAGTTTTGCATGGCATGGGAGATTTCAGATATCGAAGACTTGGCAAAAACAACAGAAAGCTGTATTACTATGGACAGTCATGCAGGAGTATGATTAGAGGCCAAAAGGGTATGATGTAATGTTGATAAACTGGGGTGAACTTAGCAAAGCCTGTTTGTTCAGATTCTTCTTGGCATCTCTGTGACACCTCTTCCCTTTATGTAAAGCAAGGCACCTATCCCAGGAAGGTTTTAGGAGAGAAGGGAGAGAAAATCAAAGAATGACTTTCCTAGATTTTATGGCCTGCCTCAGGGGAGAAAAGGAGAAAGTCAGAGACACCTACCTGCTTCTGCTGTTTTCTCAAATGCCAAGGTGCCATATTTTGGGGGTAGCATTTCCTGCAGCTCATTACTAGGAAGTCACTTTCTCTTGATATTTATGATTGTAAACTGAACCACCTATTAGTTGAATGAAGTAAAATTATGACAAGATACTGAGGTACTAAATATTGACATCTTCTGCAGCACCCTCTGTAGTTGACTGGCTTTTCTGTTTTTTTTTTTTTTTTTTTTTTTTTTTTTTAACTGATTAAAAACAAAAACCATGGTTACCTTATATTTATTTTTTTAACAAAAGTTTATATGAACTTTTTCTATACTTAACACAGACATTTTTTGTATGATTAAAAATCAAAACCATGATAAATACAGACTTATTTAACATGTATATAATGCTACTATATGCCAGGCACTGTTATAAGTACTTTTTAAAACATTAACTCGATTCTCATTTTACAGATAACAAAACTAAAATATGAGTTTAACAATAGAAGGGCTAGGATTTGAAGGGGGTAGCCTAGCTTGAGCCTCTATGCTTTCAAAGCCTATGTTATACTGCTCTCATCAGAGTGATAAAATAATTTAGTAAATATTAAAATAATTCAGTGAAATAAGAAATATTACACAGGAAAATATATATGTATACTCTTATTTATACTTTTACTCATTTTTTCTTCCCCCTCAGGTTATTCTGGAGCAAATCCAGACATGGTTGTTATTTATTCATCTTCACCTCATCCCCATTGGTAATTCTTTTCCAACTGTTTTTTTATTATGATAAAATATATGTAACATGAAATTTGCCATTTTAACCATTTCTAAATACAGTTCAGTGTTACTATGTACATTTATAATGTGCACTCATCACCACCATCCATTTTCACAACTTTTTGTCTTGAGAAACTGAAACTATACCTATTAAACAACAATTCCCCAAGTTCTCTCACTCCTGAGGCCCTGGAAATTACCATTTTTCTGTCTCTTTGAATTTGATTACTCTAAGTGTCTCATATAAGCAGAATCATATAGTGTTTGTCTTTTTGTGACTGGCTTATTTCACAAGTGTGATGTTTTCAAGGTTCATCCATGTTATAGTATTTTGCAGAATTTCCTCCCATTTTAAATTCCATTTTTATATATGTGACACATGTTTAGATGTCCATTGATGGACATCTTTGTTGCTTCCACCATTCACCTATTGTGAATAATGCTGCAGTGAACATGGGTGTACAAATATCTCTTCAAGACCTTGCTTTCAATTTTCAGGCATATATACCTAGAAGTGGAATTGCTGGATCATATGGTAATTCTATTTTTAGATTTTTGAGAAGCCACATAGTTTTCTGTAGTGGCTGCACCTTTTGACATTCCCACCAACAGTGCACAAATGTTCCTGTTTCTCTATATCCTTGCCAATACTCGATATTTTGTTTTTGTTTTTGTTTTTTGATACTGGCTATGAAGTGATGTGTCATTATGGTTTTGATTTGCATTTATCTAATAATTAGTGATGTTCAACATCTTTTCATATGCTTATTGGCCATATGTATGTCCTTGGAGAAATGTCTATTCAAGTCTTTTGCCCATTTTTTAATCATTTTTTTTTTTTCTGTTGTAGGAGTTCTGTATATGTCTAGATATTAGTCCCTTAATAGATGTATTATTTGCACAGTCCGATTCCATACAGGTTGTCTTTACTCTGTATATCTTTTGTGCCACAAAAATTTTTGCATTTCACAAAGTTCAATTAGTCTTTTTTGTTTGTTTTCTTAGAGTCTCATTCTGTTGCCCACGTTGGAGTGCAGTGGTGTAATCTTGACTCACTGCAACCTCTGCCTCTGGATTCAAGCAATTGTCATGCCTCAGCTTCTCAAGTAGCTGGGACTACAGGTGCAGGCCACCACTCGGCTAATTTTTGTTTATTTACTAAAGACGGAGTTTCACCATGTTGGCCAGGCTGATCTTGAACTCCTGAACTCAAGTGATCCACTTGCCTTGGCCTCCCAAAATGCTGGGATTACTGGTGTGAACCACCACACCTGGTTCTATTTTTTCTTTTGTTATTTGTAATTTTGGAACCATCGCTAAGAAATTATTGCCAAATCCAGGGTAACAAAATTTTTGGCTTATGTTTTCTCCTAGGAGTTTTATAGTTTTATGTCTTATGTTTTGGTCTTTATCCATTTTGAGTTAATTCATATATATTGTGTTAGATAAGGGTGTAGCTTTTTCCTTTTGCATGTGGATATCCAGTTTTCCCAGTACCATATATTGGAAAGACTCATTTCTCTGTTTTGTAGTCTTGGCACCCTTGTCAAAAACCATTTGACCATAAACACACAGGTTTATTTCTTGGCTATTTTGTTCAATTGGTTTATATGTCTCTCTCTATGCCAGTACCACCATTGTCTTGATTACTGTTGATTTTTAGTATGTTTTGAAATTTGGAAGTGTAAGGCCTCCAACTTCATTCTTCTTTTTAAAGTTTGTTTTGGCTCTTTGGAGTCCATTGAGATTGCATGTAAATTTAAGGATAGGTTTCCCTATTTCTGCAAAAAAAAACTGCCAGTGAGATTTTAACAGGGGTTGCATTGAATCTGTAGATTGCTGTGGGTAATATTGACATCTTAACAGTATTGTCTTCCAGTCCATGAACATGGAATGTTTTCATTTATTCATGTATTCTGTAATTACTTTCAGTAATGCTTTGTAGTTTTTATCATATAAGTCTTGACTTGGTTGGTTAATTTCTAATTCTTTTATTCTTTTTGGTTTATTATAAATGGAATTTTCTTAATTTCCTTTTGGATCAGTCATTTTTAGTGTATAGAAATGCAGCTGATTTTTATGTGTTAGCTGTGTCCTGCTATTTTTCCAAATTCATTTGTTAGCAGTAAGTTTTTTGTGGACTCTTCAGGGTTTTCTCCATGTGAGATCATATCATCTGTGAACAGAGATGGTTTTAACTCCTTTCCAATTTGGATTTCTTTTTCTTGCCTAATTTTTGTGGTTAGAACTTCAGTACTATGTCTAATAGAAGTGACAAAACTGGTGATACCTGTATTATCCCTGACCTTAGAGGAAAAGCTTTCAGCCTTTCATCATTATGATGTTTGCTGTGGGGCTTTTGAGCAAGATCATGTTCTTTGCAGGGACATGGATGAAGCTGGAACCCATTATCCTCAGAAAACTTAACACAGGAACAGAAAACCAAACACCATATGTTCTCACTTATAAGTGAGAGCTGAACAATGAGAACACATGGACATGTGGAGGAGAACAACACACACTGAGGCCTGTTCAGGGAGGGCGAGGTGGAGGAGAGCATTAGGGAGAAGAATGCTGGGCTTAATACCTGGATAGGTGCTGCAAACCACCATGGTACATACTACCTATGTAGCAAACCTGCACATCCTGTACATATACCCCAGAATTTAAAAAAATATATGGCTTTTATGATGTTGAGGTAGTTTTCCTCTATTCCTAATAGGCGTGAAGTGATATTTCATTGTGGTTTTGATTTGCATTTCCCTAATAAGTGATGTGTCCAACATCTTTTCATTTGCTTTTGGGCCATCTGCATATCATTTTTGCAAAAATGTCTATTCAAGTCCTTTGCTCATTTAAAAAATCTTGTTCTGTTTTTTGTTGTTTAGTTGTAGGGTTTCTTTATGTATTCTCGACTTTTAACCTCTTACTGGAATATATGATTTGCAAATATTTTCTCCCATTATGAAGGTTGCCTTTTTATTTTCTTATTTTCTTCGAGACATCGTTTTTAAGTTTGATATAGTGTGATTTATCTGTTTACTTTTTTTGCCTCTGCCTTTGTTGTCAGATCCAGTAAATCATTGCCAAATCTAATGTCATGATGTTTTTCTTCTGTGTTGTTTGTTTTTGAGACAGAGTGAGACTGTCGCTCAAGTCAGAGCGCAGTGGTGCAATCACAGCTCACTGCAGCGTTGACCTCCTGGGCTCATGCCTACTTCAGCCTCCCTAGTAACTGGGACTACAGGTGTGTGCCACTACACCCAGCTAATTTTTTATATTTTTTTTGTGGAGATGGGGTTTTTCCATGTTGCCCAGGCTAGCCTCAAACTACTGGGCTCAAGCAATTCCACCCTCTTTGGCCTCCCAAAGTGTTGGAGTTACAGATACGAGCTACTGCACCTAGCCCATTTTGAGTTTTTGTATATGGTGCAAGTTAAGAGTCCAGCTTTATTCTTTTACATATATTTATCCAGTTTTCTTCAGTTTGCTGAAAAAACTGTCTATTCCCCATGAATGGTCTTGACAAGGATGTTGAAAATGATTTGACCACATACACAGGTGTATTTCCAGGCTCTCTATTCTATTCTGTTGGTCTGTATGTCTGTTTTCATGTTGGTATCATATTGTTTTGATTGCTATAGCTATGAAGTTTTGAAATGAGGAAGTGTGACACTTGCAACTTTGTTCTTTTTCAAGATTGTTTTGGCTATTTGGGGTTCCTTAAGACTCCATATGAATTTTAGGTTACGTTTTAACATTTCTGAAAAAGAATTGAGATTCTCACGGGATTGCATTCAATCTGTGTATTCCTTTGTATAGTATTGACATCTTGATAGTAAGTCTTAACAGTCTGCAAACAGGGGATTTGCTTCCATTTATTTCTGTCTTTTACTTCTTTCAGCAACATTTTGTAGTTTTCAGTGTACCAGCCTTTTGGTTAAGTGTATTCCTTGGTTGAGTGTATTCCTAAGTATTTGATTTTTTTTTTTGTGTGTGTGATATTGTAATTGTTTTCTTAATTTCCTTTTCAGTTTGGTCATTGTTAGTATATAAAAACATAGCTGATTTTTGTCTTTTCATTGTGTATGTTATAACTTCGCTGAATTATTTTATTCTAATTTTTTTGGTATGAAGTCTTTAGGGTTTCCTATATACAAGATCCTGTCTTCTATGAACAGATAATTTTACTTCTTCCTTTCTAATTGGATGCCTGCCTCCCACCCACTCTTCCTCTCTCCCACCTGCCTTACCCACTTCCCTCCCTACTTCCCTCCTACCTCTTCTCCTCATCCCTTTCCTAAGTACTCTGGCTAGGAATTCCAGTACAATGTTATATAGAAGTGGGCTTTTCTTGGCTGGGCATGGTAACTCATGCCTGTAATCTCAGCACTTTGTAGGCTGAGGTGGGTGGATCATGAGATCAGGAGTTCGAGACCAGCCTGGCCAACATGGTGAAACCCCAACTCTACTAAAAATACAAAAATTAGCTGGGTGTGGTGACATGCACCTGTAATTCCAGCTACTCAGGAAACTGAGGCAGGAGAATCAATTGAACCCGGGAGGCAGAGGTTGCAGTGAGCTGAGATCACGCCATTGCACTCCAGCCTGGGTGACATAGCAAGACTATTCACCACCACAGAAATGGGCTTTTCGGATATTGCTTTTATTATATTGAAGTTGTTTCCTTTGATTCCTAGTTTGTTGAATGTGTTTATTAACAAAAGAATATTGAATTTTGTCATTTTTTTTTTTTGCATCAATTGAGATGATCATGGGTTTTGTCCATTCTTTTGTTAATGTGCGGTGCATTGATTTTTTTTTTTTTAATGTTGAACTATCCTTGCATTCCAGAAATAAACCTCACTTGGTTACAGCATATAATCCTTGTCATGTGCTGTTGAATTTTTGCCAGTATTTTGTTTGAGGTTCTTACTCTCTTTACTACCTGGATAAATGAAGGTATGCAGATAACTTTCATACTGAAGCCATACTACAGTGTATACTTACAGTTCAATGGAATATAAGCAATAGTATATTTTTTAATAGATAATCACTTATATACTCCAATATTTGGTTGTATATGCTTCACACTAATTACAGCGCATGATAATCATATAATATCTGAACTCTAGACCATCGTTTTCAATTATGGCTGCCCATTACAATGCCTAAGGAGGTATTACACACACACACACACACACACACACACCCATTGCCAGAGTCACTTATGGCTGCATATTACAATGCCAAAGGAGATATCACGTGCGCATGTGCGCGCACACACACACACACGCAAACCCATTGCCAGTGTCACTTAGATTGGGATTTTTCAGAAGGGGACTGAACATTAGTAGTTTTAAAAAAGTCTTCAAGTACAAAAATACTTTAAAAATTCTCTAGATTATTTTGGCTACATATCCAAGTTGCATGGGGTGCTTTAAAAAGTCTGTAGGCCTTAGTGAAGTGGAATCAAATTCCAGGGGAGGAGTTGTACAGTCTTTCTTTTTTTTGAGATGTAGTTTCACTCTTGTTGCCCAGGCTGGAGTGCAGTAGTGTGCTCTTAGTTCACCACAACCTCCACCTTCCAGTTCAAGTTATTCTCCTGCCTTAGCCTCCCAAGTAACTGGGATTACAGGCATGCACTACCATGCCTGGCTAATTTTGTAATTTTAGTAGAGATGGGGTTTCTTCATGTTGGTCAGGCAGGTCTCCAACTCCCAACCTTAGGTGATCCGCCCACCTTGGTATCCCAAAGTGCTGGGATTACAGGCATGAGCCACCACTCCTGGCCTAGTCTATTATTTTTTTTTAAGTTTCCCAAGTTTATCTGAAGCATAGATAGGTTCTTCATACTAGTTCTAGAATTTTCTCAGCCGCAAGAAAGGATACTTATCAAATTATTTTGATTAAGGTCATTTGCAAGGGCCCTGAATACAAGTTTTCTATTGTATGGGCTGAAAGGAGATCCACATGTTTTATATATCAGTTATATAGGAGCTAAGTTGTTTGCTTAAGGAAATTAACATAGGTACCTTTCCAATTACTAATCTCATTCTGTGTAGGGTTGCAATAATATGAATAGGTAGAACCAAATATTTTCTTAGGCAAAGTTGTTGGTATGTCTAAACTGGTATTCTCACATCTCAGCATTTAGTATAAAGCATGTTGGAGGTGACCTTAGTTTTGTGTTTTCAGAAGATGGAAATATTCATGTATATCACAATAGAACTTAAATGCAGTATGATTTAAAGCATATTATTTATTTTGCCAGGTTGAGTATATTAGTCTACTAGGGCTGCCGTAAGGAAACTACAGTAGACTTAATCCGTGGGAGATACATTCCAGAACCTCCAGTGGATGCTGAAACCTCAGTACAGAACTCTATATGCACTGTTTTTTTTCTACATATCCATATCTATGATAAAGTTTAATTTATAAATTAGACACAATGAGAAATTTAAAACAATAATAAAAGAACAATTAAGTAAAGTAAGGTTTACTTAGCACAAGCACTATGATACTAAACAGTTGATCTGATAACTAAGACGGCTAATAGATAGGGAACATCTACAGCATGGATACACAGGACAAAGCGATGGTTAATTCATAATCAGGGTGGTATAGTGGAGGACAGTGTGAGATTGCCCATCATACTATACAGAAATGTGTGTAATTTGAAAGGTTTTAATTGTTTATTTTTGGAATTTTCTGTTTAATATTTTCAGACCATAGTTGACTGGGTAATTGAAACCTCAGAAAGTGAAACTGCGGATAAGGGGTGACTATTGTACCACAGATCGGGTAGCCTAAAAAATAGAAATTTATTTTCTCATATTTCTGGGGGCTAGAAGTCCAGTATCAAAATATTGGCAGGCTTGGCTTCTCCGGAGGCCCCTCTTCTTCGTTTGCAGATGGCTGACCAAGTCACTATGGCTACTTTCTTGCTGTGTCCTTACATGGCATTTTCTCAGTGCATGTCCATCCCTGGTGTCTCTCTGTATGTCCTAATCTTATAAGGACATTAGTTAGACTGGATTAGGGCCTACCCTAATGGCTTCATTTTAACTTAGTATTAGGGCTTCAACATGTGAATTTTGGGGGGAACACAATTCAATCTGTAGCATTGCATTCAAAGTGTTGCCTTTATAGTTAATGAATTAATGAGTGGAACTAAATTATTTGGAATTATCAGATGCTGCTTACTGAAGAAAATTTGCCAACAATGACGACTTTGATTTTTGTAATGAATATTTAACCATACTTTTAGAATGTAATAACAAGATGTGGTGCATTGAATCAGATGTGTGACTTTTGGTTTGCTATGGCAAGTAAATAAGATAAATGCATTTAGGTGTGCATATATGCATTCAAGATACACTGATAAATGTATTTATTTATATTAAATGTATTTATCAGTGTATCTTGAAAGGTATACTTAAAATATTTAGGAAAAGAATCATAAATCTGAAAGCAAGTTACAACATATTTTATATCATTTATTATTCAAAGTTATTTTAAAATTGTATTCAGTCCACTTTAAACACCACTATGATATTTAAGGAAGCAGTAAAATTTGTACAGTCTGTTGAAATTACACAGTTTAATCTGGGGATAGTCGTTGTTTAGGCACCAGAAAATTAATCATACCACAATAAATGTGGCAGAGATTTAAATTATCCTTATTTTCTTATTTCAGAGAAATAGTAATGATTAGTATTAGAACCATTATAAAAAGTCTGTTTCTCACACATCACATTAAAATGAGAGGCTCACCCCTAAAACTGAAGTATATTAGAATGTTTATATACAGTTTGAAAGGAAATTAGCTAGTTGATAAATTTTTAATTTTGGGACAAAAAGTTGCCTATGCAGTACTATATTTTGATATTACCCAGTTGTAAATTATATCTCATACACAGCCTTTAAAGTTTTCAGTACATATCAGTACATTGGCAGACATAGGAGATTTTGTTATTAAATATTTATAAAACGCTCCAAAATGACTGATAATTAGGGATGTGAGTAAAGCTATAGCTTAGGTATATCAGTAATTGAGGTAAGGTATATAATGACAATTTCTGTTACTTTTGATACAATTTTAAATTGATTGCATGATTGAATATTAAAACAAGCTTGTACTCACTGGTGGCTAGGGGGAGGAGGCTACTTAGAAATATGCAATGTGTCTGATGAAAGTTAAGTTGAAGTTAATAAAAGGAAAATTTGTTGTATTTAATTCCAATAGTTGACTGATTTCTCATTCACTTATAGTTGGCCTGTTTTGTCTGTGTTCCTTCATTAGTTTGACTACTACCTTTTAGTCGCTCAAAACAGCATATGCAATAGAATTGGTTCCCATTCTGTTGGAATCACAGGGAAGATTTTTGTGTTTTGTGTTTTGGAACTTAGGTCCATTAGGAGAGAGATATCAATCAGTAATCAACAACTGAATATTTGAAAGAACTCTAAAAGGAACAGATCTGTAAGAGCATGTGTCAAAGGAATTTGACGCAGAGTGGATTGAGGAGAGCTTCACAGAGTAAGTGACCTTGAGAGCTGTGATCTGAAGGAGATTCTGAGTTAAATAGATTTGTGTGATGGAGGGCTGAGGATTCCAGACCAAGGCAACTGCATGGACAAAGGCTCTATGTTGAAGAGGAACGTTTGGGGAATTTGAGAGAAGGCCAGTACTTTGGATCACTGAGAACTGATGGGAGGAGAGTCTGAGACTACAGTGGAGTGATAGGCAGGGCACGGCAAAGCCATTTCAACTGTAAAAAAGATTTGGGATTATGCCTTGAGAGAAGGGAAATGTGTTTTACAGAGAAGTGGAAAGATGACTCTGTATAGAAAATGATTAGTTAAGGGAACAGTAGATTCTACTTAGAAGTCAGAGGTGGATTAACTTTAAGAAACTTATGATAATGAACAAAAAAGTAGTCACAAATTGTGTTTAACACTCTAGGCACTATTTTTGGATGTCAAGAGTACTTCAGTAAACAAAGTATGTCTCTGTTCTCAAGAAGCTTACTTTGTAGTGGAGAGAAAAAACCAACTGATCAAATAATAATGTATCAGGTGTTGGTACTATAAAAAAAAGTATCGTCAGAGAGTGGCATAGAAAGTTACTGAGAGTGCTCTCCTAGTAACTTTGTTTTGGATGGCCTATGATGAACTAAGAAAGAAACAGACATGAATGTGAAAGAACTGATCCATATGTGTGTTTGGAGGAAGAACTTCAGGCAGAGAATATTAAGTGCTAAATACCCAGAGCATAGTCAAGAAATAGCAAGGCCAATATGAGTACATTGAGAAAGAGAGTTGGTGGGAGATGGGATTTAGGACCAAGTGCATTGGATATGAACTATATGACTCTTACTACTTACATCCAAATTTAATCCATTTTGCTGATAACATTTTATGAAATTAAAATAGTATTCTGTTATTTTACAACTTTTAGGAACTATTTTTTGTCCTCTTTTTAAATAAGAAAAATATTCAAAAATTTCAGAAAAGAAGAATAGTGTTAAGGGTTGAATTATATCCCCCTCTACCTCAGAGTATAACCTTACTTGGAGATATGGTCTTTTTTTTTCTTTTTTGAGACAGAGTCTTGCTCTGTCACCAGGCTGGAGTGCAGTGGCGTGATCTCGGCTCACTGCAACTTCCACCTTCTGGGTTCAAGCAATTCTCTTGCCTCAGCCTCCCGAGTAGCTGGGACTAAAGGCATATGCCACCACACCCAGCTAATTTTTATATTTTAGTAGATGCAAGGTTTCACCATGTTTGCCAGGATGGTCTTGATCTCTTGACCTCATGAGCCACCTCACCCAACCTGGAGATTGGATTTTTACAGAGGTAATCAAGTTGAATGAAGTCATTAGGGTGGGCTCTTACCCAATTATGACTGATATCCTTATAAAAAGGGATAATTTGGATACCGAGACATTAATCAAAGGAAGACGACGTGAAGAGAACAAGGAAAAAGATGGCTCTCTAGAAGCCAAGCAGGAAACTGAAACAGATCTTTCCTCATAGCCCTCAGAAGGAACTAACCCTACTGACACTTTTGTCTTGGACTTCCAGTTCCCAGATTTTTGAGCCAATAAATTTTTTGTTTAAGCCACCAGTTGTAGGACTTCGTTAAGAGGCAGTTCTAGCTATACAGATACAGTATAGCGTTTTCTGTTGTTAAAGCAAATTAATACAAATATTAACTGAAGAGCAAAACTTACCCTCCTCACTCCTTCCTCATACTTAACAAAGATTGTTACGAAACCTTCCAGGTCTTTTATTGTGTTAGTGTGTATGTCTCATTAATTAGTAAAGCGATTTATATCTTCTAATGAAATGTGGGGAATTTAAAAACAAGCAACAAAAAGTACATGCTACAGGATTATATTCATAGTTCCTTGCCTTCCAATAAAAATTTTAACTTTAAAACTAAACTCTATCACAAGATAATTTATACAACACTTTTTCAAAAAAAATTGACCTCTTAAAGTTTTATACCAAGATATTTCACAATCTTATTTACATTTGTTCAAAGATTGATTTTTCCATTCCAGTATAATATTCCAGTATAGCTTTTTCTGTTGCTTCAGTGTGCTATTTTGGAAAAAGAGTTTGTTACCACTTGGTGGCACTATGTGGCTTAAAAATGAATCAGATTGTATGCAGTTAACTGTACTGTTTGGTGTAAATGATTAAATTCAGAGGGCAACTGTTTGATACTGAGCAACTTCATAGGGTAAATGTTTGATTCTTTTGCAAATAAAATAATTGGTATTGCAGAGTTTTATTAGAATGTCATGGAACATAAATTTATAAACGAAGGCTTAGTTTGGTGAGTAGGGAAGTATATAAATTTTTGATAGAAATCTCCTTTAGGTCAGGTGTCATTTATCATTCTGTCTTAATCCTCTTCTTTGTCTAAATGTGAGAAAATAGATTTTTAATATTAGAAACAAACATCTTCAACTTTAATAGTAATTAATGTTTTCAAGGTATATATTTTATTTTCTCTTATATAAAGTTAGAAATAGAAATTTTTTCAAAAGATTAAAACTTAAAGGTAAACAGAAAAATTAAATATATTGAATGATGTCTTTCTGCAGTATATTGAAAAATCAAGCAGTCCTTTTAAAGATATTGTAATTGTTTTATTTAATTAGGCAAAGGATCTTGAAGTATAAGAAGAAGAAAGTTATTTTGTTCCAGACGTAACGTAATTTTTACTCCCAAGCAATTGACAACTAATACCATAATTGTTAAGGTATTTGTATAATGTATTCTTTTCTAGGTCACATACAAAGCATATAAAATATAGTGTTCTGTGTCATTTAAAAAATTTAATTATAATACTTAAAGGAAAATACATGAAGTGTAGGGTACACCTCAGTGAATCACCACAAAATAAACACTCCATGACCATCACAGATCTAGAAATAGATTAATACCAGTAAGCCAGAAACCCCAATGTTTCTTTTCTCAGTCACTCCCTTTTTTTCTTTCCCAGATTCACCACTTGCCTAACTTCAAAGAAAATAACCTTTTTTTTTTTGCTTGTTTTTGAACTTTTATAGAAATAGAATTATACAGAAGTATTATTTTGTCTAGCTTATTTTGTTCAACATGTTTGAGAGTTGGGAATTTTGTCAGATGTAGCTATGGTTCACTTGTATAATTTTATCACAATTTATCATGTTACTACAAGACATTTGGGCTGAATAATGCTACTGTGAACATTCTTGTACATGTTTCTTAGTGCATATGTGCAACATTTATATTAGGTGTATACCAAGAATAGAATCTGGGTCATTAGTGTGACCAGCGTAGCATATGTATGTTCAAATTTAGAAGATGATGCAAGAATTGTTTTCAAAATGATTGTATCAATCCCATCAAGTGAATGAGGATTTCTGTTGCTCTGTATCCTCACCAACACTTGGTATTAATATCCTCTTTAATTTTATTCTTCTGAAAGATGCATTTCCTGGATCCAAATGAAATTGAATACCCTTTCATAAATGGACTGGTTGTTTGGGTATCCTCTTTTGCAGAGTCTCTTCTCCTTTCCCTATCACCTTAAAAAATTACTATTGAGCTTTCTATTTCTGTCTTACTGGTTAATAGGAATTATATAGTTTATGCATATAAGCCCTTTTTTTCGTATTGGGGTTTCTGTACTTTTTTTGTTTTTAGGAGTTTTTATATGCTCTAAATATGGACTCTTTATTATATTTAAAATATATATATATAATCCACTTTGCCTTGACTTTCACCTTCCTAATGTTATCTGTTGATAAAAGGAAGTTCTTAATTTTAGTGGAGTCCAGTTTATCATTGTTTGCTCTTACTGTTAATGCTCCTTATGTTCCGTTTAAGAAGTCTTTTCTTGCTCCAAGGGCATGAAGAAACTCCCTTATGCTCTGAAACTATGCTTCTCAACTAGAGGCAGTTCCCTCATTTCTAACCCCACATCTCCCACCTTCTCAGTGGGACATTTGGCAGTGTGACTACATGTTTAGTTTTTATAACTGAGTGAGTGGCATACTCTGGTCATCTAGTGAGTTGGGCTGGTGGTACTGGTAAATGTCCTACAATTGTGTACAGAATGTTAAGCATCCTACAATGCACAAAACAAACATCTAGCCGGGGTGTCACTAGTGATTGAGAAACATCATTCTAGAATCTTTATTATTTTGCTTTCTACCATCTACCTAAAACTGATTATTGTTTTGTATGTTATTATATATTTACATCTACCTTTTGTCTAGAACTGATTTTTGTATAATGTGTGAGGCACAGAGATCACCTTTTCTTACATGTGAATATACATTTTATGTGACATTTATTAAAAAGATCACTTCCCTACTGCTCTATGGTATCGCCTTTGACTTAAATAAAGTAACCGTAGTATATCTATGGGACTGTTTATGGACTCTGTTTTTTGTTATTGTGTTTTTTTTTAAATTTTTCTGCCATTGGTCTACTTTGGTTTATCCAAAGCACCAACACTATGGTATTTTAATTACATGGCATTATGATAAGTCTTTATATCTAAAGGCAGGTCCTCCTACTTTGTCTCATTGCTTTCCATAAATTTTTAGTCATATCAGTTTTATAAAACTTGAATCTATTTGTTGAGATAGAGTCAACTTCTTTATGATATTAGGTCTTATAGTTCATGAATGGCAAATTATTCATTTATTGTTCTCAGGATCCCTTTGAACTTTTTAAGATAGCTTTTATTTATATGATTATATCAGGATATTTATTGCTTATATCAGGGTTGCTTCTCAGCCTTGGCACAGTTGATATTTTGGGCCAGATAATTTTCTTTTCTGTAGACTGTGTGTACATAGAGACTCTTTATGCGTCAGAGGATTTTTGTCTAACCTCTACTCACTAGATGCCAGTAGTACTCACCTAGTGTGACAGCCAGGAAGTCTCTAGACATTTCCAAGTATATTGATCCCAGTTGAGAACAATATTTACTGCTTTTGAAATTAAATTTTAAATGTTTATTAGTTTATTTTAAAATAATATTCCATTACATATTAACATAACACCATTTTGAGAAAAATATACGTTCCAGGACAAAATTTAGTGTGAAGGGTACCATTGTTTTACATGTGTTAAAAATCTCTTTAATGTCTCATTTGATAGAAGGCAGTTGGATTCTCATATCTGCTTCTGTTCAGATATTGTATGTTATATAGCCTCTGGAAAACTCCATTGTACACTTGTGAGAATGGCAGCAAAAGGCAGATAAGGTGTTAGTATTGTTTATGAAAATAGTTTTGTTTTTCTGAAGATCCACTAATAAGGTCTTAGGGATGCCCCCGCTGGGGCCCACAGATCACACTTGTCAGACCTCTTGTCCTAGAGATTACAGAATATACCCCTGATCTAATTCAATCAATTTGTCGATAAATTAAATTTAATCAAGTAAATTAGATTAGCTCAATAACTTGTTCATTGTTTTATCTTTCCAGACAATGCAAGAAACCTAAAACACTTTAATCCCATTAATTCCCTTCTATACTCTACCTTTTACTCAATTTATTTGCTACTGTACTCTTGTGTTTTTAAACTCCATATATATTGTAGCCACCATGAAACGACATCTTTTTGCTATATAGATTTACCGACATATTTACCACTTGTATCACTTTTTATTCTATCCTCCGTCTTCAGTTCTTTATCTGTGATCATTTTCTATTTTTGAAGAACACTTGCTGTTGCATCCTTTATAGTGTACATCTGTAGTGAGAAAGTCTCTTCATTTTTGTTGTCTGGTCATGTTCTGTATTTCACCCTCACTTTTGAATGATTACTTTTTAGGATTTCTGTGTTGGCAGTTATTTTCTTTTAATGAGGATGTTATTCTTTTGTGTTCTGCTTTCTGTTGTTTCTGTTGAGAAATTGTTAGTCTTGTCAATGTCCTCCATCCAAAAAGAGTAGCAAGGACACCTGCAGTTGAACACATTTTTTACTTGTTGCAGTTAGGGGCACACACTACAGGGAACTTTGGGGTGTCTTACTAAGAGGGTGTTAGAAGGAAACTATTTCAGGATTTGGGCTTCAGTTGGGTAGTTTGGAGAGGGTCTAAGGAATTGGAACTTTGTTCTAGATTGGGTGTCATCAGGACATGGGACATTTTATGATTGACTTTCTTTTTCTTTAAATGGAGCTAAAATTCACATTACACGCAATTAACCATTTTTAGTGTACAGTTCATTGGTATTTAGTGAACAGTAGTCCCTCCTTATTCGTGGAGTACATTTCAAGACCTCCAGAGGATGCCTGAAATTATAGGTAGTACCAAAGCTTATTGCCATCAGTCAAACAGGTTTCTGTTCATGTCTGTAACCCATATATTTAATGCCTTTTCTTTCTTACCTAAGCTCTTATTATGAACCATGTTCATAACTTCTGGAGTCTGAGGTGCAAGAGCAAAACTAGCACAAATTTCTTTTCTTTTTTTCCTCTTTTTTTTTTTGAGACAATCTTGCTCTGTTGCCCAGGCTGGAGGACAGTGGCGTGATTTTGGCTCACTACAACCTCTGCCTCCCGGGTTCAAGTGATTCTCCTGCTTCAGCCTCCCGAGTAGCTGGGACTACAGGCACACACCACCACACCCAGCTTTTCCTTTGCAATTCAGTGAGTAGATTTGTTCTTACTGTAGATCTTGGTGACCTTAGCATATTTTTTTCTCTTATTGAGAACTTTCACCTTTTTGTGTAAAGGAAACAGTTTGTCAATTCTTTGACATACCTGAAATGCCAGTATCACGACTCTTGAACTTTGGGACCATTATTAAGTAAAATAAAGGTTCTTGAACAAAAGTACTTCAATACCATGAGAGTCAATCTGATAACCAAGATGACAACTAAGTAACTAATGGGTGGAGAACACTTACACTGGACAAAGGAGATGATTCACGTTCCTCAGAGTTGGATGGTGTATGATGTCATCAAGCTCCGTAGAAGAGCAATTTAAAACCTGTAACTTGCTTATTTCAGAAATTTCCATTTAATATTTTTGGACTGTGGTTGACCGCAGGTAACTGAAACTGTGAAAAGTAAAACTGTAGATAAGGAGGGACTACTGTATTTACACTCCTGTGCAACAACTAGCTCTCTAAAGTGTTTTATCACCCCATAAAAACACCATGTATTCATTTCATAATCACTTTCTATTTGCCCTCTTCTTTCACCATAAAGTAACCTTTACTTTCTGTCTCTGTATATTTGCCTGTTGTGGATATTTCATATGAAAGAAACTGTAGAATATGTGACTTTTGTGTCTGGTTTCTTTTACTTGGCATCATGTTTTCAAGGTTCATACGAGTTGTAGCACGTGCTTCATTTCTTTATATGGCTAAATAATATTTCACTTTATAGATATACCATAATTTACATATTATTCCTTAATGAATATTTGAGTTGTTTTTACTATTTGGCATTTATTAATACAGTGCTATAAACGTGTGTACAAGTTTTTCTATGGACATGAGTTTGCATTTCTCCTGGATGTTTATCTAGGCATTGAATAGCTGGATTATATGGTAATTCTATCTTAATTTAGGAACTGCTAACCTTATTATCCATAGTAGATTCACCATTCCCACCAGCAGTATATGAGGGTCTTTGTTTCTCTACATCAGTGTCAGTACTTATTAGTTTTCGTTTTTTGTTTGTTTATTAAAGTTATTCTGATGGGTACGAAGTGGTATTATTGTGGTCTTAATTTGCTATTCTTTAATGACCATGATGTTAAACAACTTTTTATGGACCCTGTCATTTATATTACTTCTTTTAAGAAAGTCTGTTCAAGTCCTTTGCTCATTTAAAAAATTGAATTGTCTTTTTGTTGAGTTTTTTTTATATGTTCTGGATATTAAACATTTACCAAATGTATTTCAGTAATACTTGTTGATGTGTAAAGGATTATTGTTTTGTTAAAGTTCAATTTCTGTATTTATTTTTTTACTGTTTGTGCTTTTGATGTCAAAGCTAAGAATCCATTGCTAAATCCAGAGTCATGAAGATCCAACCCATGCCTTCTGAGAGCTTTACAAATTTAGCTTTTATATTCAGATTGTTTATCCAGTTTGATTTAATTTCTGTACTTGGTGTGAGACAGGCTTCCAACTTCATTCTTTTGCACATGGTTATCCAGTTGTCCCAGTACCATTTGTTGAAAAGACTGTTCTTTTTCCCATTGAATGGTCTTGGCACTTAGTTGGAAATGGCCATAGATGATTGGGCTTATTTCTGGACTCTTAAATCTATTCCATTGGTCTATATGTCTGCCCTTCTGCTACTACCACACAGATTACTATAGTTTTGTAATCACTCTTCTGAAATCAGCGAGTGTGAGTACTTCTTTTTCTTTCTTGGTATCGTTTTTGTTGTTCAGGGACCCTTTCAATTCCATATGAATTTGAGGATAAGCTTTTACAATCCTGCAAAAAGGCCTTTAGAATTCTGATAGGGATTGAGTTGAATATGTGATCACTTTGGGGAAATTTTACCATCTTAACTATATTAAGTATTGAAATCCATGAACATGGAAGTATTTCCATTTAATTAGGCCTTTACGTTTTTCTAAAAATGTTTTGTAGTTTTTAAGTATACAAGTCTTTTACTTTATTTTCTTCTTCTTCTTCTTTTTTTTTTTGAGGAGGAGTTTTGCTCTTCTCGCCCAGGTTGTGGTGTAGTGCTGCGATCTTAGCTTACTGCAACCTCTGCCTCCTGGGTTCAAGTGATTCTCCTTCCTTAGCCTCTTGAGTAGCTCGGATTACAGGTGGCCGCCACCATGCCCAGCTAATTTTTGTGTTTTTAGTAGAGGCAGGGTTGCACAATGTTGGCCAGGCTAGTCATGAGGTTATGCTTATTCTTTGTTGTTTTTTTTTTTAAATTATTCTTTTGGTTGCTATTGCAAATGGATTATTTTCTTAATTTTCTTTTTGGATCATTCATTACTGGTATATAGAAGCACAACTGATTTTTGCATGTTGATGTTGTGCTTGCAAGGTTGCTTAATTAATTCATTAGCTCTAGCAGTTCTTTTTTTTCTTGTGGATACTAAGGGATTTTCTGTGAATAGAATTGTCATCCACAAATAGAGATAGTCTGACTTTATCCTTTCCAATTTGGATGCCTTTTATTTATTCTTCTTACATAATTGCTCTGACTCGGACTTTTAGTACAATGTTGAATGGCAGTGGTAAAAGTGGTAGCCTTGTCTCTTTACTGATATTGGGGGAAAACTTGTCTCTCACCATTGAGTATGATGTTTGCTATGGGTTTTTCATAGATGCTCTTTGTCATGTAGAGGACATTTCCTTCTATTACTCATTTGCTGAGTTGTTTTTTTTTTTATCATGAAGTGGTGTCGAATTTTGTCAAATGCTTTTTCTGCATCCATTGAGATGATCATGTAGTGTTTTTTCTTTCTTCTGTTAATGTGATGTGTTACACTGATTGCATTTCCTATGTTGAACTATCCTGGCATTCCTGGGCTAAAGCCCATTTGGTTATGTTATATGATACTTTTAATATGCTGTCGGTTTCAGTTTGCTAGTATGTTGTTGAGGATTTTTGTGTCTGTTTTCATAATGGATATTTGTAGTTTTCTTTCAGTAGCTTTGGCTTTGATATTAGGATGATGCTGGCTGCTTAGAATGTGTTAGGAAGTGTTGTCTCATCTTCCATTTCTGAAAGAGTTTGAGAATAATTAGTGTTAATTTTGTTTCATAGAATTTACCAGTGAAACCACATAGTCCTGGATTTTTCCGTTTGGGGCGCTTTTTGATTCTTTTTTTTTTTTTTTTTTTTTCATTCTCTTTTGTTTTTAATAGTGTCCCAATGTATAAATGCATCACAATTTGTTTATCCATTCCCCATTAGGTGGACATTTGGGTTGTTCCAGTTTGGGGTAATTATGAATAAAACTTCTAAAAACTTTTACATTCAGGTCTTTGTGGCTTTTTGATTCTTAATTCAATCTCTTGTTGTAGGTCTGTTCAGATCTTCTATTTCTTCTTGACATTTTGGTAATTTTTGTGTTTCTAGGAGTTTTTCTATTTCATCTAGATTAGTTTTTTGGCATTTAGTTATTCATAGTTTCTCTTATGATTCTTTTAATTTTTAAGGTTGTTAGCAGTGTTCCCACTTTTATTCCTGATTTATCACTTGTATTCTCTCTCTCTTTTTTTTTAAATAGTCAATTCCAATTCCTTTTTCAATCTTGTTGATCTTTTTTTTTTTTTTTGAGATGGAGTTTTGCTTTTGTCGCCCAGGCTTGATCTCGGCTCACTGCAACCTCCGTCTCCCACGTTCAAATGATTCTCCTGCCTCAGCCTCCCGAGTAGCTGGAATTACAGGTGCCCGCCACCATGCCCAGGTAATTTTTTTTTTTTTGTATTTTTAGTAGGGACAGGGTTTCACCATGTTGGCCAGGTTGGTCTCAAATGCCTGACCTCAAGTGATCCACCTGCCTTGGTCTCCCAAAGTGTTGGAACTACAGGCTTGAGCTGCTGCATCTGGCCTGTTGATCTTTTTAAGGAACCAACTTTCTTTCTTTAATCAGGGGGCGGCTCAAGTGGGGGGTTTTTGTTTTTGTTTTTGAGACAGAGCCTCCCTGTGTTGCCCAGGCTGGACTTCAACTCCTGGACTCAAGTGATCCTCCTGCCTCAGCCTCCTGAGTATTTGTGACTAAAATAACCGATATTCTCTTATCCCTATTCTAAAGATTTATTATTTCCTTCCTTCTGCTGGCTTTGGGTTTCGTTTGCTCTTCTTTTTCCTCAGGTAATAATTCCCTAAGGTATAAAATGAGTTGCTAATTTGACATCTTTTTTAAAGTAGATATTTACAGCTGTAAATTTTCCTCTTCATGCTGCTTTTGCTGTATCCTATAAGTATTGGTATGTTGTGTTTTCATTCGTCTCAAGATTGGATGGCATACTAAATTTTATCTGTAGGAAATGGCAGGCTGAAGCTGGGATAAACTTACACTGACATACTCTTTTATATGTTGATTTATTATGCTTTTCATATATTGTGTTTTATACAAATTGAAATTTTGCAGCAACCCTGCATCAAGCAAGGCTACAGGCACATTTTCTCAACAGCACATGGTCATTCATGTCTCTGTGTCACATTTACCTCACAGTGTTTCAAACTTTTTGTTTTGTTGTGGTGATCTGTGATCAGTGATCTTCGATGTTTCTGTTGTAATTGTTTTAGGGTGCCACAAACTGTGCCCAATGAAGATGGTGAACTTAATTGATCAATATCGTATATGTTGTGATTGCTTCACCAACTGGCCTCTCCTTGCCTGTCTCTCTCCCTCTCCTTGGGCCTCCCTATCCCTGAGACACAACAGTATTGAATTAGGCCAATTTATAGCCCTACAATGGCCTCTGTTAGTCACATGTCTCTCCCTTTAAATCAAAACCTAGAAATGATTAAGCTTAGTGAGGAAGGCATGCCACAAGATGAGATAGACCAAAAGATGGGCCTCTTGCAGCAAACATTTAGCCAAGTTTGTGAATGCAAAAGAAAAGCTCTTGAAAGAAATTAAAAGTGCTACTCCACAGAACTTTTAGTTCCAACACAAATAGTGGAGAAAGTTTGAATGGTCTAAATAGAAGATCAAATCAGCCACAACATTTCCTTAAGCAAAAGCTTAATCCAGATCAAAACACTAACTCTCTGCAATTCTGTGAAGGCCGAGAGAGGTGAGGAAGTTTCAGAAGGAAAGTTTGAAGCTAACAGAGGTTGATTCATGAGGTTTAAGGAAAGAAGCCATGTCATAACATAAAAGCGTGAAGTGATGCAGCAAGTGCTGATATAGAAGCTGCAGCAAATTACCCACATCTAGCTATGACAATTCATGAAAATGGCTACACTAACCAACAGATTTTCAGTGTTGATGAAACAGCCTTCTACTAGAAGGAGATGCCATCTAGCACTTTCATAGCTAGAGAAAAGTAAATGCCTGGCTTCAAAGCTGAAACCTGAGGACAGGGGAACTCTCTTGTTAGTGGCTAATGTAGCTGGTAACTTTTAAGTTGAAGCTCAATGCTCACTGACAATTCCATAAACATTAGGACCTGTAAAAAGTTATGCTGAATCTACTCTACCTGTGCTCTATAAATGAATCAACAAAGCCTGGTGACAGTGACTCTGTTATGGCATGGTTTATGGACCATTTTAAGCCTACAGTTGAGACCTACAAAAAAAGATTCCTTTCAAAATATGCTCATGGACAGTGTACCTGGTCATCTAAGATCTCTGATGGTGATGTACAAGACGAATGTTGTTTTCATGCCTGCCAACATTGCATCCACTGTGTAGCTCATGGACCAAGGATTAATTTTGACCTTGAAGTTGTATTATTTAAGTACATTTCATAAGGCTACAGTTGCCATAGCTAGAGTGATTCCTTTGATGGATCTGAGCAAAGTAAATTGAAAACTTTCTGGAAAGGATTAGCTATTATCGATGCATTTAAAAAATTGTGATTCATGGGAGGTCAGAATATCAGCATTAATAGGAGTTTGGAAGAATTTGATTTCAACCCTCATGTATGACTTTGAGGAATGCAAGACTTCAGTGAAGCAAGTTACTGTAGATATAGGAATAGCAAGACAGCTAGAATTATAAGTGGAACCTGAAGGCCAAGTGCCATGGCTCAAGCCTGTAATGCTAGCATTTTGGGAGGCCAAGGCGTGTGGATCACTTGAGGTCAGAAGTTCAAGACCATCCTGGCCAATATGGTGAAACCCCCTCTACTAGAAGTACAAAAATTAGGTGTGGTTGTACAAGCCTGTAATCCCAATAAAAAATTAGCTGTGCATGCTTGCAAGCCAGCAATCCCAGCTACTTGGGAAGCTGAGCCAGGAGAATTGCTTGAATTGCAGTGAGCTGAGATGGCACCACTGTACTCCAGCCTGGGCAACAGAATGAGACTCTGTCTCAAATAAATAAATACAGTGGAACCTGAAGATGTAACTGAATTGACACAATCTGATGATGAAACCAGACCAGATGAGAAGTTGCTTCTCGAGCAAAGAAAGTGGTTTCTTGAGAAGAAATCTAGTCTTAGTGAAAATAGTGTGAACATTGTTGAAATGACAACATAGGATTTAGAATATTACGTCAACTTAGTTGTTAAAGCAGTAGCAGGGTTTGAGAAGATTGACTCCAACATCAAAAGAAGTTTTTCTGTGGGTAAGATGCTATTAAAACAGCATTGCATGTTTAGATAAATCTTTCATGAAAGGAAGAGTCAATTTGTCAAAATTCATTGCTGTCTTATTTTAAAAAGTTGCCAAAGCCACCCCAACCTTCAGCATCCACCACCCTGATTGTTAATATAAGGCAGAAATCTCAGCAAAAACTCACCAAATGCTCAGATGACTGTTAGATTTTTTTTAAGCAATAAAATATTTTTTTAATTAATTATTTTATTTTGAGACAAAGTCTTGTTCTGTTACCCAGGCTGGAGTACAATGGTGCCGTATTGGCTCACTGCAAGCTCTGCCTCCTGGGTTCAAGCAATTCTCCTGCCTCAGCCTCCCAAGTAGCTGGGACTACATGCCCTCACCATCACACCTAGGTAACTTTTTTGTATTTTTAGTAGAGACAGGGTTTCCCCATGTTGGCCTGGCAGGTCCCACTCTTGACCGCAGGTGATCCACCTGCCTCAGCCTCCCAAAGTGCTAGGATTATAGACGTGAGCAATAAAGTATTTTAAATTAAGATATATACATTGTTTTTTAGACATAATGCTTTTGCATACTTAATAGGCCATGACAGTATAGTATAAACATAACCCCACCCCCCCCTTTTTTTTTTAAGTTCCTGGGTACGTGTGTGGGATGTGCGGGTTTGTTATGTAGGCAAATGTGTTCCATGGTGGTTTGCTGCTATCAACCCATCACCTACACATTAAGCCTAGCATGCATTAGCTATTGTTTCTGATGCTCTCCCATCACCCCTACCCCATAGGCCCCAGTGTGTTTCCCTCCCTGTGTCTATTAAATGTAACTTTTATATGTACTTGGAAACCAAAAAAAAAAAAAAAAAATGTGGGTCATTTTATTCTGATATTCACTTTATTGCAGTGGTCTGGAACTGAACCCACAGTATCTCCGGTATTTCTTTAATTGGTAAAGAAGGTGACAAGTCACTCATTTTATTGAGGTAGGGATGTTTGATAGTTTGTGTTGCACAATGACCTTGTGTGGCATGGATGTTTTATGAGATACAATTTTTTCTTAAAGCAGCGTTGTGACCGACCATGAGATAGTCTGATAGCATGAGATTAGTTGTTGAACATCAGGAGCTGCTGCTTTTTTTTTTCCCCATCAGTTTAATTGTTGTCTCTTTATTAGGTATTCTTTTTGTCTGTAGCTGCTTTAAGATTTTTCTCATTGTCTTTCTTTCATTAGTTTTTCTGTGACGTATCTAAGTATAGTTTTTAAATATTCAACTCAGAGTTCTAGGTGCTCCCAGAAGCTTTGGCTTGATGTGTTTTGTCAGTTTCACAAAAATTCTCAGCTATTGTTTCAGAAGTATTGCTTCTGTCCTATAGATTCTCTCCTTTCCTTTTGGGATTCCAACTAAATGTTGGAATGTATTTGTGATCTTTTTACATCAGTTTCAGCTCTTACTCTTTTCTCTATTTTCCATCCTTTTGTCTCCCCTTGCTTCATTCTATAAACTTTGATTTAACCTCTTTGGAGTTCACTAATTATCTCTTTAATTGTATCAAATTTCTGCTTTGTTACATAGTGGCCAGAGCATGTGGTCTACCATGATTTCTGTTTCTGTTGGAAGTTTCTCAGATTTTATAAATGTTTTGTGTTTTGAAAAAAGGGATGTCTAGTTGTTATATAGAGCTTTCTCTATATATTTGATCAGTGGTTCTCTTCACACACCTCTTAAAATAATTTTGGAAAACTATGGCATTTTTAAGTTGGCATCTGACATTTTTGTCACAAGTGAGAATTACATGTTTATTCATTATACTGTATGCATAATTTATATATCATTTCTTCAGAATCTTTGCACTGTAGATTTAATTCATTAAGGTTACAGAAAATGTCTGCCATGTAACATTTAACAAAGCCAGTCTTCACAGCTAAATTAAGGTGACCCTTTGTCAGTAAAAACCTGGCTTCGTTTTTTAAATTCAAATAAATGTATTTGTCTGCATCACTGTTGATGACCTTTTCATTTCTGAATTTTAATTGTAAGACTGGGAGTCAGGGAGAGGAGTGGAGAGAGAAAAAAAGGAAGTATGAAGAGAGAGAGAGGCAGATACTGGAATCTTCCCTTGAGTTGTTTTTTGATTTACTAAGACTATGGCCTTCAAATTTTCCTATTTTCTGTTTTGCTGCATTGGCCTTCTGCCTAAGGAGTTCTATATTCTCAAACCTTTTATTTGGTTCCCAAATAAAAAGTGTGTAAAAGGTTTTTACACACTGGAGCACTTCCACAATGCTAAGATTTTGGGTAGCTCTCTTCTTGACCCTCAAGGTATTCAGTTAGCAAGATAGGCAGAAATCTGTGCCTTTGAAACTTAGTTTTAGAGGAGGGATGCACAAACCACAACCAGAGTAAATAAATATATTGCATAGTGTGTTAGAAGGTGTTAAGTGTTATGAGGAGGAAGGGATAAACTAGTATAAGTAGATTTGAGAATGTCAGCAGTGTGGAGAAAGTAAGGGAGTTTGGGGTGTTACTTTAACTAGAGTGGTTCGGATTGGCATCGTTCAAAAGATAATGGTTGGGCAAAGACTTGAACCAAGATGAGATAGTTTGCCATGAGAATGTCTGGGAGAAAGAGCATTCCATGTGAGGAATAGTCAATGCCAAGGCCTTATGGTGGTAGAGAACGTATTCAAGAATAGTTGTGACTACAGCAGAGTGAATGAGTTAGGGAGAGGAGTAGGAAATGAAGTCAAAGAGTTACTAGGGAGTATCTCTCTGCAGATCCTTACAGGTCATTGTAAGGGCTTTTCCTTTTTTATCTGAGAAAAACAGGAAGCCATTTTAGGGTTTTGAGGGACATTATCTGAACAGATCACTCTGATTGCTGTGTTGAGAATAGATGGTAAGTGGGTAAGGATCTATCCTTGTACTAAGACCAGATTAGTCAGCTGATGAAGTCATACAGGGGAGAGATAATAGTGGATCTGGGTATAACAGTGGTGAGAAGTTACTGGATTCTGGATGTGTATTTTAAAGATAATGGCAGTAGGAGTTCCTGATGGTTTAGCTATAAGGTGTGAATAAAAAGAACAGTGAAGGTTGCTCCAAGTTTATTGGCCTGAAAAACTAATAAAGATGAGGAAGGCTGTTAGATACGTGTTTGGGAACCTTTCTTTTGTACAGTGAGAGAAGGGTGATCTTTAAAACAGATGGGTAAGAAGAACTAGAGTATTGCAAATATAACATTTAGATCAATTTTAGGGACAGAGTACATATGGAAGTTGAGGAACTGGAAATTAATATTTTACCTGCATACTCCTTGAGAAAATGTCTGTACTTTCAGGAGCATACATAGCCCAGTTTGAAGACCACTGTTCAGATCAACCTTAGTAATTATGTTATTAAAATCTTCTATATTTATCTTTACTTTTTAAGTCTGCTTGATTTGTTAACCTTTGGGAGAAGCGTTTAAAGCCACCCTCTGTGGCTGTTGATTTGTCAGTTTTTCTTTGTATTTGTAAAAGTTTATTATTTTTATATTTTATAGCCATTTTGTCATGTGCCAAGAGATTCATGACTATCTCTTTATGGTGGATTACATATTATGCTTTACTAATTTATAATGTTCATCATTACCAGGCCTAGTACTTAGTATCCTCGATTCTATAAACTAGTATGTTTTAAATAAAGAAGCACAATCTGTTTTTGGGAGGAGGCTGACAAAACACTTTGAAATTAAGAATTACTAACAATGACAACAACAAAGCACTGTTAGCTCTACTTTTTTGAATCAAAAAATGAACAACAAAAAGAATTCAGGAACTGTGTTTGGTGGTATAAGCAAACATATTCCCTAGCCATGTACTGGGAATCCTATTGCTAAAAACACGCAAATTTAGCTGCTAACTAAAAATCCATAACATACATTCAACCCTGGAAATCCTTGTGGGATTGGTTCCATGACCCCACAAGAATACCAAACTCCAATAATGCTCCATACCTTTATATAAAATGGTGTTGTATTTGCATATAATCTGTCCACATCCTCCTGTGTATGTTAAACCATCAATATATTTCTTGTAATACCTAACACAGTGTAAATGCCAAATAGTTGTTATGCTGTATTGGTTTTATTTTTATTTTTTATTCTTGTAATTTGATTTTTTATTTCTTTTGATCTGAGTTTGGTTGAATCTGAGGATGCAGAACCCACAGATAGAGAGGGCCAACTATATTTTTGTTAAGACAATGTGAGAGAAAAGCATGCTTAATACATTTTGTTTCAAGAAAAGCAAATTTCTTGTATTTGAATATTACCATCCTAAATTAAGATAATTGTAGAATAGTGCTTATCTTGAAATGTTTTTAAGATGATAATTGGATTTTTTTATTTCAGAAAAATAAATTGAGCAAGGGTAATAACATTAACAAGAGTTTACATTTAATATAAAATATTTTTTTGAAGTAAAACATTGTTTTGTTCTTTTTAGTCCTCAAATATGTCATACTTTTCCATGTCATACTTTTCCATGTGACTATATGGAATAAATATATTCAAATATATAAATGTTTAAATTCAGATATATACATTCAATATATAAATTTGAATTTACATGGTAGAGTTTGAATGTAATGCACGTGAGAGGTTAAATATTCGTTATAGTTTATTAGATTTGCAGAAATTTTTTTACAATTTAAATCCCTCCTTTCAATAATTTAAATTGTAAATCGGTGAAATAATTCAATCTTGGATGTGCTATTATTCAAGGTCTACTTCTATTAGACTTTAATTAATTTTATATTTTCTAAATATGTGACTAAGCAAATTAATTTATAGAACTTTTATAATGACAGATTACTAGAAGCTACAGAAGTTTAAGAAACGTACATACTGTTAAATAAAATCTGTGAACCTTTGAATTTGAAAAACTTAACTAAATTGCTGGGGCATTAGAAGGAAACCAGCATACATTAATTACGTTCCAAGCATCAGGCTAGATATGCTGGTAAGTGTTCTGTTGGTTATCTTTTCCCAAAAAGGAAATACAGTTGACTCTTGAACAACAGAGCTTGAACTGGGCAGGTCCACTTAAATGTGGATTTTTTTCAATAAATATAGTTGACTTTCTGTGTCAGTGGGTTCTGCATCTGCAGCCAAACCAAATGCATATCAAAAATACAGTCTCAATGGCATGTGAAACCCACATATAAGGAGGGCCTGCTTATTTTATCCATAGATGGTGGCAAGTGCAGGGACTTAAGTATGTTTAGATTTTGGAAACCACCAGGGCTTTAGAATCAATCCACCATGGATACTGAGGGATGACAGTAGTTTCATCTGCATTAACAATCTGTTAAGGCACCAGTCATCTTTTCAGCTGTTGTAAGGAATCCCTTCAAAGCCACCGTGTTTTCATTTGCAGTCATGCCGCTAACTTTGATGTGTATACTATAATTTGCCTTGATCCTGTGGAATATACGTGGTTGGGGCAAAAGTTTCATTAACAACACTTTGAACATTCTTAGCTTTTAAGTTCTTCAACAGATTCCTAGTGTTTCCTGAATAAACGTTGAGCAAATAGATATCTGACTTGATGCTGATTCTATACTCTGAAACTATTCTTTTGTTATTTATTTATGTCTTGATAATTGTTGTGAAATGTATAGGTATAGTAATTTTTTGAATGGTGAAATTGTCTTTACTAAACCTTTAAGTTTATTTATATTCTGAAGCAGTTTATTCCATATATGCATATGTGGAATTTACCTCACTACTTTGAGTATAATTTTCTCTATTTTCATGTATATAGTCCCTGACTTACAATGACAGTGGTTCAATTTTGTGATGGTGCAAAAGCAGTGTGCATTCAGTAGAGATGATATTTAATCTTTTATTTTTTATAAAATTTTTATAGACTGTGTCAGGTGATTTTGCCCAATTGTAGGCTAATGTAAGTATATTTAAGTAGGCTAAGCTACAATGTTGAATAGTTAAGATGTATTGAATGCATTTTCAACATGATGTTTTCAATTTATGATGGGTTTATTGGTAGATAATCCCATTATAAGTAAAAGAGCATCTGTATATGCTTTGTATTTCTAGGACTTTTAACACTCTCGCTATTCTTGCATTTATTAGACATGATGGTTTAATATTTATAAAGCATTTCAAAACTGAACACAAACAGCAGACCCATCATAGATTAAAGAATACCAAAAGGCTCAAAATAAAATGACAATTTATGGCATAATACTCTCTGTGGAGGGCAAAGTTGACACACTGCCTCTGGAGTATGGGTTTGACATGCTTTAGCTGCATTGGTTTCTTTCAAAGTTTCACAGTTAATGATTTGAACAGATATGTTTTATAGTGAACTGACCCATGTTAATTACACAAATGTGGTCAAACTGGTCTTTTATATATATATATGTTATCACTCATTTTAAATGCTTAAATGCTTGAATTTGTCTTGTTGTAGCCATGTACATATGTCATTTACAATGTAAACTGAGGCCATGATTTATTCTAACTACATGACAGTATAAACAACACAGCAGTCATTAGGTGCTATGACTTACCACCCTCCTTTGGTGCAGCTATAATTTATTGCCTTGCTTCTTACAGTTGCAAAATTCTTCATTAGGAAATTAATGTTTGATTAGTGAATATCCATTTGATTTTCTACTACTGTTGATTCTCATCATTACATAATTTTGCCATGTCTTAAAAGTTATGTCTTTGTAGGGCCTCCCTGCCTGCCTTGCCTTCATCCGCATAGTTACTTGCTTCCGTTTACCATATGGGAGCTTCTTTAGATGTGTCAGATCATATTTAGTATTTAGTATACTTTGCATAAGAATAATTTGAGTTATTAGGTATTTATGATTTGGTACCCAATTTTGTAACATCTTTCTATTAAAAAGTGAGGATGGGCCAGGTGTGGTGGCTCATGTCTATAATCCCAGCACTTTGGGAGGCCCGGGTGGGGGGATCATGATGTCAGGAGATCAAGAATATCCTAGCCAACATGGTAAACCCTATCTCTACTAAAATACAAAAAACCAGCTGGGCATGGTGGCACATGGCAATAGTCCCAGCTACTCAGGAGGCTGAGTCAGGGGAATCACTCAAACCCAGGAGGTGGAGGTTGCAGTGAGCCAAGATTTACGCCACTGCATTCCAGCCTGGAGACAGAGCAAGACTCCGTTTCAAAAAAAAAGAAAAAAATGAGGATGGTACATGGCATTAGGAGCAAAGCTGTTCAACAGGTTCAGTGTAACTTGTTTGCTTTATTTTTTTATTGCAATCTGTATATCAAACTCAGTGCCTTTTGTTGTTGTTGTTGTTGTGTTGTGTTTTTTTTTTTTGTATTGCCAAAAAGGAAAATAAAATCTCTGGATGTAACATTGAGTTTTTATGATACAGATAGCTCTGTGGCAGTGTGTTGGTCATTTAATGCCATATTTTCATTGTTCAGAAATCAATTTATCAACAGATATAAGTTAACTAAAGGATTGTTTCAGCTAATTGTGAACTTAGACAATATTTTTAAGGTTCAGTAGTATAATTCTCCAGTTTTTAGCTCATTATTTCAAATAATGTTAAATGTAAATTATGTAAAAAACAAATACAAAACATTTATAGTACATATTAGAAGGAATCTTAGAAATCATCTTATTCAATCCCCAACTCCATATTCCCGTCTGTAATGTTCTTGACAACTAAGTAATCTAACCTTCTGAATCATTTTATTGTTTGGCTTGGTTTTCGAGTCAGTCTTATGCTACATACCCTTATAACTGTTCCGTATTTTTTTTAGCGTTTCTTCTCAGTGTGACATCCAGAATAAGATATTACCTGGATGATATACTCTGTCTTCTCTTGAATTGTGCACTGGGTGAGAGTTAGGTATATATGTTTGTACATTGTGTATGGTGTATATATAGGTTTAAATGCTGCAGTAACTTTAGACATAGTATTTCAGTTAATTAAGATTTGTTTTGCAGTTAGACTGACAGTTGTGAATGGTTTTCTCTTCTTGACCTAATCTCATACATTACTAACTGAGGTTGTCATGTGTTCTCAAGGATAATTTAAATGAACATAGGGTTTGTGAAAACCTGACAGATCCTAACTATAACTCAGCTAGTAGGCAGCATTATAATTTATTTATAGCGGTGTAACATAGCTATTAATGAACTAATATACAATGAGGACAGATTGTACTATATTTTTGCATGAAATGATACTATACAACAAAGGTTGGCATTATGTGATAAGTACCCACAAAATGTTAACCTACTTGCAGTAAATATAATTAAGTAAATATAATTAATAATATACATAAAAGAATGAAATTAAGCTAATTTTCTATAAGAAAAGAATTGTTCATGAACAGAAAGTGGACAGCATAGATTTGATGACAGGAAGGTTGTATCTAATCTGAATTACTGAGTGACCTAGGAAGCTTGCTCAGAGGGGTTACAGAATAATTATGTTAATATACAATTATCACCTCATTTCTTCTGTAGTAACCTCAAGATGTAGTGTAGTGAGGGTGTTATAGCAAGTGCTGATAGTTTGCAAAAATACTGATGTTTGAGATTTCTAAGACAATAAGTCTAGCTTGAGGCATATAAGTGATGATCTGTCATCTTGAAGACAGATCTGACCTTTGTGCAGTTTTTTAATGCTCACAGCATATAACTAGAGGCAGTTATAGCTGTAGAACTCATTATGATTTTCTAGAAATTGAAATATATTTTATGTAGATTTAAAGTTCTGTTTGCAGCTCTTTAAAAAGGTGTGTGAATTCTTTTAAGAACATTTTAAAATTCATTTAAAAGAAAAATTCTATGATTATATGGGGAAGATTTAGTAATAGTGTCTAAACATTGTTTAAAAATCTTAATTGATACAGCTAATTCATTGAATCATTGAATTAAAATTTAGGGAGTGCAAGCATCTGTTTATTTATTTTAATTTATTTCTTAGCTTCTGTTTTTAAAACTTAATGAATAATACCTTCAAATATGTTCCTACTTTGTTATAGTAACCTAAACTGGTATTGATGTCTCTGTTATATATACATTTGACTATACAAAGGTAGTTGAAAAATTATTTGAGATAGTGTACATTAACTCAGGTCAAATGCTTTCTTGCCTAGATGCCACATAACCCAACATGAATGTAGTAAAATAATTTTTGATGATGTTAAAATTCTGTATCCATTACTGAGTGCAACAGATTTTGATGATCCATTGTTCTTCATTGTATTTCAATACAACAGCTATGAGTCGTGAGTACTATTACTAAGAAAAAGTATATTTGAGGCATTGTATAATTAGAATATATTCTGCACATTTTAATTGTTCCTAAAGAGGTACCCAGACAAAATTAAGCTATTTTTCTCCAGTAAATTATTCATGAACAGAAAGTGGACAATATAGATTTGATGACAGGGAGATTGTATCTAATCTGAATTACTGAGTGACCTAGAAAGCTTCCTTGCTGAATCAACTTTTGTAAATGCAGAAGATAATGTCTTTTATTTTTGGGTAGAGATAATTATTAATTTGGGGGTAAGTAAGCCATATTTTATTACGTGGATGTGAAGGAAAACTTTCATTGTTGAAGACTTCATTTTATATTTTAATAATATTTAATCTGATTTTTTTGTTAGATGTGTTTTGTAGATAAAATACCTGTTATGTACATTTTTTTTTTATGTTTTTGAGCAAAACAGTTTGATATCTTGAGAATGTGAACTTACAAAAAGCTCTTATAGAGCTGTTCTGGTAATGAGGATGCAGTCTCCAAGCTGATACGATGTTCTCATAGTTTGTCACCCTGCTGTTCAGGGGGTACCAATGAAGTTGCTTTAAATGGGAAGCGTCTGTTCCATCTCTAAACCTCTAACACCAGAACAGATGGGTGGGACATAGAACATGGAAGGTTTTACCTCTGAGGTGGTAACAGTGAAGCCACTCATTAACACTGAATTTACCACTTCGTTAGCAACATTGCTTCCTGTTGAGAAAAACTAATATAGGCTTTCAAATTCACTGAGCATATATTTGTCTACCTCTGTGATTATAGTAAGTGGGAATGGAAAGGAAAGTAACTGTCTTTCAAGCTAGTTTTTTTGTCGTTCATTTCAGATTTATGAGATTGTTGCTATTGAAGCATTTTACGTTTTCTACCTAATTTAATGAGAAATATCAGGAATGAATAATAGTGTAGCATTAAGGTTTGCTTTTCTTTCCCTTGACATTTGCACACCCTTTCCTAACACATGTTTATGTGCTGCCCATTTTTAACTTCTGTGTATGTGATGTAGAGACTCCTGCTGGGTGATGCATTAGCACCATTTTGGAGTGATAACATTGAATGTGATCTTATTGGAAGTCTATTTTTATTACCACAGAAGTTTGCCAATCTCAAAACAGAATTCTAAAACCTATGAGGGATGGAAAAATGATTGTTGGTATAAATAAGAATGTCAAAGATATAGTAATAGATATTTGTTGTATTAAAGAACACATTTAATGGAAAGAATAAGATCAGACTATAAGTGCTTATTCTAAGTTATAAAATAAGGAAAAAGTAAGAACAATTTTATTATCTTGAATTAGATTTACTGTTTTACAAAGCATGAAATTGATACCCTTAAAGGATAGTAGAAATATTGAACTTCATTGAAGAGGTTTTGATTTCTAAATGTTTTAGATTGTAAGGTCCTGTTGCCCTAAAGTAGTATTACTTGTTATGCAAATTAAAAATACTATAAAAGAAAAATGTGAAGGCTTCATTCTTTATCTGAGAGAAGGAACCTAACCTGTCTTCTTTACCATTGTGTCCATAATACAGGATCAGTGTATCCACAACTAAGTACTTAGTAAATATTTGGAGAATGAATAAAGTACAAAAGAGGAAAAGAAATATGGAAGCTTATGCCAATTCTTCAATTAGTTAATACCTGGGGTTACCAAATAGCAGGTTCATTCAGTTGTACATGAGTGTTATTGGGTATTTTGAGGACCTTATTATAATTACCGAGTTAATAAATCAGAACCTGATGGAACTTGTATTTGAACAGGGTATCCAGATTTCATAGGAACAAAATTCTTACACTTTAGGAACTTTTACTTAGATTTTGAAATTGTGTTTTTATTATTCCAATACTTACTCAGTCTTTTATTCAACAAATATTGCCTGAGCACCTATGCCAAGTGATGTACTAGGTTCTAGAGATATGATAATGACTAGATTGCATTCCTAGCCCTCAAGGAGCTGACATTCTTTGAAGAAGATAGACACTTCTAATGTGACCATTTCTAAGAACAGGAATAGAGCAGGGTGCAAGGGAACTTTTCATAGTAAGGGCAGTCATTGCAGTCATGGTATGAATGGATCCCAAACATTCAGAAATACTCTTTCCTTTAAAATATTGTACTGTTTTCTCGTAATTATTAAATATCTTACCAAAAAATGCCTAGAAAAGTTTTATCTACATTTTATATGAAATAAATTTAAAACATATGTTTATGCTATTTTATTGTAAAATGTGTTAGGCCATTGCATTAGACTACCAGGTCATAAATGGGATAACTGCTTTTAGAGAATGCCTGTAATTTGGGGCCTCACATATGAAAGTTTGACATGAAACTTCATTAATTTTAACTTTAGTAAAGTTAAAATTTACTAAAGTTAAAATTATGATTAAGGTTAATTTGAATAAGGAATGAACCAATCTATGAGTAAAGCATATTTACAATTGATAGAATGTTGGGAGAGTATTAAGCATCTTGAGAGCAAAGCAGTGTTTTAAAAAGTACTGTTGATGATGATAGCAAATATGTTCGTTCAAATAAAGTTATTTACCGAATAGTGTTTTGTTACCTTCCTTCAGAAATGAACTTTTAAGTGACAGATCTTTTACTTC
Source organism: Saguinus oedipus (assembly GCA_031835075.1). Classification (NCBI taxonomy): domain Eukaryota; kingdom Metazoa; phylum Chordata; class Mammalia; order Primates; family Cebidae; genus Saguinus; species Saguinus oedipus. The sequence goes on from CM063175.1 coordinate 114,969,072, forward strand.
TCTACAATATTGATAGTTTAAATTATTCTCTATAGAGTAGAGTGACTGCCTCTTAAGTCAAAGAATTTTCTTTGTATTAGCCATCTCTACATGAGGTTTAAACTTTTTTCAGTCTGTAGCATATTTACATGGTGTGTGTGTGTGTGTGTGTGTGTGCGTGTGTGTATGCGTGTGTGTATGTTGCTTTTCCCTAGTGTGTGTATGTATGCTGCTTTTCTCTAGACATTTTGTATATATGATGTATTGGATTGTTGTCATTGCTTAGCATGAAGAACAATATTAACCTTTGAGATGCTTCTTAAATATTCCAGTGTTTGTGTTCTTTCAGTCTTGGAAAATTATTAGGATCTCAATATAAAGAATAGAAAATTAAACTAATAAAAATATGTACTTTCAACTCTCCATACATTCAAATAGTATTTTTTCTTTCATGCAAATCTAAATTTCTTTTTTCCATTTTCTAGACTAAATGTGTTAAATGGGCTTGCCAACAATATGGATGATTTGAAGATAAACACCGATATTACGGGTGCTAAAGAAGAACTCCTAGATGACAACAATTTTATCTCAGACAAAGAGAGTGGAGTTCATAAACCAAAAGATTATCAAACATCATTTCAGAAAAATAATACATTGACTCTGCCCGAAGAACTGTCAAAGGACAAATCTGAAAACGCCTTAAGTGGAAGCCAGTCTAGTCTGTTTATACATGCTGGTTCTCCTATTGTTTCTAGTGAAAACTTTATCTTGCCTAAAGGAGCTGCTGTTAATGGACCAGTTTCACACTCCTCCTTAACTAAGACTTCCAATATGAATAAAGGCAGTGTTTCATTAACCACTGGACAGCCTGTGGATCAGCCAGCAACGGAATCTTGTTCAGCTTTGAAGGTAGCAGCTGATCTTCAGCTGTCTACACAGAAAGCAAGTCAACACCAAGTTTTATTTTTGTTATCAGATGTAGCACATGCTAAGAATCCCACCCATTCCAATAAAAAACTACCTACCTCTGCTTTGGTTGGTTGTGACATTCAGAATTCAGTAGGGAGTAATATAAAGTCAGATAGCACTTTAATAAATCAAGTAGAGGTGGGTGAGGATAGTGAAGATGTATTGGTAAAAGACGACTGTGTCAGTACATTAACAGGAATTTCCTCAGGTACAGATGGATTTAGGTCAGAAAATGATACAAACTGGGATCCCCAAAAAGAGTTCATTCAATTTCTTATGACTAATGAGGAAACAGTAGATAAAGCTCCACCTCATTCTAAAGTAGGTCTAGAAAAAAAAAGAAAGCGAAAAATGGATGTAAGTAAGATAACTCGTTATACCGAGGATTGCTTTAGCGATTCTAATTGTGTACCTAATAAATCAAAAATGCAAGAAGTAGACTTTCTAGAACAGAATGAAGAGCTGCAAGCTGTAGACTCACAGAAATATGCATTATCAAAAGTGAAGCCTGAATCAACTGATGAAGACTTAGAATCTGTGGATGCTTTTCAACATATAATTTATAACTCAGATAAGTGTGGAGAAGAGAGTTCACCTGTTCATACTAGCACTTTTCTTTCGAATACCTTAAAAAAGAAATGTGAAGAGAGTGATTCTGAGTCACCTGCTACTTTCAGTACCGAAGAGCCATCATTCTACCCCTGTACAAAGTGCAATGTGAATTTTAGGGAGAAGAAGCACCTCCACAGGCATATGATGTATCATTTAGATGGGAATAGTCACTTTCGCCATCTTAATGTTCCAAGGCCATATGCTTGCAGAGAATGTGGACGGACATTTCGAGATCGCAATTCACTTCTAAAACACATGATTATTCACCAAGAGAGAAGACAGAAGTTGATGGAGGAAATTCGTGAATTGAAAGAACTTCAGGATGAAGGAAGAAGTGCACGATTACAGTGTCCTCAGTGTGTGTTTGGTACCAATTGCCCTAAAACATTTGTGCAACATGCTAAAACCCATGAAAAAGATAAAAGGTACTACTGCTGTGAAGAGTGTAACTTCATGGCAGTGACAGAAAATGAATTAGAATGCCATCGAGGTGTTGCACATGGGGCAGTGGTAAAATGCCCTATGGTCACTTCTGATATAGCCCAGAGAAAAACACAAAAAAAGACTTTCATGAAAGATTCCGTAGTAGGAACGTCAAAAAAATCGGCTACCTACGTATGTAAGATGTGTCCTTTTACTACTTCAGCCAGAAGTGTTTTAAAAAAGCACATGGAGTACTTGCATTCATCATCATGCGTTGATTCATTTGGTAGTCCTCTTGGACTTGATAAAAGAAAAAATGACATCCTTGAAGAACCTGTAGATAGTGATAGCACTAAACCATTAAGTAAACAACAGTCAACCACATTTCCAAAGAACTCTGCTTTAAAACAAGATGTGAAGCGAACATTTGGATCAACCTCACAATCAAGTAGTTTTTCAAAAATCCATAAGCGGCCACACAGAATACAGAAAGCTCGGAAAAGCATTGCCCAGTCAGGTGTAAACATGTGCAATCAAAACAACTCTCCCCGTAAGACTGTTACAGTTAAAAGCAGCATTGACCAAAAACCCAAGTATTTCCATCAAGCAGCAAAAGAAAAATCTAATGCCAAGGCAAATAGCAACTATTTGTATAGACACAAATATGAAAACTACAGGATGATCAAAAAATCAGGTGAATCATATCCTGTGCATTTCAAAAAAGAAGAAGCTAGTTCATTAAATTCTTTACACCTGTTTTCATCATCAAGTAATTCTCACAACAATTTTATTTCAGACCCTCATAAGCCTGACACCAAAAGGCCTGAAAGCTTCAAAGATCACAGACGTGTAGCTGTAAAGAGAGTAGTTAAGGAATCTAAGAAAGAAAGTTCTGTTGGAGGGGAAGACTTGGATAGCTATCCAGATTTTTTGCATAAAATGACTGTTGTTGTTTTGCAAAAACTTAATTCTGCTGAAAAGAAGGATAGTTATGAAACAGAAGATGAAAGTTCCTGGGACAATGTTGAATTAGGAGACTACACTACACAGGCCATTGAAGATGAAACCTATAGTGATATTAATCAAGAACATGTAAATTTATTCCCTCTATTTAAGAGCAAAGTGGAAGGTCAGGAGCCTGGAGAAAATGCTTCTCTTAGTTATGACCAAAATGATGGCTTTTATTTTGAATATTATGAAGATGCTGGAAGTAACAACTTTTTGCATGAGATACATGATCCTCAGCATTTAGAAAATGCAGAAACTTCATTGTCAAAGCATAGTTCTGTTTTTCACTGGACTGATTTGTCTCTTGAGAAGAAATCATGTCCTTACTGTCCAGCGACATTTGAAACAGGTGTTGGGTTATCAAATCATGTCCGGGGGCATCTTCACAGAGCAGGATTAAGCTATGAAGCCCGTCATGTTGTATCACCAGAACAAATAGCCACAAGTGATAAAATGCAGCATTTCAAGAGAACTGGCACAGGAACACCTGTTAAGCGAGTTAGAAAAGGTAAGTTCTCCATGGGAATGATTTGGGCTAATAGGTCTGTGTTCTAATTTAGAGGATTTAAAAGTTTTGTTTGAATTTGGACTTTATTAGAATCATAAAATTTTATGTTTCAGAATTAACTCATTTTAGGGTGGTCAGTTTATTTAAGAAATTCTGATACTACTCTTAAAAATTTTTTTTTAGCTATAGAGAAGTCTGAAACCACTTCTGAACACACTTGTCAGCTCTGTGGTGGTTGGTTTGATACTAAAATTGGATTATCAAATCATGTTAGAGGCCACTTGAAAAGACTTGGAAAGACCAAATGGGATGCTCACAAATCTCCAATCTGTGTTCTGAATGAGATGATGCAAAATGAAGAAAAATATGAAAAAATCTTAAAGGCATTGAACAGTCGTCGTATTATTCCCAGACCATTTGTAGCTCAAAAACTTGCATCAAGTGATGACTTTATATCTCAAAATGTTATACCTCTTGAAGCATACCGAAATGGCCTAAAGACTGAAGCTCTGTCAGTGTCTGCATCAGAAGAAGAAGGGCTGAATTTCTTGAATGAATATGATGAAACAAAACCAGAACTGCCCAGTGGAAAAAAGAATCAGTCTCTTACGCTCATAGAACTTCTTAAAAATAAAAGGATGGGAGAAGAAAGGAATTCTGCTATTTCTCCTCAAAAGATCCATAATCAGACAGCAAGAAAGAGATTCGTTCAGAAATGCGTCCTTCCATTAAATGAAGATAGTCCGTTGATGTATCAGCCACAAAAAATGGACTTGACTATGCACTCAGGTAAGAGGACGTTTATGACTATCCTATACACAGTTTAAATGCATTCAATTATGCCTTCTTTAATGGAATATATGTGGAAAATACTTTCTCACAATCTTCTTGCTTAAGCTGCTTTTTTTTTTACAGAGCACAGATTCGTTATTCTGTCATTTCTGTATAACTCATCAGTTGAGGTTCCTTAGCACTGAGTTCTCTGTGCCTCTTTTCTTGGTCTGAATGTAAGGTGAGAACAAAAGCAAAAGAAAACCTCACACATACACACACACAAAAACAACAAACAAAAAGCTGATCTGTAAAAATAAAATTTGCTGTGGCTGGAGGATGATTGTGAATGGGAGGTTGGTGTTCGAAAGCACAGCGTTATTGAAAAGGCATACCTCTGTCGTATTTTTGCCAGTGCTCCAAGGTGATCACGTTTTCAAGATTTAGCTGTTGGTTTTTCCACTGCTTAGTTGAAACAAAACAGACTCTTAAAGCTGAGTGGATTGGTGTCTGTTGTGATTAACCTAAAGAAGCATCTCCTCCAATTCCTTATTGTATTGTGGGATAGTTTGGTTCTGGAGAACAGTTGTGAACATAAAACATATTCGTTTGGGGTTTTAGGTTTTAAAATAGTGCTCTAATGGAACAGAACAGATGACTTGGCTTAGTGCTTGTATACCAATAGTTTTTCCTTTGGGAAGGAATATTTTGTATGTATTGGCAAATAATGTGGCAGGTAAAGTGGCCAAACTTTGTTCATTATTGCCAGGTCTAGTTTATACTTTTAGACTAGAAAAAATTTAAGTGTCTTTTCTAGATTCCTTTTTGAAGATTAAGAATGTTGAAGGTTTATGTAATTGGTCTCATTAGAGGTGTAAGTTGAATGTGTCTGAGGTAATAGTAAATGGATTAATAATGAATAAAATGACTGTAATGTTGTTTATTTGCTTTGGGGCAGACATTGTCATATCCAAATAGTTGTAATGCAATTTTGGTTTAAGGAAAGATTACTTTGTATTGTAAGTGGTCTGGAAAACAATTTATCTTATATGAGGTTCTGTTTAATACAGCTTTTTCTTTTGAATAAAGAGTCTCTGAAAGTCATTAGCTTTCAGTATTCTTTCAGAAGGATAAAACGCAGGGATGATGTGTTAGCTGTGTTGACCAAGGCGTAGTATACTTCAGGGATGGAAAGCGTATTTGTGGCTGTTACAGTAATACTGAAGAAATGAATTGAAACGTGTTGGGGGAGTGAGGATTGTCTGAGAAGTTAGAAGTTTCTTATTGTTTGAACGTGTTTTCTTTCCTGTGATGACTAAGATGTTAGCTTGTTGATCATTTATTTAGCACAAAGATTTTAGCAAAAAACTTCAGATCATTAACTTTCATTATTGATTGCGCATTCAGAGTAATGAACATAAAATACCCTGAATAAAATGTTGTGTCTGACAGCTGTTCAGTAGTGTGTTTTACCACCTTTTCTCCCAGCCTTCATCAGAAAACCTAATTTAGTATTGAGACTTTTACGGTTTTGTGGGTAAAACACTTTAATTACCACTTTGTCAACTAGACTTTTAAATTCTTTTTATTGGTAATGTTGTAAGCTTTGAAACTTCTCAACAGAACCGTGGTGTTCAAATGACAGGATTGCATTTTAGTAGGTTTAAGAAATAATCTGCGTAACACAGAAATCTGCAAGAAAGTGATAATAGGTGTCATATCCAGAGGAGCTCAAAGGTTTAAGTCACTCCTCTTCTACCTTTCCAAAGAGCATGAGATAGCTGTAAATACTAACTACAAACTAATAACAGTTAATTTCCCCGCCTTATTTTACGTTAACCTATTTCATTGAACGTTTTTAAAACCATCTTTATTGTGGTGCTTTTCTACACTCTTTAAGCTAAGAAAATTTCACTTCTTGAAGTGAGAACTGGATTATAGTTTTCTTTTGAATGATAGGTATGCCTGTGAAGCTTAGAACATGTGTGCATTGCAATACGACGTTTACAAGTGCTGTTAGCCTGTCCAACCACTTACGCGCTTATGCACGAAAGAAGAGTGCTGGACTTTTGACTGGTACAGGTATGTTTGAACAGATATCACAGCAAGTCTGTTTGATACAATACACTTTTTTTTCCCCACCAAACTGGTGTTAATTCAGATCATATTTATAACTTTCTTTGGTAAGCTGCAGTTGAGTCTGAATACATTTCTGAATAAATTTCAGCAACTTGTAAACTGTTAGATATAATTCTAAGCACGTTAATCTTTTTCCTTTAGCTCTTGTTAACTTAATTTGGGGAAAAAAAATTAACCCAAGAGGTGTGAAATTTTGAGTCTACCTTAATCCCATTTCTTTTTTAGAATACTATTTTTGATTTTTAAATTTATTTTAGATTCCAGAAAAACACCTCTCTTTATAGTTCTAGTCAGGCACAATGGTGTGCCTTTATAGTCCCAACTACTCATGCGGCTCGCAGGAGGATCACTTCAGCTCAAGAGTTAGAGGCTGTAATGTGCTGTGATTGTGCCTGTGAATAGCCACTGTACCCTAGCCTGGGCAACATAGCATAAAAATTGTAGTTCTAGCTTGGGGAAATCCTTTATTAGAAAAGGAAATTAATAGGGAAATTCCAAAATGTAGACTTGATTAGAAACCTAAGCAAACTAATGAATTTTCATTAGTCTGTAGATTAGATCTTTGAAGCCTTAATAATGGCTTGTATTGACAGGTGAATAGATTTTTAATACCTCTTAAATATATTAAAGATTAATAAATTTAGCTATGCATATAAGTGTTAACATGCAAATTTCTGTGTTATTTTTGGTTGGTTAGCCCAACCTTGCAGATACCTCCTAATGCTGCTCATCTGTGAAAATTTTATTAGCTTACTTACATGTAATATGCTTCTTATAACCTGCAAAATGCTTTGCACTTCATTTGTAGTCTTTTAAGCTACGCTGCTTCAGCAAATCTCATTTCCCTCACATCTTAAAATATACCCTCTTTTTGACATAGATCTACACAAATTCTTTTGCCTAAAATTCTCTTTCCAATCTTTTTATTTCTCTTGCTCTTTTTTAGATCACTGCCTCCTGCTTTCTTCTGGTTGTTTCCCCAGTTTTTTTGTTCTTCCTCATGTCCTATAACTTACATCCAATATGTTCTTGCTGCCAAAAAAAAAACCCACTTACATTTATACTAGTGTCTTTCTTCTGCTTCTTTGCATTCTTCCTTAACTTGATATACAAATGACCACGGATGAATGTTGACCGTTTATATTAAAAGGAGAGGAGCGGGGTGAGTTTTAGTCTACTAGATTAGTCCTCCTACTGTGAGATTATAATTTTTACATACACTCACCTTTATCGGGCTTGGCAGGTGATGGCAGGCATTAAAGTTGGGGGAAAATGAAAATAAGAGACTGTACAAATGGGAAATCGTTATTGTTACCATACTTGCTAAGCTTTACTGAACATTTACTGTGTGTCAGGCACTATGCTATGCAATTTATATGCATAACATTTAATCTTTACAACAACTACACAAGTTGTAGGTACTGGAATTCTCTTCCATTTTATAGGAAACTAGGACTTAGAGAACTTAATTTGCTTGAACTTATACAGTTAGTAAGTAGCAAGGTTGAAATTCAAATCAAGACTATTTTACCTAATCTTTTTCATCACTATTCTTTACCTTATACAAGTGGCCTATTTTTGAATTTCTTATTTTTAAAATAAGAAATTGAAATAAAAGTAAGCAATTGAAAATTCTAAAATGAGGGTGGGTTTATTTTTTATTTGTTTTTCTTTTTTTGAGACAAAGTCTCGCTCTTTTGCCCAGGCTGGAGTACAGTGGCATGAACTTGGCTCACTGCAACCTCCACCTCCCTGGTTCAAGCAATTTCCCTGCCTCAGCCTCCCAAATAGCTGGGATTACAGGTGCACACCACCACACCTGGCTAATGTTTTTGTATTTTTAGTAGAGATGGGGTTTCTCGAACTCCTGACCTCAGGCAAGCCTCCTACCTTGGCCTCCCAAAGTGCTGGGATTACAGGCATAAGCCACCGTGCCTGGCCTGAAGGTGGGTTTAATATGGGTATTAAAAGTATTCTGGTGAAGACTGCATAAATAAGAGTCTAATTAGAAAGAGCAGAGATCCAAGAGGTGCTTAGGCCTACATTAGAGGACTTAATGTTCCTTTCTGATTATTCAAGTAGGTCATGCAAATATCTAACAAGGCAAGATATCTCCAGTCCAGATTTTGTTACTCCATTAAAAAAATCCTTTTAGTGCATCTGAAAATTCTGCAAAACACAGGGTTAATTACTTATAAATAGATAGTAGTAAACTTCCATTTACCAAGAATGCACTTATGAAACATTATCTAAAAAATCTTCATTGAGAGAAAAGTAATGTAGGATGAATGGGAATATATTTAGGTCCTGAAGAATAAAAGAGAGTGTTATTTTAAAAATATGTTTAATTAAGTACTAACCAAAACATTGGAAGTACTAGGAAATAGAAAGTGTGTGTTTGGCAGTCCTAGGCAAAGAAAAGGAAAATGAAAAGCTGAAGAAAGTCTAGGGTCATATTTTCCATACCCAGTAGCCACTTTGGAGAAACTTTAAAAACTTATGCTTCTTTTTTTGGAAATTCTGAAACATTTTTCCGTCATTTAAAAAAAATCTTGATCAGTAGAGCTGCACAGATGTCTTTGCTGCTTATTTATGCCAACTAAGAAGCTTTCATCAAGCTTTATTAACTTTTTTTATTTTCCAAATGGAGAATTCTGTATTATATTTATAAACTCCACATACCTTTTTTTTTTTTTTTTTTGAGATGGCGGCTCACTCTGTTGCCAAGCTGGAGTGCAGTGGTGCGATCTTGGCTCACTGCAACCTCCGACTCCCTGGTTTAAGTGATTCTCCTGTCTCAGCCTCCTGAGTAGCTGGGGTTACTAGGATGCAGCATCATGCCCAGCTAATTTTTTTATTTTTAGTAGAGACAGGGTTTCACCATGTTAGCCAGGATGGTCTCTACCTCCTAACCTTGTGATCCGCCTGCCTCGGCCTCCCAGAATGCTGGGATTACAGGCATGAGCCACCATGCCCAGCCAAACTCCACATACCTATTACCCACCATACCAGTATCACTGTTATAAAGCAGTGGTCCTAATAACCTATGGCCCTAGAATGTTCCATCTGGTTACTATAAGTGATTAATTAATTCATATGTGTAACAGCCATCATTTTTCAAGAATAGATCTTTTAGTGAATAAAATTGCAAATTCATATTTATAAAATCTTACCTTAGTATATCACAAAATTGGAACAATGTAAAGGGAAAATAGAAATAAAGTCTCTCTAACCATGTCTAGTATGTGTATTTCTAGTTTCAGCAGTCTTAATTCATGTGGATTTTAAGTTGTGGGTGCACTCTTGAATACAAAGCTGAGACACCCCCAGGCTACATGGTAAAGACCTGCTTTTAGTTACCTGTGATAGAATAAACCTTCAAGCCTTCTTAGAAGCTACCAGCTGCTGGTCTCTTCTGTCGGAACTGGTGATCTTTTGAGGGAAGAAAAATATTCTAACTTACATTTCTTTAGGTATCCTGAATACACGGAAGAGGATATACCTCTTCTTCCCAAAATACCTATTTACTGGTGACTTAAATACTTCTAATATGATGGCTCTCAATCCTTTTTGGGGTCACCAACATCTTTGAGAATTTCTTGAAAGCTATGGGCTCCATCCCAGAAACATGCACTTATTCATTCTCAAATAAACATTTTTCTGTGTATAGGCTTTGCATATCTCCTGAAGGCTGTCATCAGTTCATCTGGTGGCAAATTGAGAAAGGAGAGATGCCAAAATAAAAGGAAAGTAGAAATAGAAGTAGGAATCAGAAGCCCTAAGAAGTGTTTTTTTGTTGTTGTTTTTCGTTTTTGGTTTTTGGTTTTTGTTTGAGCAGAAGATGCTTAAAATGCAAGAATTGCCTAGTAACAAAACTAATTCTATGGTCATAAATGTAAATTAAAATATTTGATATTTGTAAAAGGGATCAATGGAAGAAATAGGAAAGGTTTAGAATTGAAGATTTGGAAGAGGTAGCCATACTTGGTACAGTTAAATTGTCGTAAAAGAATAATTTCACAAATTAAAGTTTTGCCCAGAACTGTCCCAGTTTATCTTCTGTTGGGTAGGTTCAAATAAATCGTTTAATAATTTTTATGTGTCTTCACTTGTAGATAATTTATGAAACTGTTTTACTCCCCGCCCCAATCAATCTTTAAATAGACTAGAATCAAAGGGTTTATTTTATATCCTATATTGTAAATTTAAGGCAGACTTCTCATTTAAGAGTTTATACCAGCCAGGCGCGCTGGCTTGCAGCTGTAATCCCGCACTTTTGGAGGTCGAGGTGGGCGGATCACAAGGCCAGGAGTTCAAGAACAGCCTGGCCAAGACGGTGAAACCCTATCTCTACTAAAAATACAAAAATTAGCCAGGTGTGTTGGCAGACACCCAGAAGTTGGAGGTTACAGCGAGCCGAGATTGTGCCATTGCACTCCAGCCTGGGCAACAAGAACGAACTCCTCAGCAAACAAAAACAAAAGTCAGATGCAGTGGTGCACGCCTATAATTCCAGCTGCTCAGGAGGCTTCGGCAGGAGAATTGCTTGAACCTGGGAGGCGGAGGTTGCAGTGAGCCGAGATTGCACTACTGCACTCCAGCCTGGGAGACAGAGGGAGAGTATCTCAAAAATAAATAAATAAATAAATAACAATAGAAGAAAAATAGGCCAGGTGCAGTGGCTCACTCCTGTAATCCGAGCACTTTGTGAGGCCAAGACGGGTGGATCACCTGAGGTCAGGAGTTTGAGACCAGCCTGGCCAACATAGTGAAACTCTGTCTCTACTAAAAAATACAAAAAAAAAAAAAAAAACACACAAAAACAGGTATGGTGGCAGGTACCTGTAATGTGCATTAAATTACTTGTTCATTCATGTGTGTCTCTGGGATTTCAGCTACTCAGGAGGCTGAGGCAGGAGAATCACTTGAACCTCGGAGGTGGAGGTTTCAGTGAGCCAAGATCATGCACTCCAGCCTGGGCGACAGAGCAAGACTCTTATCTCCAAAAAAAAAAAGAAAAGAAAAATAAGGGAATGGCATGGTCAAATCTATTAAAAAGCTATTTATGAGACAATGAAAAGATGGGTCTTTATATATCTTAGCTATAACTTATTTCTGTAGTATTGTTCTTCATTAAGGGCATATATGTGTATACATTTGTCTGCATAGTTACATATCATTTATAAATGATTAGCAAGGTAATGAATTATCTGAGTTGAGTAAATTTTCTAGTTAACTGAAGACTAGTCCTTTAACTGTTAATGACTTGATTTTTTTCTAACCATTTTGATGGTTAATGTTCTAAAATGTTGTTCTTATTTTTACCTTGAGTAGCTTGGATATAATTTAGAGTATTTTGGGTAACTTTTACAGATACTCTACTAATTGTTTTATTATGCCAGCAAGAATTAGGCTATTTTCCCACCGTACTAAAAGATGATTGGCTGATTTTTTTCACTAATTCAACAAGCATTTTTTTTCACCTCTAAGTGTGCTAAGTATGCAGAGATACATTGGATCTTACAATATTAGAAGCACATATATACATAATTGTTGTAATACAAGACAAATTGGTAAGTGCCATTGGAGTTTATGTGTGAAATGCTGTGGAAGTTCAGAGGAGGAAGACACTTTCATCTAGATTGGGATCTCACAAGGCTTTTGAAGTTACCGTTTGAATGGACCCTGATGTATAGCTAAGTGAAATGGAAATGGGGGTTGATTGGGGAAGGGAATTGTTTGAAGGAAGGAGTAAGGTGGTGCAATGTGAGAAATTTATTGGAAATACTAGGGAGTATGAGGTAAGGGAATTGAGTTTGGTAGAGTCAGATGACATGCAATGCTAGTCTAAGATGTTGGAATTAACTTTGTAGTGGGGAACTATTTGAATACTTTAAGGAATTTGTATAATGCTTTTGAAATTGCTTTTTAAATAAAGGATTTGGCGGGGAGGAGGGAAAATTGCACAGTAGATAATTTTAAGAGTCCTGTACCAGGTTAGTGACATTAAGAATGTAAAGGAGGGGTAATAGATGTATGGGTAATACTATGGAAATAAAATAAGCAGGACATGGTAGATTAGTACAGAATAAAAGGAAAGAGATAGAGATGGCTCAAGGTGTTAAATCTGAATGGGAGATAGATGGTTATACAAGTACAGTTAACCAATCTGCTACCATGCTGTTTGGTAAAAGGGCAGGCTTCATTATTTCTCTGTCATTTACTAGCAACAATTCATCATCCAGCTATCCACTGTAACAAAGTTTCATCTGAAAAGCAGGAGATCTACAAATTTGGAAAAGAAAGCTTTATTTCTTAAAAAGCTTGAAGCCTGCAGGCTTGGAAGTGTATCCTTGGGCAGAGACCAAAAGCAAGTCCTTCAGAGGGGGAAGGGTGAGACCGGAAGTTATGTCGAATGGGTTGGCTAAGTATACATATTCAACAGGTTATTGGAGGTGCTATGAATATTCATAAGGGGGTGCACACAGGCTTAGTGTGCAGACTCCATGTTACATATATCCCATGTTCACGTTAAGGTGGAGACGTAACATTTAAACAGTAAAATTAGGGTTTACGTGTCAAAAGGTGAAACAGATTCACGGGCACCCTATGCACAGCCTCCATGGACCAGCCAGAAACATTTTGTGATCTCTTACCAGGAAGGAATGCTGGTCAGTTGTGTCGAAACCACAAAACCAGGGGAGTCTGGCTTCTGAGTTAGGCAATTGGTTGAAATCAGTGGTGGAAGGAGTCTTTTGAAAAGGCTGGTTTCTTTTTAACTCTTAGGAAAGAAAGTTTAATGTTTCTTTCCTAAGAGTTAAAAAGTGAGAGGGGATATAATGAGACATGCTTCACCTTCTGTCCCATCGTGGCTGGGAAGTCAATTTTTAAGGTTTCTCTGGGGTCCCCTTGGCAAAGACCATGTCCATTCAGTCTGTTCTAGAACTTAGAATTTTATTTTTATTTCTCAAAAGCAAATAACCACACTTGTTGAATCAATAGGTTTGTTTTTAGGAGAATATAGCCTAAGAGTACACCATTGTAGCATAAAAATATTGAAATTTTATGTTGCTTGTTTTTTTGCTGCTCACTGGTTCCAAAAGGAAGATGATCTGTTTTGACTGACATCTTGTTTTTCATGCAAGCCTTATCTAGTTTCCTAGCATTGCTATTGGTTTTGTTATTTTTGAATTTTCTGGGTTTTGCTTTTTTTTTTTAAGATTTATTTGGGCTTTTTAACTGTATCTAATTCTATCCTCAGTTATAATGTTTGTGTTTGCTATGAGTTTTACTCCGTGGGCCTTAAATAATGAGATTCAGAAAATATCATTAGGTATTGAATTTATTCAAGCCCAAAGCTTGAGGATGGCCACCTGGAAACATAGGTTCAAGTTGGCCCTAGATATACACTTTGATTAGCAGCAGTTGCAAGTGAGTTTTGAAGGAAAAAAGAAGGTGTTCCTAAGTTTACTTATCAAGAATTTACATTAAACTAACATAAGCTATCGATTGGTTATACATTGTTCTTTGTATCACAAATTTCAGGAACATGAAAATAATGGGTAAGGGATCAGGTCAGGAACAGAATGCCTTTAAACAATTGCCCCCACCTCCCCCACGTGCACCCCCCCCACCCCATGAGAGCATGGGAGTTACGTGACTAAAGTCCCCTACTCTAGTCTTTCTGGGCCTGGTAAATCTTGCATATTGTAATTAACTGTCTACTCTGTGCTGTTTTCCTTTTCTCAATTCTAACATGAATTTCTTGAATGCTGTTTGTAATCTGGATTTTTAAGATAGAACTAGCCCTTACAATAACAAGGCATGTGGTTGGCCAGAGCTAAATTTCAGGTAGTATTTTAATTGACTTTGTGGAAATAATGAAATAACACCCAGACTCTCTCTTGGAGGTTAGGGTTAAAGGATGGTTTATGGTAGTTTCTCACTTATTGCAGAAGTAGAAAAAAGTAGAATTTACTTTTTTTTTTTTTTTTGGTTTGCCTAGCGTTTGAAGAATAAGATTAATTCTTGTTTTTCAAGGTTTACATATATAATTGTAGCTTAGCTAAAAGTTGGCTGAAACAGAAAATACCTGATCAATACATGTTTGGTTATAGTTTGAATTTTGGGCAGAATGTGTAAAGCTCTTGAAAACTATAGAAAGCCAAATCAGATCCATTGCAACATTCGATTTACTAATATATTGTTGTGAATCCTATCTAGTTTAAGTTATATGATTATATTGAAGATAATTTAAAAGAAATTTTAAAGTTAGGTGGTTTTCTTAAATAATTTTATGATCAAGAACAATTTAATTATTGTTACTACGTCTGAAATGATATTTCAGAAATAGGGAGATTTTAAGGGCAAAGACTGATTATTTTGTTTATAATTCTAAACAAAAGGGACTTAAAGCAGATTATCATTATGTACTTTAATGTTTATTCTAATTTCAGATGTTTCTTGGTCTTAGAAAAGTGGTTGATGTTAACTAATGCCTATTTTGCATAATAAAACAGCATATAAATCCAACTTACTTGAAAAGAAAATTTCAAATGTATTTTTTCTTACCTGTTGCCACAAAGAAGTAATACATTTGCTATCCTATCAGCTCTTAACTGACCAGTAAGCCACTTGTAAGCTGTGATATTGTTAGCTTTTTTAGCTTTGGGCAAGCTGGTAAAACCTCTTATTTCTGTTTATAAAAATGCGTGATGAGGTATCATATTTACGTCTATCTTTTCCCTTTACAACTAGAGAATACTTGCTCAACATATCCTTTAATAATTATCCCCTCTACTTTGAAATAGTGGGGCCTTCTACACATTGTACCTTTTCTTTAACTGAATCCATTCAAGTTTAAATAAAAGATGACTTTCATTTCCTTTAACTCTTTCTCTGAACTATAAGGCTATTAACTATCCTTAATATAACCTCCTACTCCGTAGGACATACTCAAGCAACCAGTCTTTGGGGACTAATAATTGTTAAATCACAAACCTAATTCTTAAAGCAAAGGAAATCCATTTTCCAGGTATTTTGCATTTCATCCTCTTCCAAGTAAATTTTTTTTTTTTTTTGAGACAGAGTTTCACTCTTGTTACCCAGGCTGGATGGAGTGCAATGGCGCGATCTCAGCTCACCGCAACCTCCGGCTCCTGGGTTCAGGCAATTCTCCTGCCTCAGCCTTCTGAGTAGCTGGGATTACAGGTACACGCCACCATGCCCAGCTAATTTTTTGTATTTTTAGTAGAGACGGGGTTTCACCATGTTGACCAGGATGGTCTCGATCTCTTGACCCCTTGATCCACCCGCCTTGGCCTCCCAAAATGCTGGGATTACAGGCTTGAGCCACCGCGCCCGGCCCCAAGTAAATTATTAAAATATGCAGGATCTAGTAAACTTTGCCACTGATTGCTGTGTGATTGAGTTACTTACCCTTTTTTCAGTCGTTGGGAGTGGAAACTCTAAAAATTAATTAAAGTTATTTAGGGTACTAAAAAAATTATCCAATTTTAAAGTGAAAATATCAAGGGAAAATGAGGATGAAAATAAATACATTTGAGGTTACTAAATGTGTATCTCTATACTTAATTGCTGATTGTAAGGGCAACATTGCTTTTTATTATTTAAACTACTCATCTTGGGAATAATGATTGGTTTGAATATGGTGGTATAGCTAGGAGCAAAGAATTGATGTTGGTAGGAGTAGGGGAGTTGTTTTCCATTTTAATACTGTGTAGAGATTGGGGATTTAACAATTTTTCTCTTAATAGGTTTTTTTTTTTTTAATGGGTCAAGGGATTGAGGGGTGGAACTGAATGCAGCCTTTCTCATTTATGATAGCAGGTACTCAGGTACCAGGACTGCTATTTGCAGGGTCCAGTGCAGAATGAGTGTGTGGTAGCCCTTGCCCAAAAATTAATAATTTCAAGGCTGTCATAGTAGAGCATTAAACCAAGTGTGGGGTTCTCCCTATGTGACTGCACAGGTTGGATACCCATGAAGCTGGTCTCCTAGGCACTTTGTACAGAAACAAAGATAAAAACTGAAGAAATGAAACTTTGGCTTCTCAATAAATGGCTTTCTCTACTCCATTCCTGTTTTAGACAAGCTAACATGTTTTGTTTTGTTTTATTTTTTTTAAAAAAAAAAACCTAATTCTTTTTCAGTTGAGGCTGAAGGGGAAAAAAAATGGTATTTACAGTATTTTTATATGCTTGGGGCTTATGAATTTTCAAGGATTAGTGACATCAGTTCGAACTGAGTTTATTACTAACACAGGAACAGAAAACCAATTCTGAATGTTCTCACTTACAAGTGGGAACGAAGCAACAAAAACACATGGAAACAAAGAAGAGAGCCATGGACACAAAGAAGGGAGCAACAGACACTGGGGCCTACCTTGAGGGTGGAGGGTAGGAGGAGGGAGATAGTATAAAAACTGCCTATCAGGTAGTATGCTTATTACCTGGGTGATGAAATAGTCTGTATGCTAACCCCCATGACATACAACTTACCTATATAACAAACCTGCACATGTACCCTTGAACCTAAAATAAAGATTAAAAAAAAGAACTGAGTTTATTTTTCTGTCTTACACTTGTGTACCCCTTGGCGCATGTGCATCCTCTTCTCACCTCACCACTGCCACCACGACCTCCAGCATCAGCTTTTGAAGGTCGTGGAATGATGATTTACCTGTTTGTGTCATATTTATTCGTACTGTAGTCCTGAATGAGCTCATAGCTAATATTGTCCACCAAGCTTAGGCAAATACTTGGAGAAGAAATTTTATATGCCTCTTACTTTCGGTATAGATAAATAACCCAGCTGTTTCACTTTGTCTTAGAGACACCAGCAACCAATTAGAAAAGAAACAGATGAAACGAGGCTTTTAAGTAATTGACCAGGGGAGAATGATTACAAATAAAAATGTTTTGGTGGCGAATGTTAATTTAGTCATGGTGTGCTTTATCAAAGAAGTTCCATCTGTTTTTATGAAATAGATTCTCATTCTCAGGTCATTTATGTAGTGAAAGAAAATAAAATGAAACTCATTGAAGCAGTTATTGTATATATGGGCAGAAATGTGAAAAGGAGCAAAATATTTTATTTAATAATGTCGAAGTCAAATGTAAATTCTTAATCTTCTTTATATAAAACTAATGGCTCAGAAAACAGACTTGAATTTTGTGTGTTGTTTTGTATATTTGCTTTGCACCAATCTGGTTTTGTGTTTTGGCGTGCTGTTGTCATAATCATTGGTCGTCGTATTGATAGCATAGCAGTGTGGTGTTCTTTTTGAAGACTGAAGTTGATTGTGTTTTCTCTTTCATATTTGTATTTGATCAATACAGATATCTTACTGAAAGGTATATTCTAATTCTTTTCTCATTTGACCTTACAGCTCAATTTATTCTCCTTGCAAGTAAAATATTCTTAGTAGCAATTTTGATCTTTTATAAATCAGGTAACTTGAAAGATTTTTGACAGTCTTTTGTTTGAAATTAATCACTTAAACAGTTTCTGCCCCCTGAATAGTAATCTTAGGATGGTTTGGATGACTGAATTTGTTTCTTTCTAAAGAAGCTTATACTAGAGAAGAAAGTTAATACTTTTAAAATTTTTAAAAATGTGTTTATATAAACAATGTTAGATTTAAAATACTTTGGAAAGAGAAAAGGGTGTGTGAGGTTTTTGTTTTTAGCTTCTTGAGAGTTTTTGGTCACTAGCAAGTGCAAATGAAATCCTGTTACAAAAAAAGGCTTTGCATAACAAAGTTATTTATTTGGCAGATTATTCATATAAACAACTTTGTTAAAGCTTTGGCTGTTAATGATATTGATGAGCTGCATTATACTAAATCTGAATGTGTTAGTGATCTGTATTTAATGTTCTAGCAGCTCCTAGTACAGTCCAAAACAAAGCTGCTTTTCCCTCTAGATACAATAAAATCTCTTAAGTGAGAATATTGGCATAACAGACATGTTTGTACCTCATCCTTTTCATTAACTGAAATTTTCTGTGTAAATTATCTTTTTATGTAGAGGATACTATATAGATGTCTCCTTATTGTGTAGCATTAATATGTTAAATCAGTTTTAAACAGATTTTCCCAAGGTATGGGCAATATCAGAGGAGTGGACTTGGATGTTGGCATTACAAAAAGCTGTTGTAAAATATGTTCATGTTTCACCTGCTCAAAAAGATAACATTTCAGGAGATAAGAAATTTAGAATTGATGATGAAGATATAAAAACACTGAGGCATTTAGATTTCAGTTGTCAAAGATCCCAGATTTTTAATGTTTTAAATTTATGGATAAGTTTGTAGGGATTCTCAGTGCATGAGATTCTGTAACCTTGACTTGGAGCCTTGGGTTCTAGAGATGACCAGTCAGTCATATGTGGCAGAGTTGTCCTGCTTTCTAAAGTCGTAATACCTTCACATACTCACTGCTACAAAAACGATGGCATTCCATTTCAAATTTAGATCTGCTCATTCATAAAACAGCCTAAACTTAAGAGTTTCCACAGTCCACAAATCATCAAATGCCATAAAATAATTTTTTTTCTATTTAAAAAAATGCCAAAAATATTTCTGTATTTCAGAATAAACATGCCCAGTCCCATTTTTAAAATACCACAATATGTAAATTTAACTTTAAATGCTTTGTAACTGATAAAATGTTCTTTTGCATATTTCCCTACCGTCTTCTGCCCCGCTTCCTCAATTTACTTTACACCCCTAACATTAACATTCTGTGAACAAATTTTTTAAGGATTGTTATAATGTATTCTATTTGTATCCTATTGTAATTTATTTGCATTTTAAAAGGAGTTTGAATACAGTGTGGCAATTTTGACAACCAGCAAGCTCATCAAAGTAAGATTCTACCTGTAATCTTATGATACACCAAATGCTTGCTCTGTTCTACCTAACAAGGATCCATCTTTACAGATGGAAAGAATAGCTGACATCTAGTAGCATTTACTCTTTGAGTTCCCTGAACTCTACTTCCAGTATATGAGTCACTCATAACCCACTTAAATTCAGATTGCTCACAAAAGGGACTAGCAAAAAGGTTTTTCCTACTGGTTACAAAGTATATGATATTTCACTCTTGTAGCTGTTGTGAATAACCTAGTTTCTGTACATAAGCTGGACTGGTCAGTGATTTATATCTAGGATAATGAAGTACGTGTGACTTCAGCAACATATTTAAACAAATGATGCACAGTGTTGTACAGGAACATTACCTGTATTAAATAGGAGTAAAACATTTTCATTCATAGGCTGTCTAAATATCAATGGTTAATACTGGGTTTTGCTTTACTTTTCTTCTGGAAGTATTTGTTGAGTTCCTACTATATGCCAGGCTCTTGACTGAGATAACTAATGAGATCCTTATAAGATTTTTCTATTCCAGAGTTTGGTTGTTTAATTTTGAATTACCCATTCTTTAATACCTAACTTGACTTCTAGTAGTTCTTTACTTATTAGACTCTTCTTCTGAGGATAAACAGAAAAAGACTGTATGTCCTGGATTTGACTTTTGAATAGGTGATGACAGGAAGCTAAAACCAGTGGCTTCAGTGAGATTTAGGTTTCTTGTGGTTTTGAATTTTCTATATGACATTTCTGTTAGCATTGCCATTTGACTGCTGTAAGGAACTATGTTTATTGGTTTTGTAATAGTAGCATCTGTTCTTTTGGAATCTGGACTTTGAACAATTCATTTCACAGAGTCATTGAATAGCCAGTTCCTTCTCTCTTACTTAGAATTTTTCCAGGGAATTTTTCACATGGCAGGATAATGGAAGAAAAGCCATTTGGGTAACTCTTCTGTTACATTTATATCCCTCCCACCTTGAATCCCTACAGATATATTCTTACCTTCTCTTCCTGCTAATTGACCAGCAGCACCCTGGATTGCTATCATCCCTTTGTCCAAAGAAATGGCATAGCTGTATTCAAAGACCTATAAAATGTTGTGTGCTATTTCTACCTATAAAAAAAACCTTTTTTTCCTTTATTAAATCAGATTGTTTTAGAATAAATAAAGAAAAAGTCAAGTAATGGAAAAATTTCAAGAACAGTTAACATCAAATTTTGGTCTCTTTTTATATAATTTGTTTACCTTTTCAAATCACATTTTAAAATAAGCTATTGGAGAAATGTAAAATGAAAAATATATAAAGAATAGTTAGTATTAAACATAGATCCAATTGTAAACTTACGTGAGATAATATGGATTTATATTTATTTTGTAGTAAATAAAACATATGATTGCATGATTGATGATTGTGTACAATACAAGTTAAGTTCAAAAATGAAAGTGGAGCTTTTTTTTGTCCTTTCAAATGTAGGGCCAGCATACAATTTTAAGAGCTATTTATAGAATTCTTAGTGAATGACTGTGAAAATTGATTTTTCATTGAGCTCTTAGTTATATTGTCCATGTTCCCTTCTAAGTTTTCCAAGTATATGAGACCTACTTAATGGAGCAATGATGAAATACAAACTTAATTTAACGATCTCAAATAAAAGGTTCTATTTTTCTGGAAATAAGATTTAACCAGATGTTAAAATTATGTATGATTATGAGACTAAAGATTACCATTATTTAATAATTGGCCAATTTAGTAGTTTCAAGTTACTTAGTTACATTTTCTCAGTTCTAGTTTGGTGTGGTAAAACGTTATTTCAAAAGGCAGTACAGGAAGAATAGATGCAGATAATATTACTGCTATTACAGAATCAGCAAGTTAAGTGCATGCTTCAGGGAATAGGAAAATGAATGCAGACTTTTTCTAACTGATTACATGGTCTGTCAGACCTTTCTAGAAAAATATGTATGTATGTATGTATATTTTGAAATATATAAGAAATGTTAAGTTTTTCTCTCCCCTTTTTTAGCCTTAGATTGTAAGCAAAAGAAATCAAGGTCAAGATCTGGGAGCAAGAAGAAAATGCTAACATTACCTCATGGTGCTGACGAGGTTTACATTCTCCGATGCAGGTATATGCCTATATTGCCTAATCTGATCAGTTTCTTCATATTTTGCTTGAGACATATTAGCTATTTCATTTGAGATTTTTAATTTGTAGCAGAGTGTGCATTCTCAACAACCAAGTTATAAATGAACTTCTGGAGATAGGCTTAAAATCTTAATTCAGCTCACAGTATCCTGTACTTCAACAACTAGTAAGTCAAGTTTTTTACATTAGCCAATAGTGATGTAAATCTATTATACTGTAACTTATAAAAGTACCTTTTGGGCCAGGCATGGTGGCTCATGCCTGTAATCCCAGCACTTTGGGTGGCCAAGATGCATGGATCACTTAAGCCAGGAGTTCAAGACCAGCCTGGCCAACATGGTGAAACCTCATTTCTACTAAATAATAAAAAATTATCCAGGTGTTGTGGCAGGCGTCTGAAATCCCAGCTACTTAGGAGTCAGAGGCAGGAGAATCGCTTGAACCCGGGAGGCAGAGGTTGCAGTGAGTCGAGATCGTGCTACTGCATTCTGGCCTGAGTGACAGAGTAATGCTCTCTCTCAAAAAAATAAAAATGAAAAATTAGCTTTTCTTATGTTTCAATTACTTGCATGGTTTAATTTTATTTGGTTTGAATTTTTGCTTTCTTGAGTTCTCGCTTATTGGGAACACATTTTCTCTTCCCTCATGCTCACGCCTTCTTCCATACTCATACTCACACACAACACACATGAACAAACATAGACGCAATGCAATTTAAAGAATGATAAATTGGGGAATGGTCTTTTCTAAACAACCGCACATTTTAGAGTAATTGTTGTTTCAAGTGAATTAAGATATATAGGTGTTAAGACTGTTAATTTTACCCTAATAATAATGTTCTACCTATACAAAGATTACTAGAGTTTATTATAGCTGTTAATAAACATATGAATTGGGAGTTTTGATGTTTTATTAAATCATTTGACTGTATTTAGAAACTTTATCATATGCTATCTTTAAAATATTATGAAAGTTTATTCCTTACGTTTATGGATTTTATGTGAATTGGTTTTAAAGAAAGAGAATTGGTCATTTAAGAGAATTGTTATATTTCTATAGGTTTTGTGGCCTAGTCTTTCGAGGACCCTTGTCTGTTCAGGAAGACTGGATTAAGCACTTACAACGACATATTGTAAACGCTAATCTTCCAAGGACTGGAGCTGGCATGGTGGAAGTCACGTCACTACTTAAAAAGCCTGCCTCCATTACAGAAACTTCATTTTCTCTACTAATGGCTGAAGCAGCTTCATAGAACCAGGAAACCTTTTAAATAGCAAATTTGAATTGGATGTAAATTTGACATTCTTTTTTTTTTTAAAGCCACATTAAATTATCTGTTTATAAATACTAAAGCAGAAAAATGGGGAAAGTGAATTACAGTGACATCAGAGCAAATCCAATACTTAAAACAGTAAGTAGTCTATATTTTATATAGGGTGGAAGATGTGTTTTTAAGGTTTACGAAGTTTTGTTGGTTAACTGTGTTCACTCAAGAAAAGAGCAGTACATGTAAGGAGCCATTAATAAACTGTTGCACATGGATACTTAGAGACAGACTTACTGGAAAATTATGTTTTTTTGCAGTGTTACCAGATCAAGGCTCTGTTTATTCCCCACAAGACTTGCATAGAAAAATAAGATATTATATTTTGTTTGTATGTATTTAGTGTTTTGTATAATACCAAGAACCGATGACTAAATTTACTCAAATTAGGGCATTAAATATCATGTACTTCATAGTTTGAGACTGTTCACTCGAATAGGGCAGAGTACTATTCTATCTAGATGTGTAAGTGTTTTTTTTTAAATCACATGAAACGGTTTTTTTATACTAAAAAGTGGAGGGAGATTTGTTTAAACAAGTATTTCTAAAAGAAATATGTATATAGTTCTGGAAATTATTTGTGGTAAGGAAATATTCTTTACTCCAGTTGCATTTCTCAGACAATAAAGTGGTGCATCCATGCTACCTCCTACTTTGTCAACAAAGATGCTATTTACCCTTTACATTTTTGTATCATAATAGATTTAAAAAAATCTAATGTTCTTTATTGCAAGACATTCTTTTGTTAACAGATTTGTTTCTTTTTAATGTTTTACCTAAAATTTGACATGCTTACAGGACAGGTTTGCCTCTTACTTTATTTAACATTGTAGAAATGTAATAAATAAACAATGCTCACTACACAGTTTAGAATAGACGTTCTCATTTATATTATCTTCCAAATTTGATCAGTTAGCAAAACTTAATACACCAATTAAAATATTTCTACATATGATGAGAATGTTTACAATTTAAATTTTAGAACTTGTTTTGGATGTGATTATATGTACGAAAATCGTGTAACACTATGCTCATGCTAAGAACCGACATAACAGAATTACTGAAATAAATGTGCTGTGAGGAATGGAAAATATGGTGCAGGTGTCTTGGTCATGATAAATTGTGATTCTTTTTAGAATTTTTTTCCAAAAACAAATTTAGTTCTTTTAATCTGAAATCAGATTCCTTTACAAACAACAATTTTTGTATGCAAGCACCATTTTATTTCATGTAGTATGGCTAATGCTATAGTTGAACCAAGGATATGCATTGATTCTTTGCTTCGTATGTAAATAAAGCTAAAAACAGTTAAAATAAGGAGTATTTTGGTAGAGTATATACATACCTCACTGCCAGTGAAATTGCTTTCCTATAGTATATCTCCTTACCAGAAAAATCTCTAAATAAAAAAAGGTTTAAAGAAAATTAAAATGTGAAACATTTCTTATTTTTAACATTAGTAGAAATAGTTTGCTTCAGGTTGTGTTTCATTGGATTTAAATTGTTGATACTTACCAGGTGACTTGTGAATATAATGTATGTGAGAAAGATAATTTTTCCCCCTTTCACGATTAATCAAACCTCTAAATTCAGATCCATCTTATATGCAAAATTAGAAGGTGGGACTAGATGGATCATTCCCAACCAAGGGTCTCCTGAACCTTAGGTTAATAGATAAGGGAAAAGTACTTATAAGTTATTTTCAATTTTACAAAAGACGTGATAAAAACTTTGTATTTGTCTATAGTGACACAGCTAACTCACATATCACATTTCTTTACATTTGACTGAAAATACACCAAGTCTGTATATATTGGTTATCTTTTATTGAGCAAGTTTCATTGATAGTTATATGTCTTTGAATATATATTTTTAAATTGGAAGGCATACTGCATATGAAGTAGAGTCCAGAAGTTAAAAAAAAAAAAAAAAAAAAAATCCTAACAGGAATCTTGGTGGGAAGGCTAGTAATCACTAAAGCCCCTTTTCACTCTAATGCTTTTTTTTTTTTTTTTAAGAGAGTTTCCCTCTGTCACCTAGGCTGGAGTGTAATAGTGTGATCATGGCTCAACAAACTCATCCTCATGAGCCAAACTCATGGCTCATGCAAACTCAACCTCTCAAGTGATCCTCCCACTTAAGCCTCCCGAGTAGCTGGAATTAAAAGCACACATCATCACTCTTGGCTAGTTTTTGCCATGTTGTCCAGGCTGCACTCTAACTCCTGGGCTCAAGAGATCTTCTCGCCTTAGCCTCCCAAAGTGCTGAGATTACAGGCACGAGCCACCACACCTGGCCCCCTAATTTTTATATGTCTATGATTTTGTCTTGTCAGGCCAAATTTCACCATATGTGAATACAAGTAGAAGAATTAGTTTGACTACAGTTTTGAAATCAAAACTACATTTAATTTTTAAATATGTTGAATTATATTTAAACAACTATTTCTCCTTTTAGATATATAAAGAATTTAGTCATCAGAATAGAGTATTTCACTTCAGAAACAGTAGACTAGAGTGACTCCTGAAATGTAAATGAAGGAAAGAGCATTTTTCATAGTAATGATACTTAGATTACAAATTTTAAAGAATTCTTAGGAAGCATTCAAATTCATCTTTTATTTGGCAACTAGAAAGTTAATATATTTTCATTTGGTTCCCACCAGAAGAAAAGTATAAAATATTGTCTCAAATTACATGATAAGATTTTCATGTCAGCATATGGCCTGATTATCATTCAGTATTGACTAATTTTCTTTTAATTCTTTTACCATTGACTGAGATATGAGAGCTTCTAATGTTAAATTAGGGCTTTTAAAAAAAATCCATTCTGAAGTGTTGATTTATTTAATTGCTTTAAGACAAAAAAAATTAACTGTTATATATTATTTTCTACTATACTTCTTTAGAATATATTAGAACTATGGCATTACTCATATCTGTATTTTAGATTTCACTTGTATTTAATTATGGGTTGGGGAGATAATGGCTTTTCAGTAGTAATTTACTAGACTTTTTAAAAGAATGTACACAACTTCTCAATGACTGTCCAATTAGAACACAGAGGGGTTTTTCCTCACTAAGGCAATAGGGTAGGCACATTAGCTCATGCCTTTAATCCCATCACCTTTGGAGGCTGAGATAGAAGGTTCACTTCAGCCCAGGAGTTTGAGACCAGCTTGGGCAACATAGCAAGACCCCATCTCTATGAAAGAAAAATAAATTTTTTTTAAGGCATGGTGGTGTGCACCAGCAGTCCCAGCTACTCAGGAGGCTGAGGTGGGACAATTGCTTGAGCCCAGGAGTTCAAGTTGAACACAGTGAGCTGTAACAGTGCCCCTGCCCTCCACAATGGGGCAACAGAGAGAGACCCTGTCTCTTTAAAAAAAAATGTAATCTATGCCCATTTAAAAAATATTAGAAAACAAAAAATAAAAAGGAAAATCACCTGTGATAGCATCACTCAAAGATACCTACTTTTAAACAGCTTGATTTCTTTCTCTTATCTGTCTTACTGTTTCAGTATAATTATGATCAGAATGCATTATAACGTATCTTGTTTTATCATTAATTTTAAATTTGGGTGCTGCGTTGTAGTCTAACCTTTAAATACCACATAATTTATGTTAATGCTTGAATATGACAAAAGCCAATCCCTGTCTGTGATATTTCAAATGACAGACTAGAATCATTTTTCATCCCCACAGCAGAAGATAGCTATCATATTTGTTTCAACAATGGGAACTTCTTTTCTGATTTTGAGGGCCAGCCATATTCGATTATAGATCTTTCATCAGTAGCCCATACGTTTACTCTAACCTTGGCTTTTCTTATCACAAATTGTTGAATAATACCTTTAATAGTTTAGACAACAACTGTAATAATAAATAAATTTTACAGAATTGATATCTCATACTGAATGATTCTTAGATTAGGCCAAAAGTCAAGGTGAATAAAGAGTTCATATAATCTAATAAATTATTGAAATTTCTTGTTAAAATTTTAGATAAAAAGATAAAAATACATAGAATTCTCCATATTAAAAATTTATCATATGTCCCACTGGTCTTGTTTTTCTGTTTGTAGATTTTTTTCTTTAAAAAAAAAAAGAAGAACTTGCTCTGCAGAAATTGACCCTTTATTCTTTTAGTAGTAGATCCATCAGCATTTTTATGCCACTAAATATTCATCTTAAATATACTTAAATTTTTTATAGTTTTCTATTATCCTGTACATTTACTCCTCCATTGTTGCTCATTTTATATTGGCTCCAGGATTGGACATCATAAAGAATGCTTTTGTCGGCCAGCGCAGTGGCTCACGCCTGTAGTCAGGAGTTCAAGACCAGCCTGACCAATGTGATGAAACCCCTTCTCTACTAAAAATATAAAAATTAACTGGGCATGGTGGTGGCCACCTATAATCCCAGCTACTCGGGAGGCTAAGGCAGCAGAATCTCTTGAACCTGGAAGGCGGAGGTTGCAGTGAGCTGAGATCATGCCATTGCACTCTAGCCTGGGCAACGGAGTGAGACTCAGTCTCAAAAAAAAAAAAAAAAAGAATGCTTTTGATGATCATTCTTGCAGTAAATTGTGCACATATAAAATTATTTTCTTAGTAGAGTTAGTAGATGAAGAGTTGAATATTCCTCATACAGTTGAGGCTTTATGTATACATTTCCAAATTATTATTCAGAAAGGTTATATAACTGTATTCTGCTAATTTCAGTGTATGAGACTGGTATAAAGTTTGACTCATCCTTGCCAGTATATTCTTCTAAACAAAACAAAACTTTGCTTATTTAGTATGTATAAACTGGTATTGTGGTCATTTTTAAGTGATAAATGAAAACAAAATATGTGAACTTTTCTTCTTAAAAAAATTACCTTTCTGATTTTAAATGAATAAATATAATATACATACAATTATATTTTGCTGGATGATACGTCTAAAATAAGCTCTGATTTCATAATTGGCCACCAGTATAATGGAGAGTTTTAAGTGTCCTTAACCTGTAGTTATTTTCAAGAGATCTTTGACTATTGTATTGTGTGGTGTGTCTATATGCATTTTTCTGGGAGCTCCATAGCATTTAATTGCTCTGTGACCCCCAACTACCCCTAAAAAAAGTAAACAATAACTACTTTGAAAGTAGCGTATGTCACCATGCCAACTGTCAAGTGGTTTGTGTTTTTGAGTATAATCCTAGACAAATTTTAATTAAAATTAACCCTTAAAATCTTCTGGCATATAAATTGGTGTTATGTGAGAATTAAAAAAAAAACTCTTTTGGCATAGGTTTCTTTGTTTGCTTTTATATCATGTGAAAAGAGATAGCATTAACTGAATTGTTTTGTGTCTTCTGAACAAATTGGTAGAAAAATATTACTTAG
Source organism: Saguinus oedipus (assembly GCA_031835075.1). Taxonomy (NCBI): domain Eukaryota; kingdom Metazoa; phylum Chordata; class Mammalia; order Primates; family Cebidae; genus Saguinus; species Saguinus oedipus. The sequence goes on from CM063175.1 coordinate 114,997,242, forward strand.
AAGTTTGCTCTAAAAAGATGATTTCTTAAGGATATAAACCCAAAGAGTTAGTTCTTTCTTAAGGTCAAACTCGGGATTTTTTTTTCTTCTGAGTTTAGCAAATTTCAGCAAATACTTAGAAGTAAGGAGTTTTTAGATAATGTGCAGTCACATTTACAGCGTTAGTAGAAGTTAAACGGCATATCTAAATTCAGTATATTGAGTTTCTTTTTGAAGCACCTCTGTTCCCTGATTTAAAACCTTTTCAAGTACATAAATATCTTTTACAAATATAACAAATTAGTCTTAATATGTAGAACCTTGGATTATCTTGGTTATTTCAATGCCTCAGATAACAGTAAGGTTTCTACTTTAAAATCATTAGTACAAGTCCAAGTTGATTACTCATTTGTACATTTTAGATTGGATTTAGAAGGCTGAACTGTTAGACTAATAGACTAGATAATTCTTAAATATTATAAATACTCAAAAATTTTAAAGTATGAACAAATTGCCCCTTACCAAATTGGCTTTATTGTGAGAAAAAATACATATATGTGTTACTCTAATATTTAAAGAAATAACCTTAATTACTCCAAAGATGAGATGTAGAACATTGCCAGCACCCCCAATTAAAGTCTCTTCCTTCCGTTATCATTATTCTGACTTTCCTAATAGCCATCTGTTTACCATTTTAATAGTTTGACCTCTTCTGAATGTGTACAGTCTGCCTTGTCCTCTTTTTGTATTTCATAGAAATTGAATTATACCAAATGTCTTCTTTTGTGACCTGTTGCTTTTGCTTAATACCGTCTTTGAAGTTCACCTCTGTTAGTAGCTGTAGTTTATTCATTTTCGTTGCTGTATATTATTATATAGATATGCCACATTTCATTATCCATTTTTGTTCTTGATAGACATTTGGGTTTTCAGCTTATGGCTTTAAAAGCTATGGAGCTATGAACATTTTTATTATGTCTCATGATGAACGTCTGCAGATTTCTCTTAAGGTACATGCCAAGGAGTAGAATATTTTAGTCATAGAAGAAGAGTTTATGTTTCTTAGATAAGCCACTGTTTTCCAAAAAAATGATTGTACATGTTTTTACTCCCAGGAGTGCGTCAGAGTTCTTGTTCCTCTATAGCCTCACTAATATAGTCAGACTTTCAAATTTTTACTCATTAGTGCATATAAATGATATTTCATTGTGAACTTAATTTACATTTCCCTGATTTCTATGATATTGATTATTCTTTCTTATCTTTATTGGCCACCTGTGTTTCTCTTTTGAAAAATGCCTTTGCTAATTGCCCATATTTTTCTACTGAGGTGTCTTATCTTTTTTCCATATTGACTCTTAGGAATTCCACTAATCCTTAGGTTGTATGTGTTGCAGATACCCTCTTCTTTGTGGCTGTATTTTTCGCTTGCTTTATGGTGACTTCTAGTGAACCCTTTGAAATTTCTTAGTCATTTTATGCCACATGTTCTTAGCTTTTGTCTGATGATGCCTTTATTCAGTTAATTTTTTATTTCACTGTTTAGGGTTTATTTGATGTTTTTAGTTGGTGTGGATATTCACTTAATTCTAGGATGCTATTGCTACTGGGTATGGAATTCTATATTGATAGTTATTTTTCCCTCACATATCAAGGCTATTCCATTATTTTCTGCCTTGTTGCAAGTTCAGTTGTTGCTTATCTTAATCTCTTCTGTATTTTCTGACTGATTTTTAGATATTTATCTTTATCTCTAGTTTTTTAAGTTTTACTTTATTATGTCCATGTGGGAATTTTTGGTACATGTCAAGTTTATAATCTCTGTTGGGATTCTGGAAATTTCCTTGCTGTTATCTCTCAGCTGTTTTTTCTGCCCCATTTTCTCCCTCTTGTTCTTTTGGGACTCTAAATATATGTTAAATCCTTCTCACTGTGCTTTCTAGGTTTTTTAGTCTTCTCTGTTTTCTTTCTCTTTGTCTCTCTCTGCTGCATTCTAGTTTCTTCCCCTGATTTTCTCAATGACTGTTACTTTGGTTATATTGTTATAAAGATCTAGAATTTCCATTGGCTCTTTTTCAGATATACTTTTTATTGTTTTTAGTACTATAGTTTGGCTTTTATTTCATTGAATATGGCCCACATAGTTATTTTCATATTCTGTATTTGATAGTTCTGGGTATCTAAGATAATCGTGGGTCAGATTCTGTTAGTAGTTGCTTTTTTCTGCTTGTTCATAGCATCTTGTTTCCTTGTATACCCATATGTTTGACTATATGGTGGACATTGTATTTGAAAACTATCATAGAACTATTTTCAGGCCTAGGACAGTATCTTCTCCCATAGGATTTTCATTTACTTCTGCCAGGTGTCTGGGGTGCTACTAGTTGAGAACACCTTAATCCAAATTCAAATCTTGCATTTACCTGACCTACTCAGATGACCCAAAGTCAGCTAGCTCATGTGAAGGCTGGTTTTACAACTGGCTCACCTTTTGCTCTATGGGTATAGTTTTGTTCTTCTAGCCCCATGAGATCATTGAAAATGCAACTTAGTTTCATAGCTGTCTATTCAGATTAAACATTTCCGGTAGGCAGAAATAAAAGGTATCTCTACTGGGTGGCCTCACTGGGTTTCTTGTCTTCTTTAAGATTTTTTTTTTCTGTGAACTCTGCGGAGAAGTATCTTTTGGATTTTTGATTCACTGTCATGTTAGTTCTTTGATGCCTATATGACGTTTTTGTTTTTATTAATCTAACATTTTAATAAATCATTATAAATTTTCTGAGATTGGGGATTTTGTATATTTTGTTCACTTCTTTTATCCTAGACAAGTACTGGTATGTAGCATGCATCCAGTAAAATATTTCCAAATGATTAAGTGAATAAGCTTTTTTTTTTTTTTATTTTTTGAGACTGAGTCTTGCTCTGTTATCACCCAGGATGGAATGCAGTGGCACGATTTCGGGTCATTGCAACCTCCTGGGTTCAAGTGATTCTTGTGACATAGCCTCCCAAGTAGCTGGGATTACCGGCACCCACCACCATGCCCAGCTAATTTTTGCATTTTTAGTAGATACAGGGTTTTATCATGTTGGCCAGGCTGGTCTCGAACTCCTGACCTCAAGTGATCCGCCTGCCTTGGCCTCCCAAAGTGCTGGGATTACAGACATGAGCCACCGGGCCTGGCCTGTGAATGGGCTATTTTAAAGCATTGCATTTTTCTCTTCCACATATATTTTAGAATTCATTTGTCAAAATTTGGAACATCCTGAGATTGGGCTTAGAACTACAGTATAATTTATGGAAAATGGGAAAATATAAGCCTTCCCTTTTAGGAACATGATATGTTTTTCCATTTTTCTTTGTCTTTTATGCCCTATGGGAAAGTCCTATAGTTTTCTTTGTAGAGAATTGTACATTTCTTTTAAAATTTATTTTTATGTATCTTAGTTTTTGTTGCTAGTGACAGTGGGGCTTTATATCTGAACTTTCTAATTCAATATTGATAACATAGGGATTCATTCTGTGTATGTCAATTTTATTCATAGTCTCATCATGCTGAATTCATATTCTAATATTTTTTCAGTCAGTTCTATTGCAATTTTAAAGTAGCCAATCTTAAAATTATAATATTTATCTCTTGCTTTTCAATTTTATTCCTATTATTTTTCTGGTATTCTTATATTATGAAGGATTCCCAGTATAATATTAGCAATATTTTAGCAGGCATTTCTCGCTTGCTTCAGATTATATAACAGGGATACTGCTGTTATTATTGAATGTAATTTTGCTGAAAGTTTCTTGTAGACAGTTTATTGAGTTGAAAGGAGTTTTATTTGTTTTGGATAAGAATTTTTGCATGTTTTTGTTTTAAATAAGAAACATAATATCGATTTTAGTATTAACTTCTGTTGAGATTGCCATGTGATTTTTTTTTTTCTTTTTTTAATCTGCTGATACTAATAAAATATACTAATAGGCTTTTAAACATCGAGTCATCCTTAAATGCCTTGTTCAGTCATGATGTGTTGGTTAATACTATACAATTGATGTGTTTCTGCAAGTTGAGTATCCCTAATCTGAAAATCCAAAATGCTCCAAAATCCTTGAGTCATAGTCCTTGAGTGCTGACATAATGCCTCAATTGAAAAATTCCAAACCTGACCTCATGTGACAAGTCACAGTTAAAACAGTCAAAACTTTGTTTCAGTCACAAAATTATTTAAAATACTGTATAAAATTACCTTCAGGCTGTGTATAAGGTATATATGAAACAAATGTGTTTACACCTGGATCACATCCCCAATACATTATGTAAATAATATAAGGGTTATGTGTGTAAACTAATGATTTTTTTAGGTTTTGAAATATTTGCACAATATTTGCTTATATCTAATATGTGCAAATATTTCCAAGCCTGAAGATATCCAAAATCTGAAACACGTCTGTTCTTAAGCATTTCAGATAAGGGATACTCAATCCATATTTCATTGAGGATTTCTTTTCATACATGTTTTCTATTAGTAATATTGGCCTTTATCTTTCTTCTGCTTTACTTTTCTGGAATCTAAGTTGGGCTAACCTAAGAAAATGAGTTAGGAAGTTTAAATTTGTCTATGCTTTAAAAGGGTTTTCATATCATGGGCAATATTGCTTTCTTAAAGATTTGATGGTACTCATCCATAAACTCATCTGAGTCTGTTACCTTTTGAGAGATCAATCTTTCGACTGCTTTTACTGTGTCTTCTATTATCGTAGGTTGTTAGGGTTTTTTTCTTCTTTTTGAGCCAATTTTGGTTATACTTTCCTAGAAGAGTATCTATTCTAGATTTTCCAAAATTTTGGAATAACTTCTAGTAATATCCTCTTAAAAGTTATGTAATCTCTGTATCTGTCATTTCCTCATTTACTGATGTTTTCTTCTCTTTTTTTTTTCTGTTTTAATCCTACTTTGTTTATTAACATGTCATTCTAAACATTCCATGAATACAGCCTATATACTAGAGTATCAAACATTGTTCCAGTAAGAAGTGCAGGAGTACATTTAGGGCTATCTTAAGAAATATGAATAATTTGGCTTCCATTATTATATTAGGTGAAAAAAATCAATTCACATAAGAGTTGTCATATCCTGCTATGATCAACAACAAAACCAAGTAGAAAAATAAGAGAGTGTGTTAAAAAAAAAAAAAGATTATCAAATGCTTTTTGAAGGACTTGTTCTCTTCACTGTCACATACACTCATACAAATTACTTAGTAATCTGAGAAGTGGTTCTTCACTTATATTAGGAACTTGGTAAATATTTGTTGAATGAGTGAACTATCTATGGATATGAATCGACTACTTTGTGCTTTTTTTGAAAAAGTTTTTTTCAAGTAAGAGCAATAGTAAACGTACTGAAGTTCTCATTTTGCTCAGATCATAAGCCTATAGAACAGTGATTGTTACAAATACCACCCATCATAGCACAAATCAAAGTCCATTTCTGAACCTAGTAAAAAAAAAGTTCTATCATCTTGCAGAACCAATTCTAACCAAACAATTCACTGGGCTTCAATCACCTGAGATATGGTCAAGAAAAGTGGGCTGGGGCTACTAGGCTTGTATCTATTTCAGCTCTCAATGAATTCCTAACTTTGGGCCCTCACTCCCCTTCCCACCCCAATAGACACATGTTTAAAAATTTGCTAAAAATAGTGGCTGCAGCATGTCTTCGCCCACTTGCAATTTGGCTCTGAAAATGTATTCAGGCTGAGTTCAGAAGAGAGACCTTCCAAGTGGAAAAATAAATTCACTAAGGGAGCTCACTCAAATGGAAATGAGTTCATGGACCAGAGAGCAAAGCAAAACATTGTTCTTAAAGCAACCTCAATAGACACACATGATGAAACTCACTCTTACATCCCAAAGCTACCTTTGATAACCAGTTCAAAAAAACTGTCTTTTAATAGGATCTCTTCAGGAACACCATAATTTTGATGGTTTTTCCAGGTAAAATTGTGCTAAATGTCATACCTAAGATGATTAAAAACAGGAAAACCAAGTGAAAGGTGATAAAGTTTCAAATCAGCCAATGTGTGATGGATTTGGCCTAAAGTAGATAAAGCAAATTCCATTAAGTCCTGTAAAAGAGCTGACCTGAAGAACCACTTCTCTCAGTCATATATAGTAGATATGATGACTTAGCTGCCATAATTTAGGAAGGCAGGAGTATATACTATATACATGATTGTTTTCCTTGCATTTCTACAAGAAGATGAGGGGGGCAATTTAAACTTGAGTTCTCCAATTCTACCTTAATGAAATAAAATACCGTTGGATAAGTAATGGAGATTCTAATTTATAAAATACCATCAAATTTCATTACCAATGTTTCACGGATACTTCTAAATTACTACTCTTTATGCACTTAAATCTTAAGAGAAATATTGGCTAACCCCAAAAATGTATCTTTACATAATTATAACTTCAATAGGTTTAATTTATATTAAACTGAATACCACTTTGAAATACCTTAAAGTTAAAAAGTCATCAATGACGGGAGCACACAAACAAACGTATGAAACTATCTTAATTTTTCCTTTGTAGTAAGGCTACTAGCTAGCAAGTAAGGCAGCACTTAACAAGCCCCAGGTCAGCATCTTCAATTCACAATGGGGCTTCTCCATTTCTCTCACAATTCCCTATCACTGCTCCTGGTGTCAGAAGATTATTGATATGTGGCCCAGGAGAGTTGCTGCCAGCTTCCTCTTTCCAATTTCATTAGTTCCTCTAATCAAAAATGAAAGCAAAACCAAAAACAGCTAAACATCTACTCTTTCACATGTTCCAGCCCAAATTAAAGCAAGGTCACATTTAAAATACTCTTATCTGGAAACAAGAGTTGTTTAAAATGGGCTCAAGAAAAGCCTTACACCCTTGATATGTTCCTACACAGACAACTGTGTCCCAGATGTGGAAAAACACAACCTGATGGTCTTTTACCTGCAGAATTACATCACCCATAGAGCACAAACTGGACACATCCTCAACAGTGCCCCAGAGCACTCACACAGAACCCAGCAGCCTTGCGCTTCAGTTCTTAAAGGCTCCACATTTCCTGGCTTTAGCAATGAATTCCTTTAGCAGAGAGCCATCCATTTGCCAAAAGTCTGTGTAACTTCTGTCAAATGATTGACGCAAAACTTAGAGCAGAATTCTTCTAAATCCTCTACATCATATCTGACTGCAGCAGAGAATAGCGAAAAGGCATTCTCCACAGTAATTCCTCTCTTGATAATGTGCTGACAAAGTTTTTTCAGTCTGTTTTCACAGTAAGATGTCGCCAAATCCAGAAGACCTATTGCATCTTCCGGCGGCAGGTCCACTGTGTCTGTGTAGAGGTACTGGAGAAAGACATGATACACTGGGTAGGACAACTGGTCGATTTCTATCACTTCCTTCATGTCTTATTCCAATACGACTGGAACATGGATCAAAAGTGCTCACACCTGATTTTCAAAACAGCTTTATGGACGTGAATATATTTTCCATCAGTTCGAAACTTTATATCAGCAGTTTCTGGACTATCAAATTCTTTCTTCAGTGACTGCAACTGTTAAAAAGTCTTCATGTTCCACAGACAGGAGGCGCCAGGAGACGGTGGGGGTGGCAAAGCAGGCAAACACATCATCGGTGCAGGAGAAGTGGGTGAGGTGTGGCAGGATCACAGACTGGCCCCACAGGTACACATGCCCACCCTGCGTCTTGGCCACAGACGTGTGGGCAGAGTGACAGGCTGCAATCTCTACCACCCTTTCTTTCTCCACCATAATGTGTGCTGGACTTAGCAGATTATTTTTATTGCAAGTTCCTAGCTGCCCATGTGTTAGCTCCACAGGCATAGAGCAAGCCCTCATCTATAGCGCCTAGAGTATGTGCGTAGCCGCAGACAATCTGGTTCACACACACGCTGTGCAAAGCTGCCACTCTCACAGGGTCAGCTGGTTGCCATTGTAACCCCAGCCATATACCTCGCCATTGTCCAGAACAGCCATGGATGAAGTCTGACCACAGGCAATGCCAACTACCCTCTTAATATGTAAACAGTTTGTAACTTTTCAAGGAGTTGGTTAATTTGCTGTAGAACCTGATCCCACCTGGCCACAGTTATAACCCCAAGCAAATACCTCTCCATCAGCTGCTAGAGCCATTGAATGATGTGAGCCACAAGCCACTTTCACCACTTGCTTCATCAAGAGATTGATACAGACCTGGATGGGAGCAGTGCCTTGGTTGGTTGTCCCATTCCCAAGCTGGCTATAACCATTGTGGCCCCAGGCATAAACCACTCCATCTTCGGTGCTGAGAAGAACATGTGGTCCACTCCCGTCACTGAGGCTTTTAATCTTCTTTCCACATAAGCCTTCCAGCTTTTTGGGTACAAGTGTACTCTGGTTATCTCCAGTTCACTATAGTTCAGTCCAAATACAAAGACCTCATCACTGTCAGTAACATACAATGCTTCATTGGCTGAGGTGCAATCTCTTGAGGGGAGAGCAGAGTGAAGATGGGCCACTTTCCTACATCCACCATGACTCTGGCTTCAAGCAATTCCTATAAATAAGCCGACATCTCTGAGTCCAGGAGGTTGAGGCAGTGAGCCGTGTTCACACCGCTGTATTCCAGTCTGGGTGAGAGGCCAGTTGCGGCCGCGCCGTCCCGCGGGACCGCAGGGATCTCCGAAGCTCCGGCGGGCGCAGAAGCGCGAGAGAGCCGCGGTGCCCACCGGCGGCGAAGGGGAGCTCTTCTCTCTCTCTCTCTCTTTTTTTTAAACTAAACTTCTTGAGGGTTTTTTCTGGGGCATTTGTTTTTAAGTTTTTATAAGAACTTACTCTTGGTATTTTATTTATTAACTCAACTTTTCTACGCTCCAAAACCTAAATTTTATTTCTCACCTTTCTGGTTTTCTAGTAATTACATGTAAAGCTACATGTTTTTCTGTGCATATCAATTTGATATCCCACAGGTGTAGATATAGTAGAACTATTGTTATTTACTTTTTACATTATATTTCAACTTTGATTTCCTTTTTACCCAATTTCTACCTTTTGGGAATTTGTTGAAATTTTGTCTGTGGTCTCAGATATATAATTACTTGTTGGTAGTATTTAATGTGTTTGAAAATAATGTATATTATCTGGGTTTTTTTTGGGATAGAATTTTTTATATACATGATATATGCTTTATATACATATATTTTAATATATAATTTAGATCATATATGTAGTCTGGATTTAAATGATGCTGTTTTAATTATCTATATTTTACTCATATTTTCTTTTTCTTTTTTCTCAGATGGAGTCTCACTCTTGTCACCCAGGCTGGAGTAAGTGCAGTGGCGCAACCTCCGCCTCCTGGGTTCAAGCGATTCTCCTGTCTCCCCCCTCCTGATTAGCTGGGATTACAAGTGCTCACCACCATGCCCAGCTAATTTTTGTATTTTTTAGTAGATACGGAGTTTTGTCATGTTGGCAAAGCTGGTCTTGAACTCCTAACCTCAGGTGATCTGCCCTCCTTGGCCACCCAAAGTGCTAGGATTACAGGTGTGAGCCATCGTGCCCGGCCTTCTCATATGTTTTCTACATCTTTTGTCAGATTCTGTGAAAGATAGTTTAGGATCAGTGTGATTGTTATTGTACCCATTTCTCCTAAACCTCAGTTTATTTTCAGCCATTGCTTTAAGTACACAGAGGTTTGCTGTTATATCTGCTTGATAGATTAAGTTTTTCAAATCCAAAAAAGAGGGATATCTTTTTCCTTCTTTTCTAATGTCATTTTATTTTAGATGTAGAGCTAGATTTTCTTACTATTTCACCCAACTTCACATTAGGTTTTTTTAATTCATATATTCATATAGGATATTATAGGACAGAGAGAAATAACTCTTTCCTTAGATAATACATGTAGCATGTAGCTTTCTAGATTTCCTTTAAAAGTTTGTTTTTAATCCATTTGAAATTTACTTTTGCTTTTACAGTATTATATAGGAGTCAGTTGCTTATTCCAAAATGGATAGCAACATCACTTATTAAATAGTTTTTCTTTGTCTAACAGAATTGAACAACTTTGTCACATATCAAATTCTTGTGTAACCTAGGATTTGCATCTGAAATCTCTATTCTGTTCAACGGTCCTTTTTGCCTTCTTCTAAATCAATACCATATTTATTTGATTATTATGTTCTAATAATGGCAGAACAAGTTCCCTGTCCTTTAGAATATACTTACCTCCTTCACTGCTGTCACAGTGGGATCTTCAGAATGATTTTACTACCTTCTCTTCTAAATTTTGAGTCCCTATTGTCATAATTCTAAGAAATCTTTCCCTCCCCAATTAAATTTAAATTTACATGAGTAACCAGTGTTTCCTTTTCTTGAATTCCATCTTGAGGTCTCTTTTCTAGTTACTTTTCTTTTGCCCTGAAAAATGAATAATTAATTGACCAGGTAAAGGATCATCAGAGGCGGTCCTTTATCATAAGGTAGATAGATGTTGTCTCTCTCAGGGTGGATAGACTGGCTATTTCATTGCCCGTCTAGCTTTTTTCCTTTTAAGTGACTTGTTCTCTCTGCCTGGATGTTTATATGATCGTCTATGTATAGTTCAGGAACTTTACCAAGCATGTCTAAACGTCCAGCTTGACACTTATTGAGCAGATTCCAGTCTTTCTCTAACTCAGGTAAAATTTTCTACTGTCACCTGCTGAATAACTTCATTTTGCCATGTATTCGTTGGTCTCCTTCTAGAGCTCCCATTGTATGTTAGATTTCTTCGATCTGTTCTTTAACTCTTTGCCCTATGATTTCCATTTATGAATGTTGGCTTTGTACTTCGAGGTATTTCTTGTGCTTAGAGACCATCCTTTTAAAACTATCATTTAATTTTTTTTTAAGAGACAGGATATGGCTCTGTCACCCAGGTTGGAGTGCAGTGGCAGGATCATAGCTCACTGCAGACTTGAACTCCTGGGTCCAAGTGATCCTTCTACCTCTGCCTCCTGAGGAGCTGGGATCAAGCCACCATGCATAACTCTCATTTAAAAATCTATTTTAAAAAATAATGTTATTAAACTTTTGGAAGTTATGCTGTATGTGCTGCACGTGACTCACCTTACATGCTCTTATTTTTATTCATGTTTTCATCTTTCCTCTAGCATTTCTATTTTCCTAAAGGTATATTCTAATTACTCTGCTTATTTTCCTCCCATTGCTGGACCTCCTTACATAGGTTGTTTTTCTTTCTCAGCTCATTGAGTTCTAGTCTGTGTATTGTGTGTCCTACACATTAGCAGTCCTCCAAGCAGTAGGTAGTGAAGTGGCATTTCCTGTTGAAGTATCTGAAGGATGTGTCAGGTCCCGTATCTCCCTGAGTTCTCTGGGAAACGCTCTCTGGGTCTCAAGGGGGACTCACTCCACCCATTCTTTCAAAAAGATACAGTACACTTACTTGTGGGCCAGAATTGACCTTCCCTGGAGCCCACATATTCCTGATATTCAAGCTCTCCCAAGGTCCATCTTCTGGTCCTCCAAACTGAGCTTCCAACACATGAAGAAAGTTGCATATTGGTTCTCTTTTCTCTTTTCTTTGCTGGACCCCAGCAAAGCCCCAAGCCTCATATACATCTACGCCAGCTACTACAAGTCCCACTGGCCATCTAGCTTAAGAGAAGAGTAGAGGATAGGCCGGGCACGGTGGCTCACGCCTATAATCCCAGCACTTTGGGAGGCCAAGGCAGGCGGATCACGAGGTCAAGAGATCAAGACCATCCTGGCTTACATGGTGAAACCCCATCTTTAAAAAAAAAAAGAAAAAGAAACAAAAAGAGTAGAGGAAAAGGAACCTGTGTTGAAATCACCCATGCTTTTTCTCTTTTTCCCCCAGCAACACAAGAACCTTAGTATGCTTTACTTCTTTTGGGTTCAGCAACCTCTTTTTCCTTTTGATTACCTCAAATTTAGCTTCCATATTATTTTTTTAATTTATTAAATTTAAGTCTTGACCCTTCATTACTTAGTATTCTATATGACGAAATGGGGAAAAATTCATAAAGCATGTCTGCTGCATATTGAAGTACAACGGTTGCCTCCAAGGAAAAATTATAAGCAGTTTGAGTTCCAAGCTGAACTAGTTACTATCTTTATGAAACATTTTTTTTTTGTATTTGAAATTTTTATTTTAGGCTGTAAAAACAAGCAAACAACAAATAACTTGAAAATAGGCTTGTCAAATGATGTAAATTCATCCTTTCCAGGGAAGCAGAAAGTAGACCATCCTGCTTCACTGCTGCTTGCACTCTGCTGGGTTTTGATCCTTCTTCGAGTCATAGTCTGGATCATTTTCCTCATCTCCTTCTTCTTCCCCTTCCTCATCCGCTTCTTCACCTTCTTCATCACAATCATCATCGTCATCTTCAATAGCTTCTCCAGTAAAGTATAACACTGATCTTGGGAGTATACGCTCACCTAAAAAGTGACCAGTTTCGAAGTCTGCAGCAAGGATAGCTTCAGCAGCAGCATCCAGATCTCCATTCTCGGGAACTTCAGGAGGGGCAAAAAAATTAAAGAAAGAGTCACTGGAAACTGTTTTAGTCACAGTACGAACTGTCCCGCGGCCCTTGTGTTTCTGCTTCTTAGTGGTTTTCAAAGTGACATTCTTTCCTTTTTTCCAATCTATCTGGCACCCTATACAACCCATAATTTCTGGTCCATCAAAAGAAAAGGGATCAGAATCATCTGGTTCTGACCTCATCCTCTATGTCTTTGTCAGCACTTCATTTGTAAAATACTCATTGGGTTCAAAGCGAAATTCTAAGACAAAACTCATAGGCTGGCCAGCATCTGAGAACTTCACTGTGATATCTTTCAAGTGCTTCAGAATAGGTTCATCATGTTCCTGAACCATATCACTGAGCAAGTCAACATTCTTAAAAACAGTTAACCAAAATTCAGGGATTCCTTTGGGGTCTTCTTTTTCTTCATCCTTTTTCTCATCTTCAATCTTGGCCTTTTCTTTCAATTCCTCCGAAATCTCATCTTCTTCATCTGGTTTCCATTCACATTCTTCTTCCGTAGGTTCATAAATTGCATTAATGATCTCAAATCGCTTATCAAATAGAGGCTGATAGAGAACAGCATACTTCCTTTCAGGATCGTGAACTTCCTCATAGCATTTGGCTTCTGTCTGTGCACATTTAACTTGCAGGTTTTTGAGAGCATTCACTCGTCTTTTAACTGCCCTAGGCAGGCTTTCACTGTATCCTGTTGGTGTTTCTACCAGACCATCAAGTCTTTCTTGAAGGGATGCAAGAATCTGAGGATTTTGCATCATCTGAACAGTTAGCTGACGTGCTTTAATTTTTGTTTCTTCACCAGTTTCTTCTTTTACTTCTTCAACATAATCCAAATCTTGATCAAGTTCAGACTGTTCTTTGTTGTCAATGTCTGCCATGTTGTAAGAACTCCAAATATCGGTGGCTACTATGGGGAGCCAGGCGGCCGGAGCTGCGCAGGCAGTGACTCAGGGCGGCAGCGGTGACGGGAGGAGCAGGAGGCGGCGGGAGGAGCAGGAGGCGGCGGGAGGAGCAGGCCTTTATGGAACATTTTTGCAGATTGTAGTGAAACTGATGGAACAGAATTAACCATTTAAAAGTAAAAACTCTAGTGACATTTAGTGCATTCACACTGTTGTCCAACAGCCACCTCTACCTAGTTCCAAAATGTTTTCATTACCCCAAAAAGAAACCCTGTACATAGGAAGCACTTGCTCCCCGTTTTCCCCTACCCAAAACCACTGACAGCCACCAATCTACATTTTGTCTCAATGGGTTTACCTATTGTACTTCCATATTATTTTTTAATCAAATCTTGTAATTTAATTATTAAATTCACCCTCCATGCTTTTGTATACATGTTTTAGAGTATCTTTTTGTTAGAATACAACCTCAAGAAACTTTTTTTCACAAAGGGCTGTAAGCTTGTAGGTGGTAAGCTCTCTGAATCTTTGTATATCTGAAAATGTACTTCCAGTTTGACTGGGGGTAGAATAGATTTACCCGTAGGTCTCCTAAGATTGTTCCATTGTCTTGTATCTAGTATTGTGGATAGTCTGGTGCTAATCTGATCTAATTTCTTTGTCAGTCTCTTGCTCTCACTCATGAAAATTGTAAGTTGTAAGATTATCTTTTTTTTTTTTTTTTTTTGCCAAGTGAGTTGTGCTGTCCTTTACACAATTCTTACTCATTTGGGAAACAGGGAGCTACTTCCACTTATCAGTGTAGCAAGACTACAAGGAGATTAACCGAAGGAATTTCTTCAAAGGCCTCTAAGGAGTATCTTCTAAAATGTATTCAGGACCTTTCCATGCTGGGAACAAAGATGCCAGTAGGCATTTATCTCTAGGCTAGGAACCCAAGTGATGTTTATTCATTCATTTGGTAGTGCTAGAAACTGGCATCTCTGGGCTAAATCTAGCCCATAGACCTAAATTTGTTTTCCTTAACCTTCACAATATATAGAAATCAGAGCACTTCACATTAAGTCTACATTTTCAGCTTCTTTTAAGAGGAAAGCTCCTTGAAAGGGTATCTGCATTCCTGTTCCCACAGCCCCCAGCATTCCTTGTCCCTTAGCTGCCTGACTTCTCCAGGTACCTGAGTTCATAATCCTGGGTTACAAGCTACAGAGGGGACTATGCTGGTTCCCTCAACTAAGGTATACTACTACTGCTGGCTGCCCTCGGCAGTGTACATCCTGGAGATGAGTTTCCTTTTTCGGAGGGACTCCTCATTGAGGGGGGTGCAGAAGACCTGCAGACCTGCATTGACCCTGTTCTTTGAGCCTTCAACTCCTGAAAATGAATCTATTGAGCCCCACCTTGGTCAGACGTTTAGTCTCTCTCCTTCTATTTCTTCTTTTTGGCTCTCTGGCCAGTGCTGACTCCAGCTCTTTCCTCCTCAGGGTGCTGCTGCCTCTTCCTCTTACCTCTGCTCCTTGAGCCTGTACGTGCTCTGCTCTCTGCTTCCCTAGCCCTGTCATCCTCCTCATCCCTTACATCCAAGATATCCTCCCCATCTTGATGCTGCTGTGTTTTCTTCTTGCTTCTCCTGCTTCTTCCATCACTGCATGCTCTGCTCTCTGCTTCCCTGGTCCCACCACCTAAAACAGGTTCCTCACCTCCGTCCTCTAGGTTCAAGTCCTCTTCCTCCTGTTGCTGCCTCTTCTTTCTTCGGCTGCATGGGTCGCATATGCCCTGCTCTCCACCTCCTCCGTCCTGACACTGCCTGCAGCCTCCTTGCCTTTTCCTCTTTCTTCCAAGACCCCCATCTTCTCTTCATGGTGCCATCTCTTCTTTTTCTTCCTTTTCCTGAGGGACTGATTGGTTTGCTCTCTGCTATTCAATTCCCCAAGCCCACTTGTTCCTGCAGCATCCTCTTCCTCCTCATTCCCTTTAGTTGTATCTTCTCTTTCATCTGAGATCTTTCCTTGATGCTGCCTTTCCTTCTTGCTTTTTCTGATGCTCTGGTCAGCACGTTCTGGGTGCTTCTCATCGGCATCGTTCCTTTCCAATACTGTAGCTTCTTTCTCCTCTTTCTGCTTCCTTTTCATTTTTGGCAGGGGCGTGCTCTCTGACTGTGGTTAAGGGGCCCCAGGGTCCTGGCCTTTGAGAAGAGCTCGGAAGGCCTGCTCCTGGGCCTTGAGGCGAGCAAGCTTCGCCTTCACTGTGATCCCAAGACGGGCAGCCTTGTGTGCTGTTCGCCCCTCACAGGCTTGGAGCAGCATCTCATCAGTCAGAAGCTTTGGGGACGTGGCCCCTGGTTGTCATCACTGCAGCTCTCCAAGTCTTTGTGCAGCTTCTCTCCACCTGAAGTCAACGTGGCTGTCTTCACAAACTTCTGATACAGCGAGTTGGGCTTGGGATGATTATAACGGGTGGTCTCCTTAGAAAGGCTCCTTATCTGTACTCCATCCTGCCCAGTTTCCACTACCGAGTTGGCTGCAGTCTTGTTGAAGAGCTCATTCCACCAATGGTTTGTGAACGCCTTGGCAGGGTCATGTCCTACCCCATGAGTGTCTTGCTTCAGCGTCACCCTGAGGGCCTGGGTGATACCATTTTCCTTCCGGCCGAGGCCTTTGCCTTGAATCCATCCATGCTTTAGCAGCTGCTCCTCAGCAAACTTCACCCCATGACCCTTGACCTCTGGAGTGACATTCATGGTGAGAAAAAAGTATCTATCCTGAGACTCTCACCAGAGAAGAAGAGGTGATAGCATCCGTCATTGCCGGGTCCTCTCTGCGGAAACGTGTCAAACGTGACTTGTGCGCCGCTATCTTCCAAGATTATCTTTTTATCCTTGATGTTCTGAAAGTTCACCAAGATGTGTCTTTATTTTTCCTTCATCCTGATCAGTACTTTGTAGGCATTCTCAATTTGAGGACCAATGGGATACTTATTATTTCTTATTTCCTTCCTTACTGTTCTGTCCTTGTGGCACTTCTTTCGGGTGTATGTTAGGACTTCTAAATCAGTCCTCCATGTCTCTCAGTTTTTTATTGCACTGTCCTGTGGAAGAATTCCTTAGCTCAGTCTTCCAACACACAATAACTCTAAAGCTATCTGCATTCTACTAATCAGCTGTCTGATGAGTTGTTTTGGGGTTTGATGTTTTGATTTGTTTGTTTATTGGCATTCAACACTTTTATATCTAAGATATTTAGTTGTTCTTCTTAAGGACCCATTTTGTTTTGTGGATATGATTTCCTCTTGGTTCTCAAGAATTAGTTATATACGTTTTTAAGTCTCTTAGCACTATTAAGTTTTCTTGAGGTTAGCTCTTTGTTTTGAATTTGATGCCCTTATTTTATGGTGTAGGTTTTCCTCACATATTTAGTGATTCATGCTTGTTTGCTAATCTTATGTTTTAGGTTCCATGCTAGCCTTTCTGCAAATGTTATATTAATTCAGCCTGTGTCTGGTGATTTGTAGGGAAAGAGTACAACACACAAATACTGAGTCTTCTAGAAATGGAGACTGTTTTCTTTTTTCTTTTTTGCACGTGTTGTAGAGCAATCTCATGCCCTTGCCATGTCTGAACTAACAGAGTCCCAGCCTCCTGAGCCCTTACCACCTGTTGTAGCAATCTTCCCATGCATGGTTTGGGTTAATTTTCTCTTTTAATTAGATTTCCTTTGTGTTCTGTTTTTTCAGTTATGATAATTTTTGATTAACCAAAACATGCTATTTCCCCCCCAACCCTGATATAGATTTAAATTTTTATGTCAATTTTTAGAGATTAGAGGATTCTGCAAAGTAGTCTTTTTTTTTTTGATAGAAGAAATGTTCATGTAAATACAAGTGATACATTATTTCCCTATGCCACTGTAAAGTCAAGTCATAAGACATGGTAGTTATGCTTCAAAAGTGTTCTTTTTTGGCTGCCTTAAATCCTCTTATTTTTTTTTTCTGCACTTACAAGTCCTTTCAGAGTATCACAACAATGTTGTCTGTCTACTCTCTACACCCACTCGATATGTATTTTTAGGAGGTACATAGAAAAAGATAAGGAAGAAAAGTATTTTTGTAAGATGTTAACCTAAAACATAAAGTGGTTTAAATGAACACATTTTTTACCCTGTTATTTAAGTGGTATATTCTGCATTTTGCTTTTTTTGTTTGTTTTTAGAAGGTGACATTTATTGCTGTTTCTCTTTGCTTAAGGTGATAACCAGGCTGCTAATTTGGAACACTTGTTACGTTACCATTTCAGAACTAAAACATTACTTACCAAAGGTGAATGATACTGTGTGAATGTGGTTTTTGCAGACGCTGCTAATGTTGTATAATATGTTAAAGTTCATAGATCATAGCTTCATGAGCCCTATTCTCAGCTAGGAGGCCAATACAATGAAAACTTAAGGCCATTCACTAGGAAAATGGAACATGTATTTCCTCATGTATAGTGTTAGAGGTCTATTGTCTCTGTTAAACATCTGTTAGTGTCATGTTTTCTGACAGAGCAGGCAAATGCACTTGCCCTTCTCTCTTTTCTTTTCCCTCTCCGCTCCGTCCCCTCCTTCCTTCCCTTTCCCTTTCCCTCTTTTTTTTTTTTTTTTTTTTTGACAAGGTCTCACTCTGTCACCCAAGTTGGAGTGTCGTGTGCAGCTTGGTCATAGTTAACTGCAACATCAAACTCCTGAGCTCAAGTGATCCTCCTAACTCAGCCTCCTGAGTAGCTGAGACTACAGCCATGTGCCACCACTCCTGGCTAATTTAAAAAAATTTTTTAGAGACAGGGTCTCACTGTGTTGCCCAGGCTGATCTTAAACTCCTGGCATCAAGCAGTCCTCCTTCCTTAGCCTCCCAAAGTGCTGGGATTATAGGCATGAGCCACTGCCCCAGCCCCTTTCTCTCTAAGACTAAAGCTAATATGGCTATTTGAATTGGTGATTGGGAGCTCTGTGTGGTGTTTCAAAGGAAATCACTTTCCCACATAGTTACTGCGAAAATCAAAAGTGATTTGATTTTGGTATTGCTGACCAAACAGTAAATTTAATTTGTATGAGAGGGAAGAAAGTTCTGATAGTATTTATTCTTCATTTTTATTTCTAAACTCTTCTTCCTCTTCTTTAAAAATCCTCAGCTTTGAAGCTCAAGCCTTTAGACTATACCACTCACTACTCCTTCTTACAGTTGTCTAACAATTCCCCAGTTTTTAGCTCTCGATTACTCTCTACAGCACTACCCCATTCTAAATCTTGAGATGTTATCATTCAAGAGAAAGTGACATTAAAGTGAGTTACCAAAGAAGGTGAGGTAGTTAGCAGTGTAATTATCTTGGGGAAAAATACTGGGCTCTAGGAAGGTTAAGCGCAAAAGAACATGGTTGGTGTTCGGAAGGGACAACAAAAAGCCACTGTGACTAGAGAGAAGCAAGTGGAAAAGTGGGAGATAGAGAAGTAATGTGGAGCTGGTCACGTAGGGCCTCGTGTCTTTGGAAGAAATGTAAGATCGAAAGACGTCTCTAACAAGCTTAGCCTTCACCCTTCCTTAGCCTCATACTCTCATGATGATGCTCTAAACCTTGTCTGTTTTCATAACTGCAGCCTTTTCTGTTTCAGTATTCCTCCTTTCTGAACGATCCTTCTGATTTTACTCTTATACCCCGACCCTAGTAATTCTCCACCCTCACCAGGGCCTAAGTCTGTTGATCTTAGCACCTTTTCACTGACTCTAAGCTGCCATCCACCTCCTGTGTGTTTCCCTTACTCCCTTACTCAAATTATGTTCATCAGTCTGTCACCACGATCACTCTCTTATAATCAGTCTTCCTTGTCACTCTGATGTTCTGTGATCTCTTGGCAAAATCCCAACCCCAGTTAAACCATTCTCCACACTTAGATATTTTCCTCCATCTTAAAAGAAAATTTTTTTTTACCCCTGCCTTTCTTCAACTATCAGTCATTTCTGCTTTTCCTTTTAACCCAAAACTTCTTGCTATAGCCAGATATCATTATAATATAATGGGAATTTTAAACTCTCTCTGACAAGAGGTTAACTTTTAAGAATGAACAACAAAAAACATCCATCAAAAAGCAATAAACAAATATGAACAACTCCTCTCTAGGTATGGTGATAAACCCTACAGTTTCTTTGACCCAGGAAAGGGTTAAGACAATCATAGTAATCCTTTTCCAGTGACAGTTTAGGAAGGGGCATGTCTGCCATGTCTGCCAATGACAGTGTGGGAGAGGTCAGCCAAAGTTAATCTGATATTATAGAAAATAACTGGAGTTGTTTATGTAGACCCTAATCTGATATATCACTAGAGAACTTCTTTCTTAAGAAGCTGCTATGTGTCAGACATTGTTTCAAATATTTTACATATATTAATCTTTATTCTCACAGCAGTCAAGTGAAGTAGAAAATACCATTTTTACAATGAGAAAAATCAGGCATAAAGACCGACTTTCTCAGTAACTGATCAATAGTAAGCTGAGATAAAAAAATACGGTTGGTCTGGCATCAGAGCCTACGCCCTTTACTATTAGGATCTCAAGCAAAATGTGTTTTAAATGTGAGTTCTCCTGCAGGCATGCTAGCAGTACACTCCAGTTCCCAAGAGTGAGTATACCCTACTCCAGTCCTCTTCCTCGTGAGGAGTAGTGCTAATAGGTTTTGGCTGTTGGGCATTGCGTTTGTTATGAGATAGAGTTTGTCATGTTATCAGAAGGTTAAAAGTGATTGCTCAGAAGGTTAAAAGAGATTGCTTCTAGGCTGAGCCTTCTTTGTGTCTCGTAACCTTAGCACTTTCTGGTTTCTTTGTGCTTGGCGTTTCTCTCTTACCTCTCATGTAAGTTCAGCTCAACACTGCCTCTCTCTGATAAAAACATAAACTCTACCTTATCCTATCCCTACCACATAGTAGGCCAAGCAAGAACCAGAGTGGGGTCTCCCTGATTGATCTCTAGTCCAGAAAGAAAGAATCCTGGAGCTAAATCAGATTGGTAACCAACAAGACTTCTTTGAATTGCTCCTTCTGCAGCTCCTACTTTGGAATCTGTGGTTGGCAGTAGGTGGTAGATTTTTTTTTAAATCAGGCACTTGTGCTTTATATCAAAGGGTTACCTCCTACTCATGACATAATTTTAAAACCTTTCAATTGGAGCTGTTTGCTATAGACCCTAATCTGATGTATCCCTAGGGAACTTCTTTCTTAAATAATTGCCTGTAATCCATTATTTATTTGTCACTCCTTTATTATATTTATCTTATATTCTTTGTTACATTTATCCTTTGGGAGAGGAAGAAATTCAGTTAAACATTTAGTGTGGATATTTTGTAACTATTGATTTAGAAAATTTTAAACAATAAATCCTCAAAATCGGTTTCTAAGTTTTAAGAGCAAGGAAAAATCAGAGTAACTTTGGCTGACCTCTCCCACACTGTCGTTGGCAGACATGGCAGACATGCCCCTTCCTGAACAGTCACTGACAAGGGATTACTATGATTGTCTTAACCCTTTCCTGGGTCAAAGAAATTGTAGGGTTTATCACCATACTTAGGAGTTGTTAGTATTTGTTGTTTATTGGTTTTTGTTTGATTAATTTTTTTGTTCATTCTTAAAAGTTAACCTCTTGTGAGAGATAGTTTTAATTCCCATTATAAAGAGCAGGCAAGTTTTTTTTCAGTCATATTATTACCCCCTTACCCTGTTACAGTTCTACCTTTCTGAATCCTCACTGCTCTTAATTACATTCCAGTAAGAAAAATGTTGAAATGTTCTCCCTCTTTCTCTTCCTCTTTCTTTCTCTCTTTCATTCTTTTTTTCTTTCTCTCTCTTTTTCTTTCTTTTTTCTCTTTCTAAAAAGAAAGAAAGAAAAATGTTGAAATGTTACTAGTTGACAATGAAAGGTCCGATCTCTACAAAAGGAACTGATATTAATATGAAATTACTAAAATAATAATTTTAAAAAAGAATTGACCTACAAAACTACCATGATGCAATGAAAATCCAACTGTTTCCCAAGTGATTACTTTCTACTGTGGAGGTTTTATTTCTTAAAAAAAGATAAAGCTGAATGATTTTATCAAACTGGCCTAAACTTAATGAACAAACTCCAGTGATCCTTTAGGAGTAGTATCTGAAACATGTTTGGTTCTAAAGAAAATGTATAACTTTGTTGGGAGAGATTTGACCTAAGAATTGCAAGTCCTATATGCTTTTAAATGAGTTGATCCCTTTTACTAGACATCTGTCCTAGGGCTTTGGCCTAATTAATTTTAGTAAATAAAGCATTTTCATATTAATCACTTAAAGAAAATCAGTATTATCAAGGATTATGAAGACCAAGATTGTAATTTAAGAATCTGTGACCCAAGGTCTTACTGTGATAAATCCAGTTGTACCTGTGTTGGATACAGGAAAAGGATTTTTATGTCTGTAAAAGGTAAATGTTAATCTTACAACAGGTCCTTCAGGTTCATGCCAGTAGTGTGGATAAGAACAAAAGATAAGTTGAACAAGAAAGACACCAAAGGGATTATATATTGAGTAGGAGCTGTAGAGAACATGATGAGAGATTTGATAAGCTGCACAGGTCAAAGAGAATCTAATATCTAAAAGAACATCAGAGATTCTAGAACTAGCACTGGGGGATGTTAGAAAGTAGCCTTCTGTGAAAGCAGTTTCAGACTCGACACTGGACATGCTGGAAGCGCCAGCCAGGGAAAGGAAAACAAAGTTTTCTTCCTATGGACCAGGGCTGAGGGAGAAGGGGGTGCTCCAGAAAACATTCATTAAAACAGATGAAGGCAGAAAGAGGGCTTCAGTTTTGAGAATAGCTCTATGTGTCATTTTTACAAATTTTCACACAGCTACTGTCTCTGGTATTATAACATTGAGAAATACCCAAATCATAAAACCATAGTTCATTTTTCCCTTTACTGAATAAATATAACTTCCCCCTGACCACAGGAAGAATAAAATTATGCAAGTAGAAGACATTTTTTTCATGTTTTACAAAAGAAACAAACGGTATGCCTACTGTGGTCAGATGATGACAGCAATGATTATGATGAAGGCAGCATTAAAGTCTAGTGGTTGTTAGCAGAGCGAAGCTGGGGATGGGATCAAAACTTGATGTCCAGGCCTGGGGTTTGCCCTGCTTTAGCCAATACAAGACCCTAAATTCACAATTGATTTAGTTCCTTATCACTAAGAAGACCACCTGATCTTGTTTTTCCACCTCTAAAATTATATAATTGCAACAGAAACTTGTCCACACTAACACTAATAAAGTTGGCTTGAAAAGTATGAAGATGATGAAAAATAGCATATAAAACTAAGGTGTTGTTTTAATTAAGTATATTTTGATAGGTTTATGCAACAGTGAATGTTTTCTGGAAACCATGCCTCTGAAAGGGATGCAGAGTTCATTTTGGTCAAGATGAAAAGCAGGACTGGTGGCACATCGTATCGCCACATGTAGGGCTAGCAAATTAGACACAAAGCCAGACAAAATCACAAGGAGAGCCATAAATAAAAGAGAGTCTTAATGTGATTTAAATACCGTGACTGAGTTGCATTCAGTGTCTGCCTGGTCACCAAGTCCAATGCGACGTCATCCTCTATAGAGATGTATTCTAGCAAAAGACTTCTGCATCCACCATCTGGTCTCTGACTAAGAGCGTATCTCACTGAATGACACATAACCCAGTGGGATGCACCAAATTTGCTTAACCATGAGCACATCATCTTCTCATAACAAAAGCCGAATATGACCCTAATTTTATATTCTGTAAATTGTGTTGTGGAAATTATTAAAATAACTGTCTTCTGGGTAGTCTTGTAAACATTGATCTTTTTTCCTTTATTGAAGCCAGAGTTTAAACTTAAAAAAGTACTGCAAATTTCAGTTTAAGAAGCCCGATATCTTTCACAATGTATCCTTTATGTGGTAAAACAGAGAAGTTTTACTAAAAACACTGTTTTTAGTTAAGTAAAACTAAAGTACTATTTCTGACTAGGTAATCTGACCTTCCAAACACAGGAATTTGAGCAGAGAGTTCCAAAAATTAGAGTGTCTGTCCTCTGTCAGAACTTTCTGGGAAGAGTTTGTCAAATGGGCACTATTAAGAAGAAATTTCTAAGGTTTTAACCTTTTAGTTTATACCTTAAAATAGATTTCAGGCATGTTTCAAAATAAAGGCAATCACATCCTTTCTCTTAGGTAGAGCCTACTGGGTTTCTTATATCCTGTATTATTTTGGAAACATTTTACACTTCAGGAGCAATAGTATGATTTGCCTAAATGGAAAATACCCTTTCTTTAGTACTTCTTTGGCATTCCTCAGACTGTTAAATATTTTGTTCGCTCTTGGGCAAGAAGGAGATGATACCTCATTTCAAACGCACCCCAAATGTACAGATCCCTGTAAATACTAAGAACAAATTTTAGTGGTGTGTGGTCCTCTTTCTGACAAAAACAGATGCTAAAGAATGAGCATGATATGGAAATTTGAATGAAATTTAAAATAATCATGTTCTTCACCAAATTCTATAAAACTATGACCCTTTATTGAAATAAAATGAGAAAACCTTGCTGAAGAACTGAGCTGTAGTTAGTACAGAGGATATATAAGCAACATTCTTTAGACAGCAAACTCTTTTCTTTTTTCTTTTAATTTATTTTTTGTAGACAGGGAGGTCTTGCAGTGTTGCCCAGGCTGGTCTCAAACTCCTGGCCTCAAGCAACCCTTCTGCCTCAGCCTGCCAACATGTTGGGATTACAGGCATGAGCCACCGCATACCTCCTAGACAGCAGACTCAAAAAGGAAGGAAAATAGTCTGATAAATGAAAAGCAAAAAGTTCAAAATGATATGAGAAAAAAAGTTAATAAATTTTATTGTCAATTTATTTCATGTAAACTGTTGATTAAAAACCAGAGTGGAAATGGAGCATATGGCTGGTAAGGTAAGAAGCAATACAAGATTCCAGGGAAAGCCTACTGAAGCTGGACTTCTTCAGGGCTACAGGCATTAATAACATGTCTCATACTGTGCTTCAAGAATTGACCTGAATTGTCGAACCAAATGATATTTAAGGGTTGTGAGGTGAATGAAGACTATAAAACATACTAATGTTTGTATTTTCAGATGTCTAGTCACTTGGTCTTCCTACCCTGGAAAACCACTGAAACCGGTGTAAGAAAAAAGGAAAACTTATTTAATAGAGCAATAGGACTGGTAATGGCAGTTTTAACATTTTTAAAGAACAAAGCCTATTCAGCCAGTCTCATACAGTGCCCTAAGCTTCTGTCTTGAATGTAAGCTCCACCTGGATACAAATATGAAGGGCCATTATGTGGAAAATGGTGATCAGCTGTTCTCTATCTCCCCTGAGTTCCAAACAATAGGTGGATATAAGCTTCAGTGTGAGGGATTTGGGCAAGAAATGAGGAACAATATTGTAAATTGAAGTGGGTTACTGAGTGAATCTTACTCTGTGGAAGTCTTTTAAAAACTCATTACTAGCCCCCACAACATTTATTGTCTATCTGTGACATGGGTAGCCCTGTAGTAAGAAATGTGATGAGTTACACAAGAAAGAGGATCCCCAACCTGGAGAATAATCAATACAAACATCAAATAACAAGATAGAAGCACAAAAATTCATAATGGCAAAAATGAGAGCGATGTGTATATATCAACATAATGACAGCATTTAGCTAATTCAACTGGAAATTTTCTCAGTGCTTTTGGAATAGTAAGGGAGTCTTCATTTTTAGCTTTGTCAGTTGACACAATTTTGCAATGAGTCTGATTCTCACTGGCATCTCTGATATGTATACAGTTTCTGGAAGAGCCTTCTCCTGGAGAGAATTTTCAAACAAACATTTGGCATCAGTAGAATGTTTTTTAATCAAATTGTCTGTTTTTTATAGAACAGGCTTTGATTTCCAGAAGTCAAGCTGTTGCAGAGACTGAGAACCTTAGGGCATTAGACCGGCACCAGACACATTACACTGAAGGCTGGGATTCCAGGGATCTAGGATTCCTGACTAGGATTGAAATACTGCTGCTGATACAGATCCAGGAAGATATTAGTGGTATTTTAGATTAAAATTTTAAGACTTCAAACAACCTGTTAACAACTGTACCCTCTTGTACTTTAAGAATCGTGGATTCAACATCAGTAAGAATAACAGTCAAGAAGTTTAGTCTGGGCCAGGCATAGAAGCTCACACCTGTAATCCCAGCACTTAGAAGGTTGAGGCAGGTGGATCACTTGAGGCCAAGAGTGTGAGACCAGCCTGACCAGCATGGCAAAACCCCGTCTCTACTAAAAAAAAAAAAATACAAAAATTAGCCAGGCACAGTGGCATGAACCTATAGTCCCCAGCTACTCAGGAGGCTGAGGCAGAAGAATCTCTTGAATCCGGAGGCAGAGGTTGCAGTGAGTTGAGATTGTGCCACTGCAGCCTGGGTGACAGAGTCAGACTCTGTCTCAAAATTAAAAAAAAAAAATTTAGTCTGATGCAGTGGTGTGCCAATCAATGTTTAACATCTGGTTTTTGAGGCAGGCAAGAATTGGAGGTGGTCATGTGCACAGGTACCTAATGTGTAGCATTTGCCAGTTTCTATGATGTAAATGCTCTTGCTGTGGCTGACGGCAAGCTACCAAAATGATGTCACCCAAAGCAGAGTTAGGAAGAAATGTGCACACTCACCTCGCATTGCTCCAGCACATCAGTGGTCCTATGTCAGGTATACGTAGAACATCAAAGTTCAGAATCATCACTTTGACTGTCATTCAGTGACAGCCACCATTGTCATTACCAAGTAGAACTTCTCCAATGTTGTCACAAACTCTGTAAAACTGAATCAAACACGAGACTTCTCAGAGCTATGTTTTTTAAATCATAGAGACTAATATTTAGCAAAAAGATTCCCCCATGATACTGTTCTGTGTAGTATATCACCCAGGCCCTTAAATGTTCTGGATGCTATAAACAGAAAAACGAGTTTACTAGTCAGCAGAAGAATTGATTCTTAGGAGCAGTAAGCCCAACCTTCAAAATAAAATAGTTGTTTGGATTTTAATATTTTGGTGTTTAAAAACACATTGAGAAAAATACTGGGTACCACTTCCATAAAAGCTCAATTAGAAGCATTTCACAGCAATTCCAAGATATTATTTACTTGCTAATTTTTTGAAAGAGTAGAACTGTTCAATTAACATGTCAGTGTATGGCCCACCTCCTGTCTTCATTCTTGGACCTCCAAGTATCTCTGTGACTCCAGGAAACGTATCTCTCTTATCTTCAGTCTTGATGTAAAAGAAACAAAAGGCGTTAACTTCTCCAGTGCCTGAATGCCCAAGTGGCTGTTGTTCCTGCCTAGAAATCAGATATTGTGTAAGAACTGGAACCTCTAGTCGCCTTCACATTGACTTATGAATTTGTTTTTTGTATTTAAAAGACAAAAACATTTGAGAACTGCAAGAACTTCCCCTAAACCTTAGGAGAGAAAGCAATAAATTCTTAGGACATAGTCACTCCCGTCATAAGATGGCCAATATTCATACAAAACTAATAATGGTGCTCATAATAATGAGCTTTCATCTCCATTCACAGTGAACTTGCACATGTTTGCTCGCTGATCTTCACAATAGTCCTCCGAGAACTTGTTTTACAAATCTGGAAAGTGAGGCTCAGGAGAGCTAAAATCACCTGTCCAATGTCTAGTAACACATCTTCTGACTACTAAATATGTATTTCCTTCCCACTACACGATGCTGAATAACACTGTTCACATTGTTCAGTCTCAGCTTCTCTACCAATGATTAGTACTGTATTTATTCAATAAGTAGGTAATAGGTGCTGTCTGTGGTGAGGCATAATGGAATCTGCCAGGATGAATAAAACATCACCATTGTCCTAATACAGTTTTGTTGTTAGGCTGTTATCTAGTTGAATGGGATTTCTTTTTTAGCTACTTATTTAATGTAAATAATCTGCTCAGTTACAGTTGATGAACACATCTCTAAGTCAAAGAGTTTTTACCACTTTCATGTACATTCTGTATGTTCTTGCATTGCTATAAAGAAATACCTGGGTTATTTATAAAAAATAAAGGTTTAATTCGTTCTCTATTCTGTGGGCTGTACAAGCTTGGTATCGGCATCTGCCTGACTTCTGGGGGGGCCTCAGGGAGCTTTTCCCATGGTGGAAGGCAAAGCAGGAGCAGCTGTGTCACTTGGTGCCTGCTGGGTCACAATTCATCCTCATGACCCAGACACCTCCCACCAGGCCCCACCTCCCATGTTGGGGATTACATTTCAACATGAGGTTGGTCAGGGACAAATATCCAAACTATATCACTGCACATGCAAGATGATGCTCAAAATTTCTTTCTTCACTGAATTTTTCCCTGACACACTTAATGACAATGTGACCCAATCTTCTTAATTGCGTTGGGTTAACAGTGCTATTTTGCATTGCTGTGAGCTAACACAATGTGGGCTAATGAACTAGATTCATTGGCAGGTTCTGACTTGTTTGACATGAGCCACTGGTAAGATGACAGTGGAGGAGGAGGAGGAGGAGGAGGAGGAAAGATCTTAGTTAAATCAACACTAAGATCTCAATCTTTGCAGCTACCCAAGTAAGAAATAATAACATACACAGGGACTCCTGATCATTCGTCTTAGCATCACATTTTTATTATCCTCTGTTATAAAAATAAAAATGGTAGAGAATGAATCATGAATGATATTATTCTGAAGCTACACAGGAAGACTTCAAAATGATGTCATTCATGACTCATTTCTGCAGTCTCCAGCTCAATCCACCCTTTGGCACTAAAAAATTGCTAAGATACTTTTGAGAGCTTGAGTTGTACGCTCTATATATGGATGAAAGGAGTTACTAAGGGAATCTTACTGCTTAGGTATTGGAGACTGATGATGGATCTTTCTGATTCACGAAGTTCAGTGTTACCGATGGACTTTGAATTTGACACACAATGAAGCAGTGGCTCTCCTTGACGTGAAGGGATATACTGACAACATAAGTGTTCTTCTGAGATATTTATTTCCTGCAGCTCTTTAGTGGATGCTGTTAGGGAGTAAGGAGCTCCACGAAAGAGTCAGATCACATCACAAAAAAGATTGCCTCACTAGAGGTTTTCCAAGGCAAACCCTTTCCCTCAAATTCTGAAAGCGCGGTGAGGCCTGGGCTTCTGCCAGGGTGTGGAGGTATTGAGATGTGTTTTCTAAATGCCAGGAGAGCCAGACCTGGAACCACAGTTCTGTATTTCTCATATGCCAAGTTTTATAAATAGAAGCCAGACCAAGAGGCATGGTTTGTGTATAGAACGACCAGATGGCACCATGTGTGGAACCAAAGAGCATTTATATCCTCTAAAAGGTGGATGCTGGTTCTGAGTTATCTTAGTTTAAAAAGGATACCTTCTAAAACATCTCAGCTCAATGATCAAGAAGGAAATGAAAGAAAAACTGTTTTCTAATGGTAGATACAGCTTTTTTTTTTTTTTTTTTTTTTTTTAACGGAGTCTTGCTATGTCACCAGGCTGGAGTGCAGCGGCATGATCTCGGCTCACTGCAACCCCCGCCTCCCAGGTTCCAGCAATTCTCCTGCCTCAGCCTCCCGAGTAGCTGAGACTAAAGGCATGCACCACTATGACAAGCTAATTTTTGTATTTTTTAGTAGAGATGGTGTTTCCCCATATTGGCCAGGCTGGTCTCGAACTCCTGATGTCAGGCAGTCTGCCTGCCTCGGCCTCCCACAGCCCTGGGATTACAGGTATGAGCCGCCACACCCAGCCTGCATACAGCTTTTTTAGGCTTGAAAGGTGGTGTGATTTGGTGATGTTTCTAAACTATTAAAAACCAATGTGTTCATAAGCTATTTCTAGGAGAGACTGAAATAATTGTTAAGCTATGGTGGGGTGAGGCAGGGAAAGGGGTGCAGAAATCTTAATAAAAATTAAATATTATGTTGGGGAGGACCAAAGAAAAAGCATCAAAGGGTAAGTATAAATACGGAACTAAATACCAATATCCATTTATCTAAGGAGAGAACATCACTTTCTATTCACAATGTAATCGGGTGAAACTATATGAAGTTGCTGATATTCAACCATCTTTGACTAAAAAATGTTCATGGAAAATGGTTCAATTTAAACTAGAAACTATTGGAAACAAGATAAATGCATAAGATATATAAAAAGCACTCTAAAGTTGTCCCTTGGCTTACTAAATGTAGAATGCTAGAAAAACAGTAATCCAAAATAAATTATTTTTTCATGATGGAGTCAACTCATTAATCCTAAATATTTATGGATTTTTGGTCCAAAGTATTCTATATGCACAGGGATGGTTTGAGGAAACAGCAGATTTAGAGAGAAAGCAAGTCTAGTTAAGCAGACATTTTTTTATTAATAATAAAAAATGAAATTTAACGCCAAGCAGTATTTTCCATTTTTCAGAATCTAGAGGAAGATACCTGCAGAAAAGGGGCACACGCTGGTGAGGATCAGTGTCTTCTTGCACTCGTGATACGGAACCTCCTCAAGCTGGGGAGTCTCACCCACAGTATAACTTTGACCTGCGATAGCACCCACAGTCCACTACCCCCCTACAGCAGGGAGAGGTAATGGGTTTCTGTGAGCAAGCAGCTGTTGTTGGACCTGGCTGTGACAGCCTTGCTCTGGCCCATCCAGGCACAGGTGGGATGTGAACTCTGTCTGAGGAGGGCCCATTGGCATGTTAGACCCGTCAGTGCTCACTTGTGGTTTCTTGGTCATTTGAGACCAGCTGTCTGTTTACTAACAGCTCTTAAGAGTACTTTCTGGTTGTAAACATGGGGGAAAGTAGGCTAGACTTTTGGAAGGAATATTGAGTAAAAATATAACTTCTTATTTTTTTGAGACGGAGTTTCACTCTTGTTGCCCAGGCTGGAGTGCAATGGCACAATCTCGGCTCATCCCAACTCTGTCTCCCAGGTTCAAGTGATTCTTCTGCCTCAGCCTCCTGAGTAGCTGGGATTACAGGCATGTGCCATGACGCCGGCTAATTTTGTATTTTCAGCAGAGACAGGGTTTCTCCACATTGATCAGGCTGGTCTCCAATTCCCAACCTCAGGTGATCCACCCGCCTTGGCCTCCCAAAGTGCTGGGATTACAGGCATGAGCCACCATGCCCAGTCACATATAGCATTTTTCCTATATTCAATTTAAGAGTAATCTGATGTATAAAGGGGGAGGCCAAATAACATCTTTATAGAATTTTTATGGGGTAAAAAAGGAAAGAAAATATCAAATTCTCCCAAAATTATGGGAAAGTACTATGGGGATAAACCAATTCTTCAGTATAGTTTTGATCTAGAAATAGCCATTCATGAGGGACTAGACAGTTTGTGATGCTTTTTCATACACAACCATCCTCACAGGGCTTCTACGACATGGTTATCATTCTCTTAATCTTACAGAAAAAGAAACAGGCCTCTTCCTAGAAGTTTAGTGACTGCTCCAGGGTCATAATTAGTAAGCCAAAGAAGGATGTTTCAAATGTCAGTTTTACTGAGGTTTATTGCATGGTAGAAGGAAAACACTCACGCTTTGGTATCGTACACACCTAGGTTTGATGCCTGGTACTGTTTCTTGTTGTGTTCCTTCATTTCTTTTTCTCGGGTTATCCTCTCTGAACTTCAGTTTCATCATATGCAAAATGGCAGTGATAATCCCTTTTTAAGAAAGTTGTTGTGAAGATTAAAGGTAATATATAGTAAGTCCATAAAACATTGTAGGTACTCAAAAGATGATAAATTTATAAAAATTTAAAACATCTAGGCCAGGCACAGTGGCTCACACCTATAATCCCAGCACTTTGGGAGGCTGAGGCGGGTGGATCACGAGGTCAAGAGATCGAGACCATCCTGGTCAACATGGTGAAACCCCGTCTCTACTAAAAATACAAAAAAATTAGCTGGGCATGGTGGTGCGCGCCTGTAGTCCCAGCTACTCGGGAGGCTAAGGCAGGAGAATTGCCTGAACCCAGGAGGTGGAGGTTGCAGTGAGCCAAGATTGCGCCATTGCACTCCAGTCTGGGTAACAACAGCGAAACGCCATCTCAAAAAAAGAAAAATTTTAAATATCTTCTCTTCTAAAGTCAACATTAAAAACTGCAAAGGCAAGCCACAGACTGGGAGTATACCTGTCTTCAAATATATATTTCTTTAAAAAAGACTTGTTTCTAGAATAAAAAAGAACTCTCATAACCAATAATAAAATAAATGGCTTAATTTTAAAATGAGCAAAAATTTCAACAAATGAAGATATGTAAAAGAAGATATACAAGTGGCCAATTTTCGTATGAAAAGACATTTAATATAATTAATCAGGAAAGTGAAAATTAAAACTACCCCCTTTTCCAAATATCTAGTGTGCGACAACCTAGCTCCAAATATAGTGGCTTAAAAACAATGACAACATATATTTTACCAACGTACTTGCAAACTGGTATGGCCTTAGGAGGGACCGCTCACCTCTGCTCCATTAGGCATTAGCTGAGGCCACTTGAATGCTGGGGCTGAAATTAATCTGAAATCTCATTCACTCACTTGTCTGGTAGTTGATGCCAGCTGTTAGCTAGGATGAAAACTGGGGTTATTAGCTGAACACTTGCACATGGCCTCTCAATATAGCCTAAGATTCTTTTCAACATGGCTAGATTCCAAGAGCAAGTATCTCATGACAGAGAACCAAGTAAAAGTTATGTCACTTTTCAAAATTTAGCCTCAGAAGTTAAAAGTCATACATCAAGATTCTATCTTATTCTATTCATTAAAAGCAAGTCATGGCCAGGCGTGGTGGCTCACACCTGTAATCCCAGCACTTTGAGAGGCCAGGGTGGGCAGATCAAAAGGTCAAGAGTTTGAGACCAACCTGGCCAACATGGTGAAACCCCATCTCTACTAAAAATACAAAAATTAGCTGGGCGTGGTAGTATACACCTAAAATCCCAGCTACTCAGGAGGCTGAGGCAGGAGAATCACTTGAACCCAGGAGGTGGAGATTGCAGTGAGCCGAGATCATGCCATTGCACTCCAGCCTGACAACAGAGCAGAAGTCCATCTCAAAAAAAGAAAGCAAGTCACTCAAAGCTGGCCCATATTTAAGGGAAGAGAAAGAGGGGCAAACATGTTTATAGCAATCACAGTCTGTCACACAGTATTTACTTTTCCAATGTCATGCAGAATACATTCAAATCTCCCTAAAAACTAACAATATCAGAACCAAGTTCAAAGTCAAAGATTTCATCATCTAAATCATCCAGACACAGCTGAGGCTCCTTGGATGTGGTTCCGTACATACAGCTCCTCAAGTACAGTTCTTGATGTGAAGACCTGTGAACTAAGAAGAAATCTTCTCTCCCCCTCCCTCAGCATACAATGGTAGGGCAGGAAAACTGCTTTAGATCCAAACAGTGGAAAATGAAGTACACAGAAGTTATTGTTCCATAGACTCAGAAATCTGGTGGGGCACATGTTGCCAGTTTCTTGATTCTTACTTAGCCCTACTGCCTGGGAACGATTCCCTACAGCTCTTGGCTCTTCCCTCTGGGCTTTTTGTCATCTTTTCTTGAATTTAAGAGTCATCCTTTCTTGCACATAAGAAATGGTCTATGAATCTGCTGAATAGATTTCTCAGCCTGCTTCCTGACCTTAGTAGTTTTGAGATCCAAAAGTTTCCTATCATTTTGTAGTGTCTCAGTCTCTTTCAGTTCAAGCTGTGAACATCTTTTAATATTCCTTGCTCACATTCCCACTCCCCAGCTCAGCAGTTGCCTTAAAAATAACAGTCCACAATCCAGGCACTCAAGAGAGCAGAATGGGTTTCATTCACAAAAAATTATTTGACCTGTCTGGTGGCTTCCTGGTGGCTTCCTGGAAAATCAGCTGGAAAGGCTTCTCTTTATTTAACTTGACTCAGAACTTGTCCAGTGCTAAAGCTGCCACACAAGTGGCATTTGTTGAAACATTTACAGAAAAATGTTTCAGTTGCTGCTGCTAGTGATGATGGATAACAGTTGGGGCAAACCTCAGACTAATTAAAAAGTTTGAGATACAAGGCTGGGAAAAGATGTTCATGTGGGCTTTGAAAAACTCGACATATTTCTTGCACTCTAGATGGCCACACACATGGCATAGGGCTCTGCGCATGCTCAGGAAAGACCCAAGAAGGCCCTATGCTATCACCTCTGGATGACCTTGAGGCTCTGCACAAGCAGAAAGTGAAGGCTAAGGCAGAGTTGTAACTGCCTGCCTGAGTGCTAAAGATGTGCCCCAACATACACAAAGCTTCTTAGCAAAGACAGATTTTTTTTTGGTTCAAAGCATTTAAGGAAGTCTCAGTGCAGTTATTAACTGACCACTAAATTAACCAAACAGAGACTGTGGTGACATCACACAACAGAGAATATAGCTTTATGGACTAGTTCAGAAAAGTTGCCAAACAATAATTACTACCATAATCAGCAACAACAAACC
This sequence comes from Saguinus oedipus, assembly GCA_031835075.1. Classification (NCBI taxonomy): domain Eukaryota; kingdom Metazoa; phylum Chordata; class Mammalia; order Primates; family Cebidae; genus Saguinus; species Saguinus oedipus. Next base: position 115,031,331 of record CM063175.1, read on the forward strand.
CTGAGAAAAGTGAGATAATCTGATTCCCTCACTTGCCATATTGTATTATTCAATATGCCCAGTTTCAACAAAAATTTACAAGGCATACAAAGAAACAATAAAGAGTGGCTTACACTGAGGATAAAAGTAATCAATAGGAAATGTCCAGAAGAGGCTTATTTGTTGGACTTTCTAGAAAAAAACTTCAAATAAGCTATTTTGAATATGTTCAGAGGAGACCACATTTAAAGAACTAAAGAAGAGTATGAGAATGAGATCTCACAGATAGAGACTATCAATAAAGAAGTAGAAGTTATAACAAGTGAACAAATAGAAATTCTGGAGTTGAAAAGTAAAATAACTGAAATGAAAACTTTACTAGAAGTGCTCAATAACAGATTTGAGTTAGCAGAAAGAGAATCAAAATGAACAGATCAACTGAGATTATCTAAGCTGAGAAAGAGAAAGAAAAAAATTAAGAAAAGCAAATAGTCTCAGAGACCTGTGGTAAATCAACAAGCATACCTATAAGAATAATATAAGTTCTGGAAGGAGAGAAGAGAAAGAGAAGGGCAGAAAGAATATTAGAGAAATTCATAGTCATTGCCCAAAATTGATTAAAAACTTAACCTACACTTCCAAAAATTTCAACAAACTCCAAGTAGGATAAACTCAAAGAGATGTTTATACCTAGACATATAATCAAACTGTCAAAAGCCAAAGAGAAAAATCTTGAAAGCAGCAAAAGCAACTCATCACATACAAGAGAGCTGCTGTAAGATTAACAGCTGATTTATCCTCAGAAACCATGGTGGCCAGAAGGCAGTGTGATGTGATTATCTAAAATACTAAAAGGAAAAAGCCTGTCATCTACCAAAAATTCTATATCTGGCAAAACTATCCATCAAAAATGAAGAAGAAATTGAGATATTCCCAGATAAACAAAACAGAGAGTATATTGCTATCACATTTTCCCTACATGAAATGCTAAAGGGAGGTTTTTAGCAAAATAGATATAAACGACATGACTCAGCTATATGCTGTGTATAGGAGACTCATTTTAAAGTCAAATATACAAATAGATTGAGAGTAAAAGGATAGAAAAAGAATTTCTATGTAAACAGTAACTAAAATAAAGCTGTAGTGTAGAGATACTAATATATTAGTGTCTTAGAAGACACAATAAATGTGAAAACAAATGTTACTAGAGGCAAAAAAGGATGAAACAGCAACCCATCAAGAATATATGACATTTATAAGCATATATAACATATACAACAGAACCCCAAAATATATGAAGCACAAACTGACAGAAAGGAGAAATAGTTCAAGAATCTCAAAAATAGCCAGGTGCAGTGGCTCACATCTGTAATCCCAACACTTTGGGAGGCCAAGGCAGGTGGATCACAAGGTCAAAAGATTGAGACCATCCTGGCTAACATGGTAAAACCCATCTTTACCAAAAATACAAAAAATTATTCAGGCATGGTGGCAAATACCTGTAGTCTCAGCTACTCAGGAGGCTGAGGGAGGAGAATCACTGGAACCTGGGAGGCAGAGTTTGCAGTGAGCTGAGATCATGCTGCTGTACTCCAGCCTGGGTGACAGAGTGAGACTCCATCTCAAAAAAAAAAGTTAAAAATTGGAAACTTCAGAGCTAAGAGGGCTGATCGCTAACAGCTCGGGATTGTAGCTCCCAGTGAAAGCCCAGAAAACGAGAGGATGTCACACTTACAGACAAATTTTCATTGCCCACGGACCAGAAGATTTCCAGTGGAGGAGCCCCACGGGTCGCCAGCGTGACTCTTGTGGCCGGCGCAGCGGTTTTGCCGGCGCCTGGGCGCAGCAGCTCTTCATGCAGAGTAAACAGGACTGGTTCCCTTACTGACCGGTGTTTGGAGCTCTGGGAAGGCAGAGCCACTTGTTGCGGACTCAAGAAGGAAGCCAGACCGGAGATTCCCAGGCAGAAGAGCACCATCAGTCTTATCGCTGCTGTTTTGGCCGGCGCAGTGGGTTGCTCGGATTCCAGCACTAGGAATCAATAAATTGTACGTCCACTCAGAAACCTAATTAGAAAGGCGGTAATTATAAAGACAACAGATAGGTAAATTCATAATAAAGGGACGAAACCAGTCTAAAAAGGCCGAGAATACCCAAAATCAGAACCTCTCTCCCTCTACAGGGGATTGCAATTCCTCATCAGCAACGGAACAAGCCCTGATGGAAAAGGACTGTGTTCCATTATCTCAAGTAGGCTTCAGAAGGTGGATGATAAGAAATTTTGGGAGTTGAAAGAACTTGTTCTAACCCAATGTAAAGAAACTAAGAACTTTGAAAAAAGGTTTGACGAAATGCTAAAAAGAATGGACAATATAGAGAGGAATATAAATGAACTAACGGAGTTGAAAAATACAACACGAGAACTTAGTGAAATATGCACAAGTTTGAATAGCCGAATTGACCAAACAGAAGAAAGGATATCAGAGGTTGAAGACCAACTTAATGAAATAAAACGAGAAGATAAGAATAGAGAAAAAAGGATAAAAAGGAATGAGCAAAGTCTCCAAGAAATATGGGACTATGTGAAAAGACCTAATCTACATTTGATAGGTGTACCTGAATGTGATGGAGAGAATGAATCCAAGCTGGAAAATACTCTTCAGGATATTATCCAGGAGAATTTTCCCAATCTAGCAAAGCAGGACACTATTCAACACCAGGTAATACAGAGAACACCACAAAGATACTCCGCAAGAAGAGCAACCCCAAGGCACATAATTGTTAGATTCACCAGGGTTGAAACGAAGGAGAAAATACTAAGGGCAGCCAGAGAGAAAGGTCAGGTTACCCACAAAGGGAAGCCTATTAGACTTACAGAAGATCTCTCAGCAGAAACCCTACAAGCCAGAAGAGAGTGGGGGCCAATATTCAACATCCTTAAAGAACACAACTTTCAGCCCAGAATTTCTTATCCTGCCAAACTAAGCTTCACAATTGAAGGAAAAATAAAATCCTTTATGAACAAGCAAGTACTCAGAGATTTTATTACCACCAGGCCTTCTTTCAAAAACTTCTGAAAGAAGCATTACACATAGAAAGGAACAACCAGTATTAGCCTTTCTAAAAATATACCAAAAAGTAAAGAGCATCAACATAAAGAAGAATTTACATCAACGAATGGATAAAATAGCCAGTTAACATCAAATGGCAGTAATCCTAAATTTAAATCGACTAAATCCCCCAATCAAAAGATACAGCCAAAACCTAACGGTATACTACATCCAGACCCATTTTATATCCAAAGATACACAAAGACTCAAAACAAAGGGTTGGAGAAAGATTTACCAACCAAATGGAGAGCAAAAATAAATAAATAAACAAAAAGCAGGAGTTGCAATTCTTGCATCTGATAAAACAGATTTCAAAGCAACAAAGATACAGTGGTAAAAGGATCAGTGCAATAATAAGAGCTAACGATTCTAACACCCAGATACATAAGACCCATAAAGAGATTTAGACTCAACGAGAAAGAAAATTAATAAGGATATCCAGGACTTGAACTCAGATCCGGAACAAGTAAACTTAATAAGTATTTATAGAGCTCTCTACTTTAAATACACAAAATACACATTCTCCACTTTAAATACACAAAATATTGATCGGCCATTATTAATACCTATTTTTAGAATAAAGCAATATTCCTGTTCTCTCTCCCTCTTTTTCTTCCTCTTTCTCCCTCTCCTTCACTCCTTTTTTTCTAAAAAAAAAAAAATTTGGAAACTTCAGTATCCACTTTCGGTAATGCATAAACAGCTAGCCCGAAGATCAGTAAGGAAATAGAAACCTTGAACAACATTATAAGCTAGCTAGACCTAACACACCTAAAGAACACTCTATTCAACAATAGCAGAATACACATTTTTCTCAAGTGCACATGAAACATTCTTCAGGATAGACCATATGTTAGACCATAAACAAGCCTCAATAAAATTAAAACAACTGAAATCATACATAGTAGTTTTTCCAATAACAAATGAATAAAATTAGAAATCAGTAATAGGGGCTGGGCACAGTGGCTCATGCCTGTAATCCCAGAACTTTGGGAGGCCTAGGTGGGTGGATCACCTGAGATCAGGAGTTTGAGACAAGCCTGGCCAACATGGCAAAACCCCATCACTACTAAAAATATAAAAATGGGCTGGGTGTGGTGGCAGACACTTGTAATTCCAGCTACTTGGGAGGCTGAGGCAAGAGAATCACTTGAACCCAGGAGGCAGAGGTTGCAGTGAGCCAAATTCACAGCACGGTACTCCAGCCTGGGTGACAAGAGCAAAACTCTATCAAAAGAAATAAAGAAAGGGGGCAGAGAGAGAAAGAGAGAAGAAAAAAGAAAGAAAGAGAAAGAAGGAAAGAAAGGGAAGAAAATTGAGAAATTCACAAATTTATGGAAATCACACTTCTAAGTAATTAAGGGATCAAAAAAAAACCAACATACCAAAAGCTGGTTCTTTGAAAAAAAAAATCAACAAAATTAACAAATATCTAGATAGACCAAGGAAAAGAGAGTAGACTCAAGTTACTAAAATCAGAAATGAAAAAGGGGACATTTCTACTGGACTTACAGATAAAAAAGAGTATAAGAGAATACTATAGTCAGTTGTATGCCAACATATTAGATAACTAGATGAAATCGATTAATTTCCGGAAACACACAAAACACCAAAACTGATTCAGGAAGAAACAGAAAATATGAATAGACCTACAGCGAAGAGATTGCATTAGTAATCAAGAAACACTTCCAACAAAGAAAAGTCAAGGATCAGATGGCTTCCCTACTGATTTCTCTTGAACATTTGAAGAATACTTGACACCAATTCTTCTCAAATTCTTCCAAAAAATAGAAGAGGAGGGAATGCTCCATAATTCATTCTATGAGGCCAATATTACTTTGATACCAAGGCCAAAGAGATCACAAGAAAACCACAGACCAATATCCGTTATAAATAGAGATGCAAAAGTCCTCAACAAAATACTTACAAACCAAATTGATCAGCATAGAAAGAGGATTGCACACCATGACCAAGTGGAATTTATCCTAGGAATGGAAAGTTGATTGAAAATATGAAAATCAATATATCACAGCATATTAATAAATGAAGGGGAAAAACACATAAACATCTCAATAGATGCAGAAAATACCATTTGACAAAATCCAACATTCTTTCATGATAAAATATTCAACAAACTAGAAATATAAGGGAACTTCTTCAACTTGACAAAGGGTGTCTATGAAAAACCCTCAGTCAACATCATATTTAATGGTGAAAGACTGAACACTTTCCCCCTAAGATCAGGAACAAGTCAAGGATATCTGGTCTCACTGCTTCCATTCAGCATTGTACTGGAAGGGCAATTAGTGAAGAAAAATGAAGGAAAAAGACATCCTAATTAGGAAGAAAAAGGTAAAACAATCTCTATTTGCAAATGAAATAATCTTATATAGGTAGAAAGCCCTAAAAAATCCTACAAAAAACTATTAGAGCTAATATACAAGTTCAGCAAAGTTGCAGGATATGACATTAATATACAAAAATCAGTTGTATTTCTATAAATTAGCAATAAAAATCAGAAAATGAAAACAATTTTATTTACAATAGCACCAACAAACATAAAATTCTTAATAATAAATTTAACCAAAGAAGTACAAGGTTTACATACTGAAAACCACAGCACATCGTGGAAAGAAATTAAGAAGACCTAAATAAATAGAAAGACATCTGTGTTCTTGGATTGGAAAATATTGTTTAGATGAAAGTATTCCCAAAATTGATCTACAAATTCAATGCAACTCTCTATGAAAATTCCAATGGCTTTCTTTTGAAGAAATGGAAAAGCTGATTCTAAAATTTATATGGAAATGCAAGGAAACCTGAATAGCCTAACAATTTTTTTAAAAGAATATAATGAGGGGCCAGGTGTGGTGGCTCACACCTGTAATCCCAGCACTTTGGGAGGCAGAGGCGGGAGGGTCACGAGGTCAGGAGTTCAAGACCAGCCTGACCAACATGGTAAAACCCCATCTCTACTAAAAATACAAAAATTAGCTGGACATGGTGGCACACACCTGTAATCCCAGCTGCTCAGGAGGCTGAGGCAGGAGTATTGCTTGAACCTGGGAGGTGGAGGTTGCAGTGAGCTAAGACAGTGCCACTGTACTCCAGCCTGGGAGACAGAGCAAGACTCCATCTCAAAAAAAAAAAAAAAAAAGAACATCATTGTAGAGACACAATTTCCAGTTTCAAAACTTACTGCAGCAATCAACACAGAGTAGTTTGGCATCAAGATAGACATACAAATCCATGGAATAGAATTAGGAGTCCAGAAATAAACCCATATATAGATTTTCTATAAGGGTGTCAAGACCATTCAATAGAGAAAGAACAGTTCTTTCAACAAATGGTTTAAGAATAACTAGCTATCTTTCCTAATACAAAATGCGAAAAAAAAAAATGAATTTGGACCACTCTCTCACACCATATACAAAAATTAACTCAAAATAAATCAACAACATAAATTTTGTTAAAGCTAAAACATTAAAAACTCTTAAAAAGAAACAAATGTAAATGTTTCGGGTTTTAGACTTAAGTAACAGTTTCTTACCTATGACAACAAAACATAAGCAACGAAAGAAAGAATAGGTAATTGGACTTCATTGAAATTAAGTTTTGCATCCAAAGATACTATCAAGAATGTGAAAAAACAATTACATAATGGAAGAAAATGTTTGCACATGATATATCTGATAAGGATCTAGTGTCCAGAACATATAAAGAGTCTTACACTTCAATAATAAGCAAATAACCCAATTTTAAAACAGGCAAGGAGTTTGAATAAACATCTCTCCAAAAAAGATATACAAATGACTGATAAGCACATGAAAAGATGTTCAACATCCTGTCAGTAGGGAAGCACAAACCAAAACCACAATGAGAAATACTTTACACCCACTAGAACAGATCAATAAAAAGACAGATGCTAAAAGTGTTGGCAAGGATGTGGAGAAACTGGAACCTGTGTATATTGCTTGTAGGATTGTAAATTGGTGCAGTCACTTTCGAAAAGTTTGGCAGTTCCTCAAAAAGAAAATTTGTACATAAATTTTTATACTAGCATTATTCATAATAGCCCCAAAGTGGAAACAACCCAATATACATCAAATGATGAATGAATAAACAAACTATGGTATATCTGTGCAATGAAATAATATCCATAAGAAGGAATCAAGTGTTGATGCATGCTGTAATATACACGAACCTTAAAAACATTAGGCTAAGTGAAAGAAGCCAGATATGAAAGGCCAAATACTGTATGATTACATGTATGATATGTCCAGAATAGGCAAATCCATAAAGACAGAAGGTAGATAAGTGGTTGCTAGGGACTGGGGAGTGAGGTGGAGATGGGAGGAAATTGGAAATGACTGATAACACGTATAGGGTTTCTTTCTGGTGTTAAAGAAATGTTCTGGGTGGGGCGTGGTGGCTCACATCTGTAATACCAGAACTTTGGGAGGCCAAGGTCAGGCGGTCAGGAGTTCGAGACCAGCCTGGCCAACATGGCAAAACTCCATCTTTACTAAAAATAAAAAACTTAGCCATGCGTGGTGGTGCATGCCTGTAATTCCACCTGCTCAAGAGGCTGAGGCAGGAGAATCGCTTGAACTCCGGAGGCGAAGGTTGTGGGGGACTTCTCTTCTCAGTCCTCAAGAGGCTTGGTTTCAAAGGTAGGAGTTGCCCAGCTCCATGCCTCCATCAGGGAGCCAGAGGGTTTCAAATGTAAAGTTCTTTGTCTGGGTTCCCCGTGCTGGCTAGGTAAGGAAAGCCTGGTGAGGCTTCTTTGTCCCAAAATCCTGCCAAAAGCTGTGGGAGGAGGGGGCTCTGTAACTCAGAGTTGTGGACCAAGTAGCCACTCTGGTATCAGAGTCAAAGATCAATAACTCCAGAGGAAGTTTGAAAGAACTCTCATTGAACTAGAACATGAATGGGGAGGGAATAACTCAAGGTAAGCTGCTCCTTACCTGAATAGATATCCTGCTCCCACTGAATAGATATCTCCTCCCACTGCACCGTGGGAGCTCGCTGTCTCTCTCTCTCTCTCTCTCTCTCTCTCTCTCTCTCTCTCTCTCTCTCTCTCTCTCTCTCTCTCTCTCTCTCTCTCTCTCTCTCTCTCTCTCTCTCTCTCCAATAAATCGCTCTCCTGCAAAACTCTTTGGGTCCATGATGCTTATTCCAACAGTAAGCCCACCGAGCCTCCGGGGCCCCTTTCCTCATTCTTCCGGGTAAGAAAGTCCAAGAACCTCTTCAGAACTGGGAACTGGGGACGCTACCCTGGTTACAGTTGCAGTGAGCCAGGATCACGCAATTGCACTCCAGCCTGGGCAATAGAGTGAGACTCCGTATCAAAAAAAAAAAAAAGTAAACTATTTGATTAATTATAGTTATAAACTTCTCTCATTTGGTCTATCCTGCTGGAAAGTCCCTAGTAATAATAAGGCAGTTGGCAGCTTCTGATTGGTTACCCCTAAGTTTCATTTTTCTTTAATACAGGCGTCTACAAGAAATAGATCAAATTAGGGTTTCTTATGTTTGCAAATTAAGAAAGGTTAAAATCATTCACGAGGCCCAACTGGCTTTGTCTGCTCAGGGATTCTTCAGGCCTGGTCTCCATGTTAATTCTTATCTTAGAGCCTGTACCTTGCTGTTCCCTTTGCATTTACTTTTTTGAGATGGAGTCTTGCTCTGTTGCCCAGGCTGGAGAGAAGTGGGGTGATCTCGGCTCACTGCAACCTCCGCCTCCCAGGTTCAAGCAATTCTCCTGCCTCAGCCTCCTGAGTAGCTGGGGTTACAGGTGTGCACCACAACAACCGGCTAATTTTCATTTTGGGGAGATTTTTAATAAAGTAAATGGTAAATAATATGAAAAGAATTGATTTTTTTTTTTTGATGAAGGAAATGTTAGATGAAGTTCTGTTCAGCATCTAATTGTGTGCAGTCAAATTTGTAGTAGCTCAATTTGCTAACCCATGCATGCAGATGCCTCTGATAAACTTACGAGCCTTGGGAAGTTTCACAGCATTTGAAAGTTTCACAGTAACAGCAGTTTAAAAGTGAAGAGGGAAGCTCACTGAAAGTTGTAATGCTGTATTCACTGTGGCTCACTGATGAGACCAAAGATTCCCATGCTATAGATTAGGTGAAAGTTGGGTTGTTACTTCCAAACAGAAAGGGCATAGCTTGACCAGGGACCTCTTTTTGAAGAAGAAAATGTTCCAACATACTCATAACTAAAAAGGGCTATTTGCAACAGAATCCCTTCCCATCCTTTCCTTCTTTATCTCCCTCCCCTAAAGCTTTAAGTAACAGTTAACAGATGCAAAAAATATATAAATAAATAAAAATTTAAAAAAACAACCCTCCAGGGACTTTGTGAACTTAAAACAAACAAACAAACAAACAAAACAAAAAAACCTCCTGAATATTGGAAATATTCAAGAAATCCTTTGCCTTTTATTGTAAGAAATAAAGGATCTGTGAAGGCCAGATTCTCCATGGAGACTGAGAATAAGATTAGGCCTAAGGCCAGCTGAGAAAAAAAAAATGGTACTGTTAAGGGCATATTTGATATGAATGATTTCTAAAGTGCTCATAATTTCTTAGTTTTTCCTTTTGAAATGAATGAAGTAATGACTGGCATTCTCAAAGATATGTTATTCTCTGAAGTCAGTATCTCATTCTCAGGAGAAAGAAAGGCCCAGAATTGCTATGGCAGTTCTCAAACTTGTTTTGGAATGAGGTATTATTGAGTGGAGGTAGTAGGGCCCTCACATGATAGTGACCTGCAAAGGGAAGAGGAGAAGGGGCAAGAGGGGAAGAAGACAGAGAGGGCAGATTGTGGCTAGGAGGGAAAGTGGCTTGCTTGGAGTTATGTATGTGTCAGAAATAAAAACATGTATTAAATTCAGTGTTTTCCTTCCTTACCATCTCACCTTTCCTTGTCTCTACTGGACCTTATCACTGCTGGGCCTGGAGGTGAGAACTGATGGGAACTGAAAGAGAGTAGATCATAACATGTGGATAAAAAGCCAACAGAGTCCCCAGACAAGGCCTGGAGGCAAGGCAGTGAGGAGAGAGCCATAACCCAGAGCTTTGGGAGTCTGAGCATGGCCAAGAAATGTGACTTTGTGAATAGACAAGGAAGAGCTTTAGGGAGTTTTCTTGTGTGTTGTGAGGTGTGATTGCCTTTTATTGCTCTCTCAAAAAGGGTTTCCATAAAGATGTATATTAATCTCAAGTCTTTTGGAGCTGGAATGAGGCTGTCACTGTGTCCTTAAGGTATATTTAGTGGCAAAACCAACACTAGGACTCTGTCTTTCTGAAACTTTCTTTGCTACTAAAAAATTACCACTTGGGTAATGTAAAAAAGTTGATGCAACTTCTGCTGAAACTGCATCTGAGAGATAGGGACAGGCAGGGTATAATGAGTGCAGAAGGAGTGCAAAACATTGGTGAAATATAGAGAAAGTACTTACACGCCATCTGTTTCTGAATGCACGTGTATCTAAGTAAAGGCATAGGAAAGCTCTGAAAATGTATATGCCAAACTGACCCTAAGAGTCTCCCAGGGAGGGACTCCAGGAGAGGTAATTGAATCATGGAGGCCCATCTTTCCTGTGCTATTCTCATGATAGTGAATAAGTTTCACAGGATCTGATGGGTTTATCAGGGATTTCCACTTTTGCTTCTTCCTCGTTTTCTCCTGCTGCCACCATGTAAGAAGTACCTTTTGCCTCCCACCATGATTCTGAGGCCTCCCCAGCCATGTGGAACTGTAAGTTCAATTAAACCTCTTTTCTTCCTAGTCATGCATATGTGTTTATCAGAGTATGAAAATGGACTAATACATAGTGTTATACAAATATCAATTATATCAAGGTAGTTGATTTTGTTGTTAAGCTCTTCTGTATTCTTAATCATGGGGAGGGGAGGGGCTGTAGTTGTTGGGAGGCCTTAAATCTCTAATTATAATTTTGAATGATCTATGTCTCTGTTTAGTTCTGACAATTCTTGCATAATGTATTTTGAAACTCTGATTTAGATACATACACTTAAAATTTTATTATTATGAAACATGACCCATTTTCTCTGACAACTTGTCTTGAAGTCTACTTTGGTCTGATGTTAATAATATAGTAGTTCCAGCATTTATATGCTTACTGTTTGCATAGTATATTTTTTTCCATCTTTGAATTTTAACCTCTTAATGCCTCTATATTTAAACTGTCTCTGTTCTAGACACCACATTGTTGAATGTTTTGTTACCTATTGCTATAACAAACTACCCCAAATCTTAGAGGCTAAAATAACATCCATTTTATCTCTTTGAGTCAAGAATTTGAGCAGGACTTGGCTGGGCAGTTCTGGATTATTCACTTGGCTGTATTCATCTTAAACTGAGCTAGAAGGTCCAAAAAACTCTCACTTGACTGATGTTTCCACGTTTCTCCAAGTGGCTGGGTCGGATTTCCTCATAATATGGTGTCCTCAGGATTTCTGAATTTTTTATATGATGGCTGGCTTCTAAGAGGGCGTGCCATACAAAATTAGCCAGGCTTGGTGGTGAACACCTGTAATCCCAACTACTCTGGAGGTTGAGGCAGGAGAATCGCTTGAACCTGGGTGGCAGAGGTTGCAGTGAGCTGATATCATGCCATTGCACTCCAGTCTGGGCAACAAGAGTGAAATTGTTCAAAAAAAAAAAAGAAAAAGAAAAAAGAGGGATGGGATGTCATCAAAACAGTTATTCTAAGTTGATATGTTTCCTTTTTTTCCTTGTAAACAGAAACTTAATTTTCCTTTCAGTTGATTTATTTTCAGGTGTGACATACTTTAGGGGAGGCTGTCCTCTTCTCTATCCCCAGAGGATGGATATAGATTAAGAATTCAATCATGATTAATCTATTCCTTTAGCCAGCAATTGGTTTAGAAGCAGGCCTATGACACAACTCTGGATGAAGCTTGAGGGAAAGTAAGAAAATGGGATTCTGGGGAAGTGTTCATCTTGAAAAGGGACACAATAGAGACATGTACCCTTTTCCTGCTGCTAAGTACTATTATCTACATTGAATACCAGGAACTGTGTGGCCATATTGCTACCATGATGGAAGAGAGCATAACAGGACAAGTGAATATGCTGATATAGCCAGTGAGAAATATGGAAAACACCTGGGTCCTCGATGATGTTGTTGCGATACTGCATCAATCAACATGGAACCACAAGATCTCTCACCTGCTTTGTGAAGTAACACAAAGCAGTCCCCTTTTACCTGCAGCTGAAAGCATTCTAAAAGATACAAGAGGAATATATTAAATGTGGAGGTGAAACTGGGTCCAGAGTTATTAATCTTCTATTAATAAATACTATAATTTTATGAGTAGTTATTAGAGGGAATGTGTTTAATACATTTAAATCTTTAGTGCATGTTACAAAGCATGACAAAACATATACCCTGAGTTTAAAACTTGACTTTACCCATCAAGTTAAAAACCAAAGAAACAAAATTGTTTTTCTCTTCCAAATTGCATCATTACTGTGGAACTGCTGCTGGCAACAGACCTGACATTGCATTGGGCAGGAGGCAGAAATCATGTTATCAGAAAAGAGTATCTTGAAGTTAAAAGTATGCTGACGGCCTGCCACGGTGGCTCACACCTGTAATCTCAGCACTTTGGGAACCTGAGGCAGCCAAATCACCTGAGGTCAGTAGTTCAAGACCAGCCTGACCAACATGGAGAAACCCCATTCCTACTAAAAATATATAAAATTATCCTGTCATGGTGGCACCTGCCTGTAATCCCAGCTACTCAGGAGGCTGAGGCAGGAGAATCACTTGAACCTGGAAGGTGGAGGTTGCAGTGAGCCGAGATTGAGCAATTGCACTTAAGCCTGGCTAGAGTGAAACTCTGTCTCAAAAAAAAAAAAAAAGTATGGTGACTAATATAGAATCTTTCAGCATTTCAATCAAATCATAGATTTGGGTTTAAAAATCTGTAACTCATTGTAAAGATAGAATACAGGCCAAAAAAAAAAAAAAAAAACCTAAAAGAAGCTCCAAATGACTAGACCTTAGTCCAATGCTGTTACAACTATCACATCTAATGCTGTACCTTAATCACAAATATTTCTATTTGTTGACAGTCATATGGCTATGATGGCTTTAATATTAATAAGAGCATAATAGGTATTTAGGTTAGTGAACCCATTCTTTGGCTTCTACAGAAAGTAATTACTAAGGTATTGGGCCCGGTGTATATTCTGCCCACTTTTAATCTTGCCTTGCCAAGTAAAGCTATTAATCTATTATCATCATTATGTATAAAAGAAAATGTTTAACATCTCAAAAGACTTGGAGTGTGTGTGTGTGTGTGTGTGTGTGTGTGTGTGTGTGAGCCAGAGTTTTGCTCTTGTCACCCAGGCTGGAGTGCAGTGGCACAGTTTTGGCTCACTGCAACGCCTGCCTCCTGAATTCAAGTGATTCTCCTGACTCAGCCTCCTGAGTAGCTGGGATTACAGGCACCCACCACCACACCCAACTAATTTTTGTATTTTTAGTAGAGATGGGGTTTCACCATGTTGGTCAGGCTGGTCTCGAACGCCTGACCTCAGGTGATCCGCCTGCCTTGGCCTCCCAAAGTGCTGGGATTACAAGCATGAGCCATCATGCCTGGCCAATCTTGGACTTTCGAAAAGATTAAATTTTGCTTTATAAAATCACCTTAACTTAATTTTGTTCATGTATTTATATTTACCACAGACAGGTGAAGCTTCTTCGTGGAATGGCATGAGCCTGCACATGGAAAACACTGATTTCAATTATTTCCTCCCAAATCTATTATACATTAGAAAATGTTTACCTTTATCTTTCTATACTTAAAAATAGCTTTTTTGCTCCTTTATTCAATGATTATTTATTGTGTTTGTGACATGCGAGGCCTCATGAAAACCACCCTAGAGAATCCCAAAACATGTAAGACCTCACCCCTGACCTTTGACCTGTTGATGCCTTGGCTGGGCCATAAGATACCTCACACAGCATCAGGCAAATTTTGTGTTCTCTGCATCAAGTCTTTTTTATTTATTAAAGTCCAAATGCCATTTTTTTTTAGGTCTAACCTAATTTCTTTCGGGTCTCAACCTCAACCTTGGGTGTCTTTACTAACAGGCAGCCAAACGGTTGGCAAGGTTGATTTTGATAATGCTAGAAAACCAGAGGTGTAGTGTTTTAAGAGGCAATGCTAATCAAAGGCCAGAGAGGGCCCACGACAGGAGCGTGTGAAGATGGCAACGTCCTGTGAACAGGAGTCCAGTCACACATAGACTCATCTCCTCCGGGGTCTGTTCTTTCCGGCCCTTTACTGAGACTTCTAGCTCTCTTTGAGCAAATGAAATGCATGAGGAAGCAGCCCTGTTATTTCTGTGTTCTCTGCTTTGTCTAGCCTTCAGAACTCTGTTCTAAGAATGTCTGAATTTGATCAGGATCATAAGATGATTATGTTCTCACTACAGGTGAATTGTGAACTAAATGTATCAGTTTGGCAGCTAAGATCAATAGCCTTGCTTTTTTTTTTCAAAAAACCAAGTTCCCTTTGGCAGAGGCCATTAAGGGAAATCCTATCTATCAGAATTCAGCATAGAGTACAGAATTTTCTAGACTTGTCTACTGGGCAAAATTAGCTCCAGCCCATTGCTAATTTGGCTCAAGAGAAAAATGCTCTGGTTTCTAAAAAACACACTAAGAAATGTTTGAGGATTTTTAAATAATCAAGTAAGGAGAGAATTGTTCAAAAACAAAAGTAAATAGTGATTTCCTGAACATGTTTAAGGCATCTCTACATTATTTTCAAGCTTTTCTTTCTACTACAAACAAATCAACACAGGCAAGCCGTAGAAGCCTACAGTTTTATCACAATTTCATACATCAAGGCTCTTGGACAGCCTATGTATTTTGGTTTCCTCCCAGCTTTTTTTTTTCCTTGTGAGCTTGTTTTATACTAAATAAACATTTTAAGCATTTTCCTCCAAAGTGCTTCTCCACAGATGTCTTTCCTAAATAGCATGTTATGTCCCAGTTCGGCTAATTGGTAATGCTACCTTCCACTTGATTTAACACGCAAACCTTGGTGTTGAAACCCTGATGGACTAATCGGGGTCATTTAAAGCCCATCTAAGAAATGGGCTGCTTCTTACATATGCTTAGTGAGATTTTGGAAAACTGTTGTCAGGAAATACAAGCAATCTCTGAAACTTTTTCCCCCTGGGTTATCAGAGTCCGAGACAATTGATGACATTACATCGGTCGTTCATTTTAGATTCGTGGAGCCCACAAAAATCAATAGTTTTCCATTATCAGGTCCAGCTGGGTCACTAGTCTGTCAATGAGCTGTTACAATTGCTGTACAGGGGTGAGCCTGACCAGTCAATTGCTGCTGACAAGAGGAAAACATGCTGACAGCCACGGGAACAAGTCAGAACACAGATTTGCACTTCAGTTTGCCATCCAAAGAGACTCAGAGCAAGGCCATTTTCAAGACACAGGGCATACTCCCTGGGAGGTTGGGGTGGGGGGTGGCGGCGGGTGTGGAGGGAGGACTACTACCCCGGGGTTTTGTAGCACAAGTGCCTAAGGGCCTGTCCTGGCTCCAGCCAACCATCTCTTGTAGAGATATTTGTAGTCACTGCCTTTGTTAGTAAAAGGGCATGTACCAGCCAGAATTGTCCCTAAGCACACCACATTGAACCACGGCAAGATTAGGAGGAAGGAACCCAACCAAATTTTACTACCACTGACCCAGATGAAACTATATAAAACTTGAGAAATATAAAGACTTAAAGAGGAAGAAAATGAGCCAGAGGCACCAAAACTCTGAACAAATATGGCTAAACATATTGTAAGTAAGTACTGACTGAGGATGGGAGGTCCTCTGGTGTTGGTACATAGGCTGTCCGCTTGTTGCCTCATTATTTATAACATTATCTATTTGATGTCAACATGACATATTTAACCAAGCTAAGCATACCTGATCGGTGACTGATCCACAGCTAACTGTTTGATGCAGTGGGCCCCAAGGGGAACAGAGGACTAGTCTTACCCTGCCTACAACCAAGAAGTAAGAGTATGGAGTGGTGAGCTTGGGCAAGTGTAGTAACTGTCCTTTATTAACATGGAGACATGCTTGCCTCACCTGTGTTACAAGGTGGTCATGAGATTAAAAATGAGATCAGTTGGCTGGGTGTGCTGGCTTATGCCTGTAATCACAGCACTTTGGGAGGCCGAGGCAGGCAGATCACCTGAGGTCAGGAGTTTGAGACCAGCCTGGCCAACATGGCAAAACCCCATCTCTACAAAAAACACAAAATTAGCTGGGCATGGTGGCGCATGCCTGTAATCCCAGCTACTCGGGAGGCTGAGGCAGGAGAATTGCTTGAACAGGGAGGCAGAGGTTGCAGTGAGCCGAGATCGTGCAACTGCACTCTAGCCTGGGAAACAAGAGCCAAACTCCATCTCAAAAAAAAAAAAAAAAAAAAAGAGAGAGAGATTAATTGAGATGAGAGAAAGCTGAGATTAATTGAGATGAGACTAAGCTCTGTCCAAGTAAAGGCTTCTCTGTGAGTGTTCATGAGTGTGTATTTGTGTGTCTCTTGCTCTGTGGAAGCTGCCCATACAGCAAGAAGTCTGGAAGCAACTGAAAGAAGTCCTGCTCCAGAATAATTCATTTTTGGTTTAGACTAAATGTTGTCCTTCCTTAGCTGAATACGTGAATAATCTCTAAAGACCATCATGAGTGAAAGCCAGAACTTAGAGGACAGCTCAGAAGTCTTACTGGGTTTTGTGACTCTCCTTACTCCATAGATATTACTTAGATGCTAGCAAGGTGGATACACGCTGTCTGGAGCTTCCAAAGCATCCTGAATTTGTGCAGTGCTCTGGTCTTCTCACCCTGGTTCGATTTCAGACATCAAACTTAAGAGCTCAAAAGATAAATATTTTGAATTTATTTCAATATTATGATTTGTAATGTTCCACTTTTATTAACATCTTTCAAGTATTAAACTGTAGCCTTTTCCTCCTTCAGTGCCTCCAGTCTTGGATTTGAATCTTTTGGAAGTCAACATTCACTTGTGTTCCATCATCAAAGCTGGTAATCAACTGTATTACTGGAAGCCAACTAGCTAGGGCTTTTCTTCTTCTTTTTTTATGCTACCGAAAAAATTATTTTTTTTAAATGAGTTTAAAAAAAAGTAGTTTTAACAAGAGCAAATTTGCTAGTAATTAGATGAACCAGTCTTATGTCTTCCAGCATTTGGAAGCATGAAATTCACCAGAACTCTCAAAGCATTAATTAAAAAGAATTTATGTTTTTTTAATAAAATGCTTCATGTTTTAGCTCCTTTATTCTTTCACCAAATGTGATTATGGGGGGGCTGAAGGGAATTCAGGTTAATATGTTGACACACTTAACAATGCAGGGTCATGTTGCACAATACGCTTCACTGGTTTGGTTCAGTCCACCCCCTGACAGGGCCTAATCATCCCCTGCCCTAAAGGCAGAGGGAAAGAGAGGATTTTAATTACTGCTCTGTATGCAAGTTTGCCAGCATTAAATTGAGACATAATTAGGCCTCTGAATTTTAATAATTGTCCTAGCTAATTGGGCAGACAAGTACGTTATACAGCATGCCATGATTAGATAATTAGTATTTCCAAATGACAAAATTGGGCTCTTGATTACAAATTCTACATGAAGTGAGGGGGAAGGTAGCAAGCAAATCTTTACAAGCCTATTAAGGGAGAGTTTAGCGATGTTGGTAATTTAAAGTCCATTAGGAAGCAACATTTCACTCTCAGAGCTGGATGTCTGAGACAAGGGCCTCTGGTCTCCTCTGGCTCCTCTTCAGGGTGCTCTGTTTTCTCTGGGGTCTGCTGCATCCACCTTCCCCCCTCAACCCCAAGCTTAGCAGCCATCATTGACTTTGGATGAGGTCTGTTTTGCTAGATGGCAGGTGGTAACTCTGAAAAAGAAATCACGAAGCGTAGGAAGGATAGAACAGAGAAAAAGTAATCTACCAAGGTGGGAAGGGCTGTATAAGCACCCAATGTAGCTTTCTCTTGCAAACAGCTGTTCTTTCAATCTTCTCCCAGAATTTACCATTCTCATTGTATTATCAGCGCCACTAAAATCTTGTTGGTGGGAAAAAAGTCTTAAATCAAAATCTTAAATTTCTGAAGTATTATATTATTGGGGTGAAGACTGTGGGCACTGGAGACTGACTTGGATTTGAAGTCATCACTTACTAGGAGGGTGGTCTTGCATGAATTACTTAATCTTTCCAAGTCTCATTGTTCTCTTTGCCAAAATAAAGAACCTTCTTCAACAAGATTGTTGAAAGAATTAAATAATACACATACAGATGGCCCCCAACTTAGAATGGTTTGACTTAGGATTTCTCTACAACTTTGCAATGGTACACAGGTTCCTTGATTTATGATGGGGTTATGTTCAAATAACCCCATAATAAATTGAAAATATTGTAAGTCAAAATATACTTGCAATTTAAGATATTTTTAATCTACAATAGGTTTATCAGGACAATCCCATCATAAATTAAGGTGCACCTGTAGTTTAAAGCTCAGTGCCTGGCATGGAGTAAATGCTTAATAAATATTAGCTATTAAATGCAAATTAAATCAATAACATTGGAAGGCACAAGGTGGAGGTGCTGGGTCTGGCTCTTTGCTATGCCAGTCCTCAGATGAAGCAAGGAACCTTATTCACATTGCTTTCTGACAGAGGAATGTAGTACTTCATTTATGCTGGGAGGATAGGGGTGGAAGCCCAATGGCAACAGCTGCGTCTACAGCTCAAATGCACAACCAGATTTCCTTTCTCCCCATTCTTCAAGGGTTGGCATTGCAGACAAGCCCTCCCATGCAAAAGTCATGGGGCACTTAACCTAAGAAGAATGTGGTATAAATTCTGCATCTTGCCTTTATACCTTGTGACTTACTCTGCATGAATGTCACTTTATTACCACAGAGGCATAATTCTAGCTGCTAATTTTTTTTCACAATCAATAATCAGTAGGCTAGGCTCTAAACCTATGTTTTTCGAGCAAAAGGAGTATCAATTAGATGCAAACAAGAGCCCTTCTAAAAAATGATTGGGATGGTTCATGGATGACTGTCTGATGATGAAAGTTAGTAAGGGGAAAAACTCAGAAGTTCCAGATATTCCTGACCACTGAGGATGACTATAAATAAGGAAAACAACAATGTCTCCGTGGCCTGGTCCAGTAAAAATAGCTACCAGACTGAATGAGCCTTTTGTTTTTTGAGAGAGCCTCACTCTGTCGCACAGGCTGGAGTGCAGTGCAGTGGTATTATCTTGGCTCACTGCAACCTCCACCTCCTCGGTTCAAGAGATTCTCCTGTCCCAGCCTCACGAATATCTGGGATCACACCACGCCCGGCTAATTTTTTGTATTTTTAGTAGAGACAGAGACAGGATTTCACCATATTGGCCAGGCTGGTCTTGAACTCCTGACCTCAAATGATCCACCTGCCTTGGCCTTCCAAAGTGCTGATTACAGACTTTAGCCATGGCGCCTGGCCTAAACTGGCATTTCTTATTACTTTATTAGAACTTTGGGCTATCTCGTTTATGAATGATGGAAGAGTTCTGCTGGGATTTCAATTCAGAAAGCAGGGTTCTTTCTGTGGGTAAACATATCACCGAGACATAATTTCTACCAAACATCATCACTTAGAGAGGAGGTCAACACCTTAAGACCCAAGGAAGAGGGAAAAAGACTTAGGATTAAGTGTAGGGTGCAAACATTCTATTAGAAGCTTCAAAGCAAAGAGTAAGATACTGTTCTCCTGGAAAAGAGAGAAGACACAGAAAGACGGAGGGAGGGGCCCTTACGCCTGATTTGTGTTTACACAATAATGAAACCTCTCCTCTGGGGTCTCTAGGTAGTTCGCAGGGACCGCGCTCGCTGAGGCGCGCTGGCGAAGAGTCCGTTGGGAGCTCCAGCCCTCCCTGCACTTCCCAGGTGCCAAGACAAAACATCACTGAGTGGGGAGAGAACTGACATGAAGATTCTTTCCCCGCCACGCAATGCTGAGCTTCTCTCCCTCTCTTTTTTGAAGAAGTGCGTTTATGACTGATCGCTCAACACCTTGTTGGTTCTGATTGCAGAAAACACACCTTATAAATATATGATAACCATCCTGTAATAGAGAGTGTGACAATTTACTTCACAGTGCGTTTCGGGCTGCTAATTGATCGTTTCAGTCCAGGGACGATTTGGAATAAATTATAGCCATCAAAAGGATATCACAGCTCATTTTGGTGGAAGGGTTTCCACGTCGCTTCGCGTTCGTCTCCCAGAGAGAGCAGATTGCACCCGGCGGGCGTTGAGGAGGGGAGGGAGGGGGCAGGGGAAAGGAGGCCAGTGGGGCGGGGCGGGGCGGGGCCGGGGGCGGGGCGGTGTCGCCCGCGGCGGGTGCAGGTCCGCGGCCGGACGGTAGAGGCCTCCCTTCTGAGGACTTGGCGCCGAGGCGGGCGCTGGTCTGCGGGATGGGGCTCCGCTTCCCGGCGCGAGCCCGCGCGTGGTTCCTAGCGAAGTCCCCGCGCGGCCGGGCCCAGCGTGAGTATTCTCCGCCCGCTGTCCTCCCCTTCAGGCGGCAGCGCCCGTTTATTTGAGGTGAGAGTCTCCCTCCGGCAGAGGGCCCTGCTTGGGGCGGGGGTGCTCGCGTGCGCAGGGTCGCACCTCTTGCCGGAGGCTTCCCCTCAGTGGGGCTGCTCCTACAGGCAGACGCGGTGACCCAGGGCGCTGCGTTCTGCGCTCCTGGGCCCGAGGGTAGCGAGGCGTGAGGGCGCCGTGGACCCGTTGGGGGCTTTGTGTGCACTTGGGGCTCGTGGCTTGGGTAGGTCGGGTTCCCACCCTGCAGTCGGGGAGAAGGCTAGTGGAGAGACCCATTCTGGAGGGAGCTGTGCCCGCCGCAAACCCCAGGAGAGGGCGTGGAGAGGGCCGGCCCGATAGGTCGGCGCAGCGAGGCAACGACTGGGTCGCCCGGGCGCGGGGTCGCGAGGGCAGCGGGTGACGCGCTGTGGAGCGCGGAGAGAACGACGCCCCTGACCCCGGAGCTCTCTCCAAGGCCACGCCAAGGTGGCTGGACCCTGCCCCTCCCCGCAGCCGGCCTGGGCTCCAGCCTACCTCAGAGACGGCCCCTGGCTTCGATTTCAGTTTCCTGCAAAAGTGTGTGCCATTGTGTGGTGGTCGTGAAGGAGGGAGAACCGGGAGACTGTCTATCGCTGGATGGAATTGGAATTTGAAGAAAAAAATGCCCCTATTCTTGTTGCGGGTTCTTGCCTATCTGGCCGCCTCCTTCCCGCCCACTAGACCTCCAGCTTTCATTCTCTTCCTAAATTAAAGCCTGAGGACTGAGGCCCTTCACGCGTAGTAGTCCCCATCCCCGGTACCCAAAGCCGGCCCTAGCAGGGCGTTCTTAGCTTTTTAGTCTGTGTCACGCTAATACATGATTTCAGTCCAGGGCAGGGATGGTTCCATGCAGGCGATTTTGACATCAGTCATCATACCAAGCTATTAGGAAGTGTGATGTCAGTGCGTTCTGGAAGGACGGATAATATATCAACCAATTCTTGACACGGTATCTTACAAGGAAACATCTGAGGCCATCAGTAAGAGGCATTTTAATTCACACACTAAAAGTATTTTGTGTTTAGTTAACATCGTGCAAATGTTGAAAGAGGTAGTAGCATTTATCATTTTGTAGGTATCAATGTACTCAAAAAAGTTCCTATAGGAAGGAGGAGGTTTTTGTCTTATTTCCATTCTGTGATAAACTGAGGAACAGAGATATTATGTAACCAAATAGTACAAGTAAGTTAGTGAGAGAGCTCTATTTAAGAGACCAAACATTTTCTAAAACTGGAATAACTGGAAAAATTAAGTCCAAATTTAAGCAGATGGTTTAGGCTTAACTTTATTTGATAGCCAGAAGTAGTATTTACATGGACCAAATACTTTGGGAGGCCAATCTGTGGGAGTTAATTTTACAATGAACTCCATATATGTTGGTCCAAGCTACAGTTTTCTTTTCCTCCATCCATCCATTCAGTATTTATTCATTATCTATTATAGGTCCTCCACTTCACTTTGACATTGAATATGATCCCTATGGACATTTAATAAGTCATTGTTGAAATGTAACTAAAATATGTATATTTTCTGCTGGCTCCAAGAAACTCAAGAAACTGTGGCCTTTCCTTTATATAAATGGAAAATTGTATTGATTACCTTTAAGTAGACAGTCAAGGGAAGAAAATAAATTAGGAATCAGAAAGTTTTCTCCAGCTTGTGCCATATTCACAGTACCACACAGTACCATGGGTGTTTTTTTTCACCTTAAACCTCATTAAACAAAACTTAAAGGACATACATGATTGAAGGGGATATTCTTTTAATTACTTTAGAATGGAAAATAATCCTTAAAAGGTCTTGCTCTTTGTTTGGTATACTGGACTGGCTGGTTTTATGTGAATTGAAAGCACTGTATTTCTAGTTAAAACCAAGACCACATGTAGTACCTTTTCTTCCTCAATCTTAAGTCAGAATTGTCTGCAATTAAGTAAGCAAAATGCATCCCAAGTAGTCATGCATATACATGGTTCAAATTAATTGGTTTAAAAAATATAAAAACATACCCAATATATTTATCTCATAGTTTTAATATTTCTTAGATAATGTTTGAAATCATTTAAAACAATATCTAGATCCTTAAATATTAAAACATCTTTTGTGACATTTGCAAGATGCACCTAAAGGATGTAACATTTTTTGAAGTATGATATGTTAGGAATAATTTTGTCCCTAACTCTAATATCGTGCTAGAGGGCTGAAACTGTATAACCAAGATCTGACTAATGTCTGCGTATTAACAACTACACTAGAACTTACACAGACATTTTAGTGTGTTCTTATTTATCTAGTCATCCTGGAAGCCTGTCACTTATTGTGTAGGTGCTTCCATTGCTGCCATTACTCAAACTGTTTTTGGAGCTCTTCATTGGGCACTGCTTTCAGAACCCACAGCACATCTGGTTTAGGAGCCTTGGGGTGGCAAGCCATCTTTCTTTAGCATCCATCAGTGCCCTGAAGAATAAGGTGGGTGATCAAGTCAGGATAATATAATTCGGGGTCAAAACAAGCTGAAAGAAAGTTAGATGGCTTCCCTCAGTGACTTTTTAACTAGTTCTAAAGTCATTGTACTAACATATGGCAGCACCATTGGAATTAAGAGTAGAAGCCAAAGAAACGTGCTATACATTCTCTTTGATTGTCAATGAATTACAGACTTAACAATCATATATATATGTGTGTAGTGCATTGGTATGCATGATAAAGACTTGTTACTTCAAAGAGTTATACTGTCAACAGTTTGGTTGATTCTAAATTTTTTCAGTGCATAAATTTGGTATGATTTAAAAAGCTAAGTTCTAGAATATGAAATTAGGTGGGAAACATTCAAGATGTCATGGCTAAAATTAGGGTTGCCCTATATAATTCCACAGGATTGGCAGTCTACATTTCTTATACTAAAGAATCATACTCATTGGCCGGGTGCTGTGGCTTACACCTGTAATCCTAGCACTTTGGGAGACCAACGAGGCAGGCGGATCGCGAGGTCAGGAGTTCTAGACCTGTCTGACCAACATGGTGAAACCCCATCTCTGCTAAAAATACAAAAATTAGCTGAGCATGGTGGCGCATGCCTGTAATCCCAGCTACTCAGGAGGCTGAGGCAGGAGAATCACTTGAACCCAGGAATCAGAGGTTGTGGTGAACCGAGATCATGCCACTGTACTCCAGCCTGGGCGACAGAGCGAGACTCTATCTTAAAAAAAAAAAAAGAATCATACTCATTTAAGAAATTCTATTTAGTGATTAAGGCATTTGACTGTTACAAAAAATTTCACCTTCTCTTAGCCTATAGATGAGGTCTAACCTGTGAGATAAAACACTTGCCATTTTTAGTAGTTGATTATATATACAGACTCAAAAGTATATTTATAGTGGAACCACCATATTGTTTTAAGGTAATAATATTCTACTTACTATACAAAATACAGAATCATGAAACTCCTAGCCCAGTGAATTTAAGCTCTTATTATAATATTCAAGTCCAGAATGTAGGAGATGGTATAGAATGCCATCCAAGAAAAAGAGAAAAGAGAGGGAGGGGGAAGAAAGAGGTAAGTCATGCAGCTTTTGAATTATAATTAGTTACCATTGCTTTCCACAAAACAGCAAACAATGTAAAATTTGAAGAAATAATTCAAATTCAATTCTGGCTGAGGCTATATGGAAAACCAAGAAAAGCAGAAAGAATGTAATTAGCTGAGTAGGAATTTTCCTAACAGTTCAAGTCTAATACCTTTAGTATTATATAGCGGGCCAAAGGATCATTAGTGATTAGCAAGAATCCAGACCATAATGATCAGGAGAGATCAAGGCCAATGGACAAAGATGAAAGCGCTTTCCTTCTTAAACCCAATGTTGCAAATGCTGATGCTCTTACATAGGGAAGGTCAGCCAGCAGACAAAGAAAATAGGGCAGCAAATCCCAAAGCAACAAGTAGTCATTCCCCTCTTTCACTCCAGAGTTAGATTTCATATGGAGATTAGCCAAGACTGAGCTGAGACAAAAAGAATACCCTTATTTCAGCCAGGTGTAAAGTCTGAAACTGAGTCCTGTTTCTACTTTGATGAACTTGGGTGTTGTCCAGACATTGGAGAAGGGAAAACCTGCTGGGCCCTGGATACCAGGATTATACACCTAATTAAAAGGTCAGTGAACAAGGTGGACAGATCCAATTCTAGATCTTTACTGGGGAAAGATACTGGACTACTTGTCCATTAGGTAGACAGAATGACTCTTAAAATTTATGTTAGGTACCAGGCACGGTGGCTCACGCCTGTAATCCCAGCACTTTGGGAGGCCAAGGCCGGTGGATCACCTGAGGTCAGGAGTTTGAGACCAGCCTGGCCAACATGGTGAAACCGCATCTCTATGAAAAATATAAAAATTAGCTGGGTGTGGTGACACACATCTGTAATCCTAGCTACACTAGAGGCTGAGATAGGAGAATCACTTGAACCCAGGAGGTGGAGGGTTCAGTGAGCCGAGATCAGGCCACTGCACTCCAGCCTGGGTGACAGAGGAAGACTCCATCTAAAAAAAAATTATGTTAGGAGTACAAGGGAGTATCAGCTATCTAACAAACCATCCATAAATAATAGTTGCAGAAAAACAAGTAACAGTGATTTTAGCCTTCCTTTTGAAATGGGTATCCTAACCATCATGACTGCCCATCTCTTCTTTTGTTTTTGGAGATAGGGTGTCACTCTGTCACCCAGACTGGAAGTGCTGCAGTGAAGTGATCTCAGCTCACTGTAATCTCCACCTCCCAGACTCAAGCCATCCTCCTACCTTGGCCCTCCGAGTAGCTGGGACCACAGGCATGTGCTACCATGCCTGGCTAGTTTTTTGTATTTTTGGTAGAGACAGGGTTTTGCCATGTTGTGCAGGCTGATCTTGAACTCCTGAGCTCAAGCGATACGTCCGCCCCAGCCTCCCAAAGTGCTGGGATTACAGGCATGAACCACCACACCATGACATGACCGCCCATCTTCTATAGATTTAAGAGTTCATCCAAATATTTTAAAATTTGAGTCTAAATATTAAATTTTGTCTATGGTGTTTATAGCTTCAGGAGTGGGAAGAGGATAGTTCTCTGTGTAGTCCAGGTAGTTGTAATAGTCTGGTGGGTATAGTTTGAAGTCCATCTCTTTCAAAGAGAAAGGTTACTGTCTTTAGATTACAAAATTCACGTGTCAATCCAGAGTACAGAAAAGGTGGAGAATTGCCATGAGAATTGAGAAGTGGTAGAAAGAGTCCTGGACCAGGAGTGGGAACTAGGTTTATAATGTGCCAATTAGGCTTCTTGAGGCAAATTTTAGTTTTTCTCATAGGCAAAATGTATATAATAGTAATATCTATTAGTCTACTTCGTAGGGTAGTTTGTGCCTCATCTCAGATGAAGTCAATTAAACACTTGCTGTGCATATGTAGGATTTTGTGTGCTACAATGCAGGTTTAATAGGTGAAGGTAACACTTGTAGCCCTTAAGTTATCCAGATATTTGAACTGAAACATAAAGAAAGATAGAAACCCACTCATGGGAACTTGGGAGAATAGAACAGTTTTAGCATGGATACTAGAGACAAATGGATAATATAGTCATTATTCCTCCTTTTTCAAATTCATAGGAAGTACCCTGTTGCCATCGCAAGAGATTTTGTTTTTACACTTCCTGAAGACCTGTTGTGTGTAAAGTAACCTTTAGGATAGCCCCTTTTATACTATCAAGCTCAAATCTACAGCAGTGAAACTGAAAGGACAATCTTCCTGGTGGAGAAAATTGACCAGACTCCTAGGCCTTGATTATTGTATTCCCAATGGTCTCTCTTTTCTTAGAGATTTCATTAATCCCCATTGTCATGTTCATGTCTTAGAGGAGAAGAAGAAGCTGGTTTGAGTTCTACAGATTGCCTTAAGCGGCCAGCTATGAACATTTTTTTTAAAACAATTGTTATTCTTCCCACAGTAGCAATTCATTTCTGTTGAAGACACA
Source organism: Saguinus oedipus (assembly GCA_031835075.1). NCBI lineage: Eukaryota > Metazoa > Chordata > Mammalia > Primates > Cebidae > Saguinus > Saguinus oedipus. The sequence goes on from CM063175.1 coordinate 115,058,147, forward strand.
GCAGGACCCCTGCCCCTCCACCATTACCCTGCAGACCATTAAAAGAAATTAACGGTTTAATAGTCTCCTTCTTTCCTCTGTGTATTTAACAGGTACAGAAGATTAAGGGGGAAGGGCAGTTTGCCTCTCTACCTCACATAAACTCCTGTACATATGTAGACAGCATCATTGGCTCCCACCAACATAAGCCATGGCTCCTAGAGAGGAGGGGCAAATAGATGTGGGTGTCCTCAGGTGGATATATGCTCATCCTTTCTTCTGTTGAGTTGTAGGATTTCACCTCCTGAAGAGTGAAAACAATGCCCCTTCTCTGAAGTCATGTTAGAGGGATGTTTTCTGGAAGCTTGTTGAGTATCCTCCACACAGGGACACTTCATACGTTCACATTGTGTGAGGCACCATGTATTTGAGCCAGGACAATGCAGTGGCTAAGGAAAAGAGGCATTTGATTCAGGCAGTATGTGTTTGGATATCAGATCTGCTTATCAGCTTAGTAGATTGGGCAAATTTCTTCATCTCTCTGAGTCTCAGTTTCTTTTTCTGTGAAATGGCAGTAATAACAGTGCTCATTTCTACGGATTAGTGTGCATGAGGTGAGTATATGACAAATGGGAGTTGTAATATTAGGCACTAGAGAGTCAGAGAGGAATATAAAGAAATATAAGGCGAATTCCCATCGTCAAGGAACTTTCAGTCTGGTTGGAAGGGACTGAATAAAAATAAAACTTACAATACAAGGCAGAAAATGGGAGCACCAAGTGAGTGCTGCAGATAGTAAATTCAGCAATTTGCCAAGGACTAGGATGATGGTTGAAAGGTTTCAAGGCAGAGGTGGGAATTTCTCTCTGGATTTGCAGGCTGGACAGGAGTCAGATATATAGAGTGAGAAATCATCCTAGGTGGCAAGGGGAAGGAGGGATCAGAACACACAGCACACGTACAGCAGGGGTGAGAGTATACCAGAGTAGAAAGTATACCAGTTTTTGAGCCAGATGTAAGAATTCTAGCGCTGCTGTGAGACCTTAGTTGAACAAGTACCTTAACTTCTTTAGCCTTCCACAGTCTTAAAATGGGTATAATTATCCTCATCTCTTAAATTGAAGGGATTAAATAAGATAATATTTGTAATGCCTAACATGGTGCCTGGCATCTTCAGTAAAATAAAGACAATTCACCTGATGTTTTCAGGGGACAAAGAGAGAGTTGTCTGCCTGAAGAGCTGTCTTGCCTTGTGTAGGCAAGTAGTGGAAAACAAATCAGGAACAGCTAATTAATGCCTGTGGGGAGGGTAGGAAGGAGGCTTGAAGGCCAATTTAAGAAGCTGGGGCTGTTATAGGCAATCAGAACTACCAAGGCAAAGTAGGAGTTTAGGATAGTTAATCTTAAGGCACTCTGAAGGCTGTATTGGAGGAAGGAAGAAACTCGTTTATGTGTAAAGTGATCAGGGTCTAGATTAGGAAAATGGAAGGGTGAGTAGACCTGGTTGATATGGTCCTTTTAAAATTATTTCATAAAAGCAGTTTAGGGCTCAGTGTCGAGTAGGGGGGAGCTTTTTTTGTTTGTAGACTCCCAGTAGTATTAATTGTCCAGAATAAGACTAGGATAGACCCACAACTTGCCAAAGGAGAGTTCACTCAGTATCCAGGGACAATAAAAGGTGAGAAGTAACTCTGATGCTAAATAAGCCCTAGAATTTGCTTCAGCTTATGAAATAGCCCCTTTTAAAAGTCCCTTACCCCTTCCTATTATTACAGATTGAGTGTGTCCCAACCACTGGTTTTCAGGAAGACACAAGTACAGATCCTTTATCGCTGTATGGAGTTTGCAGTTACGATTATAATAGTAAGAGGCATTGGGACAAAGGGTGAAGATGCTGCCAGCAAAATAGTAATGTTGATTATTTTATTTATTTTGTGATAGTGAGATTCTGTTCTCTTCTGGGGTTTAGAAGTGAGTTAATTAAAATACAAACCAAGGAAATAGTTTTGGATACTAAGAATCAATTTATAATGCCTCCCATTTTCTACCTTTCTCTTTTTTTCTGTCCTTAGTCGTTTTGTAATGGGATAACACATGGTAGATAATTGTATTTCTAAAGAAAATCACACTGATTATGTATATGGATACTAGTTTTTTAAATGTTTGGAAATCCTAACTGTGGTAAGCCTTAAACTTATTAAATAGGAAAGGATAACTGACCTACCTCTGATTTCCTGAACTTTGCTGTTCTCTCACTTGGCTGCAAGGGCAACATCGTGCCAATAGCTCTGGGGTGCCTGCATAGTACATTGCTTCCCTTGGAAGGAAGATGTACATGAAAGAAGATGGCATGCAGTGGTTGACAAACACAGAAAGAAGATAAGTGACAAAAGAAAAAGGTAGGCCCTGTGAGGTTATAGGCAAAGCCAGCTAGCTTAGTCCTAGTGCTTTGAGCAGCAGCAAGGAGTGTTCATTTCATTTCTCATCTTCTGAGTTTATTTAAATCATCTGCTGGGGTGGGGGAAGGAAAGAAAGCGTGATGTTATAAGGCTGATTAAGATGCAAACATGCAGATTAAATCAGGTTACTGACAGTCCTTTTCACTCCAGCCTAGAAACAGAAGACTGTATAAGAAACCTGATTGAAGGGAAGGAAGGGACAGGAGAAAGCAAAACACAACTCTTCACTTTTTAATGAAAGAGTTTATGAATATCTATTGTTTTTGGATTTCTGGTATCCACTGCCACCCTAACAGATCATTCAAACTGCTGGCTGAAAGCCTGGCCAGGGGGTTTGGACCAGTAGCAGATGTCACTGGGAAGAGGTCTTCAGGGGGCTGCTGGCATTAATTTTGCTGAAGAGACCTCATCAGAGACCAAGCCTCCTCTTGCCCACAGGTGGTGGGCCTTGGAGAGAGCCTCCATGCACATTTTAGCCTTGTCCCCTCCTTCAACCTCTCTGCCTTCCGCTTTTTCGTTGGGACCTCTTTCTCTCTTCCCCCTTTTTTCAATTAAATGAATTAATTACCACGCATTTAACTTTTTGCCAGACTCTTTCATTATGCCCAGAGTTGTTGCTGAGTGGCAAAGGGAAGTAATAACATTCACAGTGAGGGGCAAATCCTGTTAATGAACAAATTAAAGTTCAAACAGTGATTCAAGTTCACAACCTCTCTGTGGCTCTTCTCTTTAATAAGAGTTATACATGTTACTTTCCTCGCTCTTTTCTCCCTTTTATTACTTTTTAAGCTTTTCATCAATACTGCCGGGGCATATTTGAGGCTCCCAACCTTTCAGCCCTGACAAGGACTCGAGCAGTTATAATCCCGTCTTAATTTGGCAACTTTTGTAAAACATATAAAGGGCCTAGGGTCACCTTTGGTCGCCAGGGCCCTGGGTGACCCTATAGCTTCCACCTCCTGCCAGGGCTGCATGGGCCGCTCTTCTCGGTATTCATCCCCCTGTAGTAGACAGGATCAGAAGATTCACCTTCCAGCCCCCGACACAGCCAGGCAGGACCTGTCCGCGAGTGAAGTGTTCGAGCCCTTTCTTCTCTCGGTCCCTTCTCCAACAGTCCTTTCTACCCTTCAGCTGTGAGGGGAAGGGGACGCTATGGGGAGGGAGGAGCCTACCGACTAAAAGCTAGGGAGCTTTAAGGGGAAACTGGTTTGAGGTCGGACCGCTGCCCAACCCGCTCTTCCACTACCACTACCGAGTGCTGCTCGCCTCGCTGAGGTCGAGGCACGAGGCTGTTCCGCTGTTCCGAGTACAGCCCTCCTTAGGACCCTGGGGTGTGGGCCTGGCAGGAAGAGCCCAGGAGGGGTCCAGTCCCCACCTACTTCTCTCCCCGTCTCTCTCTTTCTCTTTCTTTTTTTGTACTGTGGATTGCGTGGGGGTCTTTTCCACCTCCGCGCCGGCTTCTCACCGCCATCCCCCCGAGCATGGCTAGATATCATCACCATGACAACTGCAATCTATGAGCATACACATAATAGAGATGAAATAGACAAAAGATTAGCATGCCATGAAAAGTACAATAAGTTTCTTATTTAGCATTTAGATAACTGTCTTTCCTTCGGAGCAAGCTTCAAAGTTGAAGCCAGTTTAGACCAAGAGGATTAATTCTTTCTCCCGCATGCTTCATTGAATCTCTCATTACCAAACTTTGTCTGTATTGATGTAAGATTTGATTGAAGATTAGAGCATTTAGCAAATCTTGCTTTTCTGCATGTATCAGGTCCTTTCAAGCACGGATCTCGGTGCCCAGTGGTCAATACCCTTACTTTTATCCAGTGTCTGCTTCATTTAAACTTAATCAACTCCATCAATGAACTGGAACAGGGAAACGTCCCTGCGGTAAGAATGTTGTGCTTTTGTGGGATAATTCTTTGCTCTTTCCCGATCTGTTGGTGTTAAACCTAAAATTGCACTATGATGATGAACTTTTTTTTTTTTAATCAATATGATAATGACAATTGGGTCTGAAAGCTCTGGTAGGACTTGGAGTAGAGCGGGATCTGGCCCCCATTGCCAAAATAACTTCTCGTTCTGAGATAGTCGGACTCCTTTTGTGTGGCTTTAATACCTTTTCTTCCCTGACATCGAATATTGCTCAAGCTGGAAAATGATGCATCTTTGTAGGGGAGGCTCGTATGTCACAGCCAGAAAGTGAAGCAGACCGATTGGTTGTGTGAATTATCTGACTTGCTGCAGTGAATTATTTGCACTGTTTCCCTACCTAGTCAACAAGTTCCTGAGGTATAGTAGAGATCAATCAAAACTGACAGCCTGCGTGTGAAGGCTTTACTGTGTAAATCTGGCGCACTCATCCTGGCCATGCCGGCCCTGGCATCTGTATATCATTTTTATACTGCTACCAGTAGAGCAATTTCAAAAGTATTTGCAAGGAAAATGCGTGTCCCCATCTGTTCCTGGAAGCATAAATGTGCCACCTTCAGAGGGTTTTCACTGGTAATCATATCTTTAATGATCAACAGACTAGTGATATATACCTTTCCATAAAATGGGGTTTTCTTCACTTTATTGTGATTGGCTAGAATAAATAGCTTTTCCATATGTTAGGGAGATAAAATATAAGATTAGCAGAGGTTGTTTGTTGGATAGTAAACAAAAGAAACAATTCATTCCAAATAATCTTTGAAAAGAAGCAACGACAAAATTAAGTTGCAATCACAGAGTATCTGAGGCCCCAACATTAGAAAACAGACCTCATTCCTCCTTGGAAAAAGAGCCGTTTAAGAGCAGAAACTCAATAATCTTCTAGGGGACTCTGGTGACTTATTCTTCGAGTCAGAGGGAGAGGGCCAGGGTAGGGAAGGAGAGGCTGGAATAATACTGTTTGTTCAGCTTCTGTTGTAGGATTGTGTTTTCTTTCGCTCATCTTAGGTGCTATTTGGCCACCTCCACTGCAGCACCCTGGGTAAATTGGTAGGTGGTATGTTCAGAAAGCAGGAAAATGCCTCTCTGCTGAATTTCTCTTCAGGCCTTTCAAGGAGATGGGGATTGTTCACATACTTTAAAATAAAGGTTAACTTCCCCCTAGCTAGAGATTTCTCTTCTCCCATAGAAAAACAAGATGTTGGAGGGTGGGGCAAAGTTCCCAGCTTTACATGAAATTCCAAAACCTAGGGAAAGGGGCCTTAAGAGGTAGCCAAAACTTGCAGGAGAAACCCCAGGAAATGTTCTTAGTCATCGAATCACACCTGCGTAGGTTACAGTCTGCAGATACAATCAGTCCCTGAGCACTATCCCCGCTCCTCCCACAAACCCATGCTCAGCACCAGGATCCCTTCTGCTCAGATGGAGCCACTTTCAGTTTTTGTTTGTTTGTTTGTTTTAAGCATGGTCTCGCTCTGTGGCCCAGGCTGGAGTGCAGTGGCAGGATATCAGCTCACTGCAACCTCTATATCCCAGGTTCATGGGATTCTCATGCCTCAGCCTCCTGAGCAGCTGGGATTACAGTTGCCTACATCAACACCCAGCGAATTTTTGTATTTTTAGTAGAGATTGGGTTTCACTATGTTGGACAGGCTGGTCTTGAACTCCTGACCTCAAGCGATCTGCCCACCTCAGCCTCCCAATGTGCTGGAATTAACAGATGTGAGCCATCATGCCCAGCCTGCTGAACCATCTTGGTGAAATTTGGAAGCTTCTCCTTCAAGATTCAGGACCCAGAGGTTTGGAGGCAGTTACTGCTTGCTTAGGAGACTACAGTTCTATTTTGTTTCCAGAGTCAGGACAGAACTTCCCATTCCATAAAGGGCTGATATTAGTTGCAGGTCACCAGAATCTGAATGATGCCCTGAGCCTTTGTGCTCTCTGGAAAATAGGTGTGAGCTTTGTGGACCTGCTCCCTAGTGTCAGGACTTGAGAAGGAGTTGGGGGAAGCTCTCTCTAAACATTGGGAACAGACCCTGTGAGTAGGTTGCAGTTCCTCTGATTCTACATTCTTTCCTATTGTCTCTTGTTATGCATATGTTATGTATTGACGATCTCCCACCCCTCATCCCCGCTACCCCAACCGTTGTTCCACAGAATAACAGAATTCTTCGCTCTCGCTGCAGTGGAGTGTGTAGCAGAAGCATGTTAGTTTCAATGTGGGAAATGTGGTCTGTAGGCAGGTCCCAAGCAGAAAGTTTCCATTAGCATCTCAGGCCAAATTTGCGTTTATTTCCTGGCCCTAGAGAGACTTGGGAAAAACTTCTAGGACAGCAGAAAAATAGCTCACCCAGAGCTCAAGGTGAGAAAAAAAAAAATGGGTAACTAAGGGAAGAGATTTTTCTTCTTAATTTTAGAAACAGAATCTTCTGTTGTTGTTGTTGAGACTGAGTTTTCCTCTTGTTGCCCAGGCTGGAGTACAGTGGTGCCAGCTTGGCTCATCACAACCTCTGTCCCCCAGGTTCAAGCAATTCTCCTGCCTCAGCCTCCCAAGTAGCTGGGATTACAGGCATGCACCACCATACTCGGTTAATTTTGTATTTTTAGTAGAGACAGGGTTTCACCATTTTGACCAGGCCAGTGTCAAACTCCTGACCTCAGGTGATCTACCTGCCTTGGCCTCCCAAAGTGCTGGGATTACAGGCCTGAGACACACCTCGCCAGGCCCAGAAACAAAATCTTATAGGCTGGGTTGCACATAAGTAGGTATGGACATTTAAGGCGAGATTTACAAGTAAATCACAATTGAAACCACATTTCCTGTAATATGCAATTAGTCTAAAAGAAAGTCACATTTGTGTTTTCCACGTTGTGATGTGATACACTGCAGGTCTTCAGTGAATTCGCTTGCCACAAGGAAATTCTGGCATGTGTTGTAGGTGAAATGTGATGTGTACTCAATTTTTAAAATTGAGTTTATATGTCTTTAAATTTGATACATACATTTTGTGTTGAATTTCTATGTTAATTGTTTTCATAAAGTGAAAGGAAGTAAAAACCTCACCAATTGGTTTGGGGTAGGAGAGGTAAATCTGTGACGTTTGCTTCTTCCTTTGTCCAGGAGGATGGGGCTCTCACTACTACAGTTGGGACAGTTTCATTCTCCAGGCTCTTGTGCTATGCCAGAGGGTACTGTCTAATCCACAAACCTCGGCCAGGAATGTTGCTGTCCACACTGGAATGGAAGACACCTGCGGAGCTCCTCTATGGGGCTCAAGTTGGCTGAGGTTCTGAACCACAGAATTGCAGGCAACCAAGGGAGCGCCCCAGGCACCCAGGTTTTCCTAAACCTTAGATCAGAGCCATTTGCAGCACAGAGTTGTGTGCTGTTTCAAAACCACAAACCCTGTACATATGTCCCTCCATTGCAGAGGTGGAAGTCTTGGCAAATGTAGAATGAGGATTGAAAATTAAAAAACAAACACACCATGTTCAGGGTGAAAATTACATACATTGACAATACTGTCTCTTTTCCACCACAGTCTCACTGCCACCAAACAGCCTCAGTCTGTGCTTATTTCACTGAAAATGTACTTAATCCCAGAAAAGCTATCTGTATGTAAGAACAATTTGTTAATCATTTTTATGAAAACAAAACCCTTCTCACC